>OU342859.1:18878149-20120807 GCA_910591665.1 Ectemnius continuus | reverse complement strand
ACCTAACCCAGACCTAACCCAGACCTAACCCAGACCTAACCCAGACCTAACCCAGACCTACCCAGACCTAACCCAGACCTAACCCAGACCTAACCCAGACCTAACCCAGACCTAACCCAGACCTAACCCAGACCTAACCCAGACCTAACCCAGACCTAACCCAGACCTAACCCAGACCTAACCCAGACCTAACCCAGACCTAACCCAGACCTAACCCAGACCTAACCCAGACCTAACCCAGACCTAACCCAGACCTAACCCAGACCTAACCCAGACCTAACCCAGACCTAACCCAGACCTAACCCAGACCTAACCCAGACCTAACCCAGACCTAACCCAGACCTAACCCAGACCTAACCCAGACCTAACCCAGACCTAACCCAGACCTAACCCAGACCTAACCCAGACCTAACCCAGACCTAACCCAGACCTAACCCAGACCTAACCCAGACCTAACCCAGACCTAACCCAGACCTAACCCAGACCTAACCCAGACCTAACCCAGACCTAACCCAGACCTAACCCAGACCTAACCCAGACCTAACCCAGACCTAACCCAGACCTAACCCAGACCTAACCCAGACCTAACCCAGACCTAACCCAGACCTAACCCAGACCTAACCCAGACCTAACCCAGACCTAACCCAGACCTAACCCAGACCTAACCCAGACCTAACCCAGACCTAACCCAGACCTAACCCAGACCTAACCCAGACCTAACCCAGACCTAACCCAGACCTAACCCAGACCTAACCCAGACCTAACCCAGACCTAACCCAGACCTAACCCAGACCTAACCCAGACCTAACCCAGACCTAACCCAGACCTAACCCAGACCTAACCCAGACATGGTCTTGTTTTACGGGGTAAATGCAGGCAAAACCGGTTTGGTCTGCCTTAAATTGCAGGCAAAACCGGTTTGGTCTGCGCAGGAAAAACCGGTTCGGTCTGCCTCCAATGCAGTCAAAACCGTCTAAAAACCATTAAAATGCAGACAAAACCTCTAAAAAGCAGACAAAACCGTCTAAAACCATCTAAAACCGTCTAAAATGTCTAAAATGCAGTCAAAACCGTCTAAAACCGTCTAAAAACGTCTAAAATGCAGACAAAACCGTCTAAAACCGTCTAAAACGTCTAAAATGCAGTCAAAACCATCTAAAACCATCTAAAACCGTCTAAAAACGTCTAAAATGCAGACAAAACCGTCTAAAACCATCTAAAACCGTCTAAAACGTCTAAAATGCAGTCAAAACCGTCTAAAACCATCTAAAACAGTCTAAAACGTCTAAAATGCAGTCAAAACCGTCTAAAACAGTCTAAAAACGTCTAAAATGCAGACAAAACCGTCTAAAACCGTCTAAAACGTCTAAAATGCAGTCAAAACCGTCTAAAACCATCTAAAACCCTCTAAAACCGTCTAAATACAGTCAAAACCCTCTAAAACCGTCTAAATACAGTCAAAACCCTCCAAAACCGTCTAAAATGCACTCAAAACCCTCTAAAACCGTCTAAATGCACTCAAAACCCTCTAAATACAGTCAAAACCCTCCAAAACCGTCTAAAATGCACTCAAAACCCTCTAAAACCGTCTAAATGCACTCAAAACCCTCTAAAACCATCCAAATGCACTCAAAACCCTCCAAAACCGTCTAAAATGCACTCAAAACCCTCTAAAACCGTCCAAATGCACTCAAAACCGTCTAAAGACGTCTAAAATGCACTCAAAACCATCAAAACATGGAGAAATGCACTCAAAACCGTCTAAAGACGTCTAAAATGCACTCAAAACCATCGAAACATCGAGAAATGCACTCAAAACCGTCTAAAACCGTCCAAATGCACTCAAAACCCTCTAAAACCGTCGAAATACACTCAAAACCCACTCAAATGCACACAAAACCGCTTAACACGTTGACTGCCATATCACGCGAATTCGGGTGACACTCGAACATCTCTTTACAGACATGTTTATTTTCACGAGAATAACTATAATAAACATTTTTAACAACGTGTAGTGAAACAGTAAAAAATTTGCAATTTTGACAGTCAACATGTTAAATATGCTTAAACCACCTAGAAATACAGGCAACACCACTTTACTCAAGATAGCATTAATTATAACTAGGTTAAGTCTAGTTTATGTCTAATAAATATCTAATATAAGTCTAATAAACGTCTAATATAAGTATAATAAACATCTAATATAAGTGTAATAAATGTCTAGTAAACGTCTCATATAAGCCTAATAAACATCTAATAAACATCTAATATAAGTATAATAAACATCTAATATAAGTGTAATAAATGTCTAATAAACGTCTAATATAAGTATAATAAACATCTAATATAAGTGTAATAAATGTCTAATAAACGTCTAATATAAGTGTAATAAACATCTACTATAACTGTAATAAACATCTACTATAAGTATAATAAACGTCTACTATAAGTGTAATAAACGTGTAACAAACGTCTCATATAAGTCTAATAAACATCTAATATAAGTCTAATTTCAGTCTCAGTTGTGATCCAAAACAAAGCCAACTTCACGTCGGTTCAGTCTCAGTTGTGATCCAAAACAAAGCCAACTTCACGTCGGTTCAGTCTCAGTTGTGATCCAATACACAGCCAACTTCACGTCGGTTCCACCTGGGTTGTGATCCAATACACAGCAAACTTCCCTTTAGTTCCGCCTGGGTTGTGATCCAATTCACAACGAACTTCACGTCGGTTCCGCCTGGTTTGTGATGTTTGTCCAATTTTGATCGGGGGTTAGGTCTGTGTTGTGATCCATCACAGCCAACTTCGCTTCAGTTCGGTCTGGGTTGTGACCATCCGTCCAATCTTGATCGGGAGTTCGGTCTGGGTTGTGATCATCCGTCCAATCTTGATCGGGAGTTAGGTCTGTGTTGTGATCATCCGTCCAATCTTGATCGGAGGTTAGGTCTGTGTTGTGATCATCCGTCCAATCTTGATCGGAGGTTAGGTCTGTGTTGTGATCATCCGTCCAATCTTGATCGGAGGTTAGGTCTGTGTTGTGATCCATCACAACCGACTTCGCTTCAGTTCGGTCTGGGTTGTGATCATCCGTCCAATCTTGGTCGGAGGTTAGGTCTGGGTTGTGATCCATCACAACCGACTTCGCTTCAGTTCGGTCTGGGTTGTGATCATCCGTCCAATCTTGATCGGAGGTTAGGTCTGGGTTGTGATCCATCACAACAAACTTCGCTTCAGTTCGGTCTGTGTTGTGATCCAATACACGGCCACTTCCCTTTAGTTCCGCCTGGGTTGTGGTCTAAATACACAAACAAATTTCACTTCCGTTCCGTCTCAGTTGTGGTCCAAACACGGCCAGAGCCAAGCCAGCTCTACAGCCAGCCAACTTCTTCACTTCGGTTCACAATCTCGGTTATGGTCCCAATTTCATCTTGGAGTCGACCACAGACTCATCCGTAGGGCTGAGTGGCCAATTCCTGCCCTAGACGCTGAAGGATACTGAAAAATGCTTTAAACTTGTATATATTAGACCATTGGCTGTATCAAGCACTTGCGAAAAACTTGGGAGCGTCAGTGAGACCTCTAGCGGCGGCGCTGCGCACTGTATCCGTCTGTCAGCGTGAACGCGTGACTGGAACGTCATCTTGAATTAAAGTGGGTACTTACAAGAAACTTGAAGAGTCGATAAGACCTCTAGTGGCGCCACTACCAATTACGTGCTTCCACCAGCGTGGGTGCGGGACTGGGACGTCACAATGTTGTCCAAACCGACAGTGTCTCTCCCTTGAGAATCCAATACTTGGGTGGACCTAACCTAAGTCTGCAAAGAAAAGGGTTTCTTAGCAAGGATCCAAAGTCTTGTTTCTATTGTCTAATAAGAAACTGTTTCACCTGAACGGGGAGAATTTCTGCCAGGTATACAAAAGGCTAGGTCCCGGTTATCAGAAGCTTCGTCCGAGAAAAGACAAAAGTTGTAGCCAATCACTCCCGCTCTTTCCGGAGGCGAACCGTACGAAAATAAATACTATCGTACATTCTTCGTTTCAAGCAACTCTCGATGCAACTTTGAGCGTTGGGCTCCTTATCCCCATTTCCCACTCCCACCCTCGCGACTTATCCATACATTACCTGAACTTCTTGACCGCTGCCGACCGCTCTCTCAAGGTGGCAACCTGTGGGGTCCGGATGCGTTGCGGGGCAGGGATTGATACAAGCGCTGGATGTTACACTTAATTTGATTTATTTTGATTGGCGGCACAAAGGCTTTCTACTTCTATCGGACGCCATTCTGTCCTGCCACGTGGTTGGCTTGCTGGATACATTCGCCTCTTTCGCTTCTCCTCCGAGCTTCCCTTTGTGCTGCCCGACTTGACAAAACACTTCGGGTAAATAACAACGATAGCTGGACCCTACCTGACCTCGCTCTATCTTACTATTCGCGAATCGCACTTTTAATCGCTTCGACACTTGTACCTCGACCTAAGCCTGCTGCTCGACTCTTTCTCGAGTACCTCGACTGTCCATTGTCCCTCCCCACTCGCTCGCGCTTCCCGTGCAGCGAGCGCCGATTCTCCGCGCGCGTCTGCGCCCTACGGGCATCTTACACGACCTAACACTGAATACCCTAATTACCTCCAAAAGACCCCACCATAAATTTATTATTTTCTCCATCTACTACTAATACCTGATTATGACTGAGCTAAGGATTTTTAACATATGCATTGCCGTTAGCAAAGTATAACTGTACTTTCTGACTCTTTCGAACACTTGGAAAAAAAAAAGCATGGCCAGATGTTTTCCATTCGGCGCGACTTAAGCATAATACAATTGGCTTGCTCGACATGGGCTCTACTTGCAAGATTCGAATCACGCAAAATATTCACATATTAATATACTAGCCACCAGTCGCAGCAAGCTTTGATAGCTATTGATTGTAACCAATTAGGGACCAATGTTCAAAAGCTGTGCCAACTGACATGAGCTTGACCAGCGATTCTCCCTCCACTAATCTTGCAGGGTTGCCATTTGCCTCGACGTGCCCCACTCTGGCAACACCAGGTAGCGCTTTGAAATACCTGTGATATGGATCAAACTTTCCATACTATAGCTCAAATATTCCATTCTGATCGATAAAGAGACGAGCCCGAGTTCTCTATAAAAGATATGGGGGTTAAATTCGCATTCTCGTCATTATTTCAAGTCACACGGTGTGTCTGCATACTATATATGTAGAGATATTAATGTCCTATTCCGCTCTTAAGTCTTTCAACGAGCGAGGGTCGACTTGTCTCTAAACATGTGGTTCTTTGATCGCCTGGCAAATCTATTGAACCTTAGAAAGAAACAAGTTAACGTTTTGGTAGTGGGCCTAAATAACAGTGGTAAGTCAACGGTCATAAACACTATGAAACGTCAGGATGACCGTTGCATAGACATAGTACCTACTGTTGGGTACAATGTCGAGAAATTTGCATGTAAGTTAAGTGAGCGGAATCCAATGGTTAATTGAATAATGCCAACTAAGTGGCCGATTATTCCAGGCTTCCTCGTAACGATACATACTTTAATCTCTCTACCTTACTTTTCTTTCGCTAACGCTGCACCGCAGTCAGTCGCACAATCTGTACGATATAAAATATATTGTATATACGCAAATGTATTTACCACCCACTGCATTATTCTTTCTTCATTGTCGTAAGAAAGGAACAACGTAAACCAACAAAAAAAAGAGCATCCTTCCACAATGAAAGTTGACATTTCCCGAAAGCACCGCTGCTGTCTAATATCGAGGGTTCGCTTCTTTATCTCGGTCCTCCTTCTTAGCTTTCCCAAATTATATTGATATTGACAAGGACTAGGAGTATTTTGCACCTACACCAGATGCGATTGTATTCTGTTCTTTCAGTCGGAAATGTCAATATTACTGCTTTTGATATGTCTGGCCATGACAGGCATCGATATCTTTGGGAACATTACTATCGGGACTGTCATGGTATTATATTTGTCATCGATAGCAGTGATAAACTTAGACTCGTTGTCGTTAAGGAAGAACTAGAGATGCTTCTCCAACATCCCGATGTAGCAGGTGGGATTTATTTTTAATGTCTTTCTTCCCGACAATGAATGATGCGTGGACGATGTAGCGTCCGTCTAATACTGTACCAAACTTTCGCAAACCTTATTCGCACTTATAGAAATGTCTCTCTCAGCAAGCAAATCTCCAACTATAATATACGTATGTACATACATACCTATTGTTAAGAGAAGGTATATGTGATTGCAGGTCGCAGAATACCACTTCTCTTTTTGGCAAATAAGATGGATCTTCCGGAATCTTTCACGACCGCCAAATTAGTTGCCGGTCTAGGCCTTGAGCGAATACAAAATAAACCTTGGCATATTCGAGCTACAGATTCGATTACGGGACAAGGCTTGCAACCCGCGATAGAATGGTTAACTGATCAAATTCGAGACATATACATAGTTAAATGATCAGAGATTGGGCGTGCATGTGTATTTATGAGAGTTTCGAGTAAAGGATCTCATCGCGTTCCCAATAAAATTTTACTTCTTTCAATAAGCGCGAGTACGACGCCTTTATCTTATATCGAACCGAGCCTTTTCCTTCTTAAGCTTAAGTTTCACCGTCTGATAATTACCAAGTAATGGATCTCAGAGTCTTATTCGTAGACTGTGTAACATCGAGTTTGTCGAAGAAATAAACGTTTACTTGGATATGGCTTGCATACATGGATCCATCCCATCTACTACCAGATCTGATGAATCAGATCTGCTTCCATAAGATGGCGCTCCTGCTCCAGCGGCTCCAGCGTAGAGGCCATTGTGCTTCATCGGGGTAGCGATGGTCAGCTTCGGCTAGTCCTGCCCCTGCCTCCCCGCTTTATTTCCAGCTCTCTTAGTGTGCGTGACTGCGTGGCTAGCAGCTGGGAGCTGCGTAGGCGTCCCTCATGCTATCTATCGACCTGTTACACACAGCTTGTGTCAACCTCAGCCGGCTGACGGATGAATAGCAGTGAATAGTTAAAAGTCGACGCGATACACGCAACTCTCCCTATCGAATCCACATCTTCCAGCGAATGTCACCCCGTGATTTAGAAAAATGAATGAAAAATTTAATGTCGCGATTTGTATTCTAATCTGTGCGACTGTTGTAAAATGCGCCTACTCCAAGACAGAAAATAAATATGCTTTGTTAATGCCCAATGTCAAACCAAACAAAGTAAGTTGTACATTGATATCCTTCTTTCCTGTCTATGTACGCTTTCCAATATTATCAGGCTCATGCGTGCGACTAATCCTTGTCTTTCCTCTTAAAAAAACATCTTGAATGCTTTCCCATAAGGTCTGTAATAGTCTGGTAGATGCTTGTGTAGATGCTCTCTCGTGTATACCGATGCCCCGCTCCTCAGAAATATCACAAGTAGTTTGATGTCCATGGAGAGAGGGGAAAAATATGTGGAATAAATCGCTTTTCTCGTTTCATTCGTAGGAAGAGCTGTACTTGTGTACACCAGTAAAGATGGACTTGTCAAAGGACTATTACATCACTGGTTTTGAACCAAATGCAACAATGGCAACGACCCATCACATGTTGTTGTATGGGTGTACCAAACCAGGTAGCGCAAAAGCGGTATGGAATTGTGGTGAAATGGGTCATACCTTGAATGATAACGAATACACGAGCGTTCCGTGCAGTGAAGGATCTCAGGTGGTCTAGTTGTTTCTTTTATACTTTTCATAGCACAAATGTATGTAATTGTACCTTTTGTCTTCTTAGTATACCTGTACTCTCCCTCTCTCTCTCTCTCTCTCTCTCTCTCTCTCTCTCTCTCTCTGCCCCCTTCTCTATCTGCAAGATACTCGAAAAGAACAACGTATAAAAGTGGCATAAATATTGTTCTTGTCTACCACAGATTCTGTACGCATGGGCAAGAGATGCACCGAAACTCACTTTACCAGCTGGTGTTGGCTTCAAAGTAGGTGGAGACTCGGCTATCAAGTACCTAGTGTTACAAGTACACTACGCTCACATTGACCGATTTACTGACGGAACAACCGACGATTCTGGTGTTTTCCTTCGTTACACGACGCAGCGCCTTCATAAATTAGCTGGTGTCTTGTTACTTGGGACAGCCGGTGTCATACCACCGCTTAGTACCACCTACATGGAAACTGCGTGCATGATAAAAGAGAACAAAACCATTCATCCCATTGCGTACCGGACACATACCCACTCCCTTGGAAGAGTGGTTTCTGGTTATTTGGTGACACCAGAATTTAGATGGATAGAACTTGGCAAAAGAGACCCGTTAACACCTCAAATGTTTTATCCAGTACACAGTAGTATTCCAATAAAGCAAGGTGATCGAGTTGCGGCCCGCTGCACGATGCAAAGCAGTCGGAACACATGGACACGTATTGGTGTTACTAATGCTGACGAGATGTGTAACTTTTACTTGATGTATTACGTCGAGAACGATGACCCGCTTGCTATGAAGTATTGCTTTACATACGGCCCGCCCGACTATTATTGGAAGGAGGCCGGCCTCCAAAATATCCCTGATGAAAAGGCATCCACCCTCTAGCGAAAAACAACATCATTATTTATTCGACCCGTGTAAAGCGATTTCGACCTCCCTTGCACCTTCTACACAACGGACATAACTCTGCGCGGACGACTCAAACTTTTTCTTTACTAGCTTTCTTGGTTCCCTCGCAATCTCTCGTTTGTTCCTATACAATATTTTGCGCCCGCACGCAGACAGAGAGAGAGAGAGAGAGAGAGAGAGAGAGAGAGAGAGAGAGAGAGAGAGAGTGCGTTCCCGGCGCGATTCTATTGTTCATATTTATTACGCGTGCACGCGCACTCACGCACATACTATGATCTTGTAATCTCTGTGGCAAATATGTACATAAAATATAAATTTATAGAAATAAAGAAAGCATAATATCAATCATTATAATGTGGTGAATGGTGATAATCGATATCTGCAACTGGAGCGTTCATATTTCTACCCCACGATCCGCGCAAGAAGCGTGTAAAGTCTCTCAAACTTTGCGGAGGGCGCGTCAGATTGTTGGTATAGAATAGATGGATGCGTATCTAAATAGTTGGAAGTGATATAGCGGCAAGTCGGCGATGAAGAGGGATAGGTAGATGATACGCCAAATAACACTGCTGTTGTTATGCAGTAACTGACACCTTGTGGAGCAGGAGCCAGGAGTTTTACTAGATAGCTCCTTCCAATAGCTGATGCCGAGACGGTTCAATTGGAAGCAGGAATTCGTATGTGTCTATGTATGTAAGTACTTACGTAGTGCATGACTGGGATAGGGCCTGCTCGAAAGTATGTCGATGAACACGTACCGTAGCGTCGCTACGTTTTTGGAAAACAAATGATTGGTGAAAGTGCAACGGCATGCCGACATGTGAGTGCTACAGAATTCTAATGGAAACGTGACCAGAGGCTCTAATTGCTAGTGGCAATATTTTCGCCAAAGACGAAGAAAGTAGCTGCCGCCGGATTCTTGGTGGCTCCTGCGCCCCCGAGAGCTTTCTCAAATAAAGAAGAGCTTTCACCCTCTGACAGCTTGTTAGAAGCTCTCTTGGTGGCTGTCTAGTAGTATGCTACATACATAAATTCCCGACACTGATAATTCATAAGAGATGAAGAGGAGTCAGTGGCCGGGGCTCGGAAATTGGATGAAATCAAAATTCGCCGACATCGAAGCGAGTGGTGCGAGATACTAGAGAGAATCATAATTGGGCTGCAACTGATTGGCCGGAAGAGAGGATATCGCTTCGCGTCGCGTCGCGTCGCGTCATTGAAAGACGCAGAGCAGAAGGAGGAAATGGTAGTTCAAGAGTCGTGTGCTGTGGAGCGTATGGAGGGAAAAAAGATATTGGAACGTGATACTGGGTTAAGGTGTTACAATGTCTGGAAATGCACGTCGTGGCTGGTAATGGGTAGTTGGGTTTGTAGTGAGCACAGCAACGGCTAGCGGTTGGTGCCTGAGAGAGGTTGACAGTGGCGGACTAGGCCGATAGCAAGCAGCCAGCATTCGATCGCGGGCCAGACCACTGACACTGACCACTGGAATCGGTAGTCGATCTTCAGTCTTTGGAAGTCTTTGGTGTTTTCCTCGGCAACTATACATACGATTTCGAGATAGTACCGAATACGTTGAACGCGCGGGCACGCGCGCGCTATGCAATAATAAGAGCGGCCGCGGTAAGAGAGGAGTTTCTCCTACGCGCAATTTCGTACTCAACTTTATTTTCGTTCCATTCAGTGCGTTTTACATACCAGCAGTTGGTCATTTACTGCAGCTATCAATTATAAACGCGAATCGCGACTGCTCGCGATAGGATTATAAATTGATATAGATGAAAAGAGTGCCATTGCGGACGCGTGCCAAAAGTGTGCAAAACTGGGGAGGAGTTGCTGAAAAAGAGCAGAGACAGAGCGAGGCGCGTTTCAATACGAGTCGACAATTCAAATAGAAAGGGACTAGCGAGGTAAGATTCCATCTATGAAAGCGTCAGTATCTTATAAGAGTGCATAGAAAATTGTTGAAACGTCTCAAGATTTGTAATGGCGGTGCGACTATCACTGTCGGTGAAAGAGAAATTAGGAAAGAAGCAGCTCTCGCGGAAATACGCTCTAGTCTTCCCTATTCATAGGGAATCCTTTTTTTTCATCGGCGATCCCAATCCTCAACAACCTCTTCTCCACCCGAGTAACAGTAGGTGGCTCAACGTTTTTATCGTCCCGTGTGTCATGCACATGCACATTTTGAGCCTTTCAAGTAAAAGATGTGCAAACGCACATCACAGGTCTCTCCTCTCCTTTCTGTCTTCTTCGTCCGCGCGTGTAACTCGACTTCCTAGCTCATATAGGCCAGTTTCATTTCGAGGCCGACACTCCCGAGGTTCTTATGCTCGTCTCGTCTTGTCTCACCTTGCCCCGTGCCGTCCCGTACCGTCCCGTCCCGTACCGTCCCGTCCCGTGTCTCGCCGGTTTCCTCCTCTTGTTGGACGTTGTCTCGCCCTATCCGATTGGAATCTTAATCGTATTGCGGGCACCTGCAATATGCTCTATCCTGCCTTAAATTGTCGAAAATGTGGCCAACAATGAGTAGAACCGCTGCTTTCTCACACATATTGATGGTGGTGGACTATCTGGAAGCGGATAGCGGCCCATCGTTTCCTTGAGCCTCTCGATTAATTGCATGCCAGCCAGATCGTCGAGCAGAGGTCGGGCCGATATCAGAGTGGTTTGCATTTATCTTCCACCGTATATTCGTTGGCTGGCTGGCTGGCTGGCTGACTAGCTGCCTGTCCGTTGCCACTATCCCACTTGGGAGAATACTATATGTAAGTACTTACTTACTTACATATACACGTGCCTACCGGCCGGCCAACGCCTACTAGATACCAGCGTCGCGTCGGGCACCGATATTAGCTCGGTCCGAAAGCAATAGTCCTGCAATCCCTCCCATTTGTCGATGCGCGTCTCTATGCTGGCAGTGCTGGTGCCTCTGCTAAAGAGAGAGGTCATGGCCAAATGAAGCAGCTAGAGGTAACCAGACGAAATCATATGAGGGAGCTACGCAGTCTCGGCATCGTCTCTCAATCTATCTTTCAGCAAAGATTTTCGAGTAGCAGCGCTTGACATAGCCGCGAGTTGCAAGTTTCCATTCTTTCTCAGTGCTTCCTTAGCCCCCGGGCTCCTTGTATCTGGCAACAGTCTAATAATGAATGGCAGATGGTGAAAGAGAGTGGAGACGCGAAGGCAAACGATTTCGGAAAATGTTACTTCATTTCTGTTTTCCACAGATGATTCAAGAAGAAGGTCGGTCAGAGGAAGAGCGGCAGCCACAGTGTCAGCACTCTGGGCATAAGCGGTTGCTAGAACGTTGCTTCGGTTGGTTAGTTCTGACAATGCTAGTGTTCAACGTGAATTCGAGTGAGGCTACCCTGGGGAATGGAACGGGTAAGCCGTTTTTTACTTATTTTCGAGGCGACAAACCGGAAGATGGGTTGGAAATAATGGCAAAGGCTGGAGATTTCTCGAGAAATGTAAGCCTTACTCCTAGTCGATTGTTGGTATACATATACATAGGTGGTACTCGAGTGTATGAGCCGAGTAAGTGATGCGCCTAGCCGGGTGGAAGATGTGAGTCCTCGTAGGTGAGCGTGTGTAGGAACTAATAGGAGCGCGTGCGACTGCCGGCGCGTCGCCGGGTCAGTGGGTCATCGAAAACAGTGCTAACTAGTGGTGGAGGAGCCTTATGCTTCTTGATATTGAAACATTTTCCTTACAAGCATGTATGTAGTACGTGTAAGCGTGGCCGCCCCCGCGCCCATGAAACTCACACCAAAGAGATATACTATAGTATCTGGATAATTCGTTAGGAATCGCTCCACTATGTAGAGCTATATTATAGATCTCGATCCTAGATACTATACTGAAATGAGAAGCAAGGAAAATTTCCTGCTTTTCTGATGGAGATTCTGTTACAGGGTTTTTGTTCACAGAAACTGGCAATGGAAAATCGGAATCCGGCGTTGGGCTGATTTCACCGAGAATGGATTACGAAGAATGGACGCCACTTGGTCGCGGTGATCCGCTAAAGAACAATCCCACCTTTGATTACGTGCCGCCGGTGCTTGATAGTGTCCAATACTGGCTGGATTCCCAAACGACCGAAGCATCCGCGAGCGCAAAGCGCGACATTCTCGTGCTGGGTGTCACTGCAAAAAAGGCTAGTGCAAACATTCCTGGGCGGTATTTCAACTTGGTCGACGGTATCGATGGACACTTGACGTCAACAGCCAACCAACAGACGAAATCGACGGAGCAGCGTAGAGCCGACTTTACCGGCAACACCGGTGCGGAACCACCAAACATTCTCAGAACCAGCACATTCAAGCAAAAGTTGGCTTCACCGCCGGGGGAGTATAGTAGCAATCCGAGAAAGATTCCGAGGGAACAAACAGCGAGCTACTACCCCAGCTCGTATTATGCCGGACAGCATGGAGGGAAGCTTCATACGACTATTACCACTAGACTATTGGCAGACTCTCACCCATTAAGCCAACCGACCAAATCGGAGAGCAGCCATCAGTCATACTTGGCCAACTTTGCCTCGGATTTTCGATTTGAGGAAGGTGAGCGCTCGCCTTCCCACAAGGGCTACGGGGGCTTGAAAGCTGCCACTTTTCCAAAGGATCGGCTGCGCCCGGCCATCTCACTGGCCGATGTTGAGGAGGTTCCTTTTCAAATAGCTGGCGGGGGATCGAACTCGAACCTAGTCAACGAGGGGAAATTCGGCGAGCTTTCCATTCGCGGCGGGCTTCTGCTGCCTGGGAAACCTGCTGGCATACTCGCCAACTCGGCGAGCACGAGTCAGGTGGACGGTGACGGTGACGGTGACGGACCAAGTAAAGCTATGACTCCGGATACAGTGACGGTTGAAAAGTCAAGTTTGATCTATGAATCGTCAGACACCATCTCCGGCGATTGGCTCGGGACTCGATCGACTCTGCTTCCAAAGCCGGAGGAGGACCGAGTCACGCGGATACAGTTGCCTCACCATGCCAATCACCATCGGTACGAGGAAGATCGCGATGCCTCTCCTTCTGCTAATCATCCCGTCGTTATTCCGCACAGTGGGACTGTTGCAAAAACTGAGCCAACCCACCATCACCACGAGTATCAGCCAGAAACGGCTGATGGAGATAGCCCGAGTGCCGAAAGTGGCACTGGCGCGAGAATCGATGCCAATCCGAAGAGTGATAATAGATCGGATCATTACAGCGGATCCCACTTGTCCCCCGACGAAAGCTCCAATCAGCAGCTAACTGCAACTGGCCACGAGCAGATAAAGCAACTGCATACTGCCGCTCCGGTGGAAGAGATGCATATAATCATCGCCAACTCACACTCGAACGAGTCACGCGGCATGGAGAGCGAGCAGACACCTGCTTCCTCCCTAGCCATTGTCATGCCAACGAATTATTCCAATGAGACAGTGCCAGCAATTCTCAAGAATATACAACTGACTACAACTACCGCGACACCTTCCCAGATTAGGACGCATTGGTCTAATTCGGTTGATCAGTTAGCCAACCTCACCGCTACTGGCCCGCCACAACTTTCCGATAGTTCCTCCTTCTCACACCCCGTACCCGATACACCCAAGAGAGCACTAGTTGCACCAGCAGCATCAGCAGCAACACCACCATTGCTGCAGGCCCATATCAGAGAAACTCAACTCCCGGCTCTCCGTGAATATCCCGGAAGGAACCATGTATTCCTTCCGCCAAAGACGCCACCGTATTCACTTAGTGAGCAATTGCAACTTCACCCGCATCCACATCCACATCCACATCCACAGCGGTACTCGAAACCGCTTAAACACCTTCCTCCTAATTCTCAGCCCCACCCAAATTCCCATGCACACCTCTTCTCTCCTACTGGCCTCTACCAACGTCCACAAGCAACAATCGATTCTGTCAAAGCTCATCTTCCTGGAGCGATGACCTTTCTCGAAGGCGTACATTCGACTTTCAGCCCTCAATCATCGGGTACATTTGTGTTGCCCTCGACCCATGTGCCGATGAAGGTACGCCACCCGCTGCCACCCACATTCATGTCGATGCCAATAGAAATGCGAGTATCAATGACAATGCCGATGCCCGGAGCGGCTCACTTTTCGGCAATGACGGCCCATACGGCGCACGGTATGCCTTCCAACAAGACCTGGAACCAACTCTTGGCCAAACCGGGAGAATCGGACATCGAATCGCAGTATTCCGCGCTCGATAGCACCACAAGAACTAAAAGCAATTCGGCCCATCCCATGTTTCCTGCTAATGCTGGGGCTTTCAATGCGTTCAATACCGCAATTCGGAATGAATCAAGGCCAGATAATAATCGTCACAAGGCCAATTACGAACCTGGTAAGGAGGCTCTCTCGAAGAAAGAGCCTGGTAAATTGTTGGCAAATGAACTGGGAAGGGAGGAGGCCGCCTATCTTCCCGATATTGAAAGAAAGCCGGTAAGCTCGAGCGATGGCGTGCGATCGGGCATCAATATCCCGGCAGCAGAGGGTACCGTTGATCAAGATCAGCAGCGCGAGTCTGGATCGATACAAGTACAACCAACGACAACGACTGTTGCGAGTTTGACAACAGACCCGATTTTCTCACACTATAAGCAACCAGCAAAACCTATACGTGGCCCTATGTATCTCATAATCCAGGGCCATTCGAAAGTAAAAACATACAAACCGAATGCGAACAAGCAGCTTGACGCTCAGGAAGATCTAGTGGAGGAGCAAGAGAAGCAGAGTATCGCCGAAGGAATGAGAGAGAGGAAGCTCTCGAAATTCGATCGGTACGTCAGAGTTCGGGAAAACGCTCTAAAGGCAGAGAGGGGCGCAGTCAACAATCTGACCGAGGAGAAGCCTATATTGGAGGGAAACCCCGACGGAAAAGCCGACAAATACCTGGAGCAAGGTGCGCCCACTCTTATCAGTTTGGTTGAAAGTGGACTTGGACAAATCTCCGCATCTCCCTTCCCTCTAGCTCCAAGGAAGAAAGCTCGGAGCGCCGCCGCCGGCATGGTTCCGACTCCTAGCCCGCTCGAGCCAGGCGCAAGCACATTCGCCTCGCCTAAATAACCGGGTGCCAATCCGAGATCGGATTCTAGTGAGATAGAGTTCGAGTTCTAAAATGTATGTACAGTGCAATTCTAAGTTGGACCAAAGCTATTCTATTCTTTCTAAAGGTAGCAGATGTAGTAGACGATTTCTCACGTGCCAGTAATGTCTACATGCAGCTAGAGCTATCGGTATGTTGTTATTGTTATCATTATTATTTATTTTATAGAGGTACAACTCTACTTGGAAGAATACCTATACTATGTATTTATGTGCGTTGGTATGTAGGTGTGAATGTTGCGGGGAATATTAGACGAGTCGATTAAAGCAAAAAAATTGGTTGTATCATATATGTATTTTGCTTAGCTGTACTGCGACGCGACGGTGCGGTGCGGTGCGGTGCGGTGCGGTGCGGTGTGTTTGTACCTAGAACGGACAAAGAGACTCTATGTAGTGTACGTACATACCATTGAAAAACAGAATACCAGTTAGCTCAGTACGGCTAGCTAAAACTTTGCTGAGTGATATTATGTACCTCGACTTACCATTCCTTCTTGCAGCCGGCTCTACGAAATTCACTTTTCTCAAATGGTGTCTGATATATAATTTTTGGAAAATCGAGACCAAGAACGAAGTAGATGATATATCTATCATTGCACGGGACCAGCTAAACTAGTACACATACTTGGCATTTTCTTGCATCGTAATATCCTTTTGAGGGGATACGAGTAATTTGTAGTACGAGTTATTAGTCAAACTGGTACGCTACAGTGCAAGCAGTCAAGTAACGTTAGCTTTAATTGTAACTTGTTATCCAGCAAGCGATTAACAAGATTTATAGTCTACTCGTCCGTCGGTTTCCTTTTCTCATTCCTCTTCTTTCTTCTTGCAATAATAAAACCGAATGTAATTACATCAATTGGTCCTACGGTATCTGTAATACTGATTGTTACACCACAGGCATTTACTGTTAGTGCGTAGGCGCTGAAAGAAAGGTCGACAATACTGGCCCAATCTATTTCTAGACGATTTGTATTTCTATATCACAGTCACAGAGAGACATACATATACATGGTACGTTACATATAACAATACAATGGAACGAACCGCGTCAATTGACGGTGATGCTGATATGTGTCGGGCGGGTGGACGCGAATTGGCTCCAATCACTCACTCATACTACCTAGTCAGGTAGCAAGTAGTGCATTGCAATTGATAAACTAAGAAAATAAATGAATCGTTTAGTACCTTTTTGAGAGTGTGCTTGTAACTATCTCCGCTTCCGAATGAGTTGAGAATGAACGTGGATTATGCGAAGAGTGCGAAGAGTGCGAAGAGTGCGAGGAGTGTGAAAAGATAGATAGAGATACCATTAACTCAGAGATGGATTAATATTTGGCGGCAACGTGCTCACCAACGGACAAATCTATCTAAAAGTAAGCATGCTTCTGCAGCGTGCGCCGCGACGCGCCGATTGAATAAGGGCCACTACAAATTCAAATCAAGTCCTTAAGGGAGCTAAGAGACTAGCATTCTAGAGGAGGAAGAGGAAATGTCAATATCAAATGAGTAAAGGAGCCAGTGCTAACTAAGTAGTTCCGATCCGGGCATAATGAATAACGAATACTATTTCTGGTCGATATGTTGGTCGATATGTAGGTCGATGTGTAGGTGGGGAGCATCATACTACGGTAAGGAGATCGGTCGAGACTGCATGAGAATGCAGCAGCAGCAGCAGCAGAGAAATACTTGACACACCTACATACATAGCCTATACCACCTGCAATAGAATCTTTCTTATCCAAATGTTGTACTATTTGAACACTTTGTTATACTAGTTTTGTAGTCCTTCTTGGAAGAAGGAACACGGAGGGCAGGCATCAAAAAAAGCCAGAAAAATATTAGAACAAAGTGTTGTTGCACAGTGGCTGTATCCCTCTAGCGGCCAGTCTGGACTTTATGCACCGATTGCTATCCAGAGTCAGTTAGAACTTGAGCTCTGGAGTATTAGATATCTCTCTAACAGCCGGTACTAGCGTTTGAAGAGAAAAGTAGCGTGTACGATCAGCCGCGTCCACGCTAATGACATGCTGGAATTGACACGGCTGGCTGATATTGGTTTTTGCTGGCAGAACGCTTTTCCTCGGCGGCATCGATTTCTTCTTCTTTTTCCCAGGTAGCGATAGGCTGATATTTTCCGGACATGAAACTAGCTGCTCGATATGATGCCATAGATCATTGGCAGCCTTTAGATTGTCGAAACTTAAGCCGGCGAGGCGTGAATGGTCCGAGGAGAGGCACATCGTGTGAAATGCTGGCCCAGATACCTAAGAAACCGAGCGTAATCCAGCGGGGCGTTCAGCATCAGCATCTTTATTAATCGGATAAACTAATCTGGATACACACCTTGTAAGACGATAGATTGTCAATGGTCTCTCTCCAAAGAGTGAAGCAAGTGCCACGTTCTGCTAGTAAGATCTGAATTCGTCTCTTCGATCTCGAACGTGTTTCACCAAGATCAAGAACGACCACTGGTATACCCGTAAAAGTAAGTTGCCACTCTTCACTTTGCGGTGCATTGCCAACATACAAATTTGCTAGAGACTCACAGACAAATACCTGAATGCAGTAACATGGAATCATTGTCCATCATCGTCCATCATCGTAATCGTCAATGAAGCTCTAAACAACTACCCACTTTGCTCACAAGTCTGTCTGCATGGTAGTTTTCTACTTAGCCAATGAATTAATTGTATCTAAGTCTAATGGAAGGGCTGTGCTCGGTGGGACTACGTTTCGAACAAGCAAAGCAGCTGGTCATTGCCAGGCTTATAACTACCTGTGATTTTAAGCCACGAAAGAAGGTCTCGAGTTGTTCGCGCTCTGTCTGGCTAACAAGCTCCAGGCGAGACTCATCGCTGTTCTCAGAACTATCGCTACCACCCTCGTAGCTTGAAGTAACCGATGTGTCCGCTTCCCCCGTGGAAGATAGCCGCCTTCGACAATTATCTCTCATCACCGTGTATTCACTGCAATACGTGGAGCTGTGTAGCGAACAATTTGATTCCAAAGCTGGGCAAGAATTACTCAATATCTGCTCGTTCATCTTTCTCCCCTGAAACATTAAACAGTGACGAAACACCAGTTAATCTTCTCCCTCGCCCTCGCCCTCGCCCTCCCACCCCTCTCGTGAGATCCGGAATTCCTGTTGCGCAACTAGGAATAAGGGATAAGATGGCGAGTAAGAGATCATACAACAATAAATTACAGCCTCTTCTGTACGTATTCTGAGATAAGGCATAGCACATAGTATGCCTCGAGTAGATATCTACCAAGTGTAACATACAGCCGTATTTTACCACACCAAATATTCATTAGTAGGATGCGGTTCTCCTCAGCGAAGCTGCTCACTTTGTTACTCACGCTGTGATGAGCAATCGCAGTTGAGCATCAGGCTCGCGGTCAGACAGCCTCTTAGTCATCAACGGATCACGCATTAGCGAGGCGAACGTAACTGTCCGCGACGCGAAAAGCATTGCAAATCGTAAAAAGGCTATCTGAGGAACCTTCACCTTGCCACGCTACGCCATGCCATGCCATGCCGCACCGTAAACACTGCTACACCTCGTTTCTTGCCTTGTCGCACGCACCACATCCCGCCAAAATAAAGAAAAATGAATAATTCCAAGTTGGAAAGTCTGATACAATATGTATATGCATGCCCATGTGGCGTGAAAACCTTGCAGGACAATCGGATACAGCAAGTAACTGCTACTTAAATAGCTACGCCTTACATATAGTATGTATATGAGACGCGAGCTAGTGAAGTCAGATAGAGGAGATAAGATTGTATTACTTAGAATCAGTTAATCATCCCTATTTTTGTCTGCGCTATTGTGTATGTTGTGTGAATATTAATTCCGATTTTCCTATCGATCGTCATAATGGAAATCCTCAAGTTGTAGTGAAGCAACAACGCCAAGGCGCAGCACCTTCCCACAGAGATCCGGTAGAGACGGGCGACGGGCGACGGGCAACGGGCGACATCAGACGAAAGGAAGAAGCGGTCGATGAACCAGGAGCAAGCAAGCAACCGGCATATGTGTTCATACATGTGTGTGTGTGTGTGTGCGTGCGTGTGAGTGAGTGAGTGGCAGGGGGTGGTGGCTAGGGGCTCGGCGTCGGGGGAGCGGGGGCTGAGACTGATCTTGAGAGGATAATGCGAATGAGAGCGTGATACAAAGCCTCAAAGTCCCACGGTGCCGATGTGCTACGATCGCACAATAGTCTTCCCCATCCACTTCAATTATGGAAGAGTGTACGCATTTCCATACATAGGACACACATCCAACAGGGAAAACTAACTTTTTTTTTGCCAAAGAAAATGAAGCATTTGCCTCTTACTATAATATTAATTTTTTTTAACATAACGGTCTGTAGCAGTGAGTCATCATACAGAGAAAGAAAGGGGCCATTTATTTAAAGACGTATATACACATGTGGGTATTCGGTGTCTACTTGACACACTGATCCCATTTCTTCGTAACTGATAACAACCCACTTTTCAGACTCGACGCAGTGATCTTTTGTCATTTCTTTTATCCAATAATTGTTGCCTCTGCTGCTTTCCTGCTGCGCTCCTTGTTTTTCTTATTTCCTTCAAGTGCTCCGCTCAAGATTCCAACAAAATCAAAACAACAAAGAAAGATGACCTCCGCCCACTCTGCATGATAGTGTCGTTAGGTAGTTACACTTTTATACACGTGTATAGAAAAGAATAGAAAGAGAAATCCACCATTTTCTCAGTTTTTACTGTGATATTTGCAAAATGAAAGTAGTAGCTACTATAGCTGAGGATCGCAGCATTAAAATAGTTGTATCAGTGATGCACTATCCACTTAAATTTTTTTGGAAGAAATGAATTTTGAGCTGAGGCTCTGGAGTTTTTATCACTTCTTTCTCGATGCAAGAAAACATTCCCCGCCAAATTTCAGCCCCGGAAAATGTCGGGAAGTATGAAAAACATGAGAAAAACCACTGGAATGAATTATTCAAGGTCGGCTTTCCATGTGTTTTCGGTCGAATTCCGGTACTTTGGCTACTGGTTTCGTGTTTTCTATCCGATTTGATACTCAACAAATAGGTTTATGCATTGTTTGCCAAAGTTCCAGAACCTTCGAAAAATCGCAAAAATCTGCAGGGGTACACGCACACGCCAAGTTTCTTTTATTCCCAAAGGGGCAAATTAAATCCAAGTATCGCCGAATAAAATCTGGGCTTTATTAGAGTTTAATTAACTGTATTACACAAAAGCGAGATGGTGAAAAATTCTGCAGAAATTTCTACGCATTCGTAGAATATCAATGAAATTCGGGTTAGTTTTTTTATAGGATGCTATAGAAAAGTTAAGCCGTGAAAATTGCTAATATGACTAACTGACGGGTTTTGGCTGTGTCGCACGTGTTACAAGTGTCTACTTCGAAATATATGTATTATCTCAGGAACGACCTGGTCAAGTCCAAGAGAATTTGTGCCAGCGGTTGCAAACCCTTACAAAGATTGTTCTTCCAAAGTTTCAAGAAAGTCTATAGAAAACTGCTTTTTGATACAACCACCTTAAATAGTATGTGTACGCGTGTATGGGACCAGCAGAGCATCACACATATTGAGTGTGTACGTCGAGAATCTGCAATAGAGCTGCGCTTGGATCTACGACTTAAATCCCAATTTACTCTGAATTGGGCAAGTTCTGGACTAAAACTGCATTGAGTATAAGAGTTTGCAGTTCCCAGGGATCGGAGAGGTCAAATAGATCTTGGTCTCCCCCTCCTGTAAAAGGGACTGGAGCTGGATAAAATGGGCGGTTCACATACGATAAAAATCATCCGAAATGCCACAAGTATTGCAGTCGCGTGATTTGTGTATTTGAAAGTGTTACGAAAAGTGGAGAAAAATGAATTGCGCTTCGCGGTGCACTAAAAGCAAAGGAATGGAAAATCTAAGGATGTTTTCATAGAGAACAGAGAAGTGCAAGCATTTGTTGAAATAACAGAGAAATTAGTGCTATTGATACCCACCCTTTGACCAATCACACATCAAGTACCAAGGATACTTTGTATGTCTACTGGCGCATTTCACTAAAAGCAAGTATCCTACTCGCGTTATTATATTGTTCTTGACCGGCACTGACCGGAGCTTCCCAGTACAGTCGCGCTTGCTCAAGTAAAGAAAAATCCATCTAACTTCACATTTTTCAAGAATTTTATAACTATTTGGACCTCAAGTAATATACTATGCACCGATTTCACACAAGTTCACAAAATATTCGCACTGGATTCACGCTCAGCTCTCACTAAATGGCCTCGAAAATCCTTTATTGTAATCTATGGACCTGGCTTGTATACTGTTTAACCGCAGTGAAATCCACTTCTGACTATTGCCTATAGTGTGGACATAGACGATACACAGGTACGCAAAAGAGACAAGCGCTCATGCCCAACCTGGGACTCAAGCTCAACTGTGTATCGAGTGGATGGTTGGCGCGGCTTCGGTTCGGTCTCGAGGCTTGAGGACTCGGGCGTCGGGCTTCGGGTTGGATCGGGGATCGAGAACTCGAGGAACCCGCCGTTCGTGGTTCGTTGTTCGGGGCTTCGGGCTCCGGGCTCCGGCCTCCAGGCTCCGGGCTCCGGCCTCCGAACGTGCGAACACAAGACTGGAAAGTTGCCTGCTCTCCGCGTTCTACCTTTGTCGGATGTGTGGCTGGCTGTGATGGCGTTTCGGGCGGGGGGGGGGGGGGGGGGCTCCCATGCCTGCGCCAGCCCGCTGCCGTTCGTAATGTACATAAGTACATACATACATACTTACTTACTCTGAGCGAAGCTTGCCGAAGCTAGATAGAACCGATCTGCTGCTGCATTACCTGCGCTACGCTGCACATAGTATCTATTGTATGGAAGTAGGCGTATAAGTATGTGTGCATGCATGTACATAGGTACGTATGTATGTACATTCATGTACAGGAAGGGAAGGTACACACATACGTGTATGAAGGTGAGGCGTACATAGGGATCCAGCGGGATCCTGCCGAGCCGAGAGTATCCGAGAACAGAAACTGAAGGCGTGGCGAGGCCGAGACTAGCCGAAGCCAGCCGGGACCGTACTCCGTAGTCGAGAGTGGCATTGGAAGATGCAAAGTGTTCGGGGATAAGCAGAAGCTTTCGAGAACCAGAATCAATGAACAGGAACGCAAGGCAGGGGGAGCACGGGAACTGCGGAATGCGGATGGGTTGCACAGGGCGCTAAAGCTTACACCGACGACTGGACACACTTTGAGGGAACGCAGAGCCGCAGAATCGACGCAATCAATTACATAGATGTTGAGTATGTTCCAGCTTCCAACTTCCAGTTTCCAGCACCAGCAGCAGCCATCTGAACCCATCCAAGCACTCGTCCTGCCGGTCCTCTCCCTCTCGCTCTCTCTCTCTCTCTCTCTCTCTCTCTGCACCTCTATGTCTATCCACAGATCTACACTGTACTATTTTTACTAATTGTCAGTCGAATCAACAGCACTCGCTCCTCATTGTGGTACCCTGCAACTATCTGGTATCCCTGGCGGAAAAGAAATGACGTGCAATTGTTGGATTATGATTGAACGAAAGCAATTTATTTCATAAGAATGACGGTATTATGTCTTGTAATAAAATGTCGGGCATTTTGGGGTGAAAGTGATGGGTGAGCGTGAATTGAACTTGCAAATTATCGCAAGATAATTGCAGCCGCTGCAAATACTAGCAAAGCAGGGGTGAAAGCCGCATTTGCTGCCAAGTTACACTGGTCGGTCTTGCATATCTCACAGGAAACCTTTTCCTCCTGCTCTTGGCAGTAATTTCGATTGGTTGTACAGCCTCTTTTCACTACTTGTGTTTCACCCTCTGAAAGACCGTAGAAGCCAGTATGAAATATTTACGATGTCGATGTGTCGTTCTTTTGAGATAAGTAATCTTTCGGTCTCACCTTCATAGGTATGCATAAAGCAGTAGTAGGCTTCTTCAGATTGGCGTGGCCCCTCAAACCGGTTTAACAAAAGGCCCCTGATCTGTGTTGATTCATGTCGCGGAGGTGGATTCCTCGACTCGGCCGATGTACTCGTACCCGTTTCAGTGCTGGATGCTGTGCTTGAACTTGATTCGCCGCTAGATAGTGAGGAAGCACTCGAACTTGATTCACTGGTCGATGTCGTGCTTGAGCTTGCTCCGCTGGTGAAGGGTGGGGAAGCACTCGAGCTTGATTCACTGCTCGATACCGTACTCGAGCCTGATCCGTTGCTAGACGGCAGGGAAGGGCTCGTGCTTGATTCACTCCCCGAGGATGACACCGTGCTGGAGGGCCTGGAGGTTGGCCCTGGAGTTGGAGCAGCCGGCTCATCACAAACAGTTAGATAGTTGGCGGCTGGCTCCTTCTTACAATTCTCATTCTCCGCACTCACGCACTTATAACACTGCAGAGCTTTCGCTAATGGAAGAAGCAATGTGGTTGAGTAAGACTAATCGAATTGGTGAAAGAAGACATCTATCACTATAATATGTATATACAATATGTATGTACGTATAGCAACTGAGGAGTGTAGATAGATACGCGCACGACGCAACGCGACGCGACCGCCGCTCTTTCTCGGGGCTATATCTATATGTGTACTATTTACTGGTGATAATTATGAATCGCTTCGCAGCTATATTCTAGAAGATATAGATAGAAGAAGTAGTGATGTAGGAGAAGCTTTACCTGAATTGGCGTATACCAAAAGAAGAAGGAAGAAAATGCGAGGGACTCCAAGTATTGCTGCCATGTTAGAACGATTTAACAGAACTGCAAGAGAAGAATCCGCCAAGATGAATGTACCGTAGCTCCAACAGCTCTGAATAGGCGCATTTGGCTGAGCAGTAGTTATCAAGGAGAATCGAGCGATGCATTTCGCTTATCTTGACGGAGAGCTTCGATCGATGCTATCACTCTGGATAAAAGTAATCCCCGGCTGTCTCGCTGCCACGCGCTGCTACTATTTCGAGCGAGACACTACCGATTATCGAGTCTCCTGATTATCATGGCAATCCCTAAAGCTTTCCCAGCCCCTTGTAGCAACATGAGAGAAATACACTTATCATTTTTCTAGAAAGCGATATACGCCTGCTCATCTCTGATAAGCAAGTTGCGACAGCGCGGCTTGAATTCTGACTAAGATTTCTAAGGATTCAGTTGCGTACTGTACTACCATGATCCAATCATCTAGAATCGAATCTTCCAATACTAATTACTTTACTCTACTGCATGTCTACATACATAGATGGTATATATATACTTTACTACCTGCGTACCTGCGTACATCGTATAAGTGTTCTCTAGTAGATACTATGTCTATCCAATTAGTGGATAGTATGTATGTATAATGTAAATTGTAATAGGCCGCTTGAGATTCTCGCGCAGACTCTCTCTCTCTCTCTCTCTCTCCCTCTCTCGAATAATGCGACCGCCCGTAAATGAGAAACATCTAGAATCATTCGTCCGCTGAATCGCTCAATCATGCTTTTCTGCATAGTTGGGTGTGCGTAGATGTGAGACTAGGGAAAACTACATAAAGAATGCAGAGGTTCATAGGCACTCACCGCAATCAGCCGAGTGTGAGTTTGTGATGGAGCAGCC
Source organism: Ectemnius continuus (assembly GCA_910591665.1). NCBI lineage: Eukaryota > Metazoa > Arthropoda > Insecta > Hymenoptera > Crabronidae > Ectemnius > Ectemnius continuus. Next base: position 20,095,424 of record OU342859.1, on the reverse strand, counting down.
GGCTTTAACCGACTATAAAAGAATTATGTTGTCAGGCGCAGGATAATTTCGGTGCGTAGTACGTATGTATAGATGACTATTACCCTCTAATCTGACTTCCGCGGCGTGAGAATGGGCCGACTAGATAGTGGCTGTCTGAGTCTGTGTGACATATCGCGGGATGCAAGCACGGATGACACGAATTAGATCGAGCTGCTCGTTCTGTGCACGATCGAAGGTGCAATAACGATTCTAGTGCTGTACGTCTTTCTACTACTACTATACATAGAGTGCAGGTAGGTAGGTACAACAGCAGTAGATCTAGCAAAGCTGAATCGCGTACATGGTGAAATTCTTTCTGGAGAAGGCGGAAAGAAAGAGAGGATTGATCGGATGCTTGTCATCGACTTGCAAAACTCATCGACTGTCATTCGTTTCGCAATGAAACTGGCGACTTGGCTGGTTCTGGTTAGTGGGTGGATTCTGGTAGAATGCTATGCTGCATGGAAGGTGGCCACCCAGCAGGGAGTACTGGACGATTACGGGAAAGAAATTGTTAAGGTTTTCGGAGCTGGGCGTCCGATGCCACATAATATCATCAGCCGGGCGAGATGTACATGCCGGGTAAGTACCAGATCGAGCTACAAAAAGGATGAGTCAGTTGTATCCGTTCAATTCCACGTCCGTGTAATGTTGCTACCACTGGCTTATCCGTCCGACAGCAAGTGCCACCTAACATTCCACCATTTCGTCCCTCGCGGTACGGATAATCTCGATCGAGTACAAAGCCGGCGGCACGGCGCGGCAGCGGCATGGCGCGGCGGCCAACAAGTTCACTGGATACACGGGTACCATTGTGAATACTGTATCGGAGGGAAAAGTCTGTTCTCCTTCTTTAGAAGGCAAACACGCAAAACCAACAACCATGTATTTACATGCCTCCCTTAATAAACTGCAAAAGAATTACAAGTAGAATGCGAAGAGTTAAACTGCAGTGTTCCTACTCTATGAAAAGAATGATCGCGAATACTCGGTGCCATTAGGAAGTTTGACAAGTATAGAATCCCTAAGATTTACGCGATTGAACTATTGTTACTTTATAGAGGGAAAGTAGCCTAGCAACTTGAATTCAGATGCCAGAAGGATCTATCTAGTAAAGAGGAGGTAAGAAGATACCGCGGCCGATAGAGCCAGATCCAGCCGCGTCAAAATAAAGGTAAAGGGAAAGGGTCTGGCTAATACGGGGAGAACTGTGAGTAGTTGGGTCGAATTTGTCCCTAGCCTGTCTAGCTAGGCTCGATGGGCGCGGTGTCGACTCTGCGAAAATGTTGTCGGGTTAGCTAAATAAAAGTCAAGGTAAGAGTAAGAGATTCTGGCGGTGCGCGCGGTGTTCAAGGCAAGAGACTACTCCGGGCTGGTCTCTTGTTATAATCGTCGTGTAGATCGATCTCGTGGAGATCGGGGGGATCAGCGAAACCACTGTCCTCGTAGCGTGTGCATCTAGATCCTGGTGATCTGGGCGGATGTACACCAGGATGAATACTAGAAGAGAAAGCGTATTGGGAAAAATGAGACGGACATTGGTACTAGTTGAAAAGTGATGGTATAACGGGAGGACGGAAAAAAGCCTGGGGTATGTAGTATGTGTGTATTTAGTACCTGGTGCACCTCGAAGGACTAGTTTCCAATGGTTCCTCGTATCTACGTGACAGCATTGTCAAATCACGATGTGCGGCAACCATCTTTTGGAGTCGCGAAATGATTTCGTAATCCGGCGTACAGACTGGTTCCGATAGCAGCTTCACCACCGAGAGTCGAAAGCCCTGCAACTAGAGGATCGCGGTAGCAGTATGGATAGATAGTGAGTGAACGATTCTATAGTTGAAGAAGAAGGGCATCGCATCCAGCAAGCGTTTACTTGGGATTCTCTTCTAGAGAGTTCGGATAGATTTTGCTTAGCTTGAACGAGCTCGTCCCTGAGCAGCTGTGACGTATGATCGTTTATAGACCTCTCCTGTTCGGCAGTCTCGGTGGTCGACCTTATTTGATCCTTCAACATAGAAAGCTTCCTATTGCACCTTGTGCGCAACATTTCACTCTCGACCAGCCGCTTCTGCAACTCTTCGATTTTACGTGCGCGCTCCAGTGCCGTGATCTATTTAATTAGAACGATACGCCCTGAAGTTGCCCCCTCGTTGCATCATGGGATTTCGAACGAATGGAACCCGATTCAATAGCAAGTGGCCATTTAAACTCACTTTGTGATCGGCCGCTTCCGTTAGCTGAGTGCTCAGTTCACGATTGCGTACTTTCTCGTCAGCAAGCTGATTTCGTACGCGTTCCATATCTTTTATCATCTTCTTCAGTCTAAAGGATTTGACCAGATAAGGATCGGATCGGCAGATCGCCGTGGTGGGGCTGGGGCTGGGGCTGGTGCTTGGGCTGAGGCTTTGAGTGAGGGTGGGGCTGAAGTGTCTTAATCATGCCGTTAATCATTCGTTCCTACCGGGAATTTGCTTCATCCCTCTCGCTCTGCAAAAGTGACTTCATTCTAACACTATCCTCTTGAAGTGAGAGTTTCCTTCGCAGTAAGTCTAAGTGGAAGTCCCTACGTTGAAGCTGTTCCCGGAGCGTTTTCACTCGGCGTTGTAACTGATAAACGACTGATGTCTGAGCAGCGGGGGTCGAAAGGGCAAAGGGGAAAGGAGAAAGGATTGGCAGGGGGGGGGGGGCAGGTTAGGAGGGAGCCGGTCAATTTTACACTCTGCTGCTGTATTATGCATTGGATATTGGATCTTACTATGATTCCGCTATCCGGATAGCGGAGAGTCAGGGAATTAGATAGCATACCTTGTCGACCAGCTTGTCCGTTTCAAACCTAGCCATTTGTCCTGCTCTTAGCAGGATCGATTCCATTTGTAGATCGAGACCTACATCTTGCGAGAGTTCCTCTATTTGCATTGCTTTAGCCAGACGATCAAGGAAACAAGTTAACTAAAAGAAGAACAAGTCCAAAGAGTTGTGGTAGGAAGCGGTGCGAATGGGGAGGCTCTTTTAATGGCTGGCAACACATGAAACGATCCTCTACACTACAGACTTGACTAACTAAGTAGCAGAGAGAAAGAAGCTCGGACGATTGTATGCACTTCGTTTAGGATGGACCGGCACTACTGATATCCGGTAAGTGTCTTAGCTTCCGTGATTACCGTTTCTCTGTCTCTTCGTAGCGACTCTTTGGAGAATCGGCAACTGGCTAACTCCGACTCTAGCTTGCGGGCCTTCACCTCCAGTGTCGTGCAGACTTCCTCGAGCGCACGAATCTTGGCCCTACTTGCTTCAACTTGTTCACTTTGCCGATTGGCTGACTCATTTGAAACGTTGACTCTTTCCCGCAATTGCTCCATTCTCTGGTACGTGTAGAAATATAAAGGAGGAGGGTGTGTGTGTGTGTGTGTGTATGTGTGTGGTTTTCAATAAGCGCTCTCTCATACACGTATTGTACAAATTGTGTATCTACATATCCACCTCAGTACTATACTACGTATGTAGTTGAATACATCAAAGTATATACCTATGTAGAGACTATCTTACTAGTGCTTGGTCATTTTTTTCGGCCAGAATTTCCTTAATGCGTTCCTTTATAGCATTTTCGTCGGGCGCGACGAAACTGTCCGTTCCCCCAACCAGTACTGCTAACGAGTCGAGCAATTGCCGGCTTTCGTTTCGCGTTTGTTGCAGCATCACCTCGCGGCGCCTTACCTCCTCTGAAATTTTACAAATTTTGATCGATCGAATAATTGTGAGTAAAGCGCGCATCTGCACTGGTCCCGCTTCAATCACCTTGTAATTCCGATATCAGTGTCTCCTGGCTCGAAATATTATCCGTTAGGGTGCTTATACTTCGGTTAGCATTAAGCAATTTGTCCTTATAATCAGTCAGCTCTTTCTCCAGGAGCTTGCATTGGAGAGCGAGGCTCTCCTTGTCCTAATCGAGGCGAAAGAAAGAGGGTGAAGAGAAGGGCCGAGCAGGCAGTGAGCGTGCAGGTCTGTACCTACGTGTAGATATACGTATAAGAAAGTGTAAGTACAAAGTATGCACCCACCTTGCGAATACGCTCCAGTTCAAGCGATTGGCCAGAAAATTGTCGATGCAGTTGCTCTTTCTCAACGAGGCTACGTTCCAAGTTATCCTTACAGCTTCGAAGGTCATGCTGTATGCTGCTTAGTTCAGCCTCGATAGTGGCGCTTTTGGTTCGTAATCGGTTGACATCTTGCACGAGCTCGTCGGCCTTGTGGATCAGGAGGTCAGGTGTGCGATATGCGTTCTCGCAAAATTCCACATCCAGTGCGTGGGCCAATCTACGTGCGAATTCCTTTAAGCGGCAAAGATATTCGAACCTCTATGTAGAAAGTGTGTGCGCGCCTGCCTCTATGTATGCCGAAGCCGGCAATGAAGCGGGAAATAAGAAGGAAGACCTGCAAATTTAAGCACGCCCGTTCCTTCATCTGCATTTCCTCGCCAATATTCTGCTCGAGTTGGCGAATCTTCTGCCCGTATTCTCGGACCCTCCCTTCCTGATACTTCAAGTCCCGTTCTAAACTCTGCACTGCAAGTTCTCGACGACCTTGAACCGCGTAAAGACTCCTCTCCCTGCCTTCCAAATCCTGGCAAATCAGTAGTGTAAGATTGAGTGTGATTGGTTTGATTTTTCCGATCCGCAAACGCATACGGTGTCCACGTATGTCGTATGTCAACAACACGTTTATAGAAAGAAGAGAGCAGAAAGAGGTCGTTACCATTCGTTCGATCTCTGTCCACCAATCTAGATAGAGAAATATAGCAATACCTCTATTCGATTTTTCAAGCTTGAAATAATGGAATTTTGTCTAGCCGCCTGCTCTCGAAGTTGATCAATTTCCCCTTGCAAATCGACCAGCTTTTCCTCCCGCGTTCTCAGCAAACTCATCATTTCCTGAAGCTGGACAACATAGAGACAGGAATGCTAGCTATCTGTATCTAATAAATATACATATATACGAGTGATCTTCATCGTCGCGTAGCCGTCGCGTTCTTTCAACGGGCCAGCAATCAATATTTAATATTATCTATAAAGGTAGTACGGGTGTACGTGCGCGTGCGCGACCGCGAGCGCCTATGGCTGGTTATATGTCTATGCTATTTACATACATGTATCTACATACGTAAGTAGGTATGTATGTTACATACATGTACAGGGTGAGTCACTTGCCTTTGAATCACCACCAAACATTGGATATTTTCGATGGCCAAAAATATGGGGAAAAAAAAATGTTGAGCTGGGGCTCTGAAATTTATATCACATCTTCCTTGATGCAAGGGCAGACTGCCCGCCAAATTTCAACCCCGGAAAAGGTCGGGAAGTCATGAAAGCATGCATAAAACAATCGGAATTAGGCGAAATTCATTATTTAGGATCGGTTTTCTTTGTGTTTTAGGCAGAATTCCGACATTTCCCCCACAACATTTATGTTTTTTATCCGTTTTGAGACACGAGCAATCGAAAAATCAAGCGTTCGTCCCGGTCCCAGAACCTTCGAAAAATCGAAAATTTTTGAAGGGGTATGCCTTAAAAAATTTGCGAAAAAATGAATTTTGAGCTAGGGCTCTGGAATTTTTTCTACTTCCTCCTTGATGCAAAAAAACACTTTCTACAAAGTTTCAGCCCCGGGAAAGGTCGGGAAGATAAAAAAACATGAGGATAACCGTTGAAATGAAATATTCAAGATCGGTTTTCCACCTGTTTTAGGTAGAATTCCGGCATTTCCCCCACAACATTTATGTTTTTTATCCGTTTTGAGACACGAGCAATCGAAAAATCAAGCGTTCGTCCCGGTCCCAGAACCTTCGAAAAATCGAAAATTTTTGAAGGGGTATGCCTTAAAAAATTTGCGAAAAAATGAATTTTGAGCTAGGGCTCTGGAATTTTTACAACTTCTTCCTCGATGCAAAAAAACATTCCCCACCAAGTTTCAGCCCCGGGAAAGGTCGGGAAGATAAAAGAACATGAGGAAAACCGTTGAAATGAAATATTCAAGATCGGTTTTCCACCTGTTTTAGGTAGAATTCCGGCATTTCCCCCACAACATTTATGTTTTTTATCCGTTTTGAGACACGAGCAATCGAAAAATCAAGCGTTCGTCCCGGTCCCAGAACCTTCGAAAAATCGAAAATTTTTGAAGGGGTATGCCTTAAAAAATTTGCGAAAAAATGAATGTTGAGCTAGGGCTCTGGAATTTTTCCTACTTTCTCCTCGATGCAAAAAAACACTTTCTACAAAGTTTCAGCCCCGGGGAAGGTCGGAAAGTCCACCAAAAAAAATAAGAGCTAGGAGAATTCTGATTCAAAGGCAAGTGAATCACCCTGTATGTGCTATGCATTCCAGAAAGTATGACTATATACTATAGGCGTGATATACCTCTGTCATCAACCTGTCACGTTTATACTCGACAGCAGCCAACTCGCTCCTCAGCGCTATCACTCGATCATGGGCCATCACATTTTCGGAAAGAATCTGCAACGGGTACAAGCTCCCTTAGAAAAAAGGATGTATCTGCATTTACACATATCCTGCAGAAACAGGATCGAGCAATTCTGAGGGAAAATGCAAGTTACTACTCATTGCATATGCACATTGATGTTGCGACAATACTATGGCAACGAACGCCCATCTCGGCAGATAAGTCCAATGGAAAATTAGAAGCAAAATTGCAAGAATAGCCCTTGTTATTACTATCCGGTGGTGAGCAGTTGTATGTAGTTAGCATTAATTAAGAAAGTTTGAATGTAAGCTGCAAATTCTGACAAGTATATTATAGGGAAGTGGTAAGTGAAGTGAGAAGAGAAGTAAGTCCGTCCGTGCGAACGATCAGAGAACAGGTACATACTGCCATGTACTACATATATATGCACCTTCAACTTTCGGACAAGCTGCAGCTGTCCAAGCAAGCTCAAAATTAATACATAAAGATAAACCTTGTGCGGCGATGTGATGCGCATTTCTTCGAGAAGCTTCCCCTCTTCCTTGGCGCTTTCTTCCAATCCCTTTGTTGCTTTCCCTTCCTTGTTATTACTTTCATCCTCGCTGCTCAAATTTGGCATGTCTGCTTGTCTGCTGGCCTACCTGCCTGCGTGCGTGCCCCTATCTGTATCTTGAATGACGGATTGTTTCAAACAACGTGCCAAAAGCAGACAACTTTCACGAATTATAGCGCTCTGAAAGGCGCTCCCGTAAGTATCGTCGTTCAAGGAATAAGAGCGCGAACTAAATAGGGGCCATCCAAAGCCGTTATACCGCTGCGGTTATACTTGTATGTACTACATGCTACATCACTAGCCTCCTACCGTCTACCGGTCTGCGCGGTTTCCCTTACTTAATGTAGCACATGCCACTATCGACTGTATATGTATCTACATAGTACATACAGGATAGACGCGTCCTATTGAACCTGACTTGGCAGCTACTTGGCAACCACAATACATTATCGACCAAATTTCAGTTAGAAGAAAACCGCCGCCGCCCCGCGCTACGCTCTGCTCTACAGCGGGTGCGGCTATCCGTATAGCATATATACAGCGACAAAGGCGCGCGCGAAATGCTGCGATCTTGCCCACAATAAATATGCTCCCGCGTAAATTGTCAATTAACAGTTGGAAAACATGACGAATAGCGAATATATATATATATATATTTCATTCATCGAGCGTGTGTCAGCCCTCCCTCAGTTTCACTGCGAGACCGAGGGCCGAGCATGCCGGGAATTATAATAAAAGCACGGTCGCAAATGCATACAGTAGGATGCATGCATACACACAAGTATGCGAGTGCGCAAGCAAGTGTATACTCATGTACTACATACACATACATCTCTCTCCGACCGCGGTCCGCCATGCATGGAATATGTAGGGGGCACCACTATACGGACATTCCGTAGCAGCGGGTAGTGGGCACGTGGGCTGGGCACGTGGATTGATTGGCCACCGCTAGGGATCATGGAACTGCACGAGGGAGTGCGACGATACTACGTGTACTACTGAGTGTTGTTGAGTATTGCTGAGTACCACGTGAATGCTCGGTATGCTGAATGTCGCTTGATGGTAGCGTATAATAGTACTGAGAAGGGCTTGTATAGGTAGATCCAGAGCTTGTAATAAAGAATGCAGTACGGAAGCCGCGGGACATGATTCACGGTTTCAATTTTAGTTTCAACAACCATTTACTCTATGGCGAGTTTTCAGTCACTTTGTGTGGCACTAGGCTTTTTTAAATAAATAGACAGGCATTTTAGATTTGATTTTTCAACTAGTATAGTATAGGAGATGTCACTGCCAAAATGATGTTTTTACGCTCCTGTAACTTGAACCTTGAACGAACAAGAAACTTTGGAAATCATCTAAAGAATCATTCGGTAAGTAAGGATGCTAACATCAGTGGGTGGCAACTCTATTTATGAAGCTGGTTTCTCATTCCATAAAGAGCCTTTTAGGGGCAAACAGTCCGGTCTACCATGCTTTTCCCATGGAATGGAAACCATCAAAGGGACTGGAGAAGATCAAGAAAGTGCCGGTAATCACAAGCAGAAGGAAGGAGATGAATTTTTACCTAGGTGATAAATATCAAAAAGATGGGCCAGCAAGTTTAGTCAGCAGTGGATGGGCAAGCATAAGATCAAAGGGCGACTATTTTATCATACATCCTTTACCTAATGTATACATTCAAAGCTGTCAATTTACACAGATATTTGCAAATACTACAAAATCTTCTCTTTCAGAATGAATACGAGTCTAATCATTTATCAGCAAGAGACAAGTTTTCTGATTTTCCCTTAAATCTAGCCATTATCAGAAAACTGCAAGATATTAACATCAAGAAGCCAACTATAATTCAAAAACTTGCAATACCGCATATCCTGGATGGTTTCAATTCATTACTGGCAGCAGAGACTGGTTGTGGGAAGACACTCGCTTATCTATTACCTTTAATCGAACAAGTTTCCAACTGGAAAAAGCTATCAGTCGTAGGAGACAAGTTCAATTCCCCTTATGCATTAATTATTGCCCCAACTAAAGAATTGGCCGAACAAATTGGTGTACGTTCCAATCAACTAGCTGCTACCAATTCAGCTAATAATGTCATTGGCAAGAATAATGTCAAATACGCGTATGCTGGTCTTATTTTGTAGGCAGAGGTACGCACGTTCTCAACTGACTTGGGAATATCGGTTAAGACTATCACTAACAGAAGAGGAAAAGATTTACTAAATCATCCACCAGTGGATAATGTAGACATTCTCGTTGGCTCTTTTGGCCTAATTAGCAAACTAGTCGGCGTCCATGTCTATAAGTTGGACCTTGTGCGTCATGTTATTCTAGATGAAGCGGATGCACTTTTTCATGAGACTTTCGAGTTGAAAGTTCGATCCTTTCTTCAAAGGATGGCGGTATGTACATACAAGAATATACCGACATACTCAGGCAATACTCTTGCTTTCAAACCTACTATCACAACAATCTATGCCAATTAACAGTTGAAAGAGTTTAATCGGAATAGCGAGAGCGTGAAATTGAGCGATACACCCGTTCAAGGAGTGCAAGTCACCCTAGCCTCGGCGACGATGCCCCGAAGAATGTCAGAAGTGTTGAGTGAAGTAATAAACGTGAGCTTTCAAAACTTATTTGCTTTCTAAGGGCACAAGTGTACGGCACTGGATCATGAATTTCATATTACAGCAACTTGCCTTACGTTCCAGGTGGACAGCATACGCGTTCTCGCTACGGAAAATTTGCATCGTATCAACGTTCCTCAAAAGTTTCTGAGAGTCGGTCCAGGACAAAAACCGGCCGAGTTATTAAAGTACATAAAACCAAAACTTTCGGAAAACAAACATGTGATCATTTTCAGTAACGAAAATCGTACGTGTGATTGGCTGAAAATCTTCCTGGAGGCTGCTTCTATTAACGTCGTGCGCATTAATGGTGCCATGCCGCTTAGCGAGCGTCGCGGTATTTATAGAAAGTTTTTGTTCAGTCAAACAAGAATTTTAGTGACAACCAATGCAGGTTCTAGAGGCTTGGATACCACAATGGTGAAGCATGTGTTAAATTACGATTTTCCTCTGGATACAGCAGATTATCTACATAGGTTGGCAACCAGTTTTATTGCTCAGAAAAGGCTAATCTCATTAAGAATTGTTGCTTCTCAAGTCATATTATATATGTACTATATATGTATATAGATGCGGAAGAACGGGAAGATTGGGCAGTGAGAAGAATTGCACTGTGACCAGTTTCGTGTCATCAGCACGCGATGTGACTCTAGTCAGACAGATTGAAAAATCCGCACGAGAAAATAAATCTATACCGCTCGTCAATGGACTTGGGAAATTTTCTTACTACGAAGAGTCTACGGAAGATCAAGAGAACGACAGCCACTACAATTATTTGGAATCTATAGTTAGTGATTCCGAACAAGACAACAATGTACCATTTTAGATTGTAAATCCTATTATTAAGGAATTAAACCTAAAAACGTATTGCATGCGTTGCCTATTACACTTTATATTCGCATGTGCTGCTTTCCCGAAGAAGCCCTACTAGCGCCGTAGCAACCATCAATAGGATTACCCAAGTATAATACATGCGAATACGTACATAGTTGACTTATTTACACCGACACACTACCAAAACAAGTTGTATTACCTATACCTATCTATGCTATATTATGAATTGTGGTCGCCAACGTACATACAAGAACATAGTATGCTGTCAAAGTGTGCCGGCAATATATGCTTCTGCTGACGATAAGAGTTTTATAACAGGTTTGGCAATGTAGCGCAAATGTAACAAAGCACTCCTGCTTTTATTTGCCGTAAGAAATATGTCTCTCCCTCTCTCTTGTATATATAATGTGTATGTAACATGTCGAGTTTTACTGTTTTTCTGCTCTCATCATATTGCACCCGCTGCACGTTGTCTGAATGGTCTATATATATTATATAGGTTTGCGAAAATAGTATATAAGCATACATATGCAGAAAGGAGCGGGTATATACGGTGTATGTGCTATCTAGGCATAGACGGCCAGGGCCAGCTGGGAGCTTTACGACCGTACGTATATGTGTGTAAAGGCCGACTCGCTCTCAGGCTGGCTCATCGGATCAGCAGTCGGAGCAAGTCAGAATCAGTCAGTTCTGAGACTGTGGTGGTGAACTGTGGTGAGAGCCGGTCAGAGTCTGAATCGTCGGAGCGAAGAGGAAATCTCCTGTCTATCTAGTGCCAGTTGAAGCTGTTTAAGCTAGCTAACACACGGTAGCCGGATGCCAGAACGTAGGACTCTGTGAGAGCGCTATATGTAGCACGTAGCAGAGCAGCACCAGCAGCAGCAGCTCTATCGAGCCTAGCGCTCTAGCTCGATCGGCTTGATCGAAAGCCAGAGTCCCTGCCCCTGGCCCCTGGCCCCTGCCCGTGTTGGGCCCCTGCCCCTGCCCCTATCCGCTAGCGCCTAGTCCCTAGCTTGTCAGTCTCGAATCGAAGTCGGTAGCATCGGCGGTAGTTGGAAAGTACACGGCCGAACGCAACCTGTTGGCGTTGCTTTGTTGTCGCTTACAGCGCAGCGTTCCTGCTTTCCTTTTCGAGAAAAGTACAAGCGATGTTTATAATCCTCCCACTTTGACACGCGTACCAAAGCAGAAATCGCTTTGAGGTATTATAAAGAAGTTCGGCTTGGAATAACCAACCATCGCCGTCGAAACGGTTCTGAGCGTGGCAGTATGAGCAGGAAGGATATACGCGATCGTTGGCTTGGTGAGTGCTGAATCCGGCTGTCGCGGTGAGTGTGGGGGCCATCCGTCGAAACAAGAAGAAGTCAGTCACAGTGCCAGGATCGCGTTTAACAGTGATGATTGGTTCAAATGTTCAAGTGTCCAGGTTAACGAACCCAAACGAATGCTGTATGTGACGAGTGTGGAACTGCACAGATTCTATAGGAAACTGGCAGACAAAACAGACATTCTGCTTTCCAGCTCCATCAAACAATACGATTACGAGGAAGTGCATCGCATTCGTGCCTCTTACTAACACTACTCTATTTCATATTCTCCAGTTGCACTTCTCAACGCGAGCACGATAACCGTTCTTTTTGTGCGCACACACGCACGCACACCTAAACGCCGTTTCGTGTAGGCAGCATGGAAAACCTCTGCTAGGTTTCGTCCATGGGAATATGTATCTGTGTATATATACTCGGAGCGCGCTCACACTCTGCTCGAGATAGTTGCCTACAGTCTTGAGATTGTCGAGATGTACCGAGATACACACCTAGCTAAGCGTGCATCATGGGGGCCCCACCTCAACTGGGAATAATCTTTGGTAGTCAGATGCGAACATTTGAAATCAAAGCAGAACGCGAGACAGGTCACAAAATTGTAGTGTGCGTACGCGCGTGAGTGAGTGTTCCTAGTACGATATTGTTCTCGTTGTGAACTTGAATTTTTAGTCGACGTTCCTTCCCCTCTTAAAAGAGAACCAAAGGTGTGCCTGTTATGCTTGGTCGGAGTTGATGGTGATTGTTCATCAGACAACAATGTTGAAGTAACAGGTGACATGTATTAAAATTTGTTGGGAGCTTTGCTTTCTCAATGTGTATCTTGTTGATGTGCAAACAGTCGGAGGACGTATTTGGAAAGAAAGTGTGGAATAGAATTGGGAGCGGTGTTAACCGCTCTGTCTCTGTGTGAACCACGGCAAAGGTGTTCGTCGCAGTGAAGCCACGTAAGTATTCTGTCTTTTTAGAATTATGCCTTGAAATTAAGAACTCGAATGTTGGAAGCACAGCTAACGCGCATTTCCTGCCGAGAGCATAAACCGGTACGAAGATGAATTCCTTGCGTTAATATCTAACGCAGAGAGGCGGGGGGGGGGCTGGTACCGATTTAGGAAGGCGTTTCTCTAAGATGCATACGCTCCTTCCTGCCTCCCCCCCCTCTCTCTCTCTCTCTCTGTCTGTCTGTCTGCCCCCCCCCCCTGCTTCGCCGTCGCTGAAGAACTGCGTGTTGGTTTAAAAATGTTGTCGCAAGGACGGGTAAGAAAAATCCGGTAAAAACAGCAAGCCACTCCCTTTAGATATCCAAAATCCGAATATCGAGTCTCGATATATTTACATAAATATGAATAGGGCAGTTGTCTGCAGAATAATATCTATAGTTAGAGAGCACACCGGCTGTTTTAATGCGAGGAAGCAGTAGCGTAAGCATGAGGAAGCAAGCCGAGTGCCGAGCAGCAGACCACTCACTCCACCATGCTCTGGTGCATGGTTGTATGGCGTTTGGAGTGGCTTCACATTGCACCGCGAGGGAGTGCATTGACTTCTCTGCTTGATAAACGTCGCTAAACCAAGCTATAGCCGAGAAACACTACTCACTTGCGCGCTTACTCGCTTCCTTACTCTAGGCAGAGTAAAGAAAAGAAATGGCCGACCAAAATTCTGTAAACTCTGCGCTAAAGCTTGAGAGACTTCACTGCCTATTCGCATCTAACATTTGACGGTTTGAAAAGATGCCGTTTGATAGAAAGAGACGCGCAAGTTGCATTAATTAAAACCGGACGTGTTGATTGACCTCCGCCTGAGTAGCAGACTTCTACTGCCCTCCGTTCTCGTGCAGTTGCTGCTGCCACCGAGATCTCGTATGCACACGAGATCAGTGGGAAATGTTACAGAGCACACCTTCTCGGAATTATCAGTATAAACGAGAACAACGATATGTCTATCTTTCAGGTGTCTGATGGATCGACAAAAACTCGGCTCCCTTTGCTCCTTTCGTCTATTTATGGCTACTTTATTTAGGGCTCACAATCAGTGAGCGCCACTCCATGCTCTCCAGGCTGTGCAGGGTTACTGTTACATGCAATATATAGGGCAGCCCAGAACAAATTGTAAAGAAATGTACATAAACACCGTCGCATAACTTAGTGAGGGCTTAGTGGGTTGATTGGCCGAATTTGAGGGACGCTTCGTCCCCAAATAACAGATCAGTAGCTTAAAAAGGCAAATCTGATTCATACTAATAAGCAGTAGAGCGTTCTTTAGTTGTCATGTGGAATGGAAGCTGGCGTGAATTGCAATGGCGCGGGGCCCTGTAATAGTAGCGTGTATCACCTTGCGAATAATACAGCTCTCGGACCTTCCAGTAGATGTCCTCGCATATACGCTAAGTCGCAACCCATATACTACAAACGTATGCATGTATGTACATCCCTCTATCTCATATCCTACTAGAAAGTGTATATACTATATTGCGTACCCCCCCCCCCCCCTCCCCCAACCTGTTGAGAGAAATACGTTTGATAGTTCTAGCCGATCTCCAAACGTTTTGCGTTTTTGCTCATCGCCGACGTCGGTCTCATCCTCATTCTGGCGCAATGGCGAAATTGATATAGACCGTCTAACGAAGTCACTGTTATTTGTAATCGCCAGAGCTCTTGGGACACTTTCTCGAAACTGCACATGATTTCGTGTCTTTCACGAAGAGCTACAAGAGATAAGAGCCGTAAATGTTGAAATTCAACTGATTGATACGGACGAGGGAAGAGGAAAACGTTCCTCCGGGTGGATCTCGTCGGATGCAATTCATGGAAATGAATTTCCAGTAGCATAGACCATGTTACTCTGCTAGTAATGCCATGAAATTATAGTGGAACGCAATGCATTTCTGTGGAGTCATCTATAACTTCCCGTTAAATACCATGTAATCTGGCTTGAAAATCGTGGCGCCGACGCTGAGGGTACACTGGATGCCTCTTGGACCTCTAGACTACCGGTGAACTCATATTTAATCGGTGTCCAAGTTAGTAATAGCTGTAGTTTCAAGCATGTATCAGTACAGACACAGATCGAAGGATCAAAACCACAGTGATATCAAGTTATTAAATGGGGGCATATAGGGATGCGGATTGACTGGGAACCGGTTTCGAGTGTATGTTGCGTTGCGGTGTGGACTACATTGCATATTGTTGACCCATTGCTACGATTCCATGCTAGAAGTAAACACAGTATGTTTATCTGCTATCTAGGGCAGAACTTTCATCCTTGACACTTTTTCATCCTCAACACTTTCCCCAACTAAAATTTGCAAATGAAAGAAGCAGAGTAATGGCATAATTAAGTTGGACCATTCCTTGGACTTGTAATTAGTCGAATGGTGTTTCTCGATGACTAGGGGAAGGGATACACCTCCAAAAATTTGCGAAAAAATGAATTTTGAGTTAGGGCTCTGGAATTTTTTCTACTTCTTCCTCGATGCAAAAAAACACTTTCTACAAAGTTTCAGCCCCGGAGAAGGTCGGGAAGATAAAAAAACATGGCAAAAACCATTGAAATGAAATATTCCAGATCGGTTTTCCACCTGTTTTAGGTAGAATTCCGGCATTTCCCCCACAACATTTATGTTTTTTATCCGTTTTGAGACACGAGCAATCGAAAAATCAAGCGTTCGTCCCGGTCCCAGAACCTTCGAAAAATCGAAAATTTTTGAAGGGGTATGCCTTAAAAAATTTGCGAAAAAATGAAATTTGAGCTAGGGCTTTGGAATTTTTTCTACTTCTTCCTCGATGCAAAAAAACACTTTCTACAAAGTTTCAGCCCCGGAAAAGGTCGGGAAGATAAAAAAACATGGCAAAAACCATTGAAATGAAATATTCCAGATCGGTTTTCCACCTGTTTTAGGTAGAATTCCGGCATTTCCCCCACAACATTTATGTTTTTTATCCGTTTTGAGACACGAGCAATCGAAAAATCAAGCGTTCGTCCCGGTCCCAGAACCTTCGAAAAATCGAAAATTTTTGAAGGGGTATGCCTTAAAAAAATTGCGAAAAAATGAATTTTGAGCTAGGGCTCTGGAATTTTTTCTACTTCTTCCTCGATGCAAAAAAACACTTTCTACAAAGTTTCAGCCCCGGAGAAGGTCGGGAAGATAAAAAAACATGGCAAAAACCATTGAAATGAAATATTCCAGATCGGTTTTCCACCTGTTTTAGGTAGAATTCCGGCATTTCCCCTACAACATTTATGTTTTTTATCCGTTTTGAGACACGAGCAATCGAAAAATCAAGCGTTCGCCCCGGTCCCAGAACCTTCGAAAAATCGAAAATTTTTGAAGGGGTATGCCTTAAAAAATTTGCGAAAAAATGAATTTTGAGCTAGGGCTCTGGAATTTTTACCACTCCTTCCTCGATGGAAAAAAACATTCCCCGCCAAATTTCAGCCCCGGAAAAGGTCGGGAAGTATGAAAAACATGGGAATAACTGCGAAAATAAAATATTCAAGATCGATTTTCCACGTGTTTTCGATACAAAGCCGGCACTTTAGCCACTGGTTTCACATTTTCTATCCGTCTTGAGACTTGCACAATCGAATTATCAAGCGTTCGCCAAAGTCCGAGGACCTTCGAAAAACGGCAAAAATCAGAAGGTACTTACAGGCACACGCCAAGTTTTTTTTATTCATAAAAGGCAAGTTAAATCTAAATAACACTGAATGAAATCGTGGCTTTATTTGAATTTTGTCAAGTTTATTACGCAGAACGAGATGGTGGAAAATTGTGCGAAAATATGACCAGATTCGTAGAATTCAATAATAATAAATATATTAGATTTCCCGCGCTTACCAAGTCGTCCACTAGGCCGAAGAAGGCGGGAGGAGAATACTTGCTTGCACATACTATTTAGAAGTGCAATATAGATAGATGCCTGTATGCATAAAGTGTGTGATAAAAAGTGGCAGTGGCAGGAGCAGGCGGAGTGGGAATCGGCTTGGCGAGGGCTGATGGGAAGAGCGGAGCGGAGCGGGCATTGAAGAATGGAACGTCCGGTCCCGGTGGCAGAAGGCAGCTAAGTGGCAAGTGGTGGCAGGAGGCAGGGGAGTAGCGCTGTGGTAGGGGACTATCTAGAAGAAGCCGTGCGTAACAGCTATCGAAGCGAATATCCGACTAAGGTTCCGAACAACAAATGTAATCGTGGAGGTCTATGTGTGGAGCATAGGTCCGAGAGCTTCTATGGAGACGGAAATGGATAGCTGCCACGAATATCTCAGGATAATTAAGAAGTCTCTCGATCACTGTAGAGAGAAAACGGAGGGGCGCCGTAATATCTAGATAATAGATAGATAGATAGAGATCTGACTCAGCAGCATTGCTCGCTTTCCCTCCTTTCTCCTCTTTGGCCTCTCCGATACGATATCGAAGGAAATAGTGAGAATGGTGTGTGCAAGGCCAAGGATGCCCAGGCAGGGCATATAGTAAGATAGTTAGGTGTGCAAGGACAGCTAGATGCATATGAGTTTGGCAAGGAGTCGCGGTTCTGCGGTTGCACGCATTGCGAACATTCCCACAGGCTGAGTTGCGTTCTGTTTGTTCGGAGTGTGTTTTGTTTGCAAGATAGAGCATAGACTGTGCATGGGCATGGGTTTTGAGAAAGTCTTGCCCATCATTTTCGAGAGCATTATAGCCTGTAAAACCTGTCGACCTTTTCTACGTCGACGATAACAGCGGAGATTCTCGGAGCAGTGCTTGATTAGGATTGATCCTGATGAGATATCATCGAGCTACTTATCACTTGATTAGATAATATTTCGGAGCAACGGTCCGACAGGGAGACTGGAGCTACTGGTGATGTTGGGGCGGAACAGCAGGGAACCTACGTGCGTGATCGGTGAGGAGCGGGAGGTTTCAACAAGTTCATTAGTACCGAATTTATTGGTTAGATATCGGAGTTATCGGCGTTGCTGTCGCGGTCAAATCATTTAAACAATCCGAAAGATTGTGGAGAATAGGCCTTTCCTTGGCGGGAGAAGAGACTTGATTTCTTCCATATGAAGTCAATGCTGTCATTGTAAGATTTCACGAGTCTCTCGCAAAGGTAGAGCCTGAAACTTGGCCACGCTTGGTTGCGTGATAGCCCCGAGGCTCTAGCCTTGAATGTGGACGATGAGTCAACGTGAGTTTGAAGCGTGGGATCGCTGGGGAAGCAAAGTTTCGTGCGTTATCATGCCGAGGTAGATGTGCTTGTTCTAGGTTCCAGCGAATCTTCAGCGGGAGAAAAGGGGACGAGTACCGAGGGCCGCGAATATGGCATCTTGTTGGATTCCACATAGTATCGCGCGATATATGTGAGTGGAAAAGATGGCAGAGAGAGAGAGAGAGAAGGGGGGGGGGATCTGTGAATCACTAAGATCGGTGTCATGTATTGCGCGTTAGCTGGTGCACGTGGCATCGCAGGTATACTGTCGATTTCGTTTGAATATGTCACCTGCGCACTTTGGGGGGGGGGGGGGGGGGGGATGATTAGAACCAGTCACTAGACCGGTAAAAGTGCAAGTAGACTTAGTCAGGGATGAGACGAGTGTCGCGAAATGATTGATATTTGTCGATAGAATGAAGATATGATTGCGAGCTTGTCAGTAAGCGGCAGTGGGTGCACGGATGGCGGGGGCGGGAGTGGCGGAGCTGCACCAGCAGGTGGAATTAATGGAGGAAGTGGCGGAAATGGTGTGAATAGCGGAAGCGGCGGCGGTCCTGGAACAACGGGGAGCAGGGTAGGTCGCGGTTTGGCACTTCACCGTTCGAATTCGAGCTTGGAGCTACCGCATAGTCCTGAGCCCGGCACACGGATACTGGAGGCGGCTCCTCTTCGCAGAGAGTATGGCTCTCACGGTAAATAAGACTTTAAGAAGATTCTCCGCTGGTGCAGGATAGAGAGGAGATTGCCTAGTCTGAGGCGGTGGTGGGCGAGCTATTTATCGAAACTGGGATATTTCAGGGAGTATAGACGTGGCAGCCCAGTCAACGGCGGTCGGTGACAATTTGTTTGTGATGCTCCAAGAGTTACGGTCACCGGCAAACTGTGCAGTGACCAAGTTAGGAAGTAGCAGTATAGCAGTTACTAGCACGGCTTCGGGCTCGGCATCATCTGGACACGAGCAGCGCGCTAGTGCCGGCAGCAGTACCGATTATTTCCGACGATTAGCTGGATCTGTTTGTCAGGATGGGGGGCTGCAGCTTGAGATAGACGAGGTGTGCGGCCCTGCTGCTCACGTGAATAGTGCCAGCGGGGCCACAACTGTCGGTAGCACAAGCCCGAAACTTCGGCTGAAAATAAATAGACTTTGGGGTGCAAAGTCGACAATCGGTACAGGCTCCGCGTCGCAGTCAGGATCCGTGTTGGGTGTCGGCCGAGCACTCGACGAAAATTGTACGAGCTCGACAGTGTCGGCTGACCTTGAGGAAAGACATCGGAGGAGAGCTTTCGCTCACTACGACAGCCAATCCCTAACGGCAAATTTGGGTTACGCGGCCAAACTTCGAGGGATACTGCTGGCCCGACGAAGGAACACAGCGACGGGAGCTTCCGCAGCCAGTACTCTAAGATCATCTACACCTGACGAGGCACCAGAGGAAGATGGTGGTGACGGGAAAGGTAGCCAGCACACAAGAACTAGAACTTCCTTCTGACAAATTTTTGCACCGGGAACAATTGAAGAGGACTTCCTTCTGAATTTGCAGGAAATGACTTACTCGAATCTTGCCCCTATTTTCGGAACGAAATTGGCGGCGAAGGCGAGCGCGAAGTGGCACTGACGCGTTGTTTTCAAGGGAACGGCGTTCATAGGCCGAGTTTCTCGTACGGAGTATCAGTATTAGAGCCAGCCCCCGGAGAAACGACATGGAAGCAGGCCTGTCCACTGGCAAGGCGGCCACTTCCTATCGAAAGTATCGACGAGGGCGCCCATTACTATCGACGATATTTTCTAGGTACGTAAAACATAGCTCACGCAGAGAAACCCGTAAGTATGACGTCAATAGTTTGATCTAATGACAGGACGAGAGCATCAAAACTGGTTCGGTATGGACGAGCAGTTGGGTCCCGTGGCTATCAGTATTCGTAAAGACGCTAATCAATATCGCTTGATAATTCGTACGTCCGAGCTGTTGACATTGCGCGGCTCGGTACCAGAAGAGGCTCTTGGTGTCAGGCCTCAGGGTAGGATGCCAACGAGGGAACTTCTCGAACTGGTTGCACCGGAAGTGCAACACAGTTGTCTGAGGCTCGGAACTGTTGCGGCCGAAGATGCTATTGCACGCCTAGACGAACAAGGACTTTCGACCAGGTACAAAGTTGGCGTACTTTACTGCCGCTCGGGCCAGAAAACAGAAGAAGAGATGTACAACAATCAACATGCTGGTCCTGCTTTTCTTGAATTCCTCGATATAATCGGTGAGTAAAAGAGTAACAGAAGGCTGACTAAAACTTGTGCGAACGGTAGTTTGAGAAGACTTCTACCAGTAAAATGGTGAGACTGGCTAAAAGAATAGAAATAAAGTGAATAGGCATCGCCTATGGGTCATGATGTAGCTCGTGAGTAATAAGAACTAATTGGGGAGGCAATTCGCAGCATTGACGCGGCGAATCAACGAATCACTTTCTCGGGAACATAATTGTAACTCGCGAAATTAATATCGAGTACTAGAATAATGAGAGGGAGAGAGTACAATACAGGACAAAGAATAAGACTGCGAGGATTTGAGGGCTACAAAGCAGGCCTGGACACACGTACAGACTCGACGGGTACCCACGCGGTAGTTGCAACTCACCGCGGCGCAGAAGTAACATTTCACGTGTCAACGATGTTGCCCTTTACTCCCAACAATAGACAACAGCTGCTGAGAAAGAGGCACATCGGCAACGACATAGTTACAATAGTTTTCCAGGTAGGCTAATAATAAAAAGAAGCTGACCCAAAGCCTTGCTGGCTTTCAACGTCTAACCATCATCCAATATATCTGGTGATTCATTCAATAATACTACTAGGAGCCTGGAGCACTATCATTTAGCCCCCGCAGGATACGCTCCCAATTTCAGCATGTATTCATTATCGTGAGAGCAATCAATCCTTGCTCGGAGAACACGCAGTATAGCGTGGCTGTTGCACGAAGCAAGGAGGTGCCCATATTCGGACCCCCAGTTCCGCCGGGAGCCACCTTTACCAAAGGGAAGGCTTTCGCCGACTTCATTCTCGCGAAAGTCATCAATGCGGAAAACGCTGCTCATAGGTAAGCAAGAGCAATGGGCTCGGGTATCGGCTATGGATATCGTCGAATAAACCTGGCCCGGTCAATCAATGGCAGATGGCGGTTGGTGTGTTGCGTTTGGGGGGCTACCTTTACCTTTTTATGTCACCGTAGATCTGAGAAATTTGCAACGATGGCGACGAGGACACGACAAGAGTACCTGAAAGATCTCGCAATGAATTACTCATCCACAACGCTTGTAGATAGCGGGCAGAAGTTTTGTAAGTTAGGCTAATAAAGTGACGGCAGTCGTGCGTAAAATGAAATGAAATGAAATGAAATGAACTTCTCACGTTAATCTCGTTGATGTGGCACGGGACAGCAATGCTCTCGTTTAGCAGCAAGAAGAAGAACGCCGTGCGGCCAAAACTATCCTGTGATGCTGCACAACGGGGTGCGATATGTTGGCAAGTGATATTGGAGGATAGTAACCAAAATACTGACTGTTATCTCGGCGTCAGTGTAGACACAATCGTCATGGTCGAAGAGCACTCGAGGCAAATAGTCTTTGTCACACCTTGTATCAGCGTCCTCGGATGGCATGCTCAAACCAACAGGTACTGTATTCTCGTGCCATTGCCACTATTTTCACTGCTTTTGATATTCCTGAGCGATTCTCGCTGATACCATGGACAGAGTTCAATTCTGTGCAAATTCGCGGCCTGTTAACAGTCTGAGATTATACTATCACCAAGGGGAATGCATTACCATTCATGTACGAGCCGACTATGGTGAGAGGGATGAATTAATGGAAATTGTGGCACGATTGCGAGCCGTAACTCAGGGGGCCCCCGCGACTGAACTCTCTCTAAAGAGGAACAGCTTAGGACAGCTTGGATTTCACGTTCAACCAGACGGTGTCGTCACACAAGTTGAGAGCATGGGACTTTCGTGGCAAGCTGGCTTACGCCAAGGCTCGAGACTCGTCGAGATTTGTAAAGTTGCAGTATCAACTTTAAGCCACGACCAAATGGTCGATCTGCTAAAAACAAGCGCCCAAGTCACAGTCACCGTAATCCCTGCAAATAATGACGGCTCACCTAGAAGGTAAAGTCTCGGTCCGCTCTTTGAAGCTCTGATAGCTATTCCCCATAGTCGGAATCTTCCATTTATCTTCTCTAGGGGCTGTACCCTGCAGAACTGCCAGTACCTATCAACAAACTACGAGGGGGATTATGAGAACCTTACCAATTCGGACAGTGCACCCTCTCAACAAACGGCCATGTCCCACCAAAGGCGATATGAAAGATCGTTCAGCCCACCACGGTCAAGTAATAGTTCAGGTTACGGGACTGGCTCTAGTTCCAGGTCATTTAACGACCCCCGCTTTCCCCTGGAGGGTACTATGACAAGCAGTAGCAGCGGGCATAGCAGTACCGACGATCATTGGTGAGTTATCCTTGTTACGCATTTTTGCTTTCCACTATATATCACCCACCAACCACGCAGCGGACATAAGGGGCACCTCGGAGCACTGGGAGGTATCAATCAAAACGGTCTCTTCTTCTTATTATTACTGGTCTCCTTTCGAGTAACTTCATACTTTTTTTAATATTGAACGCGGAGACATTGCCCCATAGGTACGATCAACTGGAGGCACACGAGCCTGCACAAGACAACGGCTATCGCATGCTATCGAGTGGTACGCCCCCGCCGCCACCACCACCACCAGTACCTGCTAGGCTCAATTATCAACCGGCAACCTCCAAACCTACCCAAAAGAAAGAGAAAGAATCGCTTTATGCCAGCACCAGGCAATTTGCAGAAAGTACAAAGCTCCATACTCAGGAGCAATATGCACATATGAAAGAGAATAATTACGCACTACCAAAACTTGACAACAGTAAACATGACTACTATCAAAAGCCGCTGGAGACAGTTATCCACCGGGCTCAAGAACTCCACACCAGATCGACGAATTATGTAAAACTTCAAAAAGACAAGTACGAGATGCAACAAGAAAGTACATATGTGTCCCAACGAGAGTTACAGCATCACCTTCAGCAGCAGTTGCAGCATTATCAACTGAAAAAGAGTGATACCAATCAGCACCATGGCGGTGCACAGCAAAAATTGGGTACACCGACATTAATAGCCTTGCATCGAGAACTGCAGCCACAAAGTGTTTCGAAATCGTCCAGTAACAGTTGCTCCGCCCAGTACAGCGAATACGACCAGATCCGGCCAAGCGGCAAGTATGAATTTGACTGCGAATACGAGGACCAGTGCGAGCCTAAGCAAGATCGAGCATTCAAGTACGAGCTTCCGGAAGAAAAGCTGCATCACAAAGTTTTAACTCCAACCGTATACGACCATCGTCCAGAGGAACTTGATGTAAAACCAGCCGTTAAATATGAGCAAGATATGAGAAAGTATGACGCAGAATGTCAGCAGAATATCACGCATGAACGGAGGCTCGACGAAAGGAATGGACTGGTGGAGGGACAAATGGAAAAAGCCGAAAGAAGTGATTCACACGGAAGGCATGAGAGTAGCGATTACAATCGGGAAAGCATGAAATTTCCAATCGAGAAGTCTCAGTCTCAGTCTCAGTCGCAGAAAGCGAGCCTTGAGTACAGACAAACGAGAGAATTCCCGGGTGGTATGTCGAGCGAAGCTAATGTAGCAGAGGTTCATCGATTACCTAGCGAGGACGAGCTTTCAAACGGCTCGGGAAGTGTTTCGCCGCGGCTCCGAAGAACTGGCAAGCACAGAACTGGCAATGTAACACCTTCCAATGGTAATTCGAGGAATCAAAGTCCACGGCCAAAAGCAACTATTAGAAATTCTCATAGAAATTCGGCGAACTTGACCTCGAGTACGTTGCAAGAGGATCTTATCAGGTTGATTAGCCCTGATTACATAAGTGAAGACGGTGGCCATACCAGCAATAATAATAATATTGCTAATAACACCACCACCACTGTCAATCAGAATGCATGTAAGCTAAACAACAACATGCCTGACATACAAAATAGATGTAGATCACGAGAAAATCTCTGCGTAAACAGTACTACCAGTGGACTTAGTGTTTTACCGACAAATGGCGGCCAGGAAACCAGTAACAATCCTGCTGAAGTGATTCTAACAATGGCTAGACCGGCAACTGTGATTTCAAATGCCAGTACCGCCTCAAGTCCAGCCCCAAGCGAAAATAAACTCTCCAAAGAAGAGAGGTACTGCTATCCTTTTTGTTTTATAATTCGGCTTCAGAACATCTTTACATTTTTCCTTACTCTGTCGTAGACTGTCACCCCGTGTTACAAAACCTCTTCAATTACATCCGAAGCAACAACAGCCCACGAGAGGATTATCAGCTAAGGATGTCAAGTCTGATGTGGAAGCTCGTGTAGAAGAAGATTGCTGGGACAGTCACCATGAAGAATTGAATTCGTGTTCAAAGCAGTATACTCAGGAGTGGAAAGATGATCGGTATATCGATGGTTGTAACGCAGTCGGGTAAGTGTCTGCCGATCAATATTTTCCTAAGAGCGAGAAACATTCTTTGTCGGATTGCAAAGAAATTCAACAGTAAATGCCATACAATTTTATAGGAATGCAGTGTCAGACTTACAGTCCCATCTGTCCACTTTGGAACTGAGAGTAGCAAGGGAAACTCGTAGACGGATCTCATTAGAAGATGAAGTACGCCGCCTGAGGGACGAAAACCGGCGCCTCCAGGATGAAAGTCATGCTGCTGTGCAACAGCTTCGTCGATTTACCGAATGGTTTTTCCAAACGATCGATCATCAGTAATCGAGGCAAAACAAATAGATACGCCTTTCAATGGTTATATGTACGTACTTGCTTGCATCGACTTCTTTTATATATATATATATATATGTGTGTATCTGGCAAACGCGATCAGTGGTGTGTTCAAACGCGTGGTGTGGTGTGTGTATGTGTCTGTGCGAGAGAGGGAGAGAGAGAGAGAGAGAGAGAGAGAGAGAGAGAGAGAGAGAGAGAGAGAGAGAGAGAGAGAGAGACTACGATAGTTTTACGGAAATTATCCAATGTCCTTGTTTGTTACGTCTTTTTGTTTATTTCCGTGCCAGTTTGATGCGTATTAGAGTGTGGTCTGACACGCAACAGCAGTATTAGAGCGCGACATCCAACTTCCTGAATACATATTCTATACATATGTATATAGTGTTTAACCATGACGGATAACGGATAAATTGTCCGAAGGCAGTGGAAAGGATTCGCGACCAACCCACACGCTTGTAAACATTTAAAGTATTCATGCGATAGACTTATTTAATCATTATAAAAAACCAAAATATGAGTTACCATCGGGCTCTGTACTGCTATCGGTACAATCTCTTCCAACGAAAGGATCCACTATGTTGGAGGTACTCCCTTAGTGGTAACGCCTCACATTAAAACAACCAAATATGAGTAGTGTTTTAAGAGTAACCTAGCTTTATTCAACTCGTAATTTATTGTGCGTCACGAGTAATCCATTGCAACAGTTGTACGGATAAGAATAACGTATCAATAATAAATTCCGCATATTCATAAAGCAAGCTCTATGTATACGATCTACATAATATTTTTCTATCTGTAGAGAGAAACCCGCGTTGAATAATATATATTTCTAGCGTCATTTTTCTAGCTGTTTCTTTTTATCTCGCGGTGTTCAGTCTCTCTTCATGTGCCTTAATTGGATGAATAAAAAGATGCGCATTACAGTTGAAAAAGGTTGCTTGTTCATTCTTACCATCACCACAGTATCCAGCCCAGCCCGTTCTACGGTGCACTAGCGGCAAGACCATGGCATCGAACGATCCGAGAGAAACTGGTAAAGATGTACAACGGGCCTTGGCGAGGGTAATTTCGCAAGATCAGCGAGGCGTACAGAATAAAGTAGTTTATTATAACCCATGGAGGAGAACAAGACATTTTCATAATGTCCGAATTCACAGTTTGGGTGATGATAACATATAGGTCCTTCTCTCTCTTTAGCTTGCTTTTATCCATTGGGAACTTGCCCAATCTTCGTGTTTCGTATGGGAATAAACGCACTTTTAGCATAATTCAACGAACGTGCGACTACAACGCGGATCCAGCACGCATTTCCTGATAAACCCGTCTCGGTTTGTAATTAAGTACATTAAAAACTATTAATAGACACGCACGCACGCACGCACGCACGCACGCACGCACACGCGCACGCGCTCACGCACACATTACATGCTAGGCCCAGTAAGCATCTGTAGAGTACCTCCTTGGACCCAATATAATTATACTCATCTTACATAATTGTACCACGCTTACATGTATAGTAGTAATGTACGGAGAATAGCAGTTTGCCGTTTTTCCCGAACAGATGATTATAATCCTCCAGAGTCAAAGTACTAGTCTTTATTGCAGCTGATACAGATAGTGATGATTCCTTGCGGCGCGGCGATTCATCCTGAGTCCAACTTCAGTATCAAGAAATCTGACTAACGCGGCCGTATCGTTTTGTAGTGTTACATACAGAGACTAAATCGCAGTCTGTGATTACAATGAAAAATGACTTCACTGTTGAAAAGGGAGTGGCGGATCGAATACCGATGGATCACAATGATAACTCTAGTTTTCTTTACAGTAATAAACTGATTTCAATTTCATCTATTCAAGTGTTCCCTTAATACATGACATGGATATCTATCTATGATGGTATGTGATAATGCGATCAAAAAAAGTGTATGACTGTTCGCTGAAGGATAGTAGAGTTTCAATTCTATGGCACAACAAGCAAATCACTTCTGGATCCGCGGTATATGCGTTTCGGTAGATCCCACTGGATTGAATGGGACAGTCACGTTTATCACTGCTGATACACTATACGGTTAAAAGTCGGTACCTTATAACATACTACAATAGAATTATATCGCAGAGAGGATATCTATTATCGTCCTGAAAGACCAGGAGCAGCAATTAGAGACGCGCCTCCTTTCGCCCTTTGTCACTAATACAAAAATACTGTTCTGTTGCACCGTTTCTACTACTAGTACACACTCCTTACTCTCATAATCGTAACAATCCCTGTAGTCTGCTTTGATGATTTTTAGCAGTCACTTAAAACAACTGAAAATACTGTCTGGTTTGTTGTAAAAGCGATAGAACTATCCTTCGCATAAGGATTGTTACTTCCTTTTACTTTGTTTCGTCGGCTCATATAATCTAAGAGATTCTGTAATCACAGAATACCAGAAAGAGAGCTAAAAAGTGAGAAGATTTGTATTAATAACAATGCAAGGTATGAATCCCGCACAAAGTTTTAGCCTTCAGGCCAAAGAATACGTATACTGCGTGAACCTCACACAGGATACACTCCCTAGTGTCTCCTATTTCTTCTCCCAAATTTCAATAAACCCAAGAATGTAAATTCTTTACTTATCTATGTCAGTATACCTCCGAATATACACAATATCTGTAGATGTATAGATGCCACACAAAGCTTTGCTAGTTCTTGCAAAGGAAGAAAGCGATTATACTTTTCTCCGTGCTTCTATGATGTTAACAATTCCCATTGAATATCATAAGTTCTGTGCAGCAATTCTATAATTCTTCCTCACACAACTGCAACACAGTGCGGAGAAAAGCACGCTTCATCTATATCCCGCCGCCGCTGGGCAAAGAACTCTTGGACACAGATTTACGATGTATCCTTAGTAGACTTTACAAACTATCAATTGATATTCTACATATCTTCTCTCTGTCTCTCTGTCTGTCTGTCCGTCTGTCTGCGCGCGCTTGTGCGCGCGCGCGTGTGTGTGTGTGTGTGTGTGCGCGCGCGCGCGCGCGTGTATGTTTCAACATCACAGTAAGATAGCGCCCATCATTATTAAGTGATCGTCGACCAGTCCGGACTATCCACACTGAATCGTCTTAACAAGATACTCTATAACAAGCCGCTCAAAAAAGTGAAGTAATTCAGTAGCATCGAAATCGATATAAATATTCTTTAGAAATAATCGGGGCAAAACTGACGAGATGCCCAAGGCAAGTAGGAGTTTTAACTGATTAAACATTAGTTATAAAATTAATACGTAACATTTGTTAAGACCAAGTTAGCAATCATGTATTAATTTCAGCTTTCTGATAAGACTATTAAAGTGCGTCAAATGAGAGAAAGTATGAGCGAAATCAAGGTTGAAAATCTATGGAGAAATGTTTATCGCAGACACTCTTGCGAATCAAGTCGCACCCTGAAATGACCTTTACAAGTATATTATTGAGTGCTACACGAGGAACCAGGCAAAATAGTCGTTCAACTAAACAGTATCCAGTAGTCACGCCGAATGTGAGATCATGTTGACGGTTAATCGGTATACAGCAGAAGACTGTCCTGAATCCGATTCAACATGATCGCTCTACTTTACTGTCTCAGATCAAACGGATAAAATCTCGAAATACATACCTCCTCTACACACTCAAAAAATAAATAGTTATAAAAATAAGCGAGCATTTTATGCTTAAAATAGCTTACACTGATCGTAATTAATTAGAGACCACATGCACAATGGAATGTGTGGTTGTTCCTCATTAGCTTGTAAAGTTAGTTTAACATAAGTCAACTACTAGGTAGAAAACATCAACGATAACATGTTAATCGCTCTCATACATAATCACTGACTGACTGACTGACTGACTGACTGACTGACTGACTGACTGACTGACTGACTGACTGACTGACTGACTGACTGACTGACTGACTGACTGACTGACTGACTGACTGACTGACTGACTGACTGACTGACTGACTGACTGTGCAATTCCCCAATCAAAAAACGCGCGAATGAATAAATAATAGTAGTGCAACAGTAAGTGAAAAATTGCGGCAGCAATGTCGGTGGCTCCCTTGTCAATGGAGCGTCGACACAGCATCATCTATCACTAATCATTGCCCTGCGTCGAATAAATACTTATCTAGCCTTGATTATATAAAAAAAAAAAAAGCATCTGACATGCTCACGCGACAAGAAACAGTCGTAGTTGCGATGTTTAAAAAGAAATTGGGAAGATACTTGTACTTTGCGATGAATTTCGTCGGGAGTTTGTTTTGCGTACAGTATAGATGCCTGTAGGTATTACGTTTCATCAATAACGTAAACATGTGGTTTATGAAGGACGAGTGGTTAGGCAGGAAGTGCATGAACGTCTTAAATCCAGGATTCAGTATAGGTGGTGTCCGGTTAAAGGACGATTAAAAGAGAATTAGCCAGGGCTCGTGACTGAAACTATAAGTATTCGACTCTGTTGGTAACGAGCAACCGAAAGAGGATCACGCCTGGGTGTACTGCTTGGGACAAAGGAATCCTGATCGTTGATAGCAGATTTCATGGCATTAGGTATGCGACGTGTCACTGTATTGAATGCTTATTTCCTCATTAAATGGGAGGAGGCTCAATCGCGACTGGCATAATATTTGGCTAGATTAATCTGAGGATATATGACCTTGTACTATTCCCGACGTGTCCGCTTTGGACGTTGACTGGCACCCAGATCGTCAGTGCCCCGAGACTTTTTACCAATTTGTACCTGACTTTGCGCCGTAAGCTGCAGGGAAATGGCGTGCGTATTCAATTTCTCTGCTAACAGCAAATCTTTCAAGCCCTTCATCTTTTCACTATAAAGAATTATTCTTGGCCGTTCGTTTTCCGCGTCGGTCTCCACTTCGGAATCGAGGCTTTCCTGGGACGTCGACGGGGCGGCTGGGAGAGTATCATTCGGTGGTGCAACAAACGGTTCTCCGCCGCCTTGTAGGAGGTAATCCCTATTAAGTATCTTTTCACTGCATGCTGCGGTCAGTGCCTGAATGCTGGGATGCATCGGTGCCGGATTTGATGGGACTTTTGATTCTAAACTCTTTATCAATTCACGAGCCGTATTACCCTTTTCCTTTGTTTTGCAATAATTATTATTATTATTATTATTTAATGTCTCCTCTGGACTTGCTTCGCGCGTTTGAAGTTTCTCTTCGTCCAGTTTACTATCAGCATCGAAGCACTCTATGATGACTTGTGCACGGATACTGGCGTCAAACTTAGAAATTGTGTTCACCAATGGCCGTGCCCAGCCTATGTGTAACACAGGTGTATTGGCCCCCTCCTCCCATTGGCAAATCCCATCATAGAACCTCAATAGATAGGCGAAACAGCGTGCCTGCCGCAAAAGACGCTCATCCGCTCGTACAGTGTGGGGTATCAATTCATTTGCTATTTCCAACAACTCCTTATATATTTCTCCATCGTCCCTCGAGTAATCATATCTGTGGAGAATATGGGAAGCGGGAGGTGGTCAGGGGCAATAATGATTGAGTTGGCAGACTTGGACAAGGTGACTCACTTTCTCAAAACATCCGCTGCATCAGCCCAAGAAGACAATGCATTGGCATGTAATCCATGGCGATACAAGTATCCGCCTTGGTAGGTATACGGATAGACGTGAGCATTCCCATAATGTTTTCTTGCTGATCGTATGGCTTCCTGTAACAGGAAAGGGTAATATCTATGTGAACGTCTATACGATGTACAATGCGCAGAAACTTCTGGATATTAGGTTGAAGAGGATGGTGGAAGAACCGAGCGATACCTGAAACAAGTCTATCGCGGGTGGCCTACCAGGAGTAGGGGCTGCTTCCTCTAAATCTCCCAAATTACCTAGTGCCATAGGGTACTTTTCTAAGTGACCCAAATCATATAAAAGCCAGAGCAACTCTTGTTGGAGTAAGGCAACTTCAGCCGCATCGGCGGTAGCACTTAAACTAGGATTTATGGCTGATACAATGGTAGCTACTTCCATTGCTCTATTACAGACGACTGCCTGTCCATTGACGTATAACCACGAACGAGATGCTACCCCTGGTTCGACCGGTTGGCCACGTTTGTCCTCGTTCCCTTTTCCTAATAAAGAGAGTGTACGAGCTTTGATTGATTGAATTATTCTGGAGTTAACGACAGCTAATAATGTATGCGATAATACAGACCATGCCATGTGACTTCTGCGGTCTCTCTACCTTCCTCTCCATATACAACCCACGCGTGATCTTCGGACATAGCGAGGTGGACATCTTTAAATCCGAGAACTTGACAACCGGCCACCACTGCAAAAGCGACCCCAAAACAGTCCAATTTGTTTGCTGTCAGATAACTGTATAAACTCTGCAAATGCGCTCGATCCTTGTAGTAGCTTCTGGTCAAGGAGTTCCAAACAACGTCGGATACTTTTTTAACCAGCTCCCGAGTAGCATACTTGGTGTCGTAAACGGTGAGGTCGACGGCACCCTTGATTACCGCATGAAATTTAGTGTAAAGTGCTTCGGCTATATGAAACTCGACAGCTGGCAGTTTTGGCTCGTCGTAAACTGTAGTTTCTTGTGACGCAAATGATCTATTGCAGGTTAGGGAGTTTTCAACGGCGCCGACCAAAATCGAAAGTAGGGCCAAATCCGGCTCTGTATTATTCTCAAGCTGATTTTGAAAGATTTGTACGATCGCCGATATGCTCTGTATTGGAAAAAGTGCCTTATCCTCGTCCCGAAAGCCAGCCATGTCGCGCGACAAGTTGCGAGTCCTCGCAACTCGCAACTCGCATGCACTTCCTCACTGCCGTCACTCCTCCTACCGCTATCACTGCTATCCTTTGTAGAATGCCCACTGATGCCCCCGCCAAATTCTCGCCAAACTCAGCAATTCCTACCCCCAGTCGCGCACCAGTCCCTCGCGGTTCCACTCGCTCTCGTTTTCGGTCTCTCGCTCTCCCTCGCCCCTCTAACTAGCCTATAACATCACTCTCTCTCTCTCTCTCTCTCTCTCTATTGGTCTTGGTGTAGATCGCATGCATCGCAGCGTACATGCATGTGTATGCACATCTCTTATGAACTGCTGACGGGACCAGTCGGGGGACCAGTCGGGGTACCAGTCGGAGGACTGGTCGGGCTCGGGACCTACACACCACACTCCACTACACTGTGAACATGCACCACACACACTTTCCTAGCAGCTGCGGCTCCTACTTACTGACTGCACTCCACACTGCTGCTCCACTACCTCCACTATACATACAGTGGATAGTTTGGTGCTGTGGTACAATTCTGTCTGCAGGGTCTGCACTTGATTCCAGTGCACTGCTCCCCACTACCACGCGAGCTGTCCCTCGGAAAGCGCACCGCAAGACAAACTACGCCTCTATACCCTCTGTACCGAAAACTTGAAACATTCTCATCTTTCTCCTGGGAAACTAGATTTAGATCGTCTAAAGTCTAGATCTAAATCTGCTGCTGATACTCTTCGATACTGCCGCCTAGTGCCTGTGCGTCTACCGATTCACTAATAACTGCCGCGCGGGCCTGGCCTCTCGATCATCTCGATCGACCGTCTCACCGCACAGATTTCTACAGGAATCATTGGGCCCAATTGGGACCAGTTGCAATCTGACATCTTTCATCGACTAGATGAGAAGTCAGCATCAACACAACACCAGGCGCAACCAGGCGCAATCAGGTGCAACAGCAGTTGCTTCACAACTTCACTATGACTACATCCATCAAGGACTCTTGTAACGTACGAATAGTATTAGTACTGATTAGTACCACTGATAGCATCGAGAGTACTGGATAGAGCTGGATAGCTGGATAGCACGGTGCAGTACGGATCAACAACAGATCCAACAGATCGCGTGATAGGCCTCGACCGACGCGCCCTCGCGCCTTAGCCACTCCATCCGCCATCGTCTGTCTGCGCTTGCGTAAATCCCAAATCTAAAGCCCGGGATAGCAGTGTGTATCAGTGTGTATGTGTCACATATTTCCATTTCTCATTGGACTTTGCCAAGCTCCAGAAATGAAAGTAACGATAAAGAGTAAGTAGACTGCGCACCGAACAACCGGTAGACACTTTTTGAAAAGGATACACACACACACACACACACACAGATAGATAGATACATATATCTTACGAAACGAAGGCATTAGGGAGCAAGCCAAGTTTTAGGTTAACCCATAATAGAGCCGTCATGTCATGTAGATATGTTTCTTCGGCTGAATTGGATTTGGAGACCGCTTGGAAGTTGTGTAGAATCATTGTGGCTGGTGCGAATGATTACAGGCTGGACTGGTGTGGCCACTTGGCGTTGGATAGCAAATGACGATAACTGTGGTATTTGCAGAATGCCATTCGATGCCAGCTGTCCGGATTGCAAGATCCCTGGGGATGATTGCCCCTTAGGTATAACAAGTACCGATTCGTGGCCCATTTTTCATTCTCCATATCTCGTAACTCGTGAGCGTACATAGTGTTGTCATCTTTTGCATTTTACGCGTAAACCAGCTGCTTTTGACGCTTTTGACGCTTTTGACATCTCTTTCGTCTTGAGTTCACCGTTGCGTCGCGTGGCGTCGCGTCATGTCAGGATCGCGGCGACAATGGCGACCTCCTTCCTGCATCTCTCAAATTTGCGCAGCAGCAAAGTCACGAGGAACGCGCGATCGATCGATAGGCTCGCCTTCCCTAGCCAGACGAATTACTTGCACCCTCTCTTTGCACCTAGTTAGATGCGAGTGCGTCCTCCGATTTCTGGCCCGTGTGTCTGACCTGCCAAATGAATATGAATAAAAAAAGTTCGCTTCTCGGTGTCACCAGTCACGCAGGTTTCGCGCCCAGCATGATATCCTCCTAATCCTCTTACTTTGGAGGCTCTTTCTACCATTTCTGTATTCGCTTCTATAGTCTGGGGTCAGTGTTCCCATTGTTTTCACATCCATTGCATCATGAAGTGGTTACAATCTCAACCGACCAGTCACCTTTGCCCGATGTGCCGTCAAGAGTGGAAGTTCAAGGAATAGCTGCTTACCCGATGGTCCCGCAGGTGTCAGCACGGAAGAAACAGCCAGGTAATACTGACATTTCACGGCCCTTTCTTTCTTATAACTGATAACTTGCAACTTGTTACTTGTAACGTTTCTTATTGCTCGTGATGCTGCGCTGTGCAGGAATCGGGACACAACGATTCCTCATGTTTGGCAACATTTAATGCCAATGCTAATCGTGGCTTCTTCTACTCAGCTGTCAGATATAGATAGTAGTCCTGTGTAACGTGGTGTTGTAACGTATATACTTTAGGCACTCCAGCTCCGATGAGATAAAAAAAGAAAAAGAAAAAGAAAGGCAACTAGAGAGACCAGGCATCTTGATGCATTTCACCCGACTTCCAATTTCAATTTCCAATTTGAATTTCAAGCAAGTATTAGGAAAGAGAGGCTAGGACAACCAGCAGACTTGTAAAAGAAGCATTACCAATCTAACCTACGAGGCTTTTTACTCGGCAAAATAAACTTTCCAATTTTTAACCTCTCCAACAAACCACATATATATATATATATATATATATCCTAGTTGCAATGAGAATGAAACAAATCCCTTGATCATTAGATCATTATACACATATACTGTGGACATTCAATCCTCTAAGAATGCTATTAAGACACTCATTGTTGGGCCACTTGCAGACTTCCTCTATAGAAACTTGCAGATAATGGCCTTCCTCAAATTCTCTAAAAAATCTATCTGTGACACGATTCATGAGACATGAATAGTCTATTGGTGAGACATTGCTGTACCGAGACTGTGTGTATTTTGTCTTAACGTGTTGTGTCGTCTTGTATCAATGTCATGCCGCGCCGTAGCGGTAAAAGCGGTAGAATAGAGACTTGAGCGGTGCGGTGGGGCAATGGTTTATGGAGAAAGTAATAGTTGTGCAGCAGGGCTTAATGTGCCGAGAGCTGGTATTGCTTATTGCTGCTTCCCGCTATGTATTCAGGAACATGAAACCGAAAAATTCCTCCAAATCAGTGGATTGAATTGAATCGGATCAGTATCTGATTGCAACTGGGAATGAAACTGGCACTTGTTGAGGTAAAGGATGAAAGGACGTTGTCGACGTTGTGAGACATAAACTCGAGTTACGTGGTGTGCTAGCGTAGCAGCAATCCGCGTTCATCGTTCCGGAGGGGGGTTGTAACACGCCGCGCCGCGCCGCGTTTAAATAAGAAAGAGAGGGAAATGGGTGTGCGTGCGGCTTGCGTGCTGGGACGCGTGTGCTTGTGTGTGTGACGGCGAGAGGGGACTAGAGTGGTTGCGAGATTGGGCGGGGGAAGGAAACAGAAAGTGTAAGAGCGTAGAAGCGATGCCCAAGGAAGAAAGAGAGAAATCAAGTTGCGGGCTAAGGCTTTCGCGGAGGAGCAACAGGGGAAGAGGAGCAACTGGGGAAGAGGACAGGGGATAGAGGATAGGAGGCATAGGAGGAGGTATTGGATCGGGGATCCAGTGCTTGAGCGCTTCGGCCAGGTTGCAACGGGCTCCGCTCACTGATCTAGCGTGACCGAATAGTGTTTCTGCGCCTTACAAGTTTTGCGGATTGCGCCAATTTCGATATATTCCAAGTTTGAGTGGTGACAAGGTACATTAAATAAGTATGTCAGTGGGAAGGATAAAGTCGAAGGGGCTGCTGTATGTTTTCATTGCGCGAAAAAAAAGGCTTCCGCGATCCCATGATTTCGCTTGCTAACTTTACGTATACTACCTGACAACGATTACTTCTCGCCATCAATACTGCTCTATACATGGATGAGATCATCGTAATTGAGTGCGGCTCAATGAGAAATGGATAAATTGTATTGACTATCTCGGCCCGAGTGCAAAATTACAGCAGGCTGATGAAATGCATCAGAGCGGGAGGATTTAAGAAAGAGTGCTGAGAAAGTTGGCTAGAAAGTAATTAGTAGAGTTGCCCAGGATCTAGAATTCCAGAGGGTTTCTAAACTTTTTACTCCACCTGTCCCGTGCAAATTGCATCGCCTGGCGTCGCATCGCATCGCCTGGCATCGCCTGGCATGGCACCGCACCGCAAAGTATATTTCAAGTTGTGACCAATTTCTCAGGAATCGACAGGCATATTAAAAGATGCAGTCACTCGCTTGGTAGACTACGGTGTTGGGACATGACAATAAAAAGATGCAATTGGCAACCAGTCAGAGATCTCATCCTCCTCCGGTACCACCGCGACCGAGTCGTCAAATAGTGGCGGAGGCCCTGAAAAGATCCCCGAGGCCACCATGCCCTACCAGACAGGCACCACCGCCTCCAAAAACGAAGCCTTGGAGATCAGGTCGGGAGCAATTGCAACAAGAGGAAAAGGCGGGAGCATCGCAAATAGAGGCAAAGGCAACAAATCGGCAAGAGGAGTGCGCACTGGGGGGGCGTACTCTCATCTACGATTCAATCAAGGGGTCTAGCAAAGAAGCTGCGTGTGAAAGTTACGAAAATCTCTCAGAGTTATTAGAGGTGCCTTACAAGGAGAAGAAGGAGCAGCAGCGTGCCCCGACTAGCAGTGAAAGGAACGAGGGTGATGGTCACTCTTGTGAGAAGATATCGGAACAGCGGTATCCTTACTCGAAGCAACCGTTGCCAGAAACTGCTGCTGAATTTGGGGCACTTGGAGATCAATGCGAAACACTTGATGCTAAAGAGGAAGAGAGATCTCCACTGACGAATTTGGATTCTGGTAGTATTCGTGGCAAAGCACAACTGAGAACCTCGACGCTAGAATTGAAGGGGGGTGGTGCGGAATCTAGCAACAATCGATCAAGTGAATTGATGCCTGGATATGCACGAAGAAAAAATGTTGAGACTGTTTTGGCTGGAGCTATGTATGAGGGAGAGGAGAGGTCAAGAGCTCTAGCTCTCTTTAGCGAGAAAGAATGTTCAACCGTTCCTATGGTAACCAGCAGCAGCGTACAAGGTTTGCAGAAAACTGCAGCCACCGACGATGAGCAAGTGATCGGAGAAAATAATATTCATCGACAGGATTGGTTGGAAGCCGGCATTCGCTATTCGTCGATGCAGATTATCCTTCCGGGCGAAGATCTTCATGATAATTATGATGGAAAGCCGGACGCTGGTACAAATGAGAGTACTGCCAATGGCGCTAAGGATCTTGACGATGTGATGTTAGATAGAATTGTGATCGCGGCTTACATGGAAGCTGCCAATAGCACGGAATTAGCAGTAGAGCCTGTCGATGGCTTGGAGATGTGGGATACCCCGAAGCATAATAGATTGAGCCCTATCAGGTACATCGATCTGCGCAAACCCATTGATTTTCTTGAACTTTCATAGAAATTGATGGGGAAATCTGTAATACTCTAGCTCTAGAAAGATATCCTCTGCAGCAGCGTGCTGCTATAATGTCGCACGAGTAAAGTATTCTCAGTATTATGGCCTTGTATTGGACCTTTGTACATTTTGAGCTCGGAATAAGTGATTACCTTCCTGGAGTCGAGTCATAAGACCGGTACACAACTGGGTTAATAATATGCGCAAGCACTTTCTGCTTCGGTTTTCCAGGATTCAAGAGCGCATTGCAATGTCATCCCTTCAGGGGCTACCACCATTACCCAGGAGTTTGAGCGGATTCAATTTAAGTGGCGGTCGAGCAGCCGATTCTTGCGAACCACCTCCACCTCCCGCGAGATCTTCCAGTAAAATTCAGAGGAGTTCCAAGTCCTCGGTTCAATCATCGCCTAGACCGTCGCCACCTGCTAGGCAACTTACAACTCTGGACACGCAACTGGCCATACTTCGAAGAGAAATGGTATAAAACTCTATATTGTTTCTGTGTCGTTTTGCCTATTTATCGTTAAAGATAATTGTGCATCGCACAAGTCTTAGCGTTTACCCCCTTAGCGGGGAATTGTAATTAGGAGTACAAATTATCGATAGAGAAAACATTGGTTTTGCGTTGCTTTGCCATTTCTCTCTTCTGCCTGCAGTTCGGACTGCGCCAATTGGACCTGTCGTTGCTCTCACAACTGTGGTCATTAAACGAATCGATCCAGGAGTTTCGGCAACTGTTACAAGAACAGGAAGATCGTGCTCCATCTCCATCGCCGAGCAGCGAAGAAGGAGATGAGACATCGTATGGATCACACCCACCACCGCCCCCACGGCGTCCATCACTTGTAGGTCACCATCATCATCGACCACCACGGCCACCGAGACCACCGAGGCCTCCACCAAGTGACGAATCTCCCTCCAGTGAAGAATATGGTGCTGTTTGAGACAATGCCCGATACACTTGCTCTAGTATTATAAACCTCCTAGCTAGAAATGTTATCGTTGCGTCCGAATCCTTCAAAAGACTTGTTACATTCCATTAAGAAGTGAGTAAAGATGCGTGCGGGATTTTTCCTTTCGGTGTAAGATAAGTGGTATATCAGGAACGCTCTATCGATAATAACTCGCGCGATTGCTATCGCCGATGTGTAACATCAATCACGGATAATGGTCTGATCTGTACATATGTATGTTATACGACCTAGAATTGTAGGAACTATCCCCTTCTCCCTTTCCGCCCTGTTCTTCCTTGAGCTTTGCGTATTTGCTACTTTATTTATTAGGGTGCGTTGTGTGTCAATAAAGGGGGAGCCTTCCTTCCAGAATATGACATTTTCTGAGCGGGAGACTTGGAGTTGCAATTCCGAGTTCTTATTCCTTTGAATTTTTTACATTATGAAGCATATTAACGTTTTCGACGTTCAACTGACGTTGAAATAGCAATGTAAAACGTATTTTTATTCCCTCTCTTGATTTCCTACACGGGATCGAATTGTACGGTGCGAATGAGAAG
Organism: Ectemnius continuus; assembly: GCA_910591665.1. Taxonomy (NCBI): domain Eukaryota; kingdom Metazoa; phylum Arthropoda; class Insecta; order Hymenoptera; family Crabronidae; genus Ectemnius; species Ectemnius continuus. The sequence continues at coordinate 20,056,616 of OU342859.1, read as the reverse complement.
CCTACAAATAATTAAACTTGGTTATAACTCATAGTGTTGTACTGTTGTGGCAATGCAATTTTCTCTTTCCCTCGCCAAACGTTGGGACGAATTTCCGAGCGTGAATTCCTGGTACTCCACACACACACACACACACACACACACACACACACACACACACACACACACACACACACAAATCCATAAGCACATATAATGTGCATATGTATTAGCAGTCGAGTCTCGCGTCATTCACAAGTGTGCAGCAGTGTGCATACAGTGTTTCTTTCATTCTTCTGCTCTTATTTATTACTTGTTATTGATTTAGTTTAATTGGTGCAATGAGAGCGATGCCTAGAGCACTTAAAGTGCGATTTTGCCCTTTCTTACTTTCGGTTGGTTAAAGATGAAGTGATTGTTGGGGTAAGAGGAAATCGAGCAGATGAGCAGTGGAATGTTTTGCTTAACGGACTCTAAACAAGTCCAAGTACTCATTTGCCTTATCTGTTCGCCATCGCCTCTAGGGCCCCCGCTGGCCCCCGCTGGCCCCCGCTGTGGAGTAGAATAGGGCGCGCGCGCGCGCGTAGCAGTACTGGGCTAACCTAGAATTTTCGAGCAACCCAGGAGCCAGGAGCAGTAGAGCAGGCGCGCGATGCAACATACGACGGGATAGAGAAATTCAGAGTGGCTTGTACTATATGCGTAGGAAGGTATAACGGCTGTCGGAATGGGTGATAGAGAGCGGAAAAATGCGGCACCAGGAGCCAAAAGGAAGAAGAGGCGATCTCATATGCAAATGGCGAAAAAGTTTGCTCGCCGTCGGAGTCATGGCACTGAGATTGATGGGGACAGCTACCAGTACATGATACGTGTGTTGGAGTTGATGCGGGAGGGCTTTCCAAGTTTTGAAGAGAAGCTGCTATTTGTGAGCAATACTTATGAGGAGGCAATAGGCCGTGAGTTGGAATATGCACGCAATCAAGTTGGTTCGAGAGTGCTCGACTCTTTCCTGGAATTTGCCGACTTATCGACTATTCAGAGACTGGTGGACGCTTTCAAAAGTGCCCTCAGACCTTTGAGCAGCGATAGGTTCGCTAGTCATGTACTCCAGAAGATCATACTGGTTTGTGCTGATAGAGCGAATCGGGAGAGTAGCGGAAAATTGGCGATTAACACTGTAGAAGAGCAATTGGAAGGGATAGAGGTGAAAGATTTTGAAGTGCAGCAATATAACGATATTTTTCTGAGACTGTGCCGATACTTTATGAACAATGCGGAGGAATTTGTCTTTGACACCTATGCTAGTCACTTGTTGCGTACAGTGATCGAATGCTTGGGTGGCTTGATCGACAAAGCCGAGAAAGCAGATGCTAGGAAGAAGGGGAGAGGAGCTGCCACCTCATTCCCATTCGAAGGCGGAAGGCGTGCAGTGAAGGAAGAGTATAAAGATTTATTGAAAGACAGTTGCAGTAGACTACGTAAATGGCCACAATTCCTTGAGTTTGGCAGAGACGAGTTGAGTTCGGCTTTGGTGCAAAGTATCCTTTACTCAATGAAAGGTGTCGATGACGCAGAGTGCAAGATTTACATTGCTAAAGTCACGCAAGAATGTTTCCTGCCTGGGAATAAGGAGATTCGCTCGACCATCTTTGACACGGAGTGCTCGGTCCGAATTCTTGAGTCGTGCCTTGCAGTCAGTGGGCCGGAGCAATTCATTGACATTTATGAGAAATATTTTGAGGGCCACTTGAGACAGCTCTCACTGTCAGCTGGTGCAAACTTCAGTGTTCAACGCTTACTCGACCACTGTCCTACAAAGGAATGTTATGAGAAAATATATGAGGAGCTCTCTGGGCATTTGTCGCAAATCTGTCAGAGCGGCAACACAGGCGTCTTGGCCAGCTTGGGTAATGCTTGCCTCCGGCTGCAAACTAAGCAGGGTGCCTTTGTGAAGGGCATGAGCGCTGCGGCCGAAACTATTGGCGGTGGTTGTCAGAAACGCACCATCGTCGCAATTGTGGGCTTGGCGGCAAGAGAGCGGCCTACAGAAGAAGAAGGGAGCGGCGGAACAATGTTCCCAATCACGCTTCACGGTAGTTTGATAGTTCAGGCTATTCTCAATTTCAATAAACCTATACAACTGGTAAATTCCTTGCTCGACATGTCCGGCGAGGAGATCGTGCACTTATTCTGCGATCCCAAAGGTAGCCGCATAGCGGACGCATTTATAGAGAGTAAGTACATAGGGGAAAAAAGCCGGGAGAAGTTGGCAAAGAAATTGAAGGGGTGCTGGGCCAATTTGGCAAGAAGTGTACATGGCTCCAGGGGTTTGGAAAAGATATGGGATTGGGCCCAGACAAACCAGAGACTCCTCATCATGGAAGAATTGTCAGTGGTGGGAGAGGGATTACTATCAACAAAATCAGGAAGAATTATTTCGAGGAAATTGAATGTAGCGCTATTCGTGCGCAACAAGAAGGAATGGAGTGAAACCCAAGGAAAGGCGGAGAAGACCAAGGCACTATTTGTTGATATACTCGGAGACTTGAATAAAAAACTCATCTGAAGAATTCTACTGTACAGGCATTTACTTCTTCAACGTCGTTACAAATTTACAGAATCTTGTATTAAAGAGCACACGGTAAACAATGGTAGAATGAACAATTCCAAGTTGGCTTCCCTTGCAGTTTGAACACTAGAGCGTACAATACTTGCAGATCGACGGTAAATAGACTTTCTAGGAAGGATTGGTGATTTTACCTTACTAATAGAGTTCGGAAAGATAGATAATTCAATATTGAGCAAAAGTGTTTGTCGTATATTATCCATAGAGCGGACAGATTTTCAATTGGTTCCTCACGGATTAGACAGATGACTAGGGAGAGGGTCAGAGCGCGGTCTCTCTAAAAGAATGGATGAATGCTTGCTTGGTCGTTTGGTAAAGTGGCAGCTGGTTTAGCAGCTGTTCGTCTCTATTCTGCCTAGCCGAGGTTCTGCAACACAGGGCTTGTCTAGATCGTAGCATCCTGACCCGAATGAGTTTCTGCTGCCTGCGCAATAGCCACTCTTTTATTATTTTTGACTGTGAGCGGTGACTGACCAAGACGAAGCATGCTCACTTTTGTCCGCAGATATGTATGTATGTACGCCAACAAAAGATTGATTGAAGCATGAAAAAATGTCCAAGAGTTTCTATTCCACTTTTGCTTGTTGAGAGTAGCGATTTGTCACGGCACTACTTCGAAGCTTAATTGAGTAGGCGAAATGGGGAAAAGACCCCATTCCATATTGGAACTGGTGGTATACCGATTCCATCCTACCCCATTCCAGCAGGAAGAGCACCGAGAGTACTCATCTCGCCAATTCGAAGAAAGTACCAAAAGATTCAACACCGCGCGTTCGACACCGCACCATAGAATACCGCATGAATACCCGAAACGTAGTACTTATGTTTGCGACAAGAAGCTAGGTTCACTCACAACAACGGCTTGCACTTGCAACCTAAATAATATATACACTTAATAAAAGGGGCGATCACTGTGTTTTATTTCGGTGTCTATAAACAAAGATGACGCAATTAGAAAGGCAGAGCTTACTGTCGAGGCAGACTGATTTGGTGTCGTACGTCCTATATAGTATCTAGCATCTAGTATGTAGTATGTAGTACGAATGTACTTACATGCATACGTGCCGCCATAGAACCAACTACTCAATGCAAATCATAATCACAGCGAATGCGTTGCGCAACGCGACGAATAATCTTCTATTTGCCGATGGTGCAATGTTACTTTCCCTTGATCGCTTTTCCTGCCGTGCTGCCGGTAACGAGCGCTGTACTGCCGGTCTGCAGTGGCTCAAGGTCATCGGCGTTACTAGTAAGAATAGCAGGACACGGGGTCCGTGGTGGACTTTGGGAGCTTGATCTCCGAACATCTCGAGTGATGGAACTGTTATTGCATGTTGCGTGATGCCCGGCCTCCCAATCACGATGCTGGCAAAAGAAACCGCAATATCTTGCAATTCCGCATCCACCACAAGTTTCTAAGGCTTGTCGGCCACAGTTCCAGCAGCTCTAAAATACATTAAAGTGACGTTTCGGGTCAAGCGGCCTAAGTCAGCGAGCAATTTGATGAGATTAGGTGAAGTGCAAGTATAGCCTATGTAGACGCGACATACTCACTGTCTAACACTATCTACATATCTATATAGATGCAGAATCGAACTTACGGAACCGCTGATATTTGGTGAGTTCATCTCTTTCTCTTCATCAGCGGTATTGGGGGCTATTGCAGTCAGACTAGTGACAGTTGTTGCACTCGATCTAATAGTTGCGTCGAGAGCAACAGCAGCTGCACTCCCGTGCAATCTTAGGAAAGGGCTTTGTCGAAAAGCAGCGTGACCTCTTTGTGGCAATGGCGGATCAAGAAGTCGACGAGTACGTAAACGTTCATTCGCCTTGGATTCTGCAATTGCTACTGCTATCGCACGCTGCATTTCTACCACTGCAGCTCTCTTCACCTCGAGCACAGCTTCCTCTACAGCAACGTTTTCTTTTATGTCGCAATAATGAGAGAATTATCGGTAGCCGAGATAGAGCAACCGAGTGAAAGAAATGGAAAGAATAGATTGGATACAGCAGAGTTAACAGAACTAACCAGCCTTTCTCTTTACTTCGGCGACTCTGTCTTCAGTCGCTCTTAAAGTCTGCGCAACTATCTCGCCGGATAGGCGTTTTAAGTTGCCTTCCCGATCATTCGTTGAGGATTCAACTTGCGTATCGATGCCCGTAGAACTGCTGTTCCCATGGCCTTGCTGGGCAATTACATTCGTTCTAATTTGAGCCATACTGGCAGTGTTAGTACTGGAGGTACTGAGCGACGTAATCGTTGCCGCCGTCACTACCGGGCTTGTACACCCACGGCGCTGAAGGATTGCTAAGGCGCGTTTCGTCTTTTCAACCATACCAAGGATACAGTTAAGCATTACATGTATATTTTTCCATTCATCGTCGAGGCTGCCAGAAGCGCCGGCCTGAGTTTGAGTAGGTGCCGCGGATTGCTGCTGCTGCTGCTGCTGCTGCTGTGACAAATGCTGGCTTCCCGAAAATGTGTTTATTTGATTGATTTGCACCAGACTAGGTGGCATTGGGTTCGTACCATGGCCATGGCCATGGCCATGAGTATGCGTTAGCCCGTGATTACTTCCCTGCAATTGATTCTGGCTCTGGCTGTGGCTGTGGCCGTGTGCAAGTCCGTACGTCGGTGCGTGCCCATGCACCTGACTGCTTCCACGCCCTTGTGCGTGGCCTTGTATTGTACCACCAGAAGAATGAAGAGGATGATACCAACCATAGGCGGGTGATCCCTCTGACGACGATTGTGCTTGTTGAGCGTGTTGGTGGAACCAGGAACTCATGTGGCGTTTCCCATAAATGGAGGTGTCTTCAGCGACGTTTCCATTCTCAGAATGGCTATGGCATACAAATCAGAGATACGTGGAAATCAGTGATAGTGAATTCCGCTTCGAAAGAAAACACGGGGCTGAAAGCACAGTATGTATAATGGAAGGGTATGATCTCGACAATATGGGGGCGAACCTTCCCCGCAACTACACACAAATGCCCACCACATGCATACTCTGGTTGTGAAAATGGAATCTGAGCGTGGACTAGGCTAGAGACTGGAGCTCGAGTGACTGGTGGGGCTGAGGGTCAAAGGTGGGTGGGTGATACGTGAAACTGGATCTGGCAGGAGGGAGGAGGGAGGAGGGAGGAGGGAGGAGAGAGGTGGATGGAATGTGGACGGGTGTTTGAGGGTGTTGGAGAATGGTGGTCGACTCCGATGATATATGGAAACGTCACCGGCAGGCATATCGAGAGGAGGCCAAGCTGGCATTGCCAGCGCACGCCCAGCGTTCTGTCGCCCTTGAGATTGCTCCGCGCCTTTCCCATTATTGGTCACATCCCGTGAGTCCCCGAGTCTTTAACAATTTTTCGATAGAGTTGGATTAATTCGGTTATGTCGATGGGGACATAAAGGGCAATCCAACAACAAATTCTTTTGGTAGCGCAGCCGCAGGCAGTGGGGCCAAATCTCGATCCTGCTCTTAACCAGGATGGCAATAAATTTTGATACGAGATGCAGGAACGCGGCCAAGATTTTTTACGATCACGTATCCACTGCCACCCCTTGCGTCGAATTTGTGGCTTGGCCAGTAACCTACCTGTTCTTCTATAGCTATACGTATACATTCAACCACAGCACCCCTGCTGTGTCTGATATCCTACGAGTTATCGTTATAAATAGACCGCCAGAAGAATTATTCTACGAGTTACACATCTAGTTGTATCTAATAGATGGGGGAATTTCAATGATTCGGACTCTTTTATAACACTCACAGAGTATCAGAAGCTCGCCGTTTGGGGAGATGGGGGCTTTTTGAATACTGCCGAAGAGTAGTCGTTGAGTTGTTGGTTTGTTGGACCCCACCGATACCAGAATTAGCATTAGGCCGTAATCCGCAATGGGGGGATCGCGGAGTGCTAGCGCCAGTGGCACAATTGCCTCCGATTGCTACTCCACTGCCATTGACATTGCCAGTGCTGGTGCTGGTGCTGGTGCTGGTGCTACTACCGCTGCTGCTACCGCTGCTGCTACTGCTGCTGCTCCTGCTACCTCCGCCGTTGCCGTTGCCGTTGCCGTTGCCGTTAGCATTGCAGTTTGCAACCCCAGTTACTCCAACATATTCGCCAAAGATCTCTATAGGTTCTGTAGTGGACATCAATCCGATCGCTTCAAGAACCATATTCTCATTTGATCGAAGAAACTGCGCGCAGTTCTATTGACAAAAGATCATTTATGCATGGTCGACCGAGTTGACGCAATACACAATTGCTGAGAATATTTGGACGAGCCATCCCCCTATATACCTATTACTATGCTTCTTTACTTTACTTTACTTTTCTTTAGTTTAGTGCATGCTGTGAGATCAAGAAATAGTACGTATAGCGGAAGGAGAAGTAAACGTTGCCCATTGCTCGTTATTCAGTCTTGGAATGCTTGTCAACATTTGCTCGGGCAGCGCATAAAGCGAGAAGCTAAAGATAAATTAGTGCCCAATGAAGATTAAAAAGAGTTGCAGTATATATATGTATGTATGTAGTAGAATTGGGTTACTTAGAATTCACTATCTAAGAGTGAGCTTCTCAACTGGATTCTACCGATTTCACTGGGAATTGGCCGTAGCTGCGCGTCAAGCGGTAGTAACACCGGCCCGAAACCCGAAACCTCAACGAATCTAAGAACTGTGATATTGAAGATTGCGGATTTTCCTTCGATTTACCTGATTAGTTGCCCTGGCAGCTGTAGTGAAATCTTTGTGCAGTGTGGGTAAGGTATGCTTCAAATAATGAAGTACAAAGCCCCTGAGAGGGAAATTGGTTGCTTCCTGCAAGGACGCATGAAATTCCTCGGCGGTCATACTACCCGACTGGAATTAAAGATAAGGATATCGTGTGCCAGCCCGGTTCTGTCGGTTAGTCACCTCACAAATCTTCAACATGAGTAAGCAGTGTGAAATGAGCGTACCAAAAGCGCAAGAATAAGGGTGCGAACAGTGTCTCCTGTATCCGATGAGATGTCACTAGCAAACTGTACAAGAGTGCTCAGGAGCCTTCTGAGCTTGGTATGCGCCCCAAGAATGCCGCAAATGGATTTGCTGCTGGCTCGATTGATATTCTCCTTACTGGTGTCGCTCTCAGTAATAGCATTATTAAGAGCGCCGTTACTCTCATCATTGCCGACGGGAGTACTGCTGCCGTTTCTCAAGGGGAGTGCAGTATCGGACTGTTGGTCTATTCTCAAACCATTGGCCGCTGTATCATCATTTCCCTGTTGAGACTTGACAGGATGCGTGACCTCTCTACTATCATCATGAGGTGAAACCGAAAGTCTTGCAGTATGCCTCTGGTATTCGCTTTGAGGAATACCTTTCTCTTTCCTTTGACTACTTGTCCCTTTCTCGATGCTGCTCCAGTCCTGTAGCTCTGTAGCCTGGTTCAGGGACGAAGCGGAATCTGATTGATTTCCTGTTGGACAAGGTAGACCTTCTCATTTTTTTCAGCGCTGGTCTTTTTCATATCTCCTGCCGTGCTGAGGCCAATGCTGATGCGGGTACATGGATTTGGATACGGAAAGAGAGACGAGAGAGTGTGTAGACTGTAGAGGATCTAATTCTAAGTTGGAGAAACAGCTGGAGAGGGAGCCAATAGAAGGCACATTATCCCGACGGCCTTACTCTTACTTGAACGAATCTACAGGAGAGTGTACTCTCTGCCAACCGGTCCGTAGCCGTAGCCTGATCACTCTGCCCAGCTGATTTTGATACCACCATGTAAAGAGGTGAAGAGAGCAAGAAGAATACATGGCTATACATAGTATAGATAATACTGTGTAGGTGGTATAGGTATTTAGATATAGATATGTTTGGCTAGAGAGCATCAGGTATGAGAATATCAGGGGCTTGCTACCGCCGCGCCGTGCCGCGCCGTGCCGCGCCGCCCGTCCCGCTGTCACTAGCACCTGACGTTGCTTTCTACTATGCTACCTTATCGCAGAGTACAGCACGTGTCCTATCCTATCCGGCTGTATATACTAGCCAACGGAGCCAATTACCTATGTACTTTTCAACTCTTGGCAAACAACCTTATCGTATACATACATCATATTATATCATAGTATGTATTTATCTTGTACAAACACACCTTCTGTCTTGCGTGGTCCCAGCCACAATATTCACATACCCATAAGGAAAGAAATCTGCCGCTTTCCGTATTAAGTTGATTAAAAGATTTCCCGTTAATATAATGCGATTACGATTGTCTATCCTAAACTCTGGTATTAACGGTAGTAAGTAAAGGAGGTGCGATGAGCGACGCTTGTCGAGCCTAGGTAGGCGATACCGAGCTGACCAAGTCGCCGTCATCTCGCCTATGTGCATAGTATCTAACTAAGTGTTCTTAGTACATATGTACACAGTCGTAGGAAGAGATCGATAAAGCGCACGTGCTCCTCTCGACTCGACGGGAAAGCTCTTGCTTGGAAGTAAGTATGCTGGGACTCAGCTGTCGCCTCCTAATTGCTGGGACAATGCAACAGATGGCTTTGATCGCAGAGCAATCTTCCGTGGCGCTGGCACCCGACTGCCCGTGCCCGTGCCCGTGCCCGTTTCTATCACACCACACCTTTACCGCATCTCTAGAAATAACACTGAACTCTCGGCGTATGTACGTACAAGTACGCACTGCATCTTGATCTCTGCATATTCAGGCTTTGAAATAACTACTGCCAAGTGCATTGTTTTGCTTTGCATTAATCATCTAAAAACGAATTCCGTCTTTCCTCTTTGTTCTCGAGCCCCCCCACCGATATACATATGTAAGTATCTTCAAAGCAATAACGCGCCAATAGCTCGATATCTACACGATCTAAATTTGTCGATTGGAAGTACATAGATGTGTCCTGGATCCCTACCAGGTGAAGTTGACGCAGATTAATATTGGGTAGGAAGGAACGGTGGCTGTCTTGAGGTATGAAATGGGAAGCAGGGCACGGGCCAAACGCCACAGGCCACGGGCAACTATCGCGAAATGCCTCGAACGGTAACGACGTCAGGACGCCAGCATGCCGTCGACAGTGTACTGGATATGATATCAGCTTCGAGCAGAATCCCGCTGGAAGTGTCGGACGTGCCTTATCGCGCCTGGACCAGGCAGTCAGGCAGTACGTGAACCGACCCTAACTAACACACCAGACAGACTGACGCGCTCGTGCTAGCCACCAGCTTGACTGACTGCTTCCTAGTTCTCGCGCTTATTCACCCGTCATCCCCTTCGCCTTTCCTAGTTCTCTGCCTGTAATGCCATAATTTGCGAAGCAAGGAGGATCGCCAGCAAAAGCCAAATTTCGAATGGGCAAAACTGATGGCGGGCGATGGCCGACACGGCAGTAATATTGAAGACGGAGTGCTTTGAAGTTCGAGCGCGGGCTCGTCCAGTTGCTCGATCTCGACTTGAAACTCGAGTGGTCGGCCCGATGTCAGTACCCGTAGCTAGAGGCAATAGTAAACCTTTGACGAGAGAAGAGAGCTTTTTTCGTATTCTATTCCAAGGCTAGCTGCGGGCTCCTGAGTGGTCTAGATAACCAGTTTAGTTGAAATGTACGATTTCGAGCGGGAGAGTACACCACCCGCTTGGATATACGGCGCTTGGATATACGGGTACCATCATACAATATGGCCAGACTAATGTACCACGCAGCCCCAACTATCTAATTGTCATCCGAATCTTTAGGGTTCGCTCTCTTGAAGAAAGAATGGTGTAGGGTAGGTGTGTCCAATGGAGTGTAGTGTAGATATTGTGCACGGAGAGGGAGACAGAGAGATAGATAGTGACTGACTTGCCTTTAACGTTTGGCTTGAAGTCGCGTTCGGTATATGGGTGTCGGTGGCCGGTCTCGGTTTCAGTCTCGGTCTCGGTCTCGGTCTCGGCCGCCACCACGGCTCCGGCTTGAGCCTCGACGTCGGTCTCGGTCTCGGTCTCGGTCTCGCGGTCGGATTCCGTCACCGGGATAGGCTCAGGGTCAAGGTTGAGATCGGTGTCGTCTGCAAGTATTTGCGGCTTGGCGATCTCGGCAATGTCCGCGGAGTCAGCAGTGATGCAGGCCACTAGAGGTAGTGGAGCGTCAGGAATAGGCAGGCCTTGCTGATGCGTTCTACTGGTGGTTATCACGCTTGGAAAGATGAGGCAGGCACTATTCGGCCTGGCACTCGAATAACTATTTAAGGTAGTAGTAGTATTGCTGGTAGTGGCTACGACAGTGCTTATTAAAGCGGTTAGAGATGCCGAAACTGCCAATTGAGTGTTGCTTGCAACAGTAGCCGTGACCACAGAATTGGAGGTAGTGGCAGTCAGAGTGTTTGAAGCACTCATTGAATTGGCCAAAATTGCTGTAGCCGATGTTGACACTGAACTTGTGATAGTTGAAACTACTGCTTGTTCATATCCACATTCCTCCGATTCATCCTTAATCTTGACTCTATGAAAGATCGTTGGAGTTATCAAACCACAGTCGGCTTTCATCCTGACGCCCGAGGACTCACTCTGGAAATTAAGTGAAATACTAGAATCAGTCTATCTTGAAGTGACTTGGTTTGAGAAAACAAATGAGAGATTTGCTATGGTGTTGAAAGTAGACGAAAATGGTCACTGTGACCTGTTGGAATTCAAGAGTAGCGACACTCTGGGTTGTTGTACATATGTGCATACGTATGTACATACGTATGGGTTAGGACCATGTGTAAATGTGTAGACTTGGAGGTTAGATTGGATTGGATTGGATTGGATGAGAGTGGTGAGCCGGTAGGCACGTGTCCTGCAGTAAGTTGGTTTCTCGTTACGAACAGCAGTTTCCCTTTCCATTGAATGGCATTCCGGAGATTGTCTCAAGTATGCGTGTCTAATTGCACGAGAACCAAAGGTTGGCAAAGGCGCGATAACTAGTTGAAGATTAATCTAGTTTGCCGTCAGGGTATAGGAAAGAAATTAGATGGTAATAGATCACAGATCGAAGACGGGAGGCAGGTTGGACGACGTTTGAAAACCAACCGGGCGCCTATTGGTAACAAGATTGGCAGTTGCAACCTGGCAAGTCTGGGCAGGTTGCAACTTTAACTAGTAGCCTGTTCTGCCAGCTTATGTTTATACATATGTTGCGCACGTGGTGCCATGTCTGCAGAAGAGTCGCCGGCTGCAGTGAATGTCAATTTTCTAATATTAGAATAGGCTGAAGAAAAGCAGACGCGCAGGCAAACATAGGGTAAGGGGTCGCCTCTTTCCCGCCTCGATCTCGATCTAGATAGCTAAGCAATCTCTACCTGTATCCTTGGCAAGGGTCGCTCAAGTCACAGGTACGGCTGAGTTGAGAAAAAAGTACATACACAATACTGCTAGTTGTGAAGGGGGCACGAGAGAGCTTAATAATACATGTAGTAAAACTAGGGACGCGGCACTTTCGGCTCAAGCAAGCTTTTCTCTGCTGCCAACAGTTAATCGATATAATACTCGAATAGGTAGAACAAGATGCACACACACGTAAGAGGCGGACGCGAGTATAGAGTGTTCCGCTGGTGTTGCGTATCCTCAGTCTTTCGAGCGTGGATTGGCCGTGGCCACGCCACTCCGCACTGTGCCTCTGGTTCTCAATGTTTGCATCTATCCTCTGGCCTTGCTCGGCTTGTTTTAGCCGGGGCCCTCGACCTCCTCTTAACAGCCTATGTACCGGCAATCTCCAGCAATCCAGAGGTGAAAAGTCACTGGATTTCAGGGCTTCAGGGACTTGGATCCTGGACGAGATTATTGCATTTCGCGACTGTCCAGAGAAATTGTTATTAATCGGCTTATTGGATGGTCTTCTTATTATTTCAAAAGGGTGGATCTGACATTTTTGGACCTAAATTCGAATGCAGAGTATCGTGCCGACACGCAACCACTAGTCAGTAGCCTCTACTCTCTACTGCATAATCGAGAGAAGGTTTCGCGAATTCGCGAATTCGCGAGACTTGCCGCCCACCACCTAACCCGTCATTCTTTCATCCTTTTACCTCGTGTCTTGCGGAAGTGTGAAAGGCCCGGCCCGGCCCGGCCCGGCCCGGCAGCTAACAGTCTCCGCCAGCCGGACCTTCATCCTATCAATCTTGTCTTTCACTGACTTTTTACACATTTCCTATTCTCTCGCTTTGGTCGACTGCGCGCCGAGCTGCATCCCCTCATGAGTAACAGCCGCCTGGCAGTATCCTGCCTCCGACTCTAGTTACTATCTTTTCTTGTCTTTGGCAATACCAGCTCCCGGTGTGAATGGACAAGATAAAGCCGGCTAAGCCGCCGGTAGGCCTCGGGCCTCTTGCTAGTGCTGCTAGTAAAGAGGACCGAACTGTGCTTTCCAAAGTTTCTTTCGATAGGTTTTCAGTCACAATGAACTCAATTGCCCCTTAATATATAATAGATTAACTCCAACTGAACAATAGTGGACGCGAAGAAAATCCCCTTACCTGCTTGCCAATCCCTGCCTTCCGCGAGAGAATAATCCAATAGAATTGAATTCTGAATCCTGGTAATTGGTAGGTGACTCTCCTAATTTTTAACCATTGTATCACGATTCACGATTTATCTATTCCAATTCATTTCCCGCGAATGGTGATACCTGATAGATTTCATAGTGCACTATTGGAATGAAAGTCACAGTCGGAGAGGCAAAGAAAAAATGGGGCTCTACGAATAGCGATGAAGGCAAACGAAGGAATGAGGAGCGGCACACTGGGAAGCACAGATTAGAGAAACGCGTATCGAAAGAACTTTGCTCGGCTCGCAACAGCGGTGTGCTCGACAGCGTGCTCGACGGAGCCGGAGCGGAGCGGAGCGGTGCGGAGCCGACTGAATTCGACTGATTGTGAGACTGAATATCTGGTGGTTGTCGGTTGTCGGTCGTCGGGTAAGGTCGGGTCGGGTCGGGTCATGGTTCGGGCGATCGGGCTAGCAACGCTCGACTCAGGAGAGCTCTGGAACAGGCTGGGCTGGAGCCGGCTGTAGTGGGCTCGGCCGGCCGCCGCGGCCCCGAGTTCGAGAGCTCGAGAAGCCGATCTATTATCGGTGCTCTTGGCTCTCTGATTGTCGATACGATACCCCTCCGGTGTGCTACGATCTCGCCTACTACACCTCTTACACGCACTTGGGGCAAAAGAAGAAAGACTCGGGAAAGTTGTTGTTCTCCACTACAACAAGAAGTGAACAACTGAACTATTAGTCTAAATAGGCCCAGCAAATAGTAAATGCGTCCAAAACGAAATGTGATTAGCTATGATCAAAGTACATGAGATATCTCTGGAAATGTATTAAATACACGCATACACCATGCTACGCCAAATTAAGAGCAGTCGAAAGAGGAGAGAGGTCCTTCTCAATCAAGTTCAGTAATTCTTGCTTAACGATATAGTCCTTACTATTACCAAAGATCAATTTCAATATCTCGCCTAGTGTACGACTAATGTTTGTAATAGAAAAAGCGATATAAGTCAAAGAGAGGGACAGGGGGCCGACCGGAAGCTAGTCGAAAGTCGATGGGAGATTGGGAAACGATCTCGATCTAGAGTGTAAGGACTCGATCGATCCTGTAGACAGATTGTCGAAATATTGAGGACGATGGGTGCTTATACGCGGATATTGTAAACGGGCCGGGGTGCTCCTGACGTGTCGATATATTCCCACGGAGAAAGGTTCTGCTGCTGCTGAAGCTGAGAAATAGCTTACCACCCGGGCCCTTTCCACCTCCGCTTCCATCCACCCTCATCCCAAACATCGCCCGACAGCCCCACTTTATCTCGGCTTTCCTCCTCCTAGGACCTAGCTTCTACCTCACCTTAGTAGGATCTCCAATAACACTACCACTACGCTTAAGCCTGACTCTCCTTAAGCACCGCCTTGGCCCCTTCCCCCTTAAGCTAGTTGGATGAAAAAACAGCTTTCTATAAGTTTTCTTCAAACTTTGACAGACCAATCTTTATAAGGCTCTACAACTGCCGGCCAAATTTTATTGAATTTGACCGCGCCGCGCCGCGCCCGCCGCGCCGCCACCCCGTTCCTCAGATAACCGATATCCAAGTTGACACTTTTTCAGCATCTCCGGCGTAGTCGAAACCCGTCAGTTAGTCGTATTAGCAATTTTAACCGCATAACTTTTCTATAGAACCCTAGATAAAACAAACCCGTATTTCATCGATATTCTACGAAGGCATACCAACTTTGCAGAATGTCCCAAGGGGTTCGAACAATCCTAAACGCTTCATAAATCCACTCTTTTAATATCAAAGCGGATAGAAAGTATGAAACCAGTGGCCAAAGTGCCGGAATTGTGCCCAAAACACGTGGAAAACCGATCTTGAATATTTCATTTTCACGGTTTTCCCCATGTTTTTCATACTTACCGACCTTTCCCGGGGCTGAAATTTTGTAGCAAGTGTTTGTTTGCATCGAGGAAGGAGTGGTAAAAATTCCAGAGCCCTAGCTCAAAATTCATTTTTTCTCAAATTTTTCAAGGCATACCCCTTCAAAAATTTTCGATTTTTCGAAGGTTCTGGGACCGGGACGAACGCTTGATTTTTCGATTGCTCGTGTCTCAAAACGGATAAAAAACATAAATGTTGTGGGGGAAATGCCGGAATTGTACCTAAGACACGTGGAAAACCGATCTTGAATATTTCATTTTAACGGTTTTCCCCATGTTTTTCATACTTCCCGACCTTTCCCGGGGCTGAAACTTTGTAGAAAGTGTTTTTTTGCATCGAGGAAGAAGTAGAAAAAATTCCAGAGCCCTAGCTCAAAATTCATTTTTTCGCAAATTTTTTAAGGCATACCCCTTCAAAAATTTTCGATTTTTCGAAGGTTCTGGGACCGAGACGAACGCTTGATTTTTCGATTGCTCGTGTCTCAAAACGGATAAAAAACATAAATGTTGTGGGGGAAATGCCGGAATTGTACCTAAAACACGTGGAAAACCGATCTTGAATATTTCATTTTAACGGTTTTCCCCATGTTTTTCATACTTCCCGACCTTTCCCGGGGCTGAAATTTTGTAGAAAGTGTTTGTTTGCATCGAGGAAGGAGTGGTAAAAATTCCAGAGCCCTAGCTCAAAATTCATTTTTTCGCAAATTTTTTAAGGCATACCCCTTCAAAAATTTTCGATTTTTCGAAGGTTCTGAGACCGGGACGAACGCTTGATTTTTCGATTGCTCGTGTCTCAAAACGGATAAAAAACATAAATGTTGTGGGGGAAATGCCGGAATTCTACCTAAAACAGGTGGAAAACCGATCTTGAATATTTCATTTCAACGGTTTCCCTCATGTTTTTTTATCTTCCCGACCTTTCCCGGGGCTGAAACTTTGTAGAAAGTGTTTTTTTGCATCAAGGAGGAAGTAGAAAAAATTCCAGAGCCCTAGCTCAAAATTCATTTTTTCGCAAATTTTTTAAGGTATACCCCTTCAAAAATTTTCGATTTTTCGAAGGTTCTGGGACCGGGACGAACGCTTGATTTTTCGATTCCTCGTGTCTCAAAACGGATAAAAAACATAAATGTTGTGGGGGAAATGCCGGAATTGTACGTAAAACAGGTGGAAAACCGATCTGGAATATTTCATTTCAATGGTTTTTGCCATGTTTTTTTATCTTCCCGACCTTTTCCGGGGCTGAAACTTTGTAGAAAGTGTTTTTTTGCATCGAGGAAGAAGTAGAAAAAATTCCAGAGCCCTAGCTCAAAATTCATTTTTTCGCAAATTTTTTAAGGGGTATAGGTTTACAAAATAGAAAAGTTTAGCCAACCGGCAGTATGCAAAGCAAAGTTAACAGTTCCTTCAGCCGACGGTTGACTTTTGGATGGTACAGTACTGATACAATTAGATTAAATTTCCTATGTTTGCTAATTCGTGTGGATGAGGGACTGCAAGATAGGCACACATACCACCAGCGGGCCTAAGAGAAGGGCTCACCTAACAGAATGATAGTCGAAAACTTGGGCCGAAGCTGTGCCAGTGAACTGTAAAGCGGGAGCGAGCGGGAGTATGGTGAAGGTGAAAATGGGTTGGTGGGGGTTAGTGTGCGCGCGTGTGTGTGGGTGTGTGTGGGGGGTGTAAAGTATGAAAGCCGTCAGCGTCAATGTCCTCGAGGTGCATCTCCCGTCACCAAAGCCGGGGTCCTCATTGGTGTTTATTGGCAGAAATTCGCAGGCATGCAGAACGCTTTGGTTCGGTGGAAGGCATAGGCATAGCCATGTGATGGCCCATCGGCCTATTGTACGCATTATTACCACTCCGTCACGCTCCTGTCAACAGCACATAGTACATACACTGACGGTTGCCGCGCTTGCACGCCTCATTCTCGTTTCCCGACAGGACCAATCCCCTCAAGCGCCAACACGCCGAACGTGATTGTTGTACTTGAGTTTGAGCAGACTTTGACTCTGACTCCGACTCCGACTCCGACTCCGACTCCGACTCCGACTCCGACTCCGACTCCGACTCCGACTCCGACTCCGACTCCGACTCCGACTTCAAAACACAATGGACATTACACAAGATGTCTATGTCTATGGCCGCTAGATGCTAAAGAAACATTAGACTCCTACTTGTTTATTGCCCAAATGCAACGAAATCATTCACGGAATTATTCAAAGATACGAAGTAAAATGCTCAAGTAGTGGTAGTTGGTAATATAGTGTATAAAATCGTGAAACAATAAAGGGAAACATGTGACTCGGGAGACTGCATCCGAATATTAATCATTTAAAATAAAAGGTATCGCTCCTTCGTGAATCATGTAATGTCAAAGCTATCGGGAAATTTCGAGGGACGAGATGGGCTGTTGGATTAGAGCAGACCAATGTTCATGACACTTGTATACCGTGAATTCGTGTAGGCTCTTCAGGTCTGACTGAAAGGTGGAAGGTAAAGGATTAACAGCTGAGCAGCAGGGCAGGCAGGAGTCTGTGGGCGTCGCGTCGTAGACTTTCATCTCACGCGGTGTTATTCCCGCGCTTATACGCTGTGTACGCAGTGTACGCTGTCTATCGCTTATACTACGCGCTCCCTAGTTCTCTCTGGAAGTGACGTAAAATCGAGTTCTCGGTGCAAACGGTGCAAACTGGCTTGTAGTTCGGAATGTCGATACCACCAGGGGTGGATGTCAGTTGCACCAAGTCACTCCCCTCGCGCAGGGAGAAACCGAATCGGGACCAATTTTACAACGTTTTTGCAAAAGCTCCACTTTGCCGATACCCCCTCCCCCTACCGACCTACCTGCCTACCGATACAGATACGTATACGTATACGTATCGACTAAGCCGAGCCCTTTTCTATCGGAGATGTGTGTATGTGTAGGTGGCGTAGGTGGTGTAGGTATAGCGACGTGGAGACATATATCTATATAGAACAAGTGTCGATGGAAAGAGGCGCAGGTGAGCCAGCTTAACAGTTAACAGTTGCTACGATATTGTACGGAGCTCTGAACAGCCTGTGCATCCTTTCCTTCTATGCACCTTTTAAGAGAAGTCTAGAGTACGGCTAATGCCACTGGCGTAGTCCTTCCAATCTAAAGGTACATACGCAGTTCTCATAGGAAATGCCGCTATTTGTACAATGTAAGACGTAGTTATGTTGTAGAGTAGTGAGCGTACACAATAGTATAAGTACTTACCAGTCCTCGATAGACATAATATTATTTGTTATTCATGAGTGGGGAGAGAAGTAGAGAGCGGTGCTCTTTGGGCAGAAGGAAAGCCCGTCCCCGTGAAGGGTTGATCGGTAGACTCGCCGCGCCGGCTGTATTCTTACTGAAAGTGACAAGTAAGATGCGACGGGATGCGGAGGCCGTGAAAGGGTAGCGCGATGGGTAGTCAAGAGAACAGAGAGTCTCCTCAGAAGTTAAAATTTATAAAACAGCCGAGTCACAGCTGGGAGTGAACAGGTGCATGGAGTGATTAGGCCATACGTACTTGCATATGTTTGTATCTACATATATCGACATGTGTACATGTACATATGTACATACGTTGCTAGACATGCTCCTGCCCGCTACAAGTTGAATATCATTTATGTTCGGGAAAGGGGGAGGGTGGAGGGTGGGAGACCTGGCCGCTTGTCCAACAAACTCGCCAGGAACGTTCTTACAGTTTCCGATAAGGCGTTCCTAGTGACGCGGCAAGAAGCTGCTGCTTTCTGCGAATGTAGATCTGCACATATACATATGCAATCCATATCGAACTATATTTAAGAAGCGCAATAACTTTTAGAATAAGATGGGGAAACTCATCACTATTCTCTCAAACGAGTCCTTTATTTTTTTCGTACAACAATATATAGTAACAATGAATATATACTGTGAAGCTCTCGCGACGCTCACATCATTAGATTTCCTCAAGCCGATATCATAATGTATCTTGTGTAGGAGTGGATTGGTCCGAATTCGGAAAAAGCGAAGAACGTTAATAAAGGAGAGAGATCGATATTCATTGAAGCGGCGTGAACCGTAGTGAAAGAGAAAAGCTCCTTTGGTTTGACCTTTCATTGGAGAGATAGATGAGAGAATAAATTCTTTCGTTCCGAGGTGAGTTATTATCGCGCGATTCCACAGTGATTATGGATGATTGGTAGCGCGAGTTTCGCTCTCATTGTTTCTCGAAGATTCTTCTCGTGCATCCCCTGTCGTTTTGCTTTCCCTAGAGCTGTCTTCGATCAGGATTTGGACTGGTGTTTCAACTAATCGCGCTTTAACCGGTATCGGAGGTACACGACGAAGTGTCAGCGTTACTGTGATCGTTGTTGCTCTCCGTGGACGAACTGTCGTTGCTCTTTACACGCCGTTTACGCAGCTTTGCGAACTGAAACTCCTCGACCGGCACTGCGCACCAACAATTGAAGAGACATTAGTTTCCTAAAGTTAGATTCGCAGCTGCTGACACGGGACAAGGGATCTTCCTCAAAAGATAATGGGGAATAAAACAAAAGACTGCGCCTAGCAAAATGGAAATGATAAACATTTGTATTTGGTAGCGCTACCCACAATGTAGGTAGTATTACAATATCAATACAATCTTTATGTTACAGAGAAAGTATTCATTGAGTTTTCATCTTATTCTCAAAACAAAACTACATGTCGGATCTCCCTCGCAATAAGAGCCACCTATACTTTCACTGTGACATGTACATTTTATAGTATTAACAACAATAAATCATTGAATAACCTTAAAAAAGAGAAAGTAAAAAGGAACTAAAGACATCTTCTTTCGTCATGCACGTCCTCATAGAGATCAGAAATCGAAGTTAGTGGGATGGCGTGCAGTAGCTTGTTATTTACATTATATATGAGCATCAAGAGGAGTGCTTTTCTGCAGGATATTACATGCTAGCACTGTTACATTTCTCTGGAGTCTAACTAGATGAAGCAAGCGAGATTAATAGAACTACTAGTAGGACCCAAACGACAGGCCATAGTTACCGGCTGAGGCAACGTCAAACATAATCGGCATCGGATAGTCGCGAAAGATCTTATGGAGGGAGAGTGTTCTCGTTAGATGAAGAAAACTCGGCCATCTATTACACTCTCACTATGAATCCTGAAGGTTTTGATACATATCACCGCTTGACACGTCGTGTAACCCAATTTTGGCCTGGCAGGGTGGATAGTATACGCTATTGGTTAAAGTTTCGATAGTAATTGAGTAAGAGGAAAAGTGGATTATGAAAAGTCGGAGGTTGAAACACGTTTTCAGGGAAATCTGATGAGATGGATACTTCCCATTCGTATTTTCATCAATTCACGCCGTATTGACCCATCTTAATGGAAAGATCAGTTATCATTATCGAGAAGCCGAGCGAAGCTCTCGGAGCTATGTACTGTTCATTGCACAGGGAAAGAAATGTGTTTAATACTAGTTTGGTTACCATCTGAATCTGGGTCATGATCCTCCACATTGGAAGGCGGTAGATATGGGAGCGGCACCACTTCTGGTTCTAGTGGTTTCACCGGACAATCCACATCTTCGACGATCACTTCTTCGGCCAAACTGCTCCTCACTGCTTCTACAAGAAGGAGCGTAATTTCTATGTATCCGCCGCTTGAGAAAATGGCAAGGTTACTCCAACCGATGCAAGATTCATTCGGTTATGCTCCTTTACTTACCATTGAACGCTTGAGGATACTGTTGACTAAGTTTCGTTTTAATAGTTCGAATCTTCTTGAAAATTAAGTCCAGGTCTCGTTTCATTTCAGCAAGCAGGAGTGTCTGCTTCTTGAATTCACTCTCCGCAGACTTGAGCCTACTTATTGACAACTGGTTGCAGTTTGTAAGCATCTCGTTAGTTTTTTCAAATCTCTGCAACCTGATTATGTGGGCTACTGTGAATCTTTGAAATCACTGCTAATAGATAAGTGGTCTGGCCCTATCATCGAAAGATGAGGGAAGGTGAATAAATTACATTTGCTTTTGAGCACGGATCATCGATTCGACGTCTTGTTGATCAACGATTCCAGCGAGGCCCTGAATGAAAACCTCCGGCGCCGTGTAATTTTGGAAACATTCGAAACTGCCCGTATCTGATTCTGGTGTACCCTCTGCTGTTGCCATTTTTCTCGCCCGGTTCCGCTCTGCTTCCGTTCTACTCTTTCTCTCAACTCAAGAACCTTTATTGGCGCTCCAGCCCCGCCAGCCCCGCCAGCCTCCAGCACCCTTCGAATACGCGCGACCTGCACACCCTGCACACCCTTCACACCTCCCACATGCTACCACATGCTACCACATGCTACCGCAACACATCCTTGTACATATGTACATCCATAGCGTACATTCATAGTCCATCTAACTATTCTGTGTGATTCTGTGTATGCACATGGATGCTAAGCAATACTAAGTGATACTAAGTAGACTGGTGCATCCACTGGATCGCCTTCTAGTAGATATGTAACATATATAATAGATTGTCTAGATGTTAGATGCAATCTAGATACTAGATATGTTGCAAGTAAATGCAAGTAAGTATGTTGGTATGTAAGTTGATGTAAGTTGATGTACATAAGTAAGTGTACGTAGAGTGGATTGTAGCATTGGATTAGCAGACCGCGCCGACCGCGCCGACCGCGCCGATCGCGCCGAGGATAGAGAGTGTATTCGAGAAACAGCTGTTCAGAGTTAGCTGGGCCGAATGTATTCCAGACTGGTAATAGCCGTGGCAGCATTCAAATTTCCTGAGTGACTGTTGTATCACGGCCCGAGCGAAGCCACCAAGATCTCAATTATCAAAGAATAACTTTGAAGACTGGTTGCGCGTGTCGCGTGTCGCGTCTCGGAATGGCACAGAACATTAATCCGTTCTATTCGTCTCAGAACACGACGAACAAAGGGGCCGAAGAGAAAGCGAATATACCAAAAGACAATCATGCTGTTAGTAAACGGTGCGTATGAACGTTGCAACTCTCCGGCTGATAATAAGAGTGGGTTTGTGCGGTATTGGGGGCCGCTTCGCTCCATCTATTCCCTTTAATGTACCTCCTCTGCTTTCGACACTGGACAGGAATCTATACCTCTCGTTAAATAATAGCTTCTTCCAGAGACTCTAGCCCCCTCACCAACATAATAACCTCAGCCTCCAGCTTCAATAGTTTGCCCGATTCTTGCCAATACTCCAAGCGAATAAACCTTACGACTTTTTAGTCTATCCAACAATGAGAATTACATCTTTATCCCCAAAGGAAAGCAGCAGTACAAGCATGACTTTTTCCTTTTTGCAGGCTACAAAAAGAATTGATGGTTCTAATGATGAGTACCGAGAAGGGTGTTTCTGCGTTTCCCGATGGTGAAAACCTATTCAAATGGATCGGAACAATAACAGGACCAAGAGATACGGTATTAGACGTCGTATCATTTGATACGTCCACAAATTCATTGTTCCTTCGGCATAAGAGATAGTTGCAACTTTATTGGATGATACATCTATACGTATATGCCTGACACCAAACATATTTTCCAGGTATACGCTGGCCTTACATATAAATTAACCCTGGAATTTCCACACAGCTATCCGTACAGTGCTCCTATAGTACGTTTCGCTACCCCCTGCTTCCATCCAAATGTAGATGCAGTAGGTAATATATGTCTAGATATATTGAAGGATAAATGGAGTGCTCTATATGATGTTCGCACTATATTATTATCTATACAATCCCTACTCAGCGGTGAGCAGTTTTATCGATCCAACCAAACTGGTCTACACCTACCATGGATTCTCTATAACCCGCCGTTCTCCTTCCATTTTAGAACCCAACAATGAGAGCCCGCTAAATCCACAAGCTGCAAAATTGTGGAACGATCAAACAAAGTACAAGAAACATCTAGTGGAAGAGTACCATAAAGCCATGAACCGCGATCAACAAGATTCATGATAAGCCCACCTTGATAATCATGGCCCCTTTGATACTACCATTCTTAACGACACTACTTACTCCATTCGATCATGTTTCAAGCGAAATCTTTCTCCCCTGAAATGCAATCATTAGTCTTGCCAGTGGGTATTGAAAATCACCCTTTTCTATTAGGTATATTATCATCTTATTCCGTTACTATTGAATTCTCTTAGATATTTCTCACGAGTGGAGGGAAAATGAATTTCACGCCCTTAGGTTTCATGCGAAGACTGCATATAGAAAAGAAATCATGTCATCGTAAATTTACACTAGATACAATTATTTATTGTGGACACAATAATGCATGTCGACTCTCAAATATCGTGACATTTCACATCTATTTCTAACAGCGAATATTCGTTCCCAGTTGATGTGTCACTATCGTCATTATTGTATGATTTGAAAATAAATATTTTAAACACTACCACTAGTCCCGACCCATATCTATAGAACGAAAGGATTTGATTTCGCTCAACCGGCAATCAATGTTTATCCTATCTCGCGTCCTTATTTCACTGATATTGCGTATTATATAAATACATGAGGTTCGCGCCCTCTTGAAAGTCAAGCATGCAAGATAGCCTTAGTACGTAAGATCTGCAATGAATCGCAGTCGCGATTTGGAACTATACCAAAGCGACCTTAGCGATAGACGACAAGCATATTAACAAACCGGTACTATTTATTCAAGAGACTCGTTCAGCAATGCTCAACAAAGCGTGGTTCAGTCTTTCAAGTAATATGAGTGTGCATCTGAAAAATAACGTTCCCAGCTTTCGGTGGGTATGGTTGATGAGCCAGCGATTCTCATCTTCGAATTGCTTGCCTACCAAGGAGGTCGAGGTAATCTAATGATATATTTTCCAACAATACATTATATCTGTCTCTTCATATGTTTCCTATATACATACACACACACACACATTCCAATTGACCTGTCCCATTAGGAGCGATTTCAGGCAGCTATTAATGTTCCTCCATTTAATTGTTGTCAAACAATTGGTTCAAAAGAACTTGATTCTTCTTGCAGGAAAGCAATAAAGTGCACGTCGACGGAGTTGACATCAATTACGTACGCGTCGGGACCGGCGAGCATCCGGTACTACTATTACCTGGGGCAATAGGTACTGTACATATGTATGATGCATGTGAGCAAGCAAAAATGTCAGGATAGTGTAGTGTATAGAAATTAGAAATTGATTCTGCGGTACTCGATATATGTTATATATTATTATCTTTACGTCACACGGAGAGATTCTATAATAGTTAGTTATATAGTTCCATTGGGCTACCTATATATGTGTAGGAATTCATTATTCTTGCTGATAATATGTCCGTCGAATACGCTGCCTTCTCGAAGCAAGTATATAGTTTGCTGTGATCGCAGTATAATAGTATCTGACATTTATATGTACGTATACGCTACCCACACTTGTTTCCACCCCACTCCTCCGCTTTCCCCTTTGGCTCTGGCTCCGTGAAAAATGCTAGATATTTCACTTGTTGCAAATGTTGTATACACACATTCATACGAGAAAGAACAGGTGTGTAGTACACAGTATACGCAGAGAGGATAGCAGCAGCGCGGCGATCTCGGCTACAGGCTACAGGGAATAGAATAAGGGAAAGCTGAAGCAAATGAGCGCATTTTCCAGGCTCAATATGGACGGATTTCAAGCCCCAGATAGAAAACTTCAATCGAGAAAAGTTCACCGTGATTGCATGGGACCCGCCAGGATACGGAAGATCTCGCCCACCAAATCGAACATTTCCGAATGATTTTTATCACCGCGATGCCATTTGGGCTCGCAGTTTAATGAAAACTCTTGGCTATGACAAGTTCTCTCCAATTGGTTGGAGTGACGGAGGCATCACATCTCTCATTCTTGCTGCCACTTATCCGGAAAACATGAGAAGAATGGTTACAGTTGCGGCAAACGCCTACGTAACGCCCGAGGAGGCAGATATTTACAAAAGTATCCGCCACTCACTTATTTGCCCACCCCACCATTACTGAGGATTCATCGAGATGTTCGTTATGCATATACACGTATTCAATTTTTATCCCCAGAATATCGGAACATCGATAGTTGGTCGGACAAAATGCGAGCACCTATGATCGAAGTCTATGGGAAGGATTACTTTCAGAAGACGTGGTCTGATTGGGTCGATGCACTTTTAAGAATCTCCAAAGAACAGAATGGCAATCTCTGCAAGGAATTACTAGCAAAGATAAAGTGCCCAACACTAATCGTTCAAGGGTCCAAAGACCCAATGGTCTCCTCCGAACATCCCATATACTTACAGAAACATATTGCCTATTCAAAGTTAGTGCATAATTTTGAAGAGAGCCGGCACTGATATAACATACAGAAACTATTCAATCATCAAACGCATATTCTCAATTCTGTTGCAGAATGCATATTTTTGACGGGGGAGCACACAATCTACATTTACGATATGCAGCACAATTCACGACACTGGTAACAAAATTCTTAACAGGCTCTGAGTCTGGCTCTGAAGTCATAGGATAGCAGCTCATAGGACGCATGTACATACTCACCAACCTTCATTCTAAAGAATCTACTGAAACAAATATTAATATTATTGGACAATAAAAGCATTATTCCGCTATTGCCAAATCAATGGAACCTTCGACATTTCCCTTTACCATATCGGCACAACGTACCAATATTCCAAGAAAGATAGAGTGCTACTATAAGGCAGAGGTTATGACGCGTCTTGTGTTAAAGGACACGGGTATATATCCACGTGGGATAACTGGTACTCAGCTCTAGCCAGAGAAAGGAGTATCGCGAAATTATGTGGGCGATGCGTCAACTGTTGGGTTCACATCAGCACACACGAGGTGGAACTTTCGAAAAACCCTTCCCAGTCTTGCACTGCGATCATCATTCACCATGATGCTACTCCCACTGGGTCAAGATATTCGTCATGCGCCGCTTTCATATAAAAATAGCTCTAACAAATATTGAATAAGCCAAAGAGTTGCCAGAACCATTCGAACGAGCTTTGCTATAGAAATCCCCCCCTTCTATCTATCTATCTATCTATCTCACTCTCTGTTCTGCTTTGTTCCACTCTGTTAGTTCCCTAACCGTTGAAACTGACAAAACTGACGAAACTCAGATTGCGGTTGCTGTCCAGGCTCCATGTCCTGGTGCAGGTCGATGCCTGTTGGTATCAGGCTTTCGAACCCCAGCGAAAGCCCGGCACCGACCAAATATCCGCAATGCGCTTCAGCCTCAGCCCAACCTACAAGGAAAATCGATCGTGACTTGGCCCACGTTATAGACCGGATATACCTACTAGCTTTTACAGGGAACGTATGTAAAAGTACAAAAAGCCACGGAAGCCAGATGAGACAAATAATAGCTCGGCACCACACAATAATTCCGATTGTGAATAACCTACCGGAGTTGTGTGTATGACACACATGTCCCCTACTCCTTCCAAAAACAGAGTGCTCAGTGGGCAATCGAAGCTACTGCGAAGACAAAAGTCAGTTCCAATTTAAAAAGCTACGAAAGTGTTCTATTACGGATGTTATCCAACATTCGCAAGTAAACGGAAGGCTTGCACAATGCGAAAGTTGTTAATAAAGAAAAGAAGTGTGCCGCACACCCTACTATATTATACATATGTATGGAATGGAACGGGTGGAGCCAAATATGGACAGGCCATTCCATGATTGGACCGGCTACGCCAGAGTCTGTTTCTTTTCTCCGTGGGTTTCGTTTCCATACTTGTATCTATTTATCAACAGATTGGTGGGGTTGGGAGAGAAATTTCACAAAAATACATATATACATCCGGAATTCGCACATACAGATGTCAAACTAGTGTCTAGTACGATAATCAGTCAGACGAAAGTCTACTAGTGCAGAAATATAGTTTAGAAATAGAAAAACCTTCTGTATGTGCAGTTTCGAATATTCTTTTTGCCTAACTGGTGGTATCATGCAAAACGAGACCCGGAAGGTATATCAGCGAAACTGACAATGAGTGAGAGGTAAGCAAGGCATTTCAATGGGATAGGCACGATGAAGAATACAACAAGTATCTGTCGAGTACAGATATTCTGATCGGAGGTGGGGCAAAACGCATATGCATCCACCTAGACAGACGGTAGTACGCGACACGGATAATACCTAAAAAAAGATGGCTTATCACTCAAGCGGCTGCGTGAAAGGGAGATCCTCCTGATTGCTCGGCTCACCCGATGAGCGTGGCCAATTTTCTAGGGAAATAACGAATAACGTAAAAGAGCGAATCGGACTAAAGGGAGATAGGTTAAAAGTCTGAGCTCGAGCTGACTGACTGATTATATGTATGGTGTGTTAGCGATTTTGAGTTGGTCATCAGTGCGAGCTGGCTGTGCTTCGTTTGGTTCTGGCATATGTTTATATGTGTCTACATCGTCGTCTCTTGTGGTGTGAGCATGTGATGTCGCAGAACTCCATCTCTTCTTTACTCTCGGCTACTTTCCTCTCACGGCTCGCGTCTCGAGCTCTCCCCTTGAAAGGAGAACGGTACCATTTATGGCAGCTTGTGCAGGTTGCGCGACCGTTCTTCGACATAATCGACGAATTTTAAGCTGTGCCCTTTTCCTTCTACATAGCGTCTTCACTAAGAATGTCTTTTACATCTCGAAATCTTAGCTACCATATCTCAACTAACTAACACTTTGCGCTCTATTTTTTCCTGAAAATTGACTGGCTTTGTAAGTTTGCTGATTTGGACTGCGACTGTTCACGTATGAATTACAGAGAGTTTTATCAACATTTCTTTCCCCGCAATGTACAACAAAGCGACAGAAAGAAACGGAGACGAGCATCTGTCATGGTCCGGGCATCGGGCATCGGGCATCGGGCATCCTCTAGTTTGGATCAATAAAAGGCGAAGCTAGGCGTGACGTGGCGGGGCGAGGCGAGGCGCGACGAGGCGAGACGAGGCGAGACGGGACGAGACGAGACGAGACGAGACGAGACGAGACGAGGCGGCGTCGTTCTGCTCGGGCAAGGTCTGGTCGTCCTGTCTACCTACATAAGTATATACGTACATGCATGTACATGCATATGTACATACTTCTAATGTACTGGGATGCACTCTCTTTCAATCGTCAGCAGACTTCCCTCCGACGATACGTGAGGATGCTAATGCAAAGAGGGAAGATGACGATACTATCAGCTTGACATTATTATGTTTTTGTATACATCTGTAAGTTGTAATATTATGGAACGGAGGGCTACTGTTATTGACAGAACTCGAAAGTGGAAAGTATTAAGAGCTGCTTTCTGGTGATCGATAACAGGATGACTCATAGTTGGTAGCCCGGCTTGACACGAGTAGAAAATTCTGCCTGTGGCGCACATTTATAATATTCATATATGTATTTTGCGTCTGGTCTATTGAATGAAAGCGCACTAGATCAAGTAGCATAGAAATAATAGTACACCTGGAACAAAGAAGGTGGAACTTAGAGTGGAATAGGATATTTATCAGAAAAGGCAGTTGTAATAAGCTTGGGAGTGGCTTTTTCTGACAAGCAGGGAACGTGTGTTCAACGTCATTCTAAATTGACCATGATGTCATACGACGTTTATACTCGCAATCAAGGAGCCGCTTAATAATGAAGCTCATGAAGAATAGCGGCTGCCAGGGCTACGGAGTATAGAGTCGAGTATGAGTATTCCCACGTGCAGATATTACATATTCTCGTAGGGTTTACCAACTCATATAGCATTATGCAAGTTGTTGAGTGATGCGGCTTCGAAAAGGCATTAGCTGATGGCTTCGGTCCGGGCCAGGGGAGGAGCGAGAGATTTTGGAATTGAAAGTATCGCCACTATAAACGTATGAACGAACGCTATCACATCGATGCATATTCCAATAGGATTGTGTGTGAATGTGCGCACACAATCGTGCGAACGGCTCTTGATTCTTTCGCGACAGCGAGCGGCTGATCCATACATGGTAACGCCGAGAAGTCTGGCTAAGTTGGTGCAAGTTGCAAGACGTAATCCACCGTAACTGGCTGGCTTGCACGTCTACGGGCTCTGATACTTTACCTTTACCACTTCAAATCTCTCTTCTTACTTGGCATTGTCGTCAATTTTCACATTAGGAATACTAAAGCCTACCTCGGCCTCCCGAGCCTGCGAGTTTAATGTCTTCATGCTTCCCTGGCAAGTCTGTGACCGCCGGCCGGTGAGTCATTCTATCGACTTATACTTTCAGAGTTGGGGTGCGGGTGCGATGAAAACCTTTTCCACCCACACTCGCTGAGGGTCTAAATAGTATAGTACTTATATACTTACATACGCACATTTGTGATCGTATGTAGCAATATAACCGAGAGTACCACCTTTGGATTCTATATTTATTTGAGAAGTAAGTAATAATCTTGTAGAATATTCTTCTTTTAGGGGAAGAATGCCTTCCTTTAAATTGATGCAAGAGGATGAAAATTTCACAACTGAATTTTTTGGTGAATTTGGGCATATCTGTAGAGAACTGTAGTGTCTACTAGAGGGCGGTGGCATCTTAGTTGGTCGCTATGGCTTGTCGATGTGGAAAAACGTAGAATTGCGATGAATTAGAGTAAAACGTTGCCTTGGAGACTGCTGCTGGCTAATCGCATAAGCATAAACGTCTAGAAGAGCGAGGTAGTAGGAAGTAGAGGCCGGGAGGGAAGTGCGTGGCTAATGCGTGAGGGAGGGAGTACACGTGAGGTTTGTGGGAGGCGTCCTGTCAGAACAATAGTTGGACTGAATCAATGAATCGAAATTTTGAATTAAACAATGCGAGCGAATACGGCTGATACGGGTTTGCATAATTGCGGGACAAGGTGGGGTGGGATGGGGTGAGGTGAGGTGAGGCGTGGCACGGCGAGGAGAGGGTGGACAACTGGATGAGTGCAGGCGCAGCGGAGAGATCTGCCTGCTGAACGCGCAGAGGCAGCCGAGGTCGGGAAGATGAGCCGACGCCGAGGTGGGGCGACTGGGATCGGTGCCGCAGCGCCGCGCGCCGTGTCGGCCTGCCGAGTAGTATGACGGAGTGGGGGGTGCTGGCGAGGGCTTGCTCGAGATAGTGCGAGGTGGTGCTAGGTAGTGCGAGCGAGAAAGAGTGTTGCGGTTGTGGGTGCGGTGCGGACGAGAACGCAGAATCCAAGATCTGCAGTTGGCAACGCTGGCGTTGCCGGTTCGTGAAGCGTCGAAACAACCCAAGAGTTGGGTGGAGCGGGCGGTGCGGGTTGCTGCGGGGTAACAGCGTCGACCAATCGGACGCGCGAGAAGAGGAGGCCCCTCTTGCCCCGCTCCTCGCTTAGGAAGGCTTGAAAATCTGTAACGGACGCCGCTACCAGCGCATATTCGTTTCTGGGCTCTCGTGACGCGCTAGCGTGCATCTCGTCTCGTCGGTTCGATTGTACTCGAAGTAAGCCTCGGAAGTCCGAACAAGTTCACGTATCAACCATGAGGGAAATCGTTCACATTCAAGCCGGCCAGTGCGGTAACCAAATTGGTGCAAAGGTATGTAATCAATCACAGTACAGTGTTGAACCAATTGTCGCGTTACGTTCAGCTTGTTGATTCGAACTTCTCAAAATGACGACCGCGTGTAAATCACCGCAGGACAAGGCGTCGTTCCTTTGTTCTTCGTAGATGTATCGCCTGGATTACATGTAGTGCGTTGCGTCCTTATTAAACTTCGGTCAGATTATCGGTTATAACATGAATCTTGCGGAAACATATCATCGTCAAATATATAGATGGATTGGAATTGCTGGAAGAGTGAAGGGAAAGGAAGGGAATGATAGGATAGGATAGGATAGGATAGGAGAGGATAGAATAGAGTCGAATAGCGCTGCGAGGACGTTACAAAATTTGTGCATATGCTCTTTTGCCAAATTCAGTGCGCTTGGACACGTTATATTTCACGTTATCTGCGGCATCTCGTCTTTTTTTACGAAAACGGCCAGTCTTTTTCATTTGCTAAAATATCCAGCTCGGATTATAGGAAAGTTTGGTATGCAAAAAAAATGGCAGCCTCGCCCGGTCGAAGACCTGTCATGGCGACAGAAGGTTGCCGGCCGGCCGGCCGGCCAGTCAGCCAGCCAGCCCTGCGAAACGAGTCACGGCGCAGCAAGCGTAGTTAACGGTTTCTTTTTCCTCGCGTTCCCCGTTTCTCGAAGCGTGGCGTCGCCTTTGCCCTACCTCAGCAGCGGCATTCCGCCATTTTTCCATCGTCGCTAGGCGCTCTTTCCCTCTCCCTCTTTCGCCCCCTCCCTCCCTCCCCGCCCACGTCTGCCTGTCGCTTGATGAGGCTAAAGTTCTCTCGCATTCAACCAAGAAAATAGAATAATTGACGGGAACGCGCAGGGAAATGTAGCGCGGCCCTCAAGAATGAAATACAACGAGATTTCAATTGCGCACCACTCCAAATGATAGAAAATCAGGGTGTGGCTTATCTTGTAACTTCGAGAGAGACCGGTTAATGCGACAGCAGCAACGGCATCATCGGCATTGAACGGGTGCGCGCGCAACACTCACTAAGCACGTCGTTCTCGGACGTTTGTCCCGTCTCTTTGATATATTATTCCCTTCGGCTACACTCGATCGTCCTTCCTTCTCATCTTTCGTCTTATTGCACATCGCGTTACCGTGACCAATCATAATAATTACTGCCTATCCGCTGCTGAGATATCATTCTCTTTCGGATGAGATCTTTCGGGACGCTCAATTTCTGATGGGAAATTTGATAGATTGAAATTCCCTTCTTTCGAAGCATTCGCATTATCATATTCCAAGATGGTCGTTAGACGTTCATTTATCTTGTTGGGTTCGAATTAATCACCTGGCTGTACTTGAGGAAGGTAGCCTAAGAAGATAAAGCGCAAAATATCGACTGACGTGTAAGCGTAGCGGCTTACCTTTACTTACTGTCACGCTCTCATAGTTTTCAAGGCTATTCACCTGGTCAATGTCCCCGTTCCAAGCAATTCTCGATCGATTGGCATACGTTGTAGGCAGGCAGATGCATACACTATACATGTCTTTACGCACCCTACATAACATACTTACCTGGCTGCATTGGAAGATGTACGATCACCGTGCATTTCCTACTTACGCTCAATATCTAGTTTGTTTGTCAGTCGCTTTCGCAGAATTGGCGGACTGATTGATTGCCTGCATGGAGTGTGCAAGAATTACACAATATTCTCTGTCCATTCGGGGACATCGTGCTGTTCAAGGACAGCGTGTCTTACGTTGCGTGGCGGCGAACTCTGACCAAATAAAGCAAGAAGATATCCTCTCGCCATTTTCTCTCGCGTCACCTCGCCCTCTTTCAGGCTGTTGCCAACGGCCCTTTCTAGCTAGCCAGGTGTATCGATCGTTTCCTTCGCGTCAGTAGTCCCAACCTCTGCCATCTTTCCATCCTGGCCGGCTTTTTCAAGCCCCGTTAGAAAACAATTTTGCAGGCTTCTTCCTTCATTCTGTTGGTTGGGTTATTCATATGTTACGGTACTATTCACCATTATAAATCCCAGCCTGCTAAATCGCCAACCCAAGCCCCCTTCGTAGCTGTTGCCCTGAGCCCTGAAATGCCGAGAACATCTGTTGATCGATGGGTCGAGGTTTCATGAGAAAGGTGGGACACACTGAGAGGCAGCTGCCCGAGAAAGGTTTACATTCACAGGGTTAGCCTATGCCCATCGAGTACTCTCGCGATTTGCGGTTGATTTTTCTTTGTCTTGAATCGATTTTCTGTGAGGCGCATGTCGTACTGCCAGTTGTTAGAAGATCAATTTATGAATGAACCCACCCCTTCTTTATCCGTTTTAACCTCTCAGCCGAATTACCTCCATATTGCTCGGAAGGAGGTACATTAACTCTCTACGGACTCTGAGTAACGTAAGTACGTAGGGCACAGGGCACAGGGCACAGTACTCCAAGCTAACTTGGTAATTGAATGAACCTTAATTATCCACCGATTCACAAATTTCCCTGCCCCCTCTTCTTCCCACCGAAGAAAAAAACGAGGAAGTATGGCTCCGTTATAGAAAGGTATAGAAAGAAACATGCTATGCTAATTGTACACCAGCTTCGTGCCGGTATTACTGTCATCATTGCTATATATAGCGGTGACATTGGTGACTCATATCTCTTGGTGTATGTGTATATGTGTACTCTTTGAATTGCGTGGAGGTACCGGTGGGAGCCAGTAGGCTTACCATTCCACCGGCGCGGCGCGGCGCGGCGATGTGCATATATGGCCACCGTTCAATATATCCACCCGACTCGGTCGTCACATAGGATGTTGGGGGCTGATGGCGCGATTGTAGCTTCGAGTGTTTAATGCAAATTTCGCTGTATCGAGAATAGAATTACTTGGTCCTTTATTCAGTTAGTGGCTCGAGTGGAAACTGATTCTGCCCGCCTTTCTAGAAAAGAAATCGTCTTGTTTGCCTCATAGATCTAGTTCCGAGGAGCGTAATGATGGTTGCGGTGTTAGATAGCAGTAGCATGTAAATTCGTCCGCCTGACGAACTGTGCAAACACCGTCGACTATGGTCTTGATCGTAAAATTGCGGTACGTCTTTGCCTGCCGAGGCCAAGTATCGAATCCCTCTGGACTCTCATTAGGTATCACGGAGGGAATGTTAGTTTGCATGTTAGTGCCAATTTCCCGAAATATACTTAGCGAGAGAGGTCATTGAACCCCACCTCGAGAGAGTACCTCTATAGTCTAGAGTGTAGAGCGCGAGCGGTCGAGCAGGCGCGTGCGTCTGTGGGGGCAGCAATTGTAGTTTATTGGCCTGATGTGTTTCCGCGTTGCGCATTGAGCATTGGAGGAGTATAACGGCTATATTGGTACCGAGAAATAAGTATCTGGAAAAATATCATGATTGATGATCTAGAGGCAGGAAGGAGAAATAATAACTTGGCAATGTTAGTCGCGTATTGAGATATGCTTGGCCATCGTCCTAATCTCAATAGCGATGCCGTTGAATTGCGAACACGCATGCAGTATAGTAGTAGGGGGGTCCAATTGAATTGAGGAACTTTTATACTGTGGTGCGCACCCGATCACGAACGGAAGAGAAGAGCAGATTAATTAGTGTACACGTTGTTCTTGTTTCAGTTTTGGGAAATAATCAGTGATGAGCACGGCATCGACCCAACTGGCACCTATCATGGTGACTCGGACCTGCAGCTGGAGAGAATCAATGTTTATTACAATGAGGCATCGGGTGGAAAATTCGTTCCACGTGCGATCTTGGTTGACTTGGAGCCTGGCACCATGGACTCTGTTCGCTCCGGGCCATTCGGCCAGATTTTCCGACCCGACAATTTTGTGTTCGGTCAGAGCGGTGCTGGCAACAACTGGGCAAAGGGTCACTACACCGAAGGTGCGGAATTGGTCGATTCCGTTCTGGACGTAGTCAGAAAAGAAGCGGAAAGCTGCGACTGCCTGCAAGGCTTCCAGTTGACTCACTCTCTTGGCGGTGGTACTGGCTCCGGCATGGGTACCCTGCTCATCTCCAA
This sequence comes from Ectemnius continuus, assembly GCA_910591665.1. Lineage (NCBI taxonomy): Eukaryota > Metazoa > Arthropoda > Insecta > Hymenoptera > Crabronidae > Ectemnius > Ectemnius continuus. Next base: position 20,022,012 of record OU342859.1, on the reverse strand, counting down.
GATTCGTGAGGAATACCCCGACAGGATTATGAACACATACTCGGTAGTTCCGTCGCCGAAGGTGTCGGATACTGTAGTCGAGCCATACAACGCCACACTCTCAGTACACCAGCTGGTAGAAAACACCGATGAGACTTACTGCATTGACAACGAAGCCCTTTACGATATCTGCTTCCGAACCTTGAAACTTTCGACACCAACATACGGCGACTTGAACCATCTCGTCTCGTTAACCATGTCTGGCGTCACAACTTGCTTGAGGTTCCCCGGCCAGCTGAACGCCGATCTGAGGAAACTTGCGGTTAACATGGTACCGTTCCCACGTCTTCACTTCTTTATGCCCGGATTCGCCCCACTGACTTCGCGTGGCAGTCAACAGTACAGAGCTCTCTCGGTACCAGAACTCACCCAACAGATGTTCGATGCTAAGAATATGATGGCCGCTTGCGATCCAAGGCACGGAAGGTACCTCACAGTTGCCGCCATCTTCCGTGGTAGAATGTCCATGAAGGAAGTCGATGAACAGATGCTCAACATCCAAAACAAGAACAGCTCTTACTTTGTCGAATGGATCCCGAACAATGTAAAGACTGCCGTTTGCGATATCCCACCACGTGGACTAAAAATGTCTGCCACATTTATTGGCAACTCGACAGCTATTCAAGAGCTCTTCAAGAGGATTTCAGAGCAGTTTACTGCCATGTTCAGGAGAAAGGCTTTCCTCCACTGGTACACAGGCGAGGGTATGGATGAAATGGAGTTCACTGAGGCAGAGTCGAACATGAACGATTTGGTCTCGGAGTATCAGCAATATCAGGAGGCGACCGCGGATGAAGATGCTGAATTCGATGAGGAACAAGAAGCTGAGGTGGACGAGCATTAAACCATCGGAGTGTCCCGAGCCTACCAGCAGTTTCAGTTAAAACACCAGCACGATACCGAATCCTCCTCGAATCTTTCTACCCAGCGATAATGCTGCACGCAGCCCTATCTGCAACACTCTTCAATCAACAAGCTTATTAACTCTGCGTTTCCCCTTTCTTTATCTCTCGTTTCTTCGCCAATTGTTATTTTCAGCGGATTCTCCGCCTCTCAGCCGTGCATGCTCCCCGCTAGTATTGTGCTGTGCTCCGCTCCCTTGGTCTATCATTCCGGAACGATATATTCCCTTTTCTCATCCTCTCTGTACATCGGTTGGGCAGTCGCTCGTCTACCTTTTTCTACATCAGACTTTCCCCCTTTCTTTGGATTACTAATTATCGCGCCTCTTTATATACAATGTATAACCGCTAGTGCGGTCGCCACCGTCTTTGAATAAATTATTATAATAGAATTTCTTATGTTTTGTCGACACTGCACCCCTTTTTACTCGGTACTTTGCGGGAAAGCCGCTTGCGTGAACAAATTCGTTTTTCTATGTTCAAGAGTTGTAGTTATATTTATATTTGTCCTTTTACCGACTTTTATACCATGACGAATAGATCTGAATAAATACTCATACAATCAATAGAAACCACAATTGCACCCGATACCCGCAAGTAGAATACTACTATCATTAAGAACACTCGTTACTTCATAAGAAATGGAATCAGTCTCTCCTTCGCTGGAAGATAAGTACCTTAAATGCATACATACACACACATATATATACGATTCTTTGGAAAAAGATATGCCTTCTGCCACAATCGACAAATCGATCTCAATGTCATGCTTTCGTGTATCACGTTCATTAGAGTTATTATGTAACTCGGGGGCCCGGTACTCTTTTTGTATACCTACGAATGTGAACCACTTGGCAATTGCAGCAGAACTGTAGTGACTAGATGGGCAAATTTTGTATGCATTCTTTTTTCATTTGGTTTCCTCGAGTTTTTCGTGGCTATTGACGCCCGCTAACTGCCAAATAATTCTTCCAAGCATTCTCGTGTTACTCTCGTATTACATGACTGCATACTCTTTCTAGAATCTAGAAGCTACTGTGATCACTTGCCTTATGCTTCATCCACTTTGTTCAAATCTAGGTGTAGTACAATTGCACCCAATTGTAAGGTATATCCCTCTATGACCTTCACGGACAATGCGAACTGCGTTCTGATTTGTCGTGTCTTGCCGACGTATCGGGAAAATCACATTGGTTATAGATATTATACATGCGTGCATCTCTGTGTATCATGTATTTAAGTATGTGTAGATGTCGCATTGCACATCGGTGAGGCATGACAGGATAGGAAACAACTATAGTAGTAGTTGACTAGGATAGCTGAACTCCAGGCGAGAAAACCGCCGAGATTATATACGACGAGCAGTGTGAAAGTTTTCAGGCTGACTCATGGAGATAAAAAAGTGCAAGGCATGGTAGGTGTGGTGTGAAGTTGCCGCCAGACTTTGACTTTGTCAAAATGTCGAGTCTTTTGTAAGAGACGCTCTTTCCACACGGATTTCAACAATCTCAATGGGGTGTGTTAGTTTTTCTCAAACTAATACCTTTCAGTAGATTGTTTAGTAGAGCATGCGGTTATTATCACGTTTCGCAAGGAAGTAACACTAATGCTTGGCTCGAAAAATGATTCACCTCCTTAAGTTACATTTCCGCAGGATACATTCTGAGCTCATCCAACGAGACATCCTCCTTTCTTTTACGCGCTACTGAGTGCTGCACAACGGACAGGCAACACTCCTATAAGAATACCTATGATATCCATCTTATTGACTTTAATGTAACGAGAGATCTGAACACTGTAAAATATTGCAACATGCTGACATCGAGTGCACTAATTGTAAGCCATAAGGATTCTCGTGGAGAGGAGTACGGCTCGCAGGGCCAACGTACTGCGGCTGCTATCTAGCAAGGTTCGAGTTTCGAGTGCGGGCATAGGGTGGGTGCAGCCTGCGGAGCGAAGTCGAATGAGGACGTTGAGGATGTCCCATCCCGACCCATTACACCGCACACTGCACCGCGCACTGCACCGCGCATTGCACCGCGCATTGCACCGCGCATTGCACCGCGCATTGCACCGCGCATTGCACCGCACCCGGTCGCCGCGCCGGTCGCCGGTCGCCGGTCGCCGGCACCCAGCAACCGGCATCCGCCCGTCTCACCCTCTCTCCCTCTCTCCGATATTCGGCCCTCCCTCATTGGTCTCACTGGCTCTCTAGCTTCTTGCTGCACTGCACCGCTCCGCTTGGTTCTTAGCAGTTCTTAGTTCTCCTACAGAGTTGTTGTATACTTACTTACATCCCCAATCCCCAATCCCCATTTGGACTGGTGCTACTCCCGGCTGCAGCAGCCCCATTGCCTTCTCCTTCTTCTTCTCCTTCTCCTTCTCCTTCTCCTAGCCTTTCTTTGCTACACTGCCAGTCTACTGTCTGTCGCGCACTACATTCATCGCATCCGAGTCCAACTTGTAAGAAGCATTCCCAACTTGAAGAGTGAACGACCCATCATTCGCTGCTTCAAACTGCCGATAGAAGAGATCCTTTACTAGTTCCCGGGGAAATCTGAGTGAGTCGACAGTTCGCTCACAATGAGGGAGATTGTACATCTGCAGGCTGGACAATGCGGAAATCAAATTGGCGCCAAGGTGAGTTAGTGCCATATCATCTTTTATGATACTTTCTTTGCCCTTCTGTCCTTACCACCTGATGTTACATGTTAGCTTAATACCTTTATTTCAACTGGTCGGTCAACCTGTCGAAAGTTCACGGTCGCGATCAATCCGTTGCCTCGGTCGAGACGAGTAAGCCGTTGTTGAGTTTTTATCTGAGGAAATTTTAGGGGCATATGTGCTCACTTTAGTGAATTTCAGTGTACTGCAAGCCTAGTGAAATGCTCGTCATTTCTGCCGGTAGGAGATGGACACAAAAGGAAGGTTGAACGAAAAGTGGCGATTCGAAAGAGATGGTGGGAAGTAAATCGTGAAAGAATCGAGTGTTGAAACGAATGGAGCCGACGCGGTAGGGCCGAGGGTTCGAGTCATTATTCGCGGTATAGATGTTGTAGAGTCTAGACCAATCTAGAGCCTAGAGTGACTAGAGTTAAGTCCTGTCCCTTTACATACAGAGATATCTAATTGCGAGTACAAGTATACTCGGAGAAACGAAGCACTGGCTTGCTACCACTATGGTAATAGGTAGGTGTCGCTCGTCGAACGACAGTCCAATAATTATTACTTCCTTCGCAATTGTTCTTACAGTTGGAGGGAAGTAGGGCTATGCAGTTAGCAGGAGAAAGATGTCAGGATGGGTAAAGGATGGGGATTTGGAGGGAGTATGCGGGCAATGAGAGCGGGATCGGGATGTCTGGTGGCTTGGTATTTATAGGGGGTCAGTTGGGGTGTTGGTCGTGGTGCAGTGGCTGCCTGGAGCTCGCTGCATCTCAGTTGCGCTATTAATAGACGGGTGAAAATAGTAAAGACGAGTCGAGAATGAAGAGGAGAAAGGCGTAGGGAAGGCTGGAGGCAAGCCAGGGGGCATAGGCCGCGTTAATTTCGAGCGTTTCTATTTTTGGATGACACACGTTATCCACGTCGCGACGCGACGCGACGCGACGCGACGCCATCCCAAGCGATGGGACACGGCCTATCCGAATCAAACTTCGAAATTATATGCCGCACACCTCCTCCTCCTCCTCCCCCCGCCACCCATTTTATTATCGTTCCTTTCTTTAAGAGGCATTGAAACAAGTGTTTTACAGAATGACTTTTTCTTACAGTTTTGGGAAGTAATCTCGGAGGAACACGGGATTGATCAATCGGGTATTTATCATGGGGACAGTGACCTTCAGTTGGAGAGGATCTCTGTATATTACAATGAAGCCTCTGGTAAGGATTGTAAAGATTCTTATCTCCACATTCGAGATTGCTATCATAGTAGAGAGAGGCAAAGTATCTGAACTGCATGGATAATTTCTTGTGAAGGAAGTACCGAGCGATTTGGTTATAGATGAATATTTGCAGTCAGATAGTTGTTGTGGATATTTTTGGATATTTTTGCGCCACGGTACTGCATATGTATGTAGATGGATGGATTCTGCTGAAGGCAGGAAAGAATGTTGAAAGTAGCTGAGGCTAACTCACAGGCGATGGATGGTTGACTGGTGATTGATCATACATGATAAAGTCTAGAGAGATTGTAGATCGGGTGGAAGGTACAGGAATGAGAAAGTAGCGTTGCGCGCCACGCAACTTAAACGGTTTAAGGTATTTAGTTGTATCAGTAGTGAACCATCCAAAAGTAAACCGTTAACTTTGCTTTCCATACTGCCGGTGGGCTAAACTTTTCTCAGTGTCTGTCCCCTTAAAAAACTAGCGAAAAAATGAATTTTGAGCTAGGGCTCTGGAATTTTTACTACTTCTTCCTCGATGCAAACAAACACTTTCTACAAAATTTCAGCCCCGGGAAAGGTCGGGAAGTATGAAAGACATGGGGAAAACCGTTAAAATGAAATATTCAAGATCGGTTTTCCACGTGTTTTAGGTACAATTCCGGCATTTCCCCCACAACATTTATGTTTTTTATCCGTTTTGAGACACGAGCAATCGAAAAATCAAGCGTTCGTCCCGGTCCCAGAACCTTCGAAAAATCGAAAATTTTTGAAGGGGTATGCCTTAAAAAATTTGCGAAAAAATGAATTTTGAGCTAGGGCTCTGGAATTTTTACTACTTTTTCCTCGATGCAAAAAAACACTTTCTACAAAGTTTCAGCCCCGGAAAAGGTCGGGAAGATAAAAAAACATGGCAAAAACCATTGAAATGAAATATTCCAGATCGGTTTTCCACCTGTTTTACGTACAATTCCGGCATTTCCCCCACAACATTTATGTTTTTTATCCGTTTTGAGACACGAGCAATCGAAAAATCAAGCGTTCGTCCCGGTCCCAGAACCTTCGAAAAATCGAAAATTTTTGAAGGGGTATGCCTTAAAAAATTTGCGAAAAAATGAATTTTGAGCTAGGGCTCTGGAATTTTTACTACTTCTTCCTCGATGCAAACAAACACTTTCTACAAAATTTCAGCCCCGGGAAAGGTCGGGAAGTATGAAAAACATGGGGAAAACCGTTAAAATGAAATATTCAAGATCGATTTTCCACGTGTTTTAGGTAGAATTCCGGCATTTCCCCCACAACATTTATGTTTTTTATCCGTTTTGAGACACGAGCAATCGAAAAATCAAGCGTTCGTCCCGGTCCCAGAACCTTCGAAAAATCGAAAATTTTTGAAGGGGTATGCCTTAAAAAATTTGCGAAAAAATGAATTTTGAGCTAGGGCTCTGGAATTTTTACCACTCCTTCCTCGATGCAAACAAACACTTTCTACAAAATTTCAGCCCCGGGAAAGGTCGGGAAGTATGAAAAACATGGGGAAAACCGTTAAAATGAAATATTCAAGATCGGTTTTCCACATGTTTTAGGTACAATTCCGGCACTATGGCCACTGGCTTTATTTTCTTAATCCGCTTTGATACTAAAAGAATGGATTTATGAAGCGTTTAGGATTGTCCGAAAGCCTTGGGAAAATTCTGCAAAATTTGTATGCCTTCGTAGAATATCGATGAAATACGGGTTAGTTTTATCTAGGATTCTATAGAAAAGTTACGCAGATAAAATTGCTAATGTGACTAACTGACGAGTTGGAACTATGTACATATGTCGGAGGTGTTTAAAAAGTGTCAACTTGGAAATGGACTATCTGAGGAACGGCATGGTCATGTTCAATAAAATTTGGCCCGCAGCTGCAGAGCCTTATAAAGATTGTGCTGCCAAGGTTTAAAGGAAATGTATAGAAAACTATTTTTCATACAACTAGCTTAATTAGTGGAAGCGAGAGTGTTGAATTGGTGATGATGTTCGCGTACACATAAGCAGTTGGGCGGGGTACGGCTAGGTTGGAATGCAAAATGAGGCAGGATCGGAGAAAGAATATAGACGAGTATGTGTGTGTGTATGTATGGATACATAGTACGTAGATAGGATGTATGAGCACTGGGCAGGATGTCGGGGGGTTTGGAGGGTTGGGTCAGACGAATGTATGTATGTAGATACATACTACATATATAAGTAAGGATGGTGCGTGAGTGAATTGCTGGATGTGGAGGTGGGATAGAGAGAAACGGTTTGAGTTTGAAGCAATACATATAGGTATTTCCGGTTGATTGGGTAGAAGTGGTATTTCTTCTGATCTGTCGGTTAGAAGGTGTTAAAAGAGTGGAGTGGAGTAGTGACGTATTGGTAAAATTATGTTTGTAGTGGCGACATCGACGAATGGCGGGAAGTACGTGCCACGGGCAATTCTGTTAGATTTGGAGCCTGGCACGATGGACGCGGTGCGCTCCGGAGCGTATGGGAAGCTGTTCAGGCCGGACAACTTCGTATTCGGTCAGAGCGGAGCGGGGAACAATTGGGCGAAGGGCCACTATACCGAGGGTGCGGAATTGGTCGATTCAGTTCTGGACGTGGTGCGCAAGGAATGCGAGAATTGCGACTGCTTGCAAGGCTTTCAGTTAACTCACTCGCTGGGTGGCGGTACCGGCTCAGGGATGGGCACACTCCTTATCTCCAAGATTCGCGAGGAATATCCAGATCGAATAATGAACACGTACTCGGTGATGCCCTCGCCAAAAGTATCGGATACTGTGGTAGAGCCATACAACGCGACACTCTCAGTTCATCAGCTGGTCGAGAATACCGACGAGACTTATTGCATTGACAATGAAGCTCTCTACGACATTTGCTTCCGCACCCTGAAAGTCTCAAATCCGAGCTACGGGGATCTGAATCATCTGGTTTCATTGACAATGTCTGGCGTGACGACCTGCCTGAGGTTCCCAGGCCAATTAAACGCCGACCTGAGGAAACTGGCAGTGAACATGGTACCGTTCCCGCGGCTCCACTTCTTCATGCCCGGCTTCGCACCCCTCACCTCAAGATCGATGCAACAGTATTCCGCTCTCTCGGTACCCGAGCTCACTCAGCAAATGTTCGACGCCAAGAATATGATGGCAGCTTGCGACCCTCGACATGGTAGATACCTTACAGTTGCGGCGGTCTTCCGCGGTCGAATGTCCATGAAAGAAGTGGACGAACAGATGCTCAGTGTCCAAAATAAGAACAGTTCCTACTTTGTCGAATGGATACCGAATAACGTGAAGACCGCAGTCTGCGACATACCGCCCAAAGGCCTCAAGATGTCCTCGACCTTCATTGGCAACACCACTGCCATTCAGGAACTATTTAAGAGAATCTCCGAGCAATTCACCGCCATGTTCCGTAGAAAAGCCTTCCTACACTGGTACACTGGCGAGGGCATGGATGAAATGGAATTCACCGAGGCAGAATCGAATATGAACGATTTGGTATCCGAGTATCAACAGTACCAAGAGGCCACCGCCGAAGAGGACTTCGAAGCAGAAGAATGCGCCGATGATTTCGAGGCTTGCGAGCAAGAGTAAACAGACCGGCCGGCCTCGTTACCCCCCGTTACCCCCCCGTTACCCCCACCCCTCTATCATATCCAAGTTTTTATACTTTTGTATACTGTACGTTAGCTTTAGGACTTGACTTTCTTTAATTGCATGAATGGAAGAAATGGAGGCAACAGCTATAATAGGTAGCAGACTCCTAGAGATTCCCTCTCAAGTGGAATACTTGGCCTCGTGGCTTGAAATCTAGTCGTACTGATAGTGCATATCTCCGAATCTCCGAATCTATCCATTTGAGCGCAACCTTTTCCTTCTTCTTCTTTTTCTCCTTGTTTCCCGAGAGCATTGAATTATTTATAATGAAAAGGATCAAGTCTCAGAGCTCTTTTTTCCAAGGTGAAATATATGTCTAGAGCCGTGACTGAAGAAATGCCAAAGGACCGTGAGCAAAAATGTCTGTTAAATGACACAAGTGCGAGAAGCGTAAGTATTGCTACTTTCTATGATTTTCTAGGGCATGTTTGCGCAGAGGCGGATACATACAGATGGATAGATATGTACTGTATGTATGTAGATGCGTACGTAGTGGGATTTTCTTTGGTATGAGAAATAGAATTGTATTGACGGAATGAGAGGTGGATGAAATGATTTTATTCCTCGTATTCCTGCTCCTCTTGGGCGAACGTATCGGTGTCTAGTTGGCTCGGTTCTTCCTGGTGCGTCTGATATTCCGAAATGAGATCGTGGAGAGAAGCTTGAGCTTGAGGGAACTCGTCCTCGTCCATGCCCTCGGCTGTATACCAGTGTAGGTATGCTTTCTTCCTGAACATTCCATCAAAAAGAGATTCCATTCGTTTGAAGACCTCTTGAATGGCTGTGGTGTTAGAGATGGAGGTCGCGCTCATACTCATCCCACGGGGCGGAACATCGCAGATGGCAGTTGTCATGTTATTTGGGATCCATCTGGCAAAGTAGGAGCTGTTTCTATTTTGAACGGCTGCCATATGTTGATCGACTTGCTGGAATTCGAGAGATCCCACTGACTAGACTAGCAGAGGGAGTTAGACTACCATTTGAACTTTACCTTGGTTGAGACTCTGCCTCTAAAAATAGCAGCAACAGTGAGATACTTGCCCTTTCTCAAGTCACAGTAAGCAAACATACGATTCTCATCGAAGATTTGTTGAGTCAACTCGGAGAGCGAGAGTATTTTATAGGGTGCCGAACTTGTGGAAGTTAAGGGTGCGTAGCCGGGAACGAAAAAGTGCATCCTTGGGAATGGCACCATATTGACTAAGAGCTTTCGCAAATCGGCGTTCAATTGGCCAGGAAATCGTAAGCATGTCGTAATCCCAGCGATACACGCTGATATTAGATGATTCATGTCGCTAAAGGAGGGATCCGATAGTTTGAGAAGACGGCAACATATATGCTGGAGGGCTTCATTCTCAAGGCAAAAAGTTTCGTCGCTCGTATCGATGAGGTGGTGTGTTGCCAGTAGAGCATTGTATGCTTCCACTACGACATCTGACATTTTTGCCGAGGGCATCACGCTGTACGTTTTGATGATTCGACCGGTGTAATCTTCTTTGAGTTTGCTCGTTAATAATGTCCCCATGCCGGAACCCGTCCCACCGCCAAGTGTGTGCACAATTTGTATACCTGCAACAACCTCCAACTATAACTGTATGTACCGCGTAGGCAGGCAGCCCTATCGGCTGCCTACTCACCTTGTAGGAGATCACATGACTCAGCCTCAGCACGAACGCGATCCAAAGCAGAATCGGTGAGCTCGGCACCCTCCGTATAGTGGCCTTTAGCGAAATTGTTTGCCGCACTCGCGTAACCAGCCACGAAATTATCTGGCTTGAATGACCTTCCGAAGGGCCCAGAGAGTACGGACTTTAAACTAGCCGGATCGGTGTCTATGAGAATTGCTCTCGGGGCAAATCTCCCACCTCGAGAGTCAGACAAGTCTATTATAGTCATGTTGTTCCTCTCTCTTCTCTATTAACCAATCTATCTACTAACCCGCTCCCTCGACGAAGAAGACATTGACACCTTCCAATAGGAGGTCCGAATCGCCGCAGAATATTCCATCCCCATTCAATCCATGTTCATCGGATATCACTTGCCAAAACTATCAAACTCTCAGCCATACCTTCTCATATCTATTCATATCGACAACGATTCGACTCGCGCAACCCACTAACTCCTCTTACCTTTCTCCCGATATTGTTTCCGCCCTGCCCCACTTGCAAATGTACCATTTCACGCATCTTCTTTTTTCTCTCGTTGCAAAGCCAAATTATAGAAGCCACCTGCTTTACTTGCAATTTGTCCACATCAATTATACAATTAACTTAACTTGTCTTCTACCAGTTCTCCAACACTTCCACTTTTATAATCATCGGCTGTCCATTCTGATTAGACAGACGAATCTAGCAAATGTTGTTCTATGTATGTACACATACATACACACGTATGTGTACTATAATACAATCTCTCGAGTCTAGATGTCTGCCTGCATCTGCATGTGCGCCAGTAGGCTAAATCGGCTAAATCAGGCTAAATATCTAGATAGCTAAAGATAGACGCGTATCTATGTACTACATAGATATGTATATGTATATTGTAGATAGGGAGTGGGGCGGGGCGGGGCGGGGGATAAGCAGAAAGGATGTAACCTGACATAACAGGGAAGAAAAAGGAGCAGGGGGCCCGGCTTCAATAGGAGTATCAATATCTACTAAATAAGGAGAGGCTGAGACTTTTAGTACCGAGTGTAGATCGGCACTATAACAAGTTTGTAGAAATAAAGAAGAGGAAGAATGTGGAGGTTGGCTGGTCTATTTTCTATGTTGAATAAGAAGGTTACAACTTTGTTGGAATGTTGGGAGCTGCGTACAAGGCATTGATATAAAAATCACTCGTGGAAAGGCGCATACTATACATTTAAGTAAGTATAATAATATATATGGATGTATCTGTAAAGAAGAGAGATTTGGAGTTGACGATGTAAATCGAGTAGAATGAGGTTGAGCAGGGTTGAGAGTGGCTTGTCGATGGGGATGGGGGAAGGGGAAGCACTAGGGAGGGGCGAGCTGCTGCTCGTCCTCGGCCTCGTCCTCGGCCTCGTCCTCGGCCTCGTCCGCGGCCTCGTCCTCGGGCTGGCAATCGAGGGTGGCTTCTTGATAGTGCTGATACTCGGCGACGAGGTCGTTCATATTGGATTCGGCTTCGGTAAACTCGAGCTCGTCCATACCCTCACCGGTGTACCAGTGCAAGAATGCTTTGCGACGAAACATGGCGGTGAATTGTTCGGAGATTCGCTTGAAGAGCTCTTGAATGGCGGTCGAATTGGCGATGAAGGTGGCGGAGATGGTGAGGCCGCGTGGTGGGATATCGCAAACGGCGGTCTTGACGTTATTCGGGATCCACTCGACGAAGTAGGAGCTGTTCTTATTCTGAATGTTGAGCATTTGCTCGTCGACCTCCTTCATGGACATTCGGCCGCGAAAGACCGCGGCTACGGTGAGATACTTGCCATGTCGCGGATCACAAGCGGCCATCATATTCTTCGAGTCGAACATCTGTTGGGTAAGTTCCGGTACAGTGAGGGCTCTGTACTGTTGAGTTGCACGCGCGGTGAGCGGTGCGAATCCAGGCATAAAGAAGTGCAAGCGCGGAAAGGGGACCATGTTGACGGCAAGTTTCCTCAAGTCGGCATTGAGCTGGCCGGGGAAGCGGAGGCATGTCGTCACGCCGGACATAGTCGCCGAGACCAAATGGTTCAAGTCTCCGTAGGTAGGTGTGGGCAATTTGAGGGTGCGAAAACAGATATCGTAGAGGGCCTCGTTGTCGATGCAATAGGCTTGAATGCTATTCTCGACCAACTGGTGGACCGAGAGGGTCGCATTGTACGGCTCGACGACAGTATCCGAGACTTTTGGAGATGGTACCACAGAGAAAGTGGTCATGATCCTGTCAGGATATTCCTCGAGAATCTTTGCTATGAGGAGGCTTCCCATACCAGAGCCGGTACCACCGCCGAGCGAGTGGCTCAGCTGGAATCCTTGGAGGCAATCGCATCCTTCGGCTTCCCTCCGCACTACATCCAGCACCGAGTCCACCAATTCGGCACCTTCTGTGTAATGCCCTTTTGCCCAATTATTCCCAGCGCCACTTTGCCCAAACACGAAGTTATCAGGCCGATAGATTTGCCCGAACGGGCCCGAGCGTACAGAATCCATGGTGCCCGGCTCCAGATCGACCAAGATCGCTCTCGGCACGTACTTGTCGAATGACGCCTCATTGTAATAGACGTTGATCCTTTCCAACTGAAGATCCGAGTCGCCCCGATAGACGCCACTAGGGTCGATCCCATGCTCCTCCGATATCACCTCCCAGAACTGCCGGCCATTTCATTCCTCCCTTTAGCACACTCCCCCGACACACCCTATATTACCCGCTTACTTGTCACATCCAACTTATCTCTACCAACCTTGGCACCAATTTGGTTACCGCATTGTCCTGCCTGGATCTGTACTATCTCTCGCATATTGCACTCCTTTTCAGACACTTGGAAATTTCTACTGAATTTACTACCAGTAATTTACTAGATTCCCTCGTGAGCCGCAAGAGGAAAAACGTCAATGGCCAAACAGAAACACACGACTGTATCGTTCTCCTTGGTGATGGAGTGCGCAGATGGCGAATCTATCGTACATACTTGTCTCAGCATTGATTTCGCGGTCGATATTCTACCTGGCATCTTCTACGCGTCTAGTCTATTCTATAAAGACACTATTAAGACGCAATATTTCTAGAGAGGCATATTCATTCTCCATTCTCTCGTTCCTAGTTTATTATCCTCTCAGACGCATTCATGCCAGAGGCCAGCCTTGACATGGCAGCCAAGCCTTTCCTAGCCAGTGTTAAATTGCATCTGTTTAGTACGTACTGATGAATGGTGAACGATGAGCACACAGTCTTTACCAACCGAGGAGGTATACATAGCTATTACATAGTACAACATTCGAAGAATAAATGGCGAAATAAATAGGTAGAGCGCGCTCGTCTATCGGTGGTCTGTCGGTGGTGCGACGCGAGAACTATGATACAAGGGGCGAGGGCGGGCGGGAGGGAGGGAGGGAGAGGGATTATAGACGGGAGGACAGAGTTGGAGAACTAAGGGAGATAATCGGTGATGGAAGGGGTTGATTCGATGGACGTTCGACTTTGACTTCGCCTTATGGTTAATGAGGGCTCCTCCGTGGTTAACGGGCTTGTCTCGCCATCGGCAAAGTCCACCACATCGGCAAGTTCTAACGCTCTTAAGTTCCTCGGCTCATTCTCACTGAATGGGAGCAGCGAGCTCCTCCGGGCAGGTTCGACCTCCAGTGCGCTTGTACTTTCTTGTTTCGATGTTGAGAAACGGTCTCCAGGTTTGCCATTTACCAAGCACTTGAGTGGGAGAGATTCGGCTTTTTTTGCTCCCCCTACGCATCTCCTGTAACAGAGAGAGAGAGAGAGAGAGAGGGAGAGAGCGAGAGCCAATTAAGATGATAGATTCCAGCAGGTTTAGCTAGCATTCAGACTCACTCCCTTTGAGAGATTTGGAATATAGTCGACTAACTTTGGTATCGTCGGACAGGACCAGAGCTTAAAGTCTGCACCAAACATTTCACCCTCTTCTATCGTTTGAGGTAAATGAATGTTGAGAGTCTCGGGAAGAAAGATTGAAGTGAGAGCACCGGCGACGCTCAATGAGCCCATAACAATCAAAGGCAGAACGCGCGAGTAGACGGCCAGGTGGACGATGTAAGGAAAAGTGAGTAGTCCGATTCCGGCAATGAAGGAGGCAATTCCCATGGCCTGCGACCTCAGGACCGTTGGCAGAAGTTCCCCGACGAATACGTAGAAGACGGCGAAGGAGGCGGCGATGCCGAACTTGCCAATCATCGCCAGTGAAACAGTGACCCAGACAGCGTCTACTACGACAGAGGTCCATTCACATGCCTGTACGGCGCTTCACTTTTGTTAGAATCCTTTATGAGAAATATACCTTCGGGAACAAACATACAAGAGACACAAGCCAGTCCTCCTAGTAGCATAGTTAAACATAAAACCCATCTTCGTCCTAATCTGTCCATGGCATACCATGTTACAACGTATGATGGAATCTCGACGACACCTCCTAGAAAGGACCAAAAGAACTATGTGTACATACAGTGATATAGTTGGGCTGATAGTCAACTTGAGTTTCTATTCTAGTAGCAAGAGGGTGAGTGGTGTGGTGTATTGTAACCTTACCAATGAAGAAGGCCAAATAATCGGAAACACCAAGGTTGGTTGTATTGTAGGAGAGGCCATTATAGACAACAGCGTTGGCCACCCAGTCGAACGCAAGGATAAAGAACTTCTTTCTGATGTTCGGATTTGTGAGGAGATCCATCGGCGTTGCGGATGGGGGCGCCGTTCTATCTTCCGTTGGAGGAGTAAACGCTCCTTCTTGGTCAGGGTTCTCACCGGAATTCTTGCCATTACACGAGATCCCCTGCCTCTTGTGTATTTCCATCTGCAATATGTTCTGGGGCTTTACTCGCCATCCCTCTCCTAAAAGCCCTCTAACGATACGACTTGTCTGTCACCTCCATTTTCCGAAGGAAATTCCTTGGTACTTTTCTCCCATTGACTTTGGCCATCTGTTGGACAATGACCTCAGCCTCGTCTATTCTGTTCTTACTAAGGAGCCATCGCGGTGACTCTGGTATGATCCAGTAGTAACTGAACAAGAGAATGAATGGTACTGAGGTTGCTAACGAGAGGGTGTACCAATGCCTGAGGAGATAGCCCTAGAAACCCAATAGAACAGAGGATTCTTCCATTAGTTTTCGATTCTCAGGATTTGAGGAAATCATTACTTATTGTTGCTAGACGTTGCTCGAAAGTCGCATTCTTTACCAATAAAGCCAGCAGCGACATTGCCGTCGCGAAGAACATACAGATCACCATTCCAGCAAAAGTTCTATAACGCGGGCCCATCAGCTCGAGGGCTGTAACAACCGATTAGTACATTCCCGAGATCGCTCTCGAATCATACTCCAATCAAACTTGATCCTCATTAGGAGAGATTCCAACCTACCCAATATGAAAGGTATTTGATAAATCGCAGGGAAAAAGAGGCCATTTACAGTCCTGAGGGCGGTGTAGATGACATAGTTCGGGCTGAAACTTGTTGCAATCGAGAAGATTACTTCAAGGAAGAGAATGGCAAAGAAGGCCGTCCTTCTTCCCCATTTATCGGCAATCCAACCGAAAACCACGTTCCCGAAGAGACTGCCGACGTAAAAGAAGGTTGTCGAAGTTGAAGGCCACCAGCTGTTGTCGCATACCAAGTCTAGCTATGTGAATGCAAAATCACATTAAAATCCTAGCATCAGTTCGTCTCCCGTTCCAAGCGAGCCCTTCTCACTCATCCCTTCACTTTCCTTTATCCATCCTCCCCTCACGTAGCCGGGCTCACTCACACTTGCATATCTTTCCCACTTCCAATTCTCTCCTCCTCCTCCTCCTCCTCCTCCTCGGAGAAATAGCATTCTCTTCCACCACCCTCGCCACTTTCCCTCTCCTACTTTACATTAACAATAATCCTGGGCCATATCGACTATCTGATTAGATTCTACCTCGACTGATTCGGTGGACGCATCGGCGGCATCTATCAATTAGACAAGATGTCCTGGTTCATCAGTGCTAACCGATCGATGCCAACATTTCATTTGAGCAAATTGCCACTCATGGACTTTTTCACATCTTGGCGAAACGGCCCGGAGCGCATACTAGATTGCAGTGCGATGCCATCAGATTATTGAGTTACCGAGTTAGAGTCAAGGGCAGTGTTCGTGCCCCTGCCCATGACAAACATTACTCTGTCCCAGGGATTGCGATCGGCATCGGGATCGGGATCGGGATCGGGATCGGGATCGGGATCGCCTATCACCTATCGCGCCTCCAACGACATTAATAACACATGTTTCTATACGCAGACAGATTCTATCTCACCCTGACATACTTCCTACTTGATAGACACTGATATGACCACGGCAATGTACTTATTAGTATATCAAGTATATGAAAGCGCGCCTTTGCTCGACTAAAATCGAATCCCAGCTAATCACAGTACCAAGTACCAACAGGCTCATTCGAGGGTGATCGCCGTCACTTAACCATTCCCAAGTTACGCCCTACCTCGCCCCACTCCTCTCCAAACAACTCCAGAGCCGGACCGTTGTAGTGCGAGCACGCTCCTACCAACCTATCTATCTACTTACTATCTACTAACATTCACAACTACTACATACTCGAACGAGTATAGCACCATTTCCTGGCGCTTCAAAGTCGCGTGGCCTACTCCAGCCTCCACACGCCGCAACGCGACGCGTCACGGCCGTCTCATGCCGTACCCTACGCTACGCTACCTGCTACACCTCTCCTACGACCTCTCCACGCTCGAGCCAAGCCTGCTTTCTACTCCTTCATCTAACAAATTCTAATCCTAACTATACAAGTTAGCAGGCATGCCGAGTGCCGAGTGCCGAGTGCCCAGTGCCAAGTGCCCAGTGCCCAGTGCCCAGTGCCCAGTGCCCAGTGCCGAATACCCAATGCCGATCCCAGCTGGCCCGCTCTTGCCGAGGACGCGCCGTGGTTGGGTCACTGCTTTTCGCTGTCACGTGTCAGAATGGGATCGGTCGTTTGAGGAAGACGTGGGGCACCACTAGTCAGGCATATGCTATTAGTACTTCCTGCCTTGACAAATCGAATTCATAAATCATCCTGTCCGAGGTGCTTCTTCGACCTGCAAACCTTTCGTTCGCGAGCAACGCTCTCCTTGATCGCGCTCCAACGAGTCCATTCAACTTGACAAGTGATAAAGCTAATCTACATATACTTTTAATGCATTCTTCGTGTACGTGACCACAGTTCTAACTCGTAATGTTGGACTGGAAAGTGTATAAAAGAGAAGAGCTGACAGAAGTACGGAATGAGATTACCGAGCATGGAGCGGAAGACGGCAGACGGCAGACGGTAGACGGCAGGCGGCAGGCATCGGCCGGCCAGCGGGCGGTCCGCGGCAAGCGGCAGTGATAGAATGATAAGTACATACTTGTGTAGTTGTGTGATAGAAAGTGATAGCGATGAAGAACGGAAAACGGAAGGACAGGATTTGCCTCGATGGCTCGGTGTGCGTCATATGTCTGCGTAAATCCGGAGCGAGCAAATGTGCTGTGCCATGCATACACGCCCCGCATTCAATAGCCGGCAATAATCATCTCTCTACTCTCTCCACTTCCCCGCCCCGCCACTTCTTCGCTTCGCCACCTCTCCGCCACCTCTCCGCCACCGATCCTCAATATTTCATTTTAACGCTTTTCCCCATGTCTTTCATACTTCCCGACCTTTCCCGGGGCTGAAATTTTGTAGAAAGTGTTTGTTTGCATCGAGGAAGAAGTAGAAAAAATTCCAGAGCCCTAGCTCAAAATTCATTTTTTCGCAAATTTTTTAAGGCATACCCCTTCAAAAATTTTCGATTTTTCGAAGGTTCTGGGACCGGGACGAACGCTTGATTTTTCGATTGCTCGTGTCTCAAAACGGATAAAAAACGTAAATGTTGTGGGGGAAATGCTAGATTTGCACCTAAAACACGTGGAAAATCGATCTTGAATATTTCATTTTAACGGTTTTCCCCATGTTTTTTTATCTTCCCGACCTTTTCCGGGGCTGAAACTTTGTAGAAAGTGTTTGTTTGCATCGAGGAAGAAGTAGAAAAAATTCCAGAGCCCTAGCTCAAAATTCATTTTTTCGCAAATTTTTTAAGGCATACCCCTTCAAAAATTTTCGATTTTTCGAAGGTTCTGGGACCGGGACGAACGCTTGATTTTTCGATTGCTCGTGTCACAAAACGGAAAAAAAACATAAATGTTATGGGGGAAATGCCGGAATTCTACCTAAAACACGTGGAAAACCGATCTGGAATATTTGATTTCAACGGTTTTGCCCATGTTTTTCATACTTCCCGACCTTTCCCGGGGCTGAAATTTGGTGGGGAATATTTTTTTGCATCGAGGAAGAAGTGGTAAAAATTCCAGAGCCCTAGCTCAAAATTCATTTTTTCGCAAATTTTTTAAGGCATACCCCTTCAAAAATTTTCGATTTTTCGAAGGTTCTGGGACCGGGACGAACGCTTGATTTTTCGATTGCTCGTGTCTCAAAACGGATAAAAAACGTAAATGTTGTGGGGGAAATGCTAGATTTGCACCTAAAACACGTGGAAAATCGATCTTGAATATTTCATTTTAACGGTTTTCCCCATGTTTTTTTATCTTCCCGACCTTTTCCGGGGCTGAAACTTTGTAGAAAGTGTTTTTTTGCATCGAGGAAGAAGTAGAAAAAATTCCAGAGCCCTAGCTCAAAATTCATTTTTTCGTAAATTTTTTAAGGCATACCCCTTCAAAAATTTTCGATTTTTCGAAGGTTCTGGGACCGGGACGAACGCTTGATTTTTCGATTGCTCGTGTCTCAAAACGGATAAAAACCATAAATGTTGTGGGGGAAATGCCGGATTTGCAGCTAAAACACGTGGAAAATCGATCTTGAATATTTCATTTTATCGGTTGTTGCCATGTTTTCATGACTTCTCGACCTTTTCCGGGGCTGAAATTTGGTGGGGAATGTTTTTTTGCATCGAGAAAGAAGTGATAAAAATTCTGGAGCCCTAGAGAAGTGAAAGAGCTGGAGCAGGATATGAGCAGTGGAGCAGAATCACGGAAACGGCAAGATGAATGACTAAACGGATTCGAACAAATCGGAGCTTTGGCGCTGGAGAAAGGACGTCTAGCCCCGGACGTGTAAGTGTAGAGAGGGGAGAGATAGGTAGATAGGGATAGGGACATATACCCTCTGAATGGAGAGAGCATCCAGTTTGTACGAAGCGCTTGATGTGACATATCACATGACCGGATGCGGGGGTAGGTAAATTGGAGAGCAATTGCTGACGCCACCGGAGCTGCAGCTTATCGGACAGTCACTCGATCGCTCGTCAACTCTATCCTCGTCAGCTGTGCACCAATTCATTGTTACATATGCCATTTAGCCATTGGCAAGGGTAGGCTCTCGAAAGGGCGGCCAGCAGTGGCTAGGGCCTGGGCGAAGGATTGCGGCGAAGCACCGAGTTAGCTATCTTAGAGATCGACTATCCTTAGTACATGTTGCCATAAGAAATGAATCGCAGACCGTTTAATTATGGCAATTTAATCATTGTTAAATGGCTGTAAGCGAGACAGCGCATGAGGGAGGCACTCTCTTGATAGAGCAGAAACTTATTCGAGTAGCTGAGCTGGAATGTTAAAAGACGTAAATAAGAAGAGATTTGATGAAGGGATGGAATGATCGAGGGTTCTGAGGAACTAGTATAAGCAACTTGAATTGCAGGTAGATATTGAGGCGGCAAGCAGCTAGATATTGGCAATAATATGTATTGTCGTTGTGAGTAAGATGTCGAGTAACTGGAGCTGAGTTGAAGAGCCGGGCTAGAATGATGAACGGGATAATAGAATGAGGAATAAAGTGAGGCCTAGCGTAGGCAGCTCTAGGAAGTCAAAGGCCAAGGCAAATTGGGTGGTCGGTTGGGTGGTGAAATCCAAGTTGAGTGGCGACGAAGAAATTTGTCGGTGTCAATGAAGGAAGGCTTGTGCTGATTATGCAAAGGATCGAGTGGGAGGTAGTGCTGCTGGATGGGGATGGAGGGCGGAAGGGGATAGGAGACGCGTCGCTACTCGCGGCACTGGGGTCGCTTGCGAGGTTCGCAAAGCCTTACTACTATTCAACTAGCTAGACCACTTACTTTCGCATACGCGCTTCTCTGAAATCGAGCTCGAGCTAGAGTTTCTCTAGAATTCTGTGTTAGGGGAGGTGAAATGGATCGGCGGTAAGGCTTGCTGCGACAATAGGACATAGCCGTGCGAATTCTGAGAGAAGTGAATTGAAGTGAGATTATGGTAGGCTCCCGGAAGAAGTAAGAAGTAAGAAGTAAGAAGGAAGAGAAAGGCAGGATTACCTCTGTGACAAGGGTGCTATCATAGTCCCTTCTGTCATAGTTCCATCCATATCGGCATTTACTAATGGGCCATGCTTGATTACTAACAGGCGGTGGAGACAAGCGCGAGAAAGCGGACTCCTCCGAGGTAGAATTTGTCTGGTATTGCGTATTTCCTTGCTGCAGCCATGAATCAATGATCGCTGCATAATTGACGTCGTACATGTAACATCTTGAGTAGACTTTCTTGCCATCGGACTTGATGGTGTACGGTAAGGAGAGCGCTTTCTTTTCTTCGAGAGTCATCAACCCCGTGAGATTCTCCAATTCTGGAATCCTGCACCAGTGTTCCGGCGAAGCACTCACGAACACCTACGAGGATCGCTCTACTTGATCTCGATTCATTCAGATCGAAAACGTTTCTCAAGCAACATAACATTCCCCTGACAATGAGCTGAGAGCAGCTCGGGCATAGAAAGTAAAGGATCGGAAGGTCCAATGACTCTCGAATTCGTATCTTGAGAGACATAGACTATATGCGGAGGAAGCTCCAATGATTTATTAGGTTCCAATGAATATTTCGGGCTTTTCCCACAAAAGAGAAACCATTAGGTAGAGAGTATATGCGAGAAGGAGATAATTCAGTCTAGTTTAGGAGCCGGTGTAGGAGCCGGTGTAGGAGCCGCGGCATAAGACCGGCTCTTCCTACGAATGAGTTAATGAAAAGGATGATGAGCGGAAACTCACTTGCGAGAACGCTAAGAAGGCAGCAGGAAGCGTTGCTGGTATACATAGAAGGTAGTACATAATATTTTGGTATCTGCCCTTCTCGCCGACGTGTAGCAGCACTTCGTCGAAGTCGATCGAGCTCATCTTTTCGGCACTGAAACTCTCCCGCTCTCCAAGAGCTGAACGCTTACCAGAGTCCCGAGGGATAGCACTTTAGCAAGTTTAGCACAATATACCCTCCAATCAGACGGCATGACCGCCGCAGCTCATACTCAATCGCGCCTTCTGGTATAACAAGATCACGAGCTCTCTTGAGATCGGCTGCCCGCTCTTCTGCGCCGATAAACCAAAGCCCAGTTCGCACTAGTTCCCCCAATTAGCTCAGTATATACACATACCAGAGAAAAACACGTTTCACCAACTGTTAATCGAGTAGCATCCCACTTCTACACTACACACACACCTCGCACGCACGCCGCACGCGCGCGCGCACACGCACACACACACACACACTCTCCCTCCCTCTCTCTCTTTCTCTCTGTCTATCCATCCATCCATCTATCTATGTATCCCCTCCCCCTCTCTCTCGCCCCCTCTCCAAGGTACATTAAGAGTTTTCACTCTTTTGGCCGAATTAGTGCGTCGATGTAGTCGGCGATGAATGAAACTCAGTTTGTCCAGTGAATAAGCTCAGTTCGGGTGGTCTTAAGGTAGCTGTCGATTGGTTGGTTGGTTGGTTGGTTGATATATGTACAGCTAGAGCTATCTCCTATTTTCCTTGCGTCCCACTCAGCCTGTGCCAGTAGGCCTTATGTATTACGAGAGGGTTGACTGGCTTGTCTGCTCCTTTGGTAAACTGCTTGGCTACTTGCCAATATAGATTCAAGCACCGGTAATCAGAGGACATTGAGCAACAACTCTGGAGAAACGGCTCGCGAATTCCCGTAAAACTGGATGAATCTCGCGAGAAAAGGACGATGAACGTTCTGAACGTAGAGTTCACTCAGGACAGTCATTGTCACAAGGCACAATCCGGGAGTTGGACGGCGGCGTGAGGCGCGCCACTTGGAGTTCTTGGCGCGTTCTTATAGGCCAGAAGCATTGCGTCCGTGTAGCCCATCAGCCATTGCCGGGAAAGAGGCACTCCTCTCTGCTGGTCCAGCTGAGCGGCATCTTCTTCCGACCCGAGCTTATGCCCTATGCTAGATCCCACCGTCGCGCCACTCCACCGCACCGCGCCACACCGTCCCAGACCGCACAACACCGCACCGCACCGCACCGCACCGCACCGCACCGCACCGCACAGACACTGTTTTATGCAAGTGCAACGCGCCGCACTCACTCCACTTAGTCATGCGTTACCTATCTCCGCTGCGCTGATTGTCAGATCAGATCCTATCCTTCCTATCATCCAAGTGCTCGCTAGCTACTTCATCTTGCCAAGAACCGTTTACCCATAGCCGTCCTCTCATAGAGGCAGCTTGGTCTCTGTGAATTGAAAAAGTTTCCCCATTAGAGTATTAAATTGCAATAATCGAAGCTGCCGAGAGTAGTTTCAAATCGTAGAATAGATGTATGTGTCTGTCTCTATGAAATGGAAGGGAAGTCGAGCCGAGCCGAGCCGAGGAAATGTCAATGCCGCTTGATAGTACAAAGCATTAGGAATAGGAATAGGAATAGGAATATTGAGTAGGAGAAGCATGAGCCAAGAAAGAGCCGTAGAGGGGCGTTGGAGTGCGCGGGAGGGGGTACGGAGTGGAAGAGAGAGAGAAAGAGAGAGAATCAGTTACGCAGTGTTGCGAAAAAGCCAAGATGCTCCCTCGTTTAACCCGTTAACCGCCAGCAGGGAAGATCGGACGAATGTGGGTATTTTCTTACAGCATTCCATGTCACCTCACTCGATGCATTTAGACTCGTTTGCGAGAAATGTGCAGTATTAATTGGTAAGACGTGATGCTTGCCCGTTTCTTTTTATACGAGCTTGGCAAGACTAAAATGCCAAGTTCAACTTGGATATCAACCGTTTCTTTTCCGACAGTGCTTCGATGCAATTTAGCTTGCTTGTGTAATTGTCAGTTGCAAATTACTAGAGACATGAAGATGCGAGAAGAATCACCGACGTGAATATGAATCTCTATTGGTGAAATGATGCATACGAATTGATTAAGATTTCATGGAAGGAGGAGGAGTACAAGTGCCTTCTTCAAAGTATGTGGAGGCTCAGCGACTGTTGTTAAGTTGAAACGAGATCGGCCGGACCAGGGCTGCGAGACTCTGTCGCTTTTCCCCGAAATTGGGAGACGCTCACGCCGATTGCAGCCTGATTCGTTCTGGTCACGATCTCTCCGCCACAAGCCAAGCTTGCCTTGGAGCCTTGGCCTGCTTACGCGCCAACCTGTCTTCCTTACATTTCTCTTTCGAAAAGCAGAAGCAGAACTAGAAGCAGAAGCAGACGCAGAAGCAGAAGCAGAATCGACTGACCATCCATGAATTCTACATTTCAAGCGGGTTCCACATGCTTCGTGCGAGCTAAGAATTAGCTTTAACGAGCAGCACTAGTTCCCTCGCATTCGCGGCAAATTAAGATCATCACGATATACATTGAATAAATGAGACAAATTAAAGAGATTGTCGCGCCTTTAGACCGCGCCACTCGAAAAAACTTTGCGCTTCCCGAAGCGCAAATATGATAGAATCAAAATTGTTGCTATGCTCGAAAACTAGTAGAATTCTTCTAGAAGGAGAACGGGTGCATCTATGGGCGGCCATAGCACGGCTTGAGTCCTCCTTTATTCCACAATGATATCAGCACACACATAAAGATACACGGACGTGAACGCGGACTATCTGTCCAGGCGGCCATGCGTTCCTCACTATTCATATACATATCTATGTATATCTGCCTGCACGTCCGAGCTTCTCCTGGTTCGTTACAATTACGAATGACGTCATCGGTGCAAACAATGTCATCCCGCTTCACACGCTCTTCTATTCTCCTCGCTGACAGTCCGCTGACAAACTCCGCTCCTTCCCACTTCACCCTCCTTCTATTTACCGGGCCAGCAGTTTGTTTATCGTGAGCGTCTCTCTGTCTCTCTCTCTCTCTCTCTTCCCGGACTATAAGATCCCCGCCGTGGGCCCTAGATAGTGCCCGCGTGCCCAGCCGATGCGACGCAACGGCAAACGACTCAACGAGCTGCCAGCTCTACCCAGTTCCCGTAAAACTGAACCAATCGCCGCAAATAGGAGGCATGCACTTCAAATATAATGAAGCCGTAGTATAGAAATCATGGAAGATCGATTAATCATTCTGCGTAAGAGAAATGAATGCTGAGTAGAGTGGTGAAGATGTTAGATAGTATGAACAGGCGAGAGGAGGTTCGTAAAAGGACAGAGTGGAGCAGACGCGATACATTCGAGCAGCTTGTCAGAGTGAAATGTCGCGGGAACGACTAACCTAGCCGTCCTTCCATCCTATTGTGCTTTTGGCAAGTGCGTGCTATGAAGCAGCTTAGATAATGAGCATAAGCGTGCGTGCGTGCGTGCGCGCGCGCGCCCTCTATTCATTACGAGTGCGATAGTAAGTGGCGCGCAGGAGATAAAACTCCCTCAGGAGTGGAGGAGATTTATAACCAGCACCTATCATAACATGGATCCCTACTGCGACTTATAGGATGGCTTTATGATACAAGATGTCGACTATAATAACAGAATGCTGAGACGACAATCTTCACTGACACGAATAGTTCAGTATTCACGTCCTCGGCAATTCGTATCACTTGGTCGACGACTTGCTTACTTGGAGGAACCAGTCCCTATCAGTCATTGGCACACTACATACATTATCTCTCGCTCTCAATGAAGACCTTCTCCCCCTTTTGCCCTATGTACGCGCAAGTTTATCAGGCTGTAAACCATCCTGATCTCTTCGGTATATGTTTTCTCTTCTATCTTCTATCTTCTATTTTTTGCCTAACAGAGGGACCTGCTGGATCACTAGATAGCAGATCACCAGCGGGCCGCAAGCTGAGCCGCTGCCCATTTTTCTCTTCTCTCTCCAAACTAAAGAACCGCCACCCCGACCATCCAATCGCATTCAAACCGCACTCCGAACCCTCCGAACTCTTTCTTATTTCCCTAATACTAAACTTCACTGAAACAAGCAGACACAGTTGTAGATGGCAAGCAAGTATCTAGATATACGCACTTGCGTCAGATGAAGCTAAAGATGTATTTACCCTGTCTGCCTCTTTCACGCGGTACATCCAAGTCAGCTTGCAGTTACCCACACTGCCCAGTTACAACATTAATCAGCTCACTAGACACCCTTCGAGGTCCGAGCACCGCCTTTCGATACCTTCTCTTTCACGAGATCATTCTTTCTCTTTCTCACCCAAGTATAACCGAGCAACTGTAACCGACCATCGCTTTCTCCGTGCCTCTGCTGCGGCGTGCTCGGACTGGGAAGCGACTTAAAGCGCGATGGGGTTGACTGGGCCGGCTCTACTTGATTCACTTCCGATCCAAGTAAGGAACTGGGCAGTGATCATTGTGTGTTGGCTGGCGGCTACTATCAGAAGGAACAAGTAGCCTCTATTGCGAACTGAAACTGAAGCAGCCGTAGATGCAAGGGGTCCGGCTAGCGCGCGCGGTATCCCGTCTGCCCCGTCCTCCTATCTATCATTTTGAACGGCCCCCTTGGATCCTCACTGTGCCTCTCCCGATCAGCCTCCCCATGAACAACTCTTTTCTCTCTCCTTCCCTCTCGCCCTCCCTTCCACTGTACTTCCCGCCCTCTTTCCCTCTTCCTCGCGCGCGCTTCTTCTACCTCTCTATCTCATCTGAATCATCTGAATCATCTCCCGCTCTCAACCTGCTACCCTGCCCTTCCCTTCCCTTCCCTTCCCTTCCCTTCCCTTCCCTTCCCTTCCCTTCCCTTCCCTTCCCTTCCCTTCCTTTTCCTTCCTCACACACGATCTGTGTACGATGCACATCATACGAGATACGATGTATTACCTACACATATAGGTATAAGCCGTCCGTTGCCGCCGAAGCCGCCGAAGCCGCTGAAGCCGCCGCGTACTCATAATACTCATAGCTCTCACGCGCCTCTTCTACCTCATCTATGTAGAGTAGGTGAAGAGTGTAAAGCAGTGTAGAGCGTACCAGAGCGTACAGCTAAAATGTACAAACTTATGTAGATACCTCCCTCCATCTCGACGACCGTCCGAGAATTTCCCTAACACTCGCGCGTCACCTAATGCTTCTCGTCTTCAATCTTCAATCGCGATTTCGACGCCAAAGACAAAAGATGCTCTCATCGCCAACTCTCTCTCTCTCTCTCTCTATCGCTTTAGCGAGCGCGCTCCTTCCACCGACCTAACTAATTTTCTAGCATGCCGCACTACGCTCTCATTGTTTGCGCCCTTTTTTTTACCACTAACGAAATAACAGCTGCTTCCTTGAATCTCTTGATAGACCACCCTCCTTCTGGATAGGTATGTACCCTGATGCTCTCTACATTTAGATTTACGCTACAATATATATATATATATAGGTAGATGCACTATAGTCCTGCAGTCAAACGAAATATAGGTCTCTGCACCTTTATGGCTATCGCGATTTCCATGATCTCCATGACTAGTCGATTAGAGTCCCCTTGGAAATTGTGGGAAGCGTGGGAAGCACCCGTTAGGTAGATCGGATTGCATTCACCATGGTGAATGAAGTGGCGAGCAGGAGCAGTAGAGCGAGAATGGAGACATGGATCCAAGATGGTGGTAGATTTCCAGGAGAGACGCAAGCGCACGCCGCGCCTATCTCTTTAATGTTAGCGCACTTTATTTCAACTGCATATACGATATCTACCTGACGAGGGGTCGAAGTAATAAGCATGTGCGAGGAGGAGCGAACATCGCTCATATCAAAGCCACATCATGTAAGGAAGTTGCAATTTGCTCAGGTGATTTTGAAGCTTAATTCTGTGTACGATATTGAGTCCGGTCAAGATAAGAATGGACGGCTAATAATTGACGATGGGTCATCTCGCATTCCGTGCATGAGCAAGTTTGAATTCGTAGAAAAATGGATCGAAACACATGACAACTACCCGGTTGACCCGGTTGACCCGGTTGACCCGGTTGAGCAGGCTTTTCTAGTGGCAGATGACTCGAAATTTGTTAGTGATTCGACGATATCTCAGATCGATAATAGCCTTCAATCTCCAATAGTCGGAAAGCTAAAAAAGAGGCGTGCCAAAGCAGTTAGCCTTTCTACTTCGATAAGTTCTGGCAAGAATTTATTTTCAGAAACTAAAAACCATCTTTCCGATCAATCACATAGTGAGTATACAGAATTGATGGCTGGGGAATATGTGGATGGCAATGAAAATGTTGACGAATCTTTTTCTGGATCAGATCAGTTGCCGCTACAGCCAAAAGATATTAATGTACAAAACTCACCGATTTTGGGTAAAGAGCAGAACAGACGGTACTATAAAAGATTCAGTTGCCAACAATGTAAGAAGCCTAGATGTGATTATCTTAAGAGCGATAGCTCAGAAATACGAGTGCAATCTGAAAGGGATGCTTTGGAAGTATCGATAGAAGAGCCTCCACTAAAGAAAACCAAAGAATCTAATCAGAATTATGATGATTCGGACCGAGCTTATGCTTGCAACAAAATTATATCAGACTCGAGGAAAAGCTCAAACATGAAAAAGGCAACGAGAGCAGAATGCCCTAATGATGAGAATGTCATTGAAGAAGCATCTAGCACCGATACTAAAAGCAATAGGCATGGAACTAGAACTCCCTCGAGTATGATCATTGAAGATAGCGATACGGAGGACCAGAAATTTCATGTAGATACTTTGCGTCCAATAACATCCAACATAGTTGAAAATGGAGATTTGGATGCTACATATTTTTCAAACGCCGACACTCTCAGATCACGAGCATCGCTGTACTTGTTTTCACAAAATATATCATCCGCTACACCAGCTACGAACCAACAGAGTGAATCTATCGCTATTAGTAACGAAGCATCACCCACAAGAACACCATCAGATCTGCGAATACTGTTACAGGTAATAGACTCAGGCAGAAAGAGAAAAAAGCCTAAAAGGTACGTATGGTTAAGAGCTGAAGAATGTGGCAGGTAATTTCTTAATAGAATCAATGCTGGTTTTAGGGGCAGTTTGGTTGAAAGACTCCAGGTATTAATAAACAGGGAAAAATCGTCTGTTCGGATATGGCGACATTGTTTAAAACATCCTGTCAGGAAGAACGTTAATAATCCCTATGTGGCCATTCGTGTGCAAAGTTGTAGATTGTGTTTCGACAAGCAACTTCTCGAGGGTATTGTAGTAGAGGATTTTGCTAGCTTACTGCCTCCACTGGACGTTGAGGCAAACCATGAGAAGAGACAGACCCATCCAAGGAATATCTCAGTCTTACTTACTCCGGAACTAGCTGGAAAGATGAAAATCACATCCGACTCGATGGCGCAGATTGCACCGCCGTGGATCTTACTAGATCGGAAGGATCTACTGTTGGCTCTATCGTGCGTATCCATCGCATCGTCTAGAAGCATCACGCCACCAAAGATGAACAGTGCCAAAGTGCTACCTGATGGAGAGAGGATGCTCGAGAAATTTCATTGTTGGTGCAATCTAGATGGTGAGAGATTTGATCATTGCACTCTTTGTTGGCAGTGTGCTCTGCGGGCCAATGAGCCCAATGTTCCAGCAACATTGACCACCAACAAATGATCAATAGCGTGAATAGTGTGCAGTTTACTTCCTTATTTGGGAAAGTCTGTTTTACTGGTTATGTTTGTTTTCATAGTTTAAAAAGTTTGAACAGATAATTGTCTAGTTTATATAGTGTTGAATAAAAGCGGCAAGAGCGCGAAACATCATTTGTTTGATTTGCAGCGGGTTTTACCTATATGTATAGATCAACTGTGATCCTACCCGCAGCCCACCCGCAGCCCACCCTTCCCCCATAACTTTCAAGTATTATTCTTGCTCTCCGGTTTTCGTGCCTTTCCTACATTATTGGCAGCAAATTTTAATTGCGCGTTACCGTTGGCCATCTCACGTAAGGCTCAGAAATCAACTAGATTACGACGTCAGGGCGTCAGGCATGCGCTTTTATCATAAAAGCGATTGGTAAGTAAGGAATCTGGGAGGCGAACAACTGCTTTTTTTGCCTGGTACTGTCAAATACGCAGAGTGTCAAAGTCAAGTTTCTCGGGATATTGTGGAGGCGACGCTCTTATTTCGCTTGGACAGGTCTTTTTGCCGATTAGCGAAATTTCTCAGAATAGGAAATCCCCTGAGGTGGCGGCAATTTCCTAGAGGATAATCAGAGTCATCATTCGGTAAGGGAATGACCAATAAGTTGATCAGTCATCATCTTCTCTCTATACGCTCTATACCTTCTGAATAGCTTGACGTGCTTGACGTGCTTGACGTGCTTCTCGACACATTGCTCATAGTTAGTTCACTAAATAGGAAAGGGAAAGATAGGAGCTGTAGCCTATTGGATACAACAGGGAGCTTTTGCTAGAGGTGTATTATGAGTGAGGTTAGATCTTAAGTTTTCAAAGTGAGTTTCGAGTGGCTCGTCTCCGTAGGAAAGAATGTCAGTAGCTCAAGAGCGGCCCGAGCTCTATGAAGAAGTGAAGCTGTACAAGAACGCCAGGGAGAGAGAGAAACACGATAACCAGGCAGATTTGTATGCAGTTGTAAATACACTCCAGCATTTGGAAAAGGCATATATCAGAGACTGTGTTACACCCAAGGAGTACACTGCTGCCTGCAGTAAGTTACTAGTTCAGTATAGAGCAGCTTTCAAACAGGTGTGTAAACCGCCGCCACAGTAGGCAGCATCGACTTGCTAGCATAACACCAGCATAGGAATGTAAGATGAAAAGGGCGTTCGTTCTCCGTAGGTCCAGAGCGATCAGTTTCCAACCATCGATGCATTTGCGAGGGCATTCCGATTGGATTGCCCAGCTGCATTAGAGAGAATCAAAGAAGACAGGCCAATTACCATAAAGGACGACAAGGGAAATACTTCCAAATGTATAGCGGACATTGTCTCTTTATTTATAACGCTAATGGATAAATTGCGGCTGGAAATCAGAGCTATGGATCAATTACATCCAGACTTAAGGGATTTAATGGATACCATGAATCGCCTGAGTATATTACCGAGCGATTTTGATGGCAAGGAAAAGGTGGCGGAGTGGTTGCAAACACTAAGTAATATGTCCGCGTCTGACGAATTATCCGACACCCAAGTGCGACAGTTGATTTTCGATTTAGAAACATCGTACAATGCATTCAATAAAGTCTTGCATAATTCGTAATCGATGGTGGATTGAGCGACTGTATTGACAATTTTCTATTTTTCTACCCGCTCCACCATCCTTTCATTCGGACAGTTGTGATTTGCTGCTGCTGCTGCTGCTGCTGCTGCTGCTGCCAGGCGTGTGCTAATAAGTAGCTACTTCCTCCTTGGCTGCGATTGTTGAGTAATATGTAGATATAGGTACAAGCATCGGTATGCGCGAAAAGTGTCTGTCTTACAGCCGAGCATGTTAAACTGCTCTGCCAAGTATAGACTTGTAATAATGGTTAAGCTAATAAATCATTTGAAACTGCCTTCTTCCGCAATCACTTCTGTCCGCTTCTCTTGGGAGCGCGATTTCAATGATTCATCATTGACTATGTTTTGGCGTTCAAGCGTCTCTCCTGTTCCGGAGCCTCCGGAGTACTGCTTGAAACTTGAAGACCTCGGCGTCAGCTCGAGTCAAGAGTGCCAGCAGCGCCAGCAGTGGGTAAGGTAAACGATGGGGAGTGGTGGGGAGGCGAACTTTGGTGCGCAGCGTAGTCGCACTTCGCAGTCGCAGTCGCAGTCGCAGTCGCAGTCGGCTCTCTCGCTTGCGTTTGCGTGATTGAATGAATTGAACTGAATTGAGCTACTACTGCTACGAACTGCACCTGCAGCTGCAGCTGCATCGAACCAAAGCTAAGAGGAAATTGCACCGAAGCGAACGGCGCGCACAGGGTCGCAACGGGACGGGGACGGGGACGGGGACGGGGACGGGCACGGGCGTGAAGTTGGATGGTAGCATTTGCGTTTAAGGGGGAATATTGACATTTTGGTTTCGTAATAAGTCAGGCAGTCTCTCCTCTTTGGTGGTAAAGGGCGAGCGACATCGATACCACCGCATAAAGTGAACCAATAGAATTGGCAGCCGCGGCAACGGAGAGCTGTGTGACTTTGCCCTTTACTGCTTATTGCTGCTTATGAAAGGGCCGAGTGGGCCGAGTTACGCGAGGCAATTGTGTCAGATAACCTGCTGGCGCAGTGGCGTTCAATAATGTTTATAAATAATCGCATTTGACGTATATTGTGTGGTGAGCAATAAGGCTGCAACTGCTCGGGTGATGATATGAGGAAGACTGATTGGTTTAGAGAAACGAGAAGCCTCCCCTGATGCTCCTGATGACGGCTGGGTCTGCAATGTGATATTTCCTACTAGTTGGCAGTAATTTGAGGAAGATGACAACTGGCCACAGTGGGCACGATCATTCACTTGCGATTCGACAGGAAATACAGCGATTCGAGAGCGTTCACCCATCGATATACGCTATCTACGACTTAATAGACCTTATTTCGGATTCGCATATCGCGAAACAGATTCGAGAACATGTCGTTGCAATCGAAGGTACGGAAAAGAGAAGTTGATACTCCTGCCCGCAGGCAGAACGAATGCTCGGCATTCGAGTCAAGTTAGTTGATGCGATTCAAACGATTTTCAGACTCGTTCGTTAACAGTCACGAATGGACATTGGCCAGAGATGTGCCGGAATTACATTTGGGTATCATTGGATCGTCAGACTCTGGCAAATCGGCTTTAGTTCACAGATATTTAACTGGATCGTTTATGCACGAGGAATCCCCGGAGGGTGGCCGATTCAAAAAGGAAGTCTTTATCAATGAGCAGAGTTACCTTCTATTAATTAGAGACGAGGGTGGAGTACCAGAGGCACAAGTACATATGAGAAAAGCTTGATATTATCAGATTCATTAAATACACAAAATGTGCATAATTTTCATTCCACTGAATGCTTTACAAATTTTAACAATAGACATCACTCGTTTCAGTTCTCTGCTTGGATAGATGCTTTATTACTCGTGTTTAGTTTAGAGAATGAAGAGAGTTTCTCAATAGTTTGCAGTTTCTATAATAGAATGTGTTCATTTCGAAATATGTCTGAAGTACCAAAAATACTTGTAGGAGTGCAAGGTAAAATATGTATATGTTTTTTATGTTGGTCCAATTGTCTCTCAGTTTTAGCAAACATGTTGTTACATTTCCTTTAATACTGTGCTTTGATACTAGTAAATTAATAGAGACAATTGACGCGAACTGGAATAATATTCAGCCCTTTCGTGTTCTGTTTAGATTCAGTGAATGATTCCAATCCACGAGTGATAAAAGATATCAGGCCAAGGAAGCTGGCATGTGACTTGAGATGTCCTTACTACGAAACTAGTGCCATTTATGGTTTAAATGTCGAAAGAGTATTTCAAGATGGTAATTACTTGTAATGCGAGCCCTGAGAGGGATAGCGTGTATCCACCATCGTTGCCTCTTGTTGCAGTGTGCCAAAAAATTATACTCCATCTCTCTGCGAGGAGTTTCAGATGTAATGGACAACCAGCGATAGATAATAATGAAGTAAAGTATACGGTACCTATAGTCACAAAAAATGCCCAAGTTCTTCCCAAAGACGTGGAAGCTACCAATTCTGCGAAACTGAATGTAAGATAACCTCGTGAATGACGCGCGCCGCATGTAGTATTAATAATGAGGATTTGCGTATGCGCATACAGGCATGCGAAAAAGAAGAAGATACCAGGTCTATTCACAGTGGTTCGACTCACGGCGAAGGTGGAATAATGGGCGATAGTTTCCATAATGTACAGAATCAACATGGGGAGCTTAGATCCTCGATTCTTACCCCTACTACTATTAGGTATGTCTCACTGGATGGCTGGTAAGCTCCTAATGGACTAGAATGTTGCCACCAAATAATGATAATATTTCGTTAAATTGCAGAAAATTTCGTAGAAAGTCCAATATATTCACTCCATCGAAGAAGGAAAAATACAACATGGGTGAGATGGGAGTGGGTAGGGAGATACCTGTTAAGCAAGGATATTTATTTAAGCGTAGTAGCAAGTCGTTAAAGGAATGGAAGAAGAAATATGTTACCCTTTTAGAAGATGGGAGATTAACTTATCATTCCAGCTTACATGTATGCTTTTCTATAATGAGTTACTGCCTTGTTAAAGAATACTAGCTAGCCCGACATTCTTTCAGGATTATATGATTGAATCAAATGGCAAGGAAATACTACTGCAATACGTAACTGTGAAAGTGCCTGGAAAAACGCCTAAAGGTTCCAAATCGTCTAATGCTCAAGGTATTATAGAAGTATGAGAGTATGTTGAAGAATCCGGAGCATTCGTCTGATTTGACCAAGTAATATTGGTGGCTCTTTTCTAAATTTTCAGAGGATAGCTTTGAATTTTCTATCATTTCCTTAGAGAATAAAACATGGCATTTCGAGGCAAGCAGCGCCGAGGACAGAGATAGCTGGATAGCCGCGATTGAGCAACAAATTTTGACGAGCTTACAGAATAGCGACGGTGACAAGCGAAATGAAAGCGATGCGTTTAAAATGCACTGTATAAAGAACAAAGTATCGGGAAACGATGCATGCGTAGATTGCGGTGCCCCTAGTATGTACCTCTAGAGAGTAGGAGGTATAGAGAGGCCTGCGCTTTATCCATAAGTAAACTGGAATATTCGATACGTTTTAGATCCGGACTGGGCGAGTCTGAATCTGGGTGTATTGGTGTGCATCGAGTGCTCGGGTATACACAGA
Organism: Ectemnius continuus; assembly: GCA_910591665.1. Lineage (NCBI taxonomy): Eukaryota > Metazoa > Arthropoda > Insecta > Hymenoptera > Crabronidae > Ectemnius > Ectemnius continuus. The sequence continues at coordinate 19,987,801 of OU342859.1, read as the reverse complement.
AATTTGGGGTCGCACATATCCAAAGTTCGATCACTCGACCTGGACGATTGGTCGTAAGTACATAACACTTGTTGAGACTCCAGTTGGAGTGGCAAGAGGATGCAGATACTCGCTGATTCTCAAAGACTACTAAATGATGAACACTACTTTCAGCGCAGGTCAGCTGAGCGTAATGTTAGCCCTCGGGAACGACATCGCGAATAGCGTCTGGGAGTACTGCTTGAACGGGAAGCAGAAACCAAACTCGGACTCACCAAGGGAAGAGAAGGAGCAGTGGATAAGGTGGAAATACGAAGACAAGCTCTTCTTGCCGCCCATCAATCCAAATATCTCTTTAGGAAAGCTGCTGATAGACTCGGTCTGCCGGTGGGTAATGCGAATGACATACAAATCATTATACTTGTACAGCAGGCCATATTCTAATCTGGTGCAATACAACACAGAGGAGATACGAGAGCGTTCACGCTCTGCTTGGCCAGATGTACCTACGAGGATATCAATATGTCGGTCAGTGTAGAAGACTTGAGAACGCCGCTACATCTGGCCTGTGCTACCGGTAATTTGGCTATGGCGCAGCTATTAATATGGGTATGCTATCACCTTCTTGGCCTTGGCCCGCTTACACCCTTCCTCATTTTCTCACAAATGATTGTGAAATCTTACAGCACAAAGCCAATCCACATAACTTAGATCATGAAGGGCGTACCTGCATGTCTTACGTACGGGCTCTCGAGAGAACACTTGACAATTCGTCGGATTCGATGGAGATGCAAAAGCTGCTCCAAGTATTAGAGCAGGCCAGTGTCTCGGGAGTAGATGACGTAGAGGCGTCTCAGTATTAAACTTGTTCACATTATGTACTTATTGCTTGCGAGGCCATGCTTTTATTAATGGCTTACAGTCAATATAACGTTTATTGTTAACAATACTGATACTCAGAAGAGCAACCAAAGTGTGTTAAATGAGTTCGAAGTAACGGTCTACTTGTCGATCATGTCATGTGTTGTACTTATTCTACTCTACACCGGAGAACTTGGACACCGTGCGCCTAAGCTCGTGTCTACTGATCCTCCTCTCTTAATGTTGGCTATAAAGACAAAAATCTTTTGGACAGTCTCACAAAACCTTCTAGTAAATATGTGACGTACTTTGCAAATATTTGTACATTGAGAGTGTCGCGAGACTTTAGTCGAAAGTCACATCGTCCTATCATGATGCTTATTTAACATGTTTTAGAGCAGTTGAATTAAGTGTGTTTAATAGTAAATTCGAGTGTATATTATTGATGACTGAGAGTACAAACACTCATAAATCTAGGTATATTTATACATCCAATACATCTAATGTATTTAAAGAATGCTTTTATCATTTCTATTTTATTGATTATGAATTATGAATTATGAATTATGAATTATTAAACGTTCGATTACATCGCACTGTTGGTGGCATTGTTTATACATTCGTTAGACTTGCTAGTCTCTTGTGCTACTTCATTTTGTTAGAGGAGCATGTAACACTTATAGCGTGATACGCGATATCCGTAGTACTGTTCGATTCCACTGAAAGATTGCGCAATTAATAAGTTCACATACGGGAGATTAGCAGATATTGCCTCAGTAAAGGAAGTGAAGTGAAGAAGAGGAAGAGGAGGAAGAAGAAGAAGAAGGGAGCATTACCTGAGTGAAAAATACTAGTTGGAAAAATCGGTGAACGGCTGTAAAATCTTGTGCTCGATAATCGGCAAAGATTAGACTGTGACGAAAGGAAAACTCTCCGAGTAGCAGGTGCTCTGAAAATAAAGGAAGCTTTCTTACCTCTGTGGAAGCACTGCTGCGATCACCGAATTGTCAAATTGGACTTACGCTTTACTTAGATCACTGATTATTGATATAGGAACTGGTGCAGTTAGACTGTAAATATAGTTGTCAAGTAGTGCGTGACAATCGCGCAAAGGAGAATCTTCGCACACAAACTTCTTGAAGGCGCACGAGAACAATATACCCAGGTTTTCGGTCGTGCACTCGAAATTATTCTGGATGAGTAACATAAATTCCAAACAAACATGTATTTGCGCCATGCAAAGTAACTTTTTGCTGAAAATGTAAATGCCATCATCACACGTCGTGTTACGTCAAATAAAAGTATTTAATTATCTTACCGATAAGCATCCATTCGAAATTCTTCGGAGGGCAAGTTGCCGAATTTCTTGCGAATCGCATGTAAATCGGTCAGTCTTGTGTTCAAGAGAATGTGTACGTAATCCCTACTTAATTTCTCGACCCCAATATCAATTACGTACTCTAATGGCAAGCTGCCGGATAATAAATGCGAGATCATATTCTCGGATTGTAGCGTCGACAAAATTTTTGCGAGTCTCGTCGTGTTATTGTAGTTCAGCTAAAGGCATGAAAATTTCGAACACTAATGACAATCGTTTAAGCTTAAAGAGAACCAAAAAGAGTTTTACCTGCGCTATCGATCCATGAGTTATGACCTCCTCGAGCACAGCATGAATGCACTTCACCATGTATGGGTAAGTTTTGGTCACTACAAATACATTGCTTAAAAGATCGGCATCAAACCAAGTGGGGTTTTCAATAAGCGATAATTACTTATGACAATTTCCCATAAGAAATCTGTGAAATCTTGATTCTCTCTCAGTGGAATATTCGCTACATATTCCTCAAGTTTTGCGTCATTCTGCATCTCCTCTTCATTCATGAAATTCTCACTTTCATTTCTACCGGTTACATCGGCCTTTCTATAACTGTAATCTCCATTTAGCAAGAGCGACAAGTTTCCTAATACTTTGTCGCACTCCCTGCCGTACGGTGTAGCAAAATCTTTTGGAAATTGCAGGGGTACTGAATTATATTGCAGGTCTGTGGTTTTTCTATACTTTTCAAGGATTGTTAAGTACCGATCGATCAATTGCAATTGATCCCAGAAATTCTTTAGAAGACTGCTCTCCGATCCACTAACAATCTGTGCAACCTAATCGAACATATATTTCATAGTTTTTATCTTATAGTCATTGCAAAACGCTTGGAGCGAACTTGATGCGCTTACAATATCATTCTTTGATAGTCCGGTAGGAGCGTCGAAAGAAAGACTGTTGCTGTTAACTTCGATACTCAAGCATCCTTCAAAACTGGCTATGGGTGTTTCCCTCCAGTCAAACATTTCTGCTCTTGTTCCATGCAGATCGAAGGCATTCCACGCAGAGATGGAAACCTTGAAATTTGTATAAGATGATTTGTCAGTTTAATGAGAGAAGCGTTATCAAGAATGTAAGTTACATGTGTCAAGAACAGTTACATCATGCTCGTCGACTGGTGAGAATTTTAAGTGCTCTTGCAATGGTACAGAAGATGACCTTTTAAGTGAACTCAAACCTTCTATTCCCAAGCACCTGACTTCTATGGTGGTAAACCACTCTTGGTGAAGAACAGTGCCCAATAATCTGGTATTGCTGGTATCCCTTCCATCGCAGAGTGCAAATACGGGGCATGACTTGTCTGGGACAGAATCGAGGTATACGTTGAGGAAGTTGCTGCAATTGGAGAAGACTGTTGTTACGACTAGAATGCGAATGGGAATGGGAATGCGAATGGGAGAGAGAAAGTACCATGCTTCTTGTCGGGACAAGGGTAGATATTCTTCCTCCTCTCTGAGCCAGTGCTTTCTAGTCGCAGTGATACTATCTTCGAAGTTATCCTCACCGAACGAGTATTTTAGTGGTGATCCAGTTAGATCTAGTCCTGCGATATGTTTTCGTTAAAGGTCAGTTCTCCTCCCGAAAAAATGTAAATCCACTGACTCGAAGAGAAATACATACTGCTCTCCTCCTGATACTCGGGACATTCATCTTCAAGTTCAATTTCCAGTTTAGCTGTGGAAGACTGACGCTGGAAGGAGTAGGTGCAGCGAGATTAGTCGGCAAGATGAAAACTTTCAAAGATGAAAGGGTCAGCTTACTTTATAAAGAACATAGTACGGTGATCCTTTCAATTCGGGAAATAGACGATTCACGTATGACAAAGGAGTCTTGTTTATCATTAGAGATGGAGGCAAAGCTTGCTGTAATTTCTCCATCTCAAACAGGCTTCTTTGAAATGACGAATTAAGTCGCACCGACCACACCGATCAAGTAGCATGGAGAATTTGAATGAAGATTTCAACCGCCTTTGGGAGCGTGCGTTTGCAAAGTCAGTGAGAAAGTGTGAAGAAGAGTGGTGTACCGGGCATCCAATCGAATTGGCAGGCAGGCAGGCAGGCAGGCAGGCAGGCAGGCGTGTTTCGGAACACAGAGTAGAGGCTCTCGAGCATAGTAAAAGCTGGTAAAAGCTGGTAAAAGCCGAGCACAGAGGTGGAAGGAAGCAGCGGTGTAAGCGGTGTAAGTAGTAAGTGGGTGATTCGGTGGAGTTGGGTGGGTGCAGTTGGCGAGGTTGGCGAGGTTGGCGAGGTTGGCGTTTGCGGCAAAGATAGAGAATAGATAGAAGATAGTGGTGGTCTGATAGGGGGTACGGTAGGGCACTGGTGGCTACTGGCTAGCTGGCTGAGATCGGTATGTCAATACTGGTAAAGAGAGAAGGTTTCGGCCGGAGTATGAGGTTCTAGAAGAAAACGGGAGGGAACTCGTCACGGAATTCGAGTCGGGCCAGTGCTCATGTTATGAAAAAGTCGAGAAAGCGTTGGGCGGGCGTGGGTAAGATAACGACGGTGTGCCTCTCGGAGATAAAGAAAGAGGGTGAGAAGGAGGAGGAGGAGGAGGAGGTGGAGGCGGAGGAGGTTGGCGGCGAGGGCCTTCCGGGTTTTTACATGAAGGAGCAAGATATTCCGGAATACTTGGAAGGCTGCGGTCTGACCGCTTGCACAGCCGGTGAAATGCCCGAGGACGTGGACGGTCTGCTCGAGAACAAGGAGCACTCCAAGGAGAAGAAGTTATCCTCCGCCTCGATTGCTGGCCCCGACACCAAGAAGACGGTGACCGTCAAGCATCCGGAGTCGAACAAGCCGAAACCGACGACGAAGAAAGGCAAACCGATCCAAGCGAATCTCGATGTCGCCAAGGAGTTGGTTAGATGCAGAGAGGAATGCGTGAAGCGGCTTGATCTGAGCAAGTCGAACATCACGAACTTACCGAGTTCAATCCCCGAGCTGCCGCACCTCGTCGAATTATACCTCTATAGTAACAAGCTGTCAACCCTGCCCCCGGAAATTGGTTGCCTCTCGAATTTGGAGACCCTCGCCGTCAGCGAGAACTGTATCACTAGTCTGCCGAATACCCTCGAGAACTTGAAGGCTCTCAGACTGTTGGACCTCAGGCACAATAAGCTCAACGAGATTCCGGAGGTCGTCTATAAGGTGACGAGCTTGACAACTCTATACCTCAGATTCAATAGAGTGAAGACTGTCAGCGATAACATAAGAAATCTCACCAATCTGACGATGCTAAGTCTCCGTGAGAATAAGATCAGGGACCTCCCTGCCGGCATTGGCAAGCTGGTCAATCTGATCACCTTCGATGTCTCTCACAATCACTTGGAGCACCTCCCAGAAGAGATTGGCAATTGCATCCAGTTGTCCACTCTCGATCTGCAGCACAATGAATTGTTGGACATTCCCGATACAATCGGAAACTTGGTATTGCTAACCAGACTAGGACTGAGATATAATAGACTGAGCAGTATTCCCAAGTCGCTGGCCAATTGTAAGATGATGGATGAGTTCAGTGTGGAAGGTAACCAAGTCTCCCAATTGCCGGACGGCCTCCTATCCAGTCTTTCCAAGTTGCAAACTATTACCTTGTCCAGAAATGCGTTTGCGGCATATCCATCGGGAGGGCCGGCACAGTTTATAAATGTCTATTCTATCAATCTCGAACATAATCAAATAGATAAGATACCGTATGGAATTTTCTCCAGAGCCAAGAACTTGACAAAGTTAAATATGAAGGAAAATCAATTAACTGCTTTACCACTAGATATCGGCACATGGGCTAATATGGTAGAGTTAAATCTCGGTACGAATCAGCTTACCAAAATACCGGACGACATACAGATGCTTCTCAGTTTAGAAATTTTGATTCTCTCTAATAACATGTTAAAGCGTATACCTGCCAGTATTGCAAATTTGCGCAAACTGCGCGTTCTTGATCTTGAGGAGAATAGAATCGAGTCCCTTCCCAATGACATTAGCTTTCTGCGAGAGTTGCAGAAACTCATCTTACAATCGAACCAACTGACCACTTTACCAAGAGCGATCGGCTTCCTGACAAACCTTACCTGTTTAAGCGTCGGCGAGAATAATCTTAATTGCTTGCCCGAGGAAATTGGCGCATTAGAGAATTTGAATTCCCTCTACATAAACGATAATCCGAATCTGCACAACTTACCATTCGAGCTAGCATTGTGTACAAATCTCAGTATTTTGTCAATTGAAAACTGTCCGCTTTCGCAAATACCACCGGACATAGTCGCGCGCGGTCCCTCTCTTGTCATTCATTTTCTAAAAATGCAAGGACCTTATCGATCGATGTAATCAGCATTACAGAATTCTCCGCAACTAGGGTAGAAAATACCCCTTCTTAACACAAGTGATACAAAAACGAATGATATTTGATACAAGTATTTATTAACTTCAATTCTCATCCCAATGATCTCACATCGACAAACAGGAGGGGGGCAAGTGAGCGCGACTAAGTATCCGCAATATCTTCTCAGTATAAGAAAGAAACATACCGATATATATATATATATATATATATCAGCACGCACGCACGCACGCACGCACACGCATTGACAGAGCGAGAGGGGGGGGGGGGGGGGCATCTATTATGCTAAAATAAAAACTGAATTCAAAGTTGCAAATGAAACAGCTAATACAACAATGATGAGCTATTTTAGATACGACGCCAATACAAGTGTTTCTGTTGTTTATGCAATTAATATTCTTTCCTGTACATACCAATTTGGCATAGAGGAAATATACACAAAAATATGATATAGATTACTGTAATATATCTCGACAATGTATCAATTGCAACATCAAGATTGAATGAAATGGTGATCTGAAAGCGGCGATTTCTAGTACATAAATAAAAGGGACGAGCACGCGCGCGACGCTGGATCAATGTTACAGCACTCAGTTAAATAGTCATCTCTAAACGAATAATCACACGTATGCCAATGATTATTGTCACAATGCCGGGCGGGACGCTAGTTCTATGGAAAGTGCAGGAGGTTAACAATCTGCTTTTGGAATTCATCAGTCATTGTAATCAGTTAGTACGGAAATGAGAGATAAATATTTCGCAAGAACTTAAAGTTGTTAGAAATATAGGAAGCAGGCGCGATGTTTTTGCCAATCGCGTCTCTCTCATTATTTATTCGCGATGTATCATAGGAGGTATTCGGAGCGTATCTTCGGTTCTAAGAAGTTTTAAGGGGTTATACAAGTACTGCTCCACTGGAGTAACGACCGTTACATTCGAACAATTCAACGGACTACTGATGATATCTATGAATTTTATTATTCGTGTAGAACGCCTGGAACTAGAGAGTCATGTTTTCGAATAGACTCGATCCGTCGAATATCGTGTGACGCGCTGTGAAAAAGCGGCTCTCATTATGACAGTGCGTTTAAGTAATCAGTTCTCTTTTTATACCATTCGCGTAATAAGCTAGAGACAATAGGATACGACAAAGGGCGGCCTTTTCATTTGAACGAACTAGCCAAGATTTTTATGGAGTAAAATGCGAGTTATCGATCCTATCATCATTCTTGCTAATACTGTTAAACGGCTGAACCTTAATGTCTATAGGACAGAGCTAAACCCCGTTGAGCGAATCATGCTTTTGTCAACTAAGTTCCGCAAAAGGTGTAGACTATTATTTGCCATCATTCTGAGTACATACTCGGTTTTCGGTTCATATATCACTAGCATAGCATCTATCTATACACACACAGGCGCGCGGGCGCGCGCACACATATGTTTGGCATCACCGTAGCTTTGCTTTACGTTTATCTTATACAAATTCGAATGTCACTATATTTTTTTGGACATATTTACTGATATGTAATGCCAGTAAACCTTTAAAAAGTATTGTTTCTCTAACGTGCGTATGTGCGTGTGTGCGTGTGGTTGGGTGGGTGTATTTACACAGTGAAAGGAAGGGCTGGTTATTGTTGGAGCGGTTGCGTTATTAATACGCAGATATACAAGTATTAGGCTCTGATTGACACTGAGGTTGAAACTTTTCATTGAATCTTAGCCGCGATCGTTAAGTATCGATATGAGAAAGTATGTGCGTGCTACTACTGTTAAGTAAATGTGTATAAAACTCTAATGGTTGCTGATACTTGTAAATGTATGGTTTGCGGTGTGTCTATGCACAGGTTTTCTACATACTGCTACATTTTGACGAGGATGACATCCATGTGACATATTCAACATTGTCTTTCAAATTCTTGTGAAGCGTCCCCGCGACGCTTATAAATAATGTTGCACAAGCGCGCATACCGCTGGGCTACGTATATTATGGTGGTTCTACTTCGTTTGGTTATGAGAGCGAGGGTGTGCATAAACCCGTTGGTGCGTTTACTCAGATATTACATTGTTTAGAATGTAACTAAACTAACTCTAAGCAAAACAACAAAGTCCGAGTCACGGTTTTTTGCAATCTTAATTCGTAGTGGATACATTACTCGCCGATAGTCTATTAAGTATATATATATCGTGCGTTCATGCTTTACGTTACTCATAATATATCTTGTATAGGAAATACTCATGAATAAATGCCTGGGTAAATTATTTTCTCCGACCATCAGAAATTGTCTATGCCTATTCGGTTGCACTGTACTATATAGAGAACTTTTCGGAGTACATCATACGAGTTGCCAAAAGGGACGATAGAATACATCTATGTTGTACATACATGATATTCACCCTCCCCTCCCCCCCCCCTCTCTCTCTCTCTCTCTCTCTCTCTCTCTTATTGTTGCCACGAACTGTTCAACAGTTCTAAAATGCATAAGTGCGGCACAAATCATCGCAGCGAAGAAAGAAAGAAATTTACAGGCAAATTTGTAATGAAATAACACACCTCTGCGCTATTCTCAAATTATTTTTAACTCGTTTAACTCTCAATGTATGTACTATGTAGATTATATACGATGAATGGTATATATAGGACGTCGCTGTATGTATATTTCTGAATACACGAATGTGCTGCAGTCAGTCTCGAAGTATATGCAATAGATATAGATGAATCTAGATAGCAAGCACATAGCTGCTATGGCCCTTTCTGGCTCTCGTGGTCCATTATTTCTCTAGGGAGGAGCAGTTGAGGAGCGGTAAGGAGGAGTCGTCTAAATCGTCTAAATGGTCTAAATGTTGGATGGACGTTGTGAATAAGAGTGATGGCGCGAATTGGTGGGTGAGTGGGCGGAGGGCGCAGGCGCAAAGAGTTAGATAGAGGGTCCGGCCGGTTCGGAAGGCGCAAGCAGGCGCAAGCAGGCGCAAGCATTGTGTTTGCGATGCATGCCTCAGAGTGAAGCGTGTCAAAGAAGGTTGGATCGAGAATGGCATGTGGTTGATAAGAGTGTTGGTGAGGGTAACTTTGCTGGTAGTTCTCTAGTGAATAAGAGTGAATGTGGCCAATGATTCTAAGAGAATGAGATTTGCGTGAAGCGTGTAGTACCAAGAGAATTGAGGATGGAGAGCAGCCAAACGCTTTATCTCAATTGGTTTAACGAGGATAAGACTGATGTCCTGAAGGAAGTACGTGAAATCGATAGGTATTCGAGTTAGTTCGGAAGCAGTTGTTACGCATTTGACTTTCTCCAGCTGGTGCATGCTTGCATCGATGAGATATGCGGCCAGCCAGGTCCTTCTTACCATCGGTTTGTAAATAGTATGGACTGGAGCAGGGAAGAGTATCAAGAGGCTTACCGATTGTTCTCAGTGTTGCTCTGCAATCCTGCTTGCCTGTATTTATTGGAGGAAAAGGTAGAATCAAGAGTCCTCCTGCGAATTTGGCAGTCTAGAGAAATCTGTAATGATTACTGGTCCAGCAGATGCCCCAAGATTATCATGAGTTGCCGGAGCAAGTGCAAAAGAATGTACTGGCGTGCTTAAGAATTCGTAGGGAACAACTGACAGAGGCCTTGGTTAAAGAACGCTCGAAAGGTGAACGCGAGACCCTTATGGACTTTGATTGGAGGCTAAAGGTGAAAGGAAAGCATCAACTTTTTGACGGCAGCTATAAGAAAAGATGTTTATAGAAAATGTAATTGTAGCTGGTGATGGGCTCTAGCAAGGTGGCATCGCTAAGAGAGCCCCTGCTGCAGCTGGATTTGGTTGTCGAGGGCAAAGAATCACATCGTATTCTGGATGTCGAACTGAACAAGGAAGAATTGAATACCTTTATAGATGCGTTGGCGTTGATAGAGAAATAAAGTAATATGCTATGTGTTCTATGCGAGATCTTGTTACTTTCCAAATATCCTCGAATTGGAAGGGATGAGAGAGGAATCTGTTTGTAAATAAGCAGACGGGCCATTTACACTTGTTTCACAGTTTATTATAGGTTATAGATAAATGTAGAATAGTTTAGTTACTATTATAACTGTTGATCAAAGATACCGAAGACTGTAGCTCTGTGGCTGAGGCGGCTTCGTGTCAGCGATCTCATTTACTATTTTGTAGTGTCCCGCGCAAAATCAATAAACGAGAAGGCTCGGTTCGAGGGCACCTCAGAGTATCAATTGGTAGTGACATTGAGTGCACAGATCAGTCGGACTCAAGGATTTGTCGTATTCTTTAAATAAAAAGTTCGCTCTCGTTGCCAAAACTCGTGCCGAGAAAACGTTGAATTTTCGTTGTAAAGATCATTATTACGGACAATATATTTAATGAAGGGTTTACTATACAACTTTTAATTTTACCTCTTTCTCCTTACTCATTAATATATCGTTTAAAAATCAATGCCGGTCGCGGGCACAGTGAACGCTCGCTCCTTTTTAACACTTACAGACATTCTGATTTGGAGCATTTACATATATGCGTTTCTTCGTTTAACTTTATTGATCTACGCTACGGCCTTAACAAAGAAAGCTTTCGTAGGTAATTATCCATTTACTCCTGGAGATCCGTATAAACGTAGAAACATCGTATGAAAACTTGAAAAAGGTACCGTTTCATCTTTCTCTTTCTTTTTTTGGATGATAATTGTGCATGTTCCGTAATTGTAATTAGGCGGTATTTTTAATGATTATCATAAAATTACGATAGGCTTCGCCGTAAGTTTTCTCATATGGAGAAGGTAGCATTTCGAACAAACGCCGAATTTACACAAACGCTTCCTCTATGTCTAGATTATATATCACTTACATTGTTTCGACTTACTGTATATTTTGTCTCGTGTGATCCATGGTACCTACGTACGCATTTCGTGTGTAATGTCCTTGCGTGTATGTAGTGACGTGTCGTGTGCTCGCGCGTACCAAAGTCATATGTAGAAGTGTGCAGTTCCTCGTTACAACGTAAAACCTCTCGATTGTACAAATACAAAGAAAAACAAGGACCGCGAAAGAAATACGAGCAGAATATGCTGCAAAATGTCACTCGTTCGCTCCGACGTATCGCTTTTATAACTCTTACTCTTCCTTCGATTTGCTCCTACGCACCTCTTGCTCTCCGTTGTTACGTTTTGGCGAAGATTCGATTCCTCGGCGTTCTTTCTTAATATTCTCACGTTTTTACTTTCTGGCAGCGCTTCTTTTCTCCTTCCACCCATTCATCCCCAGCCCCTTTCTCGCACTGACCCTCCCCCCTTCCTCCACGTCACGTCACGTCACGTCACGTCACATCACCACTTCTCTCTTCTCCACCTGTCGCGCTCCGCCCTCTACAGAACCCCATGAGCCTCTCCCATTCCCATTCCACTGTAGCCAGTACACACTTTCGGTCAGAAATACACTGGTGCACTCTTTTCTGGGCCATCCTCGCCATCAGGCCAGGCTCTCTCCGACGAAATCCCTCCTGCGTTCGCTCGCTCGCTCGCTCGCTCGCGTCGCTGCGTCTCCCCCAATTGATTCCCCCGTTTCTTTGCGTTAGGGTAGAATTACATTCAGTAATGGAGGGCACGCGACCAACGATATTCATTATCGTTCTCAAGTCAATGCTCGCTCTTCCAGCACGTTCTTTGTTCGCCGCCGTGCCACACTCGCCGCGCAGTTAAACATAGCAGGAAGAGCTCTGAGATTTCTTGTTAAATTTCTACGCAGCAGAATGACACGAGGGTGGGCACGGCCCACGCTTGAAATTTTGCGGCAGCCGCTGCGGTGAGTCGGCTGCAACCAGATAGAGATCATATCAGCGAACGACCGAATCTCCCCCAAAAAGGACCGTTCGTTAAATTCGTTCTCGCAAATTCATTCCCCGACTGTGTGATCGTAGCTATTCGTGAATCGCTCGCCTTGCCGTCAATCGGTCTTTAATAATTAATAGGCCTACTATAGAGTCTATACGCTCTCGCGATGTCGCGGTAACATCGTCGTCGCTCCATTTTTTGCTGCTCGTAACGAAAGAACGTTATTTTCTGTTTAGTTGCAGGAATGGTCCAAATATACATATCTATATAATATACTTTTTTGGTTTTAACGAGAGAAAAGAACTTTCTTCTTCCCAAAATACAATTCAGTTAATGGCGCTTATTCGTTTATGTTGTTTTGGTGGGTCGCGTCTGCGATGATTTCCTGTTGGCAGAAAATGCACAAGTTAGGATTGCATTAGCCTATGCAGTCAGCAGAGATCTGGCTGGTTAATACTTACAACAGTATTACATTCAATGGCTGCCGCTGCGACAGCCTTGTCGCTTATTTCAATTTCCTCGATAGCCTTTAACAGAGAAAACAGAGGAATTTCAGCACCCACCGTCTTACAGTGCACTACTCTTTTAAAGAGGCATGCGTATCGTCGGAGCGATACTGTTAATCAGATGGCCCCTCGCACTCTATTCTTCCACGACCATTAAACGCGTTAATGGTTTCAGGATCGAGGCTCGCGGAGCAATCGACCTTTCTGGCGATCATCATATCTCAGCGTCTCCAAATAGATTCTCAACTGGGGAGACCGCGACTGTAGCGGGCATGTCAGAGAAAAGATGTGAAATAGTTGCGAACTGTGTCATACCTTGGTGACTGATGCAACGTCCTCAGTGATTGCTGGTGCTGATGGGGGAGAGGCAGGTGCTTCGACAGGGAGAGCCGGCGGTGCTGCTTTGGGAGCCTCTTCTAAGCTCTCCGTCGTGCTAACTTCGTGAGCGACATTGTTTTCTACTAGTGCTTCGGGTTCGGGAATGCTCTGAAATATGCATCGAGCTCTGTCAGTAAATACGATATCAAGGAGGTTCCCGATGCGGCGGCTGCAAATCCAAAACCCAGCATGCTACGAGGACTGAAGACGTATGATCGATTCTGTCGAGCCGTTTCAAGGCGGAGGATGACAGGTTGGTGGAATAGAGCCGAGTTAAATCACGAGGTCGTCACGAGGAGACGAGAGGCGGAATTACAGGCTACAACAATCAGAACACCGCGGCACGACAAACAGCCCAACAGAATCGTTCGCCATGCTTCGGGCAGCGCAAAGAGTTGGAGACCCTGTTGGTAGACCCTCGGATAAGAAAACTTACATGCGTAATACAAGATGCTTACGACACAACAGATGCAAATACGGAAGGAGCGCGATAGTACTCGCGATTTCTGAGTCTTACACGCCATTAGGTATTCCCAAAGGCCAGCTACATTTAACCATTAGTACAGCTTACGTCTATCAATGAGATTCATTCTAAAGATTCCTATAAGTCGAGCGACTATGTTATATTAGTGGCAGCGTTCCGGTGAAAAAAGAAATGTTCTATGGAAACTGATTTCCTCTAGCGCGCAATACGTGTTGATATATCTGCTCGTGTTCTTCTATATGCCGAGCTACAGTGTCTACTACTTTGGCGCATTAATCCTCATCAAACTGTCATGTTAATTGTCAAGAAAACCAAGAGGCAAACAACACAGGTGATGGCAGTAATGGTTGATTTGGTAATGGTCGGTGATGGAAGCCGGGGGAGAGTGTGTGAGCAACAGAGTTGAGACTTGTTAATCACGTTCGACAGAACGAAGGATGCATTCGACGAGACCCACAGACGTTGGATAGCACGGCTCAGGAAGAAGAAGAGTCAGGATCTTTCTGACGGTCGTGGAGGGAGAGAGAACTTTGCTCTGCATCTGCCGACTGACACCCCATCGGCCGAATAACTTTTCTATTGACCGCGCACAATTATGCAACGAAATTATTAGAGAATGATTAAGACGAATCTCGTGCAATATCTCAGAGAGCCTCTTTTCTCAGTCTCATCAGAGAGTACCCTTCGTCAGGGGAAGATCTTAAAAGCGAAGTTGATCGGTGTCGAGTGGATTAGAATGGATGAGGGTTGAACGTCGTCGGAATGATAGAGCACTGCTCTGACAGGGATCAGGAGGAATAAGAGGAGTCGATATTCTTGGACTATACCACAGAGACAAGTTGTGCGGAGCGTACGGCGAGATACTTTGAAAGGAGGCGCTGCCAAAGTACTTGGCTGCCTGAATTCATGCCAGGAGTTTGTGTTGCATGTTAATCACCTGGTGAGTCTCCTGGTTGGCAGTGGTCGTGGTGCTGTTCGATAATTGACATGAAATGCTCTCTTCTTTCTCCGCGCGAGGCTCAGCTAACCTCTCCTTTAATTCAATCTCGGACTCGTCACATGATTTCGGACTTATGGAGATCGACTCTTTTCTCGACGTCGTCATGCTGGCCGCGATACTAATATTCAACTGGGGACTGGGACTTCTAGGTGGTGTTAGAAGTGTCTCTGTCGCATTTCTCTGGTGGCATGTGCTCTCACCAAGAACTGGAAACTCATTCTTAAGGTCAGAAAGGTTACTGGGAGGCAGTGAGCAAGAGGACTCTTCCGGTGGCGATGAGTGGCGTTCTAAATCCAAACAGTCCATTGGCTCCGTAGCTGCTGATGGAAGATCGTCAAAAGACGTTGACACATCCTCCAATTGGCATTTGGCAGAGAGGCTCGCTGCCGACTCAATCACGGGATTCGATTCCGATTCCGGTGATAAAGATGCGGGCGGAATAGGAGGCCCAGCTAAAGGTCTCGCTACTGTAAAGCTGCTTTCTTCCTTTTCTAGTGAAGAGTTGGAAACTACCTCGGACCTATCAACCGTTGGTGGAGAAGGCACTGTTGCAGTTTCTGTCTTTCCATTCGCATCACAGTTAGGCACAGGTGATTCTTGGGGAGATAGTTGAAGCGGCTTATCAACCTCATTTATCTCAATGGCATCCTTCTGACCGGTTAGTGAACTTTCCACTACCACGATAGTTTCTTCTATTATTTGATTGGATAATTTTTCAGGGATGATTGGCACTCTGGTATCTTCAGTTTCTTGCGAAACCAGAACATTTTTCGCGCCAGTTGGAACGGCAGCCTCTATATCCTTGTCTTCGGAATGTTCAGTCGTCTCTATCGGTTTTCCCTCAACTTTCGAAGCGTCTGCGCTGGTTTCTAGTATCTCTTCCATTACTTCTTCTGCCGGAATAACTAGAGCAGGCTTGGCCTCTACTACTACGATGTCTTCCTCTGTGAGTGTTATCGAGCCCTCCTCAGTCTCCGCGATCAATTCAGTCTTGGACTCGGTTAATTCAATAACAGATTCTTCTTCCCTTATGGAACGCATGTCTCCTACTTCTTCCGTTCCAATATCTCCCAATGGTTCAATGACCTCCATGATCATACCCTCCACAGGATCTGGTGAGACGACTTCACCATCTGGGATAGTGGCTATCTCTTCAACAACTGTCTCAACGACCTCAACGTCTTCTCTTATCGTGTTTGCTGCCATGAGTTTCGGCTTGGTTTCCGCCGTTGGTACGGACGCTGAATCTGGCATGGCGTCGTCTTCTGCCGCCTCAGCCGATTCTACCTTCTCTTGGACTTGATGGTCTGTCACATTTACTCTGCCTTCCTCCTCCTCCTCCTCCTCCTCCTCCTTCTCCGCCACCACCTTATTTTGCTCCTCCTCCTTCTCTCGAATATCCCTCTTTACTCGATTCTCTACCTGACATTTCGACACCGATTGCGGCAGCACATCGACCCGAATATCCTCAGTAGCGTTAGTCTCGGACAAGGACGGGGAGGTTTCGGAGGCTATGATAACTTCCGCGCTCTTGGCAGCGGTGTCTAGAATCGGCAAGGGGTTCTGATCGCTCTTAGAAGATGACAGCTCATCCTTCTCTTGGTTTACCACCACCGGGAGAGCCTCTACTTTCTGGGGTGCACTAGCCGCCTGCAGTGGGGGTTCGTCTATCGAAGACCTGAGGGGTACAACACTAGAAGACTGTGCAGGTGGTTTGGTCTGATTGCAAGACCGATCGGGTTCGGAGGAAAGCTTGCTTGCCGTAACGACTTGAGGAAGAGGGATGCTTTCTTCGGGAACAGTCTCGACCGGCAGCTTCAGGGCCTCGGCCAGTGCCTTGGCAGTTGCCTGGGCCTGCTGGGCCTGCTGCAAGGGTGACGGATCTATGGGGGTGGGTGGTGGACTGGATGGAGGCAAGGACGGGACATCCTCACTGGTTTTCCTCTCAATGATAGACAGCGTAGTGACTGGCTGAACTCGGCAAACTTGTACCGGGTCCACGATCGACTGACCACCAGCAGCTGGACTGACCTCGACTACTTTTTTCTCCGCGTCGACTTTTTCGACCTCCTCTTTCTTTTCCTCGACAGGGACGGGAGTAGGGGCAGAAGGAGTGGGTTCCTCTTTCTTTTCATCGGCAGGGCTACTGGTCGCTGGTGTTGCCGATCCTTCATCGTTGCCCTCACTCACGCACTCCGCAGGGATTGTCTCCTTTTCAGCCGTCACCGGACTGCTCACGCCGGATTTGTCTTCCGCGGGGCTGCCTGCCGTTGCTGACGCGCTCTCAGTCTCTTCACCACCCTGAAACGCAAACGCACCAATTCAATATCTCCGCCTTGATCAGTCCTATCAGGGACCTACTCGCAAAATCAGGAACCTCTTAAGAGCATTGCCATTGTGAATGGACGACGCAAATCGTCTTTAAACCAATCGGAGTAATACAATCCGAATTCTTCATGGCACCAACCGTTGCACTTAAAATTGACGATACTCCACTTGAAGAGAAACATGAGTTCGAGTAGAGTGTTCGAAAGGTCTGACATGGCTTCATTAAGAGTACAAATAGAGACGTTTCCGAGACGTTTTCGAGACGTTTTCGAGCCGATATAGAAACTGGAGGAGAAAAAATGTGCTGGCTCGCTTGAGAATGGCAATTTTTTGTTTTATAGGATGGTGGTCGATACGAGCGGAGGGGAGGGGTGGACGGGCTCGTCGGGGTGAGGCCATCGCACAGCTGTCTCTGCGAGGGGTATGTGTGGTTGCGCACGTTCGCACTTGCGCCACCGCCTAGTTATATGTGGCGAAGTGAGAGCAGCCGTAGGATGTTGAGTTGTGAATGTTCTCACTGTCGAGGGGTGGCCAGGCCAGGCCAGGCCAGGCCAGGCCAGTCGTGTCAGTGTGTCAGCGAGGGCTTTCTAAGAAACGATAATTCATCGATCGCTTCCCTATTGTGCTGGAAGGGAAAGTTGGGACGGCCGGAATGCCCCAGCCTCCCAGAACAGTTGTCGCACAGGACATGCTATATTATATGTATACAAGAATGAAATCGTAACAGTAATAAACTTTCGATTAATGCGCGGCCTCTTTCCTCTTACGGGAAAGAACTCGCGTGGACCAGCATAAGATGAAAGGCGCTTTTTAGGAATCAAACCTAGGTACGTCTCTCACTCGCTCTAAGCCTATGTAACCAGCTATATTGCTTTGATAGTTGTTAGATGTGTGTTGCGATTGCTTGTAGCGCGGTCGACGACGGGGTGCGGTGGTGCAACAACTGTCGCACTCTCCCTGTCGCGTTGCTTTGGCACAGCAGAGTAGGGAGAGTACATTGTCGAATACATAATACATAAATTGAGCTGACGATAATAATGGACGGAAGGCATTCACTGCCACCAGCACTGCCATCGTGGCCATAAACTGTGGCGCGCGATGCTAATTAATGCGGCGCCCTATTTTCAGAGCAACTACCTTCTGGTTTGATCTGGCGCCACGAGTCTCATCAACACGGTCAACATTAAGTTAATGCAGTCACCAGGGAGAGAATTCCGTCTTTTCATTCTAGAGAATAACAGTGTCAATGACGCCCAAATCTCAATGGAAACTAGTCCGTTTAGAATTCATACTTGGATAGAATCGCGATCGGGGTTAACCAAGCTTGTCAATGTCTCAAGAGCTTGAAAGGATTAGGAAGTTGGCAGAGAGCTGCTATATAATGAGGTCCGACTCTAGGAAGTAAATACGCTCCGCTCGATTCCGGTTGCCGACTCTGACTCTGGCTCACTCGTCTGGCACCACCAGCTTTCTCTCTCTCGGGTTCCGACTATTTTTGCGCTTGCGAGCTTTCCTCTCTAGCGCCGCGACGAACGCAGCCGAGAGTGTCGGCTTACCGTGCCACTGACAGACGCGCGCCATTGGATGCTTAAATAAAGTGAACAATGCCCGGGACTGGAATCATATCCGGCGACGAGCGCATACCTCTATCTACGCTCTAGAGCCGAGACTCTAGAGCTCTAGAAAGAACTGCAATCTGTGAAGCGTTCATTAGATTCAAATTCACATTTCCTTCATTTATTCACTAGAATATCTCTCGGTGGATCGGGCCCAACAATGAGTAATACTATTAGTTTCTATCTACCTAGAAGCGGAGTCTTAACAATTTGCAATGGCATGTAGCTCGATGTGTCGATGACGGCAAGACAATTCTACCGGCAGAGAATAATCCTGAGCAGCAAACTCGAACGTGAAAACGATTGTGTCTTATCGAGCACGAGAAGCTCGCACCGCGCGCCGCACCGCGCCGGGGCACGGTTCAAGAGCTATCCGCAATCTGGCAATGTCGAGAGATAGCAGATCAGAAGGAGAAAACACTCCATCGTTCTTAGTGGATGAGAACTTGTGGCAAAAATGACGCTCTTCCACTTTGAGTCTTCTTCTTTGAGAGAGGTTGAACCTGGGTGTTAGCTGGTTTTCGAAAAAGGCAAAATTGGCGTGAGTCCATACCGCAGTTGATGACTTGGCGTCATAGAGTTCCGGTGACGGCGCGACGAAGCCCAAAAACGGCACGAAAGCCAAAACTTTCCTGGTACTTCGCAGAGCTGCATTTGCTGCCCGGTAAACACCATTGCCTAAATCACGGCCTGCCTTCATGACGGATTCCATCTCAACCTGTGACAGGCACTCTTTTTATGGGGGATCGGTCCTGCGAAGTGAGGTGCACACCATAGAGAAACATCCGGTAGAAAGAGAGTGTCGCCGGCGGTCGGGCGAGACATAGAGCCTCAGGAAAAGAGAGTAGATGGATCTCGAGCGGATGACCAAGACTCGCGAAACTCTAATATCATCATTTGCCCCCGACAACTCTTCTCGGCTGCTCGTCGAAAAAAGACCTGTCGAAAGTGGACGGTACGCAAAGAATAGTGTCTATGTGTATGCGGCTGGAAGGTGCCCAGAGGGAGCCCGGCCCGCATACTCACTCCTATAAATAGACCGGAATCACAAATCTGGTGATTAAGGCTGGCTGCAAAAACACAGAGCGATGATTCGCTCAGGACGGAAGCGGAACGCTTTCTTTCCCCGGTATATTTAGCTTTCTTGGGAGAAGGCATTTCCAAGGGGCTAGTTTCGCCGATGAAGAAGCGTGTCTGTGCCTCCTGGTCATCCGCAAGGCTCGCTAACTCCGACCGCGAGGGCACGAAATCAGATGGAAAAGGTTGTTCGATTGGTGTACCTTGAAAGTGGGTATGCACCCACGCTTTGCAAAGGAGAGGCAGCAGCAGAGGCGCGCAAGCGCACGCACCGTACACGCACACGCACGCACACGCCACGCACACGCACACGCACACACACAGACACGGAGAGACGGGGGTTGATGGAGATATGAGAAGAGGCCAAGCGTCCAGAAGAAGGATCAGTGCGAACTGCTCGCCGTTAGCCGACTACTCGGGCTAGGCTGAGAGTTCAGGCCGGTTTATATAGAGAGCTACTCTCCGAGAGAGGATCGCGTCCCGCGTCCCACGTCCCACGTCCCACGTCCCGGCATGCGAGAGAAGAGAGGAGAAGAAAAGAGAAGAGAACCGGCGCGGCGCGGCGCGGCGTGGCGGAGCGTTGATACACACGTGACAACGGGGACTCATACGTCCGTGGAGCGTGGAAGAAAGGCATATGCATAGGGGAAGAAGAGTGTCTCTCGCGAAGAGAAGAAAATCGACAGGGGATCAGCCAAGTACTACTGCCAAGTTAGAAGTGTGATAGGTACATCTTGGCCAGTAGTGGTGAAAGGGTGCTCGAAGAAAGTAGAATCGAGAGGTGTCGTAAAGGGCCGTACGCCTGGGGAATGTCTCAGAGTCCTATGAAGATTTTGTCCACCTTGAGTTGTGGATCGAGGGAAGGGTTGGCGGCGGTGGTGGCGGGCAGAGAAATAGAGATCGATGATCGAGAATGAAACTCTAGCCTCTCCCCGATGCTAATCTGCCAGAAGCTCGAGTAGACTTTGGGAGTAACTCTGGCTCCTGAAGGATCTCTGAAGACCGGTCGGTCGGTCGGTCGGTCGGTCGGTCGGCCGGCTTAGAGTACTGAGCGCGTCGGACCAAAGAGTCCCAGTTGCCAGGGACAAGGCAGGCAAAGAAAACGTCCGTGAGAAGAGCGATTTCTCATTGACTCATGCTAGAGAAGCAGCAGGAAAATGAGAAGAGGCCGGTAGCGATCTGGGGAGGCGAGAAAAGTTCCAGCCGCAAAACCACCGGGCGAGTCTATTCTTGGAGAAGCCAAGAGAGCCAGGAGAAAGAGAAAGGGAGCAATGGAAAGAACCGTATGGTACCGGGAAGCAAAAGGAAGGGCGTGCCAAGTAAGAGTGGGAGGGGAGAGCACGTCGCCGAGCCGTATTAACCACCAAGCTTAGTCCCTGTTAACAGCGCAGAACATTTTTGAACCCGTTCCAAAGATCTAATGTTGCATCCTCGATCGACCTTTAGCCGAGACGTCACTCGACAGTCCAGAAGCTCGAACCGCAAATTCAAGCTGGCAACTGTTTGGCCGAGGCTGCTTTATTAAATCGACAAATCAGTAAACTAGCTATATTTATTTGATCCGCTCCGCTCCACTCCGCTCCGTTCGATTCCAGGAGAGCGATGCCCCCTGGCCGAAGGGAAGAAGCCGAAGGCCATCTTGTCGGGTTTTAATTACGCTTTAATTAAAGGCGCGTCTCTTTGACAATCGGAGGCAGTATCAAGAGCATTGGATAAGAAGAATTTAGGGGAAATTGAACTAGGCGATCTTTAGTTATTGCGTTTGGAAGAGTGGAGGTTTCTGTTGTCTGGTGCTGGCCAATCAGTGAGAGAGCGATATTGTTGGCCTCGTTGGGTAGAGATGGAGGATGGTGGTTTGGTGGTTTGGTGGTTTGAGGGGTGGGGTGGGTCTGAGAGCACGAAAGATACCAGCGGAGAAATGTCGGGGGACAGAAGCAGCTGCG
This sequence comes from Ectemnius continuus, assembly GCA_910591665.1. Taxonomy (NCBI): domain Eukaryota; kingdom Metazoa; phylum Arthropoda; class Insecta; order Hymenoptera; family Crabronidae; genus Ectemnius; species Ectemnius continuus. The sequence goes on along the minus strand of OU342859.1, from coordinate 19,966,092 downwards.
CGAAACGCGCCTAGGTGGAGCCGTGCCGTTCTCTCCCGTCAAGAAGGAGTTCCCTATTACCAGCTACTCACTAGTCAATACCTACCAAGGTGAGATAGGCGCGTTCATAACGCGTGCGTGCTTTTCAAAGAAGCATCCTTCTTCGCATCTTTCATTACAAGCTATATCAACCAGAAGCTTGATGTGTTTCCCGCGCAAGATTTTCATTGATTCTCTTGCCAAAGTGAATCAACTTCAATAGACTTCCCTTGCTCTAATGGCATTTACAACAAGTGCCAATTAGCTCATTTGGTAGCACAAGCAAGCCAGAGAATACTGAAGGTAAGTGTCCGTTTGCGAATAGCATTCTCGGCTTTAATCCCAGATAGTAATATCCTCCTTCATCCATCCCCAGTTCTCTATCTCCCTTCATAACATAAAGTATGTACAGCCCCACCCCCACCCTTCCTAAACCATTTCAGTGTGCAGACGAAACGCGACTTGGGCCAAACTGCGTAGATCAGCTAGCTTGTCAATATATGTATATTATCTGACAACAATTGGACAAGAGCACTTGCCTCAACTGCGCGAGGTGCGTGTCGATTAAGAAATGTCGCTTTAGAGAGCTACGCCCGAGATTGTTTCTCTGAAAGGGATGTTTGGTTCAACGATTTGTTGGATTGCAAATCTATCCGAGGTTGATTGTACGATTGTAGTATGAAGAAGGCGAAGCCTTCTCTTTCCGGGGAACATCTACTACTCAAGTGGGATAAAAGTTGAATGGGGACTCGCGAGCTCCTTCCCGTAGTGGCGTAGAAGCTTAAGCTCCGCCGGAGTGAAACTTTGACGAGACAGTGTTATTATATGAAGGGGAGCGACAAGTACGACAAGTAGAAGCCCCCAAGGAGCAATCGTTCCGTGCAACTAGCGCTCCAAGGAAGGACACCTCCTCAAAGAGGAACCGACACGCATATGCCTCGATCGAAGGAGACTATCTCCCCACCCGGCATCTAGCATCTATTCACCCTCTCACCCCTTCGAGCCGAGGCTTGCCAAAGCCAGCCGACATAGAGAGAGAGAGAGAGAGAAAGGCGTGCGTCGAATGGGCCGACCGCCCTATCGATTTTATCATTCTGCCTCTGCAAATTCAACCGCACTTGAAACGTACCTGGAGCCCTCTGCGATTTATACCACTCCTCTTCCTCGCCGGAATTCTACGAAATTCATTAGTCAGTACGATCTTTCCGCCTGTTTTCGGTGCAATTCCGGCACTTTGGCTACTGGTTTCATGTTTTCTATCGGTTTTGAGACTCGAACAATCGAAATATCAAGCGTTCGTAGCGGTCGCAGGACCTTCGAAAAATGGAAAATTTTGGAAGGGCTATGCCTTAAACTTTAGGCCTGGAAACGGTCGGGAAGTATGGAAAACATAGAAAATAACATCGAAATCAGAGGGAATGTTTGTTTAGCTAAGTGGTAATATGTATGGTGCGAGTGGTACGAGCGGCGGACGGGCTGTTGAATGCGAAAAGCCCTGCTAGCTCCGTCGCGTCGGTCGCCATGGCAACAGCTCCGAGCGTCCCGGCATCGGGACGCTCGATACTAGAGGACGACGCTGACGCTGACGCTGACGGCGACGCCGACGCCGACGCCGACGCCCAAACCTAAAGCAAGCATGGGAAAGCAGTATGCGGTTGTAACTAGCCACGTAACTAAAGAGTGGCGCCGCCCGAGCAATTTTAGAAACAATCGAGAATTTCGAGTCCATGTCTTATAATCAACTTCGTTTTTATAGAGTTAATAGTTTGGGAGATATTTGGAAAATCCTTCGAGATCCTATCAGACATTTCGTATGCTCGATAGTTGACAAACGCCATGGCAAATGTTTCTAGTCTTGTAGAGCGAACTCTTTGCCTTGCCGCTCCAAGATCCTTTTAATCCCGACGGGATTCGAGCGGCTTTCAGACACATCGACTAGAGAGGGAGAGGATGCGAGCAGAGCAGACGTTTAGCAGTTGTGGCCATCGGCAATCGCATCCCCGCCGCGCCGCGCCGCCTCTGATTAATCAGTGATTTCGCGTATTCTTGTTTTTTCGCCTGGCAGGCGCTAAAGTTAAAGGTCAGTTAACAGATTGCCGTGTGGAGCTTCCATATGAGAGAATGAAGTCGTCTTGACGGATATCACTTGGCCACTCATTGGTACCACTACCCTTAGCTACTCTATTCTATTAAAGTGCGACTAACTAGTAGATTCTTCTTTCTCACAAGGCAGAGAGAGGTTGTGCCTTCAGTCTTGGAAGCTGCATAAGAATGCCGGTTCAACGGAGTTGAAAAGCTGGATTCGTGCGGATTGGCTCGGAAGCTCGTTCATCGATATGGTCGCTCTTTCTTAAGGCTCGCTGATTCTCATTACGGAATAGAAAAAGGAGCGCGCGCGCGCGCTTCAAGTTTCGAGCAGAGAGAAGGAGGAAGGAGAGTTCTCTTTCAGTTGGCCGGCCTCGCGACCTACAAGCTTCGTTTGCACTTTCCACCCTCTTTTTGCGTGCGTTGACCCGTAAGCTAATAGCAAGGGTCGACTAACTCAGGCAGGATTTCCCAACGAAGAGTGGAATAAAGATTTAGCGCGATAAATGTATCAGGAAAGTAGAAAAGATTCACTCGAAATCTCAGTCAGGCCAATCCAGTTAAGACATCTAGCAGATAGTATCGCAATTATAGTCGTAAGGATGTTGAAGGAGAAGGAGCATAATCCCATATCAGGAATAACCCAACCCCGTGAGACCAGAGATGTTTTTCTCCTTGCCCCCCCGATTAATTAGTTTCAATTCTCCCTGCATCTGTTTCCCCCTCCAACTCCAGTTGGCACCAGTCGATTGAACAAATAAGCCGTAACACATTCCCGCCAGGGCTTCGATCTTTGAGACCTTCAGGAGGTGAAAATTCAATGAAGCTTCAAACAAGAGAGTCCGATTGATTGACCCGGGAAACACAGTGTCGGGCAATTGTGCGGAAAGCTTCGTTGCCGTTGAGGTGCTGAGGCGTCGAGGCGCAACCGACTGCGGGATGAATTTCATCGAAGCCATTACGAATGAAATCGGACCCTGTAGAAACTACCGAGAAGCCTTCCGCGGCGCATGAAACCGGTTTTTAAGGCATCCACCGGAGCTTTTATTGCTTGTTCGCCAATCCCCCCCCCCCCCCCCCCCCCTCTAGGTCTCGCCGACTCTCTGTAAGCGTGTGTCTTTGCGCCCTAGTGGAGCTGCTTGGCTGCCCCCCGCCACTCTCTTGGCCGAGCCGCCGCGCCGTACCTTCGGCTCAGGTACCGTTCTCCGTGCAATTGCGATTCTTGACATTTTAAGAGCAGGTCGCGCGGTAGTGCGCTGTCGCCGCACCGACTTGTCCACATGACACATAAATTGGTACCATCCCACCCTGGAATAGCCGGGCCCGGCCTCCCAGGCCTTCTTCCTCCGCAATGGAACAATCGAGTTTAAATCATGCCGGCTATCGGGATAAGCCTTGCTGCTCGTGTCTCATCAATTATGAGAGTCCGATCGAGCGGCTCTGCCTACGACTACGACCACGACCACGACCACGACTCGAGCGCTCTTCAACAGATTAATTAGGCAATCAAAACTAATTGACTAGCACAATATTTAAAACAAGGTTTGGGGGTGTGAGCATTATCGGATACGAACACACCCGCCCGCCCACATATCCGCTGACTCGTGAATAATGTCAATAATGTGAGGCAGTGAGACACCGGTCCAATTTGAGAGGGCCTCGATTAGAGCATCTCGCATCTCGCATCTCGCATCTCGCATCTCGCATCTCGCATCTCTCGTCTCGCGTCTCGGAGATTTCACGGTCGGGAGAATGAAGGTGAAAGAAAGGAACGGGTGGGGGGAGAGGCTATGGGTATAGGGTAGTACTAGTAGGTAGGGTAGAGCGAGAGTCTTGCCAAGTTGGCTGGATGCTCTGCCCTTGAGACGTGCTAGCAGCCGCCAAACTACTCCCTTGGAAAGGAGACGTTCCACCCTCAATCGGCAGCCCCGTGCGGCAGAGCACACAGTTACTCCACAGATACTTTTTCCTCTTTTTTAACGCCGAGCAGTTTTCCAGCACACAGCATCGCGATCAGCCTACACCAATACCTTGCTACGGTCTAGGAGACGGTGTATGTCGTACTAATTAATACCAGTCTCGACATGCAACGGAGTAGTTAGAGCTATACCAGAATCCCCTCGCCGCTCCTCTTTCTATAGCGGCCATGACAGCGTGTCTCTACGCGTGGCTGCTACCTTTCGAGCCTCTTTACAAATCAACTGGGAATGTGGTGCGGCGGCCAGATGGCGTGTTCGGGAAAGTTAAGAGGAAGAAGAATGACTCCCGACGACCGCACCCTTCTTTCTAGGGACGAGCACCACACCACTGCCGCGCCGCGCCGCGCCGCGCCGCGCCGCGCCACGCCACGCCACGCCACGCCACGTCGGTTGACTGAAGGAGAAAGATCAGTCCTTCTGGGGTGTCGGAAACAATGTGACATTCAGGTGGGTGGGAGAAGAAGAGGAAGGAGAGAGCGCTTCCTTCTGCGCGTGAGAGGAAGGGAAGCCTCGAGTGATCCGTTCTATTCCTCTCGTGTACTCGGATGTAGAATGCACATGATGCCACACCTTTATTTTTCTCAAGAACCGCTCGAGGAAGACGGCTGAACCTTTTGCCGGCAGGAGGTCTGCTGTTAAATCAGACAATTCCTGTTGCGAATTCAAATATCTGTGTCTGTGATTTTGGCACATTCATAAGCGCAGCAAGGAATGTGAATTAGGAGCGTCTGGTGTATAAAGAAATATACGTATAGAAAATGACGAATTGGGTGGCGGTGAGACAGATGAGCTCTGCTGATTGGGCAGTGCTTCTCACGAGCGAGAAGTTGGCCCCTCTGGGGGCTGCCGACTCTGTTAAAGCTTAAGAATTGGCGTGGTTTTTCGTAAAAACGGTCAGGCTAGCTGATGCATAGGTATAGACATGCATGTAGGTAGGTAAGGTAAGTGTATATCCGGGAAGTTTGGGTCATTGAACCGCGTAGAGGCAGCAAGTACAATGAGCAACTGAGTATTCGTCACACGCACAAATGAGGCCGAGAGCGACACACAGCCGGTCGAGGGACCGGTTCGTCCAGAGCCCCGTTACCGATTTCCCTGCTAGATATCACTCATTTCCCGTAGGAAATTGGCGGCCGAGTCATAATTATGCCACGCCCTCCCTTTCGTTCTCCCCTATGATTCATAAACGGAGGAGTAACCGCGAGTAATAGTAAATTTGCCTAGCCAGAGGCACAACTTGGAAAAGATGATGCCTTTCCAGAATGGTCGAGCCGACAATCAAAGTGAGACAAATTTCCCAAATTAATATAAAATGCGTTCAATTCTCGGCCCGAGTTCCACCAAGATCCATTACCCACTCTTCTCCAGACCGCAATACTCAGTCCCGGCTCAAGCAATTCGGCGATTCTTCATTCCAAGCCTATCAACCACCACCACTCCAATCCAATCTCGGGTTATCAATTCCCGAGGAGATGAATAGAGCGGATCCGACCGGTGACACCTGCATCCTACCCACTAGGAAGAAAGCAAGCTCCCTCTGGTTAAGTTGCCGACATCTTTTCGGAACAATGCAAGTAGAGAAGTCACAGAGATAGAGTGGGTGGCTGGGGGGATGAATGATTGAATGAGTGGAGGCTCCATTTTCCATGGCAGATGTGCAATCAATCCAAAGGATGAGTCAGACCACCTCGTCATTCCGCTTTTCACTCTCGCTCTCTCTGCGCCGCCGTTCCCCCGGTGGTAAAGAAGGGAAGAGATTAGCCAGGATGATCAGGAGGAGACTGCGGCTATACCTTTTGCCTGCATGTTTGCTCCAAGGATTGCCAGAAGTGGAGACTAAACTGTCTGCCTGTCTGCCTGCCTGCCGTTCCCGCCACCGACATCCTCCTACTACTTATTCTAGATCCTAGCAAGTAAATTCATTGCGATCGTCCGAACCTAACCTATTCAGCGTTTGGCCCCAATTAAGCAGTGACAGACCTCTTCACGTAAGATTCCCAGTCTTCGTACCCCTTTGTCCTTTCAATCTTTTTACACAATTTTCACGTAGAACTTGGCCGTTATTATTAGTGTGAAAATTGATAACATCATCCGTGCTACAATTATTTGGATCAGAATCCGACTAGAATAGAATTCATTTGAAAGAAGTATCTTGGTCGAGGAGTCACTCGGTTTGCTATTGATTTTAAAGAATGGATGAAAGGCTATTCATAATTAGAATGTCGGTGGGCAACGATTGCTTATCAACATTGCAGATCAACAACTGATATAGATTCACGAGACAGACAGAGAGGGGGGGGGGGGGTGTCCGTGTGCTTGCCCCAATCGAATAAACGAATGCGACACTGTGCTGGAGGTTGGTATATACCAATAGGTTGGTATGTATTACTCTCGCTAGCGAGCCAATACTTTTGAAAGGACACTAACTGGCACTGCCAGTAGAAAGTAGTGGCTGACTGTATAGTCGGCTCGGCTCGGCTCGGCTCGGCTCGGATATTACAACTGAGGCCGGTGAGGTGGGCCCGGCCCCGACCTACAGTGTAAACCCGGGGCCTTTCCTCGGGGCTAAAGCTGGAATAATCATATGCGCAGTTCGTGATTTATTGTACGTCTCGAGGCCAATTAAGCACCGCGGAGGCACCAATCCGTGAGGGGTATCGCGTGGTCGTCGCCGATTATGTCTGGCCCCGAAGGGATCGCTGGAAAGCGAAGGAAGTATAAATCGCGCAGATCCTATCGAATAAATCCCTCTGTTTTTTTGGCGCTTTTCAACATGGTAGGATGAAGTGAGTGACTACTAATTAGTGTAGAAAGCTCGATAAAGGTTCATGAAATGGGAGAGGAGAGAGTGTTAATGTAAGCAAGCGGATTGGCAGTACTGTAGATGTGAGGTTTGGCAGACGGATCCATCGAATGAGAATGGCAATAGCCGAGAATGTATTGTTGCTACATACCAACTGCAGGCGCGATCTTTGGATTGAAATATAGCTTTACAGGCTTGTTACTCCAGTGAAGGAGTCAGAGTTTGAATGAAGCCATCAGTGGAGTGCTCCACAACGGCAAAAGAAAACTGGGCGAATAAGGCTAGACTCGCTCTACTTACCTCAGCGAGGGGCTCTTCCTTGGTGACATCTCCATTCTTGGGAGGCTCTTCGCGAGCTGGCTTGGTCTTGTCCTTCTTACTGAAGCTGATCGACCTGAAGGACCACTTTTTCTTCGGCTGCGAAGGAGGAAATACCAGCGATAATCATCGAGGAGCTTACACTTCAGGCCGTCATTCTCTTACAAGGGCCGACTAATTCGTTGAAATACTTGTAAATTCTATCAAGAACTTTCAAGTGGGAGATTCATCTTATTTTTCTAGCGTGTTTGTTTACGTGTTACTGGGTCGTTTAAGTTTCTGCTGACTGGACACCGAGCGCAACATTCTCTCGGAGGAGGGGTGCCCTGTTTCTCCTCGCGCGTATCGATCCTCACCGGTTTCCAGTGTTGAACATTAATGTTCCGCTTTGCTGTGCGAAACGACTTTCCATTCTTTCATTCTGTTGCGCTCAGTGTGCAGAGCACTGAGGAATTTCTCAGCCGAAGGGGAAAGAGACCCTCCGAAAGGCGCGTGGAGCCAAGTGGGCTAATCCAACAATTACCCCCTTTCAATGGAATAATCAACAAGAGAGTGTATTTGTTAGAGTAATTTTCCCCACTGACCTTTTCCTTCTTTTTCGTCTCCTTGCTGTCTGGAGATGTGGCACTGCTGGGACTTGTAGCGGTGGCCTCCGTAGGTGTTGTGACTTCGGTAGCCTCCGCCGCGGACTCGCCGCTCGCCTCTGCTTTCGTCTCTTGGTTCGAGTCCTCGGCCTTTACCTCCTCGCTCTGCACCAACAGATACAACAGTTCCCCGCTAGTCAACAGTTTCATGACAAAGGCAACTGCAGTAACCCTTCCAAAGAAGCTTTTCTACTATCAAGATTCCTCGGACCTTGAAATCCACGATTATGCTGCGACGTGCTTTAGAGAACTCCTCTGCTATATCACTCTTTTTCAAGTAGATACCAGCGAAATGCTTGCCCATAAAAGTGCGGAGGGCCCGCCTTGCCTCGCCTAGATTCAAGTCTAAATTGTAGACGAACGCTCACCGGATTTCCCAATGTCGACCTCCACCCCCTTCCACCTTCCACCTTCCAGCACTCTTCCTTTACGCTTTACGGAATGGAAATCATGCGAAATCATTACCGCAGCAGCGTCCTTCTTCCCGCCAAAACCACTAAAAGGTACACCTATTTTCTCTGCCCGCCTAATCGACAATCTCCCCGAGAGCAGAGAGCAGAGAGCAGAGAGCACCGTACTACTTCTCTACAAGTTCCGAGGTTATTCCCCTTTTCTAAAAGCTACACGCCAATTCATTAAATAGTATCGATAGAATCACAATTTCCGAAAGTTACTTCCACCAAATCTTAGTTAGTGTCTACGAAGAAATGAGCTATCAATCATTTGTCGAGGAAGTTTCCAAACTTTTGCCGCACTCTCTCTATCTATATCCATTGTCTGTCGCTGACTCTCCCAGTAGTACAGCAGCTGCCCGATCCTACAATACGGCCGATTCCCGAGACATCGACAAACTCTCCTGTAGCAGCCAGCCAGCCACTTTTGCAACTCTAAGAAGAAAGACTCATAAAAAAGATAGCGGATCAGAATCCCACACCGGCCGATCTTTCATTCCGCCTCCATTTTTAAAGAGATCCTTCATCGGCCCCGAGATCATGCTTTTTATCGATCTTTACGTGCCGGATGGGCTCGACCATCGGCAGGCCTCGTGCCTCCTCCCTCTCCCTCTCCCTCTCCCTCTCCCTCACTGTCTGCCTGACAGATATTCATGAAATGGCCATGTTTGGGTTGTCGCGTCACGTTTACTCAAGACGAGGCAAACAGACTAAATTATGGAGATATACCAATGTATATTAATGGGCTATCGGGGATTCTTCCTTGACGAAAGAGTGAGGTGTTACTCTCCGCTGGAGTCTTTCCCCGAAGAATGACACTCTCTCTAGGACCGAAAGGGAAAGCCGTGGAAATCTTTTGGGGAGGTTCTCGAGATAGCTGAGAAGCTTTGCGGGCATGGAATTCGACTAAAGAAGGGAAGGCAGGCATGACGCGACTGAAGGTGCAGGGCTTGGAGTTTCGTGGGGATAATCGGCCAACCAGTTTGACATGGGATCGAGGCTGAAATAACTCTGCCATTGTTGAGCGGGCCCGAAAAGGCCGAGGGGAAGCCAGCCAGCCTCTTCTTATCCTGCCATCCTCCCATTGAACACCATTCGAAAATGCTCCTTCACTCGGTTCGGCCCTAATGCTTTTATTTCGTGACAATTTTCAGATATTTTCCCGGAACAGTATTGAGACAACTCCAAATACATGGCTCTCAAAGGACATTGTAGCCGAAAGTCTAACTGGCACCTTCATCTCCCCACCTCACAAATGACAAAAACCTCTTTTCACTGCGAACCTAACTCTCCTTTATTTATATTCCGTTGGCAAACTGATATGTGGCTTTGCAGAGTGATGTTTCGGGAAGGGGAGACAACAGGCCAAGCTAGAGCTACAATACAATATCAGTAAGAGAGAGTGCGTCAGTCGATTACACGGCGGCTTGGAAACATTCCGGGCGGAATTTATGCAGGTCAAAGCTTTAATTAGCATCGGGACAAACAGCCATACGGCCGCGGTCCGCGGGACTCGTGTTAATTAACAAACCGTCTTCGTGACTACTACATATACGTATACATACGTATCCAATGGGATCGAGGCTGCTCGATGATTCATCCACACCAGACGACAGCAACGAACCATTTCGTTTTTGCCACGGGCAAAACGACAGCGATAAATACAACGCACAGCTTTTCTACGGGCGTTCTGATTTCACGCGATTACAAGCCCATCCGGTACACAGCGATAATATGTATACTTTAGCTCCCTCTCTTTTCCGTTCATCATATTTTCCTCTATGCCCAAAGGGTACAGGTACAGTACACCTTCCAGAATTCCCAAAAAAGTGAATTTTGAGCTAGGGCTCTGGAATTTTTACTACTTCTTCCTCGATGCAAAAAAACATTCCCCACCAAATTTCAGCTCCGGAAAAGGTCGGGAAGTATCAAAAACATGGCAAAAACCGTTGAATCTAAATATTCAAGATCGGTTTTCCATGTGTTTTAGGTGCAAATCCGGCATTTCCCCCACAACACTTATGTTTTTTTTCCGTTTTGAGACACGAGCAATCGAAAAATCAAGCGTTCGTCCCGGTCCCAGAACCTTCGAAAAATCGAAAATTTTTGAAGGGGTATGCCTTAAAAAATTTGCGAAAAAATGAATTTTGAGATAGGGCTCTGGAATTTTTACCACTTCTTCCTCGATGCAAAAAAACATTAGCCACCAAGTTTCAGCCCCGGAAACGGTCGGGAAGTATGAAAGACATGGGGAAAACCGCTAAAATGAAATATTCAGGATCGGTTTTCCATGTGTTTTAGGTACAATTCCGGCATTTCCTCCACAACATTTATGTTTTTTATCCGTTTTGAGACACGGACAATCGAAAAATCAAGCATTCGTCCCGGTCCCAGAACCTTCGAAAAATCGAAAATTTTTGAAGGGGTATGCCTTAAAAAATTTGCGAAAAAATGAATTTTGAGCTAGGGCTCTGGAATTTTTACTACTTTTTCCTCGATGCAAAAAAACACTTTCTACAAAGTTTCAGCCCCGGAAAAGGTCGGGAAGATAAAAAAACATGGCAAAAACCATTGAAATGAAATATTCCAGATCGGTTTTCCACCTGTTTTACGTACAATTCCGGCATTTCCCCCACAACATTTATGTTTTTTATCCGTTTTGAGACACGAGCAATCGAAAAATGAAGCGTTCGTCCCGGTCCCAGAACCTTCGAAAAATCGAAAATTTTTGAAGGGGTATGCCTTAAAAAATTTGCGAAAAAATGAATTTTGAGCTAGGGCTCTGGAATTTTTACTACTTCTTCCTCGATGCAAAAAAACATTCCCCACCAAATTACAGCTCCGGAAAAGGTCGGGAAGTATGAAAAACATGGGAAAAACGGTCGGGATTAGGTGAGATCAATTATTCAGGAGGCTGTTTCGAGGTGTTTTGGATACAATTCCGGCGTTTCTGCCACTGGTTTCAGGTTTTCTATCCGCTTTGATACTCAAGTAATCGATTTAGCAAGCGCTCACTGAAGTCGGAGAAGCTTTGAAAATTCGAAAATTCTAGATAGCTCTTGTCTAACTCCTGTATCTAGTATAGCATATATTCTATCTATAAAAAAATAGATAGTTAAGAGATAAAAAAAAAGATAGATAGATATTACAGAATATGAAGCAATAACTAGCTATTCTTCTCGGCATCGGCTGGCTGACGCAGTGTGTCCACCATTCTGAGGACTCTATGTACTTATTTGCAGCAGTATCTTCATCAAAGTAAATACAGTAGATGCGGCCATATCTAACATCATTTTACAAGGCGTTCATACTGAGAGCGACGCGCGGGGGATGGGATGGGGTGGGGTGGGGTGGGGGGAGCTGCATGCGAGATGAACGTTTCGGTAAGTCATCAAGGTGGCAGGTGTTCGAAGAGCGAGTTTACCCTGGCAAGTAGTCGCGCGCACCTGCCTCCCTCGAGGCAGAGTGGTAGGAGGGAGAAGGAGAAGGAGAAGGAGAGGATGAATGCAAAAGAAGAGATGTTGCAAGGGGCAAGCCGAGGATGCTGCCGTCCGTTATGCCGATACCGATCGCTTATGAAATCGACCTACTAGATGGGGTAAAACAGGTGCAAAGAAAAACTCAAATGCATTATGTGTCCTTAGCTATGAAGAGTTGCGGAGGTGCTGAGAATAGAGCTTCAAAGAATTTTAGTAGTGCTGGAATGGTTTGAATAACTGTTGACCGTGCGATTGGTACTTTATCTTTGCCCCTTGCCATTCTTGTTCCTATTCTATCTTCTAGTAATCCGAGACTAAGAAAAACTGACGGACGATGGTCAGGAAGGTTAAGAAGAAAAACTAAGTGAGAAAGAAAAGATATCCAAGTACTAGGAAGCCGAGCCAGTTCGGCTAGGACAGTTAGGAATGTTCGTAACCAGACAGATACGAGAGAAGATTAGCGTTACAGATGAGCAGTAGCAGCAGACAGGTGCGTACGTGTGCGCGTGTGAGTCGTATGCTATTTTCATTCTTCGCCAACAATCTTGCTAGGAAATGGTGAATCTTCCCACTAAATACTCAATGAGATGGATGGATAAGCCTTTCGATAAGATTCGAAGAGTCTTCTGCAGGAGAAGGCGAGCGGAAATGTAAGAAGAGGGCAGAAGCCAGAAGCGTCTCTTTCTCCCTTTCGCGCGCCGGATGATGTAACTAGTGCATGACAGCTGCCGGGGTTGCTGAATTGAGGAAATATCGGGTTTCATCTGGCAGGGAGAGTCTTTCGTGATATCCAGCTCTGACATGCTTATAAGACGTACACACGTAAGTAGGTAGTAGACAGTTGCTCCCGCTCACGCTCACGCTCACGCTCTCACTCTCGCTCTCAACTTGAGAGTGACAGCTGGAACATTCGATAATGAGATCGATGAACCGCAGCTCTCTAGCTGAACCCAGTCGGTGAGCCCGGCAACCACAAACGAGACACGTCCTTTTTTTCACCAAAGAAAATGTAACTCCACTCCGGTGGAACAGAGGCCGGCTTGTTTTGTTTGCCAATTGAAGGCACGGTGCGGTGCGTTTAGTGTGCAACGCTTGCTCCTTCAACCTACGACTACTAATTGAGCTTTGGCTGAGGTGTGGGCCGCTGCCAAAGTAATGGGAGCAACAGGAGCAACGGGAGAGTAATCAGTGACATTTCTCCGAGGTCAGGCTCGAAATAGGTCGTTGCGCTGAGAAGCGCGAGTCGCGCTACACGAGTCTCACCGTGGAAAACAATGAGTTATCGCATTATGATTATTCCTCCTGGCGCGGTGGGCTATTTCTGATAAACGGTCTCGGGCTACCGTCTTCCTATATAAACACCTTCTATCTCAATCTCACGTCGAGTCTTACTGGACTTGCGCCAGTTCGGATTTCTAATGGAAAAGCCTAAGTTGCCAGGACACAAAAGGAGATAAATTTCTGAACTTTCCTATGGATCTTCCCAACAGTAAATTGCAGCTAAGGTGCCGCAGAAGGAAAGCAAGTATAGTAGATATTTCAAAATGATTATTATCAACAGTTAACTCTTACCTTCTCCTTCTCCGTCTCCTTATCTTTCGCCGCATCCTTCTCCGTCTCCTGTCCCTTTTCCTTTTCCTTGTCCTTCTCCTTCTCCGCCGCGTCGTCCTTATCCTTGTCTACGTCCTCGGCTACGTCGGTGCGAGGGGCGATGCCATTAGTAGTCGGTTTCGTGTCGGTTTCCTCGATCCTCTCGAGCTTACCGTCACCAGGTGCAGCAGCATCGCCGACGACGCCACCCTCCGCCGGGATTCCTTCTTTCTTCGGCGTCGTCGTTATATCCACAGACCTCTTGCTTTGTCTTCCTCCCATCTTGCCCACTCCCTTGCTTCTCTCTTGCTGCCTCTCTCTCTCTCTCTCTCTCTCTCTCTCTCTCTCTCTCTCACACACACACACACGCGCGCACACACACGCGCGCACACTCTCTCTCTCTCTCTCACACACACACGCGCGCGCGCGCACACACCACACACACACACACACTCTCTCTCTCTCGCTCTCTTTTCCTCTTTCTCCCACCTTCCAACTCTCTGTCTGCTCTCTGTATCGTTTGGCAGGCACTAATCCTTCTCTTCTCACTACCTCTCTTTCACTCTTGCTCCCACTTGCTTCTCAGTCACTTATTCAGGCTTGTTCGCTTCTGCCGCGCAAGTTCAGCTGTTGTCCTTACGCCCAACGCGACTGACCTGCAATCATAAACATCACCAGGAACATTAACTTCAAGCTCCTCATTCTTAACTGAGCAGAGATAAATCGAAGTAGAGGCGAAGGTCCATTTCCTCGGGGTGCCGGACCAACCGAGTAATTACTAATATGGAGCGAGTCCCCTGAGAATGTCCCTCTTAATTGCCAGTGAGTCAGTGGACTTAATTCATTTGAACTTTGAGTGAGGCACTAGGAGCGGGGGTGAAATAAGGGACGCGTGCGGTTCAACGACTTGGAAGAGAAAGAAAACTTGGAAAGTAAAAAAGAGTCGATTGGTGGGAGGCGGGTGCCAGCAGCATTACGTAAATAGGCAGGCAGCCAGCGTGTATCTCGCAAATAAGTAATCAAAGGAAGAAAGATGATCGGCTCATTTGATAACGAATTCTAGTTTCTTAGCGGAGAGCGAGGGGTGGGGTGGGAAGGGGGCGCGGGCGCGGGCTGCAGCCGGGACGATGTGGCTATTCACGTGAATAATGATTGAGCAAAAGCAGCCAATTGTTTGGCCTGCCGAATGATCTATTCAGTGTCTCCTAGGAGTGGCAGCCGCGCGCAGAGAGTCTTTCGTTGCCGATTCTCCCTTCAATAGAGTAATGAGGAGACATTTAGGAGGCAGAGAGCTCGAGGATGGCTTGATGGAGGAAAAGCAGCCATCAACAGCTTAAGCCGGCTGTCAGGCCGGCGCGGCGCGGCGCAGCGCGGCGCGGCGAGGACTCTGTCTCTCGATTAGTGGAGAGTGGTGCGTGTGAGAGTTGCATTCCACCGATACTGGCGACATTACTAGATAGGAAATGTCACCGAGAATTCCGAGGACGAGCACACGCCGCCGATAATCGATCCCATTCCCCGCGCGCATTGGCCAGAAACGATTAGTCGGAATATCGATTACGCGGAAGACAGCCTGCCGTCCTCGAGTACTTGGATGTCGAGAGGTGTTCCGTTACGACAAACAATTGCTGCTGCTTGAGCAACTCTCCTATTAAAAGAGTAGAATAAGTGCCAGAGAGAGAGAGAGAGAGAGAGAGAGAGAGAGAGAGAGAGAGAGAGAGAGAGAGAGAGAGAGAGAGAGATTCTAGAAGGAAAGGACTAGAAGGCCAACGAAAGAGAAAGAAATTCGAGTGACCGAATTATTCTGGTGAGCTGCATTCGCTGAGTTATTAGCCATAAGAAGAGGAAGGCGTAGACTTCACTCGGAGGGAAAGACTTTTCCAAGCAACGGAAGCCGACGGTCGCTATCATTCCCTCCCATGGGGTGAAAGGAGGGAAAGAAAGGGGGCGGTGGTAGGGTGGTAGGGTGGTAGAGCGGTAGGGCGGTAGGGCGGTAGGGCGGTAGGGCGGCAGGACGGCAGAACCTAGGCCAATAATTCGCCCTCGAAAAAGGACATCTGCTCTGCCGGCCTACTCTTCTCCAAATGGAGAACTATGAGCGGACAGTCCAACAGTCTCCGGGGGAAAGTGGAGAGCCGGAGGGCCGTACACTTTTGGGCGCGTGGCTTGACTGACACCCGTGGCCAGATAAATACCCATTCGCACATGCCTGCCCATGAAAATCGAGGCTCGGTGTCCTCTGCTCGACACGAAGGCCGACTAATGCCAGCTAATGCCGGCATTGCTCCCTTGGCAATATTACGCATATCCGGAGTACACTGTGTGGGCGCCACTCTATTTTTGGGAACGTCTCTGCGATAGGGCGCGCATAGAGCAGCAGAAAGAAAGCGAGAGATTCAATGTATCCGGTGGCAGGAAACCTCTCACGAGTTATATATCTCTCTATACGGAGCAGAGCAACACGCGCTCCCTCATTTCCTCGCTTCTGCTGACTCTCGCCGATCGTGTTCACAGTCCGCAAGCAAGCAAGCAAGCAACCAACCAACCAACCAAATGGGAGAAAGGCAGCTGTGGGCAAGTTAACGACCCGTTATCGCATGGTCGCCGCTGTGCTGGAAGGACTCTGAGCTGCTCGCCGCTGCTGAAACTGGTTGCCCCTGTCGATCGGCCGTGGAAAAAGGTACATTGGAGGCAAAGTGAGGGAGAATCATGGAGAAATAGCGTATACGAAGGACAGAAAACCAAGAGAGACTCTGAGGGGACCACGATCGAATTGCCGCGTCGGTTAATGGTATGTCGACGCAGGTGTAGGTAACTATTTAAAAAAAACTGCGTACTATCTGCCATTCTTGCATCGAGCATTTTCCACCCAGTAAGACATTGTCAAGCAGAAGCAGGTAAGGAACAAGTTCAAAATAAGGAATTCCGGTAAGGGCCGGTTGGCACCGAAACAAGCCGCAGACCCGAGGAACGTTTCCCCGGTCCTTCTGCGCAGGCTGCCACTGCCATTTGCCCAACTACAACAGTCGCTTCCGTAGAAACCTTGACGAAAGCCTTTTAAATGTACCGCAGGCGGGTAAAATCGGCAGAAAGCGCGCAGCATCAGGCAGAGATGAGGGCGGTGGTGGGGAAGGGGGTCGGTGGCTGAAAGAGTGGCCAGAGAAGATGAGAGCTAATGGGGATTTTTGGGCAGGGGAAAAGGGGAAAGGGGGAAAGGGCAAGAGGCTAAGAGCGAAGAGCGAGATAAAGAAAACGGTAGGCAAGTAGTACATAGAGAAAAAGGCGACAGCAGTGTCCGTGGCATCGAAGAAAGAGAGGAACTATGCCGGGCCTTCGTGTCGAAATCGACGACTCCCTACACTATTTGCGCGCCTTGATCCTCCCAGTCAGAGAAACTAAGAGAGCAGCACTCCAACGCCACTGGCAAGCGAACAAAGAGCATGCAACCGGGCGGACATTTCCCGTCACTATTCGACAGCAACTTTTTAAAGAGTAAACAAGACTAGACAAGATTAGACACAATTCGGGTGAGAAGAAGCCTCCATGCGGCGAAACTATGTATTTTTCTACAATAGGACGATCAGCCAGCCTCTCTAAGGGTTTATCCTGGCTCAACCGGCTGAACGACACAACAGAGCTACTTGCTCACTCTGCGAAGCCTTTTGAAAACACTGTATGCTACTTCTTGTTAATGAATAAAGCTGTCAATTTGAATGGAATGGACTAGACAGAGCAGGCGATTGCGAGAAGTGAGAGGAGTGCGAGGTTGCCGGAGGAGAGGATCTCCTGAGGAAAAGGTCGGCCGGTAGAAGAGCTGGAATCCCATGCGTGCGAGAGGTCGATCGTTCGTTCAGGGGTTAATACTGGAGGGCGCGCGAGCCACTGGGAGAGGGAATATCAAGATGGCGTAACCGGCCGCTGCTCCCTCCAAGAGATCCTGCGGTTGCAAATGTTCTCTCTCTCTCTCTCTCTCTCTCTCTCTCTCTCTCTCTCTCTCTCTCTCTGCTGCGGCGGCTGTAGGAACGGCCGCTATATCGATCGATGGCTGCCCATTTCCTTCAAAATGGCGCGGGACACGGTGGACTTGAAAAATCTAGGCAGCAGTCAAACTGCACGAAGTTGCTAGGACTCGAGCACAGAGAAACAAGGAACGGACGGAGGATTGGCACCGGCAATTTCAAGAGTGCGGTCTGTGGTACAGGCAGCAAGAGTAAACGAGGGATAGGAGTATGGCGAGACGCGCGCCCTGAGAGGAAGAGGCGAGAAGGGCGAGCGCGAGGGGGTGTGTTCGCCGGGGAGAGAGCGAGAACCGGTCGTTAACATCCCGGCTGGGAAGTAAAATGGGGTGCGAACGAATGAGGCCAATGCGCAGCAGCCAGGTTATAAGCACAATTTCAAGTGGGCCGAGGCCGTACAGTTCTTCTCTAGTAGACGGCACACTCGGTACTCACCTAGGCCCTCGGCGAGCGTCTCGGCAGCACTAATACACCAGCAATACACAACAGGGCGTGCTTGGCTTCTAAATTAAACTTTCCTTCTTGGCGACTAAAACTCCACTATTCCTTCTTTCTCTATCACCGGGCACTCGTATCAACAATCCGAAAAGGAACCGACTGACTGCGGCAGGAGACGCACAAGTGCACGTTTGCGTGGTGTCACGGCGGCCCAGGAAACCGGAGAGAGAAGCTGTTGCGAACAGTCGGGCAAGCAGTCGGGCGAACAGGCAGGCTGGCTGGCTGGCTAGCAGGCAGGCAGGCAGGCAAGCAAGCAGGCAGGCAGGCAGGCAGGCAGGCAGACACGAGGCTCTCTCTGCGTGTCGCCGGGGGTAGAACGCGTGCGTGTGGCGAAAGGGACACCGTAGTCAGGCAGGCTCTGTCTCTCTCTCTCCCGCTGTGGTTGCGGCGGCCCAAGTTTTAGCAGGAGCGCGTTCGTGAACTCATCCACTTGGCTCGGTAACGCGCGACCGACTGGCGAGAAGCGAGTGCGGAGGGGAAGAGTACCGTCCGTCTGTTCGCCCGCCCGCCCGCCCGCCCGTCCGTCCGTCCGTCCGTCCGTCCGTCCGTCTTTCTGTCACCAGTGTATTGCTCGCTCGCTCACTCCCTCCCGCCCCACGTCCACCTTCGCCTGCTTTCCTGCTTCACCACTTTGTACCAGCAGGCTCTCTTCCTCTGTCTCACCCTCTTTTTGTCTCCTTCGCTCCTGCGACTGTTAACTACTACTCCACGAGCCTTTCTTCGTGAATACTATCCCCCCCCCCCCGCCCAGTACTCCAACACTTTTCACGGAGCTTTCTGCATATGACCAACAGGTACGGAATGCACAAAAGTAGTTTACCTTCTTGGCATTCGTAGGTTCTGTCGATTGGACTCGGTGTAAGCTCGGGACGAGAGTCGAAGACACTGAATGCAATGTAACCGAGCCAGCAGTTATACCTCTAGTTCGGCGATCTTTGAAACTAGCAAAGAATCCCGTCGTACGATCGATCGTTACTCGCTTCTTCTTTCTTTTACTGCTCCTTGTAGATTCTCTGTTCTTGGCGTTAACGTTTCAGCTGCTGCTGCTCCCGCGCGTACCTCTCGTTTCCTCTTTGTCTCGGGGAACTCGAGCGTGAAGAGCAGGCCTTTCCCTCCCACTCTTCCTATTGCGTGCGAGCGACACAAGGGCTTCGAGTATAGAGCAGCGCAGTTCCTCTTACTTGCTGGAGAGTGTTGCGAGTTGGTTGGTGCGAGCGCGCGCGCGTACGAGGTGGCGGAGTTCGATCCTCGATACTTTCTACACGCGTCCTTTATAAAGCGAGTGCGACCAACGGGCGAACCGACCGAGTCCCTCTCCGCTCCGATTTATCAGAACGATCTAGACTGCTCGACGGTCAAAGAAAGAATGAGGTCCGGGGTCCGGGAGAGACGAAAGACGGAAGGGAGATACGCGGCCGGCGTAGCGGGTGGTGGCGTGCACCCCGGGATCCGTTGCTCCCGATGGTGGCAACCCTGGCTACGTAGAGTGGGGGAAGGAGCAGAGTATGGGGTTCCAGGGCGGGGTCCCCTCACGAAGGGCTCCCTACCTAGAAAAGGAACCGGCGGCGATTGCCCCAACCGAGAGGACTAGCGATTTTCAGGGTCAGCTCTTTCTCGAGTCCGCACTCCACGTACATACACATACACATACTGTACACTGTACACTGTACACCGTACACCCTACACCCTACACCGTACACCGTACACCGTACACCGTACACCGTACGACATACACTCGTACAGTATCTAGGGACATACGGATGCATGCATCTTTACTCCCTTGACACGGCGGGCGATTGATCCTTGCTTAATTCTAGCAGACGAAAGGACGAGAGTCGCTTCCCGTAGTTGTCGGGAGTGCATACCCATTTCCAGTGATAATTACTAAGGAGAGTGTACTCGGTGTTAACCAGACAGCCCTAGTTATCAACGGACTTGAAAAGTTAGCTTAAAAAGAAAAGATTCGACATGATATGTCAAGCAGAGAAAGGCCGGAGTCGCGTGCAATTGTCCTTGCCATGCAATGGCAACGTGAGTTACTATCTTCCGATGTGTTTACATACATAACTAACTAATTTTGTCCTATAAATCTTGTAGAATGAATTTGTTGTAAGCGGGAATCTAGGAGGTTTTGCAGAATTGAAAGGATTAAAGCTGTTGAGCTAGAGCGGCAATCGTTCAAGCGGGACCAAGTGTGTAAGCATGTAAGTAAATAAGTATGTGTACTATTATAGCTGCCATGCTGCCATGCTGCCATGCTGCCAGCCGAGTGTCTCTCTCAGGCACAAATGCCGTCAGCCGCCTTTCGCTCGACGGTGACTAATGCGAAAAACTCGGCCCACTAGGACTACTACGGGCAACAAATACTCCCACACTCGAGAGAGACGCATCGGCTTAGATAACACCTCGGCATGATCGGAATTTCGACGCTAGATATTTATGGCCGATCCCTACTCCTTGGATTATTAGCGTTCTTATCTCTAACCTTCAATTCAAGACTTTCTACTTTCCCATCGTTGATCTTCTTTGTCTAATACTAGTCGACCTCCTACCAGTCTAGCACTGAAACACTGAAACGCCTGAAGCCGATAGCCAATTAAACAAGGGCGAAATAAGGATGAAAATTAGATAAGTTTTGGTGTTTGGTAGAGATGTTCATCGAGGCGCACTATTGAACATAATAAGTGTCTTGCAGGATCTCCGTCACCGCTCTAACTGTTACACGATGCGTGGCATTTCATCAAAAAGTGACCTCTCGAAATTTGACTTTCCTCGTTGGTCTTGGTAAAATCGGAGATTCTTTTGCCAGCTGCCAATTTGACAACACACTTAAGCTCTATAAGTAGCAAGTAGTTGTTTCTATGCGTGGTAGCCTAAGTCGAATTGGTGAACTGGTGAATAGAATTGGAATGGGAAAGGTGTAAGGGAGAGGTGTTGATAGGGCGCTCTAGCGAACAAGGGAAAACACTCTGGCTGATCGGATGGGTGCTTGTTTTGGCTCCTTGAATGATGGAGGTGCGCGATAAAGAGGAGCAGGCCGATAATGATGGCTCGGACAAATAATATCGTACTCAGGTTAGCCTGACATTGGTAAACATTTGCCGGACGGAATGCTCCACGCGCACAACTCAAGTGAAGCCGTCGTGCTTGCACGCACTTGCCTTCCAATCCACTTCTTATCTTATACACATATCTATACTATACCTATAGAACGGCTAACTACAATATATCCATTCTATGGAGATTCGATCTAATCTAGTATTATTCTAACTAGAATAGCTGGATCATTTCTCCTGATCGGATAGAGAGGAGCGCGGATTGGAGGACTGGGGCATGGGGCATGGAAGATAGTGGTGTGACTGAGTGATGTTGAGGAAGTGGATCGCGCCCTCTACCCAATTGCGTTTTCCAAGACAGATCTCGACACGATTGCATCTGGGCGTCGCGTCGGCGTACTTCGGACGTTAGGAAAATCCACTCAAATCTCCACTCATTTTAGCAACCACTTGTCTATATCCCATTTCCCACACGAGTCTACATCGAGTAAAAAAGTGCAATCCCAGTCTTTTTCTGAAGAAAACAAACAAGAGGGAAAGATTAAAAATGCAAAAGAGAAGTGTCAAGTATATAAGCTTGTGCAGGTCGGTGCGCCTATTTCTATTGAGAAAGCGGCATGTCCGATAATCGATTGGTCTGTCTGTCGGTAGTACAACGCGCGGTACATGCTTCAGGTAGGCTGGCCCAATCGGTGTCGTAGCCAGCGGCTAAGGTGGAGCTTCCGTTTCCGGCAGTGGACATGCTGTTGCTATACTATCTATTATAGAAGAGAATCGGCCACGGCAGCTTTGGATACTGCTCCGCTGCCGCGAGCTTGAGCGCGAGCTTGAGCGCGTATGAATACGTGTATGGGGGGGGGGGCTTGAGGAGCAGCCGATCGGTTGGTTGGCATGCATGTGCTCCTCGCAGCCAGTGTCTCTCCGTCCCATCATTCTCTGCTCGCTGCGATTTGCAGAGCTTCTCGAGCACGAAAGAGCCGGATTTTATTTCCTGACGAGCTTCCAGCCTCCCGCTCCCCGCCTTCCTTCTCGGCCGTTACCCTCACCCTCACCCTCTTCCACCTGTCGATTTCTGTTGAAGACGCCGCGCCGGTGAAACTAAGCCTCGGTCCACAGAGAATCGACTGGGTTTTCAATATTGTGCGGTATTAGTGCTCCGCGAGAGTGAACGAGAATAATCTCGAGATAAAGGTGCTCGGGGAGCTTTGTGATGGTAAAGAATGAGTTGCAGGAGATTGTGAAAGGAGGGCACGAGAATAGACTCTGCGAGAAAAGGGTAAGACCAGATAGAGAAAGAAAAGTGTCACGGGTGCTCAAGTAACCATGGACAATTGTTCATTGATAAGGAGAGCAAGGACTTTTTCTCTCTCCAACTTTTGGCGAAGAAGGTGCTAATTATCGTCCAGTGATAAAAGGCTCCGTTTTACATTCCTCGCGCACTCGAAATGCGAGTCAAGGCTATGCAGCCTTTGACAAAATTGCTGGTTGCAGGCGACGACGCGACGACGCGACGCGACGTCGCTCCTCTACGAATCGCGTGCAATCTCAAGAAACCGCACGATCACTCCATTACTTTCATGTGGCCACCAACCATTACGTTACTTCTCAATGGACGAACCTAACTTTAGAATGGCTCGGCTGCTTCGTTCGAGTCTGATTTCAATTATTCCTGGGCTAGACATTCACTTCCGATTTGAAGAGTGCCAGTGTTAAGTACTGAACGTTGGAATCCTAGTCTCGGTCTGGCAGAAGCACAACTTTCCTCATTCTCCAGTCAAGTCTGTCTTCTCATCGCCGCCCTCTCCCCATTCCATAACCTGCAAAATGCTCCTGACACTTGCTCATCCTTTTTGGCAGCATTCGATCCTTAACTTCCGGCGATCCATTCCAGTTCTATCATGAACCTAGATTATTTATGGGCTCTCATTGCGATTATTCCTAGAGGCCGACGCCGACGCCGACGCCGACGCCGACGCCCACGCCCGGGCCCACCCATAGACCGCCTGAGTCACTTATGAATTCAAAGCGCACGGAAATCCATCGATCAATATTAATACTGAGCTATTAACCCTAGGCTAACCCCACCCCACCCCACCTCAGACTTCTTATTCATTTTTACCAACAATCATCATCGTTCAAACTTTCTACTGGATTACTATTTATGAGCCTCTTGCATTCCAATAAATTGACTTATTTCAATTAGCCCGAGCTATAAGAAGGTAATTATTAGCGAAGGTGCCTCGATAAGCTTCTTTTGTGACTGGATGAGGATTAGGCCGGCGCTGATGAAGGCAGAGGGGTTGTTAGAATGGGTGGGGTAGGAGTGCGTTGTGATCTCGAGGCTTAATCTGCGCGATAGTGGGCTTCGCTCGCATCAGGGACAAGGTTAAGAGAATGGTAGGAAGGAAGGTCTGGAGAGAGCGGCATGCTTTCGGACCACTAGCACTCATTATCCATTTCCCAATCGGGCCATTACGGCCAAACGTTCCTCCCCCCTTTCACGCTCTCACGCACAAATCTCCGATCAGACCTCTTCCCACTCCCTCTGCTACATACACCTCACTCACGCAGCAATGATCCTACTAATATCGCATTACACATCAAAGAGAGAAAGAGAGAAAGAGAGAAAGAGAGGGAGAGACAGTCTGATCACCCGTTTTAATACAGTTAAACCTCAACTTCCGAATGAAAGTTCATTGGAGAGTCCCACGAAACTCTCACATCCGCTGCCGCCCAAAAGACACCGACGACCATTGTTTCCGGCTTGTGCACCACAAACCAATACTTTTCAAGTGTTGAAAATAATGAGACTACACTCTATGATTGAATAATAATATTTGTTTGGCAACTGGCATCATCTAAGATTCGGACTTATGATTCCCATTCGGAGCTGTCACAAGCCCAATTCAAATAGAGGGCTTAGGGCTTAGAGGATCCTAGCTGAGCAGAGCAGAGTATTGCTGGAATGGCACCAAGAGGATGATTCTCACGCGAGCAGTAACTCGGACTGAATGGAGTGAGGAGATGCGGTTTGTCGGACAGATTTGATTCAATGCCCTGCTATTCTCCGAGCAATTAACGACAAACGGCGGACTGGCTGGCTCCAGTATCGGGCGTTCTATTCGCTCCGATAGGACACAGGCACCGTCGCGTCGCGTCGCGTCGCGTGGCGTCGCGTCGATCCACTCGTGTCTCCACAAGTGGAACCGGTCGTTACTTATCTATCTGTTATGTTGTTTAGCTTTAGCAGGCAAGGAAGTGAGGTCGATCAGTTGTATCACCTCAGGCACGCTCTTCCTCTCGCGGTGGCTGCATTAGTTGAGTTTGGTCACACTCAGTAGGAGTATATGGGAGAATGAATGCTAGTTGAGCAGGTGGGGACTCGGCCACGGTAGGGATGGACGTGACAGCATGAAATTTGAGTAGAGCAGCTGCAGCTCGGATAGAGTTGATGTCGAATTTATCGAAGACGGCCCTCGTGGTGGTTGGTAAAGTAATAAAAATGAGAGAAGCCCCGATTCGGGCTTCCCCGATCGGTTTACTCACGCTTTATTCTCTATGCTCTAGATCTATATCTATAGTCTATCGGTATCGGTATCGGGTCTAGCCCGTGGCGAGTAGTCATTCGCCTGGCAATAAACGAGTTTCGACGTTTCGGCTAGGAGGCCCTACTCTTTCAAGAGCATCGTCTCCTTCTTCTCGGTATGTAAGCGTAGAGCGTAGACTGTACACATAGAGTGACCGAGGGAAAGCTATGGGCTACGAGTACAGTACGGGATATATCTTTGCTCCGCTACGTGATTCTTCTCGGCACAGTGTTTTCGCAAACGAGCTTTCACATTCGATTTGTGTCACTATCGTACTGATTTTCTCAGGCTACCAGACAGGTTCATATAGTGGCAGAAAGGAAAAGTAGAGGGAAAAAAGGTAAGGCGAAGGTCGATCGGGCAGTAGTGGCCAGCGGATGAAGAGGGTGGGGGGCTCGCTCGCTTCCCGTCCATGACATGGGAGGATGCGAGGGCGGTCTCTCCGCTCCGTACTTTCATATTGATTCTAGGATGATTCATGGGGCACCGTCGACGCCCCATGCTTTCGCGGCAGCCTAGCCCCGCAATATTGTACGCTTTACACTACGCAGCGGACACCGCGGACACGACCAACCAACAACCCCCCCATCCCGCCAGGCTTCACCCTCCAGACGCTCCAGACAGTCTACAGACTGCAGACTGCAGACTGCAGACGGCCTCGCGCCCCACCGACCACCATCTCCATCTACAATATCTACTACTTAGATCCAAGGGAAAATCTCATTCTCAGGCAGTTATTATACGCCGGCTGACCTATTGAAAAAGTCGATTTTTAGCCATGCAAAAGAGATAGTTCTCTTATTCCTTTATAATGTCCAAGGAGAGAATAGCGCAAAGGTTATAGCTAGTCATGAAAAGCTAATCGATAGTCTGTGATAAGTAACAATGTTCCAACTGTCTAGGAAGGATTGATTAATCGAGAGAAGTTGAGAAAATGAGAATATTGCAGTGAACGAAAGGGCCGGCTGGAGAGCGTAGGATAGGTGAAAGGAGTGAGCTGAGTTGCTGGCTGATGCGAGTTTCGATCTGGCAGCGTACGAGGCGTCCGTACGAGACCGAGATTCAAGGCCGGACAATCAACTTTCTTCTGCTTCTGCTTCTATAGAGTGAAGCGGAGTACATCTCGTTTGAGCTTTCGTGAGTTGCAAGTTCAAAGGGAAATGCATCACCATGGCGATTGGCAATTCTTTCTTGACATCCAGGGAGAAACGCTCCTTTCGCGGCTCCAAGACAGAGTCGCAAAAGCCAAGCAAACAAGACATACAACTTGAAAATTGAAGGAGCGGCCCCAAATGATCGGGATGCCGCGGAGAATTTCGATTACTACCTCAGCCAGCAAAGTAACGTGGCAGTGCATCGCAGTGTCCAGAGAGGAATAACCTCTAATTATTGACAGGTAGATTATGCTCCCTGCGAGAGCGATACTCATTTAGATGTGAGGCATGTGAATCGTGACAAAAATGTGATCGTGACTACCAAGTGTGATCCTTGTGATGCCGCGCATCCTTAGTTCGGCATGTTATTTGGCTCTCGGCCCGAGCCTGCGAGACTGAGATGATAGAAAGAGCGAGAATCACTGACCGAGGACAACAACACTGGGAACCTGTTAAAGTCACTCCTCTCATCCATCGAACCCTCTCCCCCTCCCCACCTCTCGATCTATCTATCTATGAGATAGGCCGCAAGCCGTAAAGTATACATAGAGCCGCACTGCTCGATAGAACTCTAGAATAGAAGAGACAGAGGGCTCGCGTAAAGCCGCACTGCTCTCGGCTACGTCCGTTAAGTTAAGCTGCTTCGATGTGCAAGCGTCTTCCTTCTCTTCTTCGTCTTATTCCTCCTAACCAGACTCAGCGAGATAAGACGTTAATTCGATACTTCCTGCTTGCTCATCCCCTCTCTACACTCATCACCGCCCAGGGGATTTTGTTCCAGTCTTAAATGACTTCTCGCCTACTTGGCCCTGCCTGCCTGCCTGCTCGCCTGCCTGCTCGCCTGCCTGCCATACCCAGCCTCCGAGCAATCCATCTATATACCTAGCTTTCTTATCCTTCTTCTCGTCAAGTCTCAGGCGTCCTTACCGGGGAAAAGTATAGGAGAGTGTGCGGGACACTGACACACGTCCACGCGCTTCTCCGGCTAATTTACCAAGAATAAAGATGACTTTTAAGAATTGACACTTTCATCCCAATGCACGTTAAATAGTTGTTTAGCTCCTGTGAATTGGTGAGTACGCTTTCCTCTTCGCAAAGGAAAGCGTACTCACCAATACGATTTGCTTTGGAGTTTGGGGGGAGCTCTTCTCAGCCGTGAGTAGGATTACGCATACTTCCAAAAGTGGCTCGGTGATTCGTGAGGAAAGCTCCACCTCGGGCAGGTATACACCTCTGCGGAACCCGACAATCCCTCGGATAACCGGTTTTTTCCGCGATGTACGTTCCTCGAAACGCCTTAATTACCGGGACCGCCATGACGGCTGGCTCGGCTCTCCTTCTCGATCCTTCCAACTCTCTGACCGTCCTTATGCCCGAAACACACCTCTATCAGAATACCAACGATACCAGCTCCCACACTATTAGTTATCTTTCCGTGCCCTTCAACATTTAAACCTTCCGAATGCTCCAAGGCGCACCAGCCGAGGGAGAAAACCTCATCAACTTTATAGAATATCCTCCAGTCCCAGTTTATTACAATGGGACACTATCTGCATACACCACTTTTATGCTATTGTACGTTCAAGTAGTGTTATAATCTTCGACGTAGTGTAGTGTACTGGTATAAAAGCAGCGCTCACTCGGCCGAACAGTTTACCGTTTCTTGCCAAGGGAATGGAGAGCCTCCTTTTCCTTTCTTCATATCAGTCTCGGTCCATTCTCCCTCCCACTCTCCTCTACTCCTCTCCAGTGGCGAACCACCAACCTTCCCTCCTCTCCTCTCCTCTCCTCTCCTCTCCTCTCTGGTTCTCGTCTCTCGTAGTGCACCTACACCACCATACTACGTGTTGTAGAAAACGGTACGTTCACTCTCGACCTCTTTATGTCTTTACCCCTTCCTCCTCAGTCTTATCTTACCTTCCTTTCTCCCTATTTTATTCTATTCTATTCTATTCTATTCTATTCTATCCTATCCTATTGCGTTCAATTAAGAAATAATATATATAAATAATAGATAATACTAATAAAACATCACGCTGCTGCTCCTACTGAGATTTTACAACGTTTTAGTACGCTTAATCTATCTTCTCAAATGGTTCTTAAATTGATTGCTTGAGTTTCAAAACGGGTAGAAAACATGAAAGCAGTGGCCAAAATGCCGGAATTGTACCTAAAACACATGGAAAACCGATCTTGAATATTTTGTTTCAACGGTATTTGCCATATTTTTCATACTTCCCGACCTTTTCCGGGGCTGAAACTTTGTAGAAAGTGTTTTTTTGCATCGAGGAAGAAGTAGAAAAAATTCCAGAGCCCTAGCTCAAAATTCATTTTTTCGCAAATTTTTTAAGGCATACCCCTTCAAAAATTTTCGATTTTTCGAAGGTTCTGGGACCGGGACGAACGCTTGATTTTTCGATTGCTCGTGTCTCAAAACGGATAAAAAACATAAATGTTGTGGGGCAAATGCCGGAATTCTACCTAAAACACGTGTAAAACCGATCTGGAATATTTGATTTCAACGGTTTTCCCTATGTTTTTTTATCTTCCCGACCTTTCCCGGGGCTGAAATTTGGTAGAAAGTGTTTTTTTATATCGAGGAAGAAGTGGTAAAAATTCCAGAGCCCTAGCTCAAAATTCATTTTTTCGCAAATTTTTTAAGGCATACCCCTTCAAAAATTTTCGATTTTTCGAAGGTTCTGGGACCGGGACGAACGCTTGATTTTTCGATTGCTCGTGTCTCAAAACGAATAAAAAACATAAATGTTGTGGGGGAAATGCCGGAATTGTACGTAAAACACGTGGAAAACCGATCTTGAATATTTAGTTTCAACGGTTTTTGCTATGTTTTCATGACTTCCCGACCTTTTCCGGAGCTGAAATTTGGCGGGGAATGTTTTTTTGCGTCGAGGAAGAAGTGGTAAAAATTCCAGAGCCCTAGCTCAAAATTCATTTTTTCGCAAATTTTTTAAGGCATACCCCTTCAAAAATTTTCGATTTTTCGAAGGTTCTGGGACCGGGACGAACGCTTGATTTTTCGATTGCCCGTGTCTCAAAACGGATAAAAAACATAAATGTTGTGGGGGAAATGTCGGAATTGTACCTAAAACACGTGGAAAACCGACCTTGAATATTTAGTTTCAACGGTTTTTGCTATGCTTTCATGACTTCCCGACCTTTTCCGGAGCTGAAATTTGGCGGGGAATGTTTTTTTGCGTCGAGGAAGAAGTGGTAAAAATTCCAGAGCCCTAGCTCAAAATTCATTTTTTCGCAAATTTTTTAAGGCATACCCCTTCAAAAATTTTCGATTTTTCGAAGGTTCTGGGACCGGGACGAACGCTTGATTTTTCGATTGCTCGTGTCTCAAAACGGATAAAAAACATAAATGTTGTGGGGGAAATGTCGGAATTGTACCTAAAACACATGGAAAACCGGTCTTGATTATTTTGTTTCAACGGTTTTTGCCATGTTTTTCATACTTCCCGACCTTTTCCGGAGCTGAAATTTGGTGGGGAATGTTTTTTTGCATCGAGGAAGAAGTAGTAAAAATTCCAGAGCCCTTGCTCAAAATTCATTTTTTCGTAATTTTTTTAAGGTGTACCCTTCAAAAAATTCCGATTTTTCGAGGCTTTTTTTGCGGGGTACACGCGTTATGTTGGATCACCCGGAACCGGATAATTCCTCTATTATATTTTTTCGACCATTAAGATTTCGATCTAAGAACCGAGAGCTGAGCGAGACTATGGACTCACCATCGTCCATTCTGCCATTCTGAACATGTAATCCGATTATGCGAATAGGAAACGGTGCAGTAAAATCCTTCTCTTCGCCGTGCTTGATCGTAGCAAAGTGGAATCCGTGTATGACGGGTGAAGTGTGAGGTGTGAGTGAGTGTGTGTGTGTGTGTGGGGGGGGGGGGGGGTTGTCCTCTCTCGTTCGGGCCTGTATAGCTGCTCGCTCTAACCGATACGGCGTATCTTAACGACGTAGGTCACGGAGGCCAAAGAAACAGTCCATGACTCTCTATCTTTGTGAAGGAATTACTCGCCCGAGAAAAACATGACGTCCTTAATTCGTCCGGCAACGATGAACAACGCAGAACATCGTGGAACATCGACTGGCACTTGTTGGCCCCGTCTAATCTCCAGTATTGCATACTACATATATATTTCTACTGGGAGGGGGCGGAGGCTTCTAATGAGCGCAGTATGTACTAGTTTTTGATGGGGTTGAGGATACAACTCTATGCATTATGAAGGAGCCCGTTGAAAAAGAAGAATATCTACGAACGTATGGAAAACGATGAAGAATGCGTTTGTGTATTACGGGGGCACTTTACAATCCACTGCTTCAGTGCAGATTAGGCGTGAAACCGGAACTCCAATACATTTCCAATATATTCCAATACATATACCAGTTCTCTGATTCTCACACTAATTCAGGCTGCATTGCCGCTTTAGTTACTCGAGGTAGCAAGTGCAGTACGCAGTAGGCTTGGTCGACTCTACCCCCCGTGGTGTGGAAGTGCAGTGATAAAGCAGCGTCGTGGGGAGGGGGTCGACCGATCTTTATAAACTCATTAGTTATGT
This sequence comes from Ectemnius continuus, assembly GCA_910591665.1. NCBI lineage: Eukaryota > Metazoa > Arthropoda > Insecta > Hymenoptera > Crabronidae > Ectemnius > Ectemnius continuus. Next base: position 19,935,824 of record OU342859.1, on the reverse strand, counting down.
ATTAGTAGAAATATTGGAGAGTAAAGGCCGATCAACCGGAGAAAGCAGTTGCGTGTTTACGAGGTTAGAGTGGGAGTGAGAGGCGCTATTTCCTGATGGTGTGGAAGGAAGGCACGCGGCTTGGCACTGGTGGCTTGCGACTGGTGACTGGTGACTCATGACTCATGACTCACGAGTGGTGCTGGAGGTAGAGAAAGGGAGGTGGTGAGGCGGTGGCATATGGGAGAGTGCGGCTGGTAATTTTCGTTCGGTATTCCGGTGCCCTTGCAGACACGGCGCTGGTCGGCGAGGGGCAAGCGAACCTGTACAGCCAGCCTTAACCTTAACCTCGAGGAGAGAGCCTAGCTCCCGGGAAGCGAAAATCCGGCTCCACACGCCCGCACCTATTTTAAGGTCCCATCTCTCTGCATCTCGCTTCCGAGAAGCCCTCTCGCAACCCACATATCCCACAGCGGTTGACTGCTAGCCAGTAAGAGCAGATCAGCGCACAACATCACACTCGACCGACTATCGCTCCTCGAGTAAAGCCACCTATTTCCGAACTTGACTACCAACTTGCGAAGATTTTGAATTCGTGATAAATTGCACGGGCGACATCCTGACAATTCGATTCAGGCAAGGAAGGAAAGAGGGGGGAGCAGTCTGGAATTTCACTAGTAACAAAAGGGATTGGATGTCCAGTGGATTCACCTTCCCCGAGAAATGGGGAGGAGGCATATCAGCGGGGGAGCTGATCGAGTTGAATCTTTCGGGCACAAAGATGGCAGAGTGGTGAGGGGGAGAGATCGCGCGCGCCATAATTGTGCCATTGTGCTGGCGCTCGCGATTGCGTTTAACAGTCGCGGTCATTTATTCACTTGCGCTCCCAGCAGATAAAGGGGAAGCAGGAGACGAAGAAGAAGAAGAAGAAGAAGAAGAAGATGCTCGGAAAAAGAAGGATGTCCCACGAAGATGAGCACAGAAATAACGTGCCCCTAGATTGGCGTGGGTGAGTACGAGTGACTCAGGACCGGCCGATTAAACTCTCCTTGGTTCCTTCTCCCTCGAGCAGCATTGAAAACTTGGTTACCATAGAAATCCCGGTGTGGCACTCGAATTAAAGCAGCTCCGAGCGAGAGCAGAAACAAGAAGGAAAGGCTAACTAACTGGACGAGACACGATCTAATGAGCGGCACGCTTAGCACATGATAAACAAACTTTTGGAAGCATTCACTTGTATTCTCCCGTAAAATGCTAATTCAACTGAAAAGGCGAGCCCTGCGCACCTTGAAGAACCAACGAGAGCAAGCTCCAGATAGCATAGATAGCGGACAAAGCTCAGAAAGCTTGGACCCCCCGAATACAATATATCGGAGTCTACCTGGCTCACAATCAGTAAATATTTGCCACCCTAGACGCAGGATGACGCTACGCTCTACCGGCCAATTTCACTCTGCTGTTCCATTTATCAGGACACGTGACGTGGCCTCCAACCATTGCTACATTTAATCTTCGCTTATCTCTATCTCTCTTTCTCTGACCGAACGTGTTGGCCAATTTAGTTTACAGCATACACTGACTGCTCGAAGAACTTGAAGAGTTCCTCCTCTCCAATCATCCGGGGAGAATGGCAATAATTAATCGTGCGATTGCTCGTCGACTGGAAGACAGGTCGAGTCTTCGCGGTGCCTGCTGCCTTCTCACTCGAGCACCAGAAAAACATCGACATTGATAAAGGCAAGGCGCCCAGTGGTCCAGAGTATGAATATATACGACTAGACCTAGGCCACAGAAAAGGAATCTTTGTTGCGATTCATCTGTGAAAAAACCCAAAAGAGTCGACGAGACAAGAAGAAGAAAGGGTGAGCAGGCGAGTAGGCGAGAACTCTATGCAAAGAGAAGTACAACACGCACAGTGGGATCGGAGACGAGGAAAGAGCAGAAGAGCACAGAAAGCAGAGCAGAGAGGAGAGGAGAGGAGAGGAGAGGAGAGGAGAGGAGAGAGTGAGGTAGGATGATGTTGAGTGGTGAGCGAGCGAGAGACAGTGACAGAGAGGGGGAGGAAGGAGGAAGAGCGAGGTTGAACCGGAGAAAGAATGCGGAGGAGAGCGCGCGGTGAGCGAGGACGAAGACGGGAGAGCGAGAGCGAGAGTAGGGCACGGATGGTGAACAGCTGCCACCAGTGGCCATGGTGTGGCCGTTTATGGGAACGTGCCCCCATAACCCTCATACTATTCCCCTCTGTCGAGCTCAGACATTATCCTCCCTCCGATTGCGCTCTCTCGATCTCTTCTTTTCGGTCCCATGCTCCATCCTTTTTCCAGCCGCTCTTTCAGTCACTGTGAGGAGGCAGCAGCGCAGCAGCCCTATACCTCTATTCGCGGCGTTGTGCGATGCGATGCGATGCGACGCGGCTACTGGCCGAACAAGAGCGTGCTCAGGAGCCACGTGCGTACTGTAATCTGTGAGCGATCGAGTGGAAAATCGAGCGGCCTTCTCGCCGGAACCGCGAGGGCAAGCAAAATGCGTACTCACCGAATACGAGGAGCGAAGAAGCAGGGCTGATCGGCGATCTGAATACGCGTTGTTTGTATCTACCTCGAGAGGAATTAGCAGGCCTGTTAGGATTGGAAATCCTGTTCAATGAAATCGACCTCTTACACCGATTGTCAGTGTCTCTTCCAGTTGCGGTTAATATTTAACACTCCATTTTCTTTCTTCTTTTCTCTCTTTGGAGAACCGTGACGCGGCGAACGGTCCTATTGTATCGTCGAACGGCCATTCTTCTCGAGTCAGACAACCTCATCGACAACATTACGAATTAATGAACACTGGCTTGGCGATCTTACAATCTGTACTAAAGGAGCAGACCGGTAGAGCGGTTGTTTAGTTACGACAGCACTAGGGAAAGTAGGCGAGATAACGGTAAATCGATGTACTTGCCTCGGAGCGAGTGTGCAAGCCCCACCTCACCCCACACACTCACTCACCGCCAAGTTACACGACCATCGTCGGGGGCCAACTGCCAGAATTCACTTTGAGTATATTGAATAGTAACGATTGGCTAAACATCCCTATGAATTGCCAAAACGTTCCGCTTCCTTATTTTCATTTCAACTTGATCGAGTGGGTAAATCAGTCATCTTGGAGGCAGGGGACAGGGACGACCCGATTGGTCGACGACGACCATGGAGCAGAAACATCGGAGAAGGCTTGTTTTGTTCGGCAACGGTAACATTGTTGTAACACGAGAAGATATTGTCCACTTGAGACCGACGAGCTACGCCATGGAAGAGAATCACTCACGGTGCACGTGACGACCCCCGATACACCAACGACGCTGCTCCTCTCTCCTCTTTTCTTTTCATCGTTCCGCCTTCCAGAAAATCGCATTCCTTAGGCCGCTGCACACCGGCTCCCTAACATTCTCTCTGCGCAAAGTTTTCCTCCCAATATCGGGAATAAGAAGTAGCCCCGCTAATCGTTTGCAGCACTGGAAAACAATGTTTCTGTCGATGGCCACTTCTGACCGGAACGGCGCCGGCAACTTTGTTACGGAAAGGAAGCATATTCCTATCGGAGCTCTTCCTGGAGGTAGAGAGGGCAGTGAGTGGGCCAGGCCATCTCAAATTCGATATCAATTACAACTCTGTATTGAATGGAAGTTTTTCTTACGCGGTTCAATAAAAGTCAGCATTGGGAATCAAACTGTTGCATACAGTGTGCAACTGACTTAACGACTTCTGAAAAGCAACGCTACCCATCAATACTGCCAACTGCAAGAATGCCAAACAAAAAAATCCATAGGTACTTCGCCTTGGTCACGAACGTCCCGATAAGTCGTGTCAAATAATATCGGCATTATCGACAAATGCTCCCGAGTACTGGGAATACCTGGTGGCGGTTTCATCATGGCAAGTGGCACGCAATGACTCTAAAGGCATATCTCCCCCCGTCTCTCTGTCTCACAGCGACGCACGCACGCACGCACGCACATGCTCCGTCGAAGCGTAAGCCTGACGATTCAGGTGGGGGAGGCGTTTTTTCCGCCGATGAAATTCCAGCCTGGCGATTCTGGAAGGATCGAAATGTTTCGTAACGCAGCCGCTGGCCAGGTAGATAATATGGTGGCCGAGGGCCGAGGGTTAGCTGAGTTGGCTGCTACGACCAAGGAGGAAGCAAGGCCCGCAACAAGGAAGAGACGAAACAAAAGAAGAAACCGCTGAAGAAGAGGGGAGAGTGGCGAGGCGAGGCGAGACGAGGCGGGGTGGTTTGCCTTTCCAATGGAGAAAAGAGAAGATTCCGCCCGAAAAGAAGCCGAAGAATAAATCCATCGCTCTTCCTGATGGACTCCTCCTTGTGAAGACATTTGAGGCAATTGTTGCCTGAAACTTTGATGTCATATAGCAGCGATTATTACATAACTATTGTACCAATTGGAAGTCGATCGAGTGCTTACGAAAGGATAAAGGATAAAGATTTCAATAAATATTGAAAAATGAGTGGTAAGAAATGGTAGGACTACTCTATTACGTGAGAGATAGGCTTCTTTTCTATGTGACTGGTGAGTACTTTCTCCAAGGACAAGGACTTTAATTTGAGGCGATCTCTCGGACAAGCGCTTCAGAACTTGGCTGCGTTTAACATGTCGGGAGGAGAAAGAGAACCTTGGGTAGAAGGTAGAACAGAAGAAGTTGCCTGCGATCACAGCAGAACCAGTTCTCGCGCCTTAAGCGGGCGGTTCTCACACGTTCCACACTTACATCGGCAATTCCAATTAATTGCCGATGTTCCCTCCACCGTCATGAGAACCACTGGCCCTCACGTTTCGGCCAATCTAGGTTCAATAGGGTTCCCCTTGCCGTTCCATGCAAAATCCGACATTCCCAACAGAATTATGCCTGCTCCCACCGCCAATTCATCCAATTCAGCAAACTATGCTAACCGGCCAAGTCTAACCAGATATTATCCAAAACTCCTACCGAAAATCAATAACTTGCTACATATGTATTAACGACCCTCGGTCGTTTATTAGTTAGATTAAGCTGATCGCAGTGCTCCTCTACAACTTTGCATATTGCCCGCACTAATCCTACTCGATGCCGCCGATTCACACTTTCTTTCCAGTCTTTCCAATCACTGTTGGCCACACACTGCTTATGATAGATACTAGATCTATTGATTAATAGACGCAAATCTAGACGTGAGGTTGTTTTCTACGTCAGGGCTAATATCCGAAACATATAGATTATATGGAGAAATTAGTAGAGCTTATATGGGTTTATAATGTATCAGATTGTATTATATATGTATAGAAGCGAGTACGTGAGAGTGCGTGTCTGTGTGGAGGGAGAGATGGAGAGTGCCGATTGAAAAAGGCAAGTGCATCACACACCGTACAGTTGGAGGCTACATCTCCCAGGAACACATGAATTCAGCCTGGCGGAACAAAGAAACCGAGCGTCGCGCGAGTAATCGTCGCTTTTTCTCGTTTACTCTAAATCCCGTTAGGAGATTTCACCTCGCTCCTTCACTGCGGTATTAAAAAGAAAGGAGGGAAGGGAGTGTGTCAGGCTTGCGAGCGGGGTCGATAACCGGCATTCGATATCTCGAATCCGAGAAGGCGGTTGCTCGCTCGCTTGCTTGCTTGCCCCTGCCTTCTTCGGGTGGGGCTCCATCTTCGGCTTCGCCTTCGACTCCGACTCCGACTCCGACTCCGACTCCAACTCCGAGGGAAGAAGCGAAACATTTATTTCATTTTTCTCTTTGCGCGCGAGACCTCGTAATCTCAAGTGTAAATGTCCATCCTCGGCAATAAAGTGCAAAAGACGAACGGGCAGCCTCTATCCCATCTGAGTCACTCCTCTCAGATTTCTTACCAGCAACAACAATCTTCCAATATGCAATATCGAGAGTAAGGCATCCTCGGGGCGGGCGGGCCGCTCCATCCCTGGCTATTTATCGATTATTATGTGTCAACACTCCACAAGTAGTAATGATTTCATTTGGAGAACGCTAGAGTCCAAACAATAGCCCACCATTTTGACTGTTTTTATTTCTAACCTTAGCCCGATTCATATCTACCATTATTAAAACCATAAGTTACTTTCGTTCTCACGTTCGCTGGCTCACCAGTCGACTGCCAATCTATTTTAATCTGTCCTTGCGATACCGTCGAATATTCAAGGAATTTCCTGTCCAAGGCGTCGTGTCTCCGGTGGCGCCCTCGGCTGCCGTTTGTCGCCGGCGCGCAAGGATCTCACCAGCCGTTTCTTCGGAAGGCGAAGGGCGGAGGAGAACGGTAGCAGCAGCGTCGCCGCCGCCGCCGCCGATGAAGAAGACCAAGTCGACTCTGTCGTTGGTGCGCCGAGATACGGCGGGAGGATACTACGCTACACTTGAATAGGAACCGGAACTGGCGAGATGCGTGCACGGAATGGATTATGGGATTGTATGAGTACGGTCGCGCATATGAATTGGATAAAAGAGAGCTTCGGGCTTTCCTATCTTGACAGTGGTGCACATATTCTACGATAGGCACAAATTATTAGCTCCCACCTGCCCCCCCCCCCCCCCCCCCATACTGTCTTTGCTTTCCCTGTTGTTAAGCGAAAATAAATCTCGACTGCCAATGGCCTGGATAGATCGTCGAACTGCAGACGCAAAACGCCTTCGAACACACATCTTCAGCACGAAGAACGACGCACGACCAACAAGAGCGATCTTGACACTCGCATCCAGTTATACGCACGGTCCACCGTCATTAAGCCACCGTGAGGAATCCATAATTGTTGGAATGAAAGGATTAATAACCCTGGGTTTTCTCTCTAACACAGAGCTACAATCCTACTAAGTCTTTCTGCCTTCTATCTGTCTGACTCTGTGTGTGTATGTTACTGTTCAAGCCTGTGTTGGCTGGTACATTACCGGATGTTTGTCGTGTCGCTAGGAACATTATGTTCTCTTACTAGAGGAAGGCTGAGGAAGTTGTTGTTGGCTGTGGAGCGAAAGAATTGTTGGTGTATTCTTTGGTATTATCACTTTGGGCATTCTGTCTAGATTGCCATTGGCTGCTCTGAGCAGTATGCAGTAACTTTTGTATCCGGCAAGAGAAACAGTGAGGAACTCGAAGGGATTTACCGTAGAAAGTGGAAGATTGTCAAGAAACATGAAATGCCAAGTGAAAGTTCGTCATTGTTCTTTGAATGAGAACTTTGCTAGTTTGTAACATGTTCATGTTGACCGCCGGGGGAGCTTGCCACTTGAGCGCCTGTGATCGGAGAATGCGGACTTGGCTTGGCTTGGCGGCGATCCACTTCGCATTACGCCGCCCAGAGGCTCGCCTCGAAGGCTTAATAGGGGGCTTGGCTTCATAGGGGGGCATGTCTTTCCGTCGAGAATCAACATGGATATAGATGCGCATAAATATATATATATATATATCGTAGACGCACGCTCCCAGTAGAAAACGAGAGGTGAACGAAATTTATACTCGGGTGCGCTCGATCCGGCAAAAAGACGACAATCTTTTTGCAGAAGGGCGGGCGAACAGGCCCGGCCCGGCCCGGCCCGGCACATGACTACTACTGCTCTCTGTCTCTCTTTGACCCGGCCAACCTTGAGGCAGACGGTTTCGTGTCGCATAATGCGATATAAATAATACAAATGGAAAAGTCATTGGCACACGGACAGCCTGGAGTAGAGGCCTGTGTCTGCGTAAGAATTTGCCAATAAAGAGCTCTTTCTTTCAACGTTACTCGGGGCGTTGCAATTGCGCCGTTATCAGGGCGAGTCATCATTCATCGACGTATTGACTTCGAGAGAGAGAGCAAATCCGCCCGATAATTCTCGGCCGGATGCACGATTCCACTCAAACTCTGACTCTCCAATGCTTGAAAGTATTGGTGCGCGGAGAATGCACCAGGCCAGACAATCGATGGGTGGGTATAGTACCATCGCGTTGGGTCTTTATGGGATATTTGGTTTTGACTGTTGGGCGTAATTTCAAACACGCAGATGCACTTTGATAATACGCAGCAGATTCAGGCAACGAGGCGTCGAAGCGACGCTCAGGGAGCGCGGAAAATTTGGTAAGGTCAGATGACGCATAATTAGGATAAGGAAGGGGCTCAACGCCGCCTGCCTGTCACCGAGGATCGGACCCACCGAATATGATGTCTCCTTCGGCCAAGGGCCATTACGAGCTCACCGGCTACAAGAATATAAGAGAGAGGCGAGCCAATAGGATAGTGAAAGGAGTGGAGTGGAGAGATTCGGAAATATGAGCCGGTGAATTGGTTTAGAATCCACGTGCCAGGAAATAGGGTGCCATGGAAGCGAACCAGCCAGCCAGCCAGCCAGCCAGCCGGCCGGCCGGCCGGCCGGCGTCACCCGGTAGTACACTGTTGTGAAATTCAGCGCTTTCTCGTAGAAAGGAGCGGTACGCTCCCCTTGAAAGCAGGTTGAAGGAGGCACCGGGCGAGAAGCATAAGCAAAGGTATAAAGTACTCACCGAGAACGATGAAATATCCTTGGGAAACCGAGGGAAATACGGAGCTCGCAAGCACTTGGAACGACACTTCACTCCTTCACGCCGGTCACTGCGCCTGTGCGTTCCAAAAGCTTCGCTTCTGGCAGGGGCACGGTCTCGCACTGGCGACATCTTCCAATCGGATGTTTCAAACGACTTTCACTGCCAATTCTGCCAATCGCCGATCCTGGAAAGGCGGTCACAATCTCGACTACCTTCAGGGAGCAGCAGATATTCAGCATGATATAACACTTGGCGGCCATTCGAGCCAGCCAAGCGACGAGCGGGAAAATTCGATTTCAGGGTTGTGAAATGAGTGTACACGACGGAGCCGAATGATACTGCTCTTTATTAAATCATGAAAGGTAAGTCCATATTCCTCCTGCCATGGCCGACGTAGAGAAAGCCGTAATGCGGGCTATTTAACTTATGATAGAAAATCATTCCGGGCCAATAAAGATTCCTTAGTAATGCCAAGCGTCCCCCGAGTAGCAGCTGCACGTTCCAGCATTCTGTATTAAAGTCTCTTTGTATTAATGAAGATTTTCCTCTCGACCCATCGTAACCAAATACCTTGGGGAATATCGAGCTCGATTGTATCCAAGAAATCAATGGCGTAATTGTAGTCAGCGGGCCTAGTTAGCAAATTAGTGTTCCACTTGTGCTGAGGCGGCCGTGCGTGCAAGTACGCCTTGAAGGAGGAAGCATCACCCGCTGCAAGTCCTTGGAAGGCCAGATTTTCAATGACCTCACCATTCTGACACTTGAACCAGCCGCCGCGTGGAATTAGCGCGGCATCCTCTTTAATTAATTCGACGGTAGCGGCCAGTCGGTCCTCCTCTTTTAGCTCTTTGGGTAACGGCCCCTTAGAAAGCCTGCATTTTACTTGTTGTTGGGATTAAGGAGACTTAGGTTTACGAGTGCTTGATTAGCCGTACGACGTAGTATCTCCTGGTGTCCTCGTCCGGTGGGAATGGGGGATTGACATTGTAGACGTTAGTCACAATGGATGGGTCGCCCTCAAGCTTGTTAACCGCCAGAGGTGTGAGAAAACGAGCGCATTTATTGCTACCCGGCATCAGCAACCAAGTTATTCCATCGGTGCTATTCAGATCGGTCATATAGATATGTGCATTGCGAGGTGTACAATGCAATTTTGAAGTAATTTCAGCAGCAATTTTCCGACTTTTTACCTGTAGTAGTAGGTCTGCCCACTCATACAGTCTCTCTGGTATCCGTATGCGATATGATAGTCGTTGGACTGGCCGTAAATTCTGCCCCAATAGTAGCATCGACGAAACTGATTCTCCTCCTGGAGAATTAGCAAGGAATTCTGCAGTAATTGGGAGTTTTCTGTGCCGATGCAGATGCCAGCATAACCCAAGATATCGAGGCTTTCTAGTAATTTTGCACAGTCCATGTTCGGGTTAGTGATAAAAGTTTCTCTTGGAATTGTGTGAGACCGGGTGGATCGGGGGGAAGTATGGGATAAATCTAAACAAAGAGTAGAGATCAGTAGAAATTCATCCGGCTGAAGTGAGCCGCGGCAGCTGGTGAATGCAGAGAGTGAACCGAGTGAATCTCGCGAACCTGGATATCAGCTTCATTTCTGGGCGTTTATTTAGGATTGTACTCTACCGATCTACCCATTCAAAGGGAGATGTCGTCCTCCGAGGAGGAAAATGACCAGCTGGCTAATCTCGAGGAGATTCGCGACAAAATAATGAATCAACCGCGCGGAGAGCGCATGCAAGTCAGTGCTTGGGAGGAGGACGAGGACGATATTGACACCGAGCGTGGTGCACGAAGTAGGCGCGCGCACTACTTGCTTTCTTTATCAGAGTGGAGTTAGCGAGCTCGAGGATTAAGCCTGTCCTTTTACAGAGCACGATGAGAATGCCTTCCTCAGTGCCGCGGAGACGGGCAATCTTCAGGTAGTGAAATTCTTATTGGCCAAGAACAAGGAGCTGCTGGAGTGTACGGACAAGGATGGCTATAGACCACTACATAGGGCTTGTTACGCCAATCATGTCCATGTTGTTAAAGTAAGAATTGCAGTGGCCAAAAATTATTGGATGCGCAATGCCTGATAAGTATATAGTCTGTTATTGCCATGACATGGCATATAGTTCTTGCTCGAGTGTGGTGCAAGGGTCGATTCAAAAACTGAGGATGGATGGCAGCCTTTGCACTCGGCATGTTGCTGGAACAATGTTGAATGCGCGGCGACACTAATTGCTCACGGTGCTGATATAAATGCCAAAACCAAAGGATGCCAAACACCACTCCATTTGGTGTCAGCCAGCTCCCATAACTCTCCAGCTCTCCAGTTGCTCCTTCTTCATCCTGACACTGAATCGGGGACAAAAAATTTTGCTGGCGATACCGCATATGCTGTAGCAAAACGGACTGGAAAGTACTATCCGATCTTTGAGATTTCTGAGCCATGCTTAAACGAGATCTGAGGTAGGTTATGAATCCAGTTGATGATAATGCGTACAAGATTTATTCTGCAATATGTACATAAACATGTCCTCTTAATCGATGAGTAGAAAATGTTTTATGAAAATAAAATATTCAACATGGACGCAACGCGGTTCCCACGCCGTAAGGATTTATAAATACATTAAGAAGAAAGTAAGCCTCGGCCGAATGCACTAGATATGCCTTAATACATTGGAAAAGTAAAGATGGATTAGGATTTATGAAACAGCAATGGGTAAAATAATACTTTAGTAAGTGGTTCAACATTAGGGATAGAATCAGTATTGCGAGAATCATCGCGTCTTACCGAGAACGGTTAAAGTGCATCTTCCTTCGACGGATATATCACAAAGGTATCAGAACTCTCGAAATTGTTGGTAGAGTTAACGCGGAGTACTTTCTCAGTAGTACTTTCTCTAGTAGTAGTGTTAGATGTTAGAGGGATGTTAGATTAACAAATTTTGGCGTTCCGTTGCTCAAACGTTTCGATCCCTCCCAAATGAAAACGGTATTGTCTTCGGTAGCTGCGTATAAGTGGTGTTGGTCCAAGGCCCATGCTACTGCAATGATGGCCCCACATCCCTTGGTATTGTTGACAATTTCCCTGACTAGTCTCAGGTCCCAGCTGCTCCAGAGTCTAGAGTCAAATGTGTTGTTACGCGTGTTTAGACTGCTGGACTGCTGGACTGCCTCCTAATATATACACCTACCTTATCACTCCATTATCCAAGCCCGTTGCGATAACATTGACCGATACACCCTCAGGAGCATTGCTATAGCAGAGCGCTGTTATTTTCCTTCGCGACAATATAGATCCGACGGCTCGCGCATTTATCGTGTATACTTTCAGCTCGGATTGGCCTGACGAGAAGCTCCCTCCTCTATTGGCTACATCGGAGACAACGGCGATATCGCCGAGGGTTTCGCTAATCGATAACAGTGAGACAGGATTTCCGTCATCGCTCGATATCGATCTCACGTACGTTAAACTGTGACGAGGAATAATGGTTTTTATAAATTACGTTCGTGGAAAATGAACCAATTACCTCTTCCTATAGTATTCTTATACCTATTCAAATCCCATATGACAACAACTCCAGAAGCGTCGCCTGTCACGGCAATGCTAAATGCGCGTGACAGTGATATCGCTGTCACTCTACTTCTGTGAGCCAAAAGTATGGATGCCGGTGTCTGGCCGAATTCGAATTTGCCGGTGCTAGTGACAGTATAGGTATATACTGTTATTCTGCCGGACAAATGGCCTGCCCAATGCTGACCACAATCGGGGACGGATCCTAAAATGGTAATCTACCAAGGATCACAGATTTTGTCAACTCATGAATTTAGAAGATGGATATCTATAAAGTCTTTAATAATTAACAAGTACTTACAGGATCAAGCCCTGACGATTTTATTAAAGGCCTCGGCGGCTGCTCTTTCTTGCACTTAAATCTTGCGATTCCGTCTGTACCATTCCATGAGATGAGTGCAGCTCCCAAAACTGACGTTCCACTTAACATACTACTTGTTCCTGACGACCCATGCACGCATCATAGAATTAGGACTATTATTTAGCTAGGCCAATATTTCAATATCATTTAGTTATACACCGTCTTTTACCTTTTTCTTTGGCATAGCTAAGAAGTAGCGTGGTGTAGCTGGGCAGTCCAAAAACATCGCCAGTCATTAAGGGTATTAAAAGTGCTAAAGGCGCTCTATGCTTATGCTTCCAGCATAGAACAGGCTCATTCCCTGGTGCTCCGACATAATTTCCCCATTTAATTCCTGTGCCATAAGTGATAACATTAGATCACTGTTTTAATGCCGAGGAACAGTTTCAGCTAGGGCATACCTTCGACACCTTCTATCACTTGCGGCACTGGCGAATTAATCACTGAATTCCCAATATTCGGAATTGGTAAAGGATGGGCTGCACGAAATAGCTGTGCGGGTGTTTGGCCGTAGGTTCGCACCATTGTCTCCCAAGCTTGTCGTTCTAACGGATCTTCTATTTGTTCGACGTTGAAACCGTAGTAAGTCTGCAAAGAATGGCAGTAATATAACGGGGATCGCGAAGAATCATATTCGTTTGGGCGTATATTTTCCGTAAGCACGTACTGCTGGATGGAAGACATTTATTGCTTCAACGGCAGGTCTGCCTGTTTGTCTGAACCCGAAAACCAAGTCGATCCAATAAGGTAGGACTTCTCTTACAAGATCAGCTTCTAATGCAGCTCTGTGTGCAAGTACAAATAATCGTGCATCGCCTCCACACCACTTCGGTAACTCGACATCCCCGACTCTGTTACCATTTTGCCGCACGCCAAAATTGAATCCTATACAATGTTACGTTTACGTTTCATAGTAGTTGGTTCGGCGGAAAGAAAGGGAGAGTTCAGTAGGCATACCTTCAGAATTGAGGAGAAACTCGGGCAGGTAGAAGAATTCTGGAATTAACTCTTTAACGTCTGTCGTCGAGTCACAACTAGTCAGCCTCCAGGTGGTAGCGAGGGCGTGGAACGTTCGATCCGGGATATCAAAGTTGTCATCTTATAAAATAAGCCTTATATGACTGCTGTGAATGCAGGGAGGAACGGTTAAGAATGAGCATACCTTGATAACATAGGAACATACTGGTAAACGGCGGCAATCGGACTAGAAAATGCAGTACAGTTCCGGAATTGCTATAGTGCGAGCCATAATGAAATGGTTCTTGATTCAGCGCGATCAAGTTGAATCCCTCTGATAAGGCTTGCTTGAGATACTAAACAGAAGAGGATTGGCATTAGTTTCTCTATTGAACTTTTCATTGTACTGCTTATTCCAGGATACTCACATTATAGTTATTTATATAATGTTGCTCGTTCTTTTGATCCTGCACAGCCATAGGACGCTTAAAATTTCTGGAAATTTTGTTGCCAATTTCTGATTAATCATCATTGAAGGCACGTGACAAAGGTCATTCCGGGAATACTTTTCGCAGGCTTACCGATAAATCTTCGGGTTGTTTAAGTCAATCTTTTCACTGGTGTAATCTGCCAATACAAAAGGGAAAACTGGATACTGCATTAAATCATTGTAGGAGCGACCAGCCAATTTATTCAAGCAAGTTATGTATTCCCAATTAGTTAAAGCTCCACTTCGCCAAAGGGTGATAGCTTCGCTCAAGTCATCGCCAGGCACACGTCGTGGTAAATTGCAATTTGATAGCTCCGTTGCAAATTCGTCTCTCTCCTGTAAAAGTCGAATGATTGGGTCACAAGATAGCTGAAAATGTCGCAGGTCAGAAATAACATACCTTGGACGAATTAAAAGCAAGCAAATAAGTGCGCCCCGTGATAAGAAATATCTCAATTGCTCTCTCCTGTAACTGATACCTCCTTCGGTGCAATTCACGAATATCTTCGAGACGCCAGGCCGTACCACCTACCATGGCCAAATCCAATCCACCGAGTGCTATCTGTAATTATACTATAATTAGATGGGGCGACGTACCAGAGTACCATCAGTAAATAGAATGAAAACTATGCTATTACGCACGTCTGTATGCAAGGGTACGTCGGGACTATCGGGGACAAAGTAGAGGCATGTTTCACCAATCAAAACTTCCCCGGGCAGTTCCGCCCTTGGCGTGACCACCTTAGCCGGTGACATTTTACGTATTCTCTCACTAGTGTGCAATCGTTCGATTAACGCCGTGGCATTAGCATCTTGTCGGTCAGTCATGAATAAATAGGAGAGAGGCGCCTCGATTTCGGCCGCTCCTATTTTATTACGCATTAATGTGAGTGTTATCGATATCAGCTGAACAAGTTAAAACATAGCATATTATCATTTAGCATACCCAATTTGCCCTGATATTCGGGCATAAAAAATCTCTTATCAATATTGAGGTGGCATCTTTGCAAACGTATTCTAACTCGAGCAGGACCCTCAGTAGGATCCAATTCCCAACTCCTTGGGTAGCTCTCTGGGAAATGCCAAGGTGCTCGTTCATGAGTCAATCGCCGTGCTAAGTCTCGCCATTTAGCGACAGCCCGGGCTTCGAGTGCTCTCGCGTGTTTCAGTCTTTCCATTAATACTTTTCGTTCGCTGTTCTGCTCCTCGACAACAGTTCGAGTGATGGCCATGGCACTTTCTGTTAATTGCTTGGCGAGGGAATCGAACCTTTGGCTAACCCTCTGTATGGCCGGCAGATTATTATCTATCCATATATCCCGATCTCTCATTAACTCTCGTCGAAGTAAAGCTAATTCTTCGCTCCATAAGCCAGGGCTGGCTTGCTCTATTCCTGTTGCCAAGTCCCATATGTCAAGAGCTTCCCGGAACTCGGCACATATTCTCGCATCGGCACTGGGCATTTCGTCACGTCTTTGCAGAAGGTCCCAAAAGAAGACCATAAACTTTTGTTCGACCTATGCCGAGGAATGTTCAGGATGTTGAGTCCAATCGTCTATTCAAATGGTAATCGTACAGAGTAAGGACACACGGACTCACTTGAGGATGGACTTCGAGAAGAGAGGACAAAATTTCTCGGGCCTTGGGTTCCTCCATAAGTGATCTTACAGCAAAAATCCTGGTATTGTTGCTTTGATGTGGCCCGAGCAACCATACCATAATTTTTGCAGTGTACTTTCTCAAGGCAGGCTTTGTTGACCATCCGGCGCTCCATGAATTCTTCCTTTCGAGGGGACTGCACAGGCCGTGCAAAAGAATAGAAAACAATCTTTTTGTCAATTGCAATTCGTTGGTGGACGGTGGTTCATCTGCCGCTGTTATGAATTCGGCTGCACGTGTTAAGAGGACACGAAACCGATCGTGCAATTCTCCCTTTCCAGGTTCGCGTATCGTGGTGGGCGATGGAGTGTGCAGGCTCGTATAACTGGATGAGCGCGATCCATGATCACTCTGTTCACTGGAGGTTGTTAAAACTGCAAGAAATCACTCGACACGCCAATCAATAAAGTCGTTACAAATTTCTTGAGAAAAGAATATATTGATTACCGGATGTTACATGAGATGATGATGCAAGGTATGATGTCGTACTTCGCAATCGAAACCCCGAGTGATTCGAGACCTTTGCAGCCAGTACGTCGAGTTCACCGTCGAATAGAGCAATCTGAGCGTCCCTCACTATAGATATGCAAGTCCTATTTTTCGTACAGTAGGACTTCTCTTTCAATTCCGCGTGATTCAGTATTAAGTGTAATTCAAGAACTGCTTGCATTTGGTGATTCCCCGGTAGTTCCAAAAGTTTAGTTGCGATTGTCACAAGCAGCACATGAATATCACGGAACAGAGACGTAGAGCTACCCTTATGTGCTCCGCCAACCAATGCTTGCACCAACGATTCCACTAAACCTTGTTCCAACAAGGTTCTTAGGGAATTGGCATTTTTTGCAATTATATCAGTGATAAATGAGACAATTGGCCTGGCAATGTTACTCTCGGTGGTTGAGGCCTTCGCAATCATAGCCATCAACGGAGGCATCGCTGCCAAAGTTGGCCTGCGAACCGCCAGACTCTCAAGTGCTGATATCAGCGCCTCGCTTCCGGGATAGAGTGAAAGTTGATTTGCCAAATGCATGAAATATTTCTGCTTTATAAATTTGTCGACATCTTCGTTACTTGCACGTTGCAAGTATGTTTGTACGACCTGAAGGGGCATTATAAAAATAAGTCGGGCCGATGTGGACGAGAACAGGTTCATACGTGGTAGACCGAGCATCATACCTTTACTAAAGCTGTACGAACACGCGCGTCAGGGTTGTTAGCCAAGACGAGGAGAAGTTCAGCTCGTAGTACGTATTTTAATACCGACCATACTTGACTGTCAGGCAGTACCCTCACAGCGTCCCGCAGCAAAAGCAAGAGACCTTCGCACACTAAACCTTGACAAGCTTTTCTCTCGTCCGTCCATGAGGATTGCTTTTCCTGTGTAATGAGTCACGAAAAAGAATCTTATCACACTCGGACCCATTAGCATAAGAAGTCTCTAGTCCATTATACTTACATTACTTAATGGATTGGAGCCGTCACTAGCAGCAATGCCGGAATCCTCTCCAGCACTGGTATCGCGTGCTGGACCACTGCGGCGTTCTTTCTTCTTTGGTATTCTATTCTTCTGAATCTAGAGCAAATCGACTCAGTCAGCATGATTTCGAGACTCTTTTGCCTTGGCCAGGATCTGCACAACTTTCTTACCTGAACGTTTGTTAAACCTTTATTCAATTTGGTATTGTCTAGGGGTCCCAATGACTCATCCGACGAACTAGTGATCATTGTCGAATTCACTCTGACTGCTTTCTTCTCTCCAAGGCAAGGGAGTAAGAAGTATATATTGTGCCTAGAGTGTGTCACATAAGTTTCAGAGGCTTGATGGACAAGCACTAAGAAATCTGTAATGTCTACTAAGTGTGCGAACTCCGGAGGGGCACCCATAAGAGCACGAATTATTTCAACAACAGCACTGCCCGTAGTTGGGTCGAGGGATGCCCCTAAATCTTCATACATAAAGTGATCCTGCATCGAACAAAAGTTCCACATTAAAACAGCAATCCTAATTAACTATTCTTATTATTAAAGAGCTTTTGCATTCTCGTACGTGCCTTGCACAGTGTCAGTATCGTATCGACGATTCCTATTCTATTCAATTGAGACGCATTAAACTCGCGTTGCGAATGTTGGTCCCGTAGAAGTAAGAGCAGCGCTTGCAATAGCAAATTTAAAGTGTCATATTTAGCCCACGTTCTCCACGCAGTCAGGGCGCCTTTGATCAGCTCGGGATCGATGATGACAGCCTCGCAATTTTGTGAGACCGAATGACTACCGCTGCCGATATCTTTTATTAGGATCGAGCTATCACAGGCTGCATCTAACATTGCTTTCAGAATATGTCTACCTGCGTGGCACCGTGGCGATTCTAATACCCGCAGGAGTAACGACGTTCCTCCTTCTGAGCGATATTGATTCAAAAGTTCGGAATCGCTCCGTATTAAGTGGAGGACTATAGAAAGAGCTAACGCTTGCTCCTCCTCGGTCGATTTAAGTTCGACCACCTGTAGGCAAGAAAGTTGTGCTTGAAAACTCAGCGTCTTCGTGTAGCAATGCTACCTAATTGCGTCAAGTACTTACCCTCGCGAACAAGTATAGGAAAATTGGAACACCGCCCACTAAGCTAGCGGCAGGTACAAGCCCCCTATATTGCTGGCATTCTAGTCGCGTAAATAAGATTGGTGAGACGGACATGGGTGGTTGCTGCGAAACTCTATGCTCGGGCGCAGATACAACCCTGAAGCCTGGTTGCCCGGGGAAGAAGTTCCTCATCACAGCTAAAATATCGGATGAAATCTAAGTTGGTAAGAACGGGAAGGATCTGCAACTGCAGATCTAATGATAGCTGGTCATGCGTTACGTATAAGATACCTGCGGGGTTAGCAATAGCTTGTGGGTACAAATGAACCACACTTGGATTTTGTGCTTCGTAACTTAGAAGCAGGTTGTCGAGCAATTCAACAATATGAGAGTTGGTTGCGTCCATCACGCTATCCCAGTCAATTTTCGTGTCTGACACTTTAGTTTCGATAGCATGTCGCAAGTACGTGCCGCCGTACGATTTCCTTCGGTTTGAATCAAACTTGCCGCCCTCTGCCAAAGGACATTAAAAGTGACCTATCGTAGAACCTTTCTGTTGTCCGAATCAATTGATCCGCGCACTCTGTTATGAAATTCTTCCGATACTTTTTGAAATATATGAGGGCTGCCATTAAGGAAAGCATACAAGCATACATATAACAGAGTGTTCGCGTGGTGGAAGATTCGAACAATTTAACTAGCTATATGGTAACTTGAAAAGTCTCACCGAATTTTACTTCGCGAACGCCATCCAAAGCCCCAGAAGCAATCAAAGGTGCGAAGTCCGGTCTCACCGAATTAAGTATGCATTCCGCAAGGTTGGTATAATTTGGTCCGAGACTTGCCAGATACAAGGCTCTCTCTTTTGTGAATACTGGGCATCTAGAGTCGAGCACATTTAATAAGAAGCTTTGAAAGCTTGGAACATTTTAAAAGTTCCAGAGTGAAAGGTAATACCTGAACACCATTAAATTGCCAAGATACCACGCACCAATACTACTCGATCCTATCTGACCCAATAGGATACACGTGGTTCCTGGTTTTCGAACCAGTAGTCCATCAAATGGTAATTGTGCATTAACTTCCCGCCAACCATCGACCCAGATAACTACTTCGACAACCGCGCTGCGTTTATTTAATACAGTATCTTTGAAATTGAGTGCCAGATGATGCCAGCGTCCCGAGGGCAGCATTCCACTTATAGAGGTTTCGGATACCGTTCTATTCATTTTATCATCCGGCCGGGTGAGCCTTAAAATCAGCTTGTCTGAAACAGTCATAGAAAGGAGGGCATAAAAACTCTCTAAATAGCAATAAAGCTGATGCTGAACATAGTATTGTACCTGATCTTAAGTCTAACCACGTCTCCAGAACGAGAGACTCAAATCCAATCGACATCAGGTGAATAATGGACGTCGGCGCTGGGGGAGAGGTGGAACCTGCTACGACTGATGTTCCCAAGAAATCATTCATCGTTTGGTCTTTCCATGATTAATTGAACAGCATGCGATTGAATAAGAAACAATCTACTTATTGCAATCGTACATCACATATTTCATGCCGACGATGGATTGCATTATGTATAGGGAAAGCAAGGCGTGGTGCACGTTGCGATTAAAACATTATTCCACCAACCTTCGCGACTCCAATTATCAGATAGGATACCCCAATCGGACAGGCTTTCGCTGTCTGATTCCAGGAGGGGTGAGGTTGTGACAAGGGTACTTCTACTACCAGGTAGTCCTCTTTCAACTCTCAGCCACATAGAAGCAGAGCAGCCGTGCAACCAAACGGGCCAGGCCATTTCGGGGCCGACAGGTAGGCATGCAGCATGTACGGACCAGGGACTGCAGATTCCCGAAGCAACGTGCCTCTTGCGGAAGTTATTCACAAGAGCCTCCACCTTCTCCAAGTTCTTGTACTCTTCAGGCTGTGTCTTTGGTATTACATTCGTATCAAAGCAGACAGGGAACGAGAGGATAAAATTGGGTTGAGGTCGCGCAGCTAGGACCAGATGGTACAAAGGTTCCAGTAATGGTAAAAGCGGGGGAGCGTCGTGTTTAAATAGGGATAAGTATGCAACTAGTTCTGAGGGCGATATAGACTGCATCGCTAACAGAGTGAACACTTCCAGAGCTGCGTGTTGTAAATCTAGAAAGTTGGAATTTTTGCGTAGTGTTCTAACATATATGCACGATTTTTCTCATGTTTTGGGGTATCCATAAAAATACCTTGAAATTGGGAATCTCTACTGCTAAAGATATCCTTAAACCCATTTAGAAGTTTCGTGATAACGCCAGAGCCTGCGAGTGCGGCACAACTTGTCGCACTTTCTCTACACGTAATTGCGATTTTCCTTAGTCCAATCGTTATTATGGATCTTCTTTCAGGATTCAGACCTCTACAGAGAATAAGAGGAATATTACGATTCCCGAAATTTAATGAAAAGTGAACTTATTTCATTTGCTATCAATTAGCAGGCAGCAGGGCACGCACTGATCGCTAAAATGAATGAGAAGATCGACCGCCAGAGAGCATAGTGCGGGGTGGGCGTTTGCGTGACCCCTGGCCTCAACAATTGGACCTAGTGGATTGCTTCTTTTGGTTGTACTGTGCTGCGGACTTTTCCCTGGAATTTCTATATCCGCCTCATATCCATCATCTGCAGTTACATATTCACCCGTACTACTTTCCTCTACCCCGCAATCTGGCATAACATCCAACGTCATATTTGGCAGCTGCGACAGAGAGTCTATTAGCTCTTCTAAGACAGTCCAATGAGTTTAGAAAGGAAAATGATCGAGACACTTACTCTCGGTCGAGTATGTTGAGGCATGGTCTCTTCTTGCGCTGGTCTCAGCATTGAGACTTTCAATAAAGCTTCCACAATCACAGCTAACCCACGGCCGAGTTTTATTCCAGCATCCATCAATGCTCTCCCCAGCTCAATGACGATATTGCAATCACCTGTAGTAGAATTCGCGCTTTAACTAGTAATTCGCGGAACGGATGGATTGGGTCTCGAGAGTGATAGTATAATCATCCAAGATAAAACGTCAAACTAGCAGGGAATGTCGCGCAACTAGGTCCAATCCGTGAAGAAGGCTCGCTCTTCGAAGTGTTCTTACGTCAGGCGAGCATTTAAAGCTTATTTGGATGTTAATCCACAGCTGCGGCTGAGCGAGGGGTTCATGTATTGAATTCGGATGTATTCTCGATGCACGTGATTCATAGCTGTCATGCAAAGGTAAGTACTTACACATTGGAGATGTCAAGCAGCATGTGAGCAACGCCTCGAACAGTCTGTGTGCCGATTTGCCGCTATCTAGAAGACAACAAGAAAATCATTATGAACTTGTTCAGCCCTCTCAATTCTGTAGATAAGTGTCAAGTAATTACGTGCCTTTAATACTGTCTGTAGCGATAGATATTGCTAATAACTTGACAAGTCGGAGCAACTTTTCAGACACTATATGGGAAGACAAGGCTGCGCGGAAACTAGGGCTACATAGTGCAATCCCGGCTGCAGCTCTCCACGCGGCGCTTGCTTGGTGTAAATTGATCTTGTTGTTTTCTTCTACGTCAATCACCTCGAGCACTTCTTTCTCTTCTGCCGTTTCGTAAGCTCCAGATTCTTCAGTGGCATCCGATTGTGCAGTGGATAAACTTGCAGTTTCGAACTCTCCGCGCGTGATCGCCGCAGCAGCTGTGTCGACGGACGTTTCTCCCCCGGACTTTCTACCTGGGTAATCCGTTTTGTTATCTGGCCGAGCTGCACGCAGGGCCACATCTTTCAAAATATTCTCCAAAGCAATTACTAATTCACTGGTTTCTTCCTCGAGCGAGATAAAGAGAGATTTCAATGCTGGCTTATCCGTATTCTCCTCCGAGTCCATGGATGCGGAAGAGTCTATGTTCCAGATTTCAATGATGACTATAACTTCGAGCAGTGTATAGACGCTTCTCATAAAAACTGGATTTGATAGTAGGCACATAGCTTCCTCGAGTCCATTCTTCTCAAGGAAGCCCCCGCAAATCTGAGCATTGGATATCAGGCACGATATTACAGATAGGCACGATTGGACGAGAAACTTTGCAGCGATATTTTCACTATCGGCTTCATAGTGGGCCTTCGCGTTTAAAAATGTCGGATAGAAAACTCTCAATAGTAGCTCTCGTCTAACTTGGAATCTGGAATTGGGTGCGACTTTTATCAAATGAGCCATTATCATATAAGACAGCCTAGGTTCGTCAGGTGTCAGTAGCTCGGTGTACATCTCCAAGAAATCCCAGGAGAATGTACTAGGGCGATCGCATGTCGAACACGGATCCTCAATCGGATAAGCACCAAATTCTTTATAGAACGAGCGTTCGAGGAAGGCGAGAGCAGGCCCATAAGTGGAGGGGTCATGTTTTTTCAACAAGCTAATAATATTGGATACCAGTACTTTGGGAGGGAAGCAGCAACAAGTCCCGGCAGCAGTGGTAACTTTCATCAATCGAACTTGGAGGTCGCCGGCAGAGAGAAAGGGCTCTTTCAGCAAATTAATTAGCATCATGGACAATGACGATATGCAACAGACTTGTCTGGAAGTAGTACCGACCAGTGTAGGAGGATATTCTGCACCGAATGCATCAGAATGATGGTGAGTAGGAGCGTCATCGATGCACGATCTATGCTTGGTCCTGTTGCATTGCGCGACATGCGAAATATCACGCCGCACTCGCTTCAAGGCACTGGTCAGGCCCCCTATCATGTCGATGATCTTTCTGGCACGGGTGATTGGCCGTGTAGGATCGGCGCTCGGTAGATCAATGATAGTGAAAATCGTTCTCTCGACAAGTTTCCCATCCTGACTCTCGGCAAACACCTGGAAGAGCTCCAGGAAGTCGGACAGCTTTTCCTCACTGGTACCGCGTTGATGTAGCAGGCAGTAGAGGAACGTGATAATCCCGTACATGGTAGCGAAGATGAACTCTTGCAATAGCGAACCTTCTTCGTCGGTAAGAACGTTTACCGGTTTACTGCAAGCATCTTCGAGCAATCTGAGGGTCATCGGTAGTAGGCCGTTATGGATGACGGCCGTGGTAGGTTCGTCCGCCCTTAGGACACGTTCAAGAGCCGTGAGCATTAGTCTGGATGCGGCAGCCTTGAGGGTTGCACATTCAGTCCTACTCAAACCCGGCCCGTCTATGCCGAACTGCAATGACCATAAGGTATCCAATGCGAA
Source organism: Ectemnius continuus (assembly GCA_910591665.1). Classification (NCBI taxonomy): domain Eukaryota; kingdom Metazoa; phylum Arthropoda; class Insecta; order Hymenoptera; family Crabronidae; genus Ectemnius; species Ectemnius continuus. Next base: position 19,912,466 of record OU342859.1, on the reverse strand, counting down.
TTTGAGCACCTGCACAGCAGGCGTTTGTTCGGCCGGTGTCTCGTAGTCGCGCAAGCCCTGCAAAAGCTGAATAATCAAAAGGCTCATCTCGAAGTTACTGATCTTCGCGTTCAGGACAGCCCGTATTCGCTCGTCCACATAGTCCTGCTGCGTCTTCTTGACCGGGCGGGCGGGTAGTTCGTAAAGGGCAGCTTGCCATCTCTGCTCTTCATCGCTCCTCACCACGGAAGTGAAGTATTCGAAATCCATAGGGTTCAGGCGGATCTTCAGGGTAAGAGAGCGTGCCTGGTCTATGCCGTCTGTCAGCAATTCCGATTCGCTGCTCGCGCTCTCCGGCGTGTACTGACGCGTCTCGAGCCCGTACGACCTTTGCTTATATTGGACTGGCGGCACCTTAGTACCGACGCTCTGTCTTCGAGAAGCTCTTTTTCTCGTGGTCGCATTGCCGTCGTGGGTAACGCCGTTACGGCTCGACTTGGCAGTCTTAGGCTTGACGTGCGGCACGATATCTACCGTGTCGACGGTATCGTCGTTGCAATGGAACTTTACATAGGGATTGCGGCTCGGCACGGGCTTCGGGAATGTCGTGGGACTCGCACCGCTCGAGCAAACCTTGCCCCCATCGTTGTACTCTTGAAGCGCCACCGGATAGAGAGCCACCAAGAGAGCGACCAGCTCTCTGCCGCAAGATAAGCCACGTACGCCCAATAAATGCAAGACAGCGAGGCAACGCCAACCTCGATCCTGTGCCAGGTACTTCCTCAAGCCGATCAGCTCGCCCCCGTCGATCCTCCTCGCGCAAAGCTCATGGACATCCGACAGAAGCTCGCAAGCCACCAAAGTCGATACACCCCCGCCGCCGACCGAACTGAAATAGAAGTCTTTATTCGCGCGCTACGCCTTTTATATCATCATTTTCTTCATCGGATGTTCAAGCCCTTATCGACCTTATCGACCTTATCCGACTGATAGCGCATCGTTTGCTCGTTGCACAGATACGTGCTCGTTCGCGCACCGATCACTCTCAGTGGTCACCGCGATATCTATGCAGAAAGTTTCGGAAGTTGAATTTGCCCAGGCAAAGTGAGTCTGTTGCATCAGTTCGGAGAAGTGCCAGCACAGTATCCCCTCGTGTGATTTGTGGCCGAGCGGTAAATGAAACTTCTTGCACTCCTGAGTACCGATTCTTAGATATATGTTCGATTCGCGGCTCGTACTAGATACAAGTACCAATACGAGGAGCGAACCGCACGACAGCCGGTGGTAGTCGGTTTAAAAAGAAAACAAAAAAAAACCGTACTCCAAAACCTGCGACCGCACAGAAACGATCACATATTCATTCCGCGGTTGGCGTTAGGTGCCGGGTGCAGGTCGTTCCATAACCGTCGCGTCGATTCAGCCATATTTCATCCGCGATGAGAATCAAGCCATGGAGAAAACTGACCTCTATCGTCCCGCAAAGTTACTCGTTTTCTTTTCGTAGCAGGACACGCAAGGAAAAATGAATCCCCGACGCGATACAACACTCTTGCACAATGTAAACGATCACCCCTGATCCCAACCAGTGATACTATCAGGTGTAACCACCGATGGATAAAGCGCTAATCTTACCAGAACGAAAGGATGTCCTTCACATCTCGACCGTCGGCCACCTGGGCCAGCAGTTCCGCCAGGAACAGGTCTAACCATGAGGATTTCTGCAAAAGAACATCGTATAGGCGCGCTTTCGCAAAATATCCCAGCCCCCTAAAACCCGAGCCGCGATAAGTCGGCACCGCACCCCTCCAGATTTCGAATGATCCTCGATCCGCGATTAATAAATGCCAGTAATTCGACCGCGTGTCCGCTCGTTCGCATTAAAAGCCGTCGCTTGAGATTCGATACATGCAGAAGAAAAACAACTCGTTATGACAGAGATATGACGAGGAAGCTCCAGATACACGTACTTTCTTCATGCGTACATGCATGCTCGCTCCGAAAGCCGATAAAAAAAAACAACAAAGACGGCTCACGCTCTTCGTGCCGCAAAGTTAACGCTGATTATTCCACGTGTCATCTCTCGTGTGTCCATGATAAAGGCGAATCGGGCTAAAGTCGACAAAATTAACCAAAAATTCGGCACTCGGAACCTTTATGAATGACCGGATGTAACAGCAATTTTCTCCTCTTGAATTCGACATAATAGCTAAATTACTTGGAACCACGATCTAATCGCACTCTGCATTACTCGCAATCTGAAGAGTGGGTGCACGGCTATTTATCGATCATTAGTACGAAAGATCATTGTGAGAACGCGAGAGAACGGTTCACCGAAATCTGCTAATAAACGCCCGTCCAGGATGCATCATTGATGAAATCGCTAGCTGATTACCCGGCTGCTATCGATCATAGAGTATATAAACATGCGAAATTGATAACGGTCGCTCATCATGCCTGCACGGCCGCGCGTTATATTCTCTCAACGCGACCATGATGAGGTATTGACAGGCATGTCGTACGCAACTTCCACTTGTAAGTCATCCCGAAGTAACTCGTAGACGCGTAACTTATCCACAGCAGCATGTCGGTGACTGCATCATATATTAGAGTTACGAAACGCATCCCATTCGCCGTGGTATATGGTAAAGGTGAATTGATTACGATGCAGCATCACTAGGGGACTTGTATCATGCATTACGACTTAGCCGCTTATGACGCTGATTAGTAAAATCCCAAAGAGAAAGGATATGCATGAAGGGAATGCATCCAATGAAAACTGGGCCGATAGGGCAGTAATTCCCCTCTCCAGTATCTTTGATCAGCCGAACCAACTGACATATTAGTTATAGCAAACAAGTAAATTAGAACAGTAGGTACGGTAGAATAGTTAAGAGGACTAAGTATGCAGAGAGGATGCAGGACTTAAAAAGGGAGGGGAAAACTATTCGGCAGGCCTTGACGAGAGTTGATAAAGCAGTGCATACATATGTATTCTCGGGTGCAGCTATACCTCGTAGCTCTGCGGTTCGGCATGGATAAAGCGATCCCAGAGAATCTGCAGCCTGTTGATCGGCGCCGAAGACATTCCTGCGTGTTCCTTGCAGTCCTTCTCCTCGTCGTCGTCTTTGTCCTCGGTTCTCATACGCGCGTCCTCCTCATAGCTGGCGACCTCATCCAAACTAAGCCATGGGCACAAGTTGTCCTCGGGCGCCGTTCGAGGAGCACCGCTGGGCCAAGTAAGCCGATCACCTGAAACGTCCAGAGCTTGTACGGGCTTTCGTCTAGGCGGAGCTTGCTCGAGCAAACATTTTCTTCCTGTTGGTCGATTTTCTCCCTCCCCTTTTCTGCTTATTTATTATACTGAGAAGATCGCAGTACGCGTCCTACAGAATCTATTCGAGCCGATTGGTTATATCCTGAGATAGTTGCTAGCGGACTGGCGCTCGCACTAAGCGCGCGCGAGTTCGTCGCGGCTTCGTTCTCGTTTAGCCACGGCAATACGACCACTGCGTGGTGTTTGTTCAACAACTAGAAGCTTACATAACATCCCCACGAGTCCACTATAGAAGACCAGTTTCCAGCCTTCCGCGGGAAGCCTGAAAGCTTCCCAATCAACGACAAAGCACTTGCGTGGCAGGCGAGCGGCCGGCTCAGAGACGGAGAAAGGAGAGAGAACAGTAACCCCGGGTGGTTCCTCATAGGTTCGTCGGTAGCATCACCACCACCACCATCGCGTCCACTATCGTCACTAGCATCCTCGGCACACCACGAGCCCCGGCTCGCCGCCACTCGCTCTCTCTCTCTCTCCCTCCTTCCCTCTCAGTTTGCCTCTACCACCACCGACCGGCGAGACATTTTGCCTTATCAAGAGACTCTTACTCTCGTGCCGTCCTAGCAGACTGTTCCCTTATCGCTCTTTCTTTCCCCCCCCCCCCCCCCTCCCCCTCTCTCTTCCTCTTTCTTATACACGCGCACGCACGCACGCACACACACACACACACACTATCACTCTACAGCGGGAGCATCTGACAGACAACCAACCCACCCGCCGCACGCACACTTATACCTCCCAACGATCCAAGTCAGCCGAAATCCATTCGCAGCGTCGGTCAGGGATCTTCTCTCGCCGATCCACGATTGTTATCAGTCGAAGGTAGCCATCGCATTTTCAAGAGACGCGAGAGCACTCGGGCAGGAATCTGCAAGAGGAAAGATTGATGCTAGGGCTATTGGTGCCGGGCTAACGCGTACATACCACCACCGACTCCGGTCCCGGTCCCGGTCCCGGTCCCGATCCCGATCCCGATCCCGATCCCGGCCGCGGCCCCGGCCTCAGCGCGATCTCCTCAGCTGACCCTATATCGCACCGGTCAAGCAATTATGATTTATGACCTCTCCAGCGCTCTACCAAGTTTCACTACGACAACCAGCCGGTCATTGATCTCCCTCTCTCTTACTATACAGCCGTGATCCAGGGATTGTTCGCGCCACTGAACTTCGCGCTTCGCTTCTTCGCGATCCACCCACCGGCGACCGAAGACCGGCGTGGAAAAGGAAACTGTGATATGTAGCTGTGTCGCACTAGATCACCAGTACGCACACCAGTACAGTTACCAGTGGTTAGAGAAATCGGCTACTGGTTCTGAATTCTAACTAGATTTTGGCGCCATCGCGAAATCACTTGATCCCTCGGACGGCCGAGGGCGGCAACTTTGATCTCTCTTTACCGGCTCCCCAAATCAGAATTGACGTAGCTCTCCTCTCGTTTGTCGTCCTCGCACCCCGAGCGCTACTTTGACGAACTCGCACTGTCGGAACTTGGCAAATGAAGATCGACTGGTAGGCACCAAAACAGCAGAAGAAGGGGAAACGCGGGCGAGCCACCCGCGGCTCGGACGCGCCTCCAATAGGCTTCCTTTCTCGATGGAAACTTATGATTCATGCACCCCCGATCGGCCCTCCTCTCCGGGGAACTGGACAACAGCCTTTATAATTACAGGCTGCCCGGGGTGCATTTTATTACGAGCAACTTGCACTTCCCCTGCCGGCCCCTTCTAACTTGCGAATCAACCTCGCTGGCAGGTATGCCATTAGTCACGTAGGCTCCGCTTCCTTCAATCTTTCCAATCCCTTCCACCTTGCTACACAACCATCCCGAGGTTTTCGAGCTGTGCAACTGCACATCCCCCATCATTAGAGTTAGTATTCTCGAATCGCGTTAATCAATGTCCGCGGCATTACGTGAGCGGCACACAACTATTAAGCCTCTTGCCAGACATTTCAGATCGGTCTGATCAAGTAGAGTAACAATAGTTTTATTTAGGATTTCGAATAGTATTAGTACATTGTTCGGGCTGGCTGCACAGAGAGGACAACATGCTAATTCGCAGCACTTTGCAACGCAATACTTTGTTGCTTGGCGCTGCAAACGTGTCAGTAGTCATAAAATCAAGCGGAGTGCCGCCCGCTGGAAGGAAGATTATTGTGCAACGCTGATTTTCAATACAGGCAAGAAGACAATCTAGCGAAACAGAGTGTTGCACCCGGTGGTCTAATTGTAAGCTATAGCAGTAGGTTATAGTAGTGGCTGGGTGGGTTGCAGCAAGAATACAGCAGAATCCTGCCGGTACACGTCGAATTAATGGTTATCGGCAGTCCAGTGCAGTGGAGTGCAGCGCAGTGTGCGTGTGTGTGCGTGTGTGTGCGTGTGTGTGCGCGAGAACCTCGCTTTCCCACCCGCTGGAAACATCGAGTAGCGAATGAGCCAGTAGGCTTGGCAAACAACACTGATAACAGCGAACACGTGCAAACAATTGAAAACAGTTTCAGTAGACGACAGCCGCGCGCCCGCAATTGTCGATCAATCTTTGACTCGTCCTATAGTCGACTCATTATTATGGTGCACGATTTATCTTAATGGAGTTCTACCCCGACGTTCTTTAATTAGCCTTGCCTCCCGGCAACACGATAATCGTGTTAGAGCGCATCCCCGCGCGAAGATCTCCCTCGCTCATCTACCCGCGTCTGTATTAGCTATGTAGTAGATTAGTGTGTCTTCACGACAGCGCCCACTGGTGAAGGTGAAATAAAGAAATGGATCGCATGGCTGATTCATGCACCCGATAAGCATTGCGTAAAGAAGTGGCCGATGTTTTCCCGGTACGATCGATGGATTTTCACCGACGCGTCCACGATATTCTCCAAGCACGCAATCCTTCAGGCTAGGTAAAGCAGCTCGATTTTCCCTGATTCTCCAGAGTAATAGGTACGCATTAAATCGCATTTCGCACTGTTACTAGTAAAAAAATGGAACGCGGCTGTTTAGTCTCTATTTCTGTATACGTTGGGGTATTGAACGATTACGATCACGCGAGGAATCCCGACCTGACGGAAAGCCTTCAGCGACCAGACCCGCCAGTTGGTTCACCCCTCCGCAATACTTTTGCCGCATTATAATTAGATTATCTTCGGCGACTCTTTGCAATACGCGGCCAATACGATAAACAGCTCGGTCTGATAAGAGAGCCGACCTTCGGTATTCTTGTGTCACACTGAGTTAATTAGAGTTTCATAGATGCTGCGACGGCAACAATGTGTCGCCGCATCGTCGCTGGTTCAGACGGACTTTTATCTCCATTGGAGCCCCGAGCCCCGAGCCCCGAGCCCCGAGCACCGAGCACCGACTCGCCAGTTCCCGTACATTCCCGTGGCAGACTCGGCACCCTCGGCACCCTCGGCACGAGCCACTCGTTTATTGCATGCGCGCGTTGGTTGTATGCCGAGTGCCGAGTGCCGAGTGCCAAGTGCCGAGTCTCTCACAGGATCATGGCAGAGAGGTATAACGGTACAACGAGTATCTCACGAGAGTCAACAGACAGTCATTACGGGAGGGATCATATACCTGCTGCGTGACAGTTGTGCCGGCATTCCCACGAAGAAAATTCGCTTGACCTCCTTGCAATTGTCAACTCTCAGAACAACAACACCAACACCGACACCATTGTTCCCCTCGGCCGTAGACGCGGGCGCGCTCCTACAGATCCCAGAGACGGCCGGCCGCCGCTATTGGGCATCGCCGTTGCGGATCATGTAGCAATTTTTCCGCGAGGTTCAAGCAGTGGGGCGATGTGCGGTTAGGCGTGGACCGAGAACGAGAGCCGTTGTCTCCCGTTAACGCTACACCACACGTTGCCGATTGCCGAGTTCTCGCTAGTAAGTAGCAGTAGGATTTGCCCAGGGCTCTCTGTACTCTGTAGCTGTGTGGGTCCCCCAAAATCCGAGAGCCACCGCGAACTCGAACCCCCGAAGTAAAGCTACAAGTAGAGCCGAGACGCCGCCAACTAAAGAGTGGGACGAGTGGGACGACGGGAGGACAGAACGGACAGAACTAACAAAACGAAGAGAAAGTCACTTTCCGATATTAATTAGGGGCTAGCCCTGATTCCTCCTGCTTATCAACGTATAGAAATAGATGATTCCAAGTTGTGCTGCCCCCTGCTCTTAGCGCGCGATATTTTTGAGTGATTAGACGGGTGGAGAGCCTGTTATCGTCGAAAGATCATTCCTCTTGGACTGATATATGTATGTAATATGTACTGGGTCACTCCTTAAGGTTATAGTGCATAACCTTAAGTAGGCCGCGTGCCGCTGTTCTAGCAAACTTATGCAAAGGTGTAAGGCTTTTTTCGGATGTTGTGCAATTCCTCGGGTATAATGACTATTTGGGAGAGACTACGAAAACCTTGTGGCTGGAGAGCAGGCCCTAAACAAATCTCGCTCGACGCGGTAATACCGCTTTTCATCCTGCCGACACTGGTGGTGATTGCCGCCCAAAACCTACTATGGACGATTCTCGTGTTCTGCGCGACACCAGTATTGGTCTACTATCTACACCAGAATTTCCTCAGGTTCCTCCTGCGGACGAAATTTTTTCTCATGTGGACAATAAGCAGTATTCTCATACTGATGTTCGTTTTTGAAGTGAGCGTGGTGCCGCTCCTAGAAATTCTGCCCGAAGAAAACTTTGTGTTCATGTTGTGCGTGGTCGGTGGAATTTGGTGCGGCTATAGAACGAAATTAAACGCAGACTCTGCCAGCCAGGAGGGCACCCTTATGCAGGGCTTAGAGCTAGGCGAAGGCAGTGGTGAACTTTGCGTCACCTGCAGGAGAAGAGCACCTCCCAAGGCCTATCACTGCAGACTATGTCAAACTTGTATTCTCCATAGAGAGTATCACTGTAAATGGTACATTGAACACCACACGCTTGCCATGCTTTTCCTACCATTTGCTTTCCACCAACTTCTCTCGAAGTAACTCTTGATAGTGCACCGTTCCTTCTAGGCTGGATTGCTGTATAGGATCGAGTAATCTAAAATGGTATTTAGGATGCCTATTCTTCTCGGCGACAGCTTTTATCTATGGCTCCAATTTGACCATGACTAGTGTCTGCCACCCGTTTATACTGGTTGGCACCATACTGATGCCAGACGATTGCAGCGATGTCTATCATGAATTGGAGTATGTATCTGACTATATAGATATACGTATGAAAGAATCCCAGCTTGAAGAAAATGTGTCAAACTCCAAAGAGAGATATAGCGCAACATTATTGGAATACTAATACTAGGGGAACTAAACTGGAAAGATACCGAGTGTCAATAATACAAACTGCTACATAATCGCAAGATACTGATAATTGCAAAGACTCGTATTCACGTGATAAATATTGTTAATATCGCTTATTTGCTTTCTGACAATATAAAAGTTGGATAGATAGTGTGTCGCGCAACTGTTTGCTTCTTGCTGCAGAAGAGAAGTATAATAATGTACATATTGTTCCAGCATTGCCCTTTGCTTCGTGTCCGCACTCTACAGCCTGCTTGCTGGGATAGTGGTATTTTGTTACTTAGTCTATCATTTTTGGCTGCTTTACCTTGGCACCACGTCGAACGAACGTCGTCTTCTCGGAGCAGGAACCAGTCAATATGACCACGGGATGCTAAAGAACGTGACACGAATATTTTGCTGCAAGTCTTAGACGCTAAATAAGAAATGCAGTTTATTAATGCCATGCGACTCGTGCAAGCCAGGTGTAAAAAAGTCAAGGTCGATATTCAGGTCGAAATGAGCAAGAGGTATATAAATAGGACTCTAGTTCCTTCGTACTGATATTTCCCAACAAGAAACTTCCTTGGTAATCACAATTTTTTACCGAATCAAAGTTTTATAGCGGTGGTAGTGCTCGTGATCTCAGAATGATAAATTGCCGTCGATCTAGTAACGTGCACATTATTTATATATTTATTGTAACTGTGATAAAGTGGCCATTGTACTATTAACATAATAAATTATGTCAGCGCATACTGTGATATACATTTAAATTGGGACTCACGATTCTCGGAGATGTTTTCACCTTCTTTCCCATAATGTACACTCTCAACTAATCCTAATCCTAATCCTCCATTACTAAGAAACTTCCTCTATAGCATTGAAATCGGGTAACACCCTCTGCACTATTTCTCGCAGTTCTTTCTTTCTTCTCACGCGATTTTCAAAGTCTGATTTGATTTCCCGATAATTTTTTACTATATTGAAATATTTCGATACCACCTTCATCCGATAGTGTTTGCCTGCTAGCGCTGCCTTATCGTCGAATTGCTGTTTTACACCCGCGTACCTTGCATACCAGACTTTGAAGTGCCCTTCTAGTAGTTTCATATCATAAAAGTCTTTTGCGACTTGGCATTTTGCGCTTGCGTCCGTTACAATCACTTTCCAGGCCTCGATTGTCTTTGAGAGCAATTTCTTGTTATAAAATAAAATTGCCCTATCCATTCTCACATTATTCCGATTGTCCACGACCAAGTTCCAAGCTCGAAATGTTTTACCGAGTAATCTTGCTTGGAAGTGCGAGTCGGCTATTTTATTGTGATTATCCCTCATTTCGATGAGCATCGTGAAAGGCTCCATTATGTACTTTCGTAATAAGTACTTCCGGTAAAATTCGTCCGCTGTGGCATTGGATTTTTTCCATCTCTCTGTTTCACGTAATTTGCGATCCTCTTTCTCTCTGCGTTTTCTCCTCGTTTCCCGCTCGGCCTAAAGCGAAATTTAAGCAATTGTTGGATGGAATATCTAGATGGTCACTTGGCGCGATATTAACTGCGTTTCATCGATATGTCAGCCAGACCTCCCGTTGTAATCTCTTAAGTTTTTCTTCCTCTTCTATTTTGGCTGCCATTTCCCTATTTTTCTGTTCCTCCAACTTTTTTCGGTGCGCACTATCTGCCACTCTTCTACGTTCCCTGCGGGCCTCGGCGCGGGCCTCCATCCTGAGCAGAAATTTCGGTGGACTTGGCACTCTGAGCGGCTCCAGTAATGGCCCACTTCTATTGGAACAATTAGTAATAATATATCTATACCTGGTATCCGTCGGTACTTGTCTTTAATTACCTGTATCCTGCTTGGCACATTATCTGAACCAGGATTCGCCTCGTTTCCCGACCGCAGAGGGTAAGAGCCTCCTTGGCAGCAGACATTGTACTTTTGCCGGATGTAATAATGTCCTCCTGAGCCTGCTTCTGTCGGAATTCCTCAATAATCCTCTTCTGTTCAACTAACTTGGCTCTCTGTTGCTCTATTATTCGCTTTTGTGTCTTCATTCTAGTCTGCACTGACAGCTCATTCACTTTCGTATCCTTGAAACGAATTGCGTTTCGATTGTTATTCTCGCTCTCGCTCTTGCTCTTGCTCGGGCATCTCACAAATAGACCTTCAGATTCATTAGCTTTCACTTTTCCATCCCTTGCAAGCTTCTTCTGTCTCTCAGCAATCGCGTTTATAAACATTTCGATTTTTGTCTCTTCTGTAGTTATTTCTCTTATCGCCCTTTCCTCCTCCCTGACACCAGACTGCTGGCTCTTCAAACATCTTTTCCAACAATTGAAATATTTCTTTTTCACTGCAGTAGCAATGCATTTTTGAATCTTTATCTTGATCTCGCGCAATCGCCGCTCCTCAAGTGCGTTATGCCTGAGAGCGTCCAAATATTTTTTAAGCGTATGCAACTGTTGACCGTTGGAATCGGCATCCTTCTTTCCCCTCACGGTTATTTTTATGCTACCGAAATGGGCCATCTCGCCTTTGCTTATCGCCAGAATTCCCTTGCCCTCCGATTTCAAGGCTAACTCTCCGAGGGATGTTCGTTTTTTTATCTTTTCCAGCCTATCCGTACCCTTCTCCCGTTTACCACTCTTGCTCTCCGTTCGCTGGCTGGCACTGGGACTGGGACTGGGACTGGGACTGGGACTGGGACTGGGACTGGGACTGGGACTGGGATTGGTACACGCCTGAGTGAGGGGGTTTCTCCATTTAAAATGATGATAGGGGATGAAGCAATACGCGTCTCCGCGACAAAGTTCCGCCTGTCCGCTGACCTTGTTCTTACTCCTGCCGGAAACTTTCCAGAAATCGACGTCGTCCGAGCTGGCAAAGCCCCTGCGGCTTTTACTAGAGGCGTAGCCACCTCGGAATTTTGGCCGAGCACGGCACAGTTCCCGCTCGAATCTCTTCAGCTCCTTATCGAGCAGTTCTTGCCCCTTTTTTAAACAGGTCCCACTCGCCGGCGACCGTTTCACTAATCTGAAATTACAATTAGTAATGCGCGACACTCGCGATAAGCCTCATTTTCACAACATTCATGTTCACGATGTCTGAACAGGAGTAATAACTTTTTTCAGCGACACGCGGAGTTAAGATTACAGCCGCGCTCTGTGTACCTCTTGCTTTCCGTCGAGGGAAGGCATTTAGCCTGATGACGATGAGTGTTGTGAGCCACCACTCGAGACATCTTATGCCTCGCATCCATTAGTAAATTCGGGTCCAACTCTTTCCAGTTGTCCTTCGAAATCCGCAATTTCTGCGTTCCTGTTAAAATCTCGAGATTCAGCATTTTCTCCGTTAGGTTTGTGATCCTCTCGAATTCTACTACCATCTTGACAGTAATATTTACTGTATCTACTAGTTTTATATATTATGTGTATACGCCTATATTAAGTATATATTCTGGACACCTTCGACGGAAATGGTGCGTAAATATGGTAGGCCATATTCTTTTTACTTGTTGACAGGATGTTGTCCCTGCGTTGTTAAGGGAGCTTATGTGAAAGTATAGCCAATCCCCATCTCCTAGCCCCATACATATGTACTTCCATTCATGCATATATATATCCCGATGTCGCGTGTCATAATAATAAAAGTTTAGATTTGCTTGCTTTGGTCCAGCAAAGTTAGATAGAAGCTAAAGTTTCTACGTTTATGTACAGACTGCGTGCAGATATCTGCAAAATCGCAGATATGTGTTGCACATACATATATTATGCGGATGTGATAAGTGAGATTGAGCTTCTCACTTGATTGAAGTGATTTGGAATGGTATAGGGAAGGAGGGTGAGGAGAGTTTGGTGGTGGATTTCGAAGGGTCCCGCGAAATGCAGTGGTGCTCAGGGTGCGGCGCGTCGCGGCGCGTCGCGGCGCGGCGCGGCGGAGTGTCGTTCCCCTGGGCCCTGATTGATAATGATGTCGATTGTTGACGAGCTAGTGTCTGTGTCTGCTGCAGCAGCAGGTGCATCTCGAGGGGAAAAGTGCATCGACTTCGAGTAGTATATGTGGAAGTCGGTGAGTCTGGGATTGGAAAGTGGAAAGGTTGGAGAGTGGGAAAATTGGGCGAGCGATCACCTGTTTCCAGTCATCGAGGAATGTCGTGATGAACACTCAGCTGAGAGGTCGAAGGATCTCCGGGATGAGGAGAGGGTTGTTGGTTACGGAGGGTTCCTCGACTTCCTCGTTGACTCTAATAAGTGGATCGGCCCGAGAGAAAGAGAACTGGACGTATTACAGTGATTGACATTTGTCAGGTGTCGAAGGGAGTCGGTGATACTCTGCTGCAGAACGAGAAGGAAAATGGATCCAAGGGGCCCTCCTGAGGGGGCCCCTGGTGACTCCTTTGAGATAGCCAATATCGATAAAGTCTCCGGCAGCCCAGTCAATTGGCATACCGATAATTCCCTTTCTTCCCCAATCTGCGAGCACTCAAAGAAAATGAACAACAGGCTATTATTCCTGACTGTAAGTAGACCGATACACCACTGGAATGCTGCTATCACCTGGTTTCCCTGGTGACTTCCCCTCTGTTTCGCTTTCATTCAGGTGGAGTATGTGGAGGATCAGTCCCGGGAATACTCGCGCTTATTTCCATCGTACGAGCAAGTTTCTTTCTCGCCCAGAGCCTCCTCTCCGCTGTCCGACTTTGAGCATCGTGTCAGTCCTCTTGACCCTAACATGAGCTCGGCTGCTAGATATTCCCCGACTCCGGTTCAGTTACCACCTTCACCGTTCCATAATTCTGTTGTAGTCTTACAAAGTCCATCTTCCCCGTTGATACCAGCTCCCGAGTCCAATACAAGATCCGGCATCAACTATGTTAACCAACTGTCTAATCCCATTCATGCTCAGACAGCACAGCAGCCAGAGTCCTCTACTGATTTTGTTGCCAATGGGAATGAGGAAGAACTAGTGTCTACCGTTGGCACAGGATTAATTTTAATGCAGGGTACTATCAAGCACCAGTCTATAATCTTTGTCAGCGCTACGTTTTTCTCCCATTATATGATCAACTATGACTTTAGAGGCTACTCAAGAATTAGAGCCATCCGCGACACCCCTGATGCTGGCAGGAATGACTAATACAGACTTTGCATTGACAAGAGATTTCCTTGTGATGCAAGATGACCAAATAAACGTTATAAGCACATTCAAAGGCCAAAATCTGGATGGAACGGGTGAGCAGACAATGGTTTCGTCAGGTGTGGAGAATGCCAACAAGGAGAATGATGCTCAGACAGCGATTCAGGTTACTGGAAATATACAAGTAGCTGACGAAAAGAAGAGAAGCACTAGAAAATTGAAGAAGGAAATAAGTGACAAGACAAATTTTTGTGAGTAATAGTTAGTTTTCGTTATTGTTTCAGTAATTTTCAAAGGCCGATTATCCATCTTTGTATTGCAGGCTGTGACGAATGTGATGGAAATTGCAGTAATGTTGAAAATTGTGCATCTCACAATGTATGCACAATTGCTGATCAACCTGTGCCCTCTAGAGCTATAGCAACACTGCCAGGATCGTATCTTTCCTTAAACAAGTTGTCCAATGCCGAGCTTCTACCGGGAGGTTTGGAGTATGGAGTATTCGCAAAACGATACATTCGGCACCGTACTCAGTTTGGTCCGATAGAAGGAATTTTATGTCCTTACGATGGTACACCAATTAAGAATACACTTCCATTACTCTATGAAGCTCAGGATGGCGAGTTTTTAAAAGTGGATGTTTCCGACGAAAGTGCGTGTTAATAATATAGCAAAGAATCTCATTGTTTGGTAGTGACAGTTTTGGCAAGAGACGAAATACGATTACAGATAGCTCGAATTGGATGCGCTTTGTCAGGCCTGCATTGACATACCGAGAAGAAAACCTGATGATCTATCAACAAGGGGATGGAATTGTATTCCTGACTACTAGAAGTATTTTACCGAATGAAGAACTAAAGGCCGGGCCTAGTTTGGAGTATGCCTCCCGTAGAAACTTGCCAGCTCTTATGCCAGATACACAAGATGACAAAGGTAGACGAAATGCTTCATTAATCAAAAAGTACAAGTGATTGAGATTATTATTCTTCCTTTAAAGATTCTAAGGATGTATCGGCATTACCCCGCCTCGAAGAGAATTCATTTAATCAGACTCGACAATTGAAAGTATTTCGCGGCAGAAGCTTAAAAGAAAAGGAAAACTCCCGGCAAACCGATAGTAAAGAATGGATGTGCTCTGGGTGCGACCTCGTCTTCGCAAAACCATTCCTCCTCAATCTACACGCTCTTGCTCATACTGTTGATAAAATCAAGGCAAAAAATCAATCGACTATTTGCCCACAGTGCGGTATAGAATTTCAGAAGCCGAGAGATCTGATTAATCACGTTTCGCAGCATGGCCGGCTTTCGTCGCCAAAAACGAAACGATTGACCCCCTTAACTACATATAAGTGTTCAATGTGCTACAAACGTTTTGCAACGAAAGTACGACTTCAACAGCACTGTTTGGTGCATGGTGCTGAGGACCAAAAGCCACTGCCGTGCAATGTTTGCTTCAAAAGATTTATGAATAATTCAGCTCTATCTTGCCATCTGAGAACACACCGGGGTAACGGCCAGTGCACAATTACGTCTTGTTTAACTTAACTTATAGCTTCAACTATCTTCTTTTACCAATCATTACTTTCAGAAAACAAACAAGTCTTCGAGTGTCCAATGTGTAGACAGTTGTTTAATCAAGGAATGACTCTGAAGAATCATGTGGAGACTCACAGGAGAGATGACGGTACATTTAGCTGCCCCCACTGTCAGCGGACATTCACCAAGTACTCTGTAATTCGGAAACATATTAGAGCACACCATTGCGAGAGGAAGCACAAGTGTCACGTTTGTGCTAAACGTTTCCCGTCAGTTGATAAGCTACAAATGCATCTGCTTAAACATTCCGATCATAGGTATACGATCGAGTGGGCCATATGGATTTTGACAGCATGTTATTTGCGCATGAATTTTAACGAGCTTGCTTTCATCAGAGAATTCCATTGTGCCAATTGCGGAAAGCGATTCAAGAGGAAGGACAAATTGAAGGAACATATGACTAAACTTCATAATTCTCAAACAGCAACGGAAGAGCAAATGGCGCATATCAATCATACAAAAAAATTTGTGCCGAAGGTATAATCGTCTTCCTACCGATGAGATAGGTTAGTGATTGAGCATGTTGTCAAAGTTGACTTGATTATGTTACAGGTGAACCCGAGCGATTACAACCGATTTATTTACAAGTGTCACCAATGTCTGGTGGGTTTCAAGCGACGAGGTATGCTCGTAAATCACTTGGCAAAACGTCACCCGGATGTTGCCCCCGAGTCAGTACCCGAATTAAATTTGCCAATTTTACGACAGACCAGGGATTATTATTGTCAGTATTGTGACAAAGTATATAAGAGTAGTAGTAAGCGTAAGGCACATATCGTGAAAAATCACCCGGGAGCGGCTTTACCACCGAGTAATCGGCAAAAGGAGTCCGATTACACCAGCTTACCAAATCCCACATTTAGTCAAACTGTCGGTAGTATCACGACTACTCCGCAAGGTTGCCAGTGGTGTCATAAGCAATATGCGAGTAAGGCGAAATTACTGCAACATCAACGCAAGAAACATTCTCATCTGATGGAGCCGGCAGATCAAGTGCCGCGGCCACGGAACCGACCACCTCAAAATCAAAATCAACCACCACCTCCTATCACAGAGGAAAACCTTCCACTGTCCGAGTACATTCAGACCTGTGATACGAGTACCGAATTCTTTAAACAGAGAATAATCAAAATCTCGAATGACGTTGACCTAATAAGCGGTGGATTCGAGTTGGTCGGCCAACAATTTGTACGTATGCGCGACATACGTTGAAAGGGTTGGCGGCAGCCTCATTGCGAGAGGCCTTGTCAATTTCCTGAGATATGAATCTCATAACTTTGTGCACAGTTAAAGGTTACTGTGCTTTTGCTGCCCTTACCAAATGAGAACGCGAGTCGTTCATGGGAGATAGTTGAAATACTCCCGTTGGGAAAATTTGGAAGGCAGCTTTGTAGGCGTCAGTGCGAAACACTAGGCGCTGTTTTGTTGGTTGTAGGGTTGATAGTGGCCAGGTCCGGGGAACACCGTGGTCGCGGCAGATTTGTTGGAACGGAGTAAACACTATTTTGTGAATATTTTGTCTGAGCGTCCAACTAACGGCTCAGCAGGTGCACCAAAGGTGCAGAGAAAGGAATCTATTCATATGCGTACAAACATTGGAAAACGTTGTAGTCCCATGCATACATTCAATCCAGGACTCATTCTCTCGGAGCTCAGAAGTACTGAGCAGAAGCTGGTAGAACAAGTCCTTGTACTTTTTGCGGGCGTCTTTGACGTTAGGTCTGGTAGTCTTTCAAAATCGAAAACCATGCTTCAATTCGATGTGATTCAATCGTCAATGTTAGAGCAGCCGAATTTCAGCGTTGCGTTTAAAGTGATGTTTAAACCTGACTTGATCTTCGTGGTAAATCAGTCTCGCTGGGTCTTAGATCTGCGTGATTTCTTGGGTATAATGTGAGTTTTTTTTTTTTTTTAACTAGTCTACGACCTGAATGTAGTACAAGGAAATAAGCTAAATCGCTGTTCACGTCACATTTGGCTTTAATGATAAATCGATTGTCTGTAGATTACGCGAAGTCCTGTAGTCTATGTGAATGAACGGCTCTTACACTTTTACTCTCTCGTAATTCTAACTTCTTGCCGTAATTACTTGCATCTCTCACTGTCGAAAGAGAACGCCAGTGTTTCCAATCTTAGACTTCCAGTGAAGTGGACTCAATTTCGCGTAATCGTTTCATGGTGGTAGTAGATTCGTTCACAAAGTTGACTCGATGTACCAATCTTACATTCATCCTCCGCTACCACTGCGAACTCTCGGAATACAAATGACCCAGAGCTCCTATAGATACCTAGACGGGACAACTTTTGTCTTTGCATGCTATTAATGCATGTCGACGTTGCATTTATGTGATATTTACTTTCACCTGACAAACATAAGAGACAACTAATTTACTTCGATCCGTAATTCAGGAGAAAGGTGGCAAATCGGTGGAGAATAAGTTGACAGAAATAATGCAGGCTTTATTTTACATGCATTATACTATGTGTATACACATCATACGATACATGTTGCGGCATTTGCGAAGACAAAAGATTGCATGTTTGTTAATGTTGTTGAGTACATGGACTGTGCTGTAAACATGATCTAAATAAAGTTACTCGATGACGGGCGCCGCCACTGACAAACTTATTCTGACTACGGTCTAGCAGGTGTTCGATTTGTCAAGTGCAACGAAGAAGATTGGAACTTGTGCTTAGATATTCACAGCTTGCAATTGGTTCAGTTCCACAATCCATTGACCCTCTACTCTACCATCTACCTGTTTACAGCTTTAGCCCCGAATTTCTCGCTCGCAATTGCCAACGGTCCGACAGCATTAGGCTTATTAGAGATTGTTGGATTTACAGTTGCAGATGGTCCACCGGTACCTCCCTTTTGCATTTGAGCAGTTTCGTACAGTTGCTTCTGCATAATAGCGAACGCCACATGATTCGCCGAAAGAAAGTCCTTGATCGATGTCATCTCACCGGACAATCGCCTCGGCGTTTCAGATAAATCGGTAATTTTCATCGAACTTCTTCCCCTTGTACCTCTTCTCTTGGAATAATATGAGGCTGAAAGGGATGACTTCCTCCTCGGCACCTGCGACACGGCCTCGCCATGACGACATTGCACCTTCTCTATAACGAAATTTAAGCCTTGTTTCAGTACAATCGAAGTGACGTTTAACAGGGAATAAATGCAGCAGCAGCCCAAGACCAAGAAGACGAAATTGGCGATGCGATACCTGCGAAAACGGAGGCACACAATTAATAATGTTGCAGAGAGTCCAGCGACAAAAGAGATACGTACAGGTGAACATAAGGGTAATTCGGCTGTTGCGTACTGACATAATCACCGAATCCGATGGTGGTGAAACTCACGAAACAGAAGTAAAGTGCGTCAAAGTATGTCCAGCCTTCGAGAGGCGCGTATACAGCAGCGGCGCAACAAGCTGTCAGACAGGAGGCCATGGATAAGTGCAACATTACCCAGTAGACACTTGGTTTCCATTCTTCGAGATCGGAATTCTCGTCATCGTCCAGCACATCGGGTAAGGAGGATCTTTGACTAGCAGAGGACTTGGATGTTCGACGTACACTCGGCACATTCGCTCGTTCTCGCCTCTTTAAGCGGCGTATGTGCAAGCTACGCAGGATCCACGCGAGAAACGTAATGATTCTTTCGAGAAATAAATTGTAAAATAGAATCCCGCCTATAAGTAATAGGAGGTATCTAATAGTCATTGAAATCGAAACAATTCTCCTACGTATCTCTGACTGGCTTTACCGGAGCATCCGAAGAATCCATAGAGCATGACAGCAACTTTGCCCCCGGTAGTTTGTGGGCTCGTGCTTCCATATCCTGATACACAAAATATGCGCCATTCAATTGAATCCATTGCTCTGAGAATACATCTACAGACTAATAACCGTCGAATATGGTACAGTGAGAGGAAAGAATATTTCCGAGGGTATGCGCGCCGGAGACTGGGTCACATGATATTAGTATTCTGGAATTCACCGGTGCATTCCCATGTAAGCAATGGCCAATGCCCTTTCGCTTGGAAGCACCACTGCCAAGTTTTGCACGATAATCTAATCGATACGGTTACTTTTCTATCGGGATCTAATATTGAAAGGAAAATAATCCGATCCGCCTTCGAACATGTCCAATGGAAGACTCGAGTCTACAGGTGTCGGAATATAGGAATTTCTTCCTGATATCCCACAGGTGTTAGACGATATCAGACGATACAGGTTCAATTGGGATTTTAATCCCATTGTCAGAATCTTACCGATCGTAGAAACAATAGTCCCGACGAAATGAAAACTGCCTGGAAAGTCCCATCGACGTCGCTTATAGATGATGCCGGAAGAAGTGGCGTTCCCGTAAGCGTCCAGTAATGCGTGCAATCTCTGGAGTGCAAGGCCGCTACCCCGCAAATGGTGTCGTTTAAAACTATGATAAACGCGCCAGAATTCTGCGGCCTATGGATTTTTCAATCGTCTGGATCACCTCCTTTCTGAAGGTGGGACATTTTACTTGGCTTGTGTGATTTTCGTACCTGATGCACTTCGAGATCAGCTTCAAGACACTGGAATAGTGCAGCACCGGCGAGCATGTAAGCTGCCAAAACGACGAAAAGGAGGATGAATCTTGCGTTGTCCTCCCCAAGGCAGACGCACATCACCGTTGATTCTCATCTCTCTGGGGGAGTTCCATCTACCCGCCGCGCTGCGCCGGTTCCCACCTCCAGAAACACTGCGTGCTTCGGCGCAAACTCACCAGTCAGGACCTCAGTGGATCTACAGATAGTCTAGTAATGACAGCCAACAGAATAGACAGCCTCTTTCTCTCTTCTTAACTTTCAATCTACTCCAAATCGTCAAGTGTTTATTTGGAGAATTTCTACAATAAATTGGTTGATCTGACTTATATTTCACGGTCACGGATACTCATCATTTAGAGACTGACGAAAAAGTGAGAGGGAGGAAAACAGAGTATTCTGGGGCAGCGCGATATGCACTAGCCATTGAAAAAGAGAGTCTTTCACGGGATAAAAATGGAAACGGAATTAGCGTGAAAAACGAGCCCCTTTTCTATAAAGCCTCCTCAGAGTAAACCCGGTGAATAATTTGACCGCTGAAAGGGAGGTCCGAGCCCACTCGTTCAGGAGCATGATTAACATGCAACAAATACTATCCACCACCCAATTTTATCTTGATGGTCATCCTGCACCTAAAGATAGTATCAGCAATTTTTTCACGAAAACTACTTGCATCATAATAGCAAGTATGCGCCTGTGTAAGAGAAATTATAACAGACTCGTAATAAAAATAAAGTTTATTAACAATCCATACAGGCAAGCTAACGGCGCTACCAGCTTAACAATGTTACTGCCGTTCAGGCGTAATGCATTCTTAAATCGGTATAATCTAAGATGCGAATAGACTTAAAAAGTTGATAACATCGCTCGCATTACTAACTACTATAATACTATTAGGTACCTTATTCGCGTAAACGAATAACACTATAGAGTTACGTTATAATATCTGGCTAGTCTTTTAGAGCAGTCGTTAATGCCTCGTTTGAGGACCCTCCTCCAACTTCCGCCACACAACCTGAAAAATGCATACATGTATACCATAACAAGCTTTCTTTATCTGTCTATACGATCGCGATGAACGCGAAGGGGGCTGAATCAATTTGAACGCGCTTTTCCCTCCTGTTTAAAGTTGGCAATTAGCTGTTTTAAAGGTAATTCCAGCATTTCAGAGGGAATGGAAGACATTGTTCATGTACTGGCTACTGGCACAATATAAAATTGATAGTTTCGGGTATCTCGGCTAACAAGTGGTTGGGATAACTCACGTTACACATTTCTCTGACCAAAGCCTTCTCCCCATCATGCCCGCCTTCTCGTTCCAGTTGCTCTCTGACTTCGAGAACTTGGAGAGCTCGGACTACGGCCTCTGGTCGACTTCCAAAGTGAGTATTATCGCCAGGACTATTTGGGTTCTCCCATACTTCACCGGGCGGCATTTCCCATCCTTGAGCGCGTGCTTGCAACATACTTTTATCTTCTTCGAGCTGCTTCACTCGTTGCTCTAAACTTCTCACATACTGCATCGTCTGATCTATAATGCAATAATTCAATACAATTGAACGAGCAATTTTGGAAGTCACCTGAACTTCCAAGTTACAGCAGTAAAGTAGATCGAGTTCGTGAAATTTTATACCGTTAAACGTAGATGTATGTCTGGGTCTGGGTGGAACATTCTCTTCGGCGTTTGTACTTGAACTTGAACCATCACCATCATCTCTCTGCCCACCACCCCGCTCCTCGTCGAGGTATAAACACAACTCTTTCAATTCCAAATTATCCTTTATTAGCTCCTGTTGCTTATTATCTAACTGGCGTAGCTTGTTCTGGTAAGCCGAGACCTCCTGCCGCATAACGCTCGCCGTGTACCTGCCGAACCTTTGCCATTCTCTCGCTAGTTTTCGACCTTTCTGTCGATCATCGTCCAAGAAACAACACAGATCTCGTAATTCCTGATTATCGTCACTTAGTCTTTGGTTTGCTTCCTTCAAAGCACGGAGTTCGCCAAGCTGTAAATGGAGCCATCTCTCTTTCAACTATACTTATTTCCATTTAGCACAGGCTATATATCAATATTGATTGCAACAGTGACTCGCGATCGAGATATTCAATGTAAAATATCTCCCGATACGTATCATCAAAGAATCGCAATTGCAAGCCGTACTCTTTCCAATAAAACACACGTGCGCGTGGACTCTCTGAAATTGCGATGCGACCTACAAGCTTCCCGAAAACTTCCGTGTCAAATTGCCAGAATGCCTCCGATCACATTCCTATGGTAGCGGAATCTCTCAAGTGAATGCGTCTTGAAGTAATTGGCACGGTAAATCTTCAATCCGGCCGGCTCTCGCAAAGTGTGCAGTCCCTATCAGGCATTCATTTCTCTCGGACGAACACACCGATCCGCGAGCATCTCTCTCTCTCTCTCACACACACACACACACGCACGCACGCGCACCCACACACACGCATCCATAGAGAGAGAGAGAGAGAGAGGGGGGGGGGGAGAGAAGAAACTAGTGAAGAAGTAATAGATCGGCTGGTAGAAGATGTAGTTCCTACATACCAAGCTCTGTATTTGTCGATTCTGCTCAGCGGCGAGCCTCGCGATGTCACTCTCAGTCTTCCGGACGAACTTGAGCATCTCCACCGGAGCCAATCTGAGGAATTCGTCGTCGCTGATCCTTTGCTGCCTGATTGGAGGTGTCTGTCCAGTATTTACGGTCGGATACTGACTGTTCGGCGGGAGGAATTGGCCTTGGCCGACCTTCGCGTGAAGGTAGGGTAGCTGCTGGCTCTTTGGAGCAGACGTGGCTAAACTGTTTCCTCCTTGTGGATGGTGACGGTGCTCTATCCCTGGCGAGTACTTGCCTTGAGCATCCTTCGGCTGGCTCACCGGACGCGGTTGCACCACTTGCTGATGATTCAAGGCCGTTGCTGGGCCTTGCCCGCTTGATTGCACTGTCGTCCCTGCGGAAGGGGCCGTGGTGAAATGAGGATGATTCTTCAAGATACCACTGCTCGGCTGTGGTGGAGGCTGATACCGCGGTGGCACCTGGTCCACTGACGACTTGATCACGTGCGAAGGATGATGATGATGATGGTGATGATGCTGCGGCTGTTGCTGCTGTTGCTGCTGCTGCTGCTGCTGCTGCTGCGGCTGTTGCTGCGGCTGTTGCTGCGGCTGCTGCTGCGGCTGGGGCTTACTCTTATTGGACATCGCGGCTAATTTACCTCCAGGCTATGATGTGTCCCATTTCAGAAAGTCCGTTGCGAGTTCCCCGTTGCTGGCTTACCTTGCTTGACCCGTCGAAAACTGGGTCAACGCGCCGTTTCGATCGACGATCGTACTCGAAAGAGGTAGCACCAAAAACACACAGTTTAGATCCGCACCGATCACTCTTATCGGTTCGTAACCGAGCACTCTGCAAATTCCACAGACAATCTTTTTTGCGTGGCTTTCTTAAAACAGGTTCGTGCGCACTTTCCTCGACTCGCGTCTATATATATATGTACTTGTGCACGCACAAGAATTGTCACGATATTCAAAATGTACGCTTGTCAGTGGATGTTTGATCCTCGGGATTGTTGTGGTATCTCTAGTGGAAATACTTTGCGCTACGGCGATCAGTCTGTTCTCGTGAACAAATCTATTGAACAAACTGGCTGCGTGTCCACGACTTATCTTGGCTTCGTTAGAGTATTAAAGAGTCGCCGTCCCCGCGCTGCGCTGTACTTGGAGGCGCTCGCAGGTAGCGCTCGCATTCCATCTGTCAGTGAATTGGCTGATGCACCCAAACATAATCACTTCCTACTTTCTATATCAATCACCATGACCGAATTGACTGGCTGTCACATCCGCTAGTTAGAAAAACTTGACGGTACTACTGCTGCTCCAGAACTGGGAGAGAGGTAAGACGCCCGGACGGGCCCCCGTTTTTCTCGGGACGGGGCCGCATTTCAGAAGGCGCAGTGCCGTAATGCCGTGAGGGGCATTCCAGTGAAATCTCGCCGACCGTGAGCAAACCCCTCTGCAATGCACTCCATACCACTCCACTCCACTCCACTATACCGCACCGCGCCGAACCACACCGCATAGCATAGCATCGCATCGCACCGCACCGCACCGCACCGCACCGCACCGCACCGAAACGCAACGCACCGTACACCGCACTCCCTGCCACTTTAAACTTTTACGCACTATGGCCGACCGATTGTTATCCAATTTGGTTGCTAGTGTTTTCTTGATGCCACCGGGCCAACATCCGAAAGCCCCAGTCCAATCGGCATGCGTCCCAAGGACCTTACGCTCGGTGCCCCATTCACGCTCGCCACTGTTACTCCTTTCCTAGCACGCTCTCCTCTTATCAGTCAAAGGAACTCTGTCACAGACATACGCAGACACGCGCGCGAGCACGCACACGCACGCACCCAAACACACATCGCTCAGACAGCATCTGTCAAAAGAAACTTGCGGTAAAGTCGCCAAGCTGCAATATGGCGACTGATGGCGAGCGAATGCGATCCGGCGATGTGTCCGGGGACTTAGGCTCCCTGTGCTCCCGAGACGCGGGAACCATCGGGAACCATCGAAGAAACACCCATTGGACCATCCACCGCTTCTGAAGGAGATTGGAGGGGATGGGGAATTGAATAGCAGGGCCCATTGCGGCCTGCTGGGGGGCCCACCGCAGGCCCTCCCCGAGGAAGGCTACACAGCACTGAACAGCATTGCACATCACTGCAAAGAGCAGTGCTTGGTCGTGCTTTCGTGCTTCATACTCTTCGTACTACCCAACTCCCTGCTGGAATTACCTCCTCACCGCGCTTCAAATTTTTGCCAATACTCCATTTTTTATTTAGTCCCGCCTTTTGATTTGCGGACAAGCTACTTTTTCATGCCGAACCATGTCGAACTGCTGAACTTTCGATGATAAACAGACATATATAATTGTGGAGTACCGATCAGTAGCGATGTTCGGTGCTCTCGTAAAGAGGGCCTACCTATATGAGCAATACCAGTATTATCGCGGGAGACTTGCATTCACTTGCATTCAGTGGCATCTATCTATTCAACAATGTCCAGTAGCTATTGGTCACTATTGTGATTTGTGATCAGTAGGGACTCTAAGCGAAGACGATCAGATCGGCCGGCGAGTGAAGTGGCCAAAATTGAGAAATAAGTTGAAATAGAAGGTGGCAAGGGTGGCAAGGGAGGTAGTGGGCGGCTGGGCGGCTGGGCGGAGCGGGCAAGTCCTGCTAAGGTTGCTAAGCAAATTGATAATGGCATCAGGGCCATCAGTGCTGAGGGACGCAGAGATATGAGCTGTCAGCTCTCGAGTGATCGGCATCAAGGCTTCGTTCAAATGGCAGGGATGCATCTGATGCAGCCAAATAAATGGGAAGAATATCGTTGTGTGAAAGGTAGCCTGAGTGGCGCAGCTGTAAAAACGTTCGTTTAGAATTCAATTGATGATAAGTGGCCGGGGATGTTGATGACGGATGCCCGATGCCTGATGATGTGTCAGTACTATTACATAACTTTATCAGCAAGTATGGTATATTAGCCGTGGCTGAATTACGATAAAGACAGTTAATCGGTGAGCGGCCTCACGTAAGGTTACCAGGAGCGAGTGGATCGAGTCAGTCGGATTGAAGAAGGTACGACTGGAATAGAGCGTTTCCTTCGTAATAATAAATAGTGGCATGTCAGGAGTGAAAGTCACATCCACGTGTCTTTATTATTTTTTGCGTTTATCCTTCCTGTATTGTATATAGTGCCAAATGCCCTTGAGAGAGGTCAATGTACAGTTTATACCGTTTACACGTATACACGAAGAGACCGTAACGCAGTATGCACTCGATGCAGTTAATCCTTAGCGCCAGAGAGCTTTTTCTCTCATTTTTACTCGAGTCTCTGCTTTTCTCTTAGATTTCGCGATGTTCCGTAATATTCTTATCGTAACAACAAGTATTCTCGCTGTTAAATATTTTCTTTACGAATCTATAACGAATAACACAGCACGAAACGGAATGGCAAGCGATTCCGGCAATATTCTGGTGACGGGAGGTGCTGGTTACATTGGTTCTCACACTGTATTGGAGCTCGTCCAGGCAGGCTTTCAGGTGGTGGTTATAGACAACCTTAGTAATGCTCATAAAGGTGAGGTGCAACAGCCCTTATCCAGACTAAACCGCTGTTGCATAGACATAGAATTAGATCCTATTACTAAAGCAAAGTAACACTGGATAGCATTGATCGACGTCTGTTATGTAGATCTACGGTTATTCTTGTTATAATCTATATAGCGCATCAAAGGGCCTTCCTTATTTGGTATTGTTCTCCGAATTATAGGAGAAGGAAGCGATAAACCAGAATGTCTGCGACGTGTAGAGAAATTGACAAACAAGTCGGTCATATTTATTCCTTGCGACATCACAAATTTAGATGAATTGAGGAATATCTTTCAGAAGGTATGAAAGTAAGAACAATAAATGTATTGCTTCGCTTAGAAGCGAATGTTTGATAATTATGATTTCACCACAGTATACTTTCAATTGTGTCATACACTTTGCTGCATTGAAAGCAGTCGGTGAATCATGCCAGAAACCTTTGGAATATTACAAAGTCAATGTGGGAGGTACTTTGAACTTGTTGGAGATAATGCGGGAACACAATGTCAAGAAGTTTATTTATTCGAGTAGTGCGACAGTTTATGGGGTTCCTGAAAAGTTGCCATTAGTCGAGGATATGAGTACAGGCAATTGTACAAATCCATATGGCAGAACGAAGTACATGGTTGAGGAGATCTTAAAGGACTTATGTTTGTCTGATAAGGTATTTCATCAATTTTGGATCCATCATTTATCAACGGATAATGGTTTCTAAAATAGTAGTCAATCTTTAGGACTGGTCGGTCATATCGTTAAGATACTTTAACCCTGTCGGTGCTCACCCCTCGGGGGAAATTGGAGAAGATCCTAATGGGATACCTAATAATTTGATGCCATTTATTGCTCAAGTTTCGGTTGGTAAGAGAGAGCTGTTGTATGTGTATGGCAATGACTATGACACTCCTGATGGAACTGGTATGTACAAAGCGGGTCTTTGACTAAGCAGGAAGTAGGATAAGATAATGAATCACTAAACTTATGTAGGTGTCCGTGATTACATACACATTATGGACCTCGCACTGGGACATGTCAAGGCAATGGTTTATCAGAAGACGAAGAACCCTTCGGGATTTAAACCGATTAATTTGGGCACTGGAAAGGGCTATTCGGTATTGGAAGTTATACATGCGTTTGAAAAGGCATCAGGCAGAAAAATTCCATACAAGATAGTTGAACGACGACCCGGCGATATATCCTCTAGCTATGCCGATGCTAGTGTCGCGAACAACGAGTTGGATTGGCGTGCAACAAAAGACATTGACGATATGTGTAAGTCTTTAATTGAATCGGATATGCACAAGTGGTGGAGCAGAGTTCCTATATATTAATGAAATTCATCGCAGGTGCCGACACGTGGAAATGGCAACAGGGCAACCCGAATGGATACAAATCGTAACATTTCTTATTTGTGGCTGTGATGATTGATCATCAGTGTGGTATAAATGTGTCTGTCGCCTGTTTCTATTGTAATATATACTTTTGGGTATAAGCCATGGTGGTGTCTAGTTACCAAAGCATAGACCAAAGGATAAGAATAATAAATCAATACCTCGATCCTGTTACTTAATTGCGCACGAAGCATCATTTTGTTATGAGTGTTAAAAACATGCAAGTGTAATACAACATCTTTGTACTGAAATAACGTAAGGCTCAAAATTAATAATGATCCATCGTTCATAGATTTGGATTCTGAGAATATATTAAAAACATTCGCTTCTACTAGAGGTGGTGATAGGATATTGATTATATTGTTGACGCAGTATAGAAAATTATGCAACCGCTTTCTTTACAAATTATACATGAAAAATGCCTTAAGCTATGAGATGTTTCGCTTATACGATTATCTGGCTGGACACACTTCTTAAGATTGAGATGGTTATCAGTTGCTATTTTGGGGGAAGGTATGTATGTACAGGGTGATTCACTTACCTTTGAATCAGAACTCTCCTAGCCCTTATTTTTTTGGTGGACTTCCCGACCTTTCCCGGGGCTGAAACTTGGTGGGGAATGTTTTTTTGCATCGAGGAAAAAGTAGAAAAAATTCCAGAGCCCTAGCTCAAAATTCATTTTTTCGCAAATTTTTTAAGGCATACCCCTTCAAAAATTTTCGATTTTTCGAAGGTTCTAGGACCGGGACGAACGCTTGATTTTTCGATTGTCCGTGTCTCAAAACGGATAAAAAACATAAATGTTGTGGGGGAAATGCCGGAATTCGACCTAAAACACGTGGGAAACCGATCTTGAATATTTCATTTCGACGGTTTTCCCTATGTTTTTTTATCTTCCCGACCTTTTCCGGGGCTGAAACTTTGTAGAAAGTGTTTTTTTGCATCGAGGAAAAAGTAGAAAAAATTCCAGAGCCCTAGCTCAAAATTCATTTTTTCGCAAATTTTTTAAGGCATACCCCTTCAAAAATTTTCGATTTTTCGAAGGTTCTAGGACCGGGACGAACGCTTGATTTTTCGATTGTCCGTGTCTCAAAACGGATAAAAAACATAAATGTTGTGGGGGAAATGCCGGAATTCGACCTAAAACACGTGGGAAACCGATCTTGAATATTTCATTTCAACAGTTTATGCTATGTTTTTTTATCTTCCCGACCTTTCCCGGGGCTGAAATTTGGTAGAAAGTGTTTTTTTGCATCGAGGAAGAAGTAGAAAAAATTCCAGAGCCCTAGCTCAAAATTCATTTTTTCGCAAATTTTTTAAGGTATACCCCTTCAAAAATTTTCGATTTTTCGAAGGTTCTGGGACCGGGACGAATGCTTGATTTTTCGATTGCTCGTGTCTCAAAACGGATAAAAAACATAAATGTTGTGGGGGAAATGCCGGAATTCTGCCTAAAACATGTGGAAAACCGATCTTGAGAAATTGATTTCGATGGTTTTCCCCGTGTTTTTGGTACTTCCCGACCTTTCCCGGGGCTGAAATTTGGTAGGTAATGTTTTTTTGCGCCAAGGAAGATACTATAAAAATTCCAGAGCCCTAGCTCAAAATTGTTTCTTCCCCATATTTTTGGCCACCGAAAATATCCCATTTTTGGTCGTGATTCAAAGGCAAGTGACTCACCCTGTACATACATAGAGAAAAGCCTTGCTGGCTGCCCCCATCAGATAGCCATCGAAGCGTCGTGTGTGTCGATTTCCTACGAAGGTGAAAAAGATACAAGTGTCGCCACGATATTACGCGGTTTTTCAATGGATGTTTGATCAATGATGTTGACGGATTATATCACTCCCGTCAATGGAAGAAAAGATGGTAAGACTAACGGCAGATTATATCGAAAGAACATGTTCTCAAGTACAATTGCAGAAATCGTTGAGCAGACAATTAAAGAAGAGCGATCTTTGCAGCATTACCCACTTGCGGATGAACAATAAGTTCATCACAAGCATCGTAAGTATGGACGATAAAATAGATAAAATAGATGAAAATAAAATTAATTGGTCATGGATTACGATCACTGCAGGGGAATTTAGCAATCTACAAAAACGTGCGAGTGATATATTTGCAGAATAATAATATAGCCAGAATAGAGAATTTGCAATTCGCTTCGAACCTGACGCACTTGTATTTGCAACATAATTCTATTTCGAAAATAGAGAACTTGTGTGGACTTAGTAATCTGCAGACTTTATACTTGGGTTCCAATACTATCAATGTGCTTGAAGGGCTCGAACACTCCAAAAAGCTAAGAGTATTATATTTAGAGAATCAGAAGATTAGTGAACCACTTTGCTTCGATATCCGAAGTATCGTGGCCCTATCCGTAAGATTATATTAACGATGAAAACATTACTTGGCAATCGAATGCTATGATTTTCTATTTTCCTATTACAAAACAGGAATCTTTAAGAGT
Source organism: Ectemnius continuus (assembly GCA_910591665.1). NCBI lineage: Eukaryota > Metazoa > Arthropoda > Insecta > Hymenoptera > Crabronidae > Ectemnius > Ectemnius continuus. The sequence continues at coordinate 19,882,530 of OU342859.1, read as the reverse complement.
ATTGAACATTTCGGGCAACAAAATCAGGTCATTAAGAGGGATTGAACATTTAAAGACATTGCAAGTCCTCGATGTTAGAGACAACTACATAGACGATATTGAAGATTTAACCAACTGTGTCAACAACTTGCTGTCACTCAGAGAACTTCACTTAGAAAATAATCCTGTGACATCCTGCCTTCGGTACAAGGAAAATTTGATAGCCAATAATGATTCAATACGTGAGTTTCAAAAGTCAATCTCGGATGCAGGTTCTCGCATTTCATATGTTTCATCTGCATTGATTGTAGAAATTATAAATGGAAAACCTATTAACGATGCATGTAGATTCTTTATGAAAGGGTTTAAAAGAGAGAAACATCTTCGCCTCGCAAGGAAATCATCGAAAACAGACTTACAGGCAGATATCGCAGGTTAATATTGTAGAAGATACTATAATCATTAATCCAATTTATGGTTTTGTAACCCTAGGATACATTGATATCGTTTTTCCAGATTCGCTAAATTTACCCCCGGCGTTGAAAAAATCTATTTCGAGGGCGCTTTTTCAGCAACCTAGTATGAAATTTAATGTTACTGTCTCGTCCAGCCTTACAGAATTGAAACCGCAAGTGTTCCCACCATGGAAAATCGGTATTTGGTCACTCTCATACGAAATCACTATATACCATAATATATAAAGTAACTATCTTCTTTCAAAAAATAGCACCCAGCGCCAATAGCACAAGAGGCAGCCACGTAACGCCAAGACCATTCTGGGGTAATGCACCAAGAAAGAAGCATTCTCGTGTGTTACGACCATTTCTTAATACTAAGCCCATTGTCCTACCACCTATTTAAAGCGTTATGCTATGCCTTTAACGATAGCCATTCTTCAAATTCCTGTAACGCAAGTTATACAGTTTAGAGAGTCAGGGTATATCAAAGATCTCAATATTTTGACTTCGGCCTTTATTATACTTTGTGAACAAATGCCTTTCGATGTTTCTTGTCCATTTCGATGAATAAAAACAAACATTTGGCTGGCAGAGGTAAAATCGTGTCGTACATGAATTTGTCGTATGCTGACTTTATTGTCACAGCTAAAGTAAAGGTCACCGGCGGCGGTGCCATGCATGAGAGATGATAGCACGATTGGAACATAATAAGAATAAAATTTCGAGCAACATGTCAGCGCAAGCATCAAAACAGTTGTAGATAAACTGGAGGTGTATCTCTTTCCCTCTTTCTGTCTCTCTCCCGTGAGATATTATCTTGAATGATAATTATACACTTACAAAATGATTATATTACTTCGATAATACTTTAATTATCATATAATATATAACTAAATAAACAACAAAAATTATCAAAGTACAAAACATTACGAGGTACATTTGTACGCTGCTTGAAGATGTGTATGCATGACCTACTTGCTGCTGGTACACAAGCGGCTATCAAAAGTTACTTCGAGTTGGTTTGCCTTCTCATTCTCGCGGATGGTGTCTTTTCTCTTCAAGCAGAGTTAATGTAAAACTATAATAATCTTACGAAATCTTCCAATAAATAATTCGTAAGTGACACAGCATTTTATAATACATAGACATCTGTTAGTCACTAGAAGCATGGAATGTTAGATACGTTACAAACAAGTGTGTGGCTTATAAAAGTACACGAGATAAAAAGGTACAAGTAGAAAAACATTATTCTCTTTATCGAAACTTTTACTAGATCATGCGATATCGACACACTGACTTATGGAATTCTCAGTTTGAAGAACTGCGGTCAAAAGCGATGGCTGACAATAGAACGAAACTGTTACATTATTATTGTTGAGCACATCTTGAGATATGACCTTACGCTACAAAGTAGGACGAGATACAATGAATTGGTATATTATTTTGTGACACGTCGACAGCTCTTTTGGTCGGCCGTGCATAACAAAGCTTAATTCGTAACACGAAATGCACTTCGCACGTAGAGTGGCAATGATTATCCTTTGTTCCATTTTACCAGTAGTCTGATGTCATGTGATGTATGCGCACAAAACTTAATGTCATAAAAACCTCAAGCCTAATCGTTACACCATGTTCACAGTGTACCCCTTCGATCTCACTAATGCTAACAGATTCCCTTTAATCTTTCTATGTAATGAATGTAGTAGTGTAAAAGTAGAAAAGTAAAAAATGTTTACTGCCGTTTGTCAGCATTCTACCCTGGATTTCTAAATAAATGCATTGTGCTTAAACGCGAGAGAGGTCTTGGCGTTTGGCAAATCATAGAAGTAAAAGAAGACGAACTGAGAACAAAGGTATAAGCAAGCCTTCTACAGTGTGATATGCATATCCTTAATGTTTCAGAGTTGCCGCATGTACAATATACACACTATCCATACATAAATATATGAAGCTGTATTACATTTTTATACGTGTATTTATAGATTTATATATATAGTTTCATTAATTCAGGAAAATGACTCGGCTTGTAATAATCTCTCTGAGCTGTTACTTAAACCCATTATTTCTATGCATCGGTCTTTTCTTTAGGATGACAGTTTTCCAAAGAATTATGGTGAAAGCTGTTGTACAAATAAAACGTCCCTAGAATCTGTTTTCTCTAGCACTATGCAAGCTACTAATTAGATTTAGACTTATGCGCCGATCGACGCAGCTTGGTGTGAAGTTATATTCATTAACTTGTAGCCCTTAGCTCTTATTAGTCATTACTAAACATTCTTCCACTTAAAAGTACGTAATTTAAAAAAATTTGCACAGTCTCCGGTATTTGCTGATTTTATATCAGTATCCTTAATACGATTATTGGATAAATACCGTGGCATCTTCAGCAAAAGTCATTGACGAACCGTCTAGCTCTAATCGCACTACACGTTTCGCTGTGAGAAAGTTATACGGGAAGCAGTGGTACGTTGAAAATCTTTCCAACTTTTACTTTCCTCGTGATCGTTGATCGGTATCTCGGCATATGGCTACAGAATATTGATATTAGATAAATTACCATTGCCTGCTTCGCGATTTCCTGATTTTTTTGTTTTTTTATAAATCTTCCCTTTTTATTGCAACTTGACATAGAATTCTAGCTGAAGCTTTGAGAACTCGAATGCCAACAGAAAGCGGTGTAAGTAAAAGATTAAAACATGCTTCGGATTTGTATTGGTACTAAAATGTTCAATAGTTTCCGACATACCGAAAATTACGGATGCAACAGCGTTAATCCTCTTTCGCGGGCCACTCGCATCGCGAGTAACATAACGTTGTGGGGCACTCCGTCGCACTTCGCGTCTATGAACAGCGTGCTCCTCTGTTTACATACATACACGATTATGTATACATATTATGTATAATATATATTTACGCCCCGTGCGTATGTAACCAATACATACTCTTAATCATCTGAATATGAACACTGCAGTTTTATATGGTACCAGGTACCATTTTCTTTATTTCATTCTTTAACAAGCTCGATTTTCAATCAAGCTCAAGCTCGTAACATTGGGCGAACTACGAGAAGCCACCGTTTCTGGCTGCTTGAGGGAAAAATTGTGGAAGTTACGTGCCTGGCACTTTTCCCAAATGAATCAAACAGAATGTTTAAATAGTTACAGATAACGGCAAGATTCAGTCTGATTGTTTATCGCGCATTTGGTGAATGCATTTCAATATACATACAATTCGCAGTGAATACCCAATTCAATTTCCCCTAGATTCTATTATTTTAAGAACATTATGTTTTGACACACGATCAGTGCCCTCCGTTGGTTGCCAATGTTTGGTTAGTTTATTACTGTGTTGTCTGCTGTTGAATCTCTATCTTCTCGACGGTCATATCGGGGTTCATAGCAGTTGCCTCTTGAATTGCTTCGGCTAGCGCTCGGTCATGGTCAACCGGGTCTCCGTCGGACTGAATCGTTATTTTCTGTTCTACCCGGGTCTCTACTACGCCATCCCTCTCCGTTTTATACTAAACGTTCCGAGATGCAGAAAAAATCTCGTTAGCATATCGATAATCGAGGTGCTTGAAATAATATTATAGATAGAATACACTTACCGTAATAGTTTCAACAGTTCGAGTTTTACTCGAGATCGTTTGCGAGCTAATAATCTCCCCACTTGCAGTATAGCTGCCATCCTCGGCAGCAACAGCTACTTTCCTAGTTTCACTGGCTACTACTGGTGCTGTTGGCACTGTGGTTGTCGTCATTTTAGTTTCAGAATCACCAGTGGCCGCGTTGGACTCGGTTGCATCGATCGTACCAGGATCACCCTAAATAATATTCCAGGAACGTTATAACACCCGAGTCTGAGAAGGATATTATTATTATATTGGAGAATACTAGCTCTGGGCCTATGCCAAAACATAATTCATGCATCTTTACGAATGAGAAAACTACATACTGAACACCATAGTTGGGTAAATACATTAAACGTGCTTTAACATTTGTGTGTTTTATTAAAGGCATATACCTCGATATGGATTCCTCTTGTATGATTACTGTCTGCAAGTTCTCGCGTATGGTTCAGAAGTTAAGCAATCACTACTTTGATAAATTACCTTCAGATTGTGGAAACTTAATTTCTGAATAAATCACCGCGTGTTACCTGATAATACTGGTTGTAGAAGGCCTGCTGGTCGTCGTCAAGATCGATGGGTGTACCCGAATCACCACTGCTCGAACTGGATGTACTGAGTCGTCGTGAGAACAGCTACGCCATGCAAGGTGTTAGCGAAGCCGCCGAAAATTAATTACAAAAACAAAAAAAAATCATATGACGGAAGCCTCCGGTTAAATATTTGTTAAATGCTTCGATAGTAGCGGACCAAGTGATTTTCCCATTAAAGTTTTATTTTTACTTGCTCCCTGTTACTTGCTCTAGCCCAATGATTATGTTATATAAGTTATTCACCGTACTGCATTTGATATTCTGAACTTTTACTTCGAAGCATGAACAACACAAGGAATAATTCAGTATGATACATAATTATCAAACGTAAAACAAAAAGAAGAAGGCACGGTACTCTGAATGCGATGATGTGTGCAATGGTTGTGTTACAACAGCATATAACATAACAGACTGATGATAGCTCAACATCAGTTTAAGTAAAACGATATTGTAGCACTCCACATAAATGATCACATGCCTTAAACGGAATATCTTAGTACCGCCTTAAAACTAGCAACTAAGACCAGCTTTACCTGTTCACCAGAGAGAACATGGCTCGTGGTTCGTACTTCTTGGGTCACTACTCTTTGCTCTTGCCTCGTTGCACTGGTCGCTGTCGTATGTGCTACAGTCTTTTCCTCTACCTAATGCAACAAAATGGATTATAAAACGTAATAACTAGCGCCAAATCAATGCAAGTAAGAAAGCAGGGAAATAGCGCGATTAAATTAATCGATTGCTTCTCTAACTTTACTGATGAAATGCCCTCGAATAAAAATAGGAAGTTGCTATGCAAATGGAATACGTCACGCCGCTGTGTGGCATGATAAATTCAATTACTGAGTCTTACAAACCTGGCTTGTTTTTTGATTCTTTTCGAGATCCTCGTGCATTGTAGCTGTGCGTGTTGTAACAGCAGTTGCTGATATATATGGAGTTCTACCATCATCCGGTGCCTCTGCCTAAATACAACTACATGATAACTAATGCTTCACAAGAACAAAAGCGATATGCTCGAGTATATGCGACTGCTCAACTGGCTTAAGACATCGATCTCTCATACTCCATGCAATTTCGAAATACTGTAGGGTCGCATGACAAACGGGGCAAAACAATAGCTACAATACTGCATACTTCATTAATATCAATTCAAAGTATTTGACTCTACGTTAAAATATAAGGAACCGTTTATTGCTCATAAAGCGGGTATATGTTTTTCAATCACTATCACCTTATTCACATGCGTTGAGACTGTTACTTCTCCTGTACCTCCTGGCGTAAGGTCCTCGATCCTTTCTTCGATATTCTGAGTGACACCCTCCTGATCCTTTACCACTGATTGTTTCGTCGTCGTCTTTACTATCGTTGGTGTACTAATTGGCATTAAGCCCTTCTTCGTTTTCAATGAAGCACTTTTAATGGATTCCTTTATATCTCTTAAGATAGAATCACTATCCAGTGTCTGCCCATTGCTACCATAAATAAGACCATCTTCAATATGTCCTCCTTCCTCGCCGAAGATCTCTTGATTCATAAGTTTGCCCGACTTATCATAGATCTTTCCGTCCTGAACATAACTTCCATCTGTCCCGAAAGGAGCGCGAGATACTGGTCTTCCGTCTTTGTCACATATCAATCCTTTCCGGACCATACTAATAACAATTAGGGTGTAATGTTTGTCCAGTGGCTTCCCGTTTAAGCCACATATAATACCGTCCTTGACGATATTGCCGTCTGTATCGAAGTTTGCGTTTCGTAAAGGCTTACCAGCTTTGTCTACCACCACTCCTTGTACGACTTTTAAGCCTTCTGAACCAAATGCTTCCTGTGTCAGCGGTTGACCGTCTTTGTCATACACTTTGCCACTTTTTACATAACTTGTTTCTGGTGGTAAATTACCCTGAGTGGAAGGCTTTCCATTCTTCCCGTATATGAGGCCGTCTTTAATGTAGCTCCCAACTTGCCCATAGGTACCTTGATTTAATGGTTGCCCATTCACATCATAGATTCTGCCATTCCTAATAACTCTGCCGTCCGTATCGAAGTTGCCGGATTTCAACGGTCTTCCTTGATTGTCGCAAACTAACCCATAGCGAACAAGCGTAATGGTAATTATGGTTGCCCTTTTGTGCAAAGGCTTGCCATCTGGTCCAAATATTAAACCATTTTGTATATGACTTCCGTCGGTCCCGAAAGTACCATGACTAAGGGGTTGCTTATCTTTCGCATATATATAGCCGTTTTCAATGTATCCACCTTCAGTGCCAAATGGAGTATGATTTAACGGCTGCCTGTCCTTGCCGTAAATTCTACCTTCCTCGATATAGCTCCCACCAGGGAGTTCTGAGCCGGTGTTCACCAGTTGTCCACCCCAACTATATATAAGGCCATCTCTGATATAACTGCCGTCTGGCCGGAACGCGCCCTGCTTCAAAGGAAATTGGTTTCTATCGTAGACCACGCCATCGCGAATGTAACAACCCTCTGGCAAGAGAGATGCCAAGTTCCTAGGATGACCGTGGCTATCAGTGACTTTTCCATCCTTAATTGCCAAATTGTCTGGCCCTTTATCATCTTGCGTAAGAGGCTTCCCGTCCCGACCAATAATATATCCGTCACGTATCAAGTTTCCATCCGGGCCAAATACTCCTTCAGGTACAATACTTCCGTCCTTTCTATATATTAAACCTCCTGCGACATACGAGCCATCAGATCCGAATGTACTGCGATCTAATGGCTTTCCTTCGCTATCGAAAATTACTCCGTTTGCAATGAAACAATCTTGCGGAAGAGCTGGATTCAAGGTCAGGGGTTTACCGTCTTGCCCGTATATCAGACCGTCTCTAACATAGCTTCCGTCTGGTTTGAAGAACGAAAACTTGAGGAGTTTTCCATCTTTTGTGTATAGTCTACCTTCTCTGATACATGCACCTTCCAGCACCAATGAATCTTGGTTTAACAATTTACCATTTTTCGCATGAATCACGCCCTTCTTAATATAACTTCCGTTCGACCCAAAAGATTCTTGTTTCACGTGCTTGCCATCCTTTCCGAATACCTGACCGTCTCTAATCGAAAGACCGTCATGCCCCAGAACACCGTTTGATAATGTAACTCCGTTTGGATCGTAAATGATACCGTCTTTGATGACAATGCTATCAGGCTTGAATAGACTCTGGGATAAGGGTGTATTGTTCCGGTCGTATATAATTCCCTCCTTGAAGGAACAATCATCAGGCAAAAGTGGAATCTGGCTAAGTGGTCTTCCATCCTTGTTGTATAACATACCATCCTTCACAAAGCTCCCGTCTGGTTTGTAGAAAGCATGTTTAATAGCTTTCCCGTCTTTGCCAACAATTTTTCCATCCTTCAGGTGAGCACCGCATGGCAGTAAGGATCCTTGGTTCAAGAACTTTCCATCTTTCGAATATACAATGCCGTCCTTTACAAGAGAACCGTCCGAGCTGAATGGCTCATGCTTCACGGGTTTCCCATCCTTGAAGACAATTTTCCCGTCAGATACGAAGTAGCCTTCGTGACCGAGAATACCATTAGCTAATGGTTTCCGATCACGGTCATGGATCAATCCGTCGGAAATGTATGTCTGGTCAGGTATAACAGCAATTTGATTTAGGGGTTTTCCATTCTCGTTGCAAACGATTCCCCCCGCAATATAATTGCCATCAATGCCATAGGTGCCCTGAGTAAGGGGCCTGTTGTCACTCGTATGTATAAGACCATCTTTCACATAAGTTCCAGCGACACCAAGCTTGCAATGTTGAAGCGGCTTTCCATTCTTCATAACAATTTTTCCATCCTTGACTAGCGTATGTTCTGGTCCGAGAAGATGCCGATCCACTATGTCGCCCTTCGAATTGTATATCAAGCCTTCCTTAACAGAATTGCCGTCTGTCCCTAACACTTCTTGATACAAGGCTCTACCATCTTTAGTTGTAATCATACCATTGTTAACATAAAGACCATGTGGCCCAAAATCAGCCTTCCTAACGGGGTGGCCATCATTATTGCAGATCTTGCCATTGAGAACTTGGCTACTCTCTGGTCCAAGATTATGCTGATCGAGTGGTTTGCCCTCTTTGGTGTAGATAACACCGCCTATTATCCTAGAGCCATCTGGGAGTGGCAATATATGATATTTGGGCATAGAGTCTGACGGTGGGGATAGTGCAGCGGCAGCTTGCGCATTAACGCCTTCTTGTTGCTGCTCGCCAACGATGAATGCCGCAGTAGCAGATTTATTGTCAGGATTCAAACGCGATGCAACTTTTTGTTGTTCCTTGAGCCCTGCAGATTCCACGTAGTTCAAACCGGGGGTTTTAAGCCCGGCCGCTGGTTTATTCACATCTACGTCTTTGATCTTCCTCTTCTCCGCTGATTCGGCCACTTTTCTCTCCTCGCCAGGAGCATAGTTGAACGCTAAACCAGTAGCTTTGCGGCTGGATCCAGTAGGCGACTGTTGATTATCTACACCGGGTGAGGCTGGTCTATCCTCGTACGAAAATCCGTGAGGAGTGAATGGCTTCCTGGTCGGTGAGGCTTCCGTTTCTTCGTAATCGTATGGTTTTGTGTAGCTGGGGAGTTGCGGCGGTACTGGTATTGTCTTGGTTTTCTCAGCGATTGCCTCTTCGGCGGCCATCGGCTTTGCTTGCTTCTCCAGCGTGGCTAAGTTCGATTCGGCATCGCTCTTCTCCATTGACTCCTCGAGCTCCCTGTTCTTCCTTTGCTTCTTCTCCTTCGCGTCTTTCTCTTTTTTGCCAAAGAGGAAGGCACCGACGGGACTCTTTGATATCAAACAAAAACATGCAGGATACATGCCACGAGTCAGGTGGAAAATTTACACAAGGTACAGATCGAAAGGCTAACAAAGCAAGATGATACTACATATTGATGCACCACTAGACTTTTCAGAGATGTATCAACCACTCTAATAATCGTGCATGCTTAGAGTCTAGGATATGTGTATGATAATGTATGAGAAAGATTTTTTTTGATTTGGATCCTGGAATATCTGCACTTATGAGATAATACGGTGTAACAGCGGGGCATATCACTGACGTAATTCAGAGCCCGTTCTATCCTTTAGGGGTGCGTTAATCGCGAAACGAGAAACTCACCTTCACTTTTTCTTTGTCTCTCTTTTCTTTGTCTCTTTTCTCCGGAGTATCCTTCTCCTTCTTTTTCAATTCTTTTTTGCTCAACGACTTTTCGTCGGCATTCTCAATGATTGCATTCTCATTGATTATATCGGAATTGTTGAGATCGTTATGATTCTCCTTTTCGTTCTCGTTTTGCTTATCCTTCTTCTTCTTAGATAAACCACCGGGCGGTAGGACTGCGATTCCCCCGACCGGTTTCTATAAGTAAATTTATACAGTCACGCGTCACTTCATGCAACAGGCATGAGGCATCTACCAGGCTAGGCTATCACTGCTCTACGTGTCGCTGCATTCCCTTCGCACACAGCGTTACATGCTCTACATAATTCTAATTACGGTCTGCGCTCTCAAAAAAACATGATTGCCGGTCCATCGGGCTGGCCTCAAATTTTTCGGGAACCCTTGACGCCCGATTTTCTGACTTTTCTCTCTTCCTGTAGTGAACGGTGTGGGCTCAGTAAGAAAAAGAAACAGGTGATATTTACAGGCAAATATCTAGGAATCTGATGGAAGAAGTAATTTGGTGAGAGCACCGCGAGAACTGTCGACCTGATCCATTCGGATTTCAACATGCTATCAAATATCGGTATTAGGGGGGGACAAGGCGGGCGTGAGTGAGGCTCTGCATGTTCGAAATGTTGCATTGAGGCGACGGCCGTATTACAGGTGTATCTTGCCTTCGCAGAGAGAACATTGTGAGAATATTAGCAGCATGCAGTCAGAAAATGAAAACACCAAATGGTCACATACAACAATAATAATATACAGATATGAATAGATTTGATAGATGCAATATGACGGGGATACCCCATGTGAAGTTCTGTACCTTTTTCCCACGATCCGCATCGTATTCCCCTTCCAGGCTACTGGTACTGCTAGCTGATGTTGTTCCAGCGCTTGTTTTTCGTGTGAGCTATCGGTGTTAGTTAGGTGTCAGTTAGTCTTTACAGTCGAGGTAGGAGAATGTGAAGAAAGAGAATTCGAGAGTGAGTGAACAATAAGACGAGAATTATATCCCGTCATCCAGATTCTTTGTCTACGCCACGTAATCGGTGAACTCGTTAACCTAGCATCACTTGGACTAATTGTTAATGTTTTTGCAATAAGACCCCCCCCCCCCCTTTGACTCTTTGAGGAAACATATGAAGAACGGCTAATGCATACATCCATGTCTAGCACACGGTAGAAAACAGTTGGCATGCCACATCTACGAAAATGAATCGCCTAATCGGAGCTAGTAGTGCACCATAATTATGTATACACTTAAGAAACTGTACGATTTTGAAAGTGAACCAATTGGTGTTCCACAATTTCTAGTGTCTACACATTACCTGCATCATGTACGCAAAATATTTCAACAAAAGTCAGACTGTTTTGTCTGGCATAGGGAAACGTAGCATCACTGTCAATGTGAAAAGAGAGTACATACATCGTAGATGGGATATATTACAGTAAAGAATAAAGACATGTTGAAAAAGTATGGAAAGTAGAGTATTTGAAAGCGTAGACCGCAGGTGAAGTAACAAATATATTATCTGCCGGGAGTTCCGTGAAAATCACCGGACAATCGCATGATGAATTCATGCATCCTCTACTAACTATGCTTAAACTCCAAACCGTACAGAGAATTAGTGAAAGCAGATATTGGTGTAGTAGCTTTACCTTTTCCTTTTGCTTTTTAATTGGACTAGGCCGCTGATCTATATGCTCCATATCGGGAATCATTTCGGGTTCATAACTCATAGTGTGTCTCTTGCTTGGTTCTGAACCATAGGTTTCCACTGGCTTAGGCCCACCTAAGGCTGTGTAAGGCAGTCACTCTACATCAATCTCTCGGCATAGTAAAACCTCTTTAAAGTACGATAGTCAAAAGGCACTTGCGGTTTATTGTAAATGTATTAACTGGAGACAGGAAATCACTTATTGGAATATTCAGAATGGAGAAAAGATTTTACCATCCATGCTTCGAGACGTGGGTCGGCGTCCGCTCAGCGATCTTTCGAACTGCGGCGGTTGCCTATCGATTGGTGTCTTTTTCGTCTCGTAATGAGTCCTTCCGGAATACCGGAAGCGTGAACCCAGATGTGGTATCAACCCTACCTTCTTTACAGGCTCAGGGCTCATGAGCCTAGAAGCACCATTCGTTAAAGTTGTCGGGCTGCCCACAACATTTTCTGCCGATTTTCAGCCAACTAGTAATATTCACCTGAAGAAAGTGTGATGCTCCACGCAGACTTTCCATAACTTCTTGGCGGCTCTGTGGTTCGCTAATTTGAAACCGATCGTTGACTCGAATTGCTCGAATTCGCCCGGTCTGATCTTTATGTAAAAATTATGTCTCTTGTACGAGATCTTAATTATCTTTGGCCAAGCGAATCTATTGATTCGCAACCGATCCCTATAGACGAGGAGGCCTGACGAGCATACACCTAACATAATGTCTACCCCTTCCGAATCCTTCGCCGGATGAAGATCGACTCCGTACATCGCCAATTTCTTCGCGTTCTCCAAATAATGAAGTTCCGCTTCCGCTGGTGTTTGACCTCTAAAAGTATAATTCGGCAAAGATTAGCCTCTTTCGATTAACTCCAAGAGGCCTGCTCTGGAACCAGATCTACGAGACTAACTTATGCGTTTTATGCAAGTCCATCACTTTCTCTACCAGTTCGGGAGTTTGATTCGGGGCGAATTTAAAATCCTTTAGGTACGAACGACCATGTTCGTCCGAATCATAATCGCCGACCTCCGATTGTACTAGATAAGAACCTAAAAGTGCGTGAGTTACGAAAGAGCAGGGCAGGCGTCCCGTGATAATGTCATTTCTAATCTGAAGACACAATTGATAGCGCGTAATATCCTCTTGCAATTGGGCGGGATCCGGCGGATAGAACTTCACCTCGAAATTGAACTTCCATGGCTCATCTGGAATAGAGAATAATGTCGCAGCTACCATCTGCCACGGGCCAATCCAGCCGAATAAGCCGATCCCACTTACTTTTAACAAATTTCGCCACCCTTTTATCAAGGTCCAGCCAGTTTCGCGGATCATGCCTGTCCTCGTAAATCAGGCCAAAATAATCTTTCTCGAGCAAGTTCACACTCTGACATATCATGTCCAGTAAATCCTGACCTTTCGCTTTTCTCTGCAACAACATACCATTATGTAGAGACGATGCCTATCGCGCCACCTCCTTTATTCCTGGGCTCACTCTAATTAGAGGCTGCACTACGCTCCTTCTCGCCGCTGCTCAACGCCCACTTACATCGATATAGAAATCTTTAACCGTGCCGTCGAGTAGGGTGATTTTCACGTGTGCCGACTTCCCCTTGCTGATCGGGCTCTTGGTCGGCGAGTTCGTCCCAGTTCCATTCTCAGCAGCCACTTCAGCCGGCCCGCTCCCACTTTTTTGCTCCTCCGGCATATTTCAGCCCTGTGCTAGAATGTACGGGGGGTTTGTGCCCATTTTACTCGCCAGCCCACCCATTTCCACCCGACACACATCTCATTTCAACAGTCAAAGGGCCCATCGACAGCGGCCCATCTATCTACTAACTAACTTATCTACATACATAGATATCTATTATACTAGGCTGGCTAATAGCTAATGTGAGCGTATACGCCAACCAGGAAATGCGAAACTTAGTTTCGTTGACCAGCCGGGATCCCGAGACTTGCTCAGTGTGGAAAGGTCGCGTGCGGCCTAGCCCTATCTCCCTCTAGATCCCGTCCAATCCTCTCTAGACTCGAGCCTCCCATCTACAGAAATAATCAATATTTCCCACTGCCCTTAGACCTTGCTTGCCTGCCTGCCTGCCTGCCTGGCTGCCTGGCTGCCTGCCTACCTGCCATACAGGCCCTAATTCAATATTAATGAAGAAAGCGTACGCTGACGGCGCAGCGCCGACAAAACGTATTACAGGCAAGCTTTAGTCGGATATTCAAAACAGAGTAAACGCCTGTCAGTGTTGCCGATGTAAAAACCAGGCAGGTATCCCATGATGAATCTAATTAATCGGACAGATTGCCAACACCGGGCTAGAAGTGAACTCTAACCAGAGAGTAAGTACTGCTTCGCTTAGGTCTTGGCGCACATCTAAAGACTTGGAGGAGAGAAGTTGTCGCGCATAGGCCATTCACGGACGCACATGTAGATACTTGCTAGATAGATTTACCGCAGGGGTCGTTGGCCCTTCTTCGTGACAGAACCCACAACTCTCTAGTGTGATGCGTGCTTTCTCTCAAGCACACGTCTTCTAGCCGTTCGACAATTGTCGAAGTTGAGTAAATTTTCATTGAAAGCCCTTTCGTTAAAAGATAGTTGGGAGCGACAATGTCTGAATGTAAGAAGAAGTAGAACAAGCGCACCGCCTCCAGCCAATATTAATTATAAGTCCACTCAGCCGGGCGAATGGTGATTTTCATATTTTTGACTAGTGGCTACGCACCTGCTGAAGCTGTGCACTCTGCTAATGGCGTAATGGCAAATGGGAGTGCGAGCGACCCTGACCAATACGGTTTCTAACTAGCCTAGCTAGCAATCTATCTTCAACATTAAACTTCACGGTGGAAAGGAGAGCAAGAAATAGTTGATTCCTTATGAATGAATCAGTCGGAGCAGGAGAACACTTGTTATCGGAATTCTGATGATGCGTCTTGCTTGTTTCACTGGATGAGACAACTTACCGGAGATCATCTGACATTTCAGTCTTCCGAGCGACTTTGAATCCAGTCTCCTGACTGATGGTACCGCTGCTACCTAGACACCGCCAACTCAGAACTGCCTATCGATAAGCGGAACCCACCGATTAACCGACCATTCCGGTTAATGATTCTGTTACACAGCATCGCATAACGATCGCAGACAAAAGGGCAATTGCATCAATTTCTTCCCGTGTTCCCGCGTTCCCGCGTTCCTGCCCTCCCACCTCACCTAATACTGCCATTTGTCGCAACTGATCATTTCCCAAACATCTTGTTCTGCCTGTGAGGCTACGCATTTTTCTGAAATTCGACTAATCCCACCGCTTGTCCATTCAATCCTATCTGATAGAGCTATAAGAACGCAGTTCCACAGAACATAATGTGAAATTCGTAGAAGGCCCGGCCCGGCCCTCTACGGAAGCCAGTGCAAGTTTGAATGACGAATCCGATGTCGTCATCGCTGAAAGCAGCCGTCCTTTAACGCGTTCTTTACTGGACTGATGAGGTAATACACGCCGAATACCCGACACGCTGCCGCACCGAGCAGACCACTTCCAGTAACATCTTACGAATGCTTACAAAACTGATTTTCTTTCAGCATGGCAAAACACAACGATGGAAGGAGGAACTGGAATTACTTGGAGTTTAATTGAAGGAAGTCCTGGTGACTGGAGGAGTGTGCGACTAGAGTGGAAGCGGACCGATTTAAAGGGAGCTTCTCAAATGTCCAGCTGGCAAACCGGTCGTGGGCTCGTTCCGTTAACGGGCCAGTTTAAAAGTTTAAAGGGCGCGAGTGAAAAGAGCGGGCTGGCCCCTACCCTCTCAAAGAATCTGTTCTCGGGCTCTTTTGAGAGGCGCGTCGGCTCCATTCGCTCCTCTGTCAAAGGGCTGATTGTGAACGAGGCTCGCATCATCCAAGGCACACGCGCACCAGCCAACTTACTATCTAGTCTAGCATCCACCTAGACTCTAGACTAAGAATCTGCGCGCGGCCGCCCCAGCCATTAAACCCTCACCGTCTTAATCAAACAATTTATCTCTCCCACCCCCTGATACACCCTCCGATCACTTGCAATCCATACCAGTTCACTCTATTCTAGTATATTCTGCCAATTTCATTACATACGCTTCCTTCATTATTACTTCCTTATCATCTAACCTATATGACACTAACTTAGAATTCCCTCAGAAACCGACGGTCCAAGCGGTGGATAATATTGAAACAAGTGTTGAAAAATATCTAGCTGCAACCAGTTCTCCAAGCTAGATGGGAGCAAACGCTGGTGCCAGTGATCGGGCTCAGCCAAGCTCTGCGTGCAAATGCGAGTATTGCGTTTAGAGCATCATTTAAATCCCATCCACATGCGCTACCCATTTGGACTGATTCTCCTTAGAAATGCAACACCCAGTTTCGATTGTCTGCTGGCGCATTGACAGGAATCCAGCACGGAATGCTACCGAGAGAATTATGCAAGATGGTTGGCTGTTCATTTATGGTTTAGGGGAATGTTTGATCGATCGACCTTTCACCCGGACTAGCGAATACTCCTCTAATCCGCCGGTGCCTCCTGCTAACAATTCGCCGCTCTTCCACCTGAGGCTAATAGCTTCCCCCAAGTATGCCTTAAGGTAGTTGGATTAAAAAACATGCTTCTATAGGTTTTGTTGACAACAGTTTTATGAATAAAAAAAACTTGCCGTGTGCGCGTACCTCCTCAAAAATTTTCGATTTTTCAAAGGTTCTGGGACCGGGACGAACGCCTGATTTTTCGATTGCTTATGTCTCAAAACGGATAAGAAACATGAAACCTGTGGGGGAAATGCCGGAATTCGACCGAAAACACATGGAAAACCGATCCTGAATATTTAGTTTCAACGGTTCTTGCCATGTTTTCATGACTTCCCGACCTTTTGCGGGGCTGAAATTTGGTGGGGAGTGTTTTTTTGCATCGAGGAAGAAGTAGTAAAAAATCCAGAGCCCTAGCCCAAAATTCATTTTTTCGCAAATTTTTTAAGGCATACCCCTTCAAAAATTTTCGATTTTTCGAAGGTTCTGGGACCGGGACGAACGCTTGATTTTTCGATTGCTCGTGTCTCAAAACGGATAAAAAACATAAATGTTGTGGGGGAAATGCCGGAATTCTACCTAAAACAGGTGGAAAACCGATCTGGAATATTTCATTTCAATGGTTTTTGCCATGTTTTTTTATCTTCCCGACCTTTTCCGGGGCTGAAACTTTGTAGAAAGTGTTTTTTTGCATCGAGAAAGAAGTAGTAAAAATTCCAGAGCCCTGGCTCAAAATTCATTTTTTTGCAAATTTTTTAAGGCATACCCCTTCAAAAATTTTCGATTTTTCGAAGGTTCTGGGACCGGGACGAAAGCTTGATTTTTCGATTGCTCGTGTCTCAAAACGGATAAAAAATATAAATGTTGTGGGGGAAATGCCGGAATTCTACCTAAAACAGGTGGAAAACCGATCTGGAATATTTCATTTTAACGGTTTATGCCACGTTTTTCATACTTCCCGACCGTTTCCGGGGCTGAAACTTGGTGGCTAATGTTTTTTTGCATCGAGGAAGAAGTAGTAAAAATTCCAGAGCCCTGGCTCAAAATTCATTTTTTCGCAAATTTTTTAAGGCATACCCCTTCAAAAATTTTCGATTTTTCGAAGGTTCTGGGACCGGGACGAACGCTTGATTTTTCGATTGCTCGTGTCTCAAAACGGATAAAAAACATAAATGTTGTGGGGGAAATGCCGGAATTCTACCTAAAACAGGTGGAAAACCGATCTGGAATATTTCATTTCAATGGTTTTTGCCATGTTTTTTTATCTTCCCGACCTTTTCCGGGGCTGAAACTTTGTAGAAAGTGTTTTTTTGCATCGAGGAAGAAGTTGTAAAAATTCCAGAGCCCTAGCTCAAAATTCATTTTTTCGCAAATTTTTTAAGGCATACCCCTTCAAAAATTTTCGATTTTTCGAAGGTTCTGGGACCGGGACGAACGCTTGATTTTTCGATTGCTCGTGTCTCAAAACGGATAAAAAACATAAATGTTGTGGGGGAAATGCCGGAATTCTACCTAAAACACATGGAAAACCGATCTTGAATATTTAGATTCACCGGTTTTTGCCATGTTTTTCATACTTCCCGACCTTTCCCGGGGCTGAAATTTTGTAGAAAGTGTTTTTTTGCGTCGAGGAAGAAGTGGTAAAAATTCCAGAGCCCTAGCTCAAAATTGATTTTTTCGCAAATTTTTTAAGGTGAAGTGAACAGTTAAGTGAAGTTAAGTGAACAGTTTCTTCGGCAACGGTAGACTTTTGAATGGTAGAGTAGTGATACAACTACCTTAACTGCTGGCAGAGGTTGACTGATATTCAGGGAGAAAAGAGGCTTTTGTCTCGCAGCCGGAGAATTGCTTTTCTCGGGAAGCTCGCTCGTTTGCCACTATAAATCTGTGGACCCTCTGGATGCTCGAGGGTGAAGGAGCACTTATCACTCGGTTGCTCTAGAATAGTCGGTGCACGTGTGTCGGGCTCGTAGCTCGACTGCTATACGATTTGAAGGAGGTCGCGATCACGCTAGCTGCCGCAAATCCGGGACAACTCGGATTTTCACAGTTCTTGGCACTGATTCACGCGTCGCCTGCTACAAGGATAACTCGGGAGATGAAAAATCTGCTGCAACGCTCCTTATCGATCGGTCGTCGAAAGCCTCGGGGTGCTCCCAGTACGAGACTAACGTAATCCAGGATTGCCTGCTTGTCTCGGAATATCTGAGTCTGAAACCCTCTGCTTTCCGGCCCTACCGGCTCGGTTCCACTCACCACCTATCCGGAGGTTGCTTCTTTCCGAGGTGTTTAATTCACCAAGAGCTTCCTTCTCGGCCACTTCAAGCCCGACATTACTCCGACGAAGACAGATAGAGAAAAGCCTCGCAGAGATGACACCAACTTCTTTTAGATTCGAGGGAAAGCAATGGGGATCGACGTCGTTGGCTGTCTGGCTGTGCGGAGGGGCCAAGTTAAAACTGCTTTTATCACTGAGCGCACAGACACAGAGTTTCAGACGAGAGAGTTTCGCACCGATGATCCTGGACTTCCCTCCGCGTTTTGTTATTCAAGCCCTTTCTTTCGGGATGCGTGCACCGCCGAAGAGTTATGTTCTGTTATGGTGGGAGTTGGAAGGAAGGGGGAACGGTGGTGGCAGAAGTATCAGGAGTTGAAAGGGTGGCGCGCGGTAAGGGGAGACTGACTGATGCGTGAAATGAAAGGGACTGAAAGCTGTAAAAACGTCCTGCAGAATGTCGTGCAACTCCTGATGGATTTCTCGGGTTATATGCAGATTGTCTGTTACTCGGTCGTCCCTAGCTAGGGCCTTATCACTTGAAAATTTGTCATGGCACCCAACCACTGGCGACACCAGCACTCCAGCCAACACACATTGCGCTCCTGTTCACCAGAGTTATCCGGGCGCTCATGGGAACGAATGAAACGACGGCAAGTTAATTGTAAAATTCATCGGGCCCGAAGCCGGTGTGCTCCTGGGGTAACTCATGCATTTCCTCGTCGCACAATAGATTGCCGATGTTGACGCTCGTCGAGATAGTTAATTAAATAGTAGCAAGTTCCCCCGGGTGCTTTTATATTTGACTTTGTCAAACCACTGAATCTAGATGCATTTGCAGCATGCAAATGCGCGCATGCACAGACTAATCCGAATACATGTCCGGCGTATATTCTCGCACCTCGTATGGATATCCGCATATCAGGCTATATCTATCTATGTAGGTGCGTGTCTGCCAGCAGAGCTAGGGGAATTAAAAACAGGAGTGGATGCCGCAAGTGGAAAAAGGCATGCGGCAGTCAGCCCGACCCTGTCAAGCACGGAGTGAAGCCGCGTGACTCACAATTAGAAGTGCATACGTCGATAATTCACGGCAATTTCGTCCTGATTGCGAACGACTGGCTCGATGCTTGAGCGGGAGTAATTGCAAGGTTCGAACGGGCTTGCGGGCTTACGAGCTCCGGTAACTCCCTTAGAATCAGCCTGCTCTACACTTCTCCATCCAAAATTCCCTTTCATCTTTCATATCCTCTGCAACGTAGCTGCACTATTTTAAATCCGCACGGGTGCACGTTCTAGTAGTGCAACCGCCGAACCTAATTAAGCTCGAAAATCCCACCCAACTATTACAGATCTTCCTTATCAGCTTGAATTTCACTTTTCCCAACCTGAATCTCAGACGGATTCCAAGTTGGACGATCGGACGATCCGACATGTTCGTTTATGTAGAACCAGAGGAAGGTCGCGCGTCCTTGATTTCCCGCTTTTTCACTAGAAAGAAAGTAGGCGTTTCCCATGAAAATACTAGTTAGAGCAATCATCCTCTACTAAAATAACAGCGCCGAGCCATCCGCCAGTACTGGACTGCAGGAAAGTGCGTCATGACTCAGCCAGCAAGAAATCACGAATCACTCTGATTACACGGCTGATTTCCACCAACCACCAACCGACTCTTCACCGACAACTTTGCCCGGCTAACTGCCAGGAAATGGCAACTCGTTCAAGGATAATTCGTCTTAAAGTCTCGAGTGCAATTAATAAATAAACAGATCCACGTGGAAAGAGAGATCCTCGACGGCAAAGAGTTATTTTAATTGGAAACCAAGCACTTTTCCTAGTTCAACTTGAACGAAGCGTAATGTATGATTCAACGTGAAATTATTTGGAATGGCAAAGAATGCATTTCCGAAGGAAGTTTACCAGCAATAGGAAACTCTAATGGGTGTGGTCGATGGAAACCAAGTTCGAGTGAGTTCAGTTGAAACTCGCGGAAGCTTGCATCAAAGTATCAAGTACATACGTGGGAGGCTCGTACCATTTTCTCGACAAAGCCTGGCTAAAGTCTCATTAACGGAATGCAGGGCTTCCTGCACCTTTCCGCGGGTCTTTCTACCGCACTAGTTTCTCCGTTTCGAGACCGATCAGATTACTTCCACTTTCTATGATTCGACGGCGAGCAGATTGGTCGGTGCGTGCTAATAGGCCCTTGCCACCCGAGAATCCCCGGATTTTCATTTGGCCTGACGTAATCAGCCGGTCGCTCCGACAGATAGAGAGGGAGAACGAACCAACTGGCTCGAGAGCAAGAGGCGCTCTTCCCTTCTCCGAAGCGGTGACTCGCCGCGCCGCTGCCTGGTTAAGCTTCGCCTCCCAACTCCCAAGTTCATTGTAAATCTCGAGGACTCCAGTCACGCCGTACTGCTACGTAGTGAACGTAGTGAACGTAGTGACCGCGCCTTCTTCGCAGTTCGCAGTTCGCAGTTCGCATTCACCTTTCATGCTTCCCGGCCCGGCTCTCCCTCTACCGCCGGCGCCGTACCCACCCATCCACCCATCCACCCACCTTCATACTACCTAGTACATACAGAGGGACAAACGCACTCCTCTCTTCCATGCACTAACGCGCATACCCGCTACTTCCGGCGATCTCCCTCACCAAGATATATCTATACTAACTCCACGCTGATTAGGCTAGAATGATACAATTACAAAATCAGCACTGACGAACCGCAGGCCATTCTAGTTGGCCAAGACGACGTGAAGAATCCTCAGCCGAGTACATGCCTACAGAGGCACGCTCCGTCGGCTGCGTCTACTGATAACGGCGGCATCGAATCCAGCCAAATTTTTTTCCCCACGTCCGACAACGAGTTCTCGCTCATTCTACTTAACTGACACGTGCATCTCGAACGCCACGAACGCCACAATAGCCACTCTACCGTTAGAGGCATACAAAATGACCAAGGTTCAGAGTGCAGATTGAAGAAGGCCTTGGGCCGACAGCCTACATCTTTTTCTCATTAGACTTCGGGACTCGCGACCGGCAGAGATTCACAGCTGGCGCATTGATTTGAATTCTGATACCGTCGGTGTATTCCTGTCATAGTTGACACACGCATCTCTCTTCGAGGCTAGTGGCACTGAGGAGTCCATTGCGCCGGGCCTTGCGCCGGGCCTTCCGCCACTCGCCTTCTTTCCTATGAACTATCAAATAGTGCCAGAGAGCCAGAGAGCCAGCCGCCCCTTCTCGCATAAAACCCTACCATCCCCGCTAAATTTGCATGGGAGCACTAAAATCCCGGCCGATTCCGATCAGCCAGTCGATGCGATTAACCTGAATGTTCGCTGCAATTAAACAAGTTTCGCCGGGCAAATGCGATGTTAAACGGGGAAAATCTCATTTACGAGATTTTCTCTATCTCATCTCCGACTACGCTTTTACTTCTGATAATCCTTTAGCCAAGAGTTGGAAAAGACGGACTATCGATCCAACGCACAAGCTGCCTTGTCTTGTCCTGCCGAAAGCACGAGGATTCCATAGGTAACAGGATGGTAATCGCGGCGAAATAGACTCGTGATTGAATTTTATCTGAGTGTGATAGAGAGAGATTCGAGTTCGATAAATTGTTTGAAATGTCTGGCTATTGGATGGCCGGGCGGGGAGAGGGGCCTCCCTCCATTGGGCCGTACCCGTGGAGGCTGAATACATGTGTGTGTTATGAAGCGCGCGTGTGGCACACTTTGGAGAAGCATTTCTGCCCTCAGGGTCGCGCCTACTAAAGTGAGAATGGTACGCCAGTGCAGACAATCCTGGAAACTAGACACGATCCTCAAAACTTTCCTACGATTGTTGCTCGACGAACGCCTCTGCAGGAATGCTCGCAATGCTTCTCGCACTATTTCCACCGATCTCTTCAGCGGGGAATTTGATACAGTGGAATGCGGCAAATGCGATTAGAAGTCTCTGGCGCATTTAAAGTGTTCGAGGGGAGCGTCTGCGCTTCTACGAGACATTCAACACTGGCCGATATGGAGGTATTAGAGGGGTTTGTTACCCATTGTAAGAAGCCTTGGATAATTCTTGGAAAGTAGAAGAGTAATTGAAAAGAATACGGCTAGTCAGGTATGAAGAACGGCAATTTGTGGAAGGAGCGGCTCTTCTGAATAAGTTCAATTGAGGAAAAGGGGGTCGTTAGCACCTGGCAGACATTGGCTGTAATAAGTAGTATTGGTATGGCCTTCGGCTGGAAGAGGTGATCTCAATCTCGAGATATTTGTTAAGACGAGCGAGGATTGTCTCGTTAAATGATTACGTTCGTGTCTCACAGTATGATATCACTCTCGCTAGGAGGAGGTACTTTCATGCAACTACAATGATGGGAGCAACCTACATAACTGTACACACGCGAGTACTTTACGCTCGATGCTCATCAACTGTCAACCGGGCCAAACAGATGTCTCGGTGAATTTCCAATTGTGCACACACCCACACGGACACGAGCCAGTTTTGTTCGATTAGCCGGTGGCGTCCAACTCCTCGCTACACCCAACTTTAGAGAGAGAGGCAGGCAGATAGAAATCGAGGCTAGAGAGACTCGGTGTTGAATATCCGAGGTACTAGGCGGGCCGACCAACAGTAAACATAATCGGCGATGCATTAGGTTAGCTAGACATTACAATATTTCCTCTGAAACGAGATACTCGGTAATAGCTGTGGGACAGAGAGAGAGAGAGAGGGAGAGAGAACTGAAGGGATCATGTCTGTCAGGTAGCTGCAGAGTAAATCTGTCGAAGAACCGTTCAAGTTTAGATTGGAAGGCAAGTGGTTGGCGATTTTGGTGATTCAGCAGCTCGCGAAAGAAAAGGGGAAAGGTAGAAGAAGGTAGGGAAGGTGATTCTCCCGAGGGAATGAGGATCGAAGTCATGGAAAGCGGCTGCTCGGGCAAATCTCGGGCGATGCACGGTTGGCAAAGCCAGTCAGGATGAGTGGCTAGTATTGAGAGAAAAGAGAAAAGCGGTAAACTCACCTGCAGGATCGGGACGCGCTCCTCTATCAAAGGATGCACAAGCACGGTTGAATCACTGGTGATGGCTGGTGTCACATGCGAAAGCACAGGGCCGAAACACCGAGTCTCTGCGTTACTTTCACGCGAGCGCCGGAGTAGTTGCTCCTGGAAGCGCATAAACAACTCTTGTTCCAATTCCGGCGACGGCTACCAACACGAACAGGTCTGTCGTCGAATCGCGCTGCGACGCTGCCTACGACCACGGCCCATACCCGCGCTATTTTCAAATAGTCCCCCCAAACTTCTCCTCCCTCTACTTTACGTACCTTTTCCACTCTGAATTGGCCACACACTCGGCAAACTCTCGCCGTCCGAATTACACCGATGCACTTCGACTGCCTTGTCGAGTGAGCGGAATGCAAGCGGCTGGGCCAACGCCGCAAATACGGGACTGCTTTCGATGTTCTTACGCCTAACTCAATATGGCTGACCACCCAGGAAAATCGGAGTTTCTCCTATGACGCAATCAAGCGGGCATATACGCCCCGTTTGGGCGCATTTTCCCCGCCAGATTGCAGCACAGGGAATACACAGCCCAACACAAGCTAACCAGCGCCCAGTGTCGGATAGAGGCAAGTGGTGAGTGTCCGCCGGTAAAGGCCTCATGCGACTGGTCGGTAGAGCCGTTGGCTACCTATCCCGACCTATCGCCTTTTTCAACCGATAACAACAACGAACCATTGAAAGGCTCGCAGATCTTGCCGACATAAACAACACTGTGTTTTTAAAGAATCATACTATATCAGGCTTGATATTATTGCCAATCGTTAGAACTGTCTATCATAATCTTCGTCCGAGAGCTTTTTGACAGTGGACCTTTTCTTGGCACATGTACGTATTTTCACCGAACGATAGAACCTGTGTACCCTGACGCGCAAAATGTACCATTTCTTTTACATGATCCTGAGAAATATACAATTCTTTGGATAAAAGTCTCTGGTGTCATTTCTATCTTTCAATCTGTTTACGCTGGCATTGCCTTTGAATTGACAGGTTGCCAGGTGCTGAGCGTGGTATTTTTTACGATAAGTCGCTGGCTCCACACTGCTCCAAAATTCTCCCGACCTACGTGTATCTTTTCTTAGGGTTTTTCTTACTACCGACGAGCTTCACTCATGATATGGCGTCATTTGGAAGAATGCACGCAAGAAGTAATCAGGAACTTGTACAATACCTGAAACGTAAGTGCCACTTGTTTCACTAGACCATGCTATACCATGAATTGCATTCATATTGAATAATATTACGACCGGTTAAACTCGAGTGATTATTTCAACCTGAAATAAACTCTATTCTGACAGCTATGGTGTAATGATATATAGGTTCACGGATTATTACATCCGAGAGGGTTTTTGAAGCCATGTCTGCCGTAGACCGAGGAAAATACAGTGATCCGAGTTATGCTTATGTGGACTCACCACAGGGTATAGGGTATGGTGTTACAATAAGTGCTCCGCATATGGTATTAATCCATCTGCATAAATAGTTTCTTATTTGCATTTCTCTCAGTGAGGAATTTCATAGAATCTTTTGTTATCAGCATGCGTACGCTTTGGAGATATTGGAAGATAAATTAAAAGACGGTGCCAAGGCTCTGGATGTTGGTTCTGGCTCTGGATACCTAACAGCATGCATGGGATATATGCTTGGGCAAAATGGTTTGACAGTTGGGATAGATCATATTCCAGAACTTAAAGAAATGGCGGTCAAAAATATCGAAAAGGGCAATCCAGACCTTCTTGAAAGTGGGAAAGTTAAACTAGTTGGTAATTGTCACCTTTTCTTTGAGTTTGGTAACAAGTAACAGTTAGGTGTTGTAACAAGTGAATCTAAAACAGTTGGCGACGGAAGAAAGGGGTACATTCAGGAAGCACCCTATGATGCAATTCATGTGGGTGCAGCAGCAAAAGAATTGCCTCAAGCTGTAAGAATAATTTACCTCATCATCAAGCGTGAAAAGCACTTTTTGGATGAGATTCGCAATAAAAGTAATTTTCAGCTAGTGGACCAACTCGCACCAGGTGGAAGGTTGATCTTGCCAGTGGGACCAGAAAATTGTGACCAGACCATGATTCAAATAGACAAGACATTGGATGGAAAAATCACAAAGAAAAGATTAATGAATGTCGTGTTCGTTCCACTGACCGATAAAGAAAAACAGTATAGATCATGAAACATGTGCAAGCTCTCTTAAGTGTTATTGTGATTATATTATTAACATGAAAATATATTTGTTTGTAGTCTTGATACTACATATTTATTTGCATTCACAACAATTTTCAAGTTAGAATCATGTGCTGTACTATCTACTGCATAATTACACTTGTGCAGTACACATAACTCACGATAGTATAAACATCAAAATTGCTGTACGTATTTGAAAATAAATAATCTGTGTTTCAAATTATATTACAAGACGACTAGTATTACTTGTATTTTGCGCGTTTAGTGTATAACATAATGTGTACAGTTAAATTTCAATTTTGGGGTACGTTTGTGACAAACGTATTTGTGGAATACGTAAGATAAATTGTACCATTCCTAAAACTAGTGTCCAACTAATCATACTTGAGAGAAACTCTTTCATCTTACGTTCGTACTTTACATCTGTACATACAAAATAATTGTTCTTTGCACATTGAAACATTACTACCATTGGACCCAGTGAACACTGGGATCCCATTTCGATCATAAAACATAAAATGGGCAGTGAGATTAACGTCTGCTGCTTTTTACAATTAACCCTATACTACGTGTTTACAGTAATTTTACCATATACAAACTGAGCGCAGCGCCTGATGTTAATCCCATGCCTAAGAAAGCACCCATCATTGCTGACGCCACTTCTTTCTCGTGAACATCAACAACGCTGAAACGTAACAGTGACATTCAATATAGGTGAATTATTCATTCAATAATTATCTTTACTCGAGTGTGTAATACTTACGCAGGTGCCAGTATAAAAGTTATATTGCACAAGTAGCCATTGCTAACAGCAAAAGCAATAGTTATTAGGATATAATAGATATCACTATGAATATAGACAGGAAGATGATGCCTTGGTTGGGCATTACAAAACATCAGAGCTGGTATAAAGATGACCCGAACAATGCTCATAAATATAACATACCACGGTTTGCTTCTCGGCTACAATAACGAGACATATATGTTTCGCGATCTTGTTTTCACTCACTAATGGGTTACTGATTGCGATAAACTCTCCATAAATTATACTATCGGTCATATCGACACTTACCCACTGCAGAATCCCGGATAAAACTCTTCCGGCATAGTCACCCGAACTAAAGATAAGATACGTGACAACAGGTACAAAGTATATATCTGTAAAAATAGAAAAGAAAATTGGAGATATCTTCTTCGTATACAGGAATCCTCTTATGAATAGTATATTTACCGTTCCAAGCATAGCCTTTGCCTTTATACTGGCTCTCCACGAGTACAGTAACAGCGGGATATACCGACAACGATACTAAGAACACTAAATATGTGCTAAGACCATAATGCCAGATCCTTTTAGCTATCCGAGTATAGGATATTGTGGGACCTCGCGAAAATGTTACTTCTGTATTGATGGAATAATCAGCATCCAAATTTCCCGAGCCTTTCTCTAACATGTGGTGCTTAAAAAATGCCTGGACAAAGAAGATTACCAGCATTAGTAATCGAGTGTGCTGCTATCAGATATGCGGTGCTATTTGTCTGGCAGGCTGTGTAAGCTACTATTTTTTCCCATTAGCATAAACGCCTTATCATCCATTAAAAGACACCTGTGTTATTTGCATCATGATTCAGACAAGTGCAGAAATATTTTTCCACAAGCAGTATGGCTACTTACTGCTTTCTCAAGAACTATATATGCAGCCAAGGAGAATAACAGCACGATATCTCCTATTATGAAGTACACTAAGCCCGAAAGTATTGGACTAGCGCCGATCCATAGAGAGCAGATCTCTGTAAGAGCTGTGAAAATGCCACCAAGTGCTTGACCACTTGACACAGCAGTTATATACTTTGGGGCAAATCTGCCAACTATACCCATCAAGCTGCCACCAAAAATAGCACTTGCAGCTGCAAGGAAATCATTGTATTACTAATACAATTCGATCTTAGCAATATTAAAACACGTACCATTCACGAATGCCACTGTCGTTAATGTAATACTCAAAAACGAATTTTGCCCTGTAAATAAAAGCAAGTGATTTAATTAGCTTGAAAATGTATTTAAACATATATAGAAATACTTACAGTGATCGGTATCAATTTTTACAAATGTTGTTGTTACAATAAAAAGTATTAGTATGATACACTGGGAGCCTACCATTCTCATCCTCAGTGGTACTCTGTGAAATCAAATACAAATTCAATACAAGTCCTGACTTTAATGCTTAGCAAGCACGTGATGTTCAAAAGTTTACCTGTTACTGATAAATGCATTTACTATTAAAAACAGGGTATTTGGCAGTGCACTTGCCACATTTAAATAAGAGGTAAAACTAGCTTGAAGATCCGTTCTCTTTATCGTATTCTCTACATGAGTATAATTTATGTCTTTCGAGGAGTTGTCATGTATTTCTCTGAATTTGTACATCCAATACTAGAAGACAGATGGAAGTAGTAATATTTCAAAAGAGCGTGCCCATAGAAAATGTATATATGCGTCTACTTACATCGTCAGCTGTGACAAAAAAACTCCAAGGAATCAAAGTATTTATTCCGAGTAGATAGAAAACTATGTACGCAAGATTATACTTGTCATGAGGTTCGTACGGTTTGAGAAATGGTTTTTCATCTGGCACAGAGATATTTGGATCGTCAACTTCAGTTTCCAGATCATCCTCAAATTCGCTATCAGATGCACCCCCCAGAAGGGGTCGTCTATTGATGGAATAAGCCATTCTGGAGGAGAAAGCGCGTCGAGTTGATGAATCACAACGAGCGATCGATTAAAGATTGCGAACTTAACTTCTAACCGGAAAGCTGCTAAAAGACGCGGATGCAGATGGGATAAATGATTGGCTATCTGTCATGACATTCTACTTACAAGAACTAATTCGGAGCGTGGTGCATCAACTACTTGTCGCTTCTCGATGATGTAGATGCATCTAGCTGCTCAAATTATTTACATTTCGTATGGCAGAAGATAAACCGAACAAAGGCATTCCAGTTAAACGTCATCGCGCACGCCAGATCGGCAGACTTTTCCAAAGGCCATATCCAACAAACCGTGACTCCACTGCTCGAATGACGACCTCTCTATCCGATTAGAAATCCGAATCCCCAACGATCTCGGCGTATCACATCGCGGCACATTTTCTTGACCACCTGTGACCAAGCACCAGGATAAAAGTGCATATCCTATCGCAACTCTGGTACATCAACCACATTGCACGCGTTCCTCCACATTGCCTCCTCTGCTTCCACCTGCTCCCACCAACTCGCACTCCTATCTATCACTACGACGTACGCGCGAAACAGCTGGTGCATTACTCAATGAGCTAATACCAGTAGCAACAGAGTCCGCCGGAGCGCTGGAGTCCTGCCGAGTGTAGCCACTGTAGCCGCGTTGGAGAGCGGTGGGGGGCTAGTCAAGGGAAGACAAGGGAATGGACTGGAATGGACGAGGGGGAGAGGGAATGCGTCAATAAAAGAGCGACCGATCTGATCAGGATCAGGATACAATTTAGAAAACTAGATAGGACCCCTCTAGCTCATAAATACAATGCTCGTCGAGGCTGCCAAGAGCGGTATACAAACATATATGATGATAAAAACCCGTTAATACCGCTGACGAATGACTGGAGTATCATGACTTTTTGCGAATAAGCGACCATACTTTTCCCTCGCTCATCAGGACGGCAATTTAGCGAATCGTGTGTAATCGCAAACAGAATAATAGAGACACGCATACATGTGTAGAGGCTGGCATATGGATCAAGTAGAGGAGTTTATAGTATCTGTAGGCAAATCAAATAGGAACGTCAGCCTCGCTGCAAAAGAGTGAGAGCGACACTGCGAGATATGTACATACATATGTACATACATACACTGGGTAGATAGAGCGTGAGGCAGACTGCTGACGATTGGAGGATACAGGGACATCGCTATATCTAGAGGCAGTAGCATGTATGTAGATACTGAAAGTGCGGCATGTATCCAAAAAGCTGGTGCCGGTATTGCATGGGTTTGGCTGCGCCCAAATCAGAAATACATTATTATTTGTTGGTCGTTGCTGTAGTGGAGTTGGGGTTCGCGGCTCACTGAGTGGATCGAGAAGCGAAGGCAATTGTCACGAGGCGCGCGCGCGCGCGCGCTCCTTTTTGTATTCCGTTTTGAGCATCATATCGGAGCTTCTGCTGGTATGACATCACGGTGATTTCGTCGCAATGATGTATTGTACTCTCGGACGATGGTGAGTGGATGGACTGCTGGAGGAATGGTGGATGAATCATTTGGAGTATTGTTTTGACAGCTTTTGTAGGAGAGATGCCGTGCGGGCTTTGAGTACGGGCGAAGTCTCGACGGCCCTCCGGCCATTCTACTTCACCGTGCATCCCGATCTATTCGGCCAATACCCCACCCAAAGGGTAAATAAATATTATGATAATGCAATATTCTCTGGTATTTGAGAGCGGATAGCCTCTGGAGTACTTGGGTAGTTGTCTGCGTCGATTAAAAACGGTTGCACGTTATCAACGCAATTTAATACTGCGAGCGCATGCTACCGCGCTGTATATTATTTATAGAATAAGAGGAAAGACTAGAAATGGGCGTAGATTGATACGCGAACTTGAGCAAGGTTATTACCGTCAGATAGAAATTCAGTCTATAGATCGTGGGAAAACATTTAGTCGACATGGGATTTGCGTTAGAGTTTAATATCTATGAATTCCTACTTTTTAATTACAGACAGTGAATGAAAATTCTCTGAAGCAACTGAGCTCGATACTCGAGAAACTTCAGCAGCAAATGCCAGTGAGACCAACCACCTTGCCATTTTATTTAAGGTCTAAGGATGAGAGAGATGTCAAGGCAGGAAAATTTACTCTCGTCAATATTCAGCTTCAAGAAAAGGACCTAAGGAAAACAGTGATTTCTATCCTTAAGACGTGTGATTTACCAACCACATTTGTAGACAAAATAGAGGAACAAAAACCACCGAAGTCTCCCCATTATAAATCTAGATTCTGGCGCAGATCGGGTGCACCAGGGGAAAATATTGATTTCTCTGAATTAGAGGATGATCCCATATATGCATCAATTATTATGAAAAGAAAGATTAACGCAGAGCCAGATACTCTTAAGTAAGTTGGAGAGTCATCACCTAAAACACACATTACCAATAATGCTGTGTGTATATTAGGGCATATTTGGAGAAGCACGTCAATGAAGTACACGTAAAATTGGAAGCATGTAGACCAATGAGGGAAGAAGTACAAAAGTTAGAAAAAGTACTCTGTACTAACTTAGGGTTAAAGAATATAATATGGGATTGTGGGTGGAATATCCAGCATTACAGAGGATGTTTGTTAGCTTTCAAAGCTTTGGCAGAGCATCATCCCGATCTAATGAAACCTTTAAGGAGTAGAGTATTAGTCTTTGCCAATGATACTGGTATCAGCTTAGAGGGGAGTGTCATGCTAAACTCTGGTGAAGTCAGACACAACTGGCTGGATGTAGGTCCACAATTCATTGCCGTATCGATGACACCTGTTCTACAATTATAAGCCTCTTTTTTTCTACAGTTGATAAAGAATGTTGCTAATCACGATGTCGTATTATTACGACTACCAGCATTCGAGAAGGCTGTATCCCAAGTTCTTCTCGACATTAAAGTTGGTCGACGGTGCGTAAGATAGTATTATAATTGAGTGACCGTAAGGTTCAGGGTGCTCTTTATGTGCAGGAAATTCATGCCTAAAGTAATGGTCAGCCAGTATGAACGGCAACTTCGTCAGCTGACAACTACTCTCTCGGATTATAGAGGCAAACGAAATTATCCGAGTGTATGGCCCGAAAGCCTATCGGCGTATGAGATTGTGATTGAAGCGTAAGAGCAGCAGCTATGTACCCCTATTTGGAAAATATTTCTTTTCTATTTTCTTGCATAAGTTACCATATGTATAATCTCTTTCAGAGAAGCAGGTCCGCTGATGCTCTCTCCGACTGGGCAGTTTATTGTACCATCATCGTGTCCCAGCTTCCTTTTAGTCAATTTTATTACCGAGAACCTAGAAGCAGCAAGTAAAAAATTGCAGCATTACAATAAGTACAGACCCACGACGTTTTTGCCTTACTCTTAAAAGTAACTGATATCTCATATGATACTCTGCATTACAGAATCAAGCATGTTGAAAGAGAACTTCATGATAGCGCTATGAGAGAGCTGGGCCTCGTTGCATTGAACAAGGATGATAGTATCACCCCGGATTTAATGATAACTTGCTGCGAAAAACTCTTGCAGCATAAAACTGATTTAGCTCCTTTACTAGAAGGCGTAATGCTATGGGTGACTCATTATTACTCTGTGATGAGCGATGGTGTGTTATGCATACCATGGGACTGGAAGCTATGAGTCCTATGCACACACCATAATGCTTCCGATTTAATCTAAGCAATACTTGTGATGTTAAAAGGATTCTCAGCTTAAGAATTTGTACAAATATTATACTATTAGTTACGTTCGAGAGAGTGAATGAATGTACTATTTTTTAAAATATATGTAGAACTTGAGAATAATCTCTAGAAAGCAGTAAAGTGGAGAATATAGTATGCAATTAAAGCAAATGTTGCGAGTGATTAGTCCGCAAGATTACAATTTCAATGATGCTCGTGGAAATTAAAAACCGGTATATTTTGTTTTCAAGTTTTATATTAATATTGCATGGATATATGCAAATTGATACGAGATGAAAAATGGAAATAATAAATGTAAAGCAAAACTAGTGCGTTGAGCAACCGTTGAACTATTTCTATTTCCTTTTCCCGCATTCCCTGGAGATCTGAAGAAACTAGTTAAAATCTAAAAGCACTGATCCCGCCGACCCCCGCCTCTTTCCATTAGGATCGGCCGATGATCGGAATGAATCGGACGTCACACAAATGCTTAGATACATACGTACGTATGTACGTGTGCATGCATGTGTAACAGAGGGTAGTAGTGTGCAACAGTGTGCAGTAGCACTACAAGGGCAACGCCTTCAGTCAGCTGCCGGAGCAAGTGCCTTTCAGGCTTTTCAGGTTGTAGCTGGCACGGTGGGACACATTGTGCATTGTACTGCTTTGCACACTATTGCAACAACACTATGGCCGTGAAGAATTTATGACAAACGATTTGTCAGAATGAGTGCAATTCATTAACAGAGCGAATACTACACGTCGTGTTGTGGGCAGGCGTACTATTCGCCTTCTATTTTGCCAATTAAAGTTCAGACTGTGATGTACACACAAACAATCAAAATGCCGGCCCCGAAAGATTCGAATATTGTAAAAATTGCTGTTCAGATGACGGAGCAAGTGCCACAGCTGATTGAATTTAACCAGAAGCAACCATTGACTGGGATCATTCAGGTATAGAAAGAGAGCCATATAGATAATGCTTCGAGAAAGGTGAAGGAAGCGAATGACTTTCAGAGTACAAAACCTTGATTGATTTGCAGGAATTGTGCAATGGATGGGGATTATCGGATCCGGAGTCGTATTCGTTGCAATTCTCCGAGAATAATAATCAAAATTATATTACGGAGAAAAATCGGAACGAGGTGAAGAACGGTAGTATTTTGAGATTAGAGTTCTCACCTTCAAAGACTGCTACGGATATCTTGACAAGCCTGAGCAATGGCTCTATGGATGAGAAGATTAGTGCTTTACAGAAATTGAGCACACTCAGCATAGATATGACATTCGCCTTAGAATTTATTAATAAGAAAGGTTTAGCTTTAATCATTTGTCAAGTGGAAGGTGAGAAGTACAAGGGCGAGGCTCTCGCGTATTCTCTCCAATCCTTTGTTGAATTGATGGATCATGGTATAGTGTCTTGGGACATATTAGAAACCCCTTTCATCAATAAGGTGGCAAGCTACGTAAATAATCAGTCTGTCACCTTGGATGCAAATATTATTAAAGCATCTCTCAGTATTCTTGAGAATATTGTCCTAAATTCATCAGGAAAATATGGACAAGTCGAAAAAGAAGTTACATTTCCTAATTTAGTGATGCACCTACAAAGCATGAAACCTCAGATACAACAGAATGCGATAGCACTGATTAATGCTTTATTCCTTAAGGCAGACTTATCAAAGCGAAAAGCTGTTGCAGCTACTCTACAGTCTAAACAAGTTAGAAATGTTTTCCTGACTAATATAATACAGTCGACTGGCCAAGTAAGTGCTACTTACAATATGCATTGAGTTATGCTAAGTTCCATCCTATAAAACAATGTTTCCTTAGGTGGGAACTGAAATGGCACATCAATTGTATGTCTTGCAAACTCTTATGTTGAGTTTGTTAGAGCAAAGAATGATGATGAAAATGGATCCTCAAGATCAAGATGCTCATGACAAGATTAAGGAATTAAGAAAAATTGCCTTTGATACAGAAGGGATAATTGGGAGTGATGCTGCCAGAAAACAGGGACTTTACGCAAAAGATTATAAAAAATTGGGTTTTAAATACGACATTAATCCTGCTCTCGATTTTACCGAAACTCCGCCTGGCATGCTGGCACTCGATTGTATGGTTTACTTTGCTCGAAATCACACAGAAGGATATACCAAAGTTGTTCTTGAGAATTCTTGCAGGGCGGATGAACATGAATGTCCGTTCGGAAGAACGAGTGTCGAGCTTGTTAAATTGCTATGTGAAGTATGTTCCTCTGGTGTTAGATCGTTCGAAAAACATGTTGATCAATAAGTAACAGATATGAATCTATTCAATAGGTGTTACGAATCGGAGAAGCGCCAAGCGAACAAGGCCAATCGTATCACCCAATGTTTTTTACACACGACCATCCATTTGAAGAGTTTTATTGCGTTTGCATTGTGCTCTTAAATAAAACTTGGAAGGAAATGAGAGCCACCACGGAAGACTTTGTCAAAGTATTCTCCGTAGTTCGGGAGCAAATCGTTAGAGCATTGCAGAGCAAACCCACCGGCCTGGACAAGTTTAAAAATAAGCTGCAGCAATTAACATACTCGACAATTACAAACCTTTGGCAACAAGAGAGAACAAGTCGAGAGGAATGGGAAAGTCATGCAAGACCGATAGTTGAGCTCAGAGAACAAATCACTCCTGAAATTCTGGAATTAATTCAGCAGCAGCGCCTAGGATTTTTAGTGGAGGGTACGAGGTTCATGAAATATAGCACAAGAGGGCAGGTGGGTGGAGTTTCAGGACTGATTTTGGATAGTAGTGTTTGTGCCTAATGAAGATTTTCATCATCAATTTTACAGAGGATTAAAGACAAATTCTGGTATGTCCGATTATCTCCAAACCACAAAGTTTTCCATTATGGAGATTGCGATGAAAAGTCTGTACCAGCTATAGACGACCTGCCGACCAAGCTTGCAGTAGTTGAAATTCGAGGACTACTGACTGGGCGCGACTGTCCGCACATGAAAGACTTACAGAGACGAAAAACAACCCATCAGCTAGCGTTCTCCTTAATACTCGATTCTGTTGAAGTGTCTAGTTTGGATTTTGTCGCCCCTGATGAGCAAGTGTTTGATTACTGGACAGACGGAATCAACGCGTTGCTCGGTATGTTACGCAAACGCAACTGAAAACGTAAATATTATGTAAACGCTGTTGTACGATTTCAAAGACTGCCAAATTTTATACGCAGGCAACAGAATGACGAGCAAGGAAGCTGAAAATGATTTGGAAACATTACTGTCCATGGATATTAAACTGCGGCTCTTAGACGCTGAAGGAATTGACATTCCACAAGATCCACCAACGATACCGGATCCGCCACCAAACTATGACTTTTGTTACGAGCTAAAATAATAGAATAACCTTGATTCGTACAAGTAATCCTACGGTCGACTGCCGGTTAAGAAGCTTCGCGCGATATTCTCTAGAAAGTTATCTTATATACGGATCATACTAGTACACTTCAATTAGTATTATTTTATCTTTTGACTAAGACTTTTAACTTTTACAACCCACAACAAATTTTATCTCGAACGATAGGATGTTTACCAAAGAGAATCTTTACATCCTAGAAGAGTGATTTATACATGAATTTTTAGAATCTATTTATATACATATATTAATCGATGTTTTATATAATCATGAATTTATTTATCTACAAGTGATAATCACGCATAGTCCCTATTCTATATACTACTCATAGTCCAACATTATTACGGACATGATAATTGTGAGCAATGGATTTATCGAAGATTTAGTAATTTACAGTATATATTTCGAATGCAATAAAGTGTATATACCTCAACGTTACAAATCATTTATTTCAATATATCAATTTATAAATAATTCCATCTTTTGTAAAACCTGTTATAAGCAAGAAAATATCCCATAGTCTCCTGACCCCAATACATAGTACACACACGCAGACCAATCGTATGTGCAGGTAGTATGAATTAGTTTCTTTTTAAGGAGATCACACACCAATTTCATCGCAAATTCAATATCATTTACTCCTGCAAACATGTACAACAGTGCAAAAAGATGAATAATAATAAGATATCGGAATGGTCACCTTACATAATGTCTTCCGAAAGAATATGGTAATGTTGCGGGTCGTTTATTTGATTATCCGTAGGGCAAAGAAAGAACTCAATGAAATTAAGGACGGGGCCCCGGCTGAATGGATTTAGGTATCTTCCCTTTTTATCTCTCAAATACGAATATCTCTTGTAATTGAACATTTCATTTGTTGTCAAATTCATGCACGCGTGTAATACCTGAACGAAGAAAGTGGATTCGTAAGGCAAAGCACTTGGTAAGGGGTAATGAACTTTGAGTAATGCAAACCTACCGAAGTACAAGTTAAAATCCATCCAAGTCCACAGAATACCAGGGCTTCTAGGACGCCCAATACATAGAGCAATTGAATTCCTTCGATCGCCATGCAATAACAAGCAAAGTAAAGCGTAAAGGAACAGTTTATCGCGACGCACATAACAAAGAGGAAGAACCACATTCTGGAAGAAGAGGAATTGGTAGGATTAGTCGCAGTGAGTGCACAATCTCCATAGGTCGACAGTTATCCGAACATACCTATTTCGTAGCCCTACACAATTATATATGAATGGACAATGATGGTCGAAATACGTGACGCATCTGTTGCAAATTCTGCAGTGTTTTGCTCGGAGAGGTCTGAAACATCTGCAGCTATGACAGAGTCGTGACAACAAGACATTTCGCTTCTTCCATTTATCGAAGTATGGAATCTGAAAACGACTCCATTATATATCTATAGAGTGTATATGTATTTGGAAGAGGATGGCACAACAATCGGGGAAACCTGTTTTATCGCCCTATAATAAGTATCACTGTTTTGCGGAACGTAGCCAGGATCGCGTCTATTAGCGACAATCCATGAAATCCACATGACAATATTCCAGTAGATGAAGCAATAATGACTGCCGCGCAAAAGGTTCCAGGTGAGTGGAATGCATTTTAGTAGATACATAGGATAGCCCCAAAGGAGAACTGATACCATGAAGAGTAAGAGCGGGCCTTTACTATTCCCAGCACCGCCGAACAGTAGAGCCCTATCAGATTACTTACATAAATACTCACGAATACATAGTTATTGAGATGTTAACTTTTCCGAACTTGTTTGAAAAATCGCACCACAATTCATTTATGGGTGGAATCCAGCGCGCTCTCCGTTTTTGTTCGGCTTGAAGTATCTTCACGACTTCGGTGTGCCTGTGACTTTTGGCCAATTGCAAAGGCGTTTTCCCATTCTTGTCTCGAGGTTCCAATTCGATTTTACTCTTTTCGCAAAGAATTTTCACACAGCTCACGTATCCGGAAAGGCACGCCAAATGGAGAGGCGTTGAGCCAAA
This sequence comes from Ectemnius continuus, assembly GCA_910591665.1. Lineage (NCBI taxonomy): Eukaryota > Metazoa > Arthropoda > Insecta > Hymenoptera > Crabronidae > Ectemnius > Ectemnius continuus. Next base: position 19,845,025 of record OU342859.1, on the reverse strand, counting down.
GTAATCTGGCTTTTGCAAATCGACTCCACTGTAGATTAGTAGTCTTATTAAATCGGCGTGTCCTTTATACGCGGCCCAGTGAAGTGCGGTGTCTCCGTTTATGTCTGTTAAATGACCTAGTGCACCGGAGCCGAGCAAAAACGCAGCTGTCGCAAATTTACCAAACATGCAGGCAGTCATTAATGGTGTCAATCCTTTAAAGTCCGCTGCATTGACAGCAACCCCTGCCTGGTGTAAATCAATCTAACATATCATTTGAATCTTACTCTTCCTATCTTATAGAGTAATCTCAGTTACCTATTACCTTTAATAGTAACTGAACGATCGCGCTGTGGCCCTTTCTACATGCCCAGTGGATCGGCCTGGGTCCTTGGGTTCCGAGACAAGACAGATCGACCGGACCATTTCTTTCTATCAAATATCGCATCACCTATTATGTGGTAATCAGAATAGAAAACAGTACACTCCAACGGCAATATCTCAGCTCAGACTGTCAAGTTAAAGTGTACAACTAACTTCCATATTGCCATCCAAGGCGGCCCAGTGCGCTGGAGTGTATCCCCATTCATCCCTCGCACTTAGAACACTCAAGCCATTTCGCTCGACCAATTCCTCCACAGCTTCAATCTCCCTACGGTGGCAATAGAGAGATTTCTATGAGAAACTAGTGAACCTACTCAAGTCGGAGAGTAGGCTATACCCTGCTCGGAGAAGCTCGAATATTTGTTTGGTCTCATCGGTCGGAGTTTGGCCTGGTGCAGCTTCGTCCGCATAGACATTGTCGTCGGGACCATTTCGTTCTCGTTCCGGCGAGTCGGTACGCTTCGACGAGCCATGATTCTGATGACTGTTGCTAGATATTAGATTGTTCGGTAGATGCCCGACCATGTCGGGATCCGGGCTTAACTCCCATACGGATCGAGCAGCTCCGGGCCCTGTCACAGGGCTCACAGGATATACCTGGTCAGAAATCCTTTATTAAATCTTCCGAGATTTTGGAGAACCGAACCCCCTCGCAAGATTCTCAGCCGTTCCTCCTATGCAACTTAATCTCGGCTCCCTTTTACAATTTACCTTGCAAAGCGTCGCGATTTCCGTATTTGTACGATCCTGATCGGAAGGTGTTCTAAACGATGGGCTCTGTGCCTGTGCGCTACTGCTTCCACCCTCCGGGACGGTTAGTCACAAGGAAACATTCGGCCCAACCATCTTCTCCGGCACTCCTCTTCTATCACTCTTTTCCTAACAGTTACCCACCTGTCCCACCTCCTATCTCACTTCTAGACCGATTCTTCTTTCATCAAGTCCGATTGCACTCTCCGCATTTCCCTCAACGAGCTACCCTACTCGCCCTACTCTTCCATCTCGTTGCGCATTCCAATCAATAATCTCCCTTTAAATGGACGCCTGCGTGTCGGCCGGGGCTTTCAACATCCCTACTTGATGATGCCCATATCCCCGGCCCTGCGTGTACATGGGGGCATTTTCTACTTATCTCGGACCCTCCAAGACAGTCTACGGATATTAAAATCTAGCATGGTAGCATAGCCACGCACAGCGGTGAATTTGATTAGGTGAAAGCAAATGCTGGGGAAACATAAAGACATCAAAGATATATATATATATATATTTATATGCTAGTTTGTGTGGGTGAAGCCCTATATATTTGTTTATATAGGATCATTCCTCCGATTCTATATCTATTTCATCGGTATGGACTGGTATCGAGCAATATGTAGACTTGATAAGAGACTTATTGTTAGATCAAAGTCAAAGCGAACATAAGAAGTGGGCCTGAAGTTGTCGCCCTCGTTTCACCCCGTAAGAATCGGAAGTCGTCATCTCCAACAATCGATTACAGAATTAAAGTTCCCGGTGCGACGGAACGTTTGTCGCCAAGTTCAGCATAGTTTTTAGTGGAATCATATTCTCATGTATATAAAGTGGACATACGATTTAAGATAGATTTCGTGATGTGAGAAGTGTGTTTAATTTGTCTACGATTATCATGGCTCCAACTATCCAAACTAACGGGAGTGCAGGTGATAGGGATAAGCGATCGACAAGGCCGGCAGATAAACGGTAGACAACTGTCACAGATCTCTAACCTAGAAGCACGAGTGAGCGTGTAACAATAAAGGAGGAAATAATCATATAAATACCATTTCAGGTCAGAATTAATATGTAGAGTGAAATATTGTAATACCTTACCGGACATACCATTTGATCCCAAGTTTATCACTTATCCATTTGCATCAACGAGGTAAGCGTGATCGAAGTCAACAATTTTATAATATATTCTCACAGTGATTATAATTTCGACCAACTTCTCCAGGTTTATACAATATAATCCGACTTCGTTAGAACGAAATTATAAATACGAAGTACTGACAGAACATGACCTAGGTGTTGAAATTGACCTTATAAATAAGGACACATACGCCGGAGATATTAATGCACAGTTGGACCCAGCTGATGAAAAACTTCTCGAAGAAGATGTTCTTACTCCCCAAGATTCTAAAAGATCAAGGCACCATGCGAGAAGCGTATCTTGGCTCAGGAGGACCGAATATATCTCTACCGAGCAAACCAGATTTCAACCACAAACCGTGGACAAAGTGGAGGCTAAAGTTGGTTACAGCATTAAGAAGAACTTTAAGGAAGAAACACTTTATATGGATCGCGAGAGTCAAATAAAAGCTATTGAGAAAACATTTGAAGACAATAAGAAATCTATTGAGAGGCATTACAGTAAACCTAATGTTGTGCCCGTTGAAATATTGCCTGTATACCCTGACTTTAAGTTATGGAAGTATCCATGTGCCCAAGTCATATTTGACTCGGATCCAGCACCCACCGGAAGATCAGTACCGGCTCAAATTGAAGAAATGTCTCAGGCAATGATTAGGTATTTCAATCATCCTCAAAAGCACTCTTTAGTCAATTGTATTATTCTTGGAATGTTAAACCTTAAACTCGCAATTGGTATTTTGCAGAGGTGTGATGGATGAGAGTGGTGAACAATTTGTTGCATACTTCCTACCTCTAGAGGAAACTCTTGAGAAACGACGTCGTGATTTCACGGCTGGCATTGACTATGCGGATGACGAGGAATATGAGTACAAAATGGCCAGAGAGTATAATTGGAATGTTAAGAGTAAGGCTTCAAAGGGATACGAAGAGAATTACTTCCTTGTCATGCGCCAAGATGGGGTATGTGCTTAATAGTTATTTCGAAAGGACGAATTACTCTGTTTTATTAATGTCGTCTTTACTGTGTCATCTGTTACCGTAGGTTTATTATAATGAACTGGAAACCCGTGTGCGTCTAAGTAAACGTCGTCAAAAGGCCGGGCAGCAGCCTAATAACACACGGCTGATAGTTCGGCATAGGCCACTCAACGCTAATGAATTCAGAATGCAAAGGTACAGAGAAAAACAATTGGAACCACCTGGTGAAGATGACGAAGAAGAGGAAGAGGAAGAAGAGGAGGAAGAAATACAGCAAGAAATTGAGAAGCAAGACGAAAGAGGTACGACGTTCTTCTGAGCTATTCTGCGGTACTATCTCAATTTTGTTTCCCTTGTTGTAAAAGTCTGATTTCCTTGCAGCTGGTTCTGAGAACGATGCTGGATCAAGAGCATCTTCTAGAGCGTCCTCGCATGCATCTAGCCGAAAGTCCCGCTCAAAATCACATTCGCGTTCCAAGTCTGCATCCCGATCGAAGTCTCGCTCTCGATCACCCTCGAAATCCAGATCGCAGTCTCCTTCCCGATCTGAATCGCAATCACCTGCTAGGTCGCGCAGTAAATCTAGGTCGCGCTCGGGGACACCCCAGTCTAGGAACTCTTCTAAGTCACGATCGCGATCTAAGTCAGCTTCCAGGTCACGATCAGGATCACCGGCTAAATCTAGGTCTGGATCTCCCGCCAGTTCGAAATCTAGGTCCCGATCCAGATCGAAGTCTCCCAGTGGAAGTGGAAGTGGATCGGGCAGCGGTAGTGAAGAAAGTGGTTCCGAAAGTGAATGAATCATAGAATAAGCTAAAGGCATTCATTTTCTCTATCTATGAGATCAACAATATTGGACGCAGTGGTATGGTCGTTCGACATAAACCTTTCACATAGATGTATACCAGACTTGTATTCCAGATTAGGTTAAGTGATCGGTGATAATTTTCAATGAAAAATACAAAAACTTGAGAACTTTCAGGTTTGCTACATTCAATCCGATCAATTATCCCCCCATCCTCCACCCTCATATGTGCTTCTAGCGCCATCAGTAGTTCCTACGGCGTATTTACTGTAACGGCGTAACCTGCAAGCTTGCTTCAAGTGGCATTGCATCATCTCGACCTATCCAATTAGTTTGTGTGAATGCTGTACCATAGTATTTGTAATTTCTAGTGTCACTAATCACGAATGTATACAAATACTAGTTTTGCAGCATCAGGATTTCTATGAAATTCAAAAGGTGAGTGGTGCGTACTCAGTATTTACGTAGTATGGCAGAGCTCGCAACATCGTCACACCACGATGATCATGAAGGTTCGAAATGTACAGTGTGTCCGGAAAACATTGACCCTGACTTATGCACGCTTCTGTCACACTGCTTGCTGTACATTTTCTTCATGACATAAACAAGGCAAACCAAATGTTTCAATTGTGTATCTTAGAGCAGGTCAGCGTTAGTGCATTTGTTTCATCCCTGCGGGCATTGATATGGGCGATCAGAACCAATTACGAAATTCGGAAGTGGCGTATTTTTAGAGTTTACGTAGGATTTTCAGCTTGACTGCGTTTGATTTGGGTCTATGAATTTGACTTGACTGCGCACATTTATTGAGACTTTATAGCGTTAGACATGCCGCGATGTCGCGGATTATCAGTGATTGTATAATAAGATAAAGAGCCACCGCGTGCATTTCATTTGTGCATTGTTTCATAGACTGTCTATTAAGATCCAGTGCGATATCAAACAATACAAACTAAAACATTGTAAAGTATAGCATATGTGCTCAACATTGCTGATGGAATTTGAAAGTTGCTAGAATAAAGAAGCAGTGCGAATTTTCATATTGTGATTGCTAATACACTATTCGTAACATATATATCGAGTATCTCGCGTGTACATTGTGTAGATAGATCTGGTAATTCAATAGATTTCAGTGCATGGCTTGTTGGAGTCACGTTACCGCTTTTAATTTGAGCCGAGCGAAATTACACTTGAGCTCAGCGAAGATGTCAGGGCCGATTTCTTAACTGTTTCAAGGCCTTATTGAGTAAATACACATCGTGCGAGTGCACACGAACGTGGAATATTCATCGTGCATGCCTGAATCCCGCCAAGCGATTCATCAATTAATCATTTCATAATAAGCTTCTCGTTCCTGTCATACTAGTTTCAATTCGATTCTAGATGGCACCGAAAAACAAAGAGAACAATTCTGGCAATAAAAAGAAGCGGCCTATCGTAGAAGATGAGGACGGCGAGGATTATCGACGACGACGAGATAGGAATAATCAGGTTACTCATAATAGAACAAGAACTTTTCAGAGGTGTTGGAAGCTTTTACTAAACTTTCATGTTAATCTTACAGGCTGTCAAACGATCTAGAGTAAAAAGCAAACTGCGCACACAGCAAACGCTCGAACGTGTGAATCAATTGAAGACAGAGAACGAGCTGCTGGAAGAGAAAATCAAAATGCTTACAAAAGAATTAGGATTCCTAAAGGACCTGTTTCTCGCGCACGCTGGTAGGTCTTAATATTGTATTTAACGGTCACTTATGTAGCTGCAGTTATTCCACGCATTCTTCATGCCACAGGCTCCAGTCAACACTCTACTAATTTCCAAGACATAGATTTGAGTGCTTTGTTGGCTGATGATCCTAATCCTGGCGAGCGCTCAAAGGCTGCTGCAAAATCATAAGTCAGAATAAGTTCCATGCGAAAAAAGTAACATGAGATTCTCTTAGGATCTGCTGGTGGAACATAAATCATTGCATTTGCTTGCAGCAGCAACATAGATATCTGGGAAAGGTTTCTATGTTTTATCAGATTCGGAGAGAGACCCAAGGCAAGATATGCCTGTACAAGTCTCAGTACTTGTAATTCTATTGGGATGTAGGGCACAGACTCCAAACTCGCGCATTAGAAAATACCTAAAGGTCTTTCTTCCTAGGTACTCAAAGCGTTAATAGTTCTCATGATTCTGATCGACTCTCGGCGGAGTCTTGATAAGGTTAAAAGAGGGCAGGAAACTACAGAAACTAACGAATACTGGAATTACATCGCGCTGAACTTAGTCCTCGATAAGATTTTATTAATATGACCGAATTTCTTTTTACTCTTTGATCATTCCGAATCACTATGATTTTGAATATTTTTCTAAAGATTTCCAAAGATGGTCGAGAATATAGATAGATTACCATATTTTGGGCCATTCGTTATTGGCAAAAGAAGACGTGTACAAAATGTGGAACAAAGTATAAATAAAGTATATACTACCAATGTATAAATGTTATGTTTTAAATAAAATATATTAGCAACATGTATTGTTAACAATACCCGAGAACCATTTTTATTGATATCCTATTTAATTTGAAAGAGCAGCAACTATGTGTGCCACACTAGCCAATGTCAAATGCATATATTAGAAAGGCCCGGAAATAGAATTGAGTACTTTTAATTTATTCAAAAATCCAACTTATAAAGAACTACCCGATCTCCATGCACTTCCTTTGATTTTAAGCAGTTACTTAATCTATGGGAAAATGGACTGTATGCTTAGATGCTTCTCGGAAAATCACCGGCGGCACCTGTATGCTTCGATACTAGTCTCCGAAGAGAGCCGATCGACCCTCGGTTATCATTCGTGTGGCACATGAGTGTCGTATTCACAGCATGGACCCCACGTTTCCAAAGTCTATCGTCAGACGTCATTATTAAACTATCAATGTACAATTATAATCACTCTGTCGACATGTTTCATCGGCGTCATCGTATTATTTTATTTAGCACCATTGAAGCTCGTGTTTTTCTGATGGCTTAATATTTTCAAGTGGCCTGGGCACCGAAGAAGAAATGACATTTTCCGTGTAAACCGTGTAAACTCATCTTAATTAACGGCAGGAAAGATATCAAGATACTGGCGGGCAAGGGAATCAGCAGGTATCACTGACAATCGGTCCAAGTTATCTATTAACTAAGATGAATTCACATAAACGGGCATATCTAGTGGGGAGGCTGTGAATGGGAAGAGTTCGGTAGTTATAAAAGTGGTAGGTAGATGTATATTTCTCGGGAAGTGCAGGGCTCTCGAAAGTGTTAATACGAGCCTAGGAGATCCATCCGTAGCGCGGTGGGCCGCCGCGCTGATGGGCCTAGCAGACGACATGTTGGCTGCAGGGAGCACCTCGTCACGGACGTTTCGGCCGCGAGTTTCCCAGAGGATTCTTGAGTGAGCCGATCGAGCAAACACGGTGAAAGAGAAGTGAAGAGAGAGCAAGATCGCAGGAGGGTGTGTGCGAGAGAGGGCACGCGGTCAGGTTCCCCGAGTGGTGGCTGTGCTGTGCTCGTCAACGCTCTGTGACCGCGGAGGGGGGTGTAAGGAGCAGGCGGCGGGGAGGGGGCCCGGACGAGCCCCCGAAAACTAAGGAGCCACCGAGTAAAAAGCGACCAAGAAAAAGATAGGAAAGATCCTCGGTGATATCCTGGGGTTCCTTTCCTCGTGTTCCAGTGTACGAGAGAACGCGGAGATCAGGGAAGCGAGCGAAAACGCCGTCGGAGGCAGTACGATCAGGAGATCGTAGGCGAGCAGTGAAGTTAGAGAGAAGATAACTCTACTACTTATTGCAAGAACAGGCAATCGACTCAACCCAATTGTACTCGATTCGGCAAGCAGAAGGAGCTTAGAGCGCACCGGAGCCGATCTATTTTAACGTCTCTCGGTCTCGCGAGAGCGTCCGTCCTCCGTTCGCCGTACAGGCAGGGTAGGGGCCGAGAGGTGAGGTGTGGTGAGGTGAGGTGAGGTGAGGTGAGCTGTGGTGTGGTGTGGTGAGGTGAGGTGAGGCGAGGTGAGGTGAGGTGAGGCGAGGCGAGGCCAGGCCGTGCACCAGTATACACCAGTGTACACGCGCCGCGTCCCTTCCTCTGGGTCTGGGGTCTGGAGGCGACGATTCCCAGCGACTCCCAACTCTGTCGTCCTGTCGTGTGTTGCCTGCTTGCTGGTCCATTGTGGGAGACAGTGTGCGAGATAATCCGCTGTCCCGGCCCCGCTCGCGCGAGTGCTTGACGTCGCGACTGGTCGCGACGGCCGTCCTACCCCTCTTGCTCCCATCTCCAGTGGGCGCATCCGAGCGCGAGCACGTCGTCGTGCTGCTCTGCTATTTGCGCGAGTCGTGCCTTGCACCTCGCGCCCGATACCTGATAGCTCTGACTCCGCCTCGTGCGCGTCTCGAGCCGTCGCCCTCACCGTTCTCGCTGTCGCCGCGAGTTTTCTTGCGCTGGCTGTCGTTGTTGCTTCCTTCTGGCTAGCGACATTTTCGCCGCGCGAGAGCACCCAGCTACCGTCGCGCGTGTTAGTCGCCCTCCCCTTTCCCCCCCGGCCCAACACCCCCTCCGCCCGCCCTCCCCACTCACCCTCCCAATCTCTCTCTCTCTCTCTCTCTGTCCGAAAGCCAGAGGCTCGTTGAGCGTGCTAATTGTACAAGTGCCGGCTCCAGTGGTCCCTCCGATCAATTTGTCATCCAGCGGGGCCAGGTGTCATCGTTTCTCTCCGTGCCCGAGAATACGCACACACGGAGCAGCAGCAGTAGCAGAGAGCAGGCCAGCAGCGCCGTCCACGGTGTAGTTATGGATGGTTTCGCGGGCAGCGCGAGCCAGCAAGAGAAGGCGTGAAGCGGACGTTTGAGCGTGAAGAACCGAAGTTGTTCGCCGCAGATAGGCGGGCTCGCTTCACCGAGTGCAGATAGGAGAGGAGAGCAGAGGAGAGCAGAGTAGAAGGAGGGTGGCTGACACCGGGCTGCCGAGGAGGTAAAGAGGAAGATTGGGAGAGTTGGCGAGCAGGAGCAGGAGCAGGAGCAGGGGCAACAGGAGAAGAGGAGGAGGAGGAGGAGGAGGAGGAGGAGGCGGCGGAAGAGCAAGAAGAAGAGGAAGAAGAAGGTGGTGGAGGAGGAGGCGGCAAGGGAGAAGGAAGAGGGTTGTAGATTTGGGAGAGCGAAAGGCGCGAAGTGCGGTGCTCGCAAATGTGAGAAAGCGGAAGAGCGAAGCTGGGAATCGGCTGTATCGGAGCCAAGAAAACGAGAGCGTTCTAGATGAGTGGCCAGTGAAGGATAGCACCTTCGGAACGAGGGAACGAGCACCGGGAACCGGTGGAAAGGGAGTGAAGGAAGCGCGGGCGAGGGTTGACTTTTTGAACGTCAATTTGACGAGGTAAACAAGAGGCGGCGGTGGTGCTCGCGTCGAGCGAGCTGGTCGCGCTCGGGAGTAGTGCTTGCCTCTTTCTTCGATACGAGCGGGAAAGCAAGAATTCACAGAAGTGGAAGGGAAAAAGGAAGAGGGTGAGCCGCGTGTGTCTCTCTCGTGGTGTGTCATGGGGTGTTTCGGCAGCCAGAGCAGCAAGGCCGGCCAGGATGACAGCAGGAACCAGAAGAGGCGCTCGGATGCCATCACCAAGCAGTTGCAGAAGGATAAGCTGCTGTTCCGCTCGACTCACAGGCTCCTCTTGCTGGGTGAGTGACTTGGCAGAAATCTGCAATTTTTATTCCACATCATGATGCTGTCGCGGCCGGCAGGGCCAAGCGAGCTTGCTCCTTCCGCAAACCACAAAAGAGTACTGTGTACTGGCTATTATTGAATATCCAATCCATCCTATATCTCGCCGCGGCTCTACGACTCTCCAGCAGCTGATGTAGCCAAGTTCCAATAGCGCGGCTCACTTTCTCAGTGTGCCGCGTTTGCCAATGACTGCATTTGCCAAGCCGAGCCCAGCCGAATCGAGCCGAGTGATATGCAGGTGGATATCCCCGAGATGCGATCCATGCCTCTCGGGACAAGAGAGACCTCGCTATGAGAGAACAGGTCGAACATTATCGTCATGTTCAGCCGCGCGTAATTCAATTTTATCGATTATCGTACGAGCCGGCACCCACGAATATCCGGCGGCGTCTGTTCGGCTTGTACCCTTTTCGTCCGCTCTCTCCACCTCTTTCTTCACCTTCTCCCTTCCCATCCCATCCCATCCCCACCCACCCACCCACCTCCTCCGCATCCTCATCCTCGTCCTCATCCACCTTCCGCCAAGCCTGAATCAACTCCTCCGAACCTCTGTACCTCTTCCTCCTTTTTCCGTCTCTCGTCCCGCTCACGTAGCACGTTCGAGTGAGGCGCGCGCGCGTGCGCAGCCCCGCTGACTGATCCGTGCACACATTCTACTGCACTGGGATACATGTATACAGTATAGGTGTAGTTACTGCGTGCTCAAGCCAACAGCGCGCGCCGCGCCGCGCCGCGCCGCCTTTACCTTCCTACTCGCCTACTCCTCATTTATGTGGGTCGTCGTTCTAATTCGACGCCGATGCTTGCGTACATGTATACGAGTACTAGCCTGTGGCCACGAAGCAACAGCTGTTACCCTATTGTTTTCCCGGTGGCGCGCACTTAATTACGCTTGTCGCTTGCGCAAAGGACGCCTTCCTATTAATGCTTCTACCGAGAAAGAGCCTCGGTCACTCTGGAAGCCTGGAGTATCCAGTACTCGGAATCACCGAGACTCTGGAGAAATTCCTTTCATTGTCTCTCGTTCGTCAGGAACAATTATCACTGGCGATTCATTAATCGCGACTAGCCGGACCTTTTGCCTCTTTACCCTTCATAAGGGACCGATTTTCTTCGCTATCACCACCAATCGCGTATTCCTCGCCCCATTGAAATTATTAGGCGGATTCTTAGGTGGAAGTACATGTAGTAGTTAAAGAGCATTCACGTTTGAACCATGTATTCTATTAATTTTGACCGATTGAGAAGCAAAGTACATGTTCCCCAAGTGGATTGTGCAGGCAAGGCACTCTGCAAGGGACAGCGACATTTGTTATACCTGGAAACTGACTGTGCAAGTAAAATAGAGCCGGTTTCTCTGCATCTGCGACGCTCTATTTCTAGAGCATTCATTGTTAGGCGTGCATTAAGTTATGAGGAGTACCGATGCGCCTTACTAGATATTTTGTTTTCGAGGCTGTATCGGTCGGGTTTCCAGGTATCGATGATCGAAAGCACCACTACTTTCTTAAGAACTAGCAGGTTTCTTCTCTATGTTGCAGGAGCGGGGGAGTCGGGCAAAAGTACCATCGTCAAGCAGATGAGGATATTACACGTCAATGGCTTTAGTGAAGCGTAAGTTGTGTTATTCGCATATTAAGCGTAAGTTGCGCGAGTGCAATTGAGTTAACGGAATGAGAAGAAGCTGGCGCGAAAACGATACCACGCTGAAAGATACACCTGGAGAGTCATCTTCATCTTCTTCTCCGTTGCTCTATTCCCTTTGGCCTCTTTCTTTCTTCTTAATAATACATAAACGCTCCTCATGAATGATTCAGAATTAGTCTGCAAAGCAGGAGGAGGTGGTGGGCGGGGTGGCTCGTCCGAGGGCGATATCAACACGTGGCTCATACGAGTTCGACGTCTCGCCGAGCCTCGGCTCTTCCCACTTCTACTTACCAACCCCATTGTGCTCTCCTTTCATTCGCTTAACCCGTCTACACACACCGCCGTTAGCCCCCTTTAATTTCCACGCCGGAATTACTATCCTACCACCATCTGGTATTATTGGTCGCTCGGCTCAGTCGCCGCTCTCCGCCTTTCGCTTGGAAAACCCTATCTGCAACCATCAATTTCCCATTGACTATCGCCAATAAACAGCCGGCTGTGCTTCTCCTCTAGGAAATCACATAGGTGCCCGTTGGTTCGTTGATCCGTTGGTCCAGTGAAGGCAGCCACCACAGAGCCATTATCGTAGAAAGATCCATGCTTTATAGTACATGGAAAATCAGGAGCAACTAGATAGGATGAAAACGACGTGCAAACAAACGAACCGCCTCGTGCGTGTCGTAAATTCTGTCTGCCTCGGCTGCTGATAACGGACCTCGAAGGCGCCTTATTGCTACATTTTGCGGCGATTTTTTCAGATCGTTTTACGCGTGTATCTTTAGAGGCGACGCGACGCGACGCGACGCGACGTACAATAATTCTCTTGCCCTTTCTTTCTTTCCTGCAGAAGGCCAGATCAAACATTTTTTCTCTCCTGCCTGGCTGACTGGAGCGGATAGAAGGGCCGAGGGTTTCGCAGAATCGTCGCTGCGTCGCTCCTATTGAAACTCGTCAATTCGTTTGTCCTCTTTGCTTTAAACGCGTGCGCGCCCTTTGACACTGAAATGTACGGGGAGGAAAAATGGCGGAATGCGAGGCTAGCCAAGCGGCGGCAGCGATTCGATATTTCATAAGTACATTAAGGGAGGTGGCATTTAAACATAGCCAGTATAATTGGGTGGGAGCGTGATAGTTGGGCTGTGCGAAATATGCGTCTCGTTCATCCACGTAACTCGATAAGGTCTCTGATAAACGGCGCGAAAGGTGCGAAAGCGGTCTAGCGGTAAGCAGCGGCTGTTGTTTCATGATGTAATAGCAAAGCGAAATTTCGGGTGAAACTCGGTTGGTAGTAACCGAGTGTCACCGAGGGTGGCAAGGCTGGTGGCAAGGGAGGGCGTGTCGGAGGAGGGGTGGGTGGGTGGCCGACGGAGAGAAGGAGAAGGAAGATGAATGATCGGTAGATATCGCGCGGAAGCCGAGAGAGAGGTAGCACGTGTTACCGTTTTGTCTAGAAGAAACCAGACCGGAATAACAAACAGATAAAAATGGCAGCCTGTATTAGATCGCGACTGTCGTCATTCCATAATCTAGGCGTATATGTTCATGATACGAGGGAAGGGAAGGGAAGGGAAGGGAAGGGAAGGCGTTCGGCCGACAGGACAGGATTTTCGAGCGCAAAATACCATCGACACCAGCAAAAACCAGGCTCACTCAGAAAGTGCTCCGGTCCCTGATGCTCTCTGCTTTCGATCCATTGAATAAGAGAAGACCAGTGTGAATTTTCAGAATGTTTAAACCACCGGAACTAGCATACTAAAATTTCCCTGGCACATGGTTTAAAATTAGTGAGGGTCGTTCTCAGGACGAACGTCTTATGATGACTATCCCGTCTACAGATTAGTATATCTATATTTGCCGGGCTTGATGTACCACGATCATCGATCATTTTCCTCGGCATCATCATCATACTCTGTCATTTTTTTGTGCAGGGAAAAGCGGCAAAAAATCGAGGACATTAAGAAGAATATTAGGGACGCGATACTGGTAAGAGTTATTCTTCTCCACTTGGAGGAAGCTCGCTCGACTGAATTAGCCGGCACTCTGCTCTTTCGAATTACGTTTATTTTGGTTAATACGGGAAGCAGCATCCACGATAATGGAGTTTCTCAGACGAGCGAGCTTATCAAACCCAATAAAGAATTGGTGCACGTGACCGGCGGGCTAAGAGAGTTAAGCGTTTTCTCACCGGTCTACCTTTCTTAGCCGGACGGGCGGGCGGGCGGGCGGGCATGTCTTGTATTCCTCTTCTGTCAACCGACTATATCGCGCTAGTCCACACGCGCCTATCTACATTTGGACTCCGACTATTTTTGAAGCGTGCCATTTATCGTTAAGCTAACACCTACAATCCCTATGAACTCCAACTCTTTTAACGTGCGCACTCACCCAGTTTTTGCTCACCTTGTACGCCAGAGCAGTTTCCGTCTTTTTCTCTTTTCTCTAGCCTTCCTCTCGCGATCTCAATTGCACGCACAACTCTTGCACCGAAATTCCTGCTGCGAAAGCTCGCTGCTTATTAGCGTTACGTGATAGCCCTGCAAATTCGCGATATTAAACCAACCGAGCCAGCATTCCCATCAATTTCTCGTTCAATGTCGTATTTAGGCAGGCCTATCGTGTCTAACCTTGCAAACAATCACTTCCGTGTGCCGAGTCAATGTAATGCCTGTCTCCTTAGCAATCGGTCATCCTTATGAATAATACATAAAATTCAAATCAATCAATATTTACGACCATTTGCGTGCCCTTTCACTAAGAAGGTAACAGAGGCAGGCCATTGCTAGGAAATACTAATCGTCGAAATGCTTTCATTCTTTTTCCAGACGATAACCAGTGCAATGAGTACATTAACACCGCCCGTTGTCCTGGAGGATCCGGCGAACCAGAGTAAAGTCGACTATATCCTGGACGTCTCGTCTTCCCCAGACTTCGATTATCCCCCGGTGAGTCAGCCTTCCCGGTTTATGCTGCCACGTATCGCCGGCTCTCCGGCTCTCCGACACTGTCCTCACTATGCTGAATCGCTGAAACGTATCAGTTTCCAATTCGAGTTCCTCCGACACCTGTCTTGAGATAACAGCATTAGCTATAATTCATTCGGCAAGTTGTGAGGCAGGAGGCTCGCTGCGATAGCCAAGCTTTAAGTAAACTCGATCGGAAGACGCGGATAGCTAACTGTCCATTAATAGAGTACTCTCACTACTCAATTAGTGGGGACATGGAAAACCGGCCGAGACGATCCTTCCTTCTGCTGCGTATCAGTAATCATCCTTCTAGCACGGCTCCAGAGGACTGGTCGAAAGTTTTTCTCATCCTGAGAACCACTATACTATGTATATCGCATGATGAGCGCTCGCACTGCTTATAGAGCGATCTCACATGTGGCTAACTCTATCTCTATGCGTCGGGTATGATGTGCTGCTGCGCCATTCCCCGGCAAACACTACATCGCATGCAATCAGCTGATTGTATGTATTGGACAGAATTGGTGCACGTGAGATGGAGTTATATTCACGCATGCCGAAATCGATCGAGTACGCGAGGCGCAAACACCCTCTGACTGGGAAAGATCCCGTATGGCCCCCGTTACACCGATACCTTGCCAAATCATCTATTGGATTTGG
Organism: Ectemnius continuus; assembly: GCA_910591665.1. NCBI lineage: Eukaryota > Metazoa > Arthropoda > Insecta > Hymenoptera > Crabronidae > Ectemnius > Ectemnius continuus. Next base: position 19,829,975 of record OU342859.1, on the reverse strand, counting down.
ATCCCTATAACGTATGCCGTTTAGAGCGGTTGAATGATTATGACATAGAACTGGTCTCTAGCTCTCACTCTTTGACACTCGACCCGGTAATGTTTGTAGCCTACCTGAAACGGCGCAAGGCTGATACGAAGGGGTTGAGCGGCCGTTCATACTTGGGGAGTTTCCGCAGCACGCCATAATTTAATAATGCCGCGTAATCTCGGACGAAACTTGCTTCGGTAAGCGGGGGGTGCAGCTCGGAGATATTGCGAGAGTCAGGTACAGTATCGTTTAAGCCGTTTGGCTGTTTCTGTATTCAGGACAGGGCGCTCTCGGCGCCTCTTTAAAATGTGCGAGACGAGGGCAATGGCATCTAGTTGGCGCGGCGGATTTATATTATGTTGGAATAAGGGTCATTTTTCCAGTCGGTCCAAGCCTCTTGGATGAAAGCACACTCGGGTGGGGCGATGGGTACATCGGGGGTACGTTAGGGGTACGTCGGGACCAACTGCTCTCTAACGAAAGAGGAAGTGAGGCCACTCGGCGTTGAACGGCGGGCGCGACGATAAGTCAACTCGAGCGGTTCGCTCGCTGCTTTCCTCCTGCATCACGTAATTCTCCTCGAGGAACAACAAAACATTACCGCGAAGCGGTGGTTAATTGTCCATCTTCCTAGACGAGGTTAGCGACTGGTGTGCCAAGAGTAACATAGCCAGTGGCAGCTCCGTCCCTCCCGACGTGAAAACTGCGAGACGCTTTCGACGCCGCGCGTCTCGAAATAAAGTCGTCGCGACAAAATAATCCGCGTGTTTTGCGTCATTCACCGGTGGCCGGTGGCCGCTCGCCGCTCGCCGCTCGCCGCCTATGTGGGGCTGTGTTTGCCTCTGTGTCAGTGTGTGTTGTATCAGTCTCTGGTACCTTGTATACACGTCCACACGTCGACGCACATGTCGTAGCCCCTTATTCGTTGCACGTGGTCTCGACATACGACAACGACGGCGTTCACCAGTTGGAGCACGACATGCGCGATCGGGACCGATGCACTCGAATTAATCGAATTAAATCGCTCGTTGCCCGTCGCCCGACGCGTCCTCGCACCACCGACACAGGCGCGGCACCGGCGCGGCACCGGCGCGGCGAGATGCGATGGGAAAAGGAGGCCGCGCTAGCTAGGATATATCATTTTATGTCGTGCTCGCCCTCCACACAATCCGAGAATTATATTTTTGTAACGGCCGGTAACTATCGATTAATCAGGCAACACTTGGCTGCCTTACTCTACACGAAGGTAGCATGTATTTTGTCAAGGTGGAAATAAATTTTAATTTCTCACGTCCTTGGGTGCCTCTGGCGGGCGAGCGAGTGAACGAACACCTCATAGAAGGAGAGAAAAAATTGCGAGGATTTTGGCAGTGGGAGATGTCTTCGGGCGGAGCTCCGCCGACTGAATGACGTTCACTTTTATTCGTACCATCGTCGACGTTCTTCTACCATTCGTCTCCAATTTTTCACTGTCATTTGCCTATATTGCATATCCCTCGGTCGAGGATACGGAAGTATACTTTGCTGGCCGAGACTCAAGCTGATTTTTACGAGGATTGCAGCCAAACTTGCGACTCTTTGCTTTTTGGATCTTTAATATAATGACATGCGAAGGTCGATCTCTACATAAAATTTTCGTTCTGTTCATAGGAATTTTATGAAATCGTCGAAACCCTTTGGAAGGATCGGGGCGTTCAGCAAAGTTTCGAGAGAAGTAACGAGTACCAACTAATCGACTGCGCCAAATAGTAAGTTACATCACTCCAATTACGTACACTCCACTCGAAGCATCGAGTCGAACATCGGACTTCTAGAAAATCTCTTTTCTATTGGAATGAGGTGGGGGGGGCAGCGTGAAAATCTTTCCACCGTTAACTGTATATGGAGCACCTCAATATAAACTACTGCGGCATTCCGCCGCCTTCAGTGTCTGTGTGTGTGCGTGTGTGTTTTTATAAAAATAAGAGGGTAAAATTATGAGCTGCCTTCGGCGTGCGGGATCCTCCCGTACCCCCCGCCCTACACACACACACACACTCTCTCTCTCAGTCTCTTTCTCGCTCTCTCTCTCTCGCTCTCTGTCGAGGTGCGAGGTGCGAAGTGCGGTTATTCTAATCTGCCCGAGGGTGATATCACGATGGTGATAAGAGCGCCGAACGATAACATTTATGTGATGATAATAGTACCGCGGAGCGCCGGATTTGCTGACATTACACCTCACCTACGTCCTTTCCGACGATCTTTGCTCGAAGCCTGCCCGAAGGAAACGATGCGAAGCTTCCCACGGCGGGTCTGCGATTCTGGCGGTAAAGAGGAACGATAATCGGAAATGGACATGTGTATGCTGAATAGGAACGCAAGAACGTAGGCAGGCAGGCAGGCAGGCAGGCAGGCAGGCGGCAGGCAGTCAGTCAGTCAGGCAGGCAGGCAGGCAGGCTGCGTTAGATCGGTCAGTTTGATCTGCCTTTTAAATTGTATTGAGCGAGAGGTATCGATGTAAAAATGGTTTTTTTCGGCACCATTCTCATGACCGCAATGCACGCGGCATATATCCTTATATATTCATAGGCTTGTGAGACCGATTTAATGCCAATGTAGAGGATGCCTCAACGAGGTAATCGCTTTAATAGCGGCCTCTCGCTTGTCCAGGGGTTCCCCCGATCAATTGGACCAGCTTAGAACGTTTTTCACTGGCTGACACTCGTCGATACATGCCTCTAGCGTTCCTCTGGCGTTCCTCTGGCGTTCCTCCAGGCTCGGTCATCTAGTACATCGCACGCAGAACAGAATACCGATCTCTCATTAGCGTTCCTCGAAGGAGGGAGGGATCGGGTGAGCGGTAGCCGCGTGTTTCCCTCTTTTCGATTGCTAGGGTTCGCCTTTGCTGAATGGCGCAGAACATCTTTTCGCTTTATCACGTAATTATAGGATATTGAGTATGGCCTCTCTCCTTCTCTCTCGAGTCTTCCGTCGGCCGCTATCGTTCCCGGCCTCTCCCCGCGTTATGCGAGTCTGTCTTTACCGGCGAGGGGACTCGTGCGATGCTCCGTCTTGGAAAATCATGCCAAAATTATCTTTCTTTGAAAGAGCTATTTAAGAGCACCGGGAGAAAGTTATTCTGGTCCCTTTCGCACTAGTGGGATATATTGCGATTTCACTCTAGTATCACCATTCTTTTATTTGCCCTGCCCTGCCCTGCCCTGCCCTGCTCTGCTCTGCTCTGCCCCGCCCCTCCACTGCCTGCCTGCCTGCCTGCCTGGGAAATTCAATTCTTGCCGTACCTATTGTCTTACCACTGTATTGTCCAACGAGATTCACTCGATGATAGAACGCCCCTCTCCCTCCAACTGTCGGTCAGTTTCATTTACCAATTGCGGATTAATTTGTGAAGCTAATCAACTTTCTCGAAATACAGCTAATTGCGCCATGCTCTTTATAGGCCATCCTTGGCATAATATTTCGTACCAATAGAATAAGGTATACCCTCCTGCCCCCGCTTGCCTCTGCTCCTTTGAAAATTAGTCGAGCGAAGCACAGGTTGATGCACTGAATGGCAAGCAGAGCAAAAGGAGCGTAAATCTTAAGAGTAAAGCTGAAACTCAACCGCTTGGCTATCAAACCCGGTTTGCATGTGACTTCCTTTCCCGTCTATCAAATCATCCAACACTTTAATTAGGCAGCGCTCACTTTATATTTGGATGTAACCTTGCCATGATATGACTGGGCAGAGGGCCGCGGAGCTCGCAACCATCATATTATTCTCTCCTTTCAACACGAGCCTTTAATAAGGATCGATCGTATCACCGAACAATTAAGAAAGACAGCGAGGGAAGGCATCCGCTCGGCCAATGGAATAATTAGGAAAGGCCGCCAACAACAATGGCACAGAGTACCTTGCGTGTAATAAATATCGGGCCAACAATAAGCTCCCTGAAATATCTCGAATATGAGTCAGTGTGTGCCGAATAAATATTTGTCCGGGACCAGAATAAGAGATTGCTATGTTACGCCGCGCTGATTATCGATTGTTGCAACCATTCTAAAGGGGGAGCAGCCAACCCATACTGATCTCTCCGGCTTGTCAAATGCTCTTAGCTTGCCAGGACCACCGGGCCAAACGGAACAAGCTACTCCACTCCAACTAAAACCTACCACCACTCTTTCTTTACTCGCTCTTCAATCTTTCCTATCTAGTATCAGCATAATTCACATTTCGAAGCTGCAACAAATCTATTCCAGTAGCAACACACAAGAAATGACATCGTCACCGTTCATCCCAAGGTCGACGGAGTTCCACGCGGCGATAACGAGAAAATCGTTCTACTGGCTAGCAGTATGTCACGACCTCCTTCCTCTTTCAATTCTCTGGAGGTCGATAACCTCATTTCTCTCTGAGCGCGCCAATTCCATGACCTATCTTCTCCTAGGCCTACATACCTCTATACCTATACCTATACCTATACATATACTCCCACCAGCCCCTACCTATATCTACTCCACATTTAGATATCGATATGTATATCTCTATGCAGCCGTGTATCGCGAGGATCATATCGATGGGACGACGCTCATCACTTTCAGCATTGTCAGATTGACGCGACAGTTCAGGCTACCTATTCTCAGATCGGACTGCCCACTAATTTACCTTCTAATCAACTAGTTTCACCTATCGTGCCACTCAACGCATTACCCCAAAGGTCTTTACATTTATGACCAAGATAGTTGACTTTTTCCAATTTTTCAAATCTTCCCGGACTTTGAAGAACGCTTGATTTTTCGATTGCTCGTGTCTCAAAACGGATAAAAAACATAAATGTTGTGGGGCAAATGCCGGAATTCGACCGAAAACACATGGAAAACCGATCTGGAATATTTCATTTTAACAGTTTATGCCACGTTTTTCATACTTCCCGACCGTTTCCGGGGCTGAAATTTGGTGGGGAATGTTTTTTTGCATCGAGAAAGAAGTGGTAAAAATTCCAGAGCCCTAGCTCAAAATTCATTTTTTCGCAAATTTTTTAAGGCATACCCCTTCAAAAATTTTCGATTTTTCGAAGGTTCTGGGACCGGGACGAACGCTTGATTTTTCGATTGTCCGTGTCTCAAAACGGAAAAAAAACATAAATGTTGTGGGGGAAATGCCGGAATTCTACCTAAAATAGGTGTAAAACCGATCTGGAATATTTGATTTCAACGGTTTTCCCTATGTTTTTTTATCTTCCCGACCTTTCCCGGGGCTGAAATTTGGTAGAAAGTGTTTTTTTATATCGAGGAAGAAGTAGAAAAAATTCCAGAGCCCTAGCTCAAAATTCATTTTTTCGCAAATTTTTTAAGGCATACCCCTTCAAAAATTTTCGATTTTTCGAAGGTTCTGGGACTGGAACGAACGCTTGATTTTTCGATTGCTCGTGTCTCAAAACGGAAAAAAAACATAAATGTTGTGGGGGAAATGCCGGAATTCTACCTAAAACACGTGGAAAACCGATCTGGAATATTTGATTTCAACGGTTTTCCCTATGTTTTTTTATCTTCCCGATCTTTCCCGGGGCTGAAATTTGGTAGAAAGTGTTTTTTTATATCGAGGAAGAAGTAGAAAAAATTCCGGAGCCCTAGCTCAAAATTCATTTTTTCGCAAATTTTTTAAGGCATACCCCTTCAAAAATTTTCGATTTTTCGAAGGTTCTGGGACTGGAACGAACGCTTGATTTTTCGATTGCTCGTGTCTCAAAACGGAAAAAAAACATAAATGTTGTGGGGGAAATGCCGGAATTCTACCTAAAACACGTGGAAAACCGATCTGGAATATTTGATTTCAACGGTTTTCCCTATGTTTTTTTATCTTCCCGACCTTTCCCGGGGCTGAAATTTGGTAGAAAGTGTTTTTTTATATCGAGGAAGAAGTAGAAAAAATTCCAGAGCCCTAGCTCAAAATTCATTTTTTCGCAAATTTTTTAAGGCATACCCCTTCAAAAATTTTCGATTTTTCGAAAGTTCTGGGACCGGGACGAACCCTTGATTTTTCGATTGCTCGTGTCTCAAAACGGATAAAAAACATAAATGTTGTGGGGGAAATGCCGGAATTGTACCTAAAACACGTGGAAAACCGATCTTGAATATTTAATTTCAACGGTTTTTGCTATGTTTTCATGACTTCCCGACATTTTCCGGAGCTGAAATTTGGTGGGGAATGTTTTTTTGCATCGAGGAAGAAGTAGTAAAAATTCCAGGCCCCTAGCTCAAAATTCATTTTTTCGCAAATTTTTAAGGGGGTGCAAAGCTAAGTTAATAGTTCGTTCAGACAATAGTTGACTGTTGGATAGTACACTACTGATAGAACTATCAGAAATAAGAGGGTTTTGAAGGAATGGTCTATTCTGCGGTAGATACTGTTGTGCTGGTATGGGAGGGTGGTGTGGATAGAAATCTAGTGAACCTGATATGAGAAGGGACGCAACAGCCCGGACTGAATTAGCTTGATCGTTGTGGAATCATTGAATCGGACGTACTAGAATTGTGTACGACAAGGTTGCAGTGAGAGTATGGTGCGTGCAGTATTAGGTGTGCGCAGCCCCGGCTGAACGCGGTGGCTTAAGTCCGCACGTACAATTGATAGAGCAGAGCGGGCATCGGTGGCAGTGACCCATGACCCGGATTGGAAACTGGGTGCCTGAGAAGAGAAGAGCAGAGCAGAGCAGAGCAGAACAGAGGAGAGGAGAGGAGAGGAGAGGAGAGAAGAGGAGAGAGGCAGAGGGCAGGCCGCAAGGGTGAGAGGACGAGAGAGTTGGGGTTAGGATAGGACACCGGCGAGGATCGATTTTCCCTCTTGGTGGGCTCTATCCACCCTCAATGTTGGAGACCGGTAGGGAGCCCCTTCCGAGGGCAGATTCGCATCATCTCCACTTGGTGCAACAGAGCTCGGCAAGCTTCCCTGCGTTTTTAAATCGTTTAGCTGGAATCGTCCCGGTCATTATCACGTGGATGATAATTCCGGGTGCGTAAAATATGTGCCCTGGAAAATGTATGAATGAAATCCATCTTGCGAAACATGGTTGAATAGCTGCGGACGTACATGTCCAAGTAGTAACGCTCCACTTCCCCCTCCAATTCTCTTTCTCTCTTATTATCTTGTTGCACTATTTTCGCTGCTCTCGCTGCAGAGCTCACTCCGTTCTGCGCTCTTCTGCAAATTCCAATATCTTGCCGGCAGCCTGATTGCGCGGAAGTAAGGGGATAGAATTTCACATAGGAATTTCTTGGTTCGACTTTACCTAGAAGATAAGGAGGCTCGCAGACTCTGACAGTTTATTCTGACCTAATTCCCGATAATCGCACTGATTTCCACTGTGCTTCTTGTGTGTTTCAGTTTTCTAGATAAAGTAGCTGTCGTTAAGCAACCGGATTACACGCCCTCGGAACAGGTGAGATTTCTCCGAGATTTAGCAAGGGCCTCACGATGATTCTATTCAACAGAAGGAGGATAAAAGGATTTTTGCTTTCTTACAGGACATCCTGAGGTGTCGAGTCCTTACGTCCGGTATCTTTGAGACGCGGTTTCAAGTGGACAAAGTAAACTTTCAGTAAGTTCTAGCGATTCCTCTCCCTCTCTTTCTCTCTCCAGCTGGCTCCAGTGTCGTCTGACTATATATAGGCCACGTATTACAGTAACATCGGCCGACGGTAAATATAACGCGAAGCAACGACGGCGGCATACGTGTTATATCTGCAGCGAAATCCGTTAACCGCGTTAACGCCTCCACAACTTTATAATATTTTCCCTATTTGCGTCCTCTGCTGGACGGACAAGTGCCATGTTCCCGTCGGCTTTGTGGCGACACTTGGATTTGTACCTATCGCGGGCCGCGCTTTCTTTCTACCTATTGCTACCAGATTTTCATTTAGCCAGTGCTACTATTGAGCTTTTCTGAGACGACGTCATTATAGACTTGTCGAAGGATGTTTAAAAAGTTTGATTGCTTTTCTAGTATGTTCGACGTTGGTGGGCAGCGGGACGAAAGGAGAAAATGGATTCAATGTTTTAATGACGTAACGGCAATCATATTTGTAACGGCATGTAGTAGCTACAACATGGTACTCAGGGAGGATCCGACCAAGTTGAGACTCAGGGAAAGCCTGGATCTTTTTAAAAGTATCTGGAACAATCGGTACATATGGCATTTCCGTCTGACTTTTCATACTTCATAGAAGTTTAAAAGTGGAATTGACAGTATGGATGTGGATCTTTTTCAGATGGCTTCGCACAATTTCCGTGATCTTGTTTTTAAATAAACAGGATCTATTAGCGGAGAAGGTAAAAGCAGGGAAGCACAAATTAGAAGACTATTTTCCAGAGTTCGCGCGTTACCAGACACCAGTTGAACCTGGTGTGGCCGCAGAACCGTCGGAACCTCCAGATGTTGTGAGGGCAAAGTACTTCATCAGGGACGAGTTTCTCGTAAGTATGCTTCCATTTGATTGGGGCCAGTATTTGCTCTGCTGGTTGGAGACTGGGAGAATCGAGCGAAAGAAAACAATAGGGCGTTAATGTTTGCAGCGCATAAGTACAGCAAGTGGAGACGGCAAGCACTATTGTTACCCGCACTTTACATGCGCTGTCGACACAGAGAACATCAAGAGAGTGTTCAATGATTGTCGGGACATCATTCAGCGGATGCACTTGCGCCAATACGAGCTCTTGTGACTTCGTTCCTGTGGACATGTCCTGTCATCTGTTCAGCTAACAATCAGGATCGTGCTCGAGTTCGAGCCGGTGCAAGTAGAATGAGTCGTAGCGCTGATGAGCGAACTGCGGAGAGTGCAGGAAGCTAGGAAGCTCGCAGGGTGAAAAGTGAGAAGAAATGCGGAATGCGAAATGCGGAATGCGGAAGGATATACTCGCATCGGTAAAAATGTCGGGCTGTACAGCGATCGGTACGCGAAACGGTTTCACTCGTGCGCCTGGAATCGATAGCATTCGGAAAGTAACGCGTCGGGGAATTCGTGTTAATGGGAGAAACGACGGATGACGGGAGAGTATAGTTCTCTTATTGCACAGAAATCCTCCCTACGTAAAATCGGTGTAGCAAAGTATGCCCTCGCGCGTCCTGCGCTGCAAGAATCGTTTGACGGAATCAACCAGGGCATTTTGGTCACTCGGCTCCCCAAGTTTTGACGAAAGTGTGCTGCACGTCTGTTGGGATTACCATACGTCGCTAGGAATACGTGCAACTTCACGCCATTACCTCGTTAATTTTATTCTTATTACGCATCAATTTGTTGATAAGTGCAGTGGGGATGGACGGTGTGTGACGTATCCCAGTGCCACCAAGTGACATTGGACGCACACTCTATCCTTCGTTCAGCACACTCTTCGCGTAATTAACGTTCGGCTTAGCGTTAAGGATGTTTCCTAAAACTTAGGCGACTTCTCCGATGAAATCCTTATTGTTGGACTTTTCTTTACTCATCTTCGAATCTCCACTTTCCCTTTCCCATTACGGTTTAATTACGATCTCCATACACCCGGCAAATTTATTTTCGACTTCCGAATCTCGACTTTTAATCACACTGGCCCGACCCGTAGGAGTCTCAGCCGCACCTTTTTACAAGAAGAGTATTTTGTGAGATTTTACAGTATTTCGAAGAGCGTTTTAATTGTATAACTATGTATCGAATATGTACAGGGTGACCGTCCACGGATTCATGTTTTTATGTGCGTTTCCTATGATCGAGATTCCTCATAAATATCGTTTTTACTGATTTTCATCGAACTATTTTAATTCGTGTACTTAGACACGTGCTATTATCGTAACTAGCATCTACGAATATTACATCACACGAGAGATGTGCCACATTTATTCAATTCGTTCTACACATACACTTTCAACTAGTGCCACGCTCCAACTTTACAACCAAAGTATGTCAATATACCATTATAATATCCAGGACTATAATATGTTGTTTATTTATTGGAATCCATAACGGTATCGTAGTCTGTCTCTCGTCTCGTCTCGTCTCGTCTCATCTCGTCTCGTTTTTCCATTGTTGTCTACGTCCCCGGAATATGCGATAATATGTACAAATTTCGATCCAAGCATCCTGTTATCGGTTATCGGTAGATTCTCTAGGATAAATTTTCTGAACCAAAGTGCGATGTGTGAATTTCTTATCTCACATATATATATATATATGTATATATATATATATATCTTTATAATTAGAACCCTCTCGTCGTCACTACTTGGACACCCTGTATATGGTAAGCCTCCTATCATTTTCCTTGGATCTTAACTGTACTTTTCATTTAATATTGCATTGAGAGAACCAGGTGCTTGTACGCTTGTATGGCCTGGTTGCAGCTGTGTGTCACGCGTATTGCAGTTGCATCTTGCACATGCATACACCTTCCATATACTAACACATAATAAATGCATGCGTGTAATTGTTGAATTGCGTGCGTGCGTGCGTGCGTGCGTGCGTGCGTGCGTGCGTGCTGAACTTCATATTCATTGGAACAAAGCAACTTGCGTACACACACGCTCCTCTCGCTCGGTTAGTGCGGTTTACTGAACTGTGTAATCTCTACTTTTATAGTATAGGTAACGAGAGTTTAACGTCAAATTAAAGTGAGTGAACTAAAGAATAAGAATATGCGTAAACCTCGTTCCGAAGACTCATATACTGTGACATACTACGCTCGGGCATCCGGCCTTCCTATCCTTGTGCATCGTTAAACTTTCGCGAGTTAGCAATCAATTGGTTGATCCGATCCGCGAGGCCTTTAATATTCCTTGGACCTCTTCATTCCTGTTATTTTACTGCAACTGGATATCTTTAGCCGATAGCATGGGTAATAGCTCTTGAAGCAATGAACTAAACGAAATTCTCGGTGTTTCTTTTTGCACAGTATGATTCTCCTGTTGCTCGCCTTCCTTTTTTAAAACGAGGATAGAAATTCCGGATATTGCATAACGGTCTCTTACTCCGTACATGCTGACGAGCCCAGACTCGCATATGTCTACTCTCCTGTAATATCCATCTATGGGCCCGTGTGCATATATATGTATACCTGTCGTACTAATACGTAACAGACACGCCATAATTTGTAACGGTATTTATAACTTTACGAAGTGTTATTTTTACTGTAACTGATGACAAATGTAAGAATGAGAGTAAGCCTGGCAGTGAGAGAAAGGTATGATGTCCGCCTGCGAGTATTAACTGTCGACGACTTCCGTGAAACTTCAATGTTCACCCAGCACAAAGAAGAAGTGAACCATCATTTCGCGTACGCTAGCGTCTAACAAGTATTCTACAATTAGTATTGCTGCGAGTATTGTCATACAAAGTTTCTGCTTTTTTTATGGGGATATAAGTGTGCTCGTTCTCATTTGGATAGTTTATGATGGCAATGTCAAATGTCAAATGTCAAAGAGAGCGGGACGCGGTCGAATAATGAGACAGAAATGGACGATGCCACGTAGTCACAGATTGGTTATGCATTCTATCGACTGCAGTAACAGCACACAAAAATGCTGATCACCACCACTGCTGAGAAACTCGTGTCGAGTCCGCGAATGCTACGATTGAATGCCGACAAGCAGAAGGGGGGGGTTACCGAATCAGTAGCCAATTCTTGTGGCCACGATTATTCTGACATACATACATACATACATACGTACATACATACATACATACGTAGAGTACACACATTATTTATACATATATAAATGTAAATATGGAAGCGCATATTCATATTTATATCTGTATTTAATTTAAATATGGAATTCAAATGCCGATCGCACAAGTTTTTCTTTCCTTTTACTGAGAGCGTAACGAGAGCCGAACCTGTGAATAATCCTCGTGTGTAAAGTAACTGGTGCGATTTATTCTTAGTTGTAAATATACTAATGGCAAATTCGTGCAGAGTTCGCATAAAATCTCGTGGAGACTAAATGAAAATTGCTTACGTATTGCCGAAGTAAATAAATTGCCTGGCAAACTTCTCGACTGCTATGTCCTGAAGGAGGGGGCCAGTGAAATGGACTTATTAAAGAAAGAGCGCGACTGACTGTTGTGAAACCGCAGTGGCGGGCTTCCAAACTCGGAGATTAGAAAAGGAAATGCGAATATTGGCCAGTGGTATAAGCCGGCTGAAGTTTGCCGCATGGCCAAGTGTTACCTCAAGGGACGTGGAAATGGAACGAAATTGAAGCTCCTGCTGACGGTATCAATACGTTATGCGTGTCTAGAACGGTCGCAGAGTGTCTACTCGTCTAGGAAAATGCGTTTCACGCCAGCAAGTTTAAGTTAAGTCTAAAGCCATGCATTGTGATCGTCTTATCGTTACATTGTTATTCGATAAAAAGGTTTCTCTTTGCACGGTTCAATTCTATTGAAGGGAATATGATCGTTATGCCATTATTATCGTCACGCGATTGCGAATCGCAACTGCTATTGCAATTAAAAGACGGTTTTACCTATTCTTTCGACGACCACGATCAGTGCATTTGCGGACCAAAAAGTATTTTCTATATCTGTACACGATTGCCTCCACGCCCGACACATGTACTCTTACCGATATCACCAGTCTCGTTTCTGTCATTGCATAATAACCGACATTTATGCCATACACCACATAGATTCAGTTTCAGTACACAATAGTACACGTTTAATGGAAAGCTCCGATCGTGGTCTTTGCACAAAACTAGTTAGCTATATCGTCGAAACTTGGATCTGTCAATAGCGCGGGGAAAGAGGTCTGCTGCGAAGAACCGTGTATAAATGTACTACGTGTATCTATAGGAAGCAGAATAATTGTTGAGAGAGTTGGGAGAGATTAGTGCCGATAGGGTGAGGTCGAGTTTCGAGTGAAGAGTACCATTTTCGCGCGGTAGATACCGGTGGATTTTTTGCACCACCCAATATTCTAGTGCTATCTCCATCGTCGGATGTTCTTGTGCCGTTGCTTTCGCAATTGAAAGTCAAAGACCGATTCACCCGGCACTCTTTCAGTAAAGAAAACTATTTCTTTTCTGTTTCTGCGTATTCCTACTGGAGTGTACAGCGAGACTCTACCAGTTGGCATTGACGTGTTGTAATGTGCATGCACGGAACTGATTAACAATACGATTCACCATGCGGAGAAGGAACGCCTGTTCTCGTTATCGTTGGATGTCGCGTAAGAACACGATCTTTATTGAAAGTAATGCGAAAATGTTAACAGGAAAGCTGTTCGACGTTCGTTGAAATTATATCGCCCTTAGTATGGCGTAGTTGTTCGAGGGTGAGCCCATACCTGTCGCGCATTGCCTTTCCCATTACAGAGAGGCGATATAAATGTTCCATTACCTTCTACCTATAATGTCTATATCATCGTTCCAACGTTTCCCAATTGCGGATCGTGCCTTTCTATACTTTCTCTTAGTGGACTTTCGTTCATTCTTCGTAATTCTTGGAAGGAGACACCGACAATTGCTTTCCTAGAACATTTAGGCACACGAAGTGATCTTACGTTGCACGGAACCCTTGATGACACCGGCGACCGGACCGCCATTTTTTTCATATCTCGATGCCGAGCCTCTCCCTTCATTTACTTATCATACGCTTACACTTATGCAAATTCTCTCTCTCTCTCTCTCTCTCTCTCTCTCTCTATCTGGCCCTTCCTGTTTCCCCCTTCACCGCGCGAAGCATAGCCGCACCAGCACAGCTCTTTTTTTACGAGCTCCTTTGTGTCGGCGGCGGCGGCGGCGGCGAATAGAGTGACATGCGGTGAAATCCTTTCCAACGTAAGAGCACTTTGTCATTTTAGGTAGAATGTATGAAGCAAGAGAAAGAAGCTACTTGTGCCTCGAGCGCGGCAACTATCCTATATGTTAAGGGGATGAAAAGGCCGCACCTAGGGCGGCTCGTCTCACGTACTATAATGAAATTATTTCTATGAGAATATTTATGTGTGCGGTGGTCGATCGTCGGTGCTATTTCGAAAAACACCCTTTTCTAGTCTTCGAAAGCTGTTCGCTAGGATCCAAATGTTCTGAGAGAATGCCCTGGGACATTCTCGTTAAAGGTAGCTCCTTGTTTCGTGTGCGCTACAAAACTATATTTCCAAGAAATTAATGGGTCAAATTGCGAATATTGGCTCGTCGCGCAAAACGTCCATCCATTCAGATCTTATTGTTAGATCGCTAAACGTTTTGCTAGGATATTTTCCGGACGCGGAGAAATCGTCTTGAACTGCTAGAACCGCTGATCCTAGCGATGACGACATAGACGACGGATCACTTTATTGTTCGTGCGTAAATGTGTACATGTATAGTGGACGAGAAAACAAACCAAAAGGAAGGAGTTACCAAACTCGTCAATAATTATGACCCAAACCCCCTTCCTCACCGTCTTCTCCCGAATCCTTAATTAATTCGTTGTTGCGTGTCTCTTAGAAATATGTCTAGCTGAAGACTTACAGAAGAACTACTATCAATACAGATGGAAGTGGACGAGCGAAAGGGAAATACCGTTGAGAGTTACAATAAACCCTAATTGTACGTGTGCGTGAATGGTGCTGCGTAATAAATATACACGATGATCCAAATGAGAGATTCGCAATTTCGTTAGGAAATCAAATTAATATTGTTAGCTCCACGAGTCTCGCATTCCCGAACACTGGATCGCTTGTTGTCGATATGCTCCTTGTATGCTATTGAATGCATCAACACAATTCTCAAGAGCACACCGAGAAGAGAAGAGTACGCGCCATAGAGCCGTGCACTATATGAGTTCGACACCGTTGATGGTCAAACATTTCTAGCCAAATAATCAGGCTAACTTTCAGGCGAGAGATTCGTGGTGCAGACGCACAGTATATATGGTAAATAGATACACACATAAATGAATAAGTGAATTATATATATACATAAATGTATATGTGTGCGCGCGCGCGCGCGCGTGTGTGCGTGTGTATATAGACGATTCACTTAATCAATGCGATAGAATGATTCTTATTGTGCGTGTGGAGTCTGCGTCCTGTGAGAAAGAGAGGGAGAGAGGGTGGTAAATGCGTATAGCTGTAAAGGTGATGATTCTAGACTACAGGAAAACATGTTTCATTCTCATTCTGTGATGACTGTCTGAATATGAAGAAAAAGAAAACAAGAAATGTTTACATGAATTTAAGCTAATGAATAATCAATTGAACTAGCAAATAAAGGTTTAATTAACAATCGTTGTACTAACTGCGCAAAAATGAAACCTCTAGCTGTAAGAAGGACATCTGCGTCGCTGGTGTGCGTGCGCGCGCGCGGGTGGTGGGATGGGGGCAGAAGGAGAAGACGTACGCGCGACGAAATCAAGAAATCGTTATACTAATCGAGAATACGCTGTACCCGAACGCAAAGGAAAGACAGTATGATTTGTATACTGTGAAACTTTAGTCGTTTACCATTGCTTTCGAGAATATATAAGAGTTATGTGTATAAATTATTATGTGTAATTAAACAAGTCATTTAGTAAATTTTAAGGGTATCAATATGTTATACGCGAAGTATAAGTACAAATCACACAAATGCAGACACAAAAACATATACGTTAGGATATCAAATTACTACGCAAAATGCTCCAAAGTTACTGTAATACACGTGTGTGTAAATAAGCATTAGCGAAGGCAAATATGAAATCGATACAATAAATACTTACCGTACGTCTTACACATCTGACGAATGCAGTGTGGTGGGTTGACTGGATAGTTCAGTATACACTATGTATAATATGAGGTATAGCTATATTACTTGTTGAAGACACGCTCTACATATACTTATGTCAGATTACAATTTTAGATCTAAAGCATGAAAGTAATACCATGGACAGTTGAGATTAACAGTACTTTCAATAAGAATAGTATGGAGCACTATGAACGTGTCAGTAAATATCGTTTCAAATACATGTGCTGCACCTTTGATTCTAGTCCAGACAGTTCGACCACCACAGGTGCCATTTGCTGAACATGATTTTGATAGTTCGAACCTAAAAGTGCAACAGACACGTGAGGATAACATTCCCCTGAAAATATATATTGCAATATGGAAAAGACACATACCCATTGCGGCTCTCTTCTCCCCGTATACAACTTTACCATCAAAATCATTTAATGGAACTTTTATATCAGGATCGACTTGCTGGATTGTCACGTTCAAATGATCTTCTATTTCAGCCAGATACTGTCGGTGGAAATGAATTTCAAATTCGTATCATTGGATTGAATTATCGAGAAAGTTTAAGATTTTAATGATTGACGATATTCACGTTAGGTTCATTGTACCACGTACAACATCCACCTTGATCAGTCAAATTTGTGTTGTTGCAATTTCTTCCACGCGAAGGACACCATTCACCGTGATACCACACCTTCTCGGGAACGCTACTAACTAACGATATTGCCAAACCCATTCTCTCAGCTCGTCCAACCCTTCCGATTCGGTGTACATAATTTGATTTCTCATCAGGCAATGTAATGTTGATCACTGAAATGTTTAGCGTTAGTACAATAATTATGCTGGATACTTGGGTGCATATTTCTCTACTCACTGAAAGGTAATCCTGTGATATCCAAACCGCGTGCAGCGACGTCCGTACAAATGAGAAAACTAACTTCTTCTCTCTTGAACTTCTCCAAATTAGCCTTGCGTTCGTTAGGTTTCCGATCACCGTGCAAACATACGCACAAACACCCATTCTGTTTCAAGTACCGTTCTAAATTATCACAGTCTAATTTTGTTCGGCAGAAAATGATGGCTCTATTCATGTTGTGCTCTCTTATCGCACGAAGACAATATTCGCCTTTAAGTATTTTCACCGCTTGGGACAACGTTTCTGGAGTTGTATTTCCAGGTCTGACATTATCTCTGTTATGAACCCCATCAGTGTCCACGTATCTCCGTAAATTTTGCCAAGATTTATCCTTTTGCGGATCAACCATTACGACGACATGGTGTACAGTCTCGGGCACTGCATCTTCTCCCTTCAAATCTATCCACGTCGGGAAATGCATCAAGCGTTCCTGTCACAATGTCAGTTACTTTTAGGTCGACGTATTCTTTAACACACTCCCAATAGGAAAATTAACGTTCTAAGACATACAGCCATTTTTTTAACTTCGAAAGCATGCAACGTCGCTGAGCACACTATCATCTGCAGCCTTTTTCCGTCGGACGTGATTTTTGGTATTTGTCTATGCAATCTATCAATCAACTCTGTGTATCCTTGTTTCAGAAGGCCATCCGCCTCATCCAGGATGAAGAATCTATTAGCAATATCTTGTTCAATACTTTGATACAACATCATATGTTGCTACTTTCTGTCATTTCGTACCTGCAATGTGTTAGAGACAAGTAGCCCCCTTGTATGAGATCTTCCAACCGTCCAGGAGTACCGACTATTATATCCACCCCCGAATTCAATGTGGCAATTTGATCTTTAACACTCACCCCACCGATTACAAGTAATTCTTTTATTACCGGATCCTTTATATACTTTTTAAATTTCTGAATCTGATTGTATGTCTGCTCGGCAAGTTCTCTGGAGGGTTCTATAATTATTGCTTGTGGGGCATTCGGTTTTGGTTTCCCATCATCTTTACTCGGGCTGTGACTATTATTTGGATTCGATTTAACACAATCTTTAGATGCAGATGCAAGTCCTGTAAAATCATTGGGGGGTGGATGCTTGAATGGCTGGGCTCCAAAGTTAAATGAAATCTCTGCATTTTTTAAGACTACAGCTGGGTAAAATGTCTGTGATTTTTGCTGAGCATTCAGAGTGAAGGCAGTGCCTAAGTTTTGCCCATTTTTTGTGAAATATATCTCCCCTTTTGCTAAATCCAAATAACATCCGATCACGTCGTGCATTCCAAAAGGTTCTCCATAGTTATCAAATTGTTTTGCGTGTGATTTCTTGCCAGTCCCCCCAAAGCCATAGCCAAATTTGTCTGTTCCTAAATCTAAGGTTGCCTGTAAAAAGTCAAAGGATTTCCATAAACATAGTTGATCAGAAAAATGACTTTGCCAGAATGAGTTTGATTTAAAACCTGTGCTGTGGACCATCCTACACGGCATAATCCTTCATCGGTCACAATAGCTTCATAGAAGAACTTTCCATTTCCATAGACTCCTTTATTTGCCCTGCATCCATGCCATTCCTTTTGCTCTCTGCTTTGGCATCTCAATCCATCCGGTGTGACAGCTAATGCTCTTCCTCTGTCAAATAAGCTAAGAGCCCAGTGTCTAGCTATATGTACATTTACCAAGATGAATAGATGAGCCATTGGGGATTTATTCCTATTGGGATATAAACATACATTCTTGATGTTGCGTTGCTCCACTAGTCGCCTTTCCTGACTCAAGATCCTTTATTGTTTCCCATACAATTTGCAAGACAGGTAAACAGAAAGCACCGGTCTTTCCACTGCCAGTTTCAGCTGCCATCAGAACATCACCACCACCCAATATCAATGGCACCGCTTCAGCCTGGACATCTGTAGGAAGCCTGGGGGGAGAGATCATCGGATTAAAAAGAATCTCAGAGAGGAAGAGGAAGGGAGTCGCTGATTTTGCTTTCTTAATAGAACTTGATGCTTTCTCAGTTTGACACCTACGTCCATTCCATTTCGTCAACCGCCTTGGCTATCTCCGGCAGGACGCCCATTTCTGAAGAGGAAGTATTGCAATTATTAAAAGAGCGGCGATAAAATGAAGAACCGAGATATATGTTAACCTAGGTTGCGATGTAATAGAAAAGGTCGATATACGGATGAATAAGTGGAATTGTGAGGGATTTCGTGAGACGAACCTTCAAAAGCGGTCATCGTCGATGCTTTTTAGTATGTATTTCGCGAGCGCGTTGAGAAAGCGAAATTTGGCAATTTCGCCGGTAGCCCTATCTTCTCAGCTGTGCTCTAAGTGGAAAGCACGCAAGTGTCATCAACGTTGAGCGCACGAGCGCAATGGAATGGTAGCTTCTTCCATCTTCGTTCTCTCTCCAACATCAGGGCCGCCTGATATTTCCGTCTTGTTTCTGGGTCATACGGCACAGCAGACCATCTGATTGACGGAACGTCTCGTAATCATTCGCGATTCCCGCGTATTTGTTGTACACTAAACAAAAGAGTTTCTAGGCCCGAAAGCCCCCCGCGAGCCAGGAATGTTTGTGCGCGTGATAGGGAGCAATAGAGAGTACTGGTTCACCAGTGTCTACATGCGTCTATTGTAGCAAGTTCTCTCGGTGCAATGTCGGTCCCTGGACCATTCTAAGATCTGACATGATTCGTCTGTAGTCAACTAGCTAATTCTCTGTCATAAATGCCAAGGAAAAGCGCGAGAATTGGTGCAGAAATGTTTTGTAGCATCGCCGATCGCTTCTCTGGGAGATAGCACTGCAGAAATGACTCCCAAACGAAAGGTGAGCTTACTATCAGGTTATATTGTCATTGCGATTTTGGGCTAGATCGACAGTACGTCGCCTCGCATATTTCCTACACTCTTCTCCCGAGCATTTCACTTTCTAATTGGTTCGGCATTCTTTCCCGATCATCGTCTACAGTTTCACTGTCTGGCGACACAACTGATCCTAGCTCTACTAAAATCAAGTGGCATAATATATATCTGCTCTAATACAAATTGAAACAAGATATTGCAACTTTTCCAATTTATTGACAGACTACAAGTTCAGAATCAACATCGAGTACAAGCTCGGGCTCTTCTTCAAGCAGTTCTTCCAGCTCTGGTAGCGAGTCTAGTTCATCGGACTCTGAGAATTCCAGCAGCTCTGCTAACAGTCAGAAAGCTTCGGACAATGAGAGGACAAGGAAGAAACCTCCTTTTCCTTCGGCAAGGAATGCTAAAGCTAAAACAGAGGCAAGCCCTGCGGCAGTTACAGAGAATAAGAATAAAGATAGGCCACTGCCAAAATCAAAGCCAGTGGTTTATTCCTCCGAATCTGAGGATTCGCCGAGTAAAGTGAAGCCTGCTGTTAAAAGGAAACCACCCGCAAAGCCAAAGGCAACAGCAACAGTAGCCCCTGTTGTCAAACCACAGAAATTACCACTCAAAGCATTGCCGACCCCTGGGCAACAAAAAAGTACTCCCAATAATAAACCTGCTGTGAACAAAGCCATCAAGCTCAACGGTAAATATAGATTTATTATCAATATATTGCTGCATAACAATCTTATAGTAATGACTATCTTATGGGTCAGGAGCTGCAAATCTGAATGGCAAAGGTCCTGACAAACTTGGGAAAGCAGCCTCGGACTCTGTACAGAAGAAATTAAAGAAAAAGAGTATATTCAGCCCGGAAAATAGTAGTGAAAGTGATAGTGCTTTACCAGTTAAAACTAACATAGTGAAACCTACACCCAACGCACCAAAGTGTCTGAAAACCCAACAACCGAAAGCAAAGCCAACTGAAGTAAAACCAAAGGCTACGCTTCCAAGCAGATCTGGTAAGGGAAAGATGGAAACAATAATCAACATATTGGATATGGAATACAACTAATTTAATGGTAGGTTTGTTGACAAAAGCTGCACAACCCCAGAAATCGGATAGTTCTGCTAGTTCAAAGAGCTATTCGGGAGGGTCTGGGTCATCCGGATCCTCGGACAGTAGTACAGACTCGGAATCCTCCGAAAGTGTTGCAAGTCCTCAGCCACCAGCTAAGAAAAAGGAAACTCAACCAGCATCGCTACTAAGTACCACTACATCCGTTGCACAGAAGAGGCCTTCGGCAACAGTAGCACCAGTCAAACCACAGAAGTGTACAAAAAGACAGAGTGCGTAATAGTTCTTTTCAAATGAGTGTCAAGGTTCGAAACAATTAAATTGTTCATCTCATCCGTTGTATCCATTTTACACAGGTACGCAAGTGAAAAGCGAAGATGAAGTCGAGGCATCTGCTAGTGATAAAGACGCGGAGGAGCCCGAAGAAAGCAGCGCGGCAAAGCCGGTGGCAAAGGGCAAGCGGAAGTTGCAGCCACGAAAAGGCAGCAAACTCCTGCAACTTCAAACAAAGGCAGCTAGTGACTCCGAATCTGATACAGGTGATTTGGCTTTTGGGTAACAGCGTTCTAGACTCCCTACTAATCCATCATTCCTTCCTGATTTCTTATTATTAATGTAGATTAGCGGTTTCCCATTGGATTTTCAATAATTTTACCACGCTCTATCCCTGCTTTTGTTTGTAATCCAAATAATTTCTTCCCGAGTTGCCTACGAGGGTGAGAGTAGTTGGTATTCGTTAAGATGCCACACCAGTTATCCTTACCTGTGTGCCTCTCCTACTATCCCAGCTAGTAGATAGCAATTTCGTACATGACCTGCAAATGCAATAGTATTTCGACACCACCGTTTCGCGGTCGCAGAATACTTGTTGTTTATTCGTCTTTCGAAAAAGCGAAAGCTCTTGAAGTAGCATGCGTATTTGAGTAGAGGACGGTAGAAAGTTTTCTGCAGGCGGTGGATTTAGGATTCTATGCTGCCTCCTTAACAAAAAAAGCAGTATTTGCGGTTCTGGATGGATGGATTGGACATTTGTATATGGCCCGTAGGATACCAGTGGTCAGTGGGACAAACATTTCGTATAGAAAAAAAGCATGTCCAAGGTGTCCTAAGATGCAGATACAGTCTTTTTGCTTACGGCGGCAGTATGGTTCTCAGGTACGGAAACGGTAGCGTGTAAACGTGTCCTGCAAATTCCGCTGATCCGGTGTGATTTATCGAGAGTAGCCGAAAGCAAGAGGAGTACCAGTAAATCGCCGGTAAAACGCGCTGGTCCGAGTTCGGCTGCTAGGCATACGTCCGGAGCGAACAGGATACAACAGAGCACCAGTAATTGCAACCCTAACACCGTCCGAGCCGGACAAGCCGCCTACAGTCGTGTCCGCGCGACCAAGGAAAGGGAATGTCCTTTAGCACCTTCCTGCGACTCGCGAGGTCACTTGTCGGGGAAGCTCGATTCCCACTTCACCCTCGATGCTTGTCCTCTCTACCATAATACATCGCCGCAAGCTTGCGTGTAAGTGCTAGTGATATTGAGGCGACTTTATGCCCGAAAATCATCCCACCACAAGCAAATCTATTTTTACATTTTCTTTGGTCACAGCGAATTTTATAAGGAGAGGAAGAAGAGGGATGAAGAGAGGAAGAAGGCGATAGCATGCCTCGCGAAGAAATCACCCAAAGGAGGGGTCCATCAGACAATCGAACAACGTAATTATCAATTAAAAGTGAGGGAACTAAGGAATAAGTGGAAAGGAAGCAGCGCCGACGGCAATGAAAGCGACAGCAGTAGCGAGCTTCAAGGGCACGAAAAGGACCGCCAACCGCGCTTAACAAACCTTGCTCCTGACTATGATCTCAAGTTATTTATGGAAGCACAAGCCATCGCCAGCGAAAAAATTGTAAGTTCAATTGTCCTATATTAACGTCGCGCACTAAATGACGTAATTACCGATGCTGCAGGAAAAGGAGCTCAAAGAATTGGACTACGACGGCGAAGGAAGGAACGCAGGTGGCACGCGGATTATCGAAATGGGAAAATGGGAAATGGATGTCTGGTACCAGAGCCCATATCCCGAGGAATACAGCCGCGCACCAAAATTATACTTGTGTGAATATTGTCTGCGCTATGCGAAAAGTCGTCAAGTATTGAGGCGACATCGAGAGAAGTGTTTGTGGAGGCATCCACCTGGTCACGAAGTCTACAGGTTCGAGTCACAACAATCGAGACCTTGTAACATTGCTTTCCTTATTACTATATTGTTATTCCTTGTGTTGCAGAAAAGATAAGATAGGGGTCTGGGAGGTAGACGGTAAGCGATACAAACAGTACTGCCAAAACTTGTGTCTGCTTGCAAAGTTCTTCTTGGATCATAAGACTCTCTACTACGATGTCGAGCCGTTCCTCTTCTACGTGATGACAATCGGTGACGCCGAGGGCTGCCATACCGTTGGATACTTCAGTAAAGTGAGTAGATATTGTTTTATCTAACTGATTGCCATGACCACGTGTCAGATGCATGAGAAAACAAGTGTTCGGCCATCCGGAACTTGGATCAACTGGAAAAAGTTGCTTCTACCGTGTATCTGTGTTACCCGGATCGGCTAAGAACAATAATAATCCTCCCGAAATGAATTTCGGCAAGAAGCACTTGCGCAACGGGCTGCCGATAAATTGCAAAACAAATGGCAAAACATTCCATGACGTCCGCGAGCGATTCAGCCGGACATATTGCCATAAATAATTCATCGAGTCTCGAGTATTTCCTACCCCTCTAACCCCTTGCCGCCCGTTGGTAAGTGTGTAAGGGAATAATCTCCAAATTCAAATGAGGGTCACCGTAATGAGACCAACGGGAATAATTTACTCACGGGCAGCAGCTGAGCACTTGCCGCCTCTCGACGCGAACCATTCAAAAATAAAATCAGGCGAAGCGTAAAAGAAAAGTTCACCCGGCCGGCGGTCCTTATTCGTACGAATCTCGGTGCGACAGGCTAGCATGCGTACCATTAATGCCGGGCACGTGCATGTACGTGCACGACTTGGCGCGAATCGTCATGTATACTTGTGTCGGTTGGCACTTGCGCCAACGGCTCCACGTTTACGCAGTGGGCGTCTCTGGTGCGACCCTCACGAACCATATTAAAATCGTTTAACCCATTAAAAAGTGACATTACGTTGCCCGATCTTCCTCGCGCCTTTCATCTACTCAAGGCTCCGATACACACAGCAGACTTTACTTTACTTGACCCCCCTCGCAATTCCAGCTTTGCCCTGGCTGCTTTCCATTCCATACTTTCTTTTTCGAGAGCATTTCCTCTCAAATCTACAAGACATCTTCTATAAATCATGTACTATTATTCTATAATATTCGTTGCTTGAGGAATATTGGTAAGGTCGTTGGCTTGTCTCGAGGGGTTTGCTCAGGGCCCGTGAAAATCTGCGTGGACAAAGAGCCGCTTCACCTCAGATATATTTGATGGTTTAGGTTTAGGCAGATTGGAATGGTAGTCACGTGGTGGGCAGGGATTACACAGCCGGGGCCGCCGGGGCTATGTATCGCGAAGGGGGTGTCTTGTACAGTATCTCTGAGCCCTGTTCACCCGAGCTCTCCTGGACAGCGAGCAGGTCGGTGGGAGAGTGCCCAACGAACCACGCACGCCCATTTACTGCGGAACAGTATCGTCGCAGTCGAAATCTTTACCGACGTTCAACGACCTCTGACCCTGGCAAAGACGCGCCAATCCCCATCCACTCCAGGGCTAGCCATCAAAATTTCCTTCAGCCTCCATCGCTTCTTTACTCGCACTTTCTTTATTTCAAAACTCCTCCTACTCACTTCTCCTACTTTTCACCACGTTATTTTCAGGCTCTTGACTCCTTTAGATACTTCATTCCTTATTGCTTTTCATTCGAAACCCAGAAAACCCGCATCGACACTCCGTCTTAAAGACAACAGACAATGTTGACAGCTGGCAGGAAAGTGCGTGGATGAAACAGCTACTAGCCTCTCCAATCCTTCTGCAATCGGAATCCGCCTATTCAATGGAATCGAGCTCCGCATTACGAGGTCGTCGTCAAAATCTACTGACAGCATTTCGGTATCGATCCCCCTTCGCGGCAATCCTAACAAACGGCCCCGACCTCTTCTTACTGGCCAGCAAATTGCGTTACATACGTTATAAAAGGGCGTACCCCCCCGAGGAGCTTGCTTCCTGCATCCGCAGCGGCGGCGATGCCGATGGCGGTGGCGGTGGCGGTGGTGGTGGTGGTGACGGTGGCGGCCGCAGCAGCAGCAACAACGTGGAGTCAAAATCTTTATAGACGTTCAATGACCCCGACCCTGGCCAGACAGTCGTGGGGTGGAAATACCGGCGGCGTTCCTGGTGGAGGTGGTGGTGGTGGTGGTGGTGGTGGTGATGGTGGTGGTGGTGGCGGCGGCGGCGGCGACGACGACGACGAGGACGAGTGGGACACGCAGAGCAGGGCTACGCGTAGGGAGGGATGAGAGCGAGAGAGTGAGAGGGTGTGAGGCGCTGCTGGCGCACGTACGATATGCGCTCTGGCAGGACGTGCACTGCCAGGTGGGTGGTGGTATAAGCGGTTAGGGGGGGTCTCTGTGCCGGCTGCCCCCGTTGGTGGGTGGCGGTAGCTGCAAAATAGGGATGGTGGTTGCAGGCATTCTCGGGGAAGGGATGCTAGCCCGCTAAGGGGAGGGAGGGCGTCGCCTGGCATCGGGTCGTCAACCTTTCTGCGGCACTGCGACGTCGGGGTCGTTATTATTTCCACCCCTCCGGCCCCGCGCGCGCCCACGCCACCGCCGCCCTTCCAACCCTCTCGCTCACTCGCCCGACCCGTAACAGAGAATTCCTCGCTCTCTCCCTCTCTCTCTCTTCCCATCTCTGCCTCTCCACGACACTGCAGTGCTTACTCTTTCGCGATATCTCCTTACGTTTTGCTCTCTCTCGGTGACTCTTCTTTGACTCATCTTCATGCACTTTGTGCGCTCCTTTCGCCTCCATCCTCCTGACACGCACGCAAGCACATACACAACGCCACGTTGGGGCCATTGGTCCGCCTAATTCTGAGCCCTCGCTCGTAAATCTTTACCGTACCTGGTGTACCAATCGCACTTTAAACCGAGTGCAGTCATTCTTGGTCCACTACCGTGATAATATTGTTCGTCTAGGAATCCAGGAGAAAGGGGAATAATCTCTTTAATGAGGAGGGAATCATTGCTTGAAAGCGATGGTATCAACTACCTCCAATCGCGCGCACAACTACCTACTTATTTCATCGTTTAATGTAGTCTACGGTTAAACTTATACGGTGATGCGATAAGGTGTGCTTCTTCGTCGATGTGGATTTTCTGCTGGAAATGAAGGCTCTGTACCGGACGAGTGGCGGGCAGCGGACGGCGTGCGAGCGAGCGAGCGAGCGGGCGATCGATTCTGTTAATACCCGCTGGACGTGCAAATATCTCCTTGTTGTACCACGCGGTCTTCTTAGCATGACCTCGAATAATCCGGACGTTGGCCTTGAGAGATCAGAGCGTTGACCCCGAGTAAGTCGGACGTTGACCTTGAGCAATGTGGCCATTGGCCTCGCGAATTCAGGGCGTCGCCACTGAAATCTGACCATTTGCCTTGGCTAATGCAAGCACCAATTGACGCGAAATAAGCTTTCGTGCGATTTGCCCTTTCGACTGTTAAGTATAAAGGTACTGCTCGGCATACGGTATGAGCAACTCTCCATTCCAAAGGCGTTTTAATTCCTGCGAGTCAAGTTCTGAAAGGCGAGTATTCTCCCGTTGTTCCGATAGGACAGGAAGGCAGAGTTGAGGCTTTGGCGGCGTAACAACTGACAGAATTGAGGATGTTTAATGATAATACAAAGAGGAGGAGGCTATGTTCGGGGAGGCGTGCTCCTCTAGATCCCCGAAAAAGGCAAAACTGCTGTCTCGTGAAACCCGAAGAAAACCGGTTCTCGGGGCCATCGAGTCCGCGATACGCACAAGGGGGCCTGTCTTGAGCCCTGAAATCCTTGTGGGCCCTCTCTGCCTTCTTCGATTCAGTAGGCTCTTCTAGCAAAACGAGAGAATTCCTGTAGTCTTCCCCCACCGGCACGTCTTTGGTTGCCGATCATCTACAAAGTATCGGGTTCACGTCACCGCATGCAATCGAGAGGACGTCTCTATTAGAGCCAGACGTATCTCCTCCACCAAATCCCTCCTCAACCCAATAAAAAGAGGTGGGCGGCTGGCGGAGGAGTGGAGGAGAGCGGTGTTGGGTCGCTGGGCTGGGTAAACTTTGCAAAAAAATCCCCATAGCGTGGGGCGAGAGCGACGTCGATATGCAGGTGGACAGTAAGCGGATTTGCAGGGGAGCCACGGGGAAAGAGAGGGCCGTATTCAGTATCCTTTGGAAACAAAATACCGGCAATTAGCGTGTCGATGAAGACACACGGCCTCTTTCCAGTAGCCGTGGCAGGAGAGCAGACGGGGCCGAACATTCGTCTGGAGGCAGGAAGAAGAATACACCGGGGGCATGAACGTGTACCAGCGTGTTACGAGTAAACGAGACGACCGCCGTATCCCCTTACCCAGGTATTCCAGACAGGATCTGGTGTGAAGAAAAAAAAGGACGCGCCTGCAGAACAAGACACGCATGTCGAACACCGGCACCTACACCACAATGCGCTCGCTCACTCGCTCCCTCACTCCCTCCTTACCTGCGCCAGGATATCTTTGAGAAAATATAGGCTGCCCCACCACCACACACACCCTGCCCTCCATTCTAACATCTCCACTAAACTATCTTCTTCTTGCATACGCACCCCCATTCAATCAGCATGCATTACTTTTCACGCGAATCTATTAGTAAGATTAAAAGTGTATGAAAGGTACTGTACACCTTTCACCAAGCGAACACTACCGAGCGTATGTAGGAAAGGCCCCCCGCCACTAAAGCCTTCCTCAGCCAGGCTCGATTGAAACTTCCTTGGCACGACGTGCCAAGCTATGATAATTCCGGGACTGCTGGAGAACGCGGCGCGGAGCGGGCGCAAGAGAAAGAGCTAGAGTGAGGAAGAGAAGGGAACTCATCAGTGACTTAGAGGAAGAGCGTGAAAATGGGCAGACGTCACCGTGGAAACGGGGAGGAAGGAGGATCCAGGGGCGCGCGGCCCTCATTTGCTTAAATTAAACTTCCATTGCGATCGCCAGTTAACCCATCAGAAGCCGGTCCACGCTATATATACATATATATTGAATAATGAATAAAGAGGCAGAGGCCGTAAGAGGAGAAGAGTTGGTCGAACGGCGCGGCGAGTAAATGGGCGGAGAAAGGGATTGGGAGAAAAAGACTTGGACTCTGAAGGAGTCCGGGGAGGATCGGCCGGCCTATACTTACAATATAATCAAATAAATAGATGCACGGCTCGGAGCGAGCAACCGGCGCACCAGAGAACCTACGACGACAGGCCAAGATAACGTATATGTAGATATGCGAAGACTGTCGACCAAAAAAGGAAAAAGTACTGGGGAAAGACGAGCTCACAAAGCAGCAGCAGCGTAAGATTGCAAGAGGATACCAATGGAAAGTATGCCACATACGGTGGTTCGTCATCGAAGCTCGAGGAAGTTGTGCACGAGTGGGAGAGAGTGGTCGCGGGGTGCGGTGGAATGAGGTGGTGGGGGAGGGAGGGACTCTCAGAAAGTTCTGTTAAATCAACCCCCAATTACAGAGTATTATGACTAAAGAGGGCTTGAGGTATTGCCGGAACTTTATTTCCTGTACAGGCTGTTAGCATACTAATTGCGAGGCAAAAGAGAGAAAGCGGCGATGGAAGGGTGGTGGAAGGGGGGTGGAAGGGTGGTGGAAGGAAGAAGAGGAGCTCGCCCTTTGAGAGGCGGCGGGGGGATCGGCAAGCCTCTCCGGGATACATAATATGTAAATAGCGAGTCGCTGTTTTCGCTCAGTGCACAGTGTGTGAAGGAGGAAGTTATGAGGCCGCCGGCATCGATGGATAGGGTAGGGTAGGGTAGAGTGGCAGGCAGAAGCCCAAGAATCAAAAGGTCAAAGAGGGCGCCAAAGAAAGGGAGCAGCCTGGCATCGCAGGACTCGCTCGCGTAGACAGACTGGGAGGAGGTTTTTGAGAATCGCCGGCAAAGTCAATGTACCGGCCGAACTCCGGGGGGATTTGCCCTCTCCGCTCCAACGAAAATGTATCGAGCGGTGCTTGAGAAAAATCGCACATACCAGTGGCCAGGTTAATTCGTTAAGGTTGAAGAGGTGGAGAGCGTGCAGTGGGACAGTGAAGACATTGAGAAAGAAGGTGGAAGATGGGGCCTCGGGAATGAGCCTAGGAAAAGAGAGGAGGAGTGGTAGAAAAAAGAGTTTAGGGAAGCCGACGGAAATCCTGGATTCGGTGGTTGTGGAAGGGGTAAGGCAGACGAGACGAGCAGACAGGGTGAAAGAGCTCCCCTGGTAGGACGGCTCGGCCAAAAGAGTGGAAGATAGAGATAGGTAAATCGGAAGCAAGGATACGGAGAAGGAAGGCGAGATACGGTGGGAAGGAAGAGGCAGGCACGCAGGCAGGCAAGCAAGCAAGCAAGCAGGCAGGCAGGCAGGCAGGCAGGCAGGCAGGCAGGCTGCCTCGGAGGGTCGGTCAATTTTCCTTAAAAATATCCGGCAGTCGTGGAGGGTCGGAGGGAGGGAGGGAGAGGCATGGGCGACAGAGAGCGAGGGTAGAGTGTGCTGGGGGTGGTTGTGGGGTGGGAGGCGAGGGGAGAAGCAGTCGGGAAGGGTGGTGGCGAGGGTGGGAAGGAGTGAGGCAGGCGGTGAGGAGGTCGGCCGTCCTAGCTGGGGCGGTTTCAGGGAGAGACAGAAAAGAAAAGGGATGACGTGGGAAGGAAGCGGCAGGAGTACGAGGACTAGTAGTAGTAGAGGTCGTCGATACGATGCGCGTAGCGGCGGCGGCGGCGGCGGCGGCGGCGGCGGCGGCGGCCTCTTGGAGAAGAGGTTGGGGTAGGCTCACCCAACCCTCCGGCTCGAGTCCCTCGCCCGCTTCAAGCTTCCCCTCGACCTCGCCATTCTTCGCTCTCTCTCTCTCTCGGTCCCTCCCTCCGATCCACGAAACCTCACCCCGACTGGGCACGATCGATGCCAGACAGTCCTGTTCACACGACCAAATCCCGCCAAATACACAGCGTCCCAAAATCCTGGAGGACGCAACTCTAGTTCTAGCCGCCCCCCCCCATCCCCCCGTTTACGGCTGCCTTCTCTCCTTCATCCTCATCCTCTCAGCCGTGCGCTCCGCGACTCGACCACCATTTCGTCCCTCCGCATGACAGAGTGGCCTGCGAGATGTGGATTGCCAATTGCGAATTGCGAGCTCTGAGTCTACGAGTTCTACGAGTCTGCAAGTGCAGCCTCGCTCGTGGTTTCCAGCTCACCGTGACGGCCCGCTGGCTGGCTGGCTGGCTGGCTGGCTGGCTGGCTTCACACCTCTCCCGCGGGGGTAAAAATCCCCGTGGCTTCCACCTTCGCCACTTGTTCCAGACATGCGTGCATACCTCACCTCCTTCGCACACTCGCAAACTACGATCAATTCTCTCCTGCAGCCGAGGAATATTGCAGATATATGTATATATATATATATATATATGCCTGGAGCCTCTTCCTCCAGACCTTGACCTTCTCGGGTCGCAGTTCCACCCGAGTGAGACAAGTTCTCGACGTCTGCGATCGCTCTTGGCGTATTGCTTCGCATACCGTTCAATCCTATGGAGAGGATCAAGCGAACCCCTCTCACTCCACACTCAGCCCTTCAATTTTTTTCCTTCCGTAAAAGCATCTTGAAAGCGAGAGATCATGCGTCATGAGGGGACGAATTTCGCGGTAAAGTTTTTGAATGGAGCAAAATATAGCGGAAAGTAGTGATTGAAAGAGAAGCAAATATAATCATGTAGGACAACCACTGAAGAGAGTTTAGTGGGCTGTACCAGTAGGAATGCTCAAATCCGGCTCTCCAGCAAGGTCAACGAAAGTGGTGAAGTGTTGCGAAGAGGTGAGATGAAGGATTCGCGGCATGTGTCCCCATTAAACAAGCATTATCAGAGCTTGTCGCCTAGTGGAAGCGGCAACTTACGCCTGGTCAGGTCAACGAGACTGCCCCTTGCTTTTCTCCCATTCTTCCTTCGAGAGACTCCGAAGGTCCGTTGGATCGATCGGGCTGGCGGGTGGCAGGCAGGCAAGCAGGCAACCAAGCAGGCAGACAGGCGGCCAGTCTACAAGGGGGCGCCGAAAGAACAATCGTCCTGGTCTCGATCTCCTAGCCTGAACAATATTTGCGTAGGCATCCTTGAAAGAAGAAAATCCGAGAAAACTGAAAGGGCAGCGAGAGCCAATAATTAATACACCCCGAGAAGACGCGGATTAAAGAAGAAAGTAGACAGCATACGGGAGGAGGAGACCCTTTATCAAGGGATTCCAAGTTATTTCTCTCTGGATTTCGATAACGCTAACTAACCAGGGGATAATCCGCAGACCTGCTCCGCTTTCTTTTCCCTCTGGCTCCCACTACTTTCTCCACTCCACTCCCTTCCCTAATGCTTTATAAATCGATGGTATGGATATTAAAACACATAGAAAACATGAAACCAGTGGCAGAAATGCAGGAATTGTACCGAAAACACTTGGAAAGGGCATCTCGATTAATTAATTTCACCTCATTCTGATGGTTTTCCTCATGTTTTCAGTACTTCCCGACCTTTTCCGGGGCTGAAATTTGGTGGGGAATGTTTTTTTGCATCGACGAAGAAGTAGAAAAAATTCCAGAGCCCTAGCTGAAAATTCATTTTTTCGCAAATTTTTTAAGGCATACCCCTTCAAAAATTTTCGATTTTTCGAAGGTTCTGGGACCGGGACGAACGCTTGATTTTTCGATTCCTCGTGTCTCAAAACGGATAAAAAACATAAATGTTGTGGGGGAAATGCCGGAATTCTACCGAAAACACATGGATAACCGATCTTGAATATTTCATTTTAACGGTTTTTGCCATGTTTTTTTATCTTCCCGACCTTTCCCGGTGCTGAAATTTGGTAGAAAGTGTTTTTTTGCATCGAGGAAAAAGTAGAAAAAATTCCAGAGCCCTAGCTCAAAATTCATTTTTTCGCAAATTTTTTAAGGCATACCCCTTCAAAAATTTTCGATTTTTCGAAGGTTCTGGGACCGGGACGAACGCTTGATTTTTCGATTCCTCGTGTCTCAAAACGGATAAAAAACATAAATGTTGTGGGAGAAATGCCGGAATTGTACCTAAAACACATGGAAAACCGATCTTGAATATTCAGATTCAACGGTTTTTGCCATGTTTTTTTATCTTCCCGACCTTTTCCGGGGCTGAAACTTTGTAGAAAGTGTTTTTTTGCATCGAGGAAGAAGTAGAAAAAATTCCAGAGCCCTAGCTCAAAATTCATTTTTTCGCAAATTTTTTAAGGCATACCCCTTCAAAAATTTTCGATTTTTCGAAGGTTCTGGGACCGGGACGAAAGCTTGATTTTTCGATTGCTCGTGTCTCAAAACGGAAAAAAAACATAAATGTTGTGGGGGAAATGCCGGAATTCTACCTAAAACACGTGGAAAACCGATCTGGAATATTTCATTTCGATGGTTTTTCATATGTATTCATGACTTCCCGACCTTTTCCGGGGCTGAAACTTGGTGGGTAATGTTTTTTTGCATCGAGGAAAAGGTAGAAAAAATTCCAGGCCCCTAGCTCAAAATTCATTTTTTCGCAAATTTTTTAAGGCATACCCCTTCAAAAATTTTCGATTTTTCGAAGGTTCTGGGACCGGGACAAACGCTTGATTTTTCGATTCCTCGTGTCTCAAAACGGATAAAAAACATAAATGTTGTGGGGGAAATGCCGGAATTCTACCTAAAACACGTGTAAAACCGATCTGGAATATTTGATTTCAACGGTTTTCCCTATGTTTTTTTATCTTCCCGACCTTTCCCGGGGCTGAAACTTTGTAGAAAGTGTTTTTTTGCATCGAGGAAGAAGTAGAAGAAATTCCAGAGCCCTAGCTCAAAATTCATTTTTTCGCAAATTTTTTAAGGGATGTAAGTCTCTTAACGAATAGAAAACATGAAACCAGTGGGAAAAATAGGTAGACGTTCCTGATAAATTTGAGGCTCCTCTGAAGGTATCCCACCCTTCGGCGAGGGTGAGTCCCTAGCAGTCCCAGACATCTGCGCGTTCGATCTACTTAGCTGCAGCCGGAGCTCGCAACTTTATCCCATCTCCCTAAGAAAAGTGAGATTCGCCGTGTGCAATAATTTCAGCCACTGAAATGCATACATGCATTTTCAGTATTTTATTTTCTAAAACCAAAAGTTGCATCCTCAAGCGTATGAGTGATAACCCAGCATCGACTTATTGATAGTCTGAATAAATTCTTGGAGGCGATTAGGAGGATTGTGGCAAATTGCGGGAGAAGTGTCTCGATCACGAAACTTCGCGTACACCCCGTATGTCAGGAGGAACGCTTTGTTCGGCACAAAGAAAGTGGAGGAGGAAACTCGGTGCATCTAAATATAGAAGTGACCGTCGTGAAGAGCTGCGCGCTCCTTAAGCAACGCTCACACCGTGCCTCTCTCCGCTCTGCGTTTCCGCAGCATAGACAGAGGCACACATAGCCTTAGTCGCGTTCCCCGCGCATTCCTACGGTGTAACGATTAAAGGTCTTGGACTCGCTCTTCTTACATCTCACATTACGGCACTCTCAGTCGGAGAGGAAGTTGGCCGAGACTCTGTCTTTCTAGCTTTCATCATTGTAGATTGGTTGGAAAGGAGCTTGCAGTGATTTGAAGTAGCGATAGCCGAGTGTTTGATCTGGCCGATTGGCCGATTGGCCGATGGCAGGAGTCATGAGAGCTCATTGGCTGGGCGAGTGTCTCGGGCAAGGAAAAGTGCAAGGCGCCGCCGGGAGGCAAGAGAGATAGCCAGGTCTATTTGTCAATGCCTGCGAGACGCCCTCGCTATCAATGAGTAAGCCGCGGGGCCAGTAACGTCAGGCGGCTGGGCAGGGGCAGAGGCAGGGGCAGGACGGCGGAGGTTCGATCCGCCGACGAACGGGAGAAAAATAGAGGCCGGCTAAAAAGCTCTCTCGGTCTCGGTCCCCCCGATTCTAAACCGGTCGGTCCCCGATCCCCGGTCCTCGGGCTCTTCCACTACCTCAAGTCCTCCCGCTCACCAGGCCAATTATTTTATTCGCTTTATCCGCGTGAGCGCACTCATGCGCACGCGCCCTCACCGAGCAGACGTTCGTTCACCTACGCATCCTTCCCGAAACCCACACAGACCCGTCCACTCCATACCACGTGTTTATGAGCTGCACACCAACACCCGGCATATCTAGATGTGTGCTGTCCGCTATACCTCTACAATGGATTCCAGGCAGCTTCGGCCTGCCCGGCTGGCTCTTCTGCGTGCCGATCCCTCTATCATCACACGTGCACTCCCTTAACTTCGCTTTATGACACTGGCAGATATGTGCCGAGAGGGACTGTCTTGATCCCAAAGCCTTTTTCCAATAAGCCACCTGTCAAGCACTTGCAACTGGCAAGAATGCATTGGCTGGACGAGGATCACATAGAATCTTGCAGGCCCCTGACATCCACGCGCTCGATTACGAGAGCAATTACCTCGAGAGGGAGGGAGGGCTGCTCCGCGCTCTAGAAAGAAAATGTTACCTACCATTGTGGAGTAATGCTGGGCCCTTTCATATTTCCTTGGTAATGATTCCATGCCGAAGGCTATAATCTATTGGCGTGCCGCTTTCGCCGTCGTACTTGGATTAAATCTTACTGTCGAAGCCCGGCTCGTTGGAAGCAAGGCCTCTGAGATATGCCTCGCTTCCTTCGAAGCGCAACACTGTTGCAAAGCTGTTCGCAGTCAGTGAGTGTTTCGCCTGGCTGGCGCCCTTCTACCATCCATAACCACCCCAAGGACTGCTCAATTCTTCATTGCCGGGAGCTTTAAACTCCTTTATCCGTTTGTCGCGCACAGCTCTTCCTGTTAGCTGTCTGCCTGCTTGCCCGCTTGCTTGCTTGCTTGCTTGCTAGCTAGCTTGGTTGCCAGTACGGTGCGGTGCGGTACGGTGCGGCACGGTGCGGTACGGTGCGATCGTTACTCTATGCGCCAACCGCTTGCTGCGTTCCCGAGACGAAAGGAGACGAGAGAGAGAAGAGTCGCTATCGATTTCGCCAAACTGTATCTGCAGAAGCTACGCCAGCTCTGCATGTCCCCTCGAGGCTCTTGCCCTTGCCAGAAAGGCCAAGACGATGCAGTTTGAAAGTCCGCAAGTATTTCTGGATGCCTCGGTCAGTAAAGTAGAGGTAAAAGCAGAACAATGCGTCGGCTCGGAGTTGGAGGAGAGAGTAGAGTGTATTGGCCGTTGTTTGATTCCGCAACGAGGGAAGTTAGTGCGATAGGTCGTTGGAAAGAGGGAAGGTCATCATACTCTGTTGAGTGTGGTTCCAGCCTAACAGCGGCGCCCTTTCCCAAGTAGAAGGTGGCAGGCGTGCGTAGCAAGCAATGGGAGGTTTCGTTCGAGACGTCCCTGAGCCGAGGTGAGGCTACTGGCCCAAGGACGTCGCGGGGCCCAGATTCTCCTAGCCGTTTCCCCTCCCCCTCTCCCTTTGCCCTCGGCTGTCCTGCCCTATCTTTTGAACCTTCCCTTGGCAAGCGAGCGTGTCGAGCGCTATCGACTCTCTATCGGGTGAAAAGCTTCTCTTGCTTCTTCAACGATAGCGAAGCGGAGAGGCGCGCTCCTCCGGGGCCCATATTTAGCCAGTCCGGCTTTTAAAGCGACTCTAGTCGAGGGGCCCGAGTTCGCCAGAACCCAAATTCTACTGCCTGCCCCCCCTCTCTCTCTCTCTCTTTCTCTCCTCTACTCTCCGCTCTCCCTCTCTCCTCCTCGGCATGAGTTTGCCGAGCAGCTGGGTGTCTTCCTCCAGTCGCCGCTCCTTCCCTCTTCCCGTAGCCGGCCCACCGCTCCTCGAACGTCCTTCTAGGTATGCGTGCCTACCACCACACGCATGCACACACACACACATAAACACAGGCAGACTCGTGCATGGCCCGAACAGTCTTCTCCTTCTGGGCACAGTGTCCTTCGGACCGTTGCTGCCCCACTCGCCAGTTAGCAACAGCCGCGGCTGCCACGGCCGGAAATACCGGGTGTACCAACAGTATCGGCCGAAATGGGGCCAGGCCTTCCTTCGCCAATGATTAATGAGGAGTCCTGCCGGAGGGAAGCAAGGGTGAGCGGTGCCCGATCTAACGCATCCAAAGAACACTGCTTCTCCACTCTCTCGGGCTATCCAGCGTCCTCCTTCGACTTGTACTTCTTTCTAGGCTAGTTGAGCGCTCAAGTAACCAACTGCTAAAGGGAATTCCTCGTTACACTTGCTTTTTTCTTATCTTTTTGGGGCGAAAGCCTCGCGTAATCGCACAATTAGGAGTGATCTCATGCGAGTCTCCTGCTAGAGCGAACTACAACCGGTCTACCAGCCTGACACGACAAAGTACTCAGCTGGTGCGCACCGGGAATTAGTGTTAGTCCGCCAACGAGAAAGATATTGTCGTCGTTTATTTCACGACGCGCGACGCTACCATCCAGAGCGTAATTCCACGGCTGTTGGTTTATGGATCGCGCTTTGGGATCCGCATTCTCATTTTCACGTTGGACTTTCGATTTATTAACGCCTCCGAGCCTCTTAGTGTCAATTGTCGAATATCACTGGTACTCGCTGTTTGTATGTAATTCTATCCGAGATTTATCTAATCTACCAGTACGTTGGATAGCATGTATGTACGCGGGTGCGCGCTCACGCTCACGCTCACGCTCACGCCCACTCCTGACGAAAATACACTTTGAAAGCCTGGGGCCACTTCTTGCTCGGGCTGATCGAGTCACGCTGCCAAGCATGCTTTTTCAAACGCATTGTTGAACAGTTGTTTCATGCGGCAAGCAACGCGTGTCACTGGATACTTTTGCAAATCAAACCGAAATTCCCTGAATTTCGAGGAATTTTAATAATAATATCATAAGGACTTACTGAATTGTCCTGTTCAGTACTGGGAGAAGTCAGTATGGAGAATGGAAGGAAAATGGAGGAGACTCTAGGGAAGAGAGGATCGGTAGTTGTCGGTTTTGCGTACACGTAGTCAAAAATATTGTTGTTCATTGTGTTTGTCGAAGGAAGGTCGCAGAGGATTTTGAGTGGTGCGAACGTCATAACGCTTTTGGCCTATGTGTGTTGGTTGGGCGAAGCGAGACGAAATCGTAGTCGCGCGGAGCATGACCAGTCCGGACGGATAAAAGTGTTATTCGCTTTTTCCCGACAAACACGCCCGTCTCTCGACCTTTAAGACCACCAGCGCATACTTACTTACGTTGAGAGAACAAATTCTACTTACCAGGACGATCGAATACTCGCCTCGTAGCACTCTCATTATCCTGTTATACCGATTAACATTCCTGTAAATTTCCAGTAAGAAACTGATTGTGCGTAATATAAATGTAACCGGCCGGGATATCTTTTTATGGAGATGGTATGGCGTCTTCGACACCGTCATCCTCATGCTAGGCCGACTAACAGCCTCGAATCTCTTCTGCTTCTAGGAAAAGAACTCCTTCTTGAACTACAACGTGTCCTGTATACTGACGCTACCGCCCTACCAGAGACAGGGATACGGCCGTCTTCTCATCGACTTCAGTGAGTATGCTTTTTGCTTGGCATTCTCTTAACCCTTGCCGCTAGCCAAGGTGACAGGATGACGACATTCTGCCAGTCCCGAGTCCGTAGAGGAGTCACCGAATTAGGAACAAGAGCTTAGCGGTGACGCCTCCGCGATTTCACAGCTCTAGCTAAGGTTTAGCAGGATCGTTTATGGTGTGAACGATCCCGTTTCAATCAATGCAATCATTTTCCTCTTGAACGCGAAGCTGAGCCTATGAACATTAGCTGTAATGTGAATCGCGGTGGCCTTTAGAATTGAAGGGAGTGCGGTGGCTGTTGGCGAGAAGCGAGAGAGTGAGGGCGAGGCATGCTTCATCATCAATGGCCAGCTGGATGAAAGGCGCGGTCGGTCGCGTCTATCGTCCTTAAAATCGAATGGTGCCCCGTGGCAGCCGCGATTTAATTCGAGGTGGGGCGGCGGCGGCATCGGCGGCGTCGGCGGCGTCGGGGGGGGGGTGATGGGCTGGGTGTATGAGAGGGTTGTGCGGGCGAGGTGAGCCGTGGGGACGGCAAAGAGTCCTCTTTCAGCATTGTTCCCGGTTTATCGGCAGAAGAGAGGAAACGCCACTCGTCGGAGTCACGGGGCTCGTGGCTCGTGGCTCAGGGCTCGGGGCTCGGGGCTCGGGGCTCGGGGCTCGGGGTTCAGCTCCCGTTCTCCCGTTCTCCCGTTCTCCATCGAGCTCGCTTGCGCCCCCGTGTCTGCTTGCCTGCCTGCCTGCCTCGCCCGCGCGCCGCACCGCGCCGCACCGCGCCGCGCCAAGTGTAGCGTTGATAATTAAACGTGGGCTTTTTGCCGTGACGTCATTTTCATTGATGCCGGCGAGGCTGGCGAGCCGTGGTAGTGCGGCTGCCTCTCCTCGTGCACGCCGAAGTAAAGAGGGGGGTGGCGGGTGGCGGCGGCGGTGGCGGGGGGCCGTCGGGAGTCGACGGCTGGGGTTGTGGGTCGACGTACTATGGTAGACTCGTACTCGTAGCAGGGGGAGGACGGGCGGACGGGCGGACGGGCGGCGTGCTGGGGTGGCTCTACGGGGGTGGTTAGCCGAAGCCGGGTTTTCCGCAGAGACTGCCGCTGCCGAGTGAGAGGCAATATTTTCACCCTCTTGGTCCTCTCTCCCTCTCTTTCTCTCTGCCTGCGCTCTCTGGTGGTGGTTGTGCCGGTAGTAGGAAACACCCCCGTCACCGCTGCTGCTGCTGCTGCCGCTGCTGCCGGTGGTGCTGCTACTACTACTCCTACTACTACTACTACCACCACCACTACTACCACTACTATTACTAACACTACTGCTGGTGCTGGTGCTCGCCGACGCTCGAGTGTGTAGGTTGGAGTGGAGTGGTTAGCAGAAAGTGCGACGCCCGGCGTCTCGCCACATCGATCGGTTCCCCGCAATACAGAGTTCCTGCTGCCCTGTCCTCTGCCGCTCTGTCCTCCATATGTACATACCTGCTGCCAGGCCAGCTCTCTCTCTCTCTCTCCCCTCCCACCCTCTGACACATATACATGCATAGCCGGCGGCGTATGTATGTGCATAGCTCTTGAAGCATGCATCCGCGCACCAGGGTGTATCTGGTGCACCGTGCTGACTGGTCTCGGAAAAAGCAGCCGGGCCCTCTTGTAGATTCGCAACCACCATCTCCTCTCCTCTCCACTGCATCCCTTTCCCGAGGATTAATAGTGCGGTCCGCATTTACTCGCTATATTGGAGAATTACGCGGCCACGTGCTCGCACGTCGGCCCTCCTGCAATGCGTGGCCTCTGGCTCTGGCTCTGGCTGCGGCGTTGCAGCAGGGTCTTGGGATCGGAGGAGCACGGAGCGTGCACTTTTCGGGGAGCAAGGATGCATGTTAGCAGAGGCAGGCCCCTCTCTCCCTAACTGGCATGAGAACGTCCCGTTACTCCACACCGGCTACATCGATCTCGGTGCGAGAATGTTTGATGCGCCAGTACTGTTAATTTCCAAGATATTCGGAGGAGAGAAGCGAGAGAGCGACTCGCCGGCAGGACATCCGCATTGCACTAGACACACCCTAGCCTGCACGTCCTACGCGCCCTTGTCTCCGCAGTGAGCGCCGGAGAGTGGAGAATCGGTCATATAGCGCGCGCGATTGGTACCTGTTCTCCTCGTATGGAGCAGCGGCGCGGCCTGGCGCGGCCTGGCGCGGCCTGGCTCTCTCTCGCAATGGCATGACCTCTCGTGACCTCGCCCCACAAGGGCCCGATAGCGTACTAGCATTGGCAGGGCCAACGGCGCCCTTTTCCTCCACCCTCCCTCCACTCGGAGGGATGAGTCCGCGGCCCTCTCCTGCCAGCACTCCTGTCACTGTCACACCGATCCATCCAACCAC
This sequence comes from Ectemnius continuus, assembly GCA_910591665.1. Taxonomy (NCBI): domain Eukaryota; kingdom Metazoa; phylum Arthropoda; class Insecta; order Hymenoptera; family Crabronidae; genus Ectemnius; species Ectemnius continuus. The sequence goes on along the minus strand of OU342859.1, from coordinate 19,790,257 downwards.
CCACCCACCCACCAATTCTCTCCTCCCTTCCCTTTCCCTTTCCCTCTTCTCTTCTTCCTCGTCTCCCGTGTCCCTCATCCTCCGCTCCACTCCGCCCCGCATCCAGGATACTCTCTCCTCTTCTCTCCTCTTCTCTCCTCTTCTCTCCCTGCTACCTCACCCGCCCAGTCATCGCTTTCCTCTTCCTCGATTTTCCACCTCCAGCGAGAGAGCGTTTGCCAGCCACCGACATAGCACTCTCTCACACAGACGCGCGCGCGCGCGAACGCGAGCGCAATGCGGAAGAGTGCGAGGAGCGGAGAGGAGCGGAGAGGAGAGGAGAGGAGAGGGAGGCTGGCATCGTTGTAGCGGGCGCCGATGCCGAAACTCAGCAAACTGAACGGACGCGTAATGAATGCGCTCTCGAGCCTGCCGAAGCAATCGCGGGTGTGAGAGACGGAGAGGAAAAGAGAGGGCAGAGCGGCGGCGTCGGCGTCGGTGGCGGCGTCGGTGGCGAGGAGGCCGATCTCGGGAGAAGTGAGAGAGAGGAGTTGCCGGAGATGGATGGAGGGCTAGGGGGGTGTGGGTGTGGGTGGGGTGGGAGGGAGAAAGGGAAAAGAATGAGGGGGTTGGGTGGGTTGGCCGCGGACCGACGGCCTCGTTGCTGAGTGAGGGGGTGGTGGACCGTCCTCTCCGCTCCGCCAGGAAGGAGAGACGCACCATGGTCGTTGAACCTCTCGGCGTCCAGGACCAGGAGAATCCTGGAATAATCGGGCGCGCGCTACAATCGCTTCTTATACCAGGAGCATTGCTACTTGCCGATAATCAGCCCACCCCAGCCCAGCCGACCGCGCCTTCTTTTCAGACAGCCTAATAGAAGAGTGTTCCCTCTGCTGACATGCTATTTCAGCCGTGAAGGCTAAAACCCAATTGATATTATAGGCGCGCTCACCTGGTGCTCCAGTCACTCGCTCTCGAGCAGGTGAGCAGAGTTGCTTCTAGTTCGAATATTGTCCCGTTTAAGTGAATGCGATGATTTTTTGCTCGAATCTGAGAGCATTGTGAAGGATGGGAATGAGGAGGAGAGGCAGGCGTAATGGGGAGTGGGCCGTGATAATTTTGCGATTGCGCGTACTACGGGATCTTCTCTCTTCTCTGGTAAGGAGGGAGGAGGGCCAGACGGGACGGGCGGCTGAGCGGCCTTCCTTCTCCGTCTGGTCGATCGGAGGGTGAAGGTCGTTGAACTTTGCGGCCTCGAGACGCACCGGCGAGGGAAGTGGCGAAACTTTACGGGTCCTTTAACTGAACTTTCAGCTCCCGGAGCGCCCGCGCGCCCGCGCCCCCGCCCGCTCCCACTGCTTTATGAGTGGCCGCGCTCTCCGCCGAGGGTTTTGACCGCATTTGGCCGGCAAGCGGCCAATTCGATTTTCGCAATTCCAGTCGATTTATAGTTTGGCCTCTACTATTCCTCGATTAACCGATTGGCAAGCATCGAATTAGTCGGGCGGTGGCCAAGAGCCGTGAGCCTACCGGGTACGGATAATCAGTGTGGCGGTCTCGATAGGACGCGACCAAGACGACAGTATAATGCCTTGCGTGTGCTTGGAATCTCCGTGTTCGTCTCTCTTATCTTATCGTCTGCTAGTCCGCAGCCCGCAGCCCGATTCATCTTTCAGTCATGCGGAATCATTGGCCCAGTTCTCGCCTTGCGAAAGGCCAGAAATTCTTTGCCGTACTTGAGCCGCTCGATTAATTCTAGCATGATTTATCGTAAGAGCATGCTCAGTTGGAAGGGCAGGCTTGCATTTGGAGCGAAGGTAACTCGGCATCTCTCCGCTTATCAGCCGGATTAATGCGACATATCTATCGGCTCAGGATTAAAATGCGCATTCCAATGGAATCTGGCCGTGCCCCATAATATGACACTCGGCTTGGACGAAACCGAGCCGATGATAGAGCGGCGTGGCGCGTCGCATCGCGTCGCGTCGCGGTGCGGCGTGGTGCGGCGTGGTGCGGAGCGGGGGTATGCATTTTAAGTGGCAGGCTAGTTACCATAGCAGAGACTGCCGCATAACGAAGTGACTGGAAAAGTTTTCGATCAATGCAGCCGCCTCGCTCTCGCGTGCCGCCAGCACGCTTAGGCACCGAACCAATATCGAGTCGATAGGCGAGCACTCGCTCAGCCGGTGTGTACGAATTCTCCACTTAACAGACCTGGCCGCAGACGGGCTTCGGGCAGGGTGGGCGGGAGGGCGGAGGGTTGCGGAGGGAGGATGCGTTTCAGTCCATTACGGTATCAATTCCGCTAGAATAAATAAAATACACCCGCTCCTGCCTGCTCAGAGTAGTCATTCATTAGCCGCCCGCTAGTTATCGGATCCTGCTTGCATTCCGTTCTGCTGATGCGACTATTTCGTGCTTTTCAATGATCCCGCAACCGTACTCTGTCTCTCTAGATCTATGTGTGTGAGAAAGAGAGAGAGAGAGCCTGCCATTCCCGAGGAGTCTTGAATCGAGAATGAGTTGGAGCTCGGAAGTACGGGATACTTGAAAAAAATGGGGACGAAGGTAGTACGCGGGGGCTGGCCTACGGAAATGATGGAGCGTCCGCAATATCGCAGAAGGGACATTTTTAGTGGTGGCAGAAGAGCTCTCCTTCGAGACCCGGACACACTCGCACACCGTGTCCCAATTCTCGATACTCTCTCAACGATATAAAATTTAATCTTTCGGCGAAATGCTGGCTGGAACGATTCTGCGAATGCTCGCCGCCGGATGTAATATCTGTCACACGTATTTCTTAATTTCTCATGTACACCAGCTGCACCTTCCAGTAGTTGGGGAAACTGTGCGAGCAGCCATCCTGCCCCCCACCCCACTCCCACCCTCTCTCCAATTGGAAGAATGAGAGCCGATCATTTTTGTTTCGCAGGTTACTTATTGACGAGGGTCGAGAAGAAGATTGGCTCGCCGGAGAAGCCTCTATCTGATTTGGGCTTGATCTCATACCGCAGCTACTGGAAGGATGTCCTACTGCAGTACCTCTGCAACTTCGGGGGCAAGGAACTCTCCGTCAAGGGTAATTATCTCTCATTCTCAGGAACGAGCCGCGTATAGACGAGACTGGCTGACTGCTGGTGCTGGTGCTGATGCTGGTGCTGATGCTGATGCTGCTATGTACTTGACTGTCATTGAATGTTCGCCCATGTATCATTCTGTCCGGCAGATATCAGCAAGGAAATGGCGATCGACTCGTACGACATTGTGAGCACCCTCCAAGCCCTCGGAATGATGAAATATTGGAAGGGCAAACATATCATCCTCAAGAAGCAAGTATGTACCCACTTGGAGAATTTTATATAGTTGGTGCATCAGAGAGACGCACAAACGATAGCCCTCTGCCAAAGTGGCAGGGGGATGCTGGTCATTCTTTGTCCCCAAAATATTCGTGTCATCGCACCTCGAGATTTATCGCCATCTCGGTGCGAAGAGTGTCCACTGTAAATTTAGCAGCGGCAGATAATAATAGAATCTGCGTTTCACAGATCTGTTTCGCCGATCTTTTAAATACGTGTCGTCCAAGAAAAGAGACTTTCCATTGTGACATTGTCGAGAGACATTTGCTCCACGTACACATATAACTAGCCAGTAAAATCGACACCCCGTTAGAACGATGAAGGACGGCGAGACAAAAAAGCGAAAGGAAAACAAACGCGGAGAACGGTTGAAATAATTTCAGGACGTGATCGACGACTACAAGGAGAGGGTGAAGAGGCGAGGGCCCGTCTACAAAGAGATCGATCCGGAGTGTCTGAAATGGAACCCCTTCCAGCCTCCCAAGACGCCCTCCACCTCGAACTAAGGCCTGCAGCAGGAGCTGCGAACGATGCTAACAGCGGTGGCGGCGGCGGCGGCGGCGACGGCGGCGACGGCGGGCACCTTCCCCTCGCGCCTCTGTTCCACGTACTCACCGGCTGGTGGAGGCCGAGGGCGGTGGTCGATCTTTCCTTTCTTTATCCTTGTCTCGGCAACACCGTCGAAGAGAAGGACTGCTTCTTCTTCCTCGTCGTCGTTGCCTTCTCGCCTTCCGCGAGAGCCGAGGAAGCCATAAGCTGTTGCTGCGCTCGCCAGATTTCGCGGCCGGCCAGCTAACACTCCCCGTAACAATCCCCCGAAGATCTCCCGACGACAGAGCGCGGCTCCAGGAGTGCCGGTAAGTTGCGCCTGTCTATGCAATGCCTATGTATTTGCAAGGCCGGATTCTCATGTCCAATTTTGTATCCGGCATGTGGATCCAAGCAGTTATCGGTTCGATGCGATATCGGGATTTCGCTTGGACAAGCACTGCGTGCATGTAGCGCGAATAGTATGCCTGTTGTGTCTGTATACAGGTGTATGGCTGGATGTGTGCAATAGTGCGCAAGGAAAGCACAAAGTGCCCTTTGCAGAGACACGCGAGCCCTCATAATATCGCGACACCACTTTAAAGTCCGATTCACATTATAGGTGCGCTGACGTCCAAGAAAACATCGCATTCGCATCGCATCGCATTGACTTAAATGGAATCGTTCACACTAGGGACGGCATTCAATTCATGCTCAACTGACAAGGTGCACTTGAATGCAAGGGTGAGAGAGACCTTATTATGGGCGGGATGGAAACGTACTTAGAATGTGGATCGGGCTTAACACCCTGTCACGCGGTGCTGGCAATGGCGACAGCCTGCCAACCAGCCGGACCAGCCAGCCAGCCAGCCAGCCAACCAACCAATCAACCAACCAACCAACCAACCAGCCAGCCAACGAACCAGGCCAGCCTGCAGGTATATTCTATTGCGATGCGCATTTCTGCCTCGGTATCGCGACAAAGCAACGTTCGATCTGGATATCGCGGTGGTCATAGCGGCGCCTGGCCAGATAAATTTACGGCGCGTGGATAATAGTGATTTTGCACCGGCGATTCGATCGAGTGTTGGGAACGCGGCACCGAGCTCAGAAGACAAAGTCCGGAAGCGCTACGGGCTGTGCTAGGTCGTACGTCTTTGCTACTTTCATACTAGAAGCATCCTCCGCGCAAGAGTCATCGTCCAAGGGTCCAAGCGTGTCCCGTTCGATCGGTGCAAAATGCACGACTTATTCCGGAGAGCAATCTATCAGTAGGTCTGCCAGGGCGAACGGCACGTACTTGGGAAATTGGGGCCCGAGGGCTATGCTGTCTTATTGATCGCGCTGCCAAGTTGCATGCTTGGTTGCGAGAGAGCAAAACTCAACGGCGCTTGATGGAAAGTCGCCTCCGCTCAATCGTCCCTCATTTCCCGCACACTTCATAACGTGACACGGACCCAACAGAGAAAGAAACCACTCTTAGCACCGTTAGAGCAAAGTTCCATTCGCCCACTTTCCACGCCGCGTCCTTTTTGCAATCCAATGCTAATCGGTGATCCACGAGGGATGCGCGTGCGCGCGCGCCCTGCCAATTGGTTCCGACGATTATAGACCGGCTGTGAAATCGAGACGACGATTGTAATTGGATTGTTCGCCGAGTGAGAGTTGGCAGTGGCTAACTCCGCGAGTCGAGAGAACGGACGATTAGGCGGTATCGGGGTATTGGGCCTCGGTCCCGGTAACTCGGTCTCGGAGTATACAATAGGCAGACGGTTGAACGTAGATTTGCATGGCTGCGAGCCTAATGCAGACGGTTACATAAGAAACTTTCCACATGCGCTTCTGATCGACTCTGTTATGATTTTGATAAGAATGCAGGATGATTCAGTGTAGGAATACACCGCAATATCGGGGGCTGGCTCTTTCGCAGAAACAAGATTTCCTGCGTTCTCCGATATCATTGCCAAGAAGAGCTCACTTGTTTTGACACCCGTGCTTTGTCGTCATACGTTTATATTTTATCGTCGAACGCGACACGATTGTAGAATAGCTCTTCTCTCTCTCTCGGCTTAACGATTTTCCTCCACTTGTATATGTTTCCACTTTGTAAGATACTGTCCATCCCTCCATCCCACCCTCTTTCTGTTTTTTTATATATATATATATATACATATGGATACGAATGCATGACTTTTAATACGCGCAACAGGCGAGAGTTGCGAGAGCAAAGAGGAAACGGCTGAGAAGTATGTCGTGCATATTCTTCCGATCAGTTGCAAGAATCATAGATGCGACGTGAGGCGAGCCTGTCTTTTCCCTAGTTATCTCGCGCTCGATCCGCGAACTAAAGATGAGAGTGATAGGAGAAAGAAAGGTACGGCTCACTGGAGAGCTAGTGCAATAATTTATTTGAAGCAATAAGGCGGTCAGTGCGTGCACACACTCGATTTTCTTAGTAAGCCTTTTCATTCGAGATTGTTCAGTGACGCGATCATTGTGCAGGAGGGTGCCGTTGCCGCCGGGAAGCCGCTTTCACGCCCAGTCGATTGAATCGGCGTACTGTAATTAGAGGAATGAAAGATGGTTTGATGGAGGCGAGTGTGCTCGTGCGGCGACGGGGCCTTGATTTTAAATCTAATGACATTTCACACCCGGGCTGGGGAAGCGGAGCACCATGTGCCCGGCGGGCGTACGATACATTTTACTGCGAGTACAAACACATTTTTAGGGGTTAAATTATGATATCGTGTAAGATTATTACGTATTTGTAACATTACTTTATGTACTGTCTTAAGTTAATACGACGAAAGTATAGAATAAAATGCTTTTACGAAGATCTGCTCTTCCCGAGATTTTTGCCTTCTCCCGCTTCCGCTCCCTCGCGCTCCAATCCTCCACACGTTTTACACGTTTACCTCTCGGCCATATTGTCTTAACCATATAAAGAGAACACACCAGATCATAACTTTCACTTGAAACTTTATTGGTATATACAAATATGGTGATTACATTAATTTACAATAATCGTAAAAAGTCGCTCCACTTTGGGGACAATGTAAATAGATTATGATCAAATGGAAAGCTCAGTAGGCTTTCTTATAAGGCTGAAGGATCGAAGCTTCGATCGTGCATTAGTCTCTAGGTAGCAAGTTGGTTAGCCAGGGGAGTTTTCATGGGAGAAAGAGGGTGGTGGGAAAAGTTGGAAGAAGGGAATTGGATATTCTTACGGGCGAGGCAACAACACTTTAGCATTCTATCGCTGGAGTCCACTGACCGAAATAAAAGGAGACGAGCCGTCTCAAATAGGCACTTTCGTCGCTCTGAGGCTTCTACTGGAACGAAGCGAAGAGGCGAGTAATTGCGTTATACGAGGCTGCTCGCTCCCTCTTACCCTTTACGAGACTCCTCGCCCCCCACCCACCCCCCAAACCCTTCCCATCGCCCTCTCTCTCTCTTTCACTCTCCAGCGTACGATATCTCCTCTCCCACCGTAGCTAGTGCCACGCGACCCCACATAACGTCATTATCCCATTAGTCCGCGACATTACGAGACTACAGCTCCTCTCGTCCCTTCCCACTTGCGCGCAATCTCTCTCTCTCGCTCTCCCTCCCCCGCCTTAGGTCATGGAGAAGGCTAGCGATACGGGGTACGACGCCTCGCCAGTAACAACGTTTCCTTCACGTAGCAACAGAGCGCCGCTTAATTTTATTTCTCGATTACAACGAGCTGGCTGACGAGTACTGCTTGCTGTTGTTGGTGGTGGTGGTGGTGGTGGTGGTGCGTGAAGGCGATCGGCCAATTTGTAGGGAGTCATCGACCGGGGAGCGCGAACATCGTGGCCAGCCGGCTGCCGACACTGATATTATATTTATCGAACACCTTGCTCCCCTGCTCCCAAGTGCGCAACACAACTGTTTTCCTTCTGCACCTATCTGTTTCCTCAGCAAATATTTTCACCGCCATCAGCCGCGCATCCACGCACGCACGTACGGCTTCTTCTCACTCCTGTTGCTCGCTCTACCAGAATACCACTACTGCTCTCTTGATTTCGGCCTCCGGCACATTGAGACCTTGGTTCGAAACCGCTATCAATTAGCGCGTTGTTGGCTCACCGTGAAGGAGCCAGCAGCACTCTTCCAGGTCGACTGAGATAAAAAGGGGATGGGTGTGGCAGATGCGGGATAAAACGCTTCACACTCGTTAAACTGCCAATTCTGTGTTATTACAACGCTGTTATTAAATTTCTATTTCTAGCCGGCTATTCCTTTAATCGACTATGAACTTAACCATTGGCATGCGTTAACTTGTACACATAACAGCCAGTGAGGAATGGCTCGAAGTAAGTTTGATAGTGGATGTTGATCGAGCTGGTATAATGAGATCATTGCGTTCACTCACTATATTGGATATGGGAAGCTTCTATTATCTAATTGGTCGGGGCTTCACTTTCTCAAGAGCTCGACTTACGATCGAAACATGTCGTCGGCTGTCTCTGGTGATTGAATAAGGCAGTAGGGCACAGTCATATGAATTGCGCTCCAACAGGTGCCGGGTATCGAGTTCACCAGAGCACCTGATGAAGTACAATTAACATGCAGCCTCCAGAGTTCGTGCGGTCACTTAATCCCCCCTTGGATTTCGATCATCATCGGACACTTGTTCTTGCGTCAACGATCCACCTTCCCCACCTCTTGCAGAATGTTAATCGGGGCACGATGCCTGTTCCTCCGCAGCGCGCGCTACTTCAGGTACCTGACTGACTTTTAATTGGCACAGCCTGAAGTACCCGAGTAACGCGTGTTGCGAACGACACGTGGAAACCACTCCTCTCCTCTCCTCTCCTCTCCCTGACCTTCACACTCTCTCACACTCTCTATCTCTTCACGCACGCACACACACACCCTCTCCCTCTCTCTGCTTCTGCCTCTGCGTCTTCTTTGGTCAGCGTCTGCTTCTCACGGGGCAGACACGGCTGAGGTGAGGCGAACTCTAGAAAAATCAGTCGAACAAAATTGCCAATGGGAATCGTACAAAATGACACAAACACATATGACTCAGCCGTGCGTCGACTTCACCTGTAGCGTGTTTCGCTCCGTACAAGAAACAAACTTTGATCACACTAGCAAAACCAATTAATGAAAAATGCAGAAGGCAGAATTCATACCGCCAATCTCACTTTTAATCGGATATACGTATATCGATTGTATTTACAATAAGACTGACATTAGGATATAAGTTAGAAAAACTGAGTCATTCTAAAAAAGTGCTACGTCGGCAAGTTCGAAGCAGCAAGCGGTTCGTGGAAGGTTAGAATGGCGAGTAAGACGTTTTGCAGCTAATCAGTATTAAAGCGTAAAGCAATAGGATTGTACGGCAAAACTGGGAGCGGGGCTAGCAGCTAGCATAACAGCTGGCAGTTCGTGGAAGAAAGCACCGTTTACGGGGCACAACAGCGTGCTGGCAACGGGCAACGGGGAACGGGGAACGGGCAACCGGCGCCCAGCGCCCAGCACCGCCAGGAATAAAAGCCAGCTGGCAGATTTGCGAAGAGAAGAAAGTAGAGGGAGAAGGCTTGGGGAGAACCTGCCATCAGGCAGGTGGCAGGTGGTTGCAATATCTGTCGATACTTTTTCACTGCTTCTGCGTTCCTTCATCACAAGTCCTTCAAAGGCAAACTCAATACGATTTCCACTTCTCGCACAAATTCCCGAACACCATTCCTGCATGTAACCAAGAAGAAGTTTTCCACTAGCAGCACTGTAGATAATCCCTGCGCCCTTCCAGGAGGAGAAAAGCACCGAAAAGAGAGGGGGCGGCAAGATGGTGGCACAAATGCAATAAAGTGCGGAAGAATACGCTAAAATTACAGCGTCGCCTACTAGATAAATAAGCGAGGGTACTAACGGAGTTATATTCATTGTTGATTCTGGCCAGCGGCGCATTGCGCAAGCGGTGGGAAGCTCGTCTCGGCGAGAATTCCGTCAGGCGGCGAATAAATCATGCTTCGAGCGTCCCGGCGCACTGGAAGCGACTGGACGGTACCGTAGTCGTCGATGTGCACAGCCAAAAACCACCACCACCAACCACCACCACACCGCAACCACCACTCTACCATCAGCGTTTCACGAGGAGGATTTCGTTATGCGGCTGTCTTTCCTCTCGGCAGCGAGTTGTGATAGGGAGAGCCGTAACTCGATACCGCACTTGATAAGACAGCGCACAGGCGGCGAGGAGCACTTGCGCGCCAGCAGGCGAAATAGCGATTACGCGAGTGCGAGTGCGAGTGCGAGTGCAAATGCGAAGCGAGAATAATGAGTCGAAGATACCCGATAGGGCCAACCGTCTCCTCACTCTCCCAAGCAACTACAATTCCTCGATCGTCCCTAGCTTCATTCTTTACAATTCCTGGCGAATATTGCATTTTTACAATTTCAAAAAAGCTACTAGCTATCATAAGTCATTGTACCCAAGTGGTAACGTGATCGAGGATGAAAGCGACCAGCGAGATTTCTACGTGTCGATAGCAGTCGAGAGAGAGAGAGAAATTTTCGGCGAAGGGGAAATCTTATCTCTCGAAGAACCCGTGTAATTAACGCCTGCGATAGTAACATTTATCCAATGCTGTACATATAGGCGATGCACACGCGCACAGAATAATCGGGCGATTTTTCATTGCGCGCACCAAGTCTCGATGATAGAAATTCACTGAGCGTTGCGCAACGCCCCAGCACTCACACTCTTCTCGTCGATTTGTGTACCGGCCATCTCGACGCTGATTTCAGACCAAGCGACCGACCGACCGGCGCAATTCCGAACACCTTTGCCGTGTCACTCTTCCACCAATTGCGGCACTAATTGGCAGCCGAGACTCATCGCGACAAATCTAGCGTAGCAATGTGGCGCTCGATAAACCAACTCGCACGACACGAAGCGCATAGAGAGAAGAGGAGAATCGGGTAAATTAGCGGAGCGGAGCGTATGCAGGCGCGAGCGAAGGGCAATCGATCGTGTTCTCGCGACGAGCAAACGAGTGAGAACGGTGGCAAGCGAATAGCAAGCGAGATGGGAGAGGAGGAGAATCTTGCAAGTATTCGTTGGCCGAAAACGAGAGTATTCTCCGTGGGAAAGGAAAAGGCTGCAGCGGGCGAGAGGCAAATGCAAAAGTGAGGACCGCTTGAACGGAAATAACACACGGAGCGAGTGGAGAAAGAGACGAGAAGAAAGAAGGGTAGAGGAGGAGGAGGAGGCGGCGACGGCGGCGGCAGCAGAGACGGAGAGGGAGAGGGAGAGAAAGAGAGGAGCGGCAGGAGAGAGAGTCCGAGAGCCGTTCCTTCGCTTCGCGGTGGGCAACGCATCGTGACATTGAGACTACGCGACGTGCCTCCGGGCTCTGATCGAGGTAAAGGAAAGTCTCCCCTCCCGCCCTTCCGCCCGACAGACAGCCCCTTCTCCTCTCCAACAGCTTCGCACACCCGACGATCTGGCGGCTGGCGGCTGGCGGCTGGCGGCTGGCGGCCGACGGCCGACGGCTGATGGCGTCGCCGTTCTCCGTCTCTTTCTCCCTCTTGCCCTGCCCCCCCGCACGACGCACCGCGCCGCGCCGCGCCGCCCCGCCCCGCCGACCGTCTACCACCACCGCGCTATGTCGCCTTCGCGGTCATGTCGACTCGCCTCGATAACAGCCGAGGGTATATCAGGGTGCAAAAGTACTACAGAGAGAGCTTGCTGCTCCAGCCTGAGAACAAATACCTCGCACCCACTTTCTTTCGCTCGTTTGCACACTCTCGGCAATTCGATATTGCCACTTTTTCCATTCCAAGCACACTTGTAGAGGATATGCTACTATTCGAGGATCTAACTAAAACTTTCCCTATTATATCGGTGGATTGGAGAGGGCTGCGGAGAAAGATTAGCCCATGAATTAATAAAAGCGTTCTTGTCGAAGTCGGTTAAAAAAGAATTGGATGTACGAGAGGAACTGGCAAGCTCCACCAGTCCACCCACTGTTCATTAAACGGGCTGTGACATAGAAAAATGGATGGCAAGCATTCGCTGCTATTGTGGCTGGCAGACGAGACTGAATGGGCCCTATTAAGCAGAGAAGGACTTATGAAGAGCGCAAGATGGTGCGCGACATACGGGTGACTTAATTTGGGAAATATCTATCGACACGGGATACGGGTAATCAGGGAGAGAATAGCAGCGGGCATTGGCCTGCCGGCACAATAGCCCGATTCATGTTGCATTAATATCTCATCGAATATCCAATGAAAGAACGGCTGAAAATCATCACTCTATCAACCAGCCATAGCTAACTAACAGCAAAATCCGGTATGGCTCATAACTGTTGATGAGCAATATCGTAAATGAATGTAGAGCCAAGTGGTTGGTAGTTAGTCAGGCGCCAGGATGAATTTGAACTGCAAGAGTGAACAATACTCGAGTGTTGGGATAGATATTTTGTAATTCCAAAGTGCCCTTGAGGAGAGCGAGGTGAGGTCACGCAGCCGGACAAAAGCCGTCGAGTTAAGGTCACATTTTTAGCACGTACATACGCTTTCGTTGACCCCGCCGATCCTCGGCACATCCCTACTGTACTACTCGAAATGTTCTTTCACGGGAATTACGAGGATGAGATGGCCGAGCTACTCGAGCTGAATGCGAATGCTTACAACTTGGATTAATCTTTATCCAACCACACCCAGATTTCTGAGAGCACTGCGTTCACACGCTTGCACGGCTGAAAGCGCTCGTCCTCGCTATACATCACAACTTCCGGTCACTTGACGGAAAGCGATAATAGTTGGTCCTTGGACGGCTGAGCCGGTGGCTCTCCGATAAAACCTCACAAAAATAGTCGAAAGTTTTGATAATTGTGCCGACTCCAATATCGGAAAGAAGAGGCGCAATCGAACGGAAGATCGCTTACCGGAAGTTGGCAGCGGGAGCACGTATGTGCGCAGACGTCAGAGGGTAAGTGGCAATCTCGTCTGGTGTGAGAGGAGCGCGCGCGGCGTGTAACGACCGTTAAGAAACTTCCGGCGCAAGGTCCGGTGTAGGTGAGTCAGGATTACTCGGAAAGAAAAGGATCGACGCGCCATGCCTTACCGCCTCGCCTCGCCCCGCTACTCTCCTCTCCTCTCCTCGCCCCTCCTCCACTTGCCGCACTCCTTCTCAACAATGCAGCGCGTGAAAGGCGGCGACGTGCCTTCGGCAAAGGGAAGCGCGAGCGCGCATGTATGATTTCGTGACTCATTTAGCAACCGCATGTGCGAACATGTGTGCGCCGAAAAGAGTCGTGTTAAGGGTTCTAATGATTCAACTGTGCAAAATGAGCAAACCCAGCAGAATCACTTGCTAAGTTCGTCCAAGTGATCATTTTATAGGCTTCCTATAACTCTCGTTATTTTGAAGGGGTGAAAACCGTTGCGGATAAGTGTAGGGAAGGGACGCTCGAATAAAATGGTGAAGTTGGCTTTGCTTGAGCTTAAAGTATCGAATGAGGGGGTTGCCGATCCCGGAGTGAACGAAGCGAGGCGCACAGCCAGGAGAAACGAAAGTGGAATTGGCAGGAGATCAACCCCGAGCCGAGTAACTCTCATTTTTGGGTCACCGCAGTGCGGAGTTGCACTGCACTCTACACTGCACGCATATAAAATGAGAGCGATGTATGGATTAACCAAACATAGGGAACATCGGAGCCTATTGTGTGCGTTCGCTTCAAAGGAAATCTCAACGCCTCCGCAGCGAAACACGTTCGTTTGCGTACACAAGCAGCGAGCTATGCGCACTAACAATGCCAGGAAACTCCAACGAAAGTTCTGAAAACTGTTTTGCGTTCTCCGCGAGTCGTGCGCTGCTCAACTGTACACATATGTGCCCAAGCACTTAGGACAAAGAAATCGGCTGGTTCCCAAAAATATTACTTGCACCTTGATAGGGGGCTGCCCAGAACCAAGAGAAATATGCGGCGTGCGCAAAATTCGCCTCGTGCGCGCTCTGTTTAATCAGTGAAAGGCAGAGCCTTAGATATATCTCTCGAGTTTAAACAAGATTTCGATAAGATTGGCCTACCTTCGCCAGTCGTAAGTTGTAATACCGCAGAGGCGCGCCGCGTCGCGCAGCGTCGAATACACCAGGGATCAGGGACCAAAGAGTATGAAACCGATGACACAGATACTGACAAAGACCCATCCACCTTTGCGAGATCAATGCATCTACAAGGGTGATATCTACCGAGCGGTTTTTCTCGCTAGGTGAATCATCAACTAGAGCAACGCTTCGTTCAGCTTTATAAACCATCGCTACCAAGTAGTGAGTGTCACTGCTGTGTGTTGAATGGGTTCGGTTAATCGAAGGAGTAGAATTACTTCTGCTAATTTGCCCTGGTTCGATGGAGAAAGTCGCATATCGAGAAGGCCTCTATGTGCTCGAGGGGTGAAGAGCGAGTGCAAGAAGGACCCTACCCTCCTCGTATTTCGAGGAGGCGCAGAAAAAGTGAGCGAAAAGCTAAAGATAGCCTTGCCTCTTTCGTCTGCGTTCGTTCGTTCGTTCGTTCGTTCGTCCGACCTCCACTATATCTTTCTTTCCAGCTTGGATTCTCCACGAATATGTTGCTATCTATACGTACATACATACATCTATCGCGGAGCCGAAGCAACCACTGGCCAAACAGACCTAGTCAGAAACAAATAGCCACTGCTGAACAAGTCAAGTTCAATTCGAACTTTCAAAGAGGTGCATTCTTCCCGGGCAATCCATATCTGTGAGCTCGACTCCAGCCGTAAATCGGGAGCGGAATAAAAGCGGAGAGAAAGAAGGATGCGCGGGTTAAATCGAGAAGATTGCGCGCGTTGTTTAGTGAAAGACAGTCTCGAGTGGCTCGTCTCTCAAAGTACCATTGCTCTCCTCGCCGTCTTCCACGGTAGCCGCCATCACTTTCTCTCTCTCTCTCTCTCTCCCCCTCTCCCCCTCCTCCCTTTCCTTCCTTTTCCACAGATTGCTCTCCGCCCGGCATTCTTCGAGTATTAGTCTCAATGAGAAAGAAGCGGTGCACGCATTGCCTGCTCAACGACGAGTCGTCGAATAGGCCGAAAGAGATAAAGAGATATAGAGAAGTGGCGGGATACGGGCCACGTTGTTAGAAGAATGGTCACATTATTCTCGATTCGGCAAAAGCGAGTACTTCACTGACGATGCTTACCAAAGAACACGAGGCTACCAATTGGCAGATTCCCTCTGAAAAGAGAGAAAGAGTGGGAGAAGAGAAATTCACCATCGAAGAATGTCTGGAGCTGGAGACACTACCACTTGGACGGGGCAGTGGTGCGATGTGCAGTGCTGGGCAAAGTACGAGCGAGTGGTATGTGTACGCGGAGGACGAAGAGGAACGACGTTGAGTCGGGTCGAGAGAGCGAGGAGGGCAGAGGATTGTAGATGACGGTCGATGCCGAGGAGAGTAGGAGCAGTGAGCCGCACCAGTAAGTCCTCGACCGGTCGACTAAGCGACAAATCGTCGGCCAAGAGAGCACGAGCAGAAGCGCGAGCACAAGCGCGAAAGACGTCTAGCATGAATTTACGCGCGACAAGCGGGGCGAGCGAGGGTCCCGCTTGCCCTTGAAAGTTTTTGGTCTACGTGCCTGACCCTCTTTACCAGGCGTGCGCGCCCGCCCGCTCCGCTCCACTCCGTTCCGTCTCCGCAGCAGCAGTCCGTCCTTGACGCTCCGCAAGGTTCAACGATAGCAGGAACGGCCGAGGAGTCCGCACAGTCGAAATGAGTGGATGAAACCAGCGAGCGAGCGAGCGAGCGAGCGAGAGAAAGGGAGAGAGGGAGGTAGGGACGGTGGGATGGGGAGGGGAGGGGAGGTGAGGGGAAGAGAGGGAGAAGGTTGAAGCAAAGCCCCCGGGATGTATGGTGGGGTCCTTAACGAAGCGTGAGGCTCCTGGTTGCCGGTGGGGCTGGCGGTGGAGAGCAGCCGGCGCCACTAAACCATCCTCTGCACGAACAACACGGATGCCCAGGGCCGATTGTTCTCCGATCTCACGAATTTCAAGGACGTCTACGCGAAACCGGCTCTCCTCCGTCGAATGGCAGATCGGGCAATCGACTAGCCGCTCCTTGTTCCTCCTTCACCCACCCACCCACACACACCCTCCAATTTCCACCCCCTCTTGCTTTCTTCCTTTCTCCGATGACTATCTTTGTTCTACGAGCCAGCCGTGCACCCTTCCCAGTTGCCCTCCTCTCCTTCATTCATCCTTCATTTCTTACTACTTATAGAGCTCCGGTCAACAAGGCTACTAGTTTTCAACAAGCGAGGTGTTAGCAGGCGATTGCTATCAGGAAAATGAACTTGCTGGCGAGATTGGGCGAGGGGTGAATTTCAACTGGTCGGTGGATTGGGGTTCTTGCCTAGAATTCTTTGGAAGGCGAATCTACTGGACGCACGTTCATCGCAGCGACATTCCAATAAGATCTCTTTCTGCATCCTGATCGCACCGGTCACGGTCAGCTTCCGCAATAGCGAACATCTAGTTCGCAGGCAGTGAGGATAGTGAACACGTCTACCTACGACCCTAGAGACTCGGCAATAGATTGTAGGCGATTCGACGAAAGAAATAGCTTTATTCCAGTCGCGCGATGCACCACCTCCACCTCGACACATTCTTAGAAAAGTCAGGCGTACGTGCCAGTTGACTTGCAACTCGTAGCAATGCGCTCGCCTGCTTTCAAGTAGCTGACTCTACGACATCTTTTGCATGTACCATTAAATAGTTGTTTCTTGCTAAATAAGTTTGTTGTGTCAGAATTCAACTGGCAAAAATATAGGGCCGACGCTGCACAATAAGATTTTTTACTCAAACTAACTGAAGCGCAAGTCCGAAGCTCTCACGGCATCGTTTGAAACTCGCAGACTAGCAAAGTGGCTAGGTGCAGAGAACGTTTGAATTTTCTCAAGCAGACTTTACGACTCTAAAAGTTGTCCGAGCAAACTAACTTGCCCTGAAAGCTCGGCAAGGGCAGCGGTAAAAAGACCGCAGTTAGACGGAAGTTTGGCGCGATCAAAGCCTCAAATTGGACAAACGTCCGGGCGTCCGGGCGGCTGGGCGTCCGGGACACTGAACACCAAACCGCGATCCAATATCCGGAGTCCCTGATCCCTCCAGATAACAAGAATTGGCCAACGCTGTACGGTGCGCGGCCATCGGAAAAAACACACAAACCGCAAACGTCAAAAGCAGCAGTTCCTCCTGTCCGGGCAAGGGAGCGAGAAGGGCGAGGTGCGCCGCTGATTCCGAGGGTTTACCACGAAATGGAAGATTTCCCGATGACCAGCAACCTGGCCTCCGGTAATGGATGAACCGGTCAAGAGACCAAGTGCGAAAGGATGTGTGTTCGCCAGGCAGCGAGTTTATGCATGTATGTATGTATGAATGTATGAATGTGTATATGCACATATATGCACGTACTGCTGGCAAAGGACGAAGAGAGAAAGAAGGGGCATCAGGACGCGTGAGACAAGTGACCGAGAGGCGCTTGAGGGAGAGAGAAAGAAACGAGTGTGAGTGTGAGGGAGAAGGAGGGTCGAGGTATGTCGATGAAGAGAAAGAGATAGTCGGGAGGGCGAGGGGGTGAGGGAGGTGTGGTAGCGCGGTCGGGGCGGGGCAGATTGCGGAGGGCCCCGAGAGAGTGGAACGGGGCGAGCGTTCGAGAGAGACCGGGCGAGTCTGGAAAGAATGAGCAAGTGAGCGGACACGAGAGAGGGAGAGAGAGAGAGAGTGAGTGGGAGAGGGGAGCTCGAGTCAGTGGGAGAGAGGGAGAAGGGTGCCTAGCAACAGGCCTGCCGGCAGCCAGGCAGAGCAGTGTGATTAAATAAAACCGGCGTCGAGCACGGCGACCCACCAGGCGTTGACATCAGCGCGCACACGTACTCCGGGCCTCTCGGCTCGGCTCGGCTCAGCTCAGCTCAGCTCGACTCTTCTGCGTGCTGAGCTGCTTGCTACCAGCAGTAACAGCAGCACAGCACATACGTGCGTGCAACCACGCATGTCACCTGTACATCAATGCGTGTATGTACGCAGTGACACAGACAGTGGCGGCGCTCTCTACGTACAACGAGGCCGTGACTGTACCGAAGGCGAAGAACCGGCCAATTCCCAGCCCACATGACTGACTCTTACCGGCTGCCTGAGCACGCTTGCCTGCTTGCGAATCTTCCTCAACTGCTCTTGCCTCTTTGCCAACTAACTATCTTCCCCTGCTTTTGCCTGGCCCGCAAACACCCATTGCCCTTAGTTCGTCAATGCAAAGACTTGTCACGCAAGCCGTAAAAAGTTTGTTGAGAAACTCCAATTATTCGACCTATCAGTAGAATGGCTGTAAGGGGAAATAGGAAAGTTTCAATGTCCTCGGGCTTATGACATTATGGACAGAAAGTATAGGATCGCGTTGTGCACAGCTGTAGGTGGCAGGTGATGCTCCGAAGAGAGGAGACTTTCCGTTCGCAGAACGCGTTCTTGCACGTGCGAAAATGCCGGTTAGCAGTGCAAAGAATTGCTGCTGCTGCTAATAACATGTTGCGTTCTATTCGGCCGAGTAAGTAGACAGAACAAATAGAAGTGCAAATGTAAGTGTAAAATGCATGTGTCTCGGGTTCGAGTACATTATGTATCAATTTGTGACGCCAGCTTGTAAATAGTCAAAGATTTTCAACGTAGTACTTTTTGCTTGGCGTCTCAAGTAAGTACACTAGAGTGAGTAACGCGACTACGGCAGTTAAAGACGATACTTCTAGAGTGGAGGTCGGACGATTTCTTTTGGAACCAGCGGAAAACTGCCGGTCCGTTTAGTCAGCGCGTGAAGACGATTTGTTGTAATTACCCTCTTAATTAGTCGACGATGCGCAAGGGCTTGTAACAAGGAACAGCAGCGCTAAACGCGCCCGTGAGAAAACAGTCATCCTGTTAGTCGCCCTCGCGTTCAACTCGCTTTCTGACCACGTCCTACGTTCGTACTATAACCCTGCGTTACGAGATCTCGCCTCACGACAAATCGACTAACACACACACTCCCACACGACTCCACCTTTAAAGACTTGCTTTAAACTGTTACGTCCTTATGAAATGACAGACTGCGCAGTGTCAGTTGCCACGAAAAATCCAACATTTCGTTGGTTACGCTAATTAATCTTTGTTGGAACTTAACTTCGAAGCGGATAAAGTAGTGGTGCGATATGTCGAATGGGAGTATGGAGATATCTATTATTGCTTCTGAACAACGAGTGTTAGCTTCATGCAAATATCACGGGATTCGATGCCGGACTCGGTACAACTCTCGATGGTGTATCAACTGTCGAATCACGGCTGGTGACCTCCAAGCCGTCGGGACAATACCAGACTGATTGAATAAAAAGCCTCGAATCGAGTAGGACTAGACCGAAAAGTCATTCTTGCAAAATAGTTTCCTGAACGTACTTCGTACTGCGAAGAACCAATCTGAGATGAGAGTATATCGCTGGTAAAAGGATGAGGAGGGAAGATATATAAACTCCGCAACTTCTCGGGCAGACTCTCTTGCCCACTTATTTACGTGCAACAACGTAATTCCGACGTTTAACGTCGACATATACCTCTGTCGAGAGTAAATCTGCCATAGCAACCCAAGAAGAAAGGGGATTCGTTTCGTTCACGTTTACACGCACGGCAACTCAATAGTTCAACTATTAAAAATGCTTCTTTCGTGAATGCGGCAAAAAATATGCTAGAAGCAAACGAAGGTAGGTGAGAGAGTTGGCAGGAAGGATTGGCGTCTGGTAGATGTAACTAAAGGCAAAGGGAGACGAGCGTAAAATCCTATAATCGTGCGACAAAACAACTGGCATTCAGCTATTAAACGTTTTAGCGTAATTCTCAACTCTCTCTGCATTTCCATTTGCTAGTTGGCCATGCCCAATATATCTATCTATGAACGTTAATTGCCCCTGCTAACGGGGATCGCACGATTATGTATTTTTGAACCGTTAAAATGCTCGGTCGGTACAAGAAGCACCGAATATTTCACGCTTTCGATAACCAAGAGGATTGGGTAAAACGACTGCGTTACTAAATTCCTTGCTAACTACTGCAAAGGTTTATCCAAACCCTGAAAGGTAGTACATATATTCCCATAAGGATTACACGGCAATCTGCCACCTTTCATGGCTCTGCATAAAACCGTCCGCACTACTTAGTAGTGCTGGTTCCCTCGAGAGTTCTACCGCACGCAATGCCAGCTCCGCAGAGTTCGCAATGAGTTTAACAATTTCAAGCAAGCTTCGGACTTGGAAACATCTTAGAGTTGCATCATGCAAAATTAGCAAAAGCTTGGGAGGTGCGAGCGTTGAGGAAAAGTTGGAGCTTAGGTACTTAGAAAAAGCAAGGGGAATCGTTACCTGTATGATGCGCACGTGTTCGCCTCTTCCGGCGAAAGTTTCAGCCGAGGTTAGAGCCAGAGACATAGGTTAACCCAGCTCTGACGGCGCAGCACTGATTTTCGCAAGAGGACCTTCTCTCCTTCCAACGGACTTGCCTTGCCACATCTGTCAATCTCCTTCCCCGTACTCCGATCGACATCACCAACAACTATTGAATCACTAGTAAACCGTATCCTATTCCCCTCTTGTGCGCGCGCTCTCTCTCTCTCTTTCTCCGTCCCTCTCTGATTCGATTTCGACTGGTACCGGTGACTATCTCGACCTTCCTACCCCCTTCATTGCGGACCCGCCCAGCCAGTACATCGCTTGCTACCATCTACTTTCATCTCCGGGATCCGCCTGCGAACCTCCATACTCTTTTCACTGCGAGGAAACACGCCACCCGAGAGAGAGAGAGAGAAACTTTCACGAAGCCGTGCCGGCACCGGCACCGGCACCGGCTCCAACTCCGATTCTGCCCGCCCGATGATCCCGGCCCCGGTCCCGGCCCCGTCACCGGTCGCCCGATGGCCTCGCCAACTTTTTCCGAACGGGGACTGCCGATTAAACGTCTTACGTGCGCAATGTCGCCGGCGATAGCGCTCGACTCGAATCGCAAAATACAAGAGCTAATAGGGGAGATCGTGTTGGAAACGGAGTAGTGCTCTAGCTAGAACCTTCGGAAAGGTCAGTGGGAAATCGGCGATTAGAGCAGACTAGAATTCAGCTGAGAATCCAGCGTAGAAAATGAGTGTTGGCCAATTCTGCCACTTTTTTTGCCATTCTCTCTCTCTCTCTCTCTCTCTCTCTCTCTCTCTCTCTCTCTCTCTCAGACAAGCAGCAATCACACAGCACCCGAGAGGCAGTATACTCCCTTTCTTTCTTTCTCTCTCTCTCTCTCTCTGTCTGTCTCTGTCCCTCTCTCTTCCTCTATCTGGTTGCCGGCTGACCAGTGGAAATGGCCGCGCGTTTTAACACGTCACCAAACACTGGCAGTTCGTTCTGGTATTCTCCGAGGATTCGAGTCGGTGATATACGTGGCAGCGGCGCGGATGGTAAAAGGATGGATGGTACGCGCACTTGCGAGAGACGTGAGAGTTAGCGGCCGGCTGTGTCGCAGCAGGTCGTGCGACTCGACGAGGAGAAGGACGAGAGACGAATGACGAGTTCGAGCCGGTTGCGCTCGGCGAAGTGTGAGCGAGCAGCTGGCCGACCGATGCCCGACAGGGAGTGAGTCTCCACGGTCTCCACGGTCTCCTGCCGAGATGTGAGAGAGCGCAAACGGTAGGATGGTCGGACAGAACTATCGTACGATATCGAAATGAAAGAATTTCCGAGAGTCACGATGAGCAATACTCGGAAGAGAGGAAAAATGTTTCTTCGGTGGCGGATGGAATAATGCCGGTATTACTAGAGTCGCGGAGAGGAGACGTGTCTGCCTGTCTACCGGTATCTCGAGAGCGAGAGCGCAGAACGAAGTGCGAAAATACCTCTTTCACGAACAGCCGGCGACGAACTGGCCGATTGGCCGTTCCACCGCACGCAAAACTGCCGGTTGCTCGCAGCGCGCCGGTACTAACCATCCTGCACGACGTGCCCTCCACCGGCAGCCACCATCTACTACGGAGTCGTACGAGTCCGATCGGAGTTCCCCGAATTCGACCGGAAGCCCAGCGTACCGAGACGCGCCGAAGCGCGTCCAACCTTTGTACTTTCCGCCCATCTCATCGGGTATTCCTGCCGGAATCGCCACGCTCGATGCTCTATCCGTGTGTACACTCACTGTCTTCTCTGTCTGCCCGCCCGCCCTGCACCCCTTCGCCCCTTCCCCAGCCCCTCTACCACACCACCATGACTGACTGCCTCCTCCGTGAGACGAGAAGCGAGAATTTTATTAGGCGAGCCTAGACCCCACGGGATATGCACCTCGAAATAGATACACCAATCGAGTACAGCTCTCTGTCTGGACTCCGCTAGCCTTGCGAATCAGACCTCTTAGCAATTTGGCAGATAGACAGTAGACGGAATGCGGGACACCAGAGAGAGAGGGAGAGTGTGAGAGGGGTGGGAAGAAGATGCCAGAAGTCTATAGTAGTAATTTCCTTGGACAATAAGCGCCCGGTGTAGAGTGCTCTGACTCAATCGCAGAAGAATGCGAAAAGGTGTCAGGATCAAGATACGACACTCTACTTCACTCGGCTTATTCCAGGTACCGAGTAATAGAAAACACATGAGTATATCAGCCAGTAGCGAAGAGCGCGCTAATGAAGGGGTGAGGGCTGATTGAAAGCGGCGTGATAAATGAAAGAAAAATGAGAAATTCACATCTCTCTCTCTCTCTCTATGAATGGAGCGAGAGAAGGAGAGTAAGGGTAACTCTCAGTGCCAGCATCGGCATGGCATCGGGGTTGGTATGAAATTTATCCTGCGCCAGTTTGGAAAATCAATTATCCGATGCATTAACGATCGCGCGGCGGCAGTTGCGTGAAAGGGTAGAGGGATTTAAAAGGCGAAAGGATCGCTGCGAGCGTCCTCGCTGTTCTGGGTGCAGATGCGTGCAGATGTACAGCACTTGGTCCCGAGAGCCAAGAGCCGAGAGCTAAGAGTCGGGAGACGAGAGTACTCGGGATGCTCGAGGTCAAGCTTCTTGCTCGAACGTTTCCATCGAATCGCTCTCCCCCGGCGACACTTTCGCGCCAGCCTCCCGATACGCCGCTATTCAGCGAATCGAATCTATCTAGGACAATGTATTCGAGCGGTTGAAGCCTTGAGGTAAGAGAATTGGAGATGAAAAAGCAAGAGGAGCAAATCGGAAGGAATACGTCTCGGGAGCGAAAAGATCGGGTAGAATCGGCGTGTGCCCGGGGTGCGGCTGTTCTTTTGGACCGTTAGCAAAGGTGGCTAAAGGCGCTCGATAACCGGCAGTACTCATACCTCGATACTTCTCGGGCACCGCTCAACACGTGCATGCGGAAAGTTGGAAGGAGAGAGAGGGCGTGTAGATGCGCGCGCGGGTGTGTGTATGTGTGCCTGAGGGCGAGAGGGAGAGAGGGCTACTATCCTTATTACGCGATCTTGCGCAACTGGAAGAGCCACGGCGCCAACTGCGTCTCCGCTCATAGAAATGGCAATACAGAAGAAGGAGTCTATCAGGAGAGTTTGTCTTGAGCTGGCGTTATTAATCGAACGGCCGTTGATATTTATGCGCAAGGGAGCGCGGCTCCAATTATCCTCGAGACTGGCGAGCGAACGCTGCGGTGCGCAAAGGGGTAAATGCAAATGAGAGCGGGCGATATCCGAGTAATATTAAAACTACTTCGCGGCAAAGAGGCCTGGCTCCTTCGACCCCTGTCGCCGACGCCGACGCCGACGCTGGTACTCGAGCCGCTGGCTGCCGCACAGGTCGCCGTCGTCGTCGTCGTCGTCGTCGTCTCGTTTTTCCCAAGTGCTAGATTACACGAGTGCACCAATAATCCGATCTTTGCCACTTCACAAAGCGACCCTTTGCCTCTCGGGTGATGGGCCGATTATCAGTGCGCCGTATACAAACGATAGTAGCATCAAGTCCGATTCAGGTTCCACTCAGGCTGAAATTCGGGAGAGGAATGATTGCATTGACTTAAACCGACATGCGAGTCGGGCTTTAGACTTGCATTTAGTCGGGCGCAAGTAGTCTCATTGTCAGGGAACGGTCCCGCAGCCATTCAGTGGGATCTGGTCGCACAGGTCACGAGATCGAGTGATTAAGAGCGCGGAGAGACTTGAGCGACAAGTAGAATTGTTGGCTGACTAGTTATTAGTCATACCTAAAGAATCTACATGAATCCAGTGGCAGAAATGCCGGAATTCTATCGAAAACAGGCGGAAACAGTCTTCTGAATAATTAATTTCATCTAATTCTGATGGTTTTCCACATGTTTTCAAAACTTCCCGACCTTTCCCGGGGCTGAAATTTTGTAGAAAGTGTTTTTTTGCATCGAGGAAGAAGTAGAAAAAATTCCAGAGCCCTAGCTGAAAATTCATTTTTTCGCAAATTTTTTAAGGTATACCCCTTCAAAAATTTTCGATTTTTCGAAGGTTCTGGGACCGGGACGAACGCTTGATTTTTCGATTGTCCGTGTCTCAAAACGGATAAAAAACATAAATGTTGTGGGGGAAATGCCGGATTTGCAGCTAAAACACGTGGAAAACCGATCTGGAATATTTGATTTCGATGGTTTTCCCTATGTTTTTTTATCTTCCCGACCTTTCCCGGGGCTGAAACTTGGTGGGTAATGTTTTTTTGCATCGAGGAAGAAGTAGAAAAAATTCCAGAGCCCTAGCTCAAAATTCATTTTTTCGCAAATTTTTTAAGGCACACCCCTTCAAAAATTTTCGATTTTTCGAAGGTTCTGGGACCGGGACGAACGCTTGATTTTTCGATTCCTCGTGTCTCAAAACGGATAAAAAACATAAATGTTGTGGGGGAAATGCCGGAATTCTACCTAAAACACATGGATAACCGATCTTGAATATTTCATTTTAACGGTTTTTGCCATGTTTTTTTATCTTCCCGACCTTTCCCGGGGCTGAAATTTGGTAGAAAGTGTTTTTTTGCATCGAGGAAAAAGTAGAAAAAATTCCAGAGCCCTAGCTCAAAATTCATTTTTTCGCAAATTTTTTAAGGCATACCCCTTCAAAAATTTTCGATTTTTCGAAGGTTCTGGGACCGGGACGAACGCTTGATTTTTCGATTGCTCGTGTCTCAAAACGGATAAAAAACATCAATGTTGTGGGGGAAATGCCGGAATTCTACCTAAAACACATGGAAAACCGATCTGGAATATTTCATTTCAACGGTTTGTGCCATGTTTTTTTATCTTCCCGACATTTTCCGGGGCTGCAATTTTGTAGAAAGTGTTTTTTTGCATCGAGGAAGAAGTAGAAAAAATTCCAGAGCCCTAGCTCAAAATTCATTTTTTCGCAAATTTTTTAAGGCATACCCCTTCAAAAATTTTCGATTTTTCGAAGGTTCTGGGACCGGGACGAACGCTTGATTTTTCGATTGCTCGGGTCTCAAAACGGATAAAAAACATAAATGTTGTGGGGGAAATGCCGGAATTCTACCTAAAACACATAGAAAACCGATCTTGAATATTTCATTTCAACAGTTTATGCTATGTTTTTTTATCTTCCCGACCTTTCCCGGGGCTGAAATTTGGTAGAAAGTGTTTTTTTGCATCGAGGAAGAAGTAGAAAAAATGCCAGAGCCCTAGCTCAAAATTCATTTTTTCGCAAATTTTTTAAGGCATACCCCTTCAAAAATTTTCGATTTTTCGAAGGTTCTGGGACCGGGACGAACGCTTGATTTTTCGATTCCTCGTGTCTCAAAACGGATAAAAAACATAAATGTTGTGGGGGAAATGCCGGAATTCTACCTAACACACGTGGAAAACCGATCTGGAATATTTGATTTCAACGGTTTTGCCCATGTTTTTCATACTTCCCGACCTTTCCCGGGGCTGAAATTTGGTGGGGAATGTTTTTTTGCATCGAGGAAGAAGTGATAAAAATTCCAGGGCCCTAGTTCAAAATTCATTTTTTCGCAATTTTTTTAAGGTCCGTATCGAAGCAAAATTGTATCGAGAACACTTGGAAATAGTGTAGTTAATAAACTGTATTTCAATGAAGCAGTGTTAAACGCTGTTTCAGTCAAACAGTGAAAGTTATCATTATTGGAGGGGAGCAGAATGGCAAGCATGAATGTGGACTGCTAGTGAGATAGGAGCCGGAGTGATTCATTATGTTGCTATTGGCGCTGAATTGATTCATCGTTTCAGCGAAACGGTTGCCACCGCTGTTAAAGATACGTGAAGGAGTGAGCTATCGGCCAAACGGTTTGACCGTCTTTAATCGAGAATCACGCATTTCCGCTTAGTAAGAACAGCATGTCGTATTGCCCTTCAAACTCTTTGCTATCGTACAATATGGTGTGCTTCGCCGAGGAATATAGTTAGTTGGAAGTTAAGGAAAGAAAAGTTTTTTACATGCCTGATTACCGCGGTGTGAATCCGCGGCACTCGGTGAATCAAGTGTTAGAATAACGCGTATAATCAGACAGGGTCCATGCTGATTTCGATTGCAATGAACAATCAGGAAAGGAGAGAGGAGAGGAGAGGAGAGGAGAGGAGAGGAGAGGAAAGAAGGAACGGACACGAAGTCGGCAGGTTTGCTGCACGGCTGCGCCAGTGGAATTGCGGAGACTTTCAGTGACGAAGGAGCGGAGGGAGATAGGATGACTGGGGAAGAGATAGGTGACAAGGGGATGGCTCTGCGGCCCGAGAAGGACCGACTAGCAGGAATAAAGGGTCCGAGGGAGAGAAAGCTCCAGACGAAGCCAGATATCGAAGAGAAGGAGAGCACTGGAACTCAGTTCCCGGCCGAGGCAGCGGCAGAGGCAGCGGGTCGGCGGGAGGGAGGGGAGCGTCTGTACGGGAGGGAGCTGGAGGAAGAAAGAGAGGGACGCCAAGGAAATCGGCAGCAGGAAGAGAGAGACAGGGATAAAGGGAGCGAGAGTGCGCGCGCGCGCGTGCGTGATGAGTGTGAGAGATGGAGTGAGCGCGAGAGTGAGAAAGGGAGAGGCTGGGTCCTTCACCCGAGGAACGAACCGAACGAATACACATAGAGAGGCCGTCGTGTGGAGTTGTTGGTGTTAGTGCTCGGTGCGTTTTGCCCGCTGCTGCCTGTCTGGCTCGACTGATTATTATCGCACTGATCTGGCTCAATGCACCGGGCATTGCATGCGACACCCGCACTACCGAAGTCGGTTCGACAGTAGAGCCTCGCTTCCTGTTCTCCATGACGGCTGGGAAAACTATTTGCTATTGAGTCTGGTCTGGCAGTGCTCGGTTTTTTGGCCGCGGACGAAAGCTACACACAGATATGATCGCACTCTCCATTAACGAATAGTTGGTAACTGGTCCAGGTGATAACGCTGCTTTCCAGCCTCCGAATAGCAGGGTAGGAAGATAGCGTCGCTAAATCACTATTGTTGCTCTGGCCAAGTGGCGATAGCTCCAGAACTGGTTCCATTGAGTTGCAAGAGGTTTTGCGGGTGGCAGGCACAATTTACAGGATTTCGGAGAAGAAAACGCGTGTCTCGGGATATCTGAGTGGAATAAAGGCGCTAAAGTGTTAAGTATGAGGTAGACAGCGGGGCTATATGTCGGCTAGTCCGGCGAATGTGAGAGCGAAGAGCGATCGGAGCTGCCTGGGAATGAATGGAACCTGTCGAATCAAGTAGTCTATAGACTTGAGGCGTGTAAGTACATCCACTAAGAAAGCCAGCTCTGCAGATAGCCAATTCTCAGTCCAACTCTATCCCCAATTGCATGAAAATACAATTGTGATAGCACGAC
The DNA here is from genome assembly GCA_910591665.1 of Ectemnius continuus. NCBI lineage: Eukaryota > Metazoa > Arthropoda > Insecta > Hymenoptera > Crabronidae > Ectemnius > Ectemnius continuus. Next base: position 19,762,545 of record OU342859.1, on the reverse strand, counting down.
ATATTTCGCAGAACTCCGCCCTGCGTTTTCACCGACAGATAGCTTTGCCCCATCTCGCCCCATCTCAAAGAGAACGCTTCTCAAACAAATTCCGACTGATTTCATTGATCTCTCGAGTAAGAGAGAGCAGCGGAGAAGGAGAGAGCGAGTACGCGAGAAAGAGAGAGCTGGGATGAAAATTGAGCCACACAATTATTTCAAGCCCCGCGGTCCTCCGATATTGGCAGGTGCACCAGATGGTGGTGCATGCCCGATACCCTTCTGCATCCGCACTCCCGCATCCCCCGCCAATCAATCCTCGCTAGTTCCTACCCCGAGCACTAATTTTACTAATCATTCACTATACCCTCAGCCCACTCTACAAATAATAAATAACCTTCTCAATATTAATTGCACTATTTCTCGCCTACGAACTGCCATACCAGTAAAAAAAACTTTAACAAAACTCCTCAGTGATTGTCCAATAATCTATTAGTGTTTGAAATAGCTGATAAAATGGCAGCAGGACCAAGTCCGCTGCGGCAGACAGTTATTACATTAGAATTTCTTTTCGAACTGCGACTTTTACCTGCTTCTCTTTCCTGTACATACTAGTACTACATGGATCTGCTCAGATCCTTTGGACAGAGACTTTTCTCTCCGTAAGCAAGTTCTCCGTTCTTCCCTGGAAGTCCTTACGATCGGCTGTCTCCGTGGATCGGTCGGTCGGTCGGTCGGTCGGTCCAGCAAGGGAGATCAGAGGCTGCCGGTTGGCCCGACGCGGATGCTGCGCTGCATCCTCTGCGGCATTGTATCCATCGATCATCGCACTCGCGTCTCTCAAGCTCACCCAGCTATCTTGCCGGCTTTCTCACATCGGACGTCGACAGTAGTTGCAAGTCCCTGATAGTACTTCTTTCAAGCTACCAAATTTTTTCCTGGTCGGCCTAATATTGGGCAACAATAGCAGCTTTTTGAAAGGACGCTCATATCTGATAGAGCGGTTTCCCGAAGGAGCAGTCACGTTTCCAACGTCATCGATCTAAGTAGGTGGGCCGAGGACTTGCCATGATCCCATGAAGAAACATAAATCTACGCGAGCTCTGAAGTATTAAGCCGGTAATCGTTGTTAGTGAGAAAGGGAGGAGCTTGATCATCTCATGGCACGTACTTTAAGAGGAGGCTGATATCTGCCGCAGGCTAAAGGCGTCTGGTGTATGCCGTCTTTGCCACTGGCTACGAGGACCGAACCACTGCTCAACAGCAGTCTCGGCCAGTGCCCGACAGCCTAATTCAAAGTCAAGTGCACGTGTCTTTTTCCAATTTAATTTCTCCTCTCTTTAAACACTTTGATGGAAGTAACGCGTCTTTTCGTCTCCCGGCAGGAGCAGCACTCCATGGATTTCGTTAATATCTCCTCACTGACAGTCTTTTCTCTAGCTCTCTTGCTCACCGAGAATGTGTCGTTGTGCAGCAAGAGAGAGTCTGGACCGAGTTAAACGACCACGGCTCCTCCCGGTGTCCGCATATTTTCGCCAATGACGTTGCATTTTATTTTCGCGTCGTACATACACGCTCCTCTTTGTTGTCGACTGCTATCTCGGCTGGCAGAACCGAGAAATGCATATCTGCTTCTGCGAAACCGCCTGAAAGGGAAGCCACGCCTTGGACTTTCTGTGTATGTACAGTTGCTCGTAAAATTGAGCATGCACTTGCATATGCAAATTGCGAAAAATATAGCACCCGTACAAGATGCTCCCTATTTTTATTTCGACACTTTCGCACAAAAATTATGAAACGCGCCGCATTTTTTGAGTGATTTCCTTTCTTGTTTATTAAGACTTACGAAATACAATGAATGTTCTTCTTTAGATTGAAATATCTATAGCTATAAGAGAAAGGGAAAGAAAAAGTGGGCGAGAGCGTTTTTACGGAGGCAGAGCCGCTGCCGCGACCGGATATGCACCAATTGAGTAGGTATAATTGGTTGGAAGGAGGCCTTCGTTTTCACTCACTAAATCAGGCGATTCCGTCGAGAGTGGCAGCCGGCACAGTTTATGCATTATAATTCGAAGGCCTGAGTGGATGCGGTGGCGCGCGCGCGCGCGCGCGCGCACGGGCCATCCCGTCGCCGAGCCGAGCCTTCCAAGGAAAATACAGGCACGCATTCACCAGCCAACACTCACACGTAATCCCAATACAAAGGGAACCGGGGAATCGACTGCGTGTTAATTTCGCGGCGCCCTTGAGAGCCCATAATTACGGCAGCGGCAAAAAATGCGAGAAATTCGGCCGAAACCGTTCTCATTGTTTCTTGCCTCTTTCCATCTTCATGCAACATTGGAAAGCACTCGGCAGAGGAAAAGCCCTCATCCAGTAGAATTCCGATCATCTAAGACTAAGTCATGGAGAGAGCGACTGGAAAAAATGGGAGCTTTTTCGTTTTGTCGATGCGAGATAATGTTGGGAGTGATTGTCAGTGCGAAGAGGCAGTATCTGGTGGAATGATGGAGGGCTGATGTTTTCAGGAAGGATGTTAGCTCGGTTGGAGATTGGTCGGGAGGAAAGAAGGAAAACCGGTAAGCAACAGTGCGTAAAGGGAGGTTTAGGCTCCGAACTAACATCCTCCGAGGGCAAAGCTCCCTGCTGCGACGTCTGGCCCGGCAGATTTTTATTTTATTCTTCCCATTGCGAATCCCCCTTGCCAATGCGTGGGACTGACTGCTCACGCAGCGCAGCCGCCAGCCGATATTTCCACCCACGGCCCACTATGAATTCCCCCCAATTAACGGGTGAGATGCTTCAACGCGTTTTAGTGGGTACCCATCCTCTCTACAGCACTGGTTCGCCAGGCCGATTACTCATGCCCATTTCCACAGACAAAGAACGAGCTTCCTCACACTCGCCGGAGGAACTCACTCTGACTCGGACTCGGACTCTGACTCTGACTCTGATTAGCCACTACGCTTCCTCGGTACACACAACTTTCCCTTCCTCCCATCCTCTTTATATCCAGCGGCAAAAGCAAATGAGCTTTGTCGCTTTCACGACATACACGTGCAGCCTGCTCGGTATTTTTACCCACATTCAATTTTATGAAATGGTACAGTTGGAAATGGGGCCGGGCCGCTCGCTAAGCTGTTCATGCTCCCTGTTTGGGGTGTAACAATCTATTATTCCTCAAATTAATCAATGCTAATCTGCACACAAAGTGTCAGCCGGGTGGAACCATCTCCGAATTGGTCCCTCTCTGTCTTATTGACTCTTCTTTTTTTAGACGCGCTAGAGAGTATTGCACGAGTCTCGAGATCTTAGCTCTTCCGAGTGAACTTGAGAGGAGTGGAGACTGCAGAGTTGACGGCGACCCAAGCCAGACGGCAGCGAGAGGTTCGGAAGCCCCTACAAGTGCTTAGGCTATTGTGTCTGTTTTGTCTAGCAACCCCTTCGCGCGGAGATAACTATAATCTACGTAAGCGTAAACCCATTACCCCTCGAGCTCGAGGAAGCGGACCGACCAGTGGCTAGCCAGCAACGGAAAGCCGACACGCTTATCGCTTCTTCGCTTGACCATCCCGTCTTCGAAGTGAGTCAAACTCTGCAATATCCTCTAAAGAACTACTCATTAGCTTACTAATGCTTTCCTGCCGAAAAACAGGCTCACGCACGACCGAGTTCTTTCCATGTAATCGAGGCAACAGCACTGCCAAAAAGAACATTTCGTGCCACCCAATGCGGTACCGATGGTCCTCCCCATCCCACTTCCCCCTTCCCTTCCCTTCCCTCTCTCTAAATGGCATAACACTCTATTACTCTGGCATTTCGTTAAATCGCGAATTGCAGGTTGCGCGCTCGATCATCGCGTGCGCATACATCGCCCTCTGCATTTTGCACTCCCTGCACTCGACCCTCTGCGCCCTACCTTCTCGAGCTAATGACGACTATGCAGGCTGCGCAAGCGAGTTGCGCTCCTAAAGAAGAGAGTGTTTAAAGCCGAGATGAGAGATGCTACGCTCCGGTCGGCTCCGCTCTACTCTGCTTTCGGGGAACGCGTGGCGTGAGATTGCAGTGGTGCGCGATTCGGTGGAAGTGAGCCAGCCGCTGCAATCTATGGCAATAAAGGGCAAGGAGGAGAGAAGGGTGTGGGAGTAGGAGGCGGTAGTGGAGGCAGCAGCAGCAGGGGAAAAAAAAGATTGGCAATGCAGTGGATACGCAGTGGTGGCGGTGGCGCCGAAAATGCACTGCGGAGAACTGGAGAGGAGAGAAACGCCGGCAGAGCAGAGGACGGCGACGACGGCGACAACGACGAGCACAGCGAGGACGACGGCGTCGGGCGTGGCGGATAACTGACCTCGCCTCGTGTCTAGCCTGCGCGTTCCCGGTACCCTGCCGCTCCCCACCACCTCTCCCGACAGCCCCCTGACACGACACCGACCATCCGACCCCTACCGGATCCAGTTGTCCTCCGCTTTGCTCTCGAGCCACCAACCTCCACCACCCAACCCATACACCTATACAGGCTCCACCAGAACAACCTCTCTCAATTCACACACCTTCGCCCTTTTATTACTAGATCACTAATAGATCATTTCAGATAATACTAGATTATCTGGAGTCGTGTTCAGTCGTTTCAGAAGAGGCGACAAATGTTAAATCTATAACTGATAAAAATTTCGCAGACCCAGACGCGATGACATGCAATTTATTTAAAGGGAGAAAACCTTTTTTCGACTCTGTGTGTGTAATAAGTGTAACAAGATCGTTGATCGGCAAAAACTGATACGTCGATGCTCTACTGGACAAGGATCAATAGACTGGTTAGATGACAATGTATCGTATGTACTGCTGAAGGATCCGGACAAATCTGTCTGTACTACGAGTAGAAGGAAAGATTTCTCGGAAAGGGACCGGTAGTTTTTGGAGCTGCCTCTATGCCACGGTCAAACGCCCGTGTCGCCCCTCCGAAGCCGACCTTACTCCCTCTCTACACCTGCTCTGCACCGGGACACCCAACCCGTACCCGTACCCGTACCCGTACCCGTACCCGCGCCTCTCAACCGCCTAGCGGATCCCTGGCTTACTCGCTCCAACGCCTGTCCTCCTCCTCGGCTCTACTCTCTGCCCCCTCACTCCCGCCGCCACCGCCGCCCGCCACCGCCTTCCTCCTCGTCACATCGCTCTCGAGCGCGAGCCTTCCCCTGCTCGCTCCTCGACGCTAGACCCTTTCTAGCCTTCTCTTCCTCCGGGTTCTCGCTCCTCGCACAGGCTACCTCTCGTCTCCCGTCTCCCGTCCTCGTCCTCGTCCCCGTCCCGCTTGTCTCGTGGCGGCCTTCCGCGCCCCCGGCAGATTGGCAGACGGCAGTCTGACTGTCTGGTTGCCCGGCAACCCGCCACCGCCACTGCCCGTCGCCGGCGATGCCAGGGGGTGAATTCAGCGAAGGCAACGAGACGCTACCCGCACGAACAAGAGCAGCACATATCCACTTAGTACCTTTGCGAGGATTCGTTAGAATTCAAACGAAAAGAATTGGCGAAAGGTGGCGAACCGACTTGATTTATATCATGTACAGTTACACTCACTCCGGAAGGTAGAGTATTTTTTGTGGAAAAGACTGATGGCGTTTAGTCGCTGCCCGAGGGCTGCTCGAAGCTTTCCGCTGAACGTCTGGGGGACAATCACCTCTAGGAGGCGGACGGTGGATCTTTGGGGTAACAAATGGAAGCAGTTGGAGGTCAAAGGTCATCAACTAGCCCGGCTAATTTCGCGGGCGTGTCATTAGCGCGCGTGAGATGTGCGGAGCGTTAGACTGAATAACGAGAGAGCCCTTGGTGCAAGAAGAGCGTATGGCCTTGTCTCCGAACATCATCACTACCCGCTATAATTCGGTGCTTCCATTCATAGGCAGAATGGATTTGTACTGAGGATTTGGTTACTGTCGATTTGAGCAGTAACATATGTAGGAGAAAATGCGGCTGACTGATCCAGCGATAATGCGATCTACCTCGTCCTTCCAGATCGAACAATTTGATTACTTGGCTGTGCTAATCCCGTAAACCGCTTGGTTTGTCGGAAGGGACAATCAATGACGAATGCGTTTAAGGGAGGCTCCTCTAAGAGCAGCAAGAAATTGAACGGCTGAACGGACAAACAGCAATATAGGTGACAGAGGTTTTAGTTGATTGTTTGAAATATGAATGGGACTGGGACTCTCACTCTCGCCGGCGCGCCGAGCCCCGCTCAAGAGACCAAAGTCAAGAATACGGCGCGACTTACTAAAATCAGCGTGTACCCCTTTGCGCTCGCGCGACTGAAACAGTGAATGAATCGTGCGCGATGTAAAATGGAAGCTGAAAATAGAGCGTTCAATTGCTAGCGTGAAGAGTGTCCGTCTGTGAAACGTATTACAAACGTTTGATTGAAATGCAAAAACTGGAAGTGTATGCGTCTGGTTGGCTAGGACGGCTCTCTCGACTACCCATTGCAACAACATTCCTTTGTGAGAAACCAATTCCTCGGCCAATAAGGTTCGACTCGGTCTGACTCATAACGCAACGACTCGATGAGTCAGAGGCCGAGATTGCCAGCAATGTCCCGGGAAGACGTGGCATCCGAACCTGAATCATAAGCACGTTGTCGTCGGGATCCTCGGAATACCTGGCTCCGAAGCACGCCTCGCACGCCTGGCACGCCTCGCGCGCGCACTCCTCTTATCGCCCAGCAGCAACGCCACATTTTCCCCTCGGCACTCTCGCGTAATTATGACGCATCGATCTTACCCGGAGATAAGTCCAGATCGATTCCGAGAAAATCTATTTGCCGGCCGTTTACCTCGAACAGCGTCGAGTCGAGCCGTGCCGAGCCAAGATTATTCCGGAACGCGTATCTTCTTCCAAGATTCTCTCTTATATTCATTTAGCCATAGCAATCGCGCCGCCTACGCCGCTGATAATGCCATGACAATATGAATATTCATAATTCAGTAATAGCGTCAGGATGGAAGTGAGCGAAGCGTGATCCAACTGACACCTGCGCCAACTTGGAACCGCTGATTTCACAGTAACGCCTTTTTTCGGTCCTGCAAGCTGCCTTACTATCGCAGTGGCCGATCGCGCTCACAAACCCACCGACCCTCACAAACCAACTCTTGTTCTCCGCTATCCTCACTGCCCCTCCCGCCTTTCAGCCAAACCTCTGCCTTCGACAATTATCACTTTCTACCGGAAAATTTCCATTCCGACATTTTCGAGCGATGCAACCCCACAGCCGATTGCCAACAGGTACAGTCTATATAATCTACTAGAATATTCTATGGTACGTGTGTGCAATACCCGAGTTTGACAGGGGTTCGCATCAGTTGTTGTTCAAATAATGGTTGCGTGAAATGAGCATGTCCGTTTATTCGAAGAGAGCATGTTATTCCAAGTACAAGGATTAAAGGAGAGGTTGACGCACTTAAGTAAAAAATATCACTTTATTTCGAGTATGCTTAAGACCCGTTATTATAAAACAAAATGTTAGCACAAATGCTAATATTAGTGCAGGTGGGTGAAACCTCGGTACAGCGGGACTAACGTGCTCCGTTACAGAGGTTTTGTCCCACCAATTGCCACACTCTCTTAGTTCGACGAGAAACTTGACTTATTATGTACATTAACACTCCATCTGAAAGTGAACCTTATCCTTGATGTATATAAACTATCTGTACAACTAAAATTACGTGTAGCGTAAAATTAGCACTTGACAAATCTCCATTTCACTCGCGTCGAACGCTCTCGGCTTGCAAAGTGAGTCTCGCAATCACTTTACATGCTCACTCTTCAACAAGAAGCGAATGACTTTCATGAATGTCATCGTTTGTAATCGCAATTCCTTTCCCTTTCACATAATTGTAATGGGAACGGCAGTCAACGATCCGATACTTATCGATCCTTTAAAATCATCTGTGCGGGGATATGCGGAATTTTTTGGCTATGATATTTAGTAAAAAGTAATAAGTATGAATGTCTGTCAATGTAATAGTTTACACGTAAAACATGTTGCCGGATATGATCCATGTACATACACAGCTTTCAGTATGCGTGCACAATTGCTCCTGTATTCTTTTTCTGCCATTATAATTTACAATACATTTGCAATCTGTTAGCTGGATATAATTTGTAAATTTCATCGTATGCACTTCATTTTGTTAATTCAGAAGATTGATGTAGTAAAAAGCATACATGAAGGTTTGTATAATGTCATATTTTAATATCCGTCGTGATAACTGTTGTATCACAAGTAAGAGTACCGTTTCATAACGTCTATATCTTTGACGTTAGTTAGTAATATCCAATTAGACATTCATTATACAAATAAAATAGAAAGCATGGGCAAACAGAATTATTACAATCTCCGGCTGTTTACTACCTGCACACGTTCTGCAAAGTATGTATAGGGTTGATTGAACACGATGTATATTAGAGAACCATAGCGCAACGTAATCACTGTCAAGTTAACTGACTAGAGACTAGATGCATACCTAATGAAATAGGTAATCGATCTATTTTTTCCCTCGGTTGTCAGTTACTAAAGCATAAACAATCGAACAAATGCATCGACGAAACTCCGCTTAGGACTGATCGACGAACTAAATGCATCTGATGCAGAGGAATTCTAAACATGGTTGTAAAGCGAGGACCCCTTTTAACAACAGTCTCGTAATATTTAATGTCTTTATCACTGGCTTAACAAAGAACCCGTAACGTTACTTTCGTACTTAAATATATATGTAAAATCTAGTAAGATTAAATAAAATACTAACTATCGTTATCCCTTGTATAAAATCATATGACAATGACAACCTTTACATGCACGATTGCTCAGTGATTGGTGAAAAAGTGGGAGAAAGGTAACGGGGTTTTGTTACATACTTTGCGGGGAGAGGTGTAGATAGTAAACAAATACAAAATGTCCAAATTTATTTGCTATTACAATCGCCCAGCGTCGACTCACCATTCACAATGATCTTGCTCGTCCGTCAGCCGTGATAATGTTGAGGAAGGTCACGTGAAAAATATTGAATGTTTCCCCCAATCGCGATGCCCAACGTGGTGTCTTATTGAGAAACATTAACGATATAAACGTGCAAAGTTTCGTAAGGCATGGTACACGGATGTTGATGAGTCCGCTCTAAAAAAGAGAGTGAAGATCTGTCACTTGCTAGTTTTCAGCAGAGAAAAATGAATCAACTAATATTTCTCAAAATCTACGCACCTTGTTACTGTACTATGAAATTCTAAGAGTTGTTCTGGCGTTGCAGTGGACGATCCCCCAACATTTTGCACAGGCATAGTTTTAATAGCCTCTTCCAACCACTTCGATAACATCTAGGAAAAAGAATTGCATCTCAGTCAATTGTTGAGATATGATCAATAGTTTACAATCATATGGTAGAAATGTTTACATCTCTATCAGTGAGGGCTAGTTCCAATATGACTTCGGCTACATCTGCCATCATGTACGAAGACAGGGAAAAAACTGACGCGTGTAGTAATCTTAAAACGAACGCCTGACCCTTTTTCCCTATTATTTGCTGCACCAACTGTCGTCGTATTGTGAAATCAGATCGCTCCTAATAATGAGACGTGGAATTAGTAACCTGATTGAAGATAATCATATATATCACGTTCAATGTTTGTATCTTACTTCGTGATTGCGACCACTATGTATAAGATCACAAAAGAATGTCATTACTGAAGAATTAGCATCTTTGTGGTTTAAACTAGCAGCCATTAAGGCACAGTCAACTATATCTTCTATTACTGGTGCGTGTAGAAAAGGAATAGGAGCTTTTTGAAGGAATCTGTAACAAGTATGAAAATAGAATAACGCGTAGAAGAAGAAAATGAAGTTTCAAATTTTGCACCTTGGTGCAGCATCGACTCCTACCTGGCACATAATCGGAAAAGATCGTCCACTGTATCTGGATGATTCTGGAGCCCATTTTGTTCCTGAAGTAGAGTAAATGTAGGCCCAATAAACGCATCCAGCATGCCTAGTAAACCAGGAATACATTCTGGATCTGCAGCATATTCGTCAACTAATATTGAACCAAGATACAAAAAACAACTATGCTGGTGAGCTGCATATAATTCCACAATCTAGAAATAAATGGTATAAAGTCAAGTTCAGCCGTACCGATTATTCACATGATCTAAATCTTCATTGAATACCTGTTTGACAATCGGTTCAAGGAGATATGTGGAATGTTTGCCTACACAACGAACAGCAAATCTTATACAACGACAACACCTTTCCATGAGCCTCGAATCAGTTTGATATGTTGTGCATACGTTCGATAATACTGGCCACATCTACACAATAACGCGATGATGAGGAATAAGTCTTATGGTAAACATACAAATATTTACGAAGAGACTTACTTCAGCGACAACACTTGGACATGGATGGGGTTCGTTTGGATCTTTAGTTTCAGGATTAGTATGCCTAAAAATAGCAGCTAATCTGTCTAGCCATATCACAGGATCAGTCTTTGTCCCTCTCTCAATTGGAAGCCTGGCTTCCATAAGTTCGCAAAGCGGTTTCGCTTGGAACCAACATAATTCCTTCATCGATTGGATCATTTCTTCCCGAGGCAATTTTGCCAGGACTATCGCAGCCCCTGCAAGCAAAATAACATTGGGAAATAAACAAATGTATGGAGATCATAAATTTTGAAATTGTACCTTTCAAGAGTCCAATAGCTGCATCGTTATTTATGGCAAAGTTATCTAGAGAGCGTGCAATTTGTAAGAGCCCCGGAAAGTGTGATGCCATTTGTGTCGGTCCAACACGGCATATACTTAACAGTGCGGTACAAGCCGCACCTCCTAATCCTTTTTGATTTAGGCAGGTCAAGAGAAAGTTTAAAACCGGCTCTGTAAGACAATCGAGTGGGTGAAAACAACGACGGAAAAGGATGAGCCGTGTCTCGCGTCAAGGTTTGTAGTGATTTATTACCTAATGACTGAGGGTGCTTGTCTATCCATTCACAGAGTTCGCCTAGTAAGAGAATACTAGTATGCCTCACTGCTATATGAGTATTTTCTGGGAGATGTAGAATAGCTTCTACTACTTTTGGAACTACATCATGTTCTTCTCTATATAAAATATTTCGCCATATTACATTTCTTCGGGGAAATGAAGAACATTTGAACAGAAATGAATACGTACGGTAAAATATTCCTAGCAACAGCTTGCATTACAAAAAGTGCAGCTTCTGTCGAGTCCCATGTTGGTATTCGAGCAGGTTGACCCTGTGGTCCTGGTGCCCCGGTCAGTGACGCAAACATTTGTCGGAAGCAGTGGCTACTCCCAACGATAAATACAACATCTTTAATAAGTTCGGAAACCCGATTCCTAAAGTCGCAAAATTCTTCACCGCCGCCGCTCTCTTCTACCAAACCCAACTAAAAATCAAAGCCGCGATAGTCATCCTTTATTATTATGTTGACACGGAAACCTATTGAAGACTTTCAATGATAAACTTACATGATCTGGTTCCATCTGGCAATGCCTACATAGCGCGACGATTAGCCTCTCGATATGAGGTCGAAACACCGCGTTTAGGTCATCATTATGTTTTGCGTAAAGCAATTCTGATAAACGATACCATAGATTAAAAGTTATAAGGGCCACCTAGTATAAATAATCTGTGCTAATTATCGACAAAATTATGACACTTCATTATGAAACTGATGCTTACCTCATAATCATGGTGTCCAACACATTTCAGTACAAGGTCAAGAATTTTTATGGCATAGTGCTGCTTGTCACCAACACTACCATTTATCATGACTTCCAGAAAAGTTTCCGCGAGAACCGTAAAAATTCGGCAGTAGTTCATAGTTCTGGGAGAATAGAAAGAAGAATTTAGCAAGTTCTAACGAACCATTTGATATTTCACTCTCAAACACCAATTTCTCTCAACACTAACTTATCCATGTCTTCGTGCGCTACTGACAAATGGTATGGTTCCTCTAGGGCCATTACACGTGGAAAGAGACACAATCGAAGTTGTTGCAATTGTATACCCGGCTCGCTATTAGTGCCACGATTGCTATTGCTATCTTCCTCTAGAGTTTGAAGAATTACACAGACACAATCCGTTGCAGTTTCGTGTAATTGGAACATAGTTGAATGGTCTCCAAGAACCTGCAAAGTTGCAATTATATAAATCCACTCAATAATCCTGGAAAAGGCTCCTTATATTATTACATACTTGGAGTACATATTCAACAATATCACTGGTAGGTACTAAAGGTATTGCATGAACTGTAACCCAACTTGTAAAACACCTTAGCGTCCTAACAAGTATTTGTACATTGTTCCCATTTTCTTTCAAACACATTTTCTGAAACATAAACAATAAATATGGAATGCTTATATTTTACTTTCCTCGTATATATGATATACTGCCACGTACCAAAAAATTTGTAACAGTTTCTGCGCTCTCATTGAGTTCCAATAGAATCTGTTGTCTCCTGTTAGCTCCTAATCTGTGACATAAACTTCAAGTTATTCGCCTTAGCTTAGTGAAGTAAACTTTCTAAGAAAAAGTAGAACACTCTAGTAATTAATACCTAAGGAATCTGGAGTTGATTTCTTCTGGCAATACAGTCATTACTTCGATCAATGACCATAAATTAGATGGCGAGCCACCAAATCTATTAATTAAATCTAGGACAGGTTTTTGCCATGAGGACATTTGTAACGCAAGGTGGGCCAGAGCCAAGCATAGCTGTAAAGAATATTAGATCTATAAGAATCTACAAACTCAACCACCTTTTTCTCAATTCCTACCTGTGTGGTAATGGCAGAATTAGTATGCTCATTTATTTGAGATATATGTTCAATTAAGGAGTCTCTTAGTGAAATATGCGCTTCTGTGGGTAACTCGTGAAACGATAGCTGTATCTTAGTTCTCATGGTTTGTGCAGCAAAATAGCAGGACTGAATGTCCCGCTTATGCTGCAGCATTTCATCAGCTATCTGCCATGCGTACACCTAAAACATTAGCAGAAAAGTTTCACTACTGTGATTCGTGGAGGATCCTTTAGTTTAGGTACATGTAAGTACATGTGTTTGGGACATGAATTTCAGTCAAGATGGACAAGATTTCGATATACGATTTTGGGTCCATAGTGTGCCTCTTTAGATAATGAGGATCGAGCGATAACGAGGTTCACATTGCAATGTAGAGCCGAAGGTTAGGAATATCTAGTAGGATTGCCAGTTCGAATTTTTTGCTCATCACTTGACTAACGCCTAATATTGAAGTCAGTGGAAATCGCAGGGTATGTAGGTGGGCGAAGCGCATTGCCGGCAGCTAGATATAATGTAAAATCGGAAAACACCGCTGGGAAACAACTCACTGATCTCTGTAATTCGCCTAGCCATTGTGACGCTTTTCCTGGCTCGGAAGGATTCGAGTTATTGTACAAAGAATACACAGCCTGATAGACAGTCTCCAGGTCAGGTCGTGAATCCATTTCTCAAGAAATAGTTCCTCGCCGAAAAATCCGCATACAGTCAAATCCTACACTGACAACAGTTCACTCGCTTTCCCGGACGCATACGTCCACCTTGCAGATCCAACCTGTGGGACTGTCGAAAAATCCACTTTCGTCTCGGGGCAACACATATCCTGCCTTATCGACTTATAGGAGATATTGCAACTCCCAATTCTCACTGAATCAGAGGAAGCCGATCCGAATAGATTGTCGCAGATATATCGAATCAGAGTTAATGCGGATAGCGATACCGAGTCTTTCTATTGTCCATGCCCGCGAATTTATCCTTGGCGGCGCGGCAGCGAGCAATTTGCGAACGTTACGCCAGAGAAATCATTTGCAATTTATCCACACGTTAATGCTTTGCATGCCAACATGCCACCCAATACCCAGATGGCATGATGCGAGCGATGCGAGCACCCCAATCCACCCCGATCGAGAGTGGTGTACGTGTATTGCGTTTCGCGAGTAATAGCCTCGCAAACTACAGTAGAAAAGTGGAAACTATCTATGAACCGAGACGTCTCTAATACTGTCCAGTCAAGATCCCTTAGCACCGGCGAAATCCAAAAGACACGCTCATGCCTTCCAACTCTTAAGATGCTCTAGCTTGCCGGAGGATTCCTTTAAATGTCCCGCCTTTCCTCGATTATCCATGGCGTAAATACGTCGTACCAAAGCCGAAATGAAAACTGCGGCATGCTTCGATGTTGAGTGGCGATTCTCAGTGAAGCACAGTTTTGAGGAATCGGCGAAGGAATAAATGCGTCCGAAGTCCGAAGGGTCCCAAGTTGACAGGAACTGTCAGTTGGTCTCGAACTATAGCGGGTAAAGTTAGCGGTATACGATGAATGATTACAAGCTGCCGATAATCGAGCCGACTATTGATTTCACTAAGGTTCTAACTAAAACTTTATTCCTTTTGCCAGAGAACTATTCAGCCGTCTTTCCATCTCTTTTCCTTACAAGTACGTAATCGGATCTTTGTGCCTTAGGTTCCACCGATTAATCAGAAACGGACGGTATCTTTCATAAACCACTTTATCATACACACTGTCACCTTCCTTAATAAGTTCGCCCTCTCATGCGAAGAGAGACTCTTCGAATTCGAGAATAAATTGCAGAAGGTCGAAGCTTCTTTAGAATTGTTAGAATCGTGGGTATGTAGATGATTGGACTTTCTAGATTAATAGTTATGTTAGCTTTTTTACTCCAATACGATAAGTATTTTGAGAACCTTACACCTGTATAGCTGTCGTCAGTTCCTGGCTTGGAACAGGATCAGCAGGATGCCAAAAGCAGCATTCAAAGCAATGAAAGCAAACCAGAAGTACCTCTTCAAGAACAGCACCACTCCAAGGTAGAAGAATCTAAGAATGAAGAGTCTAAAGAAGTTTCGCAAGAGCCTGACAGTGAAGAGACTGTTGAACAAAAAGCTAGTACGGATCCAAGGTACGAGAAATATCTTAAAATGATACAGATTGGAGTACCAAAGGAGGCAATGAAGTTAAAGATGGAACTGGAGGGATTAGACATATCGGTAAGTCTCTGCTAGTCAAATGTTTGCCCCCATTTATAATATTAATATACTTCTGAAATAAAACACCCAGCAAACATTATTCATTATTACATTAAACAATGGAGCAAATTATAAAAGGTTTGATTGGGGTATTTTCCCCATTTTGACAGTGAGCCAATAGCAAACTGGTGCCAAAGGCCAGACTTCAAACGCTGCTGAGAACAAAGGTAATTAGCACACTTGATCATGGTTTAGATAGGAAAGGTGTGCGGATATTTTTACATTATAAAGTATAGTTAAGACAAATAAATCACTATGAAAATCCCAGGAATTTATTTTATTTATTAAATAGATACAGAAAGCAGTGGTCGTCGTAACTTCACCTTAGAACTGAATCATTTGTCCCTGTAAAAAAAGGTTATGAAAAGGTTACATTTACACCGAAAACATTGTTCAAGTCACACCAAGATAATGGTAGATTTTATTTACCTTCCTCTTCTTATCACCACCTAGTTCAAAGTGCTTACACCTCTTGAGTGGGATTTGTTTTCGGTACTTGCATTCTGTACATTCCATCCTCAATACAATTTTCTTGGTAGTTTTTGCCTGAATGAAACAATAACAGATGATTTAAGCCAGTGCAACACTACATGTGGAACTCAATAGAATGACAGTCTTGGCACAATAGAAATAGCACCGATTAAAGACGATTCTTAGCACAACATACCTTCTTTCTGAAGATAGGCTTCGTTTGGCCACCAAACCCTTGCTGTTTGCGGTCGTATCTCCTTCTTCCCTGGGATGCATGTCGTTCCTTGCTTTTCTTGTATTGAGTTACTTTGTGCGGCTTATGTACCTTGCACTTCTTGCAGAAGGTACGTCTCTGTTTCGGTACGTTCACCTGTAATCGAGAGAAGGACAATGTTACTGTTCGAACAGGTTAAACTGAATTTTGCATAGATATGTACGAATTACTCGAATACACGATAAATTGAAAATTGCGGAACTGTAACAGTTTTCACTGATTATAATGTTTCAAGTCGCGTATAAGGTAAATACTAGACGTGTACGGTTCATGAATGAGGTTATGAATACTAACGTCACAACAGGCGAGTAATTTGTATTAAATGAAAAAATATCTATTGGAACTCCTAATGAAAGAAACCCGCAGGAAGAATCTAAACCTTTAGCAATATATAACTCTGTGATTTTAAACATTTTTCCGGATGAAATACGCATGATTTCTGCCGACAATTCACCTACCATCTTGGATGTTTGGAAAGAAAAGGAAACGTATTTTAACCGGAAACCATCTCTCCGGCAGACGGTGAGCATGCGCACGCGTCTCGTGTTATATGAATATCAAGAAACTCTCTTATTTGCGATGGAGATCTATAAACAAATAGCCTGAATTTCGCTTGCCTTCATCTCACAAAATTCAGTAAGTGCAGATGCATTACAAAATGTAACGCGAGCAACGGTGTATATGGATGTGTATAAAGACAATGATTGGATCTGCGCCATTAACAGCCGGCATCAAAATTGGTTTAATATATAAGACATCCAATCAATAAAAGCAATTTTATTTTAGCGCTTGTTTTATCTCTTCGCTCAGGATAAGGGGAATAAGCACCGGGAGATTAACCATTTCGCCGAGTGGAATTTGAGTAACATTCTAATATATATATACACATATATGCGTATACATATATGTATTACCGCGGATTGCATTGAATAAATATGGACGGCACGTTCGAGAAATTCATGCTTTGAAGAAAGATGTGGGCTGAGAAGTACAACCATGTACATACGACCAGTCCATATTTTTTTTCCTTCACATATTATCATACGCAAAGGCCGGGGGGTTATAAAATTATAATTACACTGTTGGCCACATCGATGCAAAATATATAGTTCATCCCTCTGGTACAGATGTACATATGTGGTTGGTTAATACGTATTAGTCTCGCGAAGCGACACGTATTAAAATGGCAATAGGACTATTACAGGAAGTGGAACATTTTTATGTTGGAACTTTGGGAAAGGAAACGGGTACTACACGCAAACGAATGTTGGGCAGTATCCTTTCGGGACGAATATATGGTATATCGCGGACTGGGTCAGATAAGGCGCCTATTATAAATCTATAGATTGGAGGTTTTGGATGCAATTGAAAAAAATATCCTGAAATTTTTCCAAGTAGGATCTGCATTTTGAAAGGAATATTTATCGATTTTTCGCAAAGAGGGTGTCGAAAACGGCGTAGGCGATTCGCAGCGCCGGAGCTTATTTGAATCGAGCGACAAAGCCTCGAAGCAGACGGCTAACTCGGGCCACGAACTCTCGAACCCCTCGTCTTCCGCAGGATCGAATTTTATTTATAGACATTGTGGGCGCGTTAGGTAAGAAAGCGTTCGGAGAAAAAGTAAAACATTATCTGGCTTTATAATGTTGCCAATAACGCGCAGTGGCACGGCTTGAAAGGGCATTAGACTTTCAACCAATCAGGTATTTATCGAGTTTCAAACCCGCGCCATCTTCATTTTTGAACAAAGCCAGGTTGGATGTGCGAGGAGCGAGCCGCGACCGAGTAGTAGTCCGTTTTGCGCTATTCGCGCCACAGTCGTCAGTACACGGCACTCTCCACTCCTGACTGGTTCGACTCTGTCTCACCCTCCTTCCCCCTTTTTCTCTCCCCCTCTGCCCCTTGGGTCTTCGCCTGACGACGCTGCTCTCTCGGGCATTTCGCCGGAAACCGACGCCGCGCGAGGACACACGGAGTTTCGTTACGTGTACACACACGGCCGCCGCTCTATCTTCCTCATCGTTTGTAAGCTCGTACGCAGCAGGCATCTTGCCCAACACACCTATTCACCATGAGTACTAAGGAAAACAACGAGGTCGCTGTCGAGAAGGTGACCGAGAACGACAAGACTTCCGGGGACGCGAAGTGTGATATGAAGGGAATCAAGAGGCCGGCCGAGGTGAGTTTTCTCAAGCTTTTCTCTGAACCTCCGTATACGATATACGATAGCATTCGCCAACCTCTCCTCTCATCTCCTCTCCTCCTCTACCCAAATCCCCGTCACCCATACCGAGATGTCTCCAGAGATACACACGCCGGCTTTTTGAGCATGCTTCCTTCCGCGCCACGCTCTCTTATCTCCCTCTCTGTCGATTCTCCTTCGGATTGCCTCCAATTTCGATGGTTCGTCGATAGCGCTCGCTCCGTTCTCCGTCCTAGAACATCTCACTTGGCCTGTCTTCCCGCTGAATTTTCCCGCTCTCCCAGCAGCCGTGCCGTAATCATTGTCCTCGCGTGCCCCTTGGAGTACACACATCGCTATTTTGCGGCAACATCGTTACGCTGGCGAACGTGAACGGGTGGGCGGGCGGGCGGTCGAACGGTCGCCGTCTCGACCGACTGACGGCATGGGAGAAAAGATGCGATGCCGGCCGGCATTTTCGATCCTCTCCTATTTTCTCGGCGTCCCGAGCACTCCACTACGTGTGTCGACTTCCACTCGCAGCGTCTCGTGCTACAAAACATGCTGACCGCGCTATTTTCCCCATTCGGAGCGGAGGGACGCCATTGTATTCGCGTGGCTACATCGCGATGAGAGAGCATCATGCTTTCGGCTGGCCACTGTTCTCCTTACAATGCCGTCTATAATTATCGGGGTGGTTTTCGCGTTACTAGCCAATATTAAGATCGACCTGATTCCCCTTTGCTTTCGAGCGGGAGGCGACTTTGCGGTTCAGGCGGGATTTCCTTCCACTAGCGCCATGTGCTCATTTCGAAGGCTTACGCTTTTGCATCGTGGCCTCTCCGTAACGCGTTGCTCACGCGACCCTTCCTACCAGCCCCTTCCCGTGCTGTCCCATCGCTCTTGAGTAGGCGCCATTATTAAACGCCAATATCAGCAATATATCTGAAAAAGGCAGGCATCCCGCGCATTTTTCTATCACTCGTTGCTGCCGCCACTGCCGTGGGTTTCCATTATGGCGGCCAAAACCAAGCCCGCGTTCGTCGTGCTATCTTTCTCACTTGCCGACCCGCCTCCATCTCCATCTCCTTCTCTAACACTTGCGCCCCCTCCCGCCCTCCCCCCTGATCCCAGCGATACCACCTCTTCCCCTTGATTCTCACCCCCTCGCCCCCGCCCTCTGCCCCCCCTGCCCCCGACGTCGCTATCATTCGCTCGCTCCCTCGGCATTGGCCGGTTTCGCTTTCTCTTTCTTTCTCGTAATTGATCGATAATTCGTTGTAACAGGGTTAATCGTGTCCGACGGAGAATCGATAGTCTAACACATATCCCTATCGGGTCGACATGTTGCCCTGAAATTGTTTACCGACCTGCGTGCATAAACACCGCGTTGGTGAAGGCTTCCTTCTCGCATTTGCCCATCGTCCCTCCCCCTCCCGTCCCCGTTCCCTCACAGCCCCTTCTTCCCTCCTTCTAAGTTCCGTCGAGTACGGCTTTGCCGGTATGTGCCTCTCTCTTTCCCTCCAGAACACCACGCGCGCAGCCAGCGGCAACGCCGTGCATTATATGCTATAGCCGTCGTGTCTCTCGTCTGACTCACTCCCTCTTCTCTTTCACGGTATATCGCACACACGCGCGCGCGCGCGCGCGCCCGCGCACGCAACGCAAGCAATGAGCGCGCTTACGAACCTTCGAGAAAACATCGCCATGATTTTTCATCTCAAATCGAATCGTCATGCGACGGGCGGCCTTCCGGATAGAGGCGGGGCTTATTTTTAGCGGATAACACGTGTATGCTGGCCGATTAGCGACATCAGCCTGAGCGAGCGAGGTGCAAAGCGACGACCGAAAAAGCCGGCGTCGACGTCGCGCACAACACCCCGTGTCGCAAGGATTCGATACTACTCCGCCGGTTTCTTTCCCTCCCTCTCTCTCTCTCTGTCTCGCTCCCACTCATCTCTTTGCATGGCGGCAACACCACCAGCAGGTCACGTGGAGATAACATGTCCCGGACTACGTGTCACCGTCTAACGATTCTCCTCCGCGTCCTTATTACAGTGTTCTGTATTCATTTACCTTAGAACGCCGTGAAAGGCGTCGGAGGTACGGGCGTCCCTTGACCACCGCCACCGCCACTGCCGTCGCCACCACCACCGCCGGTTGCCGAGCCAGCAAAGCCGCCGGCGCACGTATCGTTGGACGCCGTGTGGACGCCGTGATCTTTTTCGATTTCGGATGATATGTAAACTTAACCGTATATCGATTCCATAGTACGGAGCTCAATATTGTCGGTCTTATCTGTACGTCGGACAGATATATTGGTGATGCAAGCGGCTGGAGATTAAAAGAGCAGGAATCTGAAGTATAAGGTGCCAGCCGTCAGTCTATCTCTGGCCCTTACACGGATCCAATAGATATGTAGTACGGCCTAAAATACATTTTCTTTTGGGGGCGGTGTAGGATGGGACAATGCTGCTGGAAAGTTGAGCCTGTTGAGAAGCGAATCGTGAGAGAACGGAGCCAACCTCCTCCCCTGTAGTCGATAGAGAGAGAGAGAGAGCGAGAGAGCGAGAGGAGCGGGGGTGGGAAGCGGGAAAAATACTTCAGGGGTTTTAGGAATTGAGCGTCCCCACGAATCGATCTGCCACGCGTTTAAAATATGATTAGCCCGAGTGCGAGCCGCCGGATCGCTTTATTGTCACGTGACATTTAGTCCACGATTCTGATTACATTATCGCTTACGATTCCTCTCAATTCAACTTCCGTCGGCAACGACGCGCCAATATATCTGATTTGTATCGAGTGCGTTTGTCTAGTTTTCAGCGATACAGCCCCCCATACTTTGACTAGTACAACTATCTTAACTAGCGCTGCTATTAAATAACACGCTTTGACTAGTACAGTGTCCAATTTCGCTGTTATCAGAAAGATCTCAAAAACTCTCGCACGTTGCGGAAGAATTATGTAATGGTTTCGGAGCATGTTCAGAATCGTTGCCCGAGACATCGAGGGAGACTCGATGCGATAGGTTATGAACATTGGGTTATCTCGTGAGACCCCGTGATTGGTAATGGGTTGATAGGTAATCGGTCCAGGCGGCAGAATAACAGACAGCATCGTCATTCCGTTGGCAGTAGCGCCTGCACGACGCTGTCGCGCAGTCCTCGCCCGCTTTGTAAATGATCGGAAACGCCATGGAAGCATAGCTGCAGCTGCCAGCAACGCGAACGTGCGCTGCTGCTTCGAAGAAAGCGTTTCAAGTTTCAAGATGCATCGTAACGCCTGACTAAAACAATGGGAAGGCGCGCGTGTAACACTAGTACTTGTTTCGATTTTCAGCGGCAATCACTGATGCGTACTCCTCGTTTACATTTTATCGCAACAGGTTCAACGAAGCCACGGGAATAGAATTGCATGAGGCAGCGAGAGTGCCGGCGAGAGCCTGCAATTGTATCAATATAGCCCAGCCGCTCGAGTTTACCGAGCGAGTGTCACGGCGGAAAGCGTTCGGAGCGTTCAAACTTCATTATATTCGGTCAGATATATGCTCGCTTTCAACTTCATTTGGGTTGTTTAGTCATCCCGACTGTATCTTACGGAAGTGGGCAAGCTTGCATCACATTTTCATTTATTCGAAGTTTTCGTGGCGGCAGCTATGTGTGCGCGCACACGGCAGCCGGCACGCCGTGCTCCGCACATCTACCTCCCCCTATCCTCTCCCACTCCCTTCCTCCCTTGCTCTTGCTCTTGCTCCCGCTCCCACTCCCACTCCCTCCGTGCTTGCTTCCGCGCTTCACACAGTACGAACACTTCGGCTTCTGTGAACATGTGCCGTAGTCATCTGCCAATCACTGGGCTCGCCCCACCGTACCCTTACTGCTTTCGTCTCTTCCATTGGACGATGGCTCTTTGTGAGCTTCGTGTCCTCTTTCCCCGTACGACTGATACACACACCGCGTGCATAACGTTACTGCAGGCTACCATGGTCGCGAGTAACGCTCTCTGGGCACGGGTTTAAGGTACCGGCGTTTTGAGGATACTCCGCTAACGACAATGCAACTCCAAAGCGTACAACTCAGTTTGTCGCATCTTTCGACTCCAATCCATTCGCGCTACTTAGAAATATCACTTTCATACTTAACTCCTCTTTCTGCACAATCTTCATTTCTATTATAGTAGCTGTACAAGAAATAAACACCGTTTGCACATTCCAACAACTTTTCATGTGCCTTGGAAGAAATCGATTTCCGAGCGTACCGGAAACGCACTTTGTAGCATCCTCAGGGGTTGCGTGTTATAAATTTTAACTATGCATTCTACATTAGGTCTTTTGAAACGCTATGCTTCTCTCCTTTTTGTACAGGTATTGTACCTTAACGGAAGAATCTCCCCCTTTCATTACCTTTCCCTTATTTTCCTCTGCCCTTTTGTAACGGGAAGGGAATCACCCTCTGCTTTCCATCCCTTCCACGTTGGTTTTCCCTCGCAATCGAAATACTCATCTCATATAATACTATCTCCTACCCATGTCAATGAGATTGTAGACGGCGCGTAACAATAACGTAGTAGTAGCGTTACTCTCCCTTCGCCTCGGTGCCCTCGGAGTATTCGTCGAGCATCGTCGGAATAATTCACCATTGTTCCATGTGGAGTCAAATACAGGGAGTAGCGATATGTTTGAATAAGCGGTCGTAATCATGTTTACACGGCGGCGGAACCAATTACTGGCATTATAGGTCAAGCAGTAGTCATTCACCTAAATGGAAGGAAGGTTGTACTCCGTTGAGACTAATAGGAGACGACTCTTGGCTGTTTCAGGAGAAGAACGAGGAAACGAAAAAACAAAGAAAGGAGGAGAACGGTGACGGCGAAGTAGAGGAAGAGGAGCTTGAAGAGGAGGTGGAAGAGGAAGAGGAAGTGGATGGTGATGGCGAAGAAGACGACGAGGACGACGACATACCTGAAGGCGAAGAAGATCTGGAAGAAGGGGAAGGTGAGTGAAGAGAGTTAGCCGGCCCTCTGCCG
The DNA here is from genome assembly GCA_910591665.1 of Ectemnius continuus. Lineage (NCBI taxonomy): Eukaryota > Metazoa > Arthropoda > Insecta > Hymenoptera > Crabronidae > Ectemnius > Ectemnius continuus. Next base: position 19,739,487 of record OU342859.1, on the reverse strand, counting down.
TCGAGTAGAAATGCTTGATAGATAGAGGGGGAGAGTAACGGAGAGCGAGGGAGGGAAAGGGAGCGTGAGGGAGAGAGGGAATGCGGCGAGAATGTATTGGAGTTGGAAAGGAATAAGAAACGAATGGCTTGGTTTTTAGATGAAGAAGAGGACGATGCCGAAGGTGAGGTAGAAGGTGAAGTAGAAGACGAAGAGGAAGACGCATAATGAAAAAAGGGAAAGAAATATGTAAGTAAGAAGGGAGGTAGGCACATGGCATCGTCGTCGATCTTCGGCAGTCTTCTCAGCAAACACTTACTCTCATATTGAGTGGTTGGTAGCAATGTTGTTGATATCCATCGTGCCCAATCCATATTACTGGATCCTCCCGACCTACAACTAAAAATTACCACTTCACCGGAGTTGTGGTGGGCTGACACACATTAGATGCGGCCGCAATTCTACCGTCTTGGCTCTTCGCAATTCTGGTCGTCTAGCCATCACCAAATGCTATTAGGGTAGTTTGAACGAAAACTGTACATTCGTCGTGAGGAGGGAGCGCCTAAGTAAGTCCTATCGAATCGCAACATCTTGGTTCTTCCGGTATGGCCGTGCCACCTCGGTTGGTACTGCATGCGTCTTCCCAAGGCGAATTTATCGTTTTATCCAAACCACTTGCTAACTGGTATTTGCCGTCATCTGGCTTTCTTCGCGGGACAGTTTTATAACGGAAACTTATTTAAGATATAAAAAGCTCTATTGTATTTAAATAGTGTAAAATGGACATTTGTGGGTGATGATTTTTTTACATTTGAAATCAAATTTACGTTTGTAGTTCGACGAATGTCTCTCACCTTGTGCGCGTGATTGATTTTCCTTCTTCGACCGATATACTACGATATATGTGTAATCGCAGGGTCTTCTATGCAGGAGCGCGAGGCTACGTAATAAACCGAATCCAGTGGTGCATATAACTAATAAAATGAAATGATGAAATAAACCGAGTCGGCAGGACATCTCTCGGCATTCTATGCGCATGGTAATTTAATAGTCTCAACACTGCTTCGTGCTCCTGTTTGCTCGTCGAATGGGAACTTTAAGGTTAATGCAACACTCGCGCCAGGTAGTGTGGATGAGTAATGTGTGACTTTAACATTGCATAATAATTATACATAGCATGTATAAAGTTATGGAATAAGAAACATTTTATTATTAACGATAATATTATGTAACGTAATGTAATGCGGGGAGGTTGTTGCACTTTAGGCTTGGGCATAGAATAGGGAGAGCGTCTTCACCACCCATTGTGCGAGCTGTTGAACCTTCCGTCGATCATTTCTTGATACCTTCCAATTAGAACCTATCTGTAGATCTGCGTGACTGGTTGCCCTTTAATATCTCAGGGCAACAAATATAGAATCGTACATGAGGACTTGTGCGAAGTATTATAGATGGCCCATACGGCATCGACATTTGAGCCAAGCCACCGACATTGACCCTGATATCACTAGCGATAAGGATCGAACCCTGGACGAATACTCTCCCTGTTCGAGTGTTCTTATTCGATAGGAATTCAGTTGTATTTTATGTAGTGTGGTTTTTATTTCGACTACTACCATTGTCGTGGACTACTACTCGTAGCAATGATTCGTTGGCTGTCGCAGAATGAGTGATGTAGCATATTCCTCTCCTGATTACGATAGTTTCTCCGCACATACGGTGATCACTGTCTTATTCATGACGTACCCACAGAATTAGTACTAGTGTTAGACTATTTTTATTGAGTTCGTGTGATTCACTGGTTGCCAATCTCGAGAAAGGTGCTCTTTGTGCAAGAGTCGGTGGATCGTTGCAAATAGATTGTCCATGTTGTCACTTATTTTGGGAGACTGGTAGGCAGAAGGGTGAAGAGACATTGCGGTTACGATACCATTGTACCATAGCTGCATAATAAATAAAGGTAACGATAATTTGAATGCGAGACGATGTCCCACGTTTTAATGTACAAATATTTTCGAATGAGATATAGTTAAATAAAACGCAGTTAGATCAGAGAAAATGATTCGTTCTCGTGTGTAGTAATGGGTTTGATATCCGATGACAAATTGCAGAGGTGGCAGTAGTGAACTGCCGATTGTGGTTTTAAAACCTGTCGTACGAAATTCAAGGAGATGGGGTGGACCGTGTAATGCGTTTGTGGGAGAGCAGTTACTTTTCACCTTGAGACACCTTGCTCTCTGCTCTCTGCTCTCTGCTCTCTGCGTCCACTGTTAGGTCCAAGAAAGCCGCGTGGCACTCTTTTCCTCTATCGTTATAGGCCATACCATCTCCAGCAGCCTCTGTTACTCCACGATTTTATACGCCAGCTACTGCTATATTTATCACGTGTTCACTTCAAGATAGTACCTTGACGATCACCTTGACAAAGAACTATCTTAAAGTACAGGTGCCTCAGTAAAACGAGTACTTTAGCATTCATAGTATACAATACATACGCCATAAGTGTAGGTCCATTTAATTTTATTATCGCAAAACCGAGCCCCGTTTGCAACTTGCCCAAAAAGTGACTCTCGTCCTGTACCTCAAGCCAGAGAACACAGAGCGCTTCTTCGCTCGAGTACTTGACGCGATTCTCAAACTTACTCACTGGTGCTAACGGGTCTTACAATCAATCAGGCTGATCGCCCAGATACCGTTACATCCCTACGTTCGTTAGGTAAGCATGAAAGAAGAAGTTTAAGAGATAAATCTGGTAAACGGCACGTCACGTAAATCAAGTCCTAGGATAAGAGTTTGGTTTGTGTGTTCATAAGTCTTGTTCGAGCTACTTTTGTACAGGATACCATCGCATCATCACTTTCGACGTAACAGTAACCGACACCACAGACTATTTGTGCCCATTCCATCAGAATTGAAACTTTCATTGTATTTTTAAGTAAATACATTTTGGAAAACAACACGGACGTTTTTTTATTCTTCACGGGTCCGTGAAGGAATGTATCTCATCCCCGTTTCGTTACTCTTGAGTACTTCGATTACCGCCGTTGTACTGCTCTCTTGCTAGATGAGTACTCGAGTAATGACTGACCAATGAGTAGTAGTGTGTGTATACGTACTTAATTATCCCCGTATAATCTGTGTGTGACCTCACGTCTTTTGCCTAGTAAATGGATGTGTGTTTTATGTATCCAATGTAATTTGACACGATATCTGTACCTTTATACTGTATGAACTGCGTATTGTTTCACTTAAATACCTTCCTTTTTAATAACTATAAGGCCTCCTGGTACGGCTACGAATCTAGGAATACACAGGGATATGGTTGCTCAACTAAATATAGTTCAAACTTATCGACATTTTATTTAAGATAATTGTATGTAAAATTATAAAGTACTCTTAAGTGTAAGTGTATATAGCGAAGAGACCTGCACTCGTATTTATTCTCATTGTTCATTGAAGACTGTCTGGTGTTGCTTGATAACACCGCTATACTATATATTTAGAGTATTGTGCGTTCCTCGTCTTGGCGACAAATCTTTTAACTAATCCTTTTAGCAGGCATAGTTGCATCTGAAATGCAACGCGATGGATGTCGTAAAGTTGTATGGACGGAACATGCATTGAAAGCCGTGAGCCGGCTTTGGGTGTACAGTAATTGTACGCATTGTACTCGCAAATTATTTCTAAACTGTTTGTATTTACAAAAAATGACTGTAGTGAATACAAATATGTAAAAATAAAACTCGGGTATTTATACAAGCGTACGAAGTGTGTGAGAAGAATGATTACATAAAGATATGCTTGGTTCATATGATCAGTTGTATTTTATACAGTAATGCATGCAGATTGCCTTCCCGTGTGAGCCTTCTCTCTTTATATAGGAGGCATTTATTCGGGCGATGTGCACGCAACAAGTTTCAGTATATTTTGATCACAGTCGCAGAGTGGTATATGTTATACTGGCTGATGCGTACCCTAAATTCCAATAATATTGCTGATAAACAAAGATGTTAACATTAATAGAAGGCACTTTTCATTGCGTCGACAAGTTAAGTATGTATATGCATCCGTTGAGATTTTAAGCCTACGCATTGGTATGGAATGCTGATATTTCCGACTTCCATAAAAAGAACGTATATCTGATAATGATAATAACTTATCACAACCAACCAAATATTGGATATTATAATTACGATTTCACGAAAATTCAATTTAATTTCACAGCGTGCGATCGACGTAGACGATACTGTATCTGTACGTATCGAACATGTGCAGAAATTCAATCAAGTGTGCAAACCGGTTGACACTTTTCTTTGAACGCTACCGCTAAGATTAACAACAGATTCAGCTGACTTTCAGTCGTCGACTTCACGTGTTGGTTTGTAGATGCTATTCAGAGTACATAGCTCTTGGATCGTGTTATTCGTTATTCTTGTAAAACTATCGGTCATGTTAACACTCTCTCCAGCGTTGGTCGTCTCGGCATTCCCGGCCTTGCTTGCCTCCGGCTAAATGACAAAAGTATCAGTTATAAATACATACGCCAGTGTATGGAGTGCGAGAGTCAAATGGTATGTGAATATGCACCTACTTTATTAGAATCGGAAATAGATAGGCCGCTGGATAGATTTTCGGATAATGCGGTACCGAAAGCGGCGAGTTCCGCCGAGTCAAGTTGATTAAGACTCAAGTCAAAACTGTACTGTTGACTATCCATGTCCAATACACTTGTTACATCCGGTCCACCTACACCTACAGCTGTACAATAAATGTGATGATATTTTTCTTCCAATCGATATCAGTGAGTACACATCTTCGTACTATTATATTTATACCAACCAGGATTAACTAGTGGCTGTAAGACACCTTCGGGATAAGTGGGCGCAACACGATTTAGTAATAGTGGGTCTTGCTGCTGTGCTTGCTCTTGCACGAATGGATATTGTTGCGCTATGTGAACACCTAACGGTGCCTGTGGCATTATATGAGTATTTGCTGATTGATATTGCGGCGACAATTGCGGCTGTTGGGCGAGGGATGGATTGTATGGGCTGTAATCCATAGGGGATGGTGTTCGGCCCGGTGAAACTTGAGGCCTACAAAATTCATGCGTTAGATATTCTTCCTGATTAATTACCAAACAATCAAAATGTCAAGTGGTTGATCTTATTGTACCTTAAGGTTTGCATGGAGGACTGTGGTTGTGGCGATGCTCCTCCAATAGGATATAAAGGGAACGACGATGTACCACTTGCAATCCCGCCACCAAACGGGGATACTCTCTCCACTGGTTCTGGCTTTATAAGATTAAAATTGTACTGAATCGGCTGCTTCAACATTGCAGTATCTACAAAGCAATGTTGTGATTATTCGGAAATTCTCAAAGCTGAAAAATCCACTTTACACACCCACACAAACCTTTTTACGAGCGTGGAACAAAAGAACAAGTGCACACTTATAGGGCTATTAGTGCGATTAGTAAATAAAGATACGCATGCGGTGAGGTAATATCAGCAATAATGTCAGTGATAATGATGCATGCAGGGCGTATAATATATTTTCACTTCAAACGTCACTCTGCAACTCTATGAAAAACTTTCGAAAAATATTTGGTAGTCACTAGCAATCAAAGTTAACATTATCGGACCATACCTGATCGACACGAATCACTTTTTTAAAATCTGAAATTGATCATATGGGATCAGAATAAAGAACACAGTCTTTTTGGTCACTACGTGATCATATGTAAATATCGATATATTATGCATTCGTAAAGCATACAGTATGTAAATATATATTTATATATATATGTGTATATATATATAGTGTGTGTGTGTGTATATATATATATATCTTCTCTAAAAGAAGCAGCTTATAAAAACTTTATTACCATACAAATATTGCACATCGTTTAATTGCGTTATACTACAATTACCGTATTGCGGATTTCCAAGTTCATCGTCATTGAACGAGAGCAGAGCCTTACGATATAAAATTTGCCAACTACTTGCTTTGCCCGACTACACGTTTATTGCCATTTTTTCATGTCTCTTCAAAAATACCATTCGATCAATTGATTTCGCGGCAATTAGAAAAAATACAGTTATCCTTAAACGTACAAGGCCACTGCTCTCCAAACCTTTTTTTAAGTATTACAAGTTTTCAATATCTATACAAAATACGATTTTAAAAAAGTACAAAATAATAATCGTCAATACGTGAAAATATATAATAGTACTCTTTGATACAATGAAAATTCCGTATTTTATGATTTCTCCCTTTACACGGTGAAAACGCATTCTACCAAATGCACGCTATGCCGCATTGCTCGAGGCAAGAGAAAATCGAAGGGATTGCTCCACACAATCCAAAGTTGAGATTACTTTCACTGTGTAAAAAGGCTGGATTAATTTGATGGTTAGTATGTGATATGGCGAAAATGAGCGCTGAGACATTGACTTCCCAAAAAATTAGAAATTCACGATTCCTTCACGACATGTAATACATAGTTCCAATGTTCCATTTGAAATTCTACAGATACTCCAAATCCAACCCCTTAATAATCATCAACAAGCTCCTTAGAGTTCGCAGTAACAATCAACAAATATGGCAACTGCAATCGCCAGAGCAGACATAAACTTGTAGCTCCCTCGTACATACATAGGCACGTATACCATGTTAATAGGTCTTTGCCGCAAAGTATGCGATCAATATCGTGGCGGGTGAAACGGGTAGAGTAGAGCGAGGGGCGAAGTGAACGCAGTCAAGGAGGGGTACCAATGTTTCGGAGGGAGAGGGAGCAAATGTAACCATGGTACTTGGATCAATTTTGGGCATACGAAGGGCGTAAAATGCGCGATGATGTCAATGGTACATTGTGTTTAGACCCAGTCCCAGGCAAGCTGTAATATTGAAGAGAGTCATGGAAAAAGTACTCACGCTTCTCAGCTTCTGCCTGTACATGTCTCAAAACTAGCGAGTTCGGGCTGTTATTAAACTTTTGTCTCTTTCGCCGTAATGAATCAGGATCATCTATAAACCATGGCACATTAACCAATTGTCATCGCAACTGACAAGAGACGCGCCGATCTCGTTTCTTGTTAATAAAGGGGCTGCTCCATTCTGTATGTAACAGTTGGTTTACAACAGGCGGCAATGATTTGGAAAGTACAGACTAGAGTCAGCATAGCCGCCGATCGCAGTGTTAAAAATAATGCCGTTCAGCTTGAAATAAAACATCCGGGTTACGACTAGAAGCAAGTATTTCTCTAAACTTGAGAGACCGTGTAAAACTTAACAACTTCAATATAAATAGTAATAGCAAAGCTGGGTATATTTTCAAGAATGTAACACGGTAAAATTCGACTAGAAAAAGCAATGATAACCCTTCGGTAATAAACAACAATATTGAACCGAATTTACATATCGGCTCATCAAGAGGCACGTGAAAGACCGTGGAAAAAATAACAACATGTACACCGACTAGAATCGACTAGAATATATCAGCGTCTACTGGATACCTACTAAAGGGAAAACATGCTTACGTTGTAAGCTCAAACAATCATGAGCATAGACTTCAAAATGCATCATGTAGATGCAGCAGCATCAGGGCTGTGTGAAATTGGGTCACATAAGAATCACAATCACAAAAGCATCATCTTAAAAACTACCATTGAGCCGTATCAGTGATACAAGAAAAGAAGGGCAGTTCTAGTTTTTAGTGTGCCAAACGCGTTCAAACATTTCTACGGACTAAGTTTCTTTCTTGTCCGAGTATATCTTGCCACCCTCCACTGGACTGTAGTAAAAGGACATTTCATCAAATTCAGATGCTGTTGCGTGCGGAGCCATAGATGTATAAAGAGCATAATGTTCAGCTTCGGTTAAGTCCATGCTGTAAGACTCATCACCATCGAGTTTAAGTGATTTTATGCTAGTTGTGCTCGTTATACTGGATCTTGGAGGCTGCAACTGTGGCTTATCCGGTGTAGCACCTCTTGACAGATTAGAGTTTCCTGGTGTACTGAGACTGTGGTTACTGTTTCTGGTTGAGTTCAATTCTTTTTCCTTCTTTAATTTTCGGGCAAAAAATTTTGAGAGCAGACCTTGTTTTGTCTGTTTTGGTAGGGTACTAGGTGGGGAGGGTAAGTTTTTGTTTGGTGCTTCTGCAGGAGATCCTGGAAGGGCGTGGGAAGATATAGGTCGAGGCAATAGTGGCATCGAGGGTGTTTTGCGGATACGCTTCGGTGGTAGTGGTGGTAAACGCTCTTCTTGAGTAACGTCTCTTTTGGGTGCTGTTGTTGGAGTAACACCAATATCTGGCTTGGGGACTGAGACATCCTCGTATTTTCTGTCATTGTGAAGGTCTAGGAACTCTAATGGATTTTTCATAGCCATTTGGAGACTAGTGTATGTTTGGTTATCACAAACATCTAAATCCATGAGAGTACTAGGGTTTTGGTGGAGGGCAGCTTGGGCCAGTTTAGTGTGCGTGTCGGCATAAATTTGATCGAGTTCAGCGACTTGTGACAGCAGTTCATTAAAGGATCTATTGTTTGCTTCATCAACTTCGTTTTTCAATGCAGACCCTTCTTTCTCTTTTAGAGACTCCTGACCTTTCTGTATCCACTTGCCTACTTCGGCATAATTGTACCATTCTGGTTTATTTTTAGCAGCATCTAGATCCTGAGGTAGATCTACACCATCGGCAACAGCATCTGATTTCACGTTTGCAACGGTTCCCGCATTGCTATCACTAGCCTCATAAATCTTATTAATTGCTTCATCACAATCCATGCTCCTTTCTGATGTTTCTGGTATCACCAATACTTCATTATTCTGGTGGTCTAAGATCGTATTCTTAAGTGGATGACTAATATTTTGAACGTTAATCTGATTTGTGTGAGCTACCCCATTACAGGAGTCCAGAGAATTTTTTACGTTGTACAAGTCATTTAAGGCGCGCAATGCAGAGATTTTATTATTAGGTCTTTTTAAGTCAAAGTCGTTATTGTTAAAGTCGTCGGCATTAGGGGGATATCTGGGCGGAGGGCTCGCGAGTAAGGAAGGATCATTAGCTATGATCTTTCCGAATGTGCTATAATCTGTTTTCTTCCTGGCAAACGCTTTCCGCAAAGCCCAGAAAGCAGGCCTACCTGAACCAAGTGGTAACATCTGGAATGGCAGAGGTTCGCTCGTAGCACCATCCGATGGTCTTTTCAGTTGAATGTAGACCTGCACAGGCTGGTCCACTTGCTGCATCCGATAGCTGGGTGTACGAAATGCGATGGCTGTCTGGAAACCAGCATTAACCCAATATAATCAATGTAAACCAGTAACTGCTTGTTTTTTGTAACTTTAATGTAAATTGTATTCACCTGTTTATGTACATGGGTGGGTTGAAAATCAGCAAATCCTTCCCAGATCACTTGCCCATCTTTTTCCTCAAAGAATCTTACTTGTATGTCCTCCTTTGCAACTTTTTCACAAAGTAAAATCATTTCCATACCACCAGCCACAGAAGCACTACAATGACTCAACTTACATATAACGAGATCGGACATTGCCTCTGAAAAAGGTTGTAATTTGATAAATCAATATTGCGGGGGTTCCTGGATGGTTGACAAGCACAACTACTCACTTTTATCAAAAATTGGATCGGACACAACTGGTGGCAATGGCACATTAAACTTTCCCTTCTGGGAACCCTCTAGGAATACTTGGAAACATAGCCTGACAGCATTTAGATCAATGCTAGTTGGTTGTTTCTTATGTTCAAAACCAGCTATGGAAAAAGATAAATAGGAACAATATGTTTTGCATAGTTCATGAGATATTAGTTCTTTTTGAATGTCAGATATTTACTCCTGAATGGGTCCACTCTTATTTCTTCCCTTATTCTAAGAGCCTCCTCTATGTCCTTCTTCTTTACACACTGAATACCCAAGTTTGCAAATGTAACAGTCATATTTTCTGATGATATTTCCACAGTACACACACCCCTCTTGCACGCTTCTTTGCCCACAAGGTTGTGAGGATGAGGTCTATGCGGTTGATCTTTTGTGACGCATGATACTACTACTACGGCACGGCCTTTATATCCCACTATCTATAAATATAAGTTTTTCGGTGGTTGCTGTTGGCTGTACTTCTATCGGAAGTATAAAGCATGGAACTTACTCTAATACTAGGAAAGGTTTTATTCTCAGGTGTGCTATTGACACCGGGTATGCTTCCAGCTGATCTGCCTTCGCACTCATAGCGAAATCTGAGTGCTTTGCTAGCAGGCTGCTCAATGATTTCCACATACGGCAAGAGTCTTCCAGTGTTCATTTCCACGGGTGGGGGCTCCCTGCCACTAGATTCCACAAATCCAGGATCGGTAGTTTGGATGACCTCAACTTTTAAAGACAGATGTCATCATTAGTTCCGAGCAGATTTCGCGCGATAGTCTACATTGTCCTGGCAAATCGTGCTATCTGCAGTACTTACTGACATCACTTATATTTATATTTCCATCACTCATACCATGGAACTGTTCCATGCCTGGTAGTTAGTGCTCAATGCATTGAACTGTTGCCATCTGAAATGGAACGGGAATATCTTTTGTCAGTAGGAGAATGGCTGAGACTGAACTCGGCTGATTTAACATTCAAAATCGGATCTATTGCAGTTTATCAATGGAAGGAATATCAATCGGTTTGCGATTCTGCCCCGAGTGTCTCTCACAGTCGCGCTCTATCGCGCTGGCAATTTGCAGGCATACTTCACTGACATTGAGCGGTTTTCGTGATTTTTATCAAGCGGCCAGATAGTACGAGTCAGACTACATCCGTCGCGGGCGCGCGATCCACGCCGCGCGCTAGATTCTGCATTCGTGGAATATGCTCTTGTAAAAATGAATCGGTCCTGAGACCGTGGTTTCCTCCGAACCGCGCACCATCTTCACGCGGGCTATTACGAACAGGTGAACATGAACTCACCGACGATATATAATAAATATACGTGTGCGCCACTGGCCAATACCTACTAGGAGATAAGTAAATCGCGCGGCAATAATCGCCTGACGAGGAGGATTCGGTGCGTTCGCCGTCCTGAGGAGATCGAGCGCAGTTCTCCGACAGGCACACTATGCATTGAGCATATTTTTCAACGTTGGCTCGAGTGACGCAACCGAGAGAACGAAAGAGAAAGAGTGAGGGAGGGCGCGGGAGGAGGAGGAGGAGGAGGAGGAGGAGGACGATGATGAGGGGTCGGGGGAGAGAAGAGGGACCGTATGTATGTATGTAGCCACAGCGAGTGTGAGAGAGTGGTCGGAGAGCGGTTTGGTGGGAGGGAGGGAGGGAGGGAGGGAGTGGGTGGACGGGGGGGCAAGAAGCAAAGTAGGAGGAAGAGGGAGATCACGGAAATTGACGCGCTCCGATCGAGAACAAACTTCGAACCCGTGAAATCCGAGGGGAAAGCTTGTGTTTCTTTTGCGCGGATTATAAAGTAAGGGAGCGGTTGGTCCGAGTGATCAGAGAGACGACAGCTGTTCACAGGTATAGTTCCAGAGGCACTGCAGCAGCACACAAGTGTCCCGAGGGAAGAGGCGAAAGCAGTGCGGTGAGCAGAAGGCGGGAAGAGGGAAGCTGCGCTGATCCAATCATTATTTTGGGAAAGCCTAGGCTCGTACGAGTCGCGCGGCTATAATTAAACTATCGTAGGACAATGTGACGAGAAAGACTTGCCCCCAGCCCGATCAACATGTTCACGCACTTTCGAATTCGAGAGTGCGCTGCCTCTTTCGTTTCGTCAAATCACACTTGCTCTTTTTCACACTTGCTTCTTACCGAGGCGGGCCAAGGTGAATTATTAGAGTTTCTCTTCCCCGTACTCTTGCCTCTATTCAACTTGACTCTTGTGTACATACATCTCGCGCCTTCGAAAACGGAACCAGTGGCAGCCTCTACCGAATGGCGCCAAGTACAGCTTGTTCCTCGAGTATCCGGCGAACAGCCTACCAACGAGATCTACGTTTCACTGGTGCGCACTCTTCCTCGAATAAGCACTCTGAATGTTCGTGACTAGGAATTCGATATAACGCGCTGGCACATCTCTCGCAAGACTTTGCCGCCGGACTGCAATCCCTGATAGTTCCGGTAGCTTTGCTATTGTACGCTCTTGCTCGCTCACTAGCAGAATCGAATCGCGCAAGCCAGAGCGGCACACTCTTGATTCACGCACTCTCCCCAACGCTCGCTCGCACTTCACCCTCCGAGGCGAGCTTCTGCTGCTTCTTATTCTTATTCCTCTTCTTCTTCTTCTTCTTTTCCGCCGGAGAACCGAGAGTAATCTTTCGAGTTTCCTTTTTCTCTCCTCGACGGACAACGATTCTATTCTCTCTCTTTAATCTCGATAAAGGACCGGTGGTGTGCGGGGTTGATAGGGTTGAAGTCCCGGCGCTGCTTCAGTGTTTCGAGTTCGAAGACTCTAGTCTAGAGGCTCGCTCGTTCGATTTTACGGACTTTTACGGTCTTCATTGGCAATGTAGCGAGGAGTGGTGATGCGAGCTCTCGAGAGCTCGTTGCTTGCAACTCGCGTCGAAGTTTGTCACGTGCGAATTAAAATCCAGGGCCGTAGTGCCTCCGCGCCAATACCTGGATCCTCCGGGCGATGAGTCATGCACAATTAGAAGAGTCAAAGCGTATGCGCGTTGAGCTCGGTGCTCCACCAGGATGACTGCAGAAGTAGGAACCCCCGCCCCATCTCATACCGAGACTTTCAAAAAGTTGCCACTTCGAAACCTTAATAAATATTATGAACACGCACTCAACTCAACTATTCTAGGAAGACGCTGCCTCTATACCTGGCCAATCTTGCGGTTATATAAGCCGCGCAAAGCCCAACCTGCATCTCATTCCTCTGACTCGTAGAGATACAGTTCAATCTACTCCGTAGCACCTGCACAGTATTATAAACTAAAACTGGAGAGTGTGGCCACTTGAATCTTCCAGTATCATAGCTAGTTTCAGCCGAGCTAGAAAATGATCGTCGGTTGTTCTTGAGCGTTCTTTCGGTTGGTTCCCATAGCGAAGACATAATCGTATCGACAGTCGACGTGCAAAGCTAGCAAAAGTACAAAAGGAGAGGAGCAATCGTATTAAAGCAGGATGTCAGAGAGTGGCTTCATGTCGAAGAGTGCATCTTCCCGGCGTGTCATTCTCAGGGAAGGGAAACACGCCGAGAAGAATTTCGCGCGATGCGTGCGACGTAGATTTCAAATGTACACGCAGCTGCCCGTAAGATGCCAGAGTACCAGCCCGTATTACAGCCCGCCGAGGGCTAGTCCCTTTATATTAACAGGTCTTACGGCACTCAACCAACGCAGCCCCATTCTCTCTGCCAAGAGTACACCCGAAAGCTCGAGATGTAGCTCAAGCTTTAGGGCAGTCATCACGCCGCGTTGTAAAAGAAGTCTCTCTATGATCGATCTCTCGATCCCTAGTAGCGCAGAATCGGAGAACACCGATCCCAGGTAAACCTTCCCTCCATTCAAGCTCCATTCAACATTCATCTGCTATCCAAACACGACTTTACGGTTCTTCTTGGAAGCACCTTTAACCTTTTAATTGAGGATTCATGTCGGTAAATCTGAAGTTGGGATTACAAGGCTAGTTTTCTTGTGGCCAGATCGGAGAATAGTTCGGCGAGAGGGAGTTCGGAGGATGTGGGTGATCGGGGCAAGGAGATGACGAGTAGCGAGGGTGGAGGTCAATGGTTAGAGGTTCTGAGCATGGCCGATTTCGAGGAGAACGGCTCTCGGTTCTACCAGAGTCCGAAGGAAGCTGCCAACCTCATTTATCACTTGTTAGTGGTGAATGCCTGGAGGCACAGTCGCGCCGACGTCAAACATCTTCGAAGCACGGTGAAGAAGCTTGATCAGCAGGTGGACCACCTGCACCTGCAAATCGCGGTACTGCGCAAGCTATTGGACACCGAGAATAATCGTGTCTCGAGATGCACCGCTCAGATCCATCGCATCAAGTCCGAACTGGACGACGCACTGCGCGAGCGAGATGCGCTTAAGACGGTAATTGACCTCGAACAAAGCTTCTCACCTCGCGAGTACGTTTTTGTTTACTCGGCCGGGGGAGCCCAAGTAGTCTATATCCTATGGATGAATTGATGCTCGAAAGTGGCTCAGAGTGGCGATGAGTGAGAGGGGGAGAGGGCGAGTGCGAGGGGAGGTGGGCTGCTGCTGGGACTTGAAGTCCGAAAATACGCGAAACGGGCTTTTAGGCGTTTATGTTATGGAGCGGTGAAAGACATGGATGGTGGTTGGAGAGCACACCGAGGGCCTCTGGTGCCTGACAAGTTCGCTGCCGACGTATACGAGAGTTCAATGACGTGCGTCTAACTACGGGGATGACGCTAGCCAGAGAGCTCGCAGTGCGCCTTACCGGCGACAAATACATAACACTTCCCGGAAGAATGCATTTCCCAAATGGCAATCCTATTTTCTGGATAACTCTGGCTTAAACTTCAAAAGCACCGATGAAACGTACTTCGAGGGCTTGCCATGATGATTTACGATTTAACAAGAGTGGCACAAAGTTGGGTGCCTTTGTCCGTTGGTTGGTGGAGTTGGGTAACCGGCCAAATTTCGAGCGGCTGACCCGAGAAAAGAGAGGAGGCTTTTGACATAGGGGAAAAATCTAGCTAGGGTTTTACCTCGGGAGCAGCGTCGGCTGCTTTATCCGGCGCTGTCAAAAATATGTATACGCGCGGTACGAGGCCATTAATTAGTATATATAGTGGAAGCGTTCAACGAGATGCTGGCATCGGGCCAACGGCTAATTGTGAAGCGAAAGAAGAAACTGCTATCGTATCACGGGGACACCACATCGGAATAGATAAAGTCGGGCGAGCATATATGCGCCTCCTCCTCGACACGCACTCGTGGCCAGTGTCCGAGATTAATCAAAAGTCAGATCGGATTACCGTTCCTTATAGGAAAAGGAAAAGATGGAGGAAGAAGTGGGCAGGCTCGACGATCTCGCCGTGCAGCGTCTGGTCGCCACGGAGAACGTGCGGAATGAATTACTCACTGCACAAAACGAGCTCAAGTCCCTGCACGAACAGATCACCAAGGACCGCGAGAAGCTGCTGAAATTCCGGGAGGATAACAGAGTCCTACTGGACGAGGTTGATCTCTCATGATTTCCTTTATTTCGCCTTAGTTAACGTAAGCCTCGGAGGGGTAACGCTCTCGAAGTAGAGTATAGTGTGCGCGGTCTGTAACAGAGTGTTTGCACCCTGGAGTCAAGGACCACTGTAAAAATGCATCATCCAGGGTGGTGTGACTCATTGCTGTGCGACCGCACCAGAGAAAGAGGCGAGCTTCCAAAGGGGGTAACTGTTTACCCCTTAGACTTCTAGCCGCGCTACTCTACCGCGAAGGAGTGACTCATTCTTTCACCCTTCCATCCCACCAGAATCGATAGCTCTCCGCATACCTATCCCTCACCTTTTTTACCATCTTTCTACGTGCGCTGAAAAATCTGCGCGTATTCCTAATTTACGGGAATACTTGAAGCTGACCGTAGATAGGGCAAAGCATGGTGAGACTGTACAGCATGGCTGAGTCAGACACTTTGCGTTTCACCGGTGACTCAATATCGCACAGTACTCCTTCCGCCTCTACTAAGAAAAGGGATCGATAGTTGCCCTATTAACTCTCACTTGCCCAAGGTTGCCATGGTGGAATGGCATGATAACGCTATCGCTCGTCATTATCATCTTTAGCCTGGTAGCAATCCACGCGAACTTTCGGAATTTCGAGATTCTCACCGATAGTCAGCTGTACGACCCATTTGTGCCGCTTGATTATTAGAGTTTCGTTAATCGAATCGAGTCAGTAGTTCTACTAGCAATAAATGAATTGTTTCCTGGTTGGCCAGGCTCTTGACAGCCTTGTTGAACTTTATATCGATAACAGGTGGCTGCTAGTAATGCTGTAGTCATAGAACGCGGTGTTAGAATTTTGAAGGCAGAAGACACTATCGAAGACTTGCAAGTCCGGCTTGCTACTCAGATGGCTTTAGTAGATACGACCCAAGAGCAATTGCAGCGCTACAACAGGTAGACTTGGAAAATGAATAGCTACCACTACTGGTACTGTAAGGAGCTGAATGAGCAGTTGAGCCCTAGCCGGTAATAAAATTGTAGGGATCTGAAGGCAAAGGAAGATGAGAAGTTAGAATTACAGGAGCGCGTCGCAGCGCTAGAACTATCAAAGGAATCCTTGGGATCACGCACGGCCTTCTTGGAAGCCGAATTGGCCGAACGCGAGGCGAGCTTGCGACGGGTTGAGAGTGCTTTCAATTCCCAGACGTAAGCCCAAGTTACATTCTACTTAGAGTTGGAGTAGCGGGAGCCAGCCGAATGATATGTTTACGAGTTGATGTTGGGCCGCGACAGGGCCGAAATAAATGAGCTAAGGGAGCGTTTGGTGCAGCAATCGCAGGAAGGTGGTTGGAGCAGCCGGATGTTACAGATCGCTGGTACCGTGGTGCGATCGCCCAGAATGATTCTCCGCACTCTCTCATTCCTGAGTGGTCCACCTCTGTTGCCCTAGGTGAATACACACTGGCATAGCGCGGCGGCTTCATCAAAAGTACATACATCCATCGATCCCCAGGCTTGTCAATCGCGATAATGGCAAGGCCGATCTAGGTCACACCGCAACGAGCATGGCTGGGTTACTCCGTTGCAAATCTGGGCATCACGAGAAAGTGCTTTCGAGGCAGTCGCGCCAAGGTTGCCGATGGAAACGGATGTCTGACAGAAAATCGTTACTTAAGCTGGCAGAAAAGCTCAAACTTTGCTCGAAGACACCAGCTCTCCGATTAAAGAAGCTTCTTATCGCGGGACTTTGGCATATTTACAAGGATTTTTGCATTATTTATTGCATCGCGTATTTTTATTATTTCTTTACACGTGCCAATTGAAAATACTATGAAACTTTCTTGATTAGCTAAATTTGTTTTGATACCTTGTTGGAACGATGGGATTGTGGAATATCTCGGATATGTGAAGAAGGGCTTGATATGGATCGAAGGAATAAAAGTTACTGTTGCATGCTTTTTTAATCTATATTTTACAGTTTTTCATGGTTTTTCGTCTAACACGGTGGACTGATAAAAATAAGGTACCATCAGCATGTTCAGATATTGGGAGCCCAGGATCATCTTACTATCTGCGAACAAATCTCCAGTTCCATAAAGCTAGAGTAGTTCCATCCGCAGAAAGTTGCCATGCTAACGGTGTATTATTTTTCTCAAGACACGTTACTGGTAGGTCGTTAAGTCCTAAGTAATCACATACGAGTGACACAAATACGACGTGTCCCGATCACAATTCGCATTATTGTGTCTGTAAGTACAAGGTAGAATAATGGTTTTCGTTTTGATAACAATCAACATCGGTCGTACCGCGTCTCTTTTGCATTATGTTTCGCTAAGTTTGAGTGTATAACTTCTGCCTCGGGCAAGCTGTCTCGTATAGAGTGGGGGATGAAGATACGACGCACTTTCGAGTGGGAGATTCGTTCTTGTTATCACAAAGTCAGCTCAGGTCGAGTATATTGTTGCCTGTGTTGTTAAAGAGGCATTTTATTAGCCGTTCTAAAGTACTAGTATTGCATACATCGATTGAAACGACAAATAATCCATTTTTCATCTAATATTTCGAAATCGCGGTCGATCGCGCTCACTGCCTGTTACTATGGCCTGTGGCAGCGATCATAATGAAAAGTAAAAAATACAGCGCGCATTACTTTTAGAATATAACGAACCCGGTCTACTTCAGCGCACGTACTAATCAACAAATGCTTTGCATAATAGCCTACTTATAGAATGTAAGCATTGTCTCCACCTTAGGCTTTGACTTGCACTGCATGTATTACCCAAGGTACGTACACGTGATTAACGCAAATGCAACTATGGAACGCTTTAATGAGAAGCTTGATCATTCATGCAACGATCTTCTTCGGACTGACTAACGCAAGAGGTAATACTGTATGAGGATACTGCATAGAAAAAAATTCTGTCGCGCGGAATCTCGGAAATTTGTACAAGGAGATTTTCACAGACTTCCCGGTAAATACTCCATCCCTTCTTATCTAAAAGAGTACCTATAAAAGAAGTCATTTTGATTCGTATACGCGATGCCGTTGTGCATCTTATAGCGTTAACATCACGTATCCGTGGGAAACTCGTGGCTTGAGGAACGTGTTCATTTATTCTTACGAGTAACAAAGTTAACGATACTTTAGGCTACGACAAACCTCGATACAAGAAATTGAGCATTCGAGATGTTCTTGTGCCATTGCTCCTTTGCATCGCGCCGTTTTATAAAAACGTATCCCGCAAGCCTGTAAGAACTGCAACGTTTATGTTTTGATAGATTGTTATTATTGATAGTCCCTTTAGCGAAACGAAAAAAGGTAATATCGAAAAGTTCTATTTCGTGATGTATCAAAATGTGCAATAGAGCGGTTCTTCATTTTTTCGGGCCGTGAATCATACGGGATACTTATTACGAATAACTTCTTTAAAATCAACACTTAAATTCCTGCCGACAGACGAAATGAATAAATCACTAGCTTAGTTTTGTATTACGCGTTTAACTAGGCAAGACTAGAAATATACTAGACAGTGTGAATGCGCGTGTAGGTGTGGCTCCCATTAGATCATACCGAAACCTTCGGTGCCTTCGCTGATCGCTAGTAGCAGGGCCCGCTCAAAGTGGTCGTAGCATTCGTAGTCGGGTAAGCAGAGTTGATTGAAGCTGCAAAATAGAATAGTTTCCTTACAACAATCACACTGCAAAAACAACGAAATATTAATTTAACAGCAGTCAGGCTAACACTTACCAAGTATGGGCGGTAGGTAAATTAGCGAAAGTAGGCGCTGCTGTAATTTGAAAGCGGGGACTCAGTTGCTGGAATCCACCCGGTGGCAACTGCGAGCAACCCGTTGTGAACTGCAGCAATCGGGCCATTTCCTCTTGTGTGAAATTACTGACTGCTGTCCAGAACCAATCAAGCACGCGCAGGAATTCTGATGAACTTCCGTTCGCTATGTGATGAGCACGCAAATCTGCCACGCTGTACTCGCCGGTACCACACAATAAGAGCTACGGAAAGCAAATAATGATAAGATATTGGCTTTTTTATAATAGCAGGTCGGGTGAGCCTAAAACAGACATACCTCAAGTTCATTCTCATCAAATATTCCCAAAAGGTTGTCGGGTATCAGCTCATTGAGACCACGCAAAAAGTGGTCCACTTCGTTGCGGACTGAACTGGCCAGTCGGTGCTGAGCAAGTGCATCCAAGTAGCGTAACTTCGTATCGTTCGTAACACGGACTTTAGTTCCTCCGGGAATTAATTCGGCTACCTGAAGAAAAATCATGCAACTTGTATTCTACGAAAGATCGAAAAAAGTAGTATATCTTTTTGGCGACTTGTACTTTTAGTAATTGACCATCCTTGTCGTACTCCTCTTCGACAAAATACAATTCCATTTCCTCGACATCGTTCTCAAGGATGTACTTTACCTTACTCAGGTATAGATCGGGGTCGTCTTGTTCAAAGTACTGTCAACACACGAAAAATATGAATGTCAATTATTGGGGAGAGACTGTCCAGTTCATTAGTAAAAGTCGCAATAATTTCTCACCTTATAATGTACTCGGAGGCCTATGATCTGCGCAAGGAAGGATCTGGTGAACCTTGCTCGTACCAACTGGCGATACGAGCCTCCGAGAGCCGATTCGTAAAGACACTTTCCTACGATCCTTCCCGCGAATTCATAATGTTTCAATTTGAGGTGTGGTGGTCGTTTCGGGTTGGGATGTACCAATGCTTGCTGGGTCTCACCGAACGATGCGAATAAACCGTTCCCCGAGTCGAAGAGGGCAGCGCAGATTAATTCGAACCATTCTCGTCGCACACCACCCCAATCAACCCCTTGCAGGAACAGTTTCTTGTTTAGATTTTTTGGTACCAACTTGATCTTAATTTAATACATTTTAGAATAAAATATTGAAAATTAAAAACCTTGTTCGCCTTGGAATGTAATATCAAAATTTCTGCACCAGTCACTCACGGAGAGGCCCTTCGTTGCCTTCATTGACTAGGCAAGAGGAAAAAGAATCAATAGCCGTTACTCCTTTTAGTCTTTTTAATGCTTACCGATTCGAGGAGTTTGTCCCTCTGAACTTTCATCGACAGTTTCTCGTGGTCGTGTTTCAAGTTGTGTTTTCGCACTTCGTGGTAAAAGAAGTCCTGCTTGTCGGCGAAGGTCTCGCTGCCGCCGATGTTCTTCAACAGGAACAGTGTGAACGTGGCGGCTATAATGTCGCGATAGAGCGAGATCAATTCCACCGGTGGCTGACAGCCGTCGTCGATCGAGAATGAATCGTAGCCATCGTACTGATTGTTGGAAACATCGAAGTGGAACTAGGAGAAATTGCTCGCTATTATATGTATACGAGGATGGCTTCATTGTATTCCTCGAGGCTCTGTTCACGCTGATATTCACCTTGGTCGAAGGGCAGAGTCTGAAGGTGACGAGCCTCTTGGGTATAAATTTCAGCAGATATTCCTTAATGGTCAATTGTTTCGGGGAAATGAAACAAAAGACCTTCTTCGGTTTCGAGAATCGTTCACCCTGCATGCCCAAGAGTTTTGCTACGTAACAAATGTCCGGGTCTTTCGAGTCTACGTTGTTGTGCACCATTCGCGCGACGGTGCCTAATTTACAACAATCCCAGTCAATA
The DNA here is from genome assembly GCA_910591665.1 of Ectemnius continuus. Lineage (NCBI taxonomy): Eukaryota > Metazoa > Arthropoda > Insecta > Hymenoptera > Crabronidae > Ectemnius > Ectemnius continuus. The sequence goes on along the minus strand of OU342859.1, from coordinate 19,718,682 downwards.
CTCCCAACGCTATTCAATAGCAGATATATATATCAAGATTATAGAGAAAACTTGACATACTTTCAAGCACGATGATATCGAAGTCACCATTGTGCAGCTGCAAACCAGCCAAACTGACCGCCGCGTGATAGCAACCGCCCTTTGGAAAGCTGACTTTTAATCTGATCCTTTGATTGGGCGGGTCATACTCGAGCTGTACACGACAATCTATAACGGCACCCTTTTCTATCGCGCTACCAATCTACAATAAGAGGATCCAATAAATCATTGGATGCGGGTCTGCCTGGCTGAATGGATTAGGTGGATGAGAATCTAGGAGATATGTGTTGATCGCTTGCCTGAGTAATGTTAACGTCGTATCCCTCCGTCGGCTGATCGCCGGGCCCGAATATGCACAGATTATCGTACTCGTCTCGTGGTTCTATTGTCATGAAATGCGGTATACCCGCGGTGCAGACAACCGTAGAACTCTGCCGTACAAAGACGGTCTTGTTCGGATCGGGAGGACCTGGCCAAGTAGGAGATTTGAAAATCGTAGCCAAAGCTTCCACGAGCGGCCGCACAATATCTACGTACCAGGTAGGAAATTTTTCACAAACGGACTGCCGTGCACGTGACACGAACCGATCAGCACTGCTATTCGATATTGGCCAGCATGGCGGACAGTAAATTTCACCACTGCGGTGTTTGCAGCAAGAGGGTCGGTACCCCCGAGTTCTATCAGAGTGGCGACGCGCCTAGTGCCCTCGGTCACTTCCACTATCAGATTATCTTTGTCACAAATTGGATACGGCTGCCCGTTTCGCTGATAAAACTGTATGAGAGATGAAGAGAGACACATTATTCCCTTTGAAACCCGCGCTTCTCGGTCGTTCTAAAGGGTAGTTCATACAATGCTTTTCGCGTGGTCAGACTGGTGCGTCCGAAGAACTTTTCAAGCAAGTTGGAGAAGTTCCCAAGGAAGGTTTGCGAGAAAGGAAGTAATACTTGGAAGTAGGATGCGTCCGAAAGAAGGAGGGGGGGAGGAGCACTCGGGAGGAAGTCTACTCACCTTCACCGTGAAAGTCATCGTCTCGCCGACAAGCTGCGGTTCATCCCACTCGAAGTGCACGCGGCAGTTGCTCGGCAGCAGATACTTCCCCGTCACATATTGTAGAAGGGAATGTTTGGCCTCGGGTGCCAGAGCGGGCTGTGTCATAGCAGCCAGGGTTACCAGCCCTGCCACTGACACCGATACCACTAACATCCCGCCTGATAATTACCCAACAATTATCCATTACTATCTACTCTCCTTATTCTCCCGTGAAATGAAGTTCGACTGCGAACTTCACTGCGTACGTTTGAAAAAGTGCAAATGAGAAAAAGAGAATGAAGGATGCGACCTTGGTGAGAGCCGCGGAGAAATCTCTGTCCCTTGGCAATGACGGGAGAGTGAATGATTAAAGAAGGTCAAGAGAAGAGAGCTCTGTGAGTTCTGTGTGTGTTGGGTCTTTTTTCTCATATTCCTGTTGGCGTAAATGGGGATAAGAAGGAATTCCTACCCCATGTCCAGGCGTCTTGGTGCTGGCTGTTTTTGACGACGGCGCTCCAGAGATCGGCCTTCAGGCTCTCCAAGTCCTCCTTCGAGGTAGGCAATGTCTGCCTGGCCTGAATCCATCGCTGCAGATCTTTGCCAAGTGCCGCACGCGCAGCATTGTCTTCCACCCAATAGACGTCCTCCAAAGACATTACATCCATCTGCATCAACCTAGCGATGGAGCCGCAAAAAACAAGGCCTCCCTTTAGTCCTCTCTCACTCGAGTTTTTAATAAAAGCAGACTTTTCATCCCCAACTATACATATATCAATATATATCTATAGTCACGCCGCCAAATTTATGCAGAACTTGATGGACCCGCGTTCCAATTGAATGTCGCCATTCTTTTATACAATTATGAAGGAGGAAAGCAGAGAGATAGGCTTTATTGTGCGGATCGATCGATTGCGAAATCATTGAGTTGAAATGCAGGCAGTGTCACGGCGAGCGGATATTGGCTTACTTTTGGTAGTGGCTTTGTAAGCCATGGTCCTGCAGCCACTGGCGCAAAACCAGTCGCTGTTGGAGCAGCCTGGCCGCGCGTTGCAAGCGTTCCTCATCCCGCGGTGGAAGCTCGGGTAGTGCCTCGACTTCGCCGCAGCTCGCGAGAGTCGAGATACCTGCAAAATCCAACCGCTTTAGCCATCACAAAGCCTACCCATATTCCACGCTTTTATTTATCATTCTCGTTGAATTTCGGTACTTCCGAGGCAAAAGATAACAGCGAATCAATTATCGCGGCAAGTGTGCCTTCCTAATGACGAAGATAACTTCATCGGAGGATCGGAATTTGCGGGAGATAGGGACGTATCGGTGGTGTGCGGACGCGTCCGCACCGGAGGAAGCACGTACTATGATAATATGCCGAAGGAGAGAAATGGAGATCGGGAGGATTGGCGGGTGCTCGCCGTAGAGACAGTTCGTCAGTCGTAAACGCGCCGGAGGACGAGCTGCTTGCCATTCAGGATGCGTTCCAAGTCGTTTCTGGTGCTATCGTGCATTTTTCAGTGGCTCGTCGCAGTGCACGCGACATGCACTCTGAGCAAATACGAAGGAGGTGAGGACAATGCGTCATATCTATGCGTCTACCGGTCTCCCGGTCTCCCGGTCTCCCGCTTCAATCGATTTCCTCTATCGCAGACTGGAACACAGCAAACGAGAAATGACCGGCGACACGCAATACCGCATCCTAACTCCTTCCCATCCCTCCTTCGAGTTCGCCCCAATATTTCCAATTTACAACCCTTTCCTCCAGTTTCAAGTTCTTCATCATTGCTTTTGGCCTAACGTCACCAAGACAAACCGATAAGAGACAAGTACTAACTAAAATCAGGGGGGTCTGAATTCGTCAATAAAAGCTAGGGAAATTAAATGTCCAAGGTCATATCTTTTTCTGTCGAGAGGAGTAACTATTGGTAGAAGGAGGGGCGGTTGAAAAAGCTCGGGGAAAAGCTAGATTGGCTGGCAGGAAGTATATGTATGATTGCGCTATCGGGTACAGGATCCGGCTTACGCGTGCAATGCTCGAACACGAGCCTTTCGATGGCACTGGACCAAGGGACAGCCGCAGTCTCCGCGATTATGATCTTCCGATCGAGACTGCAGCAAATAGCGGAGAGGGCCTTCTCAAAACATGCGACGAGCCTCGTCTCTCTCAATATCCACCAATGCAACATCACTGAGATACATCGCGATGCCTTCGAGGGATTGACACGCTTACGGAAACTGAGCTTGCCAAACAACAAGATCACCGAGGTGAAGGAGACCTGGTTCAAGGATTTGAGGTCCCTCGAGCAGCTCGACCTTTCCTACAATGCGATCAGCAACATCGAGCCCATTGTTTTCGCTAATCTCCATCTGATGAGGAGGCTCGACGTCGGTGAGAATCGATTGACTTGCTTCGAGCCGACTGCACTCACGCATATGGGAGCTATTGAAAAGTTTCGTTTCACCGGAAATCCGCTGAGCTTCCAGTGTCGAGCCAAGGTATGTGCATACACTTCTTTCCCTCTTCTCGCCAAAGGCAATTGATTCTCAGCGAATTCCAACTCAACACTATTTATTCTTCTCCCTTTCTATTTGTCTACATCTCGAGAGAACAAGTTCCACTGATTCTTATGAAAATTAAAATATATATCCAACCAAACACAAATCTACATATAGAAATATATGCTGAAATTGGCCAAAGGGGCGGAATAGTTGCCAATAGAGATATGGCTTTGTTTGGATTAGAGTTATCTTTCTGAATAGAGCTCTCGATCTAGCCTTATTGAAATGAATTGAGAAAGGGAAAGGTCTAACTGTGGAGCGCAGTGATTTTTGTTAGCCTGACATTTTCCAGTTGACCCTGTGGTTGCGCGATCACGGAGTCGATTATAAAGGCGACGAGAAAGAAGTTTGGCTGGACAGTTTGCTCTGGCTGTGCGCCATCGACAATCCCCAAGTCGCCCAGTCGGAACTCCTTATGAAGGAGTGCGTCATCCTCGACCTATTCAACCAGCTGCGCACCGGCCTCACCACAGCTCAATCCTATCCCCTGCACATCTCGCAGGAGTGCACCTATTCAAGAAACCGGCTCACCAACTGCATCGCCCCCAATTCCACAACTAGGCCTACCAACGGAAACATGATGGCACGGCTCCTCCTCACTCTCCAAGCAGCCAAATCCGCCACCTGATTCTCAGATCAATCGATCTACACCTGATTTCAAACAACCGACATTTATCTCATTCTAGCAGACTTCATTCTTCTAGCTAGATTATTGTTCAGTAATTTGCCAGAAATACTAAATATAACTATGTAGAAGGTTTCTCGAGGAGAATTGGTTGACGAGTCTAGGAATTGTGAAAGCGAGAAGGTTGGAGGTGGAGCGGATGGATAATTGAGCTTACTTACCGGAAGAGGCACTACCACTGGGCCGCAGGGACATGCCGATGGACGAGATCTCGTCGGCAAAGAAATCTTTGTCGCGGTGTCCATCTCGAGGGCCTGGATGTTTGTCCGGCATAATTCCTCGAAGCTCTCTTCCCAAGCGGCTTGCGAACCTTCGTTTACCGAGCGCGTGGCATCGTTTGCGCCAACCTCTCGGAGGGCCGGCGCCGCCGGCGCGTCCTTCCGCTTTCTCAGACCTTTTTCACATATCCACACACAACCCGCCTCTTTCTCTATCAGACTGCTTGGTTCACCTTGACGGCAACCTTCTCGATCGAGTGGTGCGCTAACTTCTCCTTTCGAGGGAGTACTTGATACGAGCCGCCCCAACACAACACACCATCAATCGAGCAGGGAGTTCGTGAGAAAGCGAGAGATGAAACACTCGTGATATGGATAGTGACCTCAATGAAATTAGTCAGTTCGACGTGTACCGATCAATCGATTCGATCAGGAAAATAGTTGGGAGGTCACAGTCGGACTCCCTAATATTCTTCTGCAAGAATTGAGAACGCTGGTCCTCTTTTGAAGGTCGAAGCTCGAGCTGGCAATACCAATTTCAATTAAGCCGCTCGATACTTCTCTTTATTCGAATGCATAATTTGAAATAACTGTCGGTTAGCGAGATCTCGCAACTGGGAAGTAGCGAAATGAGCTGACTTTCCAAGGGGATTCAAATGTCGCGGAGCTATTGGATTAATTTGCTCGGCCGAACGGCTCACCTTTCAGCCGGTGGCGTTGCCTACCCGGAATGTATCGTTCTTTCGTATTTTGACCTAGTTCTAAGCAGCGTAGGGCGCCGTGGTGCGGCGGCGTGTATTCGCTTCCATCGAGGAGAATGATTAATCGTCTTGCAGTGGACAATTTCCCGGGTGGCGGCTGCGGTCGGCTTTAGGCCAACGCGCCGCCGATTAATGTATCAATTAAGCTCCTCCTGACGGGAGTAGAGGACAGAATGAGACCACCTTTTCATCACGATGACCATGCATACCTCTTTCTCTCTCTCTCCCTCTATGTGAATAAAATCATTGGGAAAAAAGGGGTCAAGAGTCCAGTCGAGGTCGCAGCGTGTCTGCCGGTTGTCGCACTCATCCCCTCGCCATTTTTCTTACATAACTTTTCGCGCCATTCATCCCTTCCGCTCTCAAAATATACTTTATCATATACTTGCCGAGTCTAGGAAAGGGTTTATTCATCGAATCCTTTCCTTCGGCGATCGATTCCAATCGATCATCATAAGAGAAACTTGGGCATGCATAATTTATGACCAGTAAAGAATTTGACAGGGCTGAATTTTTCCTGGAGGTTCTTTCTCTTGGATAGTTAGTTGGAGGAGAACTAGTTTGGGTATCTCGGGATCAGTGGTGAGTGGGTGTAAGTCAGGGGAAGGAAGCACGATAGGACATTGGGGGCTACGTTTCTCAGGCAGGACAAGTGCTCCATTAGCGACTGCATCAAAGTCCTCGACGCGCTCGGCTTCACGGGCACAAGTGCTTTCGGCTGGTTTCTCAGCCCCTTTCGCCGCCCTTCCTTTCTCACTTCAGCCCACTCGCGCCACTCGACATTTTTTACCGGCTACCTCCCATTCCCACCGTTCCCCCTGCTCGGCCTCTTTCCCTCCAAATTCTCGAATCGCCCAGCCTCCCAGTCGGATGAGAGCTTTCAGGCCACGCACAATGCTCGATGTGGAATCTGCCTGTGTGTCGCCGGGCGAGCGCGGCACCGCCACGACCTCCTCGTGGACTCTTGACCTTTTCCAACGGATATCCTTCACTGGCATTACCTCGTGCTAACGATCCTTTCGGCTCTCACTCTCACACTCCGACTCTCACTCTCGCTCTACTCTCGCACACTCCTCCCGTGCCGGCTCGGCCCGGCCCGGCCCGGCCCGCCCGGCGGCAGGCTCGCTCGGCACGCGCGCGATACACTTTGCTTTGCCAGTTGAAAAACGGGCCGTATCGCCCTATGTATGTCACACATACTACTCATGACTATGCATGATTGCACCAACCCCTCACCCGCCACCCATCCACCACCCATCCGCCACCTCCTCGTTATTACACACCAGGCTAGGACACAGATCGATCCTCCACCTTTTCCCTCCTGTGCCTTTTGTCCCCGCCACTCCACCTCCTAGATTACTCCATTTCAGTGAGTCACTCAATTCGTTCAACTGCAGCATTGTGAATTTAGGAGATTTCATTCATTAGGCAACCTTCTCATGTTATATTAGAATGTCAGAGTGACAAGCGTTCCGATTCTCCGGCGATCCTCCACCAAATTGGACGTGCATCAGCCTCCAATTTAAACTGTAACTCAACGTGAATGTATTTCTTTTTTCTGCTGGGGGCGGCGGTGGTGGATCTCTCGACTGGAATTGCCCGGCGCGTCGCGTCGCGTCGCGTCGAGGGACAATTACGAGGGCGACGTGTCTGCTGCGCTTGTAGTCTATATCCTCTCAAGTTGACCTTTCGCGGGTGAGAGAGAGAAAGGTGAAACGGAGATTCCGGATTAGCTGGAAGGGCGGCGTCGAAAGACGAGTGTGAATGCCGGTCCCCGAAGAATACACGATTGTTCGCTCACTAATTAGAAACTTGGTAGGCCTCGCTCTGCCCTCCACTCGAACCGGATCGAACGTGTCCCAGCTCCTCGACTCTACCGCGCGTCCTCTCCCTCTCTCTATGTATTAGTGCAGAGAGGAAGTCGAGTTTCGATGCGCGGGCTCGCTTAATTAGCCCGACGTTTCGTGCCCACCCCCCGCCCCCGGCCAGTAATCGGCTCTCTCGGGAGCTCGATCGAACCGAGCGTTTCTGCCCCCAAAACCAATGACTTGCCACCGCAAAAAACAACCGATCCCTATCTTCTAGAGATAGCAGTTTTATGCTTGCTTCGATTTTCTCTCTAGACCATTTACTTTTTCTACAGAGTAGAGAGATCCACTTTCTCCACAAGGTTAGTTGATAAACTGTAATGCTGATAGTGTTGCATCACCTCTCGAGGATATGGAGAACCTGTCGAGTTATACAGCCTTGGTGAGTATCGTGCAGTAGAGATAACGTACGGCCGAAATCCAGCTTAACTAATAGCCAGTTCGAATCGCATTTGCATAAACCCGAAGCCCGGAAGTGAGAGATTAACGAACACTCCCACGATTTGTTGGGAAAAGGGCCAGAGATAGGATTAGGAGTGAACGCGTGCGCTTGCCCGGTTACGGTAACTCCGCTAAGGGGAAGCGGTCCGTGGCTAGTCAGCCGAAGAAAGTAAGAACGTGCGGGACTCTCGCTGAAAGGGTACATATGTATCTCTGTATAAATTTATTGCTTGAGTATCAAAACGGATAGAAAACATAGAACCAGTGGCAGGAATGCCGGAATTCTACCCAAAACACTCGGAAACAGTCCCCTGAATAATGGATTTCATCTGATTTCGACGGTATTCTCCATGTTTTCCACACTTCCCGAACTTTCCCGGGACTGAAACTTGGTGGCTAATGTTTTTTTGCATCAAGGAAGAAGTAGTAAAAATTCCAGAGCCCTAGCCCAAAATTCATTTTTTCGCAAATTTTTTAAGGCATACCCCTTCAAAAATTTTCGATTTTTCGAAGGTTCTGGGACCGGGACGAACGCTTGATTTTTCGATTGCTCGTGTCTCAAAACGGATAGAAAACATAAATGTTGTGGGGGAAATGCCGGAATTCTACCTAAAACAGGTGGAAAACCGATCTTGAATATTTGATTTCAATGGTTTTTGCCATGTTTTTTTATCTTCCCGACCTTTTCCGGGGCTGAAACTTTGTAGAAAGTGTTTTTTTGCATCGAGGAAGAAGTAGAAAAAATTCCAGAGCCCTAGCTCAAAATTCATTTTTTCGCAAATTTTTTAAGGCATACCCCTTCAAAAATTTTCGATTTTTCGAAGGTTCTGGGACCGCAACGAACGCTTGAGTTTTCGATTGCTCGTGTCTCAAAACGGATAAAAAACATAAATGTTGTGGGGGAAATGTCGGAATTCTACCTAAAACACATGGAAAACCGATCTTGAATATTTCATTTTAACGGTTTTTGCTATGTTTTTTTATCTTCCCGACCTTTCCCGGTGCTGAAATTTTGTAGAAAGTGTTTTTTTGCATCGAGGAAGAAGTAGTAAAAATTCCAGAGCCCTAGTCCAAAATTCATTTTTTCGCAAATTTTTTAAGGCATACCCCTTCAAAAATTTTCGATTTTTCGAAGGTTCTGGGACTGGGACGAACGCTTGATTTTTCAATTGGTCGTGTCTCAAAACGGATAAAAAACATAAATGTTGTGGGGGAAATGCCGGAATTGTACCTAAAACACATGGAAAACCGATCTTGAATATTTCATTTCGATGGTTTTTCATATGTATTCATGACTTCCCGACCTTTTCCGGGGCTGAAATTTGGTAGAAAGTGTTTTTTTATATCGAGGAAGAAGTAGAAAAAATTCCAGAGCCCTAGCTCAAAATTCATTTTTTCGCAAATTTTTTAAGGCATACCCCTTCAAAAATTTTCGATTTTTCGAAGGTTCTGGGACCGGGACGAACGCTTGATTTTTCGATTCCTCGTGTCTCAAAACGGATAAAAAACATAAATGTTGTGGGGGAAATGCCGGAATTCGACCGAAAACACATGGAAAACCGATCCAGAATAATGAAATTCATCTAATTCTGACGGTTTTTCCCATGTTTTCCATACTTCCCGATGTTTTCCGGGGCTGAAATTTGGTGGAGAATATTTTCTTACATCAAGGAAGAAATGATATAAATTTCAGAGCTGTAGCTCAAAATTAATTTTTTCGCGAATTCCTTAAGAGGTCAGGCACTAACAAAAGTCGCATCATTCTTCACTGTTCTCCAACTGGTTTCTTCGAGAAGAAAGGCAGACACGCGCTTGTTTGTCAGGCGATCTCTCTCGTTTCGTGTCGGCCACCTCTTTACTCTGCTTAGGTGTCAAGATAATTGTAGACAGCTGAAGGTAGCACACTTGGCATGTTTATGGTAGTGAGGGTAGTGAGGCCGTCTTTTGGGTCGATCGTTCGAAGCGTCTCTAATGTTTTATTCGCGGAGGCCGCCGCCGCTTGTGGTTTTTGCGTAGAGAAGTCCGAGGGTTAAGGCCAACCTGGTGGTCGATAGTTTTCTCCTCGCGTAGGACGATGCTTCTGTGCATGTGTGACTTAGACGCAACATTGCCACATACCATTGCTGTGAAATCGATTCGTTCTCACGAAAGCCAGCTCGATTTTATGAGGCCGATAGGAGCCCGGCCGGCGCACTGGCCTTCCTTTTTATCGCTCTCCCGGGACGAGAAGGCGGAGTTGAGCTGGTAAATAGACGATTAAGGGGTACGTATCGCAAAAGGTTTCGAGGGCGGCGGATATAGCAGGTGATAGCCGGACTTTCTGGTAGCTGTCGTGCTACAGACTATCCAAAAGATAAATATAAGAATTGCTTATCTCTGGCATGCTCCCTCCCTCATCGAAACATTTCACTAGGTTTCTACATTTTCTACCTCCTCAACAATACCGTTTATAATATTTTCTATTATTTATGCGAAACGTTCTGCTTTGGTAAATGGGTTTGCGCGACAACTACCTTAAAGGTATATGCTTTCTTTGTCGAGGAAAGGAAGGCTCGCGTGCTAAGGTGATAGGACAGGGAGACTCTCGATCTTCTCTCCGCAATGCCGAGTTTCGTCGAATCGATTTCGCCCATTGGCCCCGGCATTAATCTACATCGTGAACTCCGTCTGAAAGCTTCGCCGCGCCTCATTACCTCCGAATAACGCGGCCCTGCGTAAATACGTCTCCCCTTTTCTCTCACTCCTTCGAGCGGCAGCCACTTCCACATAAATTACAGCCTCACAATGAGAACCGAGAAGCAGCAAGGTTAATCCGGCGGCGGTTCCTGCCGTCTACGCTCCAGTACATCACAAATCCTTCTCTTTTCAACCTTCGGATTTGATGCGCTTCCTTGATCCATCTTTTTTTATTCTTTGCGCGTGGTAGGTGCTGACGATATTAGCAGTGCACTTTCTCTTTGAGTGGAGCAGGCCGCTTGAAATTTCCGAGGGGCGATAAAAGTTTTGCCGGTTATTGGGAAGATAGTTGTAAGATCGGTCTGGCGAGCGGGGCCAGTTCGGCAAACTTTTGGATGAGCGCCGACATGAAGCCGATAAAACGCATTACCACTAACTTTTCTCCCCTAGCTGACGGCGACGTCTTACTACCCCTCCCCCAACCCCCTTCTCTCTCTCTCTCTCACTCTCTCTCTTCCTCATTCCCTCTCCTTCGCTCTCTCCGTCTTCGTCTCCTGTGTGCATTCGCAAGAAGATTCGAGCTCAAGTGCCGCAATGCAGGATGCATTCCCCGAAAGCTCAGGCCAATCTCTGCCTGGGTGATTGTCTACCGGCTGTGATTTGAGAGAGATACATGTATACAACTACACGAAGATGCCACCTGAGTTCGAGTTCCCTCACTCGGAGCATCCTACCCTTTCCCCCCTTCACCATTCTGTGACCTCCCACTTCTCCATTTACTAATTACGTTGCCAGTTGCCGAGTACTCGTCCGATTTGATGATGTTTCGCGAATCGGAAGCCAGGTTTGAAATTGAAAGAGCAAACTGGCCTGTGTTCGAATTACATCGCGTATCCACGCCTCGTTCCGACGGATCTGTCAAGTTTGCATGGCCAATATGGATCTTTCCGATGATCGAAACTGGTGCGAGCTTTGATCGGTACACTCGATACACCTCGCAAATAGATGGTGCGATCGCCTCTCTAGAGCAGACTCACTCGTGCATTTCACGCTCTCTAACAACATTGAAAGCCACCTCCCCGCACCTCCGATACCTTTCAGCAAATACAACGTCTATCATCAAACGCGTCTAAATCTGCGCTTGAATCTTCCAAATATTTCTACATATCTTTCAAGTTGATATAAATATTTATTGATTATTACTGAGGAATAATGTATCAGTGAAAGTATCGTTGAAAACAAGGAGACAGCAAATGGTTTCAATGGAATCGAAATGTAAATTAATTACCCAGTTTAAGGATAAAACTGCCAATGCTCAGAGATTAACATTAAACATTAAAATACCCGATTCCTCCCACTGTAAACAACTGCACTAGTAAGTAAGCTGATTAGCATGATGTACGGCTTTCGTGTCTCCGCCGATGAATGATGTATTTTCTCGCGCGAGTCATGAAAAACTCTTGAGAATAACGATGGTGATTTCGATGATTGGTGAAAGTCACGAGAAATATTACGGTGGGGCGTGATGTGGTAATGGGGTGAACGAATGTGGCGGAATGAAGTGATACTGAAGCTTGCTAAATTAGTGTTGGAGAAGTGGACTTACGGCTTTCATCCGATTCTCGGTTCCTGGATTGGTGAGGGTCCAGTGGCGCGTGAGTCGACGTGGGAATCGGGATTGAGTTAGTAGTAGGAGCAAGCAGTGGAGAGGAATGCCCCCACTGAGAAGGGCAGCGATCGGCGAAGCTGCTAATGTAAATTAGCTCGGCAGGATCGGCTTGCCAAGTGTCCGAGGTATTGGAAATCTAGGAGGGCCGTTTCCCTACTTTCTCTCAGCAGTAGGCGTTAGAAAGTTATGCTTAACTGTAACACTAATTGAGTACTAGCTGCTCGCGGCGAGCCGGTGAGTGCTCGAGATTTATCGGCGGTATCGAGGACTGGGAATTTCGAGGGAGAGAGTGGCGAAGGGGTAGAGGTCGGGGAAAGAGTGGTAATTAGTGGAGGGATCGAGACTCGAGGTTGGAGAGGTTGACCTTAGAAAGGGAGGCGAGGCGAGGCGAGGCGAGGCGAGGCAGCTGCTACGTATGACTGGGTGTGTGGGTACGACTACTACGGGTCCGGCGGGCCAGTGTGTCAAAGGTTCCGTGGCCGAGCAGCTTGTATGCCCGACTCATTCGCCCGATCACCGTTCACAGTCGTCTGATTTCCCGGTTCCCGGTTCCCGTCAGCGGCGCGCATATCGCTGCCAATGGCGTGTGAAGCGACGAGTAATGCAAGAGTTTGGAGCACGGCGCGTGAGATTCGGAGAGATGGGATGAGAAGCGCGGTGCAATTGGACGACCCGCTCGCGCGGACTCACGCCAGACGACTGCATGCCATACGATTACGCGGCCAGAGCCACCCTCGGCCACCCTCGGCCACCCTCGGCCACCCATCATCCTCATCTCACCCCCATCGCCCGACCCAACCAACATCCTCTCAACCCCACTCTGCCACGCCTCGCTCCCTCGCATCCCTCCTTCCCGCCTTTCCGCCTTTCCACCCCTTGACTTTCTTTCTTCGCTTCCCCTTTTTCCTTCTCGACACTTTCTCATTCTCAGTCGACCGCCCGGCATTCCATTGTCCAACGGCCTGATCGCGCCTTCCCAGTTTCACAAGAGAGCCTCGGGCGCTTGTCCCTTTCTGCCTGCTCCCCCAGGAGTCAGCCCTTTCTACTCTCCCTGTCCACTTTGTCGAGACACCAACACCAGTTCTCTTCGATATACCTCGTCCCTTACACTACAGACCCACTTTTCCGCTTTTGGCTAAGGTCGCAAACATTCTCCGCCCCTAATTCTCCTAATTTTCTCTTTCTATTTCAAGTAGCATTTGTCAATGCTACCTGTTTTTTTAAATCTACTCTTTTCTTGTACTGGACTTTAAAAGAGTTAAGGGGAGAAGATTGATTGGAAGTGAAGCTGAGAGTTGCGGGATTGTTTGCGGTGGTAGGGATTCAGGATGACTGGAGACTCAGTGGATCAGTATTAGTTGAACGGCTTGGGTTCGAGTGGAGTCGGGAGAACTCTCGAGGAGGAGATGTAGGAGTTGGGTGAGAGTCATTCGCTGATGCGAATGCCTCGTTAGGATAATTCGCGCCATTAGGAGTACTCGTCAAGGGGGCTACGGTCAGCAGTAATGGACTCTATTGCCAAGCCTCCTCGAAGGACATGCTATCAACGCTAATTGAGTAATGCTTCCGTTCCTCATGAACGTCAGCCTTGTCACCCTTCAACGCTCGTTTATCATGAACCCAACACATTCCTCATCCTTACCCATTTCTACTTTATTTTTTGATAAGTCCAACTATACACAGAGTGCCAATCTAAAAAAGGGTGGTTCGCTAGAATCCATCATATTGGTGGACTGTAAAGTCAAATTGGGAACGGATGATTTGGCATTTAAGCCTCTGGTAAACAAAAGGTTAATATAAAAGGGCTCGTGGAAGATGAGTTCTGAGGGGCAAAGAGCTGGCCACGATATTGGATGCCAGCCGGTCCCGGAATTGGGCTGCTTGTACTTTTCCAATAATTGCGACACACTTGTCGCCAAATCACGAGGAAATCCTTTCTCGCCCAGTTCTATTCGCCCCTCTCAACCTACCTAGCCGGATACTTTTAATCTGCCGCGATCTATGATCGATGGTCAACACACACACCCCAAGTAGAAACGGTCCAAGCGTCAGAGGGGATGATAGGCTCGCCCTTGCTTGTATGTGTGTGTGCATAGGTCGCGATCCTTCTCCTATTTCGAGTACCACAAAATTGCGGAAACTCCGAGAGTGAGAGAGAGGGGTAGGGGCGAAAGAGGATATACAGCCAGATATTCGAGAAGTGGATGTGCCATTTTCCACGAGGCAGGCCGGCGCGCGAGCATGTGTGGCATTAAATACACACACGTAGACACGCGGAGGAAGGAAACACACCGGCGAAAGTCGGTCAGGCATGAAAAGCTCGTTTGCAATTTTGGATTGCTTTGGAGTATGGGAGGGAGAGGAAATTCTGCGAGTGCGAAGACCAACTCTGTACACAGAGAGACACATATCCCTACATATGTGCACGTGTGCAAGAGCCGCCGGCGTCGATTTCTCATGCCAGGATCATTAAGCAGTCATTGGCTCACACGTATTCGAGGGGCGCTGGAATTGGGCAGCCGCCCAATTCCAGCGGACCTATTAATGTAGCTAGAGGCGGCGGGTCGCGTTTATTATTCAAGTCGCAGGATGGCAGCGTCATTAGGCGCGCCTCGATCGTCTGCGTATATCTGAGCGAGGTACGCATACCAGTGGCCAGTGAGGCATAAAGAGACGGTTGGATTTTCGCTAAAAGGCGAAAGGAGAACGCGAGGGCAGAGACGCCTGCGCGGCAACAGGCGGGGTGAATAGGGCGCAGAGGGTTGAAAGAGAGGCCTAGGACAATCTCGCGAAAAGGGCCACCCCTCTCCCTTCAGCCTCATCCAGTGGCAAGTCGAGTCGAAACAGAGCGCGCTCTGACATTGCCGCAGTTTGGGACATACCGAGCGAGCAAGTGAAAAAGAAAGGGAGAGAGTGAATGTGGTAGCTCGACTTCCATCCCTTTCCTACCACCAATAACCTGGGGTACGAAGCCCGATCTCGACCCCGGCCTCCTCTTCTCTCTACGCCCGACTACCCACACGTTCGGAGGCGCGCAAGCGCCCCTTATTCTTGCCAGCGAGAGCAGAAGCAACCTGCGATAAAAGATCGCGCAGCCTTCCTCTCGCCTCTCGTAGATTTATCAGCGCAGCCCTGCTCACTCAGACGTGCAACGCGATGCTCATGTAGGCTGTGTAGATGCGAGGCGAAGAAAAGAGTAAAAAAGTGGCCGAGATAACAGAGCCTTGTGCAGCAGGCTTTTAATCAGCCGTATTCGCTTCCCCGGCTGGATGGCCAGGGAAAAATTGCGAATTAAATATGCATAGCTCCCTGCATGATTACCGAATACCAGGGCATATTAAGAAATAATCCATCTCTCGGCGATTGCCGAGGAATTGATATCTTGCCAGAGAATAGAGTGAACCCCAAAAATGCACGTTGATGGAATTCTATTATCCTGGATCGTCGAATCCCGATTTATCTCTATGTAAAAGTTCTCGTCGTCTATGACTATCTGCCCTTTTATAGAGAGACGTGGTTAAGAACTACCAGTTGCCATTATTGGCAATCAATCGTCACTTACGAACAGCAATGATTAAGATTTATGGAGGAGTGTCTTACGAGCGAGGAATTCGTAATTATCCAAGGTACAGAACGTGGAGGACTCGGTTGGTAATAGGAGCTTCGGGATTCGACGTCAATAATTGGGGGTATTAATGAAATTCTGACCTTTCTTCTTGAAGAGTGCTCGATACTGCTTGAGGCCGATCTCAGATAGCCACTGATCCGCTTCAGTGAGGTCCCCGTTGTTGCCATTGCCGGCGGCGAGCATCAGGAGCTTGCCCAGGCTGAGGACCATGGACAGGGCTAGGAAGACCCCCGACAGTACAGTCGACCATCGTGCCATTTCCCGAGGCTTTCATCTTTAACAGAATGAAAGCACAGCATCTCTCAGTCTGGTTGGAGTGGTGGACGCACACCTGACAGACAGGTCCGGCAGGTTATGTCTAGCGCGCGGCGCGCCAGAGTCGAGGTTAGGTCGCCACGATGTTTGTAAACAAAAGAGCGGCTATTCTACGATCTGACGGACTTTCAGGGAAGAGTCACTTTGCCAGGGCTTACCACATCTTCGAAGAGTTCACTCTTGCACACCGTACTATTGTTACCAATGTCCCCGCGCTGATTTCCGGGGTACGAACGCATCTATATGTCGAGAACAGCGGGATGGAAATTTTCGCAGCCGCTGTAGATGGAGTGACAGGAGCTCGAGGAGGAGAATACTTGCGCATTGGAAGAGGCGCTCTCTCCCTGGATGCAGCCTGGAGCACGGCTTGGACGGGTTGAACGGGATCGAGCTGAACTGATAGGGAGGCCGCGACAACACGCTGAGATCTGAAATACCGGTCAACCAGAGAATCGATGAACTGGCGCTCTTGTGACGCAATTATGCACTAACTAGTATCGCGCACCAAACGACAGAGCCGAAGAACCTATAAATATCGTCAAGAATAACAGTTACATCAAAGAAACAACATACAAATTGAAGCCTCAATTCCCGAGATATATCAGAGATACTGAACTTGGTTCGTGGATCTAATATTCAGTTCGTGCCACCTGCTGGTAGCAGACGTAGCGCGTTCTGATTAACCTCTCGTTGCAAAGGTCGCTCCCTGTCATAAATCCCGCGCGACTATGTTTCCGGTGCACGTTCACTTCCGGAAACGAAAGCACACCAATTTTCACCCCACTCGACCACTGATTCAATCTTTCCCATTGTTTCCCGGCAATAATTACTTTAGTCATTTCGAGTCAAGTAATTTAAACTGTCCAATTACTGTTATTTGGCATAATCAGTGTTGCTAGGTTTTGTTTGACCGTCGAGCGTTTTATTCAAGAGCCAACGAAGCTTGTAACATAATTGAGAGTTACCGCAGTGATGGAGACACGTATTCTACATACACGTAGATCAACTCTCATCAGCGTGGAGTTGTGTCTATGTGTGATTGTGAGCGGAACGTGCGCCCGTGGGATTTTCGCTAGCCAAAATCATGAGCTGCCACAGTCGGCGGGATATCTGGGTCGCACCAGTTTATTTGGACGGGGCGCGCGGCCGCCCCGCCACATAATGCTGTGCAGATATCTATGCAGCAGACAAAAATCACCCACCTGTCGTGGTTGCCGCGTCGCGCCGCGTCGCACCGCGTCGGCCCCCGGACTTCCTCAACCAGCGCGAACTAACTGTCCTGCAATTATTCGGTTTAACGAGCTAGGCCAGCCCCGACACTACCCACTCCGGCAAGGACAGCCTCTATCCACTCCACCTTCTATTATATATACCTTCTAATTATTGCATTATACCTAATGAGTAAGATAATTGTCCTGCAACATTATAATATAATAATTATTATGCATAATAGTTGCTGGACTTAAAGGCCGATTTAGATTCTAGAGCTATATATATATTTACGGAGAGGAGATTGGTGATGGGAGGGTTCTTATAATACGACTGGGTGGTATGCTAAAGCTTTGATAAGCCAGCCGGCCGGCCGGCGAGTGGAAGGAGGGAAGGGCAAAATTAGTAGTCGGCAAAAATCAGGCTACCTGATTGCGGCTGCTGTAAACATCCCAGAGTAGATAAGATCGAGTCAGCTAATTGCAGATGCATCTCTCGATCTTTCCCCTTCCCCCTCCCATTCTCTTTGGCCCCGCTGTCGTCAGATGCAACTAAGAACTGCTGGTACAGTGTTTGACAGGTGGTGGCAGTGGCAGTGACAGTGCTCACCAGTTTCGATGGCATTGAAATCAAGACTGATCACCGCTTGTCTTGGCTGAATCAGGCTGCGCGGCTAATTATGTCAGGGAACATTGCGAGACAGCTGGACTGTCCGGTTTCCTGAGGAAGGTGTCAATCGAATTAGCCGCAACTCACTGGCCATTCAACTACTTGAGAAGGGTATTGCGCCTAGGCTGTCAGTTAATTGATATTTGTCATCTAGTTTCGAGGCTCTGCAACACTCGCTTTTTTTCATGATTTTTTGCTGGATTACTTGTTGTTTTTAAGAGATTAAGAGATTCGGTGGTAGGAAGGTGTTATCGGCTGTATGTATTAGGTGGGTGTGTGCGCGAGAGAGGAAGGTGATAGGTGCCGAGTGCCGAGTGCCGAGAGTAATATAGGCTGGTAGAGATAGTGGGGGCCCGCGGGGAGAACGTAGCCCGCTGGAAGCTCCGAGAGATCGGACTTCTGCGGTGCATTTGGCCTGTCGGTTGGTATAGTTTACGAGCGGCCGTGTATGGTCATGAACACGGGACACCCTGTGCCAGACCGGCGTACCTTTGACAGCGGCGAAATGTTTATTCAATGCATGGAAATTCGCGGCTCGCCGACACGCGACGTCGCCCCTCGGTGCCCCTCGGCGCCCCTTCCCTCACCAAGAACCCCATCCTCCTCATTCTCCCCCCACAACTCACACTCCGTCCTCACTCCGTCCTCACTCTTTCCTCATTCCAGATTACTCACTGCAGCACACTCACATTTACCATCCTCCAAAATTCATCCTCCTAGTTGGCCAAGCATTCTGACAATTTAGCGCGGAAGAACCCGTGACTCAGGTGTCCTTAATCGATAGCACCGTTCAATCGGCCGAACAAGGATGCAATTCCACCGATATTCTCGGTGCATCAGGGAACTGTTGGTACGTCGGAGTGGATGATAAAGTAAATTGCGGCGCCCGAATCAAGCGGAAATGGGCGTGGTGGCGGGCAATAAGGTGATCGTTTCGAAGAGAGATCGCTTCGATCGGGAATCCCCGCGGTTCGATTGAATCTCCCTATTCCGCGACTATTAATAGACCGATATCTATTAATCCGAGCCGAACTTAACGGTGCAGTTATCAGAACGCTAGATCGGCTCACAATATTTCACCGGCCCCCCACCTTTTCACTCGGCGCAGATTCCTCCCCGTGTAATCGCACTCGCGGAAAATCGTAGAATCACGCCACAGTGTTTAATGCAACTCTAATAATATTGTTCGCCACGCTGCATGCCAGTACAATGCCTCCCCTTTACCGGAGAAGGATTCTCCGTAAGAGGAAGATGATGATCGGCGAGGATATTAATTAATCTGCATAACGGTGCTGGCGCCCGACTGGGATAATATAGTAATGCTTCGGCCCACCGTCATCCAACATCCAACTAATCGTTCTTGCAAACTACGGTACAATGACGTTCTCTGTGGCAGTGAATCGTTGGAGGATAGAAGCACTAATGGTCAATCTTGAGTGACAAAGGATTTGGAAAAGTTGGTAAGAGAGGATGGTGAGAACCACGGGGAAAAAGGGTCGATCGCAAAATTGGGTTGTGCACAAAAGCGTGTCTCGGCTTTGGGTATGCAGGATGTAAGAGGATGTAAGAGGCGACGACGGTGAGGAAAGGAAGGCGAGAGTGCGGAGCGAGCTTTATTGAGGGAGATAATGAATCCATTCAGATTTAATCTGGTCAAAAGGGATATTCTTTCTTGGAGCGAGGGGCATCGTCGACATTCATCGCATCATTTATTACTCCACGAGGAGCGCGCCAAATTAATTCTGTGCAGTCTGGGCCGGGTCTTAAGACCCGCCGCCAGGATATACTCTAATGTGATGAGTCAGTCAAGTGGACCAAGTAGAATCGACTAGAATGGCGGCCGGCTTTGGTCCCCCCACCCCCACCCTTTCCCTCTCTCATCGGAATTTCGTAATAACGTTAAGGCGTGACCCCGCAATGAGGTCATTGCTCGGTCGTTTGGTGGTTTTAAGGCGGTCGAGGAATACCGAGGCAAAAAGCAGGGGGGAATGGTTACACGTGGCCGAGCGGTCGCACGGGCCGATCGGCCCGCCTCCATTCGGGATGCAGTCCTCCGATACCATTGAATATCTGCCACTTGTTGCCGACCCTTTCCTCCTCAGCCCGCTATTTCTCCACTCCTTATTTATTATTATCCACTTTTACCATTCAACAGCAAATACTGTAAATTCCGAGAGGCTCAACCAGTATTCCGTAATATGAAATACTATGGAAATGCCGTTACTGGAATTATTCGGAAAGAAGAAAATGATGTGTTGAAAATCGGTTAGAGAGTCTGGTTTTTTCTAGGTAGAATCGGATTGGAGTACGCTGACGTATAGATAGGTAGGGAGATAGAGATGGATAAAGGACGTTAAGTGCGCAAGTGGGTTAATGGTGAGGGCCACGCGAACGCGAGAGAGTGTAGGACGATGGGGAGAGATGTAGATGCGTATAAGTGTGTGGATTTTGCGGTCCGGCAGATATGCCGACAGTTGATGTTGATGAACGATCCCCTCGGGCTAGGAGAGGCCAGTACGGGAGCCAAGCAGCACTCGAGATCCACGAGATCCACGAGATGCACCAGTGCATGCGCGGCCGAGATCGAGAGATCGAAACAGCGGCTCTTCTGCTCTCTCCCTCTCTCTCTCTCTGGAAGCTGCAAGTGCCGTGTGCGTTGATGGTTGGACCGGCACGGCGGCACTTGGCTACCTCGATCGTGGACCGAGCGCCCGATACATTTGGCCCGGCTCTCTTCCCTCGGGCTACTGCCACACTTTCCTGTCTAACGACCGGTGTACGCCGTTTTTTAGGCCTCCTTCGCTCTCGAGCGTAGGCCACTGGGCCGCGAGCGAGCCACCAGAACCACCAGAAACCGCTCTCCGAACACCCATTTCCACTAACTTCCATGCATTCGACTTCTCTGAATCCGGCGCTCGTCACTCTTATACTCGAGGCCCATTTAATTATACGTTCCCGGCTTCGTTCGGCCCGGACGTGCCTTAATCCTTTCTACGATGAAAGAGCTTTCTCGACCAGACAGAAACTTGGTCCAGTATTAAGTCCGGCTTGGCCAGCAAGATTGCCGAGGAAGTTAGGGCCTTTGTTCTCGAGGGAAGTTTGCGAATTTTGCCAGATTATTCTGGTGGGGCTAGCTTTTCTGGAACGTAGAAGTGCAAGTATCGTAGAAAGTAACATCCGCCTGAGTAATAATTGGTCCGATAGACGGGTGACTAGTACTGATTGTCAGGATGGAGTACCGGTCGGGAGAGGAGTCATCTTTCGAGATGTAAGTAGGAAAGGAGACTAATGTCGCTCTTGTTAAGAAGAAAATCTGCCGGTGGGTCGTCGAGGACGATTGGAAAGTGTATGTATGCAGGCCGATTCTTATATGACGGTTGGCTAGCAGCAGCCTTTCCACACCGGGCAACTAGGAGCGTTTATGTACTTTCAATTAATTATAGTGCTAGCCTGCAATAGCCTATCATGTCTTTTCCACTGACACAATTTCGCACGGCAATAACGATTGTTCTCGAAGCGGTGATCTGCTTTACAAGTCGACCTGTTCTCGTTCTGACCATCTCATATAAATTACATGTAGGCAGTCAGACTAGATCTGACTAAATTTCCTCCCAAAATACCACTTTTGACATATGAAATTGACGATGTCACGAACTTTAAATTTTTTATAGAGCAGCTGTTTTTGAATGTCTAAAAAGAAGAGCGGAAGCGGAAGGGTGTCCGGAGGAGTGAAGATGGAGAGAGGTTGGATGGAGGTGGGAGGGGGCCGAAGAAAGAGCGAAGGAAGAAGAAAAGGAGCAGGCAGGCAGGCTGGCAGGCAGGCAGGCAGGCAGGGCAGGGTAGGGTAAGGTAAAGTGGAGGTGGAGGTGGAAGAGGTGGCCTAGAAAGGATGGCATGGTGGTTCTTGGGTACGTGTTCTCCGGGAGGACGGTGTCCGACGGTGCCGGTGGACTTTTGAAGCTGTGTGCTGCTCACCTCTTCGGTTGGCGGGAGCGCGCGCCGCACCGCGCCGCGCCGCGCCGGCCGCTCGGCGTTGAACGTTGACGATGATGGTAATGGTAAATGGCCCATGGAGAGGCTCTCTCGAGAGAGTCCGCAGAGACTCCAGTGGAAACGGGAGCACGCCACGTGAAAGTAGGAAGGGGAGGCTATAGCCGGGCCGACGTCGCTTCGTGCGCCTCAGTCGTTCGTGGACCTCGAAGGACGATAGAGGTCGAAGAGGGCATTTCCTCCTCTCCTTCCTCTGTCTCGGCGCGTTCACCGCCTCCTTCGTTTCGTTTCGTTCCTCTCCGCCGACCAAGTCTTCTTTTTCCGGCCGCACTCTCCGCCGTTACTCTCCGTTTTCAACAGACCAACTCTCCCGCTCTCCCGCTCTCCGATCTTCCTCTTATCCGCCGATCGACTACTCCAAAGCACCCTTACTTTCCGCCGGCAATCTTCACTCACTATTTCCAGCCGATTACTACTGGTGGAAGCCCTTACGATCGCTTCCCTCGATATTAAATCGGTTCTCGCCTCCGGATTCCCCGTGCCGGAGACGCGGCGACCTCTTCCAGTCACCGCCAATCGGTCCTTCCATCCATCCATCCCTACCTCCTTCCCAACCCCCGCTGCCGCTGCCGCTACCACCTACCCTTCCACTATCGCTGGCAGAGTGCACCGTAGCAGAGAAATCAAGACGGTTACTTGACCAACTGGACCACGAGGATGCATCGTCACGTCCTACTCGTCGTTGGAGTCCTCCTCCTCGGATGCATTCAAGGTCGGTATGATTGCTTTTGACTAGCAGAACGATACACGAGACAGCGGAGAAAGTGCGCCCTCCTTCTCGACATTCTCCTTAGCACGAGATCCGACCTCCTATTAGATCCTCCGAGATTCTCCGCGGGATTTCTAAGTCCTTAGAGCTGTCATTTATAAGAGTTTTTGTCCTGTTTTGCATGGGCATCTAAAGCTGGTGTTGCTTGGGCCGAATCGAGCGCTTCACGCTCGGATAATTAAGAGGTAAAGCGAGTTGATGTGATTCAGTGGGGCTCATCGAGTTCATTCATTATCCCGGCGTGAAGCAGCTCGAGCGAGCGACGCAGCCTTTATTTACGCTGGCCGACCACCGATGCATGATGTGTCACCGGCGATCAATATTCCCTCGCAAACTAGTGTAAAACCCTCCATAAACACACTCTCGAAGCACCCTTTCTCCAATTCGATTTTTTTTATTTTATCCATCACCCAACAGAGAAATTGATAATGTATTCTATGAGGATGCAATTTGCATGGGTTGCGAATGGAGTGATTATTAATGAGAATTGGGTGGATGGTGGAGAGTAGAATGGTCGAATTGGCAGAGGGCTACCGGTACTCTGACCTTAGGAACGGCGGGAGAGGTGGGGTAGGGCGATCAGAGCCGTTTAAAAATTAATCCGGGCGAAGTGGGTCAAGCAATGTGGAGCGAACGGCAAAGCGAGTGAGCGAGAAGCGCGGCGGCAGCGTGTTTCGCGAAAGTAAGTGTTCCTCCGCTCCGGCTCCCGGAGGGAAGGTGCAATTGGCAAATGCACCTTCCGCTTCTTCTCCGCCCTCGACCCCCGGCCGGCGCGGCGCCGAGGTAAACGAGTTCGCTCGGGCCTTTCATCCGTTCAATTCCTCCAACGAAATGCGCAGGAAGATCTCTCCGTTCGGGGCGAGCGAGGTGCGATGCTCTTTCATCGCAACCGGCAGGGAAAAAAAGTCGTTTTCCATTTTAATCTCCGGCACGTTCCGATCCTCGTGCACGCAACGACCACTCAGGCCCTTCCTTCCTCTTGCATCTTCCCTCCCTTCTCTTCCCTTCCCTTCTCTTCCCTTCTTCATCCTCTTACTTCAATCCAGTGCCGTAATCAAAATGGTACCTTTTTATTATCAACTTGCTCTGAGTCACCGTCGAAAATAAATCTTCCACCTTTGTCTTCTAGGAATACTTGGTATTCTTAATGCAAACTGATTTAATTCGAACGTGATTTAATTCCCAAACGGGAATTAGTTAGGTCAGTCCAATCGTTGTATATATTAAAATTTATCACTTAGCTACTACAAGGTTCTATGATTCTTTATGACTACTATTCAGAAATTAGTAGTAGTGATAAAATCGTTTGAAATTAGTGGTTCCAATGGTAGAGGAGTGTTACGTTACTGCGGGTATGGGAGGAGGGGTCGATTTGGGCAGGGCCCAAGCATAATTAATTATGCCAATCGACAGTAAAACTCGTTCGAAGGAGGGAGCATGGA
The DNA here is from genome assembly GCA_910591665.1 of Ectemnius continuus. Lineage (NCBI taxonomy): Eukaryota > Metazoa > Arthropoda > Insecta > Hymenoptera > Crabronidae > Ectemnius > Ectemnius continuus. Next base: position 19,694,657 of record OU342859.1, on the reverse strand, counting down.
ATGGTCGACGCGATACCGCTGGATTCGTAAGAGAACAAGTCTGTGGATGGTGCAAGTTGAGCAGATGGCAAGATCTCAGAGTGGAAGGTATCTGCGAGTAGCTAAATCTTAATTTCGTGGGTGCACGTGTTGGCAATTCTCCGGTCCATATCTAATTGGATAAGGGCCAGCAATAAATCTTAGGCCTTACATTGGTGTAGGTGCATGCACGGATGCAGCTGGCTTTGATATAAGAATAGCCGAATTTATGGCTCCTTCCTGGAGCAAGCGGATGGGGAACATCGACCCCGAAAAGTCCTCTTTATGTCCTGCTAGCAGCTTAGTCTTCCCTTATATTTATCGAGCTGCTCACAACTTCAGAGATGTAGTTTTCATTTGTACCTGAGCAGCGTCCTAGCTCCATCTCGGTAAAGATCTGCCTCCTCTCTACTTGCCAGAGATTTCCCAGGATATAACGATCCTCCACGGAGAGGCAATCTCTCCTATCTCTCGAGTTACATGTGCCTGCTCACTCGCACTCTCCGACGCACGCCGAGATTTCGTCGAGTCCCATCGCTTTATCCTTGGATCCGGCCTGATGTGAATTTAATTTCCGGCAAGAGAGAGATCTCGCTGGCCTGGCTGTCCTCGCGATCGTTTGTCGGTCCAACCTCCAAGACATGATAGTATCTCGGAAGACAGGGAGATATCCGGTGAGCCGATTTCATGGTCGATCAGGCACATATTCGCTTCCATTTCCATTTGATTCGATAGTCAATTAAATAGAGATCATGGAAGATGGCTGATTGGTTTCTGGTTAGTTTCCCGGTTAGTTCCTGAAACCTTAATGATCCCCGATCGATATCGGTGCGAGTGCAGCTAGAGGTCGTACTCGTTCCTCGATCTGAGAATGATCGGAGGCCCTGAGGCGCGGCGCAGCTCGGCGCGGCGCGGCGCGGCGGTGGTGTGTCGCCTTCAATAAAAGATGATCCTCTGAAATCGCTTTCCGCCTGAGTTCGTTGACTCCGACGGGCCGATCTCCTCGACGCTCTTCTCGACGCTCTCCTCGACGCTCTCCTATGTATCCCCGGTGACCTCCTTCCCGATTATCCATCCCCTTGGAAATTGACTTGTTACGGATTGAACAGCTAGCCGCAGTTAACTGCCGCTCACCGCCCTTTGTAGCTCGATGCTCACTGGCTCGCATGATTCCTATTTCAAGCCGACAACTCGTTGCACCCGTAACGCTTCTAACTCTTCCCCTCATCGGCAAAGCCTTGATAACTTATTCATATGCGTGGCTGCGATCAACTCCTTCCGAATCATTAGTAGTCATAGGCACGCCGCGCATTCTCTTCACGATTACTATCTCTTTTCATTTTATTTTATTGTAATAGGTTATTAAATCTGTATTAATCAATTCGCCATGATGTAGTTGCTCGATGAGAATATATTATGGTCATCGATGCACAGGTAATGTTCCCCGAAAAAATAGTTGGCCGCCGATACTTTCCTCGGCGAGCACCCTTTCTGTTTCCTATTCGGAGTGTACTGGTGAGAACTGTGTGCCGGGCTACCGTTATTCGGCAACGAGTGCCTTAGACAATATTTGTACGGCCTGGTTTCTCTGACACCGAAACCCACACTAATTTCCTTGTCGAATGCTCTTAACGCCAACGCTGCGCTCTCCCGCCTCTCTCGTTTGCTTTACTCCTTCACGATCTCTTGATTAGACCAAGTACATGAACTCCCGTTCGTTTTTCCAATTATTCACGAATGTTTCTTTACTAAAAAAAGTGTGGCAAGGCAGTGGTTGGTGAAAGAGAGGAATCGATGGTGGCTAACGGCCTTTTTCGCATGAATGCATTGAGCGATAAATTCCAAGATAATTTCGAGGCGCATACTCTTCGATTGGTAGTTGGGAGGACATGGCCTCCGACAGGTTTAAACGAGCGGCCGGCAGAAATTCGAGGTAACTGTAAATCGGACAATTTGGCGCGTATTCGGAACGGTGCGCCTTCTGGCCGGAGTCCGGCTTCCTCCAGTACGAGATTCCAAGTGTCCTGGGTTTAATGGGACGTGTCGGGGAATCTAGCACAATCGGTAGTATTTGAATCGAATTGATAATGGCAAGTCACGCGCCTCCGCTCGCATTCAGCATCCTTTGTGCGGCCGAGCGACCTTTATTTTCGCGCTCCCCTTCCTCCCCTCCCCTCCCCCTCCCGCACCAAAGAATCCGTTTCTTATTGCTGCCAGTTCTTCGTCCTATTAGAACCTCTCACCATGAACAACAAGTCTTCCTCCCCTTCTCTTTCTCGCGAGAGACGACTTTTTTTAATAACAGCCAGATCGCACAAAGGATAAAGTATGCGGTGGAAGTCCTGAGTGCGGCCCAAACTACCAGAAAAGAAATAAAGCAAGAGAAAGAAAAGCGACTGTCATGAATTAGCATTAGAGTCAGTGAGGTGCATGCGATATCTGAAATTGCGAGGCTGCTGCTGGTGTGGCTGGTGTGGCTGGTGTGCGAGGTTCTCTCCAACTCGGAGTTATAAATTCGTCGGAGGATTGCAAGGAGGCTGCTGCTGCTACTCCTACCGTGGTGCTTCTTCCTCGGCAGTTGCCGTAAATCAAGATCTGTTTCTCCCGGCGCGGCGCGTCCTTAACGAGTCCGCCCTTTCATGCACCACTCCAATAACTTGGCTAACCGCGCGTGACCAATATTTAATAGGAGGGGATATGGGCCTGGGCCTGGGTCCGGGCCTCCGCTTCACTATGGGCTTGGGCCCCATTGAAAAAGGTCCAGGCCAAGGGCAACGGATCACAGAACCATTTGGAGAGAACGAGTTCGAGAGAGATTGAAAGTGCGAGACACAGAGAATAGACAGAAGCCGATAATGTTGAAAATTCACTTATTTCCGAGTAAAGAATTATTATGACAACGCAGGCCCGAAAATATCCTGATAATTGGCCAGGTTTTAATAGTTGGCTAATTATTTACAAAGACGGGCTAATAACTGATATGAATCAGCAATGAATGATTTTATTGATCACGTTGAGTGGCTCTATAACATATATCAAAATCATTGAAACCACGAAGAGGAAAGTCGTAAAATTTGATCATGCAAGATAAAAGAGATCCTTGCATCCGTATTAGTATATAGATGGGTAATTGCGCCTGATCAATTTATTCAACGCGCCCCTTAGAGATTAACACCTAGCAAAGTGTTCTCTCATGCTAGAGCTCTCTATCGGACAATGCACCGGCGATCGGTGACCTCTAATAGCAATTGCAGTGGTGATCGAACTGGAATGGTGCGGCGATCGCGTGGAGGAGGGGCCAGAGGGGCCAGAGGGGCCCAAGGGGGGGAGGCGGGGGTAGTCTTGGCTGTTTTATATAGCAGTTGACAAGGCTATTCGCGGAGCTTAATGAACTCGTTACAGTTAGAAGGTGAATTAAGGGAAGTGCCGGCTGCGATAATCATAGCAAGCAAGTAGCGCTAGGGATATTATTAGAACGCTTAGGTGACCTATTAATAAGGCAACCTGTCCAACCCGTTCCTCGCCCTGATCGCTTATCATTTCGGTTTACCCTATCGTTTAGGATAATTTCCATCTTGTCTGCTCTCGATCAAATCAATCCTCGTATTTCGAAAATACAAAACATCCAGTGAGGGGAATTGGGCCGCTTTGTTCGTCCAAGTGAGATTTCGAATGTTAGGCTTCTTTCTATTGTGCCCGGGCAAGATTGAACGCGTTGTGTGTCGAGTGCCGGGTGTGTATGTGTCTGTCCCTGGCTCTTTCGGTCACCCCGACCCCGTTAACACACCGTTAATGCTGCGCGCGCCCGCACACTCGATTCATCCGGCAATGCCTGACTTACTTCTCGCTGACCCCAAGACCCACTGAACGTCTTCCTCTGAATTTCAAGCAGCCTTCTCCCCCGAGAGCCCTACCATCACATTTACATCTTCAACGACCTCTTCAAAGATGCATCCATACTGATTTTTGAAAGCACAAGTTCGAGCACGTATACATCTAGTATCTAGAGATAGTGGGACGTGCAACAGTAGGAAGGACCTTCCATGGTTATTACGAGAGTACAACAGAGACCAAGAGAATCCGGATTCTCAGGAGTTCTGCTTTCCGCGGTGAATTTGCATAGAGATGACCTTGATAATTACAGGTCGTGCAAGTAGCGAAAATACGTCCTCGGCTGCTCGACATTCACAAGGCAGACTTGATGTGTATTCCAAATGGAATGGCTGTCTCTGTCGAAGGGTCGTCGATAGTTGGGCTTCTCTCCCATTGGGGAGAATGGAAGAGTGACGATTGAATTTGAAAATAGGTCGGAGCTCGAGATAGGAAGCGGGGACGCGTCAGTTAAAAAGTGACAGACTTTCCACAGCAGACCTACTTCGTAATTTTCCACTTGCACCACTGAGAGTTTGGCTAGAATGCCAGTTCTCTCTGTATGTGCTGATGCGCGCGCGAGTTCACCCAGATTTATTAAAAAGGAGTGGAAAAAGAGAATTCATAAGCGGGCGCCGGAGATGATACTCTCGTAAAGCCCTCTTTTGGCACTCTTTCCGGCTTTTATGGCTTTCACGGCTTCCGGCTCGAACGCCGGGCAAATTAAGATCCGCCTCTCTATTGTATGCACACTCTAGAATCTAGAATCTAGAATCTAGAATCTAGAATCTAGAATCTAGAATCCAGAATCTAGAATGTAGAATGTAGAATGTAGAATTATAGGGGCCGAAAGCGCGGCAGAGCACTGTAATTTTATGCGCATAAAAGATAGCGCGTTGCCTCCGGAGGACGAGATAAAGCAAGAGCGGCGACTGCTCACCGGACAGAAAAGGGGTACTTATTGAATGTACGGTATTTACGCGCCACTGGTAATAACATGCGTATCACGTTTGCCCGATGTCAGGGGAACCCGGTGCTCGAGCACACACGACATTTCAATAGAATCTAGCTACCAGAGACAAACATACCTCGAATTCCCGGATCCAACATCAATTTGTCCGAGTTAATAACGACAATTATATTAAGAGATAGAAATATTGACTTCTCTTATTAGGGGGATAAAGGGATAAAGGGAAAGAGATAAATTGGTAGGTAGTTAGAGGGAAAGAGGGTGGTGATCTGGTGGTCTATCGATCAAAAAGGTCTCTCTCCCAATAGTTTGGAGCCTTGGGCCTTCTGGACCACCCATTGAATCTTGGTTGATCATCATCCTCGCGGGGCTCAATTCAACTTAATGCACCATCAATTCTTCACAAAGTGGAGGCTGCAGGAGGCTGAAGGATCCTTGCGGGGATCTCGTTCAATGTTGCCCGGTGTTCTCTTGCACGGCAGCTCGAAAGAAGAGCGAGAAGAAGTCGGCACGCTTTTCTTACTGATCGGTTTAACGAGCGAGATGGAAATATCTGCGTGGACTGGACTGGAAGAAGTTGTAGCGAGCGATTGGAAGCGGGTGACCCAGAAAAAGCATGGATTCCAGAGAGCAAACTTCCTTTTTTCCCTTCGAATGACCTTCGCACTTGGTCTCGCCAGTTTTCTCTGCAGCACGGCTCGCGCGCTTTTTGCCGGTCTGCTTGCCGTTTGCGATCCATTGTCATTTAGTCACAAGATCCGTGAGCGATCGGCACTACGTGAGATCGCGACGAACTTGCCAACTGGAGTCCTCGCTCTTCCCAGTTAGAAGAGGGACCTTACAACTTCTAACATCCGCCCGACACGCTGTCGCGCCTACCTCTCGGTTTCACGCTCCACTTTTCCATCTGGCGGGCCTCTCTTTGCCAATCGAATGCCTCGCTGGCAAACGGTGAGGACCGTTTGAAAAAAGAATAGCTTCCCCGTGACATCGCGCACCATTCCTTCCACCGGCGCGGCACTCGCGCATCTCGAGAAATCCCAATGAGAAAGCCAGAACGATCAGCCTTCCTCTCAGAACACCATGATTAATGGTCCAGATTCCGATGGGGCTTTCGACGCTCGTGTACTCCTCACTCCGAGCAGAGCAGTCTGCACTTCCACATAAGTAGGTATGGAGGTAAGCCCGAGAACGACAACTTAGATATCCGGACGCGTCTTCTCCTCATACATTATCGATAAAACTCACAAATCATTTCAACCTCCTTGCAAATCTGTCAAGACGTACAACCAGTAACCAACATAATATATATACAATATAATATTAGAAAGATATTATCTGTATACAATGAGAATGAGTAGATTATTTATAATTACTAATGGAAAGGGAAGCGACTAACTCTGTAGATGTCAACGGAGCTCTTTATGAAATCGGACAGGTTGATCTGGCGTGCTACCGCTATCCTACTTCTCGGCAGACGGCCGGTGCACTTGCAATCCAAGGAGATTGCACAACTTTCACCTAACTTTCTGCAATCAGCGTTCTAATGGAGGGAAGGTAGGGGTAGGGGTAGGAGTACGGTGTGCTCTCTTCGGCGGGATCCGCCGCCAATTATCCACAGGTTGATTTCCCTTTGCGTTCGTGCTGAGCGCGGCCGACGTGATTGCGGTCGGTGGAGAAGGTCACTGGTGCCGCTGGTAGCGTTATTACTCGCTCGAGGTTCGAGCTGGCTCGGTTAAGGTCGAGGTCGTCGGGCCTCTACTTTTCAACGTGGCGAAAGAGTCATTAAGCGCGGTAAACGAGCCAGCTCTCCCGCCTGCCTCTCCCTCCCTCTTTCTCTCGGAGCTATCAATGGCCGAGTACTAATTAGGGGTCGGGGTCACCTTCGTGAAAGATCTCCAGCTCTGCTCCCTCTTTCTTTCGTTCCTCACCTTCGTCGTGGTAGGCCTCGTCCGCTCTCTATATATCTATGGATTTAGAAGGCCGTGCCATCGATCGCATTATTAACAGATCGTAAGATAGCGATAAAAACAATCGGAGCAAATTGCTAGATCGACGCTAGATCGGCCTGGGATTATCCGGTAATATAGGAGTACTCTCCCCACGAGAAATCCCTCATTCGTACCACGCTTCCCCACCCGCCTTCTGCCTTCTACCTCTATCTAGCTCTTGCGGCGCGGCAAACCCGGCGAACGCGGCGAACACGGCGAACGAAGGAAACGTCGAGTTACATGCGGCTCTTCTTTTATTCCTACGCCAGCAGTAAATTATACGCCGAGTTCCTTGACTCGTAGCGTTCCTTTACAGGACCCGCTCGGAGAGAAAAAAGAGCCACGCACACTTTTTTCGAAAGCCACCGATTATTTAGCTTGGGCCGTGTGCGCCCGCGCTCGCCATTGGGATTCCGCAAGTGCGCGGGGAATTCTCGCGGGCGGCCAGCGTGAATTCGTGCTAGCGCACTGAAAGCTGCCGGCAGGCATTCTTGAGGAGTTGTATCCCCGCTGGTGTATCCTTGACGACATACCACCTTATCCTCGCACCGCTCAAACCTTATGTAGGAGCTGTTCATTCTACTCCCGTTATCCAAATTCGCGTGAAAGGTTCCAGCAATTCTGACGACCATTGCCATTCGTCACTCGGCATCCTCTTGCTCCAACACTCAAATTTCCTCTACAATTTCACTCACTGTATAACATTTGCCCTCTATTACTTTCTCTGCCGATTCCCAATGAATTCAATGGATTTTAGAAGAGAGTAGACCCGGAGGATAGTTTAGGTATGCTCGTTACGAAATCGCGAAGCAATACGAGGAGAAAAGCAGAGGCGGTAAAGAGGTCGAGAGTGGTCGTTCGCATGTACGCCAGCTAACGTGCTTAGTTGCTCGGGCAACAAGAACTCCGTGAACCGGTGGAAGAGCGAGCGAGAAAAAAGGGGAAGCATGTCATCCTGAAAATCGCGTCCACCGGTGCATACTAATTGGAGTTTGGGGCTTAACGCAATTTTCCTGCAGCTTGAACCCGCTGCGAAGTTGAAGCAGCAATCCGGCAACTGGCTGCGGCTGCGTATATCTTTGCTCTAGCAGGCGGGAAAAGGCCTGCTTCGTCGGAGTCGGAGTGGGGCCTGAAGAAAAAGAGTCGGTGGGCCCGTGCGTTTATGTGCATTGACTGATCGACGGTTTCCTCGATCTAACGGGTCCCGCTGTCCACCTCGCTATCCTCCCCGCTAACTCCACTTCTCGCTCGCTCGCTTCACTCGTCGCCCGACAGACCGCATAGATACAGTAATATGTAGAAGTGCCTTTCTGCCAGCGAATAAGGCTTCGGAATTTCAAGTTACGAAAACAAGCATTATCTCTAGAAGGAAACAATAAATCCCGTAAGAGCCAGTGGATTATGGAGTTGTTGGTATGTCGATGGTGGGGTTGGGGTTGGGGTAAGGTGGTGGCAGAGCGGTGCATACGTGTCTGGAGGCTCGTGGGAGATCGCTTGGACGATCTGGGAGGTAGTTTTTCGCCCCAGTACTCCACTTACTGGCTGCCCGCTCGCCACTTAAAGCCGAACGCGACGATTTATGGAACGCGACGCACGACAAGTGCGTGCTCCTTCCCGATCGGCGACATACATACCTGCTGCAGCTTCTTACCGATCGACTGACTGGGCCACGCGTGCCATATACCCTTTTTGCTCGAGTACTTGTTCGCGTCGCAGCTCGCACTTCTCCTTACAAAGTTAATATGACTGACGTGCAGCCTCACAGCCGCTTCATCGAAATCACAAGAACTTCATTATTCAAGACGGCCTTCTTCAGTGTTTCTGGTACAATTCCGGTCTTTACGCCACTGCTCCGTTCTTTTCTACTTATTTTGATACTCGAACAATCGAAATATCAAGCGTTTGCCAAAGTCTGAGAACATTTGAAAAATCGAAAAAATGAATTTTGAGCTAGGGCTCTGGAAATTTTATTACTTCTTCTTCGATGCAAAAAAACATTACCCACCAAATTTCAGCCCCGGAAAAGGTCGGGAAGTCATGGAAACATAGGAAAAACTATCGAAATGAAATATTCAAGATCGGTTTTCCATGTGTTTTAGGTAGAATTCCGGCATTTCCCCCACAACATTTATGTTTTTTATCCGTTTTGAGACACGAGGAATCGAAAAATCAAGCGTTCGTCCCGGTCCCAGAACCTTCGAAAAATCGAAAATTTTTGAAGGGGTATGCCTTAAAAAATTTGCGAAAAAATGAATTTTGAGCTAGGGCTCTGGAATTTTTTCTACTTCTTCCTCGATATAAAAAAACACTTTCTACCAAATTTCAGCCCCGGGAAAGATCGGGAAGATAAAAAAACATAGGGAAAACCGTTGAAATCAAATATTCCAGATCGGTTTTCCACGTGTTTTAGGCAGAATTCCAGCATTTCCCCCACAACATTTATGTTTTTTTTCCGTTTTGAGACACGAGCAATCGAAAAATCAAGCGTTCATCCCGGTCCCAGAACCTTCGAAAAATCGAAAAATTTTGAAGGGGTATGCCTTAAAAAATTTGCGAAAAAATGAATTTTGAGCTAGGGCTCTGGAATTTTTTCTACCTTTTCCTCGATGCAAAAAAACACTTTCTACCAAATTCCAGCCCCGGGAAAGGTCGGGAAGTCATGAATACATATGAAAAACCATCGAAATGAAATATTCCAGATCGGTTTTCCACGTGTTTTAGGTAGAATTCCGGCATTTCCCCCACAACATTTATGTTTTTTTTCCGTTTTGAGACACGAGCAATCGAAAAATCAAGCGTTCGTCCCGGTCCCAGAACCTTCGAAAAATCGAAAATTTTTGAAGGGGTATGCCTTAAAAAATTTGCGAAAAAATGAATTTTGAGCTAGGCCTCTGGAATTTTTTCTACCTTTTCCTCGATGCAAAAAAACATTACCCACCAAGTTTCAGCCCCGGGAAAGATCGGGAAGATAAAAAAACATAGGGAAAACCGTTGAAATCAAATATTCCAGATCGGTTTTCCACGTGTTTTAGGCAGAATTCCAGCATTTCCCCCACAACATTTATGTTTTTTTTCCGTTTTGAGACACGAGCAATCGAAAAATCAAGCGTTCGTCCCGGTCCCAGAACCTTCGAAAAATCGAAAATTTTTGAAGGGGTATGCCTTAAAAAATTTGCGAAAAAATGAATTTTGAGCTAGGCCTCTGGAATTTTTTCTACCTTTTCCTCGATGCAAAAAAACATTACCCACCAAGTTTCAGCCCCGGGAAAGATCGGGAAGATAAAAAAACATAGGGAAAACCGTTGAAATCAAATATTCCAGATCGGTTTTCCACGTGTTTTAGGCAGAATTCCAGCATTTCCCCCACAACATTTATGTTTTTTTTCCGTTTTGAGACACGAGCAATCGAAAAATCAAGCGTTCATCCCGGTCCCAGAACCTTCGAAAAATCGAAAAATTTTGAAGGGGTATGCCTTAAAAAATTTGCGAAAAAATGAATTTTGGGCTAGGGCTCTGGAATTTTTTCTACTTCTTCCTTGATATAAAAAAACACTTTCTACCAAATTTCAGCCCCGGGAAAGGTCGGGAAGATAAAAAAACATGGCAAAAACCGTTGAAATGAAATATTGAAGATCGGTTTTCCATGTGTTTTCGGTCGAATTCCGGCATTTCCCCCACAAGTTTTATGTTTTTTATCCATTTTGATACTTAAATAATGAATTTATGAACAATTGAGGAAAGTTGAAGAAACTTAAAAAAGCGGGTATTTACAATGGATGGGAGTTTCGGGGGAATTCGTATTGTGATTGAGTTTTTGGGAGTAGCGGTGTCAGCGTGCCGCTTAAATGATTAGTTATGCTATAGCTATAAGAGGGAGCGCGGACCGTCCGCTCAGTAGAATAGTCCGCAGTGGTCAGACAGATAAGCATAATGCCGAGTGCTAAAGTGGGACAGCGATTGATGCCGGCCGATGTCTCTTTAGCGATGCCAACAACGGTGATCAGCAGCTGTATTTGTCCCGTAAGCGCAGAGAGCAATCCAGTTGAAGAGCATTCATTTGTCCGATTATCGGATGTAAATAGTCCAAAGCGTGTCTGTTGGCTGCCAGTTGATTTATCGAATGGATAGAAAGCTCATAATATTCGGATCAGATCTATCAGGATTGGTGAGAAAAAGAAGTGTTTTGCACGGTTGCAGTAATAGATGTCTGTAACCGAAAGAGATTGATATATGGGATCCGGGCGCGACCACTGGACTGTGTCCCGTGCTTTAATTAGTTTTTTCTCGTTCGTCTGAAATACGATAGCGGCCAGCTATACAGTTATAACAGATCGCGGCGCCGGGTAAACCGGTACTCCGCGATTAGCATTTATAGCATTGTTTGGCGTCTCTGAATTCTAGGCGAGTGAAGCGAAGCAGTGAGCGAATTAACGCCACTTCTGGTCGGAACGCCGGCGTCGGCGTCGGCGGCTGCGTCGGCGTCCCTCGGCTCGCTCGGTGAGGCGAGTTGCATTGTCATTACCGCGAATAAAAAAGTGGAGTCAGGGCGGAGAACCTGTTCCGATTAGCAACGGGGCACCGGCTACCGTCCTGGTAATTAATCGTCCTGACAGCTGAAACATTCTTCGCTCGGCTTGTGTATCGTCCTCCCGGCATCGGCTCTAACCCAGGGTAAACGATGATGCATGAATAATGATTAAATTATATCTCTCGCCCAAGGCAATTAGTCCTGGGCCTTTTGCAGTCCCTCGTTACTTCGTTCCCGAGTCTTCTTTCAGAGCCTTTTAGTGCCAGAGCAATTGTACTGCCAACCTTCCAACTATATACATATCTATGCATTGGCAAACGCGTCACCGCATACATATATGGCCGCTCCTATTCACGCCGCTCATCCGTACTCTCCTATCTTCCTTTCGAACCAACCTAATCATTTTTCTCCTACCCACCAGCCAACCCTCGCTTCCCAATACGCTTATCACTCTCCCCATCGGCCTTTCACATTCACCTCCTACTCTCAAGAACAATCCTCCCTAGGAGCAGCAAGGAGCAGCCGTTCGTCACACGCCGTGAAATCGATAAATCGATAAATACCGGCATCATTTGGCAAGCAGGGCTTCTTGCGGCTTGGTGGAACAATGCACCGTGGCCGTGAAAAATCCTTTCAAGGAGATAGTAAGCGAGCGTCGCGCCCCCAGAAACCGCTCACTCCACTTGCCAACTCCTTTCCGTTCTCCAACAGACGCCGCCGAGACGATTCTCCTCCGCGTGGGCAGATCGGGATAGGAATCCGCGGAAAAAGGCTGCGTGTGTCTTTAATTACTGTTGGAGCTTCTCTCTTTCGTAAGAGGAGCAGTAAAGAAGGTTCGTTAATGCAACGCAGCTCGGTGCAGTGTAGCGCAGTGTAGCGCAGGGCGCGTACGTGTTACGGGACAATGCTATGAGGAAGACGAGATTGTTTCTCGGCGATAAAGAGAAGAGAGCCTGGCCGAGTGAAGGAGAATGGGCCGAAGCGCAAGAGAGAAGAGAGCGAGGAAAGAGGAACCTCGCCGGCCAGATCGGAGAACACCACACGAACCTCTGCTCTGGCACGAAACGCTCTCTACCCTCCAAGTTTCTTGGCGATTTTGAAGCTATCGATTGCAAATGATTTACGCGCTCGCTCTCTTCTCTCCACTTGCTGTTCCTCTACTCTCTTCCGGGCAATGGGCCTGCCGGAGAGGAGAGGCGATACTGTCCGACAAGCAGCACGCGATCATACGCAGACAGATCGTGCTCTCGAGCCGCTCGCTCTCCACTCACTGCCAGAATTAATGGATTACTTACGTTACAACTAGTTTCGGTTTTGCCCTCCCTTTTGCCCTCGAAGAGTGAGGCTCTCGCCTACCGACTTTTGCCAGGCTAAACCGGTCACGACACACCAGACGGACGCTGCGAGACACACTCTCCTTCGGCCGATCTTTCGCCGATCGCCCCCCCCCCCCCCACTCCACCCCTCCAAACCACCGCCCCTTTTGAAAACAGGATGCGGCTTGCGTTTCCTGATTTACTCGGATCGTCCGAAGATCACTCCGGCAACATATCCCCTTTCACGTCTACCGGCATGATTTGCATTCGCTCGGAGGAAAACAAGCCTGCGCGCTCGTGCATGCGCCTCTTTCTCCCCTGTCACATGGAATTCGATCGTTCCAGCCGATCTCATAACGGCAAATAGCCTCTGCCCTCGCCCGCTTCCACGATACCGCCATTCCGAGGTTACACCTTTGTTCTCCACAAATCTCTACGCTCACTCAAAAGTTATCGCGTTTATTCGCAAAATTTCCTACCTTCTACATTTGAAAAAGGGAATAAAACGGAAGGGAGGAAGGATGGTATTGCGGGATAGATGTACTTCCTGAAAGCATCCGGGTAATAAGGCCTAAGCCTTCAGAGTGGAGAGTGTGCCAGTGTATGCGTGTATCATTGCGCCGTGTGGATTTCCATCTCGGGTGTGATATGCACCCGGCCTACCGCCATTAATTATATTCCAAGCCGGATGATGCATCCAACCAGATCTTACCCGATGCCACACTCCATCTTCACTTGGTCCTCCTGCTTGCGGCTCTCCCCCTCCCTTCAACCTCTCCTTCACTCAGTTGGCCGCACAATTTTCGAAGCTGCACTGCGCTATTAGAAGCTCCTGACCTTCCAATGACCTCCGAGAGGCCTAACTTGTAAATTTCCTAGGGCTGCGTCATCCACAGGCTTTTTCCTGATAATCAAATGCAGCATTCATCTCGGTGGGCTTTTTTCTTGGGGTATCTTTATCGTAGGACTGCTAGTATGTTAGAGTCTTGTGGCAGGGGCGCATAACAGCCAAGAAGAACAAGAGTTCAACCCTCTACATTGTTCGTTACATTTATGAGGTACGGCCCATTCGTATCAAATCGTTCCGGTTCGTTAAGCAGATCCTTATTTCTGTGTTATCGATCTTGCGGCGCACTCCGGCCAGAGCGAGCGGAAGTGAGAGAGGTATAGATTGGCCGGGCATGTGTACATAGATAGACACGGAATCCCTCTAGCGGGAGGGCTCGTTTCGTGGACAAAAATCTGGTGCGCAGCATCCACCGGTGCATCGGTGGTTCAGCGACCCGCGCACTTCCACGCTTCCTCTTCATCTCCCTCGCCCTCTCGAGAGCCCGCACGCTCGCCTTTCTCCGGGCGATCCAGAGCGGACTGCATCTATTGTGCATCCTCGACCAGCATCCATGCATCACCGCCTTGACCCTGCTCACTCCCGCACCGACGCGTCTTTCCTCCACCTTCCTCGAAAAAATGCAGAAATGCCTTGCCTTGCTTTGCCGTGCCTTCTTTTATCCAACTTTCATCAGTCTTGATTAAGATAGACAAATATAATATGCCTGTCGTTTTTACTTAAATCTTTGCAAGTTGAGTTTAATTTTGTGAGTAAAAATTGATAAGAGATGGTCAGGCAAGGATTCTAGAATAGGGATTGCGGCGTGGCTATAATTTGCTCGGCATTGTTCGCTAGTCGACCCTTGGCCCGTCGACGTCAGACCGCCACCGCCGGCTCTGCCCGCATAATTGATTCACTTAATCGACTCTGTGGGAGTGACGGACACCTCCTGTCAGGCCTCCTAATCGCACGTCCGCCTGCTCGGCCACTCGCCGCCCCAGCAGATATTCCACTAATTGCGAGAGCTCGCTCGTCTTGACCGGAGAGCGGCGAGCGGACGCCCCCTTGACTTGACGGCTGACCAGATGTCTCATTCCACTGCTAAGCGTCCGCTCGTTGACGCGCTCGCCATCCAACTCCCCTTAACCGTCTCTCCCATGATTTCTCATCGAAATTTTTAAACTGGAACTGCCATACAATATAAACCAAGAATCCGAGTAGTGGTGAGAACGATTGAATGTTAGTGCCATGAGAAAATGATGTTCCGAGCAGAACTAGAAAAGAATGAAGGGCCGATAACATTGAGTCTGATGGCTGCTCGGCCCATCAAGATCCGGAGGGAGCATGTGTGTCTCTCTGGGGTGCACCAATGCGATAACAGAATGGCGCTTCTCCCGCGGGATGATTTGTACCGATGATATTCGCGATACCACCACCAGGTACCACCAGCAGCCTGAGAGCGACGCGATGACTCGAACGACTCCAACTACTGCATTCCAGTGGAGTAGTGCGTGTTTGTGTTGCTGAGGGCAGTCAGCATTGATACGTTATCGCGGATGCCAGCGTAATTCGCACTCTCCAAGTAGCCTTGACAACCTGCCCGATGACCTTTGCGCCCGATATTCTACCAGCTCCTATTGCATTCTGCATCCCAACTTTTCCCACCCTCCCCGACTCACTCATTGGACTACTTCATTTAAAAAGAGGGGAGATTGCTCTCTTGAAAGTCTTGGGTAGTCGGTTAGACAATTAACGCGGTGGACTGCTGGAATTCTCCTTGAATATAGTTGGACGGGGGGTGCGGCGTTAGCATGTACATATATGTATCTGGAATGCGAATATGCGCTTCGCGAACTGAGCAGCAACCAGTATGAAGTGATAGGCTGCGCTATCGATAAAGTGTAATCAGCCGCGGTAATTACGGGCGCTCGTAAAGCCACGAGCGCGCGCGATTAGACTCCTGGTGTAGCTGGTGTACCTGGTGTGCTTGACCCGAGTCGACGGGCTCTCGGAGAACTAGGAAGGATCTCGCACCCACCGCGACACGCGATTACACATCCAGTTGCTCCGGCTGCCCGAGATATTCCACCAGCTACCCAGCCAATCGCCACACACTTCACAACTAATTTCCCTGAAATCCTAACCGGTACTTCTCCATGTAAATCGTCGAGAATCATTCATCGGGCGACATTTAAATTTCAGAAACAATGAATAAAACCTTGGAGCAATACGGAGGGAGTAATGATGATTAATTTCAAGGGGTATTAGAAAGTATTGTTGGTGACGCGGGGCATCGTAATATGTAAATGGTGGATATGTAAGGTACATTAGTCGCGCGATTAAGTCTGCCTTAAATCAAGTGAGCGAACGATCCAATCTCCGCGGCTCTTAGCCATCTCTCTTCATAGTTAATCTCTGGTTGGGGCCTTCTTCCTCCTGACTAGCCGGACCGTTCTTATCGTTAACTGTACACTCCGATTTTATAATTTGCCAGATATTATGCGATCCAGTATGGAACCGGCGCAGTAAATCCCCGCGTGCTGTTGACCCGGCGATCGCTGGACCGAGACCAGCATGCGGTGCCGAGCGCAAGCACGCGCGCGCATCGAGATATCTAGCAGACGGGACCGCGAGAAAGACTCGACAACCGGAAGTAATTAAAGTTTCGAGAGAAACTCCCTCGCGAAATGTCCTACAGCCTCGAACGATACCTCCTCCCAAGAATCATAGCCAGACTTTAACTTATCCTTGGCTACCATATTTTTTCTCATCGAGAAGCGAAGTCACATGATTTATTAAGAGGTAGATTCTACTTTTTCCTAGCCACTCGTCCCATCCTACCTTTCTACCAACAACTTCCCTCCACTGAGAGCGGTCCACTCTTCCTATTATTATAATTACGTCATTTCCGAGAGAGAGAGAGAAGAGCATTGGGATGACGGTCCGCGGTGAAGCAGACTAACAGTAAATGTAGTTTCTACTTGCGGCTCGTTCTTCATTCTGCGAACGGAAGGAGCGCGCTCTTTAATTCGCATTATCTCTAGTTAGAAATATCTTATGCCCGCTATTCCAACTGGAGAAATGAATTCTAAGTAGAGTAATCGGCTCATTCTAATACGGTCTATGTTCGTTTACAGATTATGCCTCCGGCGCCTGTCCACGGATATGTCCACCCAGCGGAGAGCCAGTCTGCGGGAGCGACGGCGTCATTTACGCTTCCCAGTGTGAAATGCGGAAGAAGATGTGTGGAAAAGGTAAGCGGCACTGAGCTCTATCGTAAATACGTTAATTATAACAGGGCGATCTGATGCGATGCTCTTACACCATTCCAATAATCAGTGGAAAAATGGAAAGATGGAAAGAACCGTGCATTCATTGCATTCCCGACCTTCCCTTACCCTCTGCCAGCCTTTTTCTTCTCCTATTTATGAATTAGCCATTTTAATTGGAATAACTGAATTGCCAGGGTTAATCCCTGGAATTCAGGATTGCCCCTTTATCGGCCAGAGATTTCCCAGCATCGCCAGGGAACTCGTCAACGTGCGAACCTTCCTCTCAGAATTTCATTGTCCGCCGTGAGCGGCGAGAGCGAGTCGAAGAGGCAAAGAGTCGTTCAGTGGCACTAACGATCACACGTTAATAGCAGGACTAGTTGCGGTGGAGCGTGTAAGAGGGAGAGGAAAAGGAGAGAGGAGGCGATAGGAGGCGCCTCCTTTGAGCTTTTTCCGCGTGCAGCGAAGGACGATGGCTCGGTTCGCAGATTGCAGAGGCGCGCTTCCGCAATAATGGCTGGCTTAGCCTCTCTTTAGAAATCGATAGGTCTGTTCAAGGGCTCCGACGGACTGACCAGCGCTCGCCGATCCTTTTTTCCTCGGATTCTTAATGTTTGTGGGCTCTTTTATGATTGACGTAGGCGTGACCATAGCAACAGAGAAGACCGCTTGCCTGAGGTCCTCCGGTAGCAAGTGCGAGCACCGATGCCCGGGCGATCAGGATCCGGTATGCGGCACCGACGGACGCACCTATCTCAACAAGTGCATGCTCCGCGTGGAGATTTGCCGGGTGGGCATCGAGCTCTCTCATCTTGGGCCGTGCAACAATATTTCGGCGCACCGGGAGAACTGTCCGGTTTCGTGCGATTACGCGCCCCTCGACGGACCGGTTTGCGGGAGCGACGGCAACGTCTACAAGTCCACCTGCCAAATGAAACTTCTCACTTGCGGGTACGCCAGACACTACTATTCTAATCAGAGAGCATGTCACGGCTCGACCTAATCTATCACCTTTCACGCGACAGCCCATGAATTCCTAGTGATCAATTGCAAACCTGTTGCCCCTCCTGTCATTCAATCGACAGAGTGAAAACGATACTGGCTCATTCTGTCGAGTTAGAGAGTTCGGGTCGAGGCGTGCCTCGTATTTCCTGGATAGATCGATCGCTCGATCCTCACCCTGATTTTCTGTATTCGCCGACAGGCAAGGCGTCGTGCGTACAAATAAGAAACATTGTCAGACAACGAGACACTGTCGAGAATCATGCTGGCGTGGTGCCAAACCGGCCTGTGGCAGCGACGGCATCCTCTACTCCAACACTTGCAAGATGCGAGCGAAGAATTGCGGGTAAGCAGAGCGCAACCTCGATTAACCAATTCGGCCTGAGGGATCTATTGATTTGGCTGCCAAGTGGAATCACTGGCAAAAGAGAGAGAGTGACACTGAAATTATTATTCCTCTAGGAAACACGTGTTCGAGGTGCCGATGTCATTCTGCGTGTCGCGGGAGCGAACCTCCGGGAACCAAGCCAACGCCTGTCCCTTGGATTGCAAGAACGAGCCGGAAGTGCCAACCTGTGGATCGGACGGCAGCATCTATAGGAACGAGTGTGAGATGCAGATGCTGAACTGCGGGTCAGTACCTCTTTTATCATGCTATCTCGGCTGCCACTCACTTCCTCTGGGTATATGTCGCCATATACATACATAGTATACTAATTGATCGCTGAAGCTACCGCCTCTGGTGCGCTTCCCTTCCCTTCCCTTCCCTTCGACTTCATTTGGTTGGATAATCGCGATAATCGCTATACCGTAAACCTCTATATGCACCCAATCCAGCCAAGCCAGGAGGAAGGTCAGCGTGGTTGACTTCGAGAAGTGCCGTGCACGATTGACCAAGTGCATGAAGCAGCAGCAGAGATGTGGCAGCGACGTCGATCCTGTCTGCGGAAGTGACGCCAATACCTATCCGAACCAATGTCACCTCAACGTAGCGGTTTGCCTGTGAGTAAAAATCCTCCAGTTTCCATCGAACACAGCCGCCGCGACGCCGCCGCCGCTTCATCCAGGAAGCGATGTCAGCGCGATCGAAATCGCCAAGTCCATCGCTATTTTATCCGTCCGCATCTTTCTAGGCTTATTACGCCAAGAAGAAGCCTTACCTTCATTACCTAATAGGCGATCGAAGGCTCGTTAACCCTCCGCTTTTCATGCCAATACCGTTCTCTATCTTGCAGAAAGGGCATTCAATTGGCGCACGTCGGACAGTGCACGACCTTGAAGGAGACCGAACACTGCCCCGAGGATTGCAACGACCAGCCTGAGGAACCAGTTTGTGGGAGCGACGGCAACGTTTACCGGTGATTAACAATGTTATTTGGATTCCAGAACGTCCGAAGCGGCGCCCAAGGCGCCTCTTTAAGGGCGCGCTTCTCCCTTTCCCTCGCTGCTGCCCCTCACTCTATCTCCTTCCCTCTTACGCTTAGGATACTTCTCTCGTTACGCCCAACTAGACGGAAGAGGCGAGGCGAGGCGAGGCCGTATCCTAACAGCTTCTCAAACTCTGATATATCATTCCAAGTAGAGACTGTTGGGCGTTCGCTAAATACTCTCTGGTAAATTTTCAATCTGTGACCGGAGAGTACAAATATAAATATGCTTCATCTCATCGTTCATTCTATCCGAAGAGGGAGAAGTTGGTGACTTGAAAAGCATCATGGGTGCTTGGTTTGATTTAAGGTCCCTTTGTCATTTACGGCGCGAGACGTGCGGTCAAAGGGTGGTTCAAGTTCCTGCCCAACATTGTCGAACGACCGCCCTCTGCAATCAGATCTGTAGCGGGGAGCGCCAGTTTGTTTGCGGTTCCGACAACAAGCTCTATCGCAACGAGTGCGAGATGAAGAGGGACAATTGCGGGTAAGTAAGCCCGGCCGTGAATACGCGCCGCTCCAGCTCTCCAGCGTAATTGCAGTCCTAGCCGAGTCGAGTGGACTCTCGCTCTCGCAGCGATTCGGTATACCGAAACTGGAGCAAAGAGAATGGCCTGTTAGATTGCGCATTCATGACTAGCCCCGGATCAATTGGTAATTGGAGTTCTCCCATTCAGGAAACACGTGTACGTGGTGCCGATGAAGAGATGCGTGCAGGGCTTCCTCTTCCGAGGCTGTCAGAAGATCTGCCCGCCCTACTACGATCCGGTTTGCGGTACCGACGGTATGACCTACAGTAACGAGTGCTTCTTAGAGATCGAGAACTGTCGCAGCCGAAGCCTCGTCACCAAGAAGTACCATGGAGTCTGCGGCCAGCCAACCGAGGAGCCCAAGAATTACTTGTACTAGGCCGATTCACTTCTGCTGGCCATTCGCACGGCTTTCCGCAGTATCAGTCGAGTGCGCTCGATCATCCAGTGGCCCCAGCCCCATCTACTTTTAATGGCCACTCCGATCATTTCTCGGACCAATCATCTTGAGAAGCTCAATCTCTCGATCCTTTCAGTCCTGTTCGATCAAGTATTGCGATCGATTGCGCGCTCGCTCCTTTCGAAATCCACTCGGCGACATACAACAACTCGCTACATCTCTGATACCAAACATTCGATTTTCGAGAGATTTGGCGAATTCTTGGATGCGATTGCCGAGATCAGCAAGACTGCAGAGTATTTCATGCTCTCTTTTAACATTTATTGGAAAAGCAGGCAGACTTTGAATATTGACAAAGTAGCTTCTTCCTATTTATTCTGTGGGGCACCATGCCGAGGAGAAATATATTTCAGCATAGCACTCCTTCGGGAAACATACTCATCAATTGTACTGGAAAGTACGATCATTCTTATTTATTCTAGTATTAATTGCTGCGTCATCTTTGCATCCCCGCTCCTTCACCTTCCCTCACCTCACCTCACCTCACCTCACTATTAAGATAGATACTTTCGAGATATGTATCTTTATCTAAATTGTAAGTCGAATATCTAGCCGCCGTAACTCCTTCCGATAATGTGATGTGTGTTCATATACTTATAATTACCATCTACTCTGCTCCCCCAATCCTCAAGCCCTCCCTACCCTTAATTTATTATCAATCACACATGTAGAGAACTTTTTTATATCGGGACTAACACTGTACACGCTTGCGAATGTCAATAATAAACTATATGAATATATTTTAAGATATGGCACAGGGTTCATATCATTAACATTCAACCCCCAAAATTTCCAATCCCTATTCCAAACTGGTATTTATAATAAAAGCGAAGAATAGCTCAAAATAAAACTAGGATATTCAAATGATTTTGAAGAGTTGCAAGAAGCTGGATTGAATGCTCGGTAAAGTAATTTGTTATTCTTTTGGTGTGGACTAAGGGAAATATCGAGGATGCCAGACTAAAATGTGGTGTCTGATTTGAAAGTGCGCGATGTGTTGAATTGGGCGATATATCTTAATGCGGTAAAGGAGTGCGCGGGATTAAAACGATTAGGGAAGCAGGCGCCAGTAGGCAGCAGTAGTGCATATCGAGCTGGTGAGAGCCGGCAGATGGCAGAGCTGTGGGCCGATATTGACAGGTGCCAGGGCAGCATGGCGGCCAGTGTTTACGACAACTGATCGCGCCCGATCGAATTTGCGGGCTACTCGGCTCTCCGGCATCCTCGCCTCTTGTTTACCAGCGAGGCGTCACTGTCAGTGATCGGCCGACACTTCGGAAGCCCTGTTCTTTCTCATCTCTGGGCGGCGGTTGGCCGCGTGCGCGTTCTTCATCGCGTGCGAGTGAAACGCGCGTGTCCTAATCCCGAAAGTTTGGTGATCAGGTGGTGGTGGTGGTGTTCTCTGACCGCCCGAACAGACCAGGAACGACACTCAACGCCAGTCATCGCCACTCCAAGCAGCAAGTTCAACATCGTAAGTACCATTGACTCAATGCCGCTTCGGCCTATGAATGTCTTTGGGGGGAGAGGGAGTTTTTCGGCGTGCTATCACGAGGGATGCGGACTCCCATCAAGTTTTGATAAGGAGCGCAGCGGGAGAGGCCATCTTTGGCGGCCTCCCTCTGCGCGGCGGATTCACGCCAGCCGAATATTCCTCTCCGAGCCAATATTACATGGCCGGTAGGTTACATAAAAGGCCGGACGGCAGGCAGCCAGGCCTCAGCCATGCGATAATAGCCGATCGGGCCCAACCAAGCCTTCTTCTCCCCTCGCATCGTTTAACTCCATTGCAACTTCTTCACGCCACGTTGAAAGCCTGCCGAGCGGTCCCTCGTCAGTCGCTTCGCTTCACCACTTCCTTCAACTTCAGCCTCAAGTACTTAAAGCGAAGTACTGACATCGCCAGGATGGCTCGCCTAGACATTTGCGCAATTTCATGCGCTTCTTCGGACTTCCACGGCTGCTCTAGTTTTCCTTAATCATTGACCGTACTCGCTTTATTCGTTTCCGTTAAAAAGCGACAATTGGATAGTGCTCTTTTCCTAGGGTAAATCGGGAATTTTTCTCAGGGGATTTCGCCGGTGGGCCACTGTCTCCCAGACAGTTTTGGTAATCGGTTGTATCGACATATAACGCCAGTGGGAAGGAGCGAGTGTGGCCATTACGTAAGCGCAAGGATGTCAAGAAAAGGCGTCGACGGTTAAATACCATCGGGCGGATCGAATTAATGTGACCATTTCAGTAGAATGAACACAGTCATCGCGATCTGCCGAGTCTTACTTGAAAGAGTTAAAGTTTAAAGACAGGTGGCCACTTGGCTGAGTGTTACATTGACTGGTGACGAGTTGACTCGTCACTAGTCGAGAATAGCGGTTGCGAGACGCGTTGCATTTGGCGTAAAGCGGCCGATCGAGCCGATCCTTAAAGTGTGCGAGCGGCAGGCGCGTACGCGAGGCCGAATAAAAAAGTGGTAGGAAAGGCGAGGAGAGGGCAAACTACAAAGCGAGTACACCTTGCACGTGGATCGGCGGCATGGTGTCAAGCCGTTCGGCACAGCTACTTTTTCTTATCTTATCGGTCTCCGTCGTCAGCAACAACGCGCACTTTTCTTTACTCTCTTTCGGCCGATTCGCACGCACGCCGCGCCGGCCGGCCGGCCGACCGACCGGCCACCGGAAACCTCGCTCTGGCTTTGGCTCTGGCTGTGCCGCGCGGCCATCCAGCGCGGCATCCAGTGCGGCATCCAGCATCCATGCGGCTGAGAGTGGCCGGTGCACATAATTAAATTTATCGATCGTCGCCGACAGTGGGCGCGTGTATGTGTGTGCGTGCAGACGGGGACTGAATTGAATGTACCCTTGAGGCGGAAATGAGCGCGCGCACCGCCGCGTTAGCACATACTACCTTGTGAATTCGCGGTACCGCAGACCACTCTTTTTTTGTTTGGCACCTTCTCGCTTTTTGCGCGCATCTGTCGCCGTGTCAGGCTTACTGCTCAAAGGAGAGTGCACGTGTACCAGCAGATGCAGCCAGACCTTTGACGTTCCCTGAGAGAAAGGACGGCTAAATGCTAGTCATTGCATAAGTCATCCTGACAATCCTCAATCGGGAGATATCAGTTACTGCGCTAGTGTCAATTGACCATTCGAGCACCACGCTTGACATTCGTAGAATCTAGTTGGTGAGCCATTGGTCAATGATTTCAACTCGCCACTACTTTATATTACGACATTTTTCCGCCCACTATTTTAATTCATACGAATTTAAGACAATGATGCCTCGGGCAATTAATTTATAGGTATTTATTTGGTAAATCGTTGGGAGCATTTTGCTTTCACAAAGCAATGTAATCGTTGGAAGTGTATCAATAGTAGTGGCCGAATAAAATTGTCCTCGGGCAATATCTCATCTTGCATGAAATGAATTTCCTCGCAGCTCGACCCGCCGCGCTGCGCCGATTGCTCTTGCGCTCTCAATTGGCGTAAATTGTTCTCTCGCGCACTGCACCCATTCGTCCGTGGCACATTGGCGAAATTTTGGAGATATGCCCACTGGGCATTCCCTCCTAAACGTATTAATTATCGCCGGCGCCAGACAGCAGTTGTTTTTTTTTCTTTTTGTTAGGCCTGCGGTATCGACGCCTTCGGTGAACTGCGATCGACTCGACTCCGGAAGGAATCCCTTCCTGTCCGCGCGGCTTTGCAATTCCTAATAAGCCTGACACTCTTCTTTCGATCAGTGTCACGTTCACTACGCACGTGGCTACGAATGCCCGCTCCTCCACCTATCCAACAAGACTATCCGAGTAAGTCGAGTCACTCGCTAGTCGCTGAGCTACTTTCGCAACTAGCATCACTCTTGCCTTACAAATTAATAACTCCATCCACTTCAAGATTAATCATTTTCGCGTCTCAGTGGTCATTTGAAAAATGATATTAAAGGGAATATAATAATTGACTGTAGTTTCTTGAGTAGGTAGGCCCAGTTTGAAAATAATAAGTCATCATTTGAGAAGTGGGAGCAGTTGAAGTGGTTGCTGGCTTGAGAGCCGAGAGCGAATTTTCTCCTATTAATTATCATGCTCGGCTCTGGCCGAGATGTCCATTGTCTTCTAATGGGCATGTCACACGGCCGAGGCCTCCAAATGAAGAGAGAAGCCAGTGGGACCGGATCCCTCTTTCTCCGTTCCTTTTTCTTTGGCCGAAGGGTAATATGGAATTAATAGGGTGGCGGCTCGCTGGTTCACTCGTCACGCTAGTCCTCCGAGTAGAGTCTGCGGGAAGAGTACTACTCCTGCTTCCTTCGAGCAAGAGTTCCCCATCAAGCCGTCTGAAATGCACCGTCTGCCAGCATTCAGACGCATAACAGATAAATCCCTCCCCGTCCCCTCGGATCAGTGCCTTCTCTTCTAATAGTCTAGTTGCGCTGGCCTCTTTTTCTCTCGAACGACATTCTAATACTACTTGAGTGATTAAGAAAGGAATCGAGTGAGCGAAGAGTGCTACACTCTAGAATTCCGCAGGTTTCATAGGTATAAGAATAAAGAATTGGAGCGGCTAAGCATTTGTCGGTAGTGTGCGCGTCCCGTTTCAATCAGCAGCCGGTCGATCATTCCTCGTGCAAACAAATCGATGACTCGATTCGTTCGGCTTCCCTTCGCTCCGCTCCTCCTTTCTTTCTGACTGGACTGTCCGAGTCCGCGTCCGAGTCCGAGTTCTTCAATTGCGTATACACACATCGAGTGAGCATAGCCAGTCCTCGTCAGCTGCGCTCATTGCAACTGCTGCTCGCCTTTCCAAACGCTACACAAGCTATTCTCTGGTCACATCTTAGATTTGTATTGCTTATTTGCATTCCTGGCAGTGCCGGGGACGCAATACAAAAAGACATTAGTTCCGGCAACTAGATTTTTCTCCGGAATGCAGTCGTGGCACGTCGCCAGGCTGCTATTGAAAATAGCGTGACAACGTGGAACATCGACGTTCCTGTCTTTCTCCTTGCTCGATTGTATCGGGTGTTCTCCTATTCCCGATTAAACTATCCCATCTTAAGTTTATTTTAATATTCCCCAATGAGAAAGATCCCTAGTGTTTTTTCTATACGAAGAATAATACTGATTTGTACGAAAGAAAAAATAGGGGGGTTTTCGTTCAAGTCGACTGTAATGGAAAGAGTGAATAGATAGGCGGCGCGCTTACGTGCACGCCGTGCGGGTAGAGCGCCACGGACTTCCGGTCACGCGATTGCTCGGCCCTTAATTAAACGGCAGCGGATCGTGGCGAGAAGGGAATCCATCGGGTGGCTCGACTTTTCCTCATTCCTCCAAGCTTCCAACAGACTAAACTAAATTGAAACGGAACGAGTGGGAGTGTTTCGACAGCGAATGAGACTCCAGGAAGTCAGTCTTGTCAACAGAGATCCCCGACAATCGGTTGAAAAGTCAGACGCGCGTAAGAAGGCGGCTCACTGAGGGAAAATCCGTTATCGCTGAGGTTATTTTCAGTGCTCGAAACCGGAAGCACTTGCTGGTGCAGCAGTGCCATTGTCATGGTCCCCTGTTTATCCTTTGCGATAGGTTCATATCTAATCTGGCCGGTTGGTTAGTCTTCCCCACTCTACCTTTACTCTGCGATGAAAAGGCCCAGCTTGAAATTTGGCCTCTTCTTCGCTTAAACTCGGAGCCAGCCGGCAGCTTCAATTCAACTGGCTAATTAGATCAGTCGAATTAAAGGCGACGCGAGACGAGGCGAGAGAGCAGGCTTGAGGGGCGAATCTTGCAGCGTACTTCCGCTCGGAATCATTTGCAGTGCGTGTATGTATTAGAGAGGCGCGTATCTTGCCGCGGACTATTGCTGGCGATCATATCGTGGATTTTACCACGGTAATTAGCCTGCCTCTCTCGCTCTCTCCCTCTTTTCCGCCGGTGGACCCGCCGAGATGGAGAGCCAATTAATAGGCTCTCCAATTAATCTCGACCTGGGAACGACTGTGCGTCGACCGCACTGATACACTGATCGACTTTTATTCGACTGTCGATTTCATATTTAGGCTCAGCCTCATTTTATTAAGGTAGATGTAGCAAAAAACTGTTTTCTATAGATTTTCTTTAAACTTTGACAGAACAGTGAGAAAGAGGACCAGAATTATACTGAAAACACTTCGAAACAGTCTTCTGAATAATTAATTTCATCTAATTCTGATGGTTTTCTCCATGTTTTTAATACTTCCCGACATTTTCCGGGGCTGAAATTTGGCGGGGAATGTTTTTTTGCATCGAGGAAGAAGTAGAAAAAATTCCAGAGCCCTAGCTCAAAATTCATTTTTTCGCAAATTTTTTAAGGCATACCCCTTCAAAAATTTTCGATTTTTCGAAGGTTCTGGGACCGGGACGAAAGCTTGATTTTTCGATTGCTCGTGTCTCAAAACGGATAAAAAACATAAATGTTGTGGGGGAAATGCCGGAATTCTACCTAAAACACGTGGAAAACCGATCTGGAATATTTGATTTCAACGGTTTTGCCCATGTTTTTTTATCTTCCCGACCTTTCCCGGGGCTGAAACTTGGTGGGTAATGTTTTTTTGCATCGAGGAAAAGGTAGAAAAAATTCCAGGCCCCTAGCTCAAAATTCATTTTTTCGCAAATTTTTTAAGGCATACCCCTTCAAAAATTTTCGATTTTTCGAAGGTTCTGGGACCGGGACGAAAGCTTGATTTTTCGATTCCTCGTGTCTCAAAACGGATAAAAAACATAAATGTTGTGGGGGAAATGCCGGGATTGTACCTAAAACTCATGGAAAACCGATCCTGAATAATTAATTTTATTTAATTCCGACGGTTTATGCCATGTTTTTTATGCTTCCCGATATTTTCCGGGGCTGGAATTTTATGGAGAATGTTATCTTGTATCAAGGAAGAAGTGATATAAATTCCAGAGCCCTAGCTAAAGTTTATCCCACTGGCAGTATCCAAAGCTAAGTTAATAGTCCCTTAAGACAACAGTTGACTTTAGGATGGTAGAGTAGTGATACAAGTACGTTAAAAGGCGCTGGTAACGAGTACTTTCCGAATTCGAGCTCCCTTTAGTGAAGGGTACGAGTACTGTTGGCCAGTCGGACTACACAATTCCAGTTGGGCTTCTGCTGGCCGTCTGCTTTGACAGCATGCTGACTCTCCCAACATCTGTTGGACTATACTTTCAGTTCTTGCTGAGTTCTTGTAGAGGCTGTGGAGACGGATTACTTTGGTACGCTTTAACAGGGTAATGAGCCTCTGTCTGGCCGTATGCCCTCACTATGAAAATATACTAGTCGAGGTCCGTCCTCGTCGTGGTCCTGGTTGTCGCGAGAGTAGGGGAAGGTTGACGGTATGTTTGCCGTGGTATTATCTCGTGAGGCTACCACTTTCCTCGTGAGGCTGCTGCTTCTGCAACCACCTGCATCTTGACGCGTTCCCCTTAGAGCCGAAGGAAGGGATGGTGCGAGGCTGATGGGGGGATAAATGTGGGAGCGGTAAGATAGCGCGACAAGGAGTTTTTATGCTCTTTTCTCTGTCAATATTGGAGAACGCCTGGCGAGAACACACGTTCCTCCTGGCCAGGTAGACTCGGCTTGTAAAAGCCGACGGGGTCACTGACCCTGTTGAGGAGAGGTGAGCGAGGAGCTCGAGGAGTGCGTATTGAAATTGTCACTTGCACTTTCTCACGGGTTGCCATGTATACCTTAAACCGCCTGCCGGCTCCCGACTCTCGGCTCCCGGCTCTCGGCTCCCGGCTTCCTCTCGAGTTCTTGCGAGCAAGCAGCTGGAGTCGCCGGGAGTTGGGAGCCTCGGCAATATCGCGCCCGAGTGTTCCGACATTCGGAGAGACGACTTATTACATTCGCGTCGAGGGAGATTTCCCTCCTCGTCGCCCTTCCTCGTCTATCTCTCCTTTTATCTCTCCCACGATCGTGCTCACCCTGCTTTCCGCTCCTTCTGCTCGCGCCGCACTTAGCCGCATTGTCATAATTATAATAAGAGAGCCGAGGAGGCCGGCTCTTCCTGCCGTGCTTCCCGGAGCGAAGCGGCTAGGCGCACTCCCCAGAAACGCCTTCTTGCTCCCAACAACGGGTTCAACAAATCGATTAATATTATCGCGACTTTGAAAATCTTCACGGACATTTGACTTCACCATATGTTATCCACGCGTACAATTGCAAACCCCCATTAAACATTGTCTCCGAGTCTAGTCGTCCACTAGACTGGACTTATCCATCTAGTTTAACCTTTCCCTACTACATATCGCAAGATCTTCCTCGGCAGAATTCCTCCCCCATTTCTTTCTCTTTCCCTCTTCAAACACACAAAGACAAACCATCCTGCCGAAGATTGCCGTGGGTGGTGGTTTAGATCGGTGACTCAACCGAGAGTAGTCCCATTGTCATTGGGGAAAAATCACGGTAACGACGCGCGACGGTCAGTTGGCCGATGCATCGATAGAGCAGCCGCATTGCGCATCGATAGGAAAAATTCTCCCTTCGCTTGTCTGTCTGCCTGTTTCACTTGGATAACACTCGAACGGATACGAGCGGAATCCTTGAAGGAGGACACTCCGTCAAAGTCAAAGATTGCGGCAATCGGTGCTTGGAATGGCAGTGGTCCATCGGATCGCGGAGGCTGGCAGGCAGGCAGCGAGAAAGTCCTCGTCTTGGAAAAAGTGGTCGCTCGGTGCCAACATGACATAACAGCAACGCCTCGCTGCACTTTATCGCAATCGAGATATCGAGAGAGGATCATTTTTTCTTGTCGCGCGAAGGCCGGCTGCTTTCGATAAGGGCGCAATCTCGCTGCCGATCTAATCGAATCGTGATGCAACGCTCCCGTAATGCGCGCTCGATCGCTCGACTCTCTGGCGCACGTGTGTCGAACGATGCGCACCGGCTTCCTTCCAGTAAACGAAATAATAGAGCGTTAACGAAGCCGAGGGCGTCCGCGCACGCTCATTTACATTGCTGATCGGGCGCGCGCGCGCGCGCTTTCCCCCGCTGCATCAACTCACTACTCGCCGGCCGCCTGCCTGCCTGCCTGCCTGCCTGGCCTTCTCTTCTTCTTCTGCCACGAGCACCGCAACTACAGCTGCCAGCTGAGTCGACACGCGCTCCCAACAGCCGATCGCTGCCGATCCGGGAGAGCCGCCCTACCCACCCTATCTACTACTTTTTCTACCAGCCAGACCTATTTACTACTGATCGACCATCAACAAAAACATAGTCAGATCGTCAAGTTTTTCTTATTCAACTATTGATCAATCCAGGTTTTAGATGAGGGCATACGCCATCAGGGAAATAACCATGCTGGTTCTGAATCATGATGGTAGGAATTAGTAGACGCACCTGGTTTCCATTGAAGAACATTTTTATTGATTCTTATAGCGGATGAACGATACTTGTGTGATTCTCGTCCTCTATTATCCGAGCAGCCAAGCCTAACTGACTCATTGCCACCACTTATTTACGTTCGCTGACCTAACACGCTTAGAATCATTGTGTGAAATCATGAAAGGTTTATCGGATTCATCTGGTAGTGAATGATCGATGGAAAAATCGTGTGGGTCCATGTCAAATTTTCCCTGGTGTAGAATGGAAGTAGCGAGGATGGGGCGTTTGACATGGGGAAGCTTTAAGGACGTTTAAGTGCGAATGACTCGAGTCAAGACATCCTTGACACATTCTTCACACATCCTTGAACACGTGGTCGTTCCTTCACCCCGAGGGAAAAGAGGTATCCCTCCACCTGTCGTCGAAACATTTTCCACTCAATTGCTTGGCGAACTCACCACAAGAACAGTGGCAGTCAGAAGCGAAGAAAATTAAGATGGAGATTAGTGATTAGCAGAGCCGACATCAATTTCTAGGGCGTCCAGTTGGAAGGGACGTGGACCTCCTGGACTAGAGAGCGCGCAACCAACTGCACAAAGAGGACATTTACATTTCCAACAATGACCCCGATATATCCCTTGTACATGCACCTTCGCCAACAATGGACTTGGAGCCAATTGTACCCTCGACGACTTCCCTGACCACCGAATCGCCCACTAATTTGCATTGCTCCTCAGCTATTCAGTGGAGAATTCTGTCAAAGTAATTCTAATCGGACCAACCGACAGCACCGACAGCTCCTCCCAACAAGGACATTTAACGAATCACAAAGTGAAGGCAAAATTGATAAGACAGTGGCAGAGACACCGGGACTTTTCGCACACAATGGACTACGAAAGCTAGAATTTCCCTGAGCAAATATATTATAGTTAGGCAGAAGAGGAGGCACGTTTGAAAGAGAGAGAGAGAGAGAGAAAGGTAGAGAGTGGTGGGTCGGTGGGAAGGAGAGATGGTCGGAGAATAAATGGTTGAAAGAAGAAGGGCAGAGTGAGTGTGTGTGTGTGTGTGTGTGCGAGAGCGTGAGGTGGGAGGAAAGTTGGTGGAGCGGAGAACGTGTGAGTGACGAAGTGCGTGAGGGAGTAGTGCGTGCATGTGAGGGACACGGTAGCTCCTCTCATAGAGAAGAACAGTCGCTGCCACGCCGCAAGCCTGCTCGCATCGCTAGCGGGCCAGAGAAACTACGTGTGTTCGTTCCCTCGTACACACAACCCCTGCCCGTCCCCGCCAGCCCCTTAATCCCTCCTCGAACCTTCCCCCTCCCCCGACTCTTTTAATCGGCCTCTTCCACTAATTACGCCATTCTCATTACTTATCATGCCTGCCGCGTGATTACGCATTATGCCCGAGAGTGCGCGCGCCCGCCAATTATCAATTAACGTCAGTGCTTCCTCGTGTAAGTGTGTGTAGATCCCAGTGTGCGTGGATGTGCTTTCTGTCCAGTGAAATTGTTCGGGAGGAGATTTCGCCGAGCTCTAACCTTCTACTTCCGAAATCGAGATAGTCGCGAGGAGGTAATTAACTGACAGTAATTGTCGGGGGGTTTAAACTTGACTGCTCTAGCAGTGGTGTACGATGGCGTAGACGAAATGTCGATACGAATAATACTGAAAGTTTTAGCGACAATGAGGAATAATAAATTAGCTAGCTCCCTTCCCTCTTGGGAGGGATCAGCTTTATGGGAGAGTTCTCTTTGCGGATCTGACAATGAGTGTTAAGCTCTTTTTATATCTAAAGTCTGTGGATATAAAGGAAGCTTTAGGAGGGAGGCGGCAGCCGACAGAAAGTGGCGTTAATTCGGTGCAAAGTAATGCCCGGAGGATGTGACGCCCCGCTCATTATAATGAAGTGCGCTTGCTCGCTGGGCCGCTCGCACGTTCGCTCGCTCGCTCGCTCGTTCTTGGTGTATTCGGCGTGGGCATGCCTCGATGCTCCCTTTACGCTTTCGAGTCATCCTGCCGCCTGCCGCCTGCCGCCTCCCACTATAATAGTCGGCGCGCACCAACTTCACTAGCCTCTTGGCTCTCTCCATTTTCGGACCATTTTCGAAATACTTACCAACGCGATCCAGCCTACTTTCGCCTGGTCATTCGATTCACGTGATTCACTACATGTTACCAGGACGATGCAATAAAGTATTCTCGGTGGGTGCCACGCTGTCTCTTCGCCACTTCCGCATGCGTTGCCCTGCATTATCTGATTCCCGATAAACGCCTCCTCCTTCTGGCCTCTTATCTACACGTGGTACTTTCGACATCATCGCAGCCCTCTCACCTCCAATCTGGGTCTGAGTCAAGTGACTGGTGTCAAGTGTTCATAGTACGAAGGCTCGTTTAGGGAGGACTCTGTCGCGTCTCGAATATAATCGGAACTTGGTCGGTCAAAGGTGAAAGATGATAGAGGGGTATCCTTCAAATTGTCTCGGAAGATTGACGATCCTAAGGAGTGGAGCGGAGTGTAGTGTAGGTGTGTACTCCTACGGGAAGCAAGCTCCTCTGGGAGTAAGAAGAAGTTGGGTGTCGTGGTAGCACTTGGAGTCCGAGGCAGCTAACGGGAATTCGAAGCACGATCGGCCGGCTCGAGATCACTCAATCGATTGGAGGATCGGCTGACCCTTGGACGATTGAGATGTGGTCCTGAATCTCTTCTCCTCTGACAGGGCCACACTCGTCGAATGGGATACAGGAGATGTTGGTACTACTTTTCAGTGCTTGCTTCATTCTGCAGTGGTTCTTGGCATTTGACTATTGCAGCAGTCAGGCAGTCAGGCAGGCAGGCTGGCTAGTCCAGTACGGGTGGCAACGATTATTGACATTTCACCGATGACTGCACTTCCACTCTGTCTATATGTTGAGCGAGAAGAAGAGGAGGAAGCTCAGAATAGGATTGGAGGAAGGCGGCAGGGAAACGAGATCCCCGCTTGAATGCCTCGGCAATCAAGGATTCGCTGGATCAGACGGCGGATCCTCCTTCGACTAGGCGACTTCCACTCTACTATAGTACCTTCCCCCCTCCTGCTCGATTTACCTCGCCCAATTATCCCATTAGATCGGACCTCTGTTTGCCAGGCTCGCGTCTAATGATTGATTGGAAAAAGCTCGCTTCCACCAGATGAAGAATCTCGGCTGCTCTCCGGAGGAATCTGCTCCTGTCTATCGGCTCCCTGGCGCCCCGCTATCCTCGATCGCTCCTACTCGCTCTCCTTTCGCTGCAGGTGAATGAATCCTTGCTCTCACGGTTCGCGCTCGCCTCTTTAGCCTGTCCATCGACCCTAACTAGCTATTTATATACACGAGCTTCTCTCGCCTCCGTGTAGTCATGCGTCCCTCCGGCTTCTGCCTCTGCCTCTGCCTCTGCCTCTGCCTCTGCCTCTATCTACGTGTCTGTATTTACACGCCTACCCCGCTATTCCACCGCATATACAATAATCCACCGAGTACTCATTCCACTCTCTCCCACTATCTCTAATTTCCTACTATTCTCGATGATCCGACACTTCACCAATTCCTCGTCGTCTTCGATCGATCGTGCAACAGATTCCATGGCTTATCTGACTTTCTATACAAAGTTCATTTGATTAAATATGATGGAGTCCTCGAGACTGAAAAGGTTAATAGTTGAAATGGGAAGTTTGCTGGGTTGACTGGATGCACTGGCCTGGCTGGCTCGTCTTCACAACGTCGACTTTCCATCTCTCACCTGGCCTGTATAATGAACGATCGTTATTGGCATGTTTTATTCACACTTATTAGATTTCAATGGCCCGCCACCCGGCGGGATACATTATTCAGGGAGGTCTGTACATCCGACCTCCCACGGGGACGCCTTTCACACCGCGAACATAATGGACACTTTTCTTCGGCAAGGTTTTCAACCAGGCCGAATTCACTCGTCCTTGCGATCCAGCGCACTTCCCTTCATCCTTCAAATAACGAGAATTATTTCCCATTTCCAAGATTTCCATTCCCGTGACATAATAATAAGGGGAAAAATATAACAACAGAATTAATCCGTAATCGATTGACTGAGATTAGATAATCGACCCTAAAACATTTGAACGGAGCATCAAAGATATCGATTGACATAGAAAAGCTATTTGTAAACAGAAATACATAGATATAAGATGGAATAGTAATAGTTGAAGATTGGGGTCTTTTGGGTTGGAAGAGTGGAAGGAATTGGGGGCAAGTGCTTGGAGTATTTGATAGGTAAATATTGCATCAGAAACGGCAGGTCGTTCTTCTAACGGAGTGGGTTGAAACGATCCAGAAATGGATAGTGATAGTTGGGGCACGTGCTTCTCGGATGCGTACGCGGCGTACGCTCTTTCTAGCGTGCAAGCAGACCGACCACGCCTCGCTCCTCTTCCCCGGAGGGAGCTGATGCTGCTGCTCGTGCTTTCCTTCGCCCTCACCGTCTAAATCCGTCTGGCTAGAAAGGAAAGAGAGCCGACTTGCGTCGCGCCGCTCCACTCCGCTCCGCCGGATAATAGAAGCGTGGATTCGAAGCCCGAGACTCCACCTAGTCAAGAAGCCTCGAGCAATTCCTATGAATTAGTAAGAAGCTGGCAATCTCGTCGGCTCTATCGCAGCTTTAAACTCATCCAGCCGAGCACACTCTGTGCTTACCTTCGGCACAGTCATCTTCGAAAGCTTTGTTCCTTTGGTAAAACTGTAATTCGGTGAGCAGAATTCAGGAGAGCTCGATAGTCGTCTATACTCTTATTGTTAGTGTACAGGCATTTGAGAGTTCAAAGAGAAGAGTAGTTTGAGGTGCGTAAACATTAATAAATGGAGTGGCAGCTGTAGATTTTCTTAGGAGAATAAGGGAAAGCGGGAGGGCGAATAAGATGGCCCGGTGCTATTAGACAGAGCTGTGGGGATACGGCTAATTATTGATCCCCTTACATCGAGGAAGGTCTGTTCTCTCCACCAGCCGAGGGAACCACCACTCTCTTTTCCTCTTTCTCTCCTTCTCCTAGCGAGGGCTTCTCATTAATTGCTGAATTTCTCTCGGGCCGAACTTTTAACGGGCTCCGCCGGCATCGATAGTCTTTGACTCGATTAACATGCTCCGATTGGCTTTGAAAGCACTCTCTATTAATAGGTAGAGTGAGGGAAAGAGAGTTGGAGGACTAGCTGCTGCTCCATTTTACTGGGCGTAAGAAGGCAGTCAGTATTAAGGTATCGTTGGTAGGGCATTAAAGTATTGCCAGTGGTGAGATCGGTGGAGAGAGACAATGCCGGATTAATGGGGCGTACTGAATTAGTGGGTCATTTACCCTTTGAGAGGCGAGTCGAGGCGTCTTAACGAAAAGGAAGACGGCGCGGCGCGGCGCCCGTTGAATCACCTGCCGATGGGCTTCGAGGGCGGAAAGAGCTATCGACGAACGAGCGAGCGAGCCATATTCCCGCTTGCCCGCAGACCACCGTAGTCACTCGTTGAATATGCCCGCAGCATAATTATGAGTCCCCAGGTGCGAGATGGCACGTAGGCCGTTTTTCAAAAGCTCCGAAGCGCCTGCGTCTGTATGCTCCGGACGCAGGCACCCGGAGTCACATATACGTGCCCCGGCAGGAAATGTCCCGATACCCTCCCGATACTCTCTTCGTAACCCCTGCCTTCTCATACACTCTGCAATTTATCTTTTTTTCCAACTCAAATAACACAGTTGCATCAGTTTGCTAGTTTTCAAAATTATCTGTTAGATAAAAATACGCCTAGGGTTTCTATATTAGTAGAGACTAGCACAGAATACGAAACTATGTTCTCTCAAAGTCCCTCGAGATGAACCTTCCGAACCCGTTGTATGTGGAGCAAGGTTGAAACGCATCCCCTGCGAGCGAGAGCACATTTCATGCCTGGCGTAGTGACATGTTTCCAGTTGACATGTCAGGCATACCAGTCCCCTAGTGGAACTTGGCTTGGAAGGACGAGGAGCAGACATGTTACGGGGATGCGCTTACCCCGACTCAGTTCGCCAAGGGGTTAAGGCCACCCTTCGCGCTGCCTTGGAAGGAATAATTATTAGAGCGCTACTCGAGCACTGATGACGAAGGCAGTGCTAATCAGGGATAGATACGGAAATAAGCGTGGCCTCTGGTATAAAAGGCAGCGGAGCTATTTCGTGCCTGCCAGTCGATCGTCGAGACTGCCAAAGCGATTGGCAGCTGCACGTGACACGCGAGAAAAGTGTGTGCGGTTCGACGGTGCACGTGGATCGACGCCGCTCGTGCCACACCAAGTATTTCGAATGCCAGCCACCACGAGGTTTCACTGGCTATTGTTACACTCTGTGCTCCTTTTTTTCTCTCCCTATCTTAAGATGAATAACGAAGATTCTCGTGAAAAGAAAACACTCATAAAGAATTAATAAGAGCGCGCTTCAAAAAGCGTAAAAGATTTCTGGTGTGTATGCTCGACGTTCCTACTTTGGAGTGTAGCCGCGTAGTTCGATGAACTTGGAGATACTTTTGTTCGTTTCGGCGTGTAACGCCCGGATTTATCGGTGGGCTTGTTTGCGCGGGCGCAAAGCCGCTTCCACTTGCTTCACTTTTCGAGAGCGGCTGAGCACCAGAAGAACAACGGGCTTCTTCTACTCGGATGGCCTGGCAGCCAGTATTAGTTCTCTATTAGTTCTTTCTCTTCGGGCGAAGGTCACTCGGATATTTGATATTTCGAGGCAAAGTATGTTGGATTTTGATCCGGTTGTTCAAGCTAGCCGGAAGTAGTAGATCTAGCCTGGTTATCGATATGGTTCTGCCGGTGTGCAATTACGGGCTCAATTATCTTGGTGGGAGAGTGCGACAAGTTATTACTGTTTGGCGAGTGAAGGAGAGGGAATATCCGAGGTACTTGGAATGCCCGAGATGCTAGCTCTCATGCTCGATTGCATTATATGAATCGCAGCCTATTAAACTGGAGATTGCAACTTCCCGAACGGATAGAGCTAAGTGGCCGTCGCAGGGAGCGTGCGAAGCGCGACCAATGAAATAATAATCTTTGCCGCACGTTGTCCGATCGATTCGATAGAAAGCCACACTCACAACTCACACACATACCTGTCCACGGCTCACTTGCCAATTAGCAATTTGCATTAAGAGCGGCGGGCACCCGGAATTTTCCCAGGCTCCGCAACCTCCTCCATCACGCAATAACCGTCCAGTGTGGACGACTCCTGTCGATCCCCTCTCAAATCTCTTTTGGGAATCGGCCAGATGGACAGGCTTCTGTCCACCCGGGCAATTATTCTGCTTCTCGACAACTCGCTTGCACTGCCATTATATTCTCGATTCTCAATGGAATATAATAGGAAAAAAGTTGGGGGCAGGAAAGACTTGGACGATAACTCGACGATAAGGGGCGAACTCGAGGAGAAGGAGGCGCACTAGTCCGATTGTCGACCGGATGGTCTCCCTCTCTGCGTGTGTGTGTGTGTGTACTGGAAATCTGCGCTCGTACACTTGGGTTCGAAGTTCAAGGCCACGCGAGACATTGAGAAATTACTTGATCTCCAAGGAGAAATGATAAACGACCACGAGAAAGTTGAAGGATCGTAAAGAATGGCAATGTTTTAAATACATTACGGAGAGACTGCTCAACTTATTGCCGAGGATATTCTGCGAGAGCGATCGGATCTTGGTTATTTTCATAATCGACTGTATTCTGCCGGAAGTTAACAGACAGCATCCCCCTAGTATGGAGTCGGTTGGGCCAGAGATCGATAGCCCCAGACCTTGGGCCGACGTCCACGGGAAAAGAGAGTGAAGAGTGGATGGCCAGCCAGCGAGATAAAGGGAAGAGGGGAGAGGGGAGAGGGATCGAAGCGAGGGGAGTCGCTCGGTCAACGCTGAGGAAAAAGTGCGTATCCTCTTAGCACGCGTCGATTTGCCTCGATTTGCATCGGTGCAGAAGGCAGCGGCCCTTTTTCCGAGGGCATCAAGCAGCGAGGCATCAGCCGAGCGATGAAAAAGGAAGAGAGGGATTGCGGGCTTTGCTAGTAGGGTGACGATGATGCGCCCTTCTCGAAAGGGCTCCCAAGCCAACGGAGGCAGGGAGGGGCCCTTTGCGAGTATTTTGGCAAAATTAAATATCAGCGCGCGCCCTCTTGGAGCGCGAAGGGCTTCTGGGCAGCTCGATCGATCGGGAATCACACAATAGGGTGGGAGAGAGGAGCACACTGGCAGATGCGACACGCTTACGACAACAATGGGAAACTTAGATAATGGCCAGTATCATGAAGCTGGCTGCCTCCTCTGCCACATGAGAAACAGAGCGAACCGGTTCGCTGGATCGACGGGACTTTGCAACTCACTAGTCAAATCTAGCTAGGTTCGCCCGGTTCGAAGTCACACATCGTACATATGAATGGTAGCTTCTCATACCGAGAAGGCAGAGCTAGTGTAAAATAAATGTGCTCAAAAGGGATTGCAGCAGCCCGTTTTCCTTGTGGTATTATACCGAATCGATCTTGCTGCACCGGATACAGCGGCGTCAAGATTACGTACGTGCCAGGAATACTAGGGGATGCCGGCGCTATCGAAAACCCTCTCTCGTTCCTTGCGACGAAAGGAACTTTCCGAGATCTTCGAGCACCGAAAGAATTAGCTTCGATCTACCCCATCCCAGAATTCCGGAACTTCTCCTCGGCCGGCCAATCTCCTCACGACAGCCTGGTAATTCACCCATTAAATCGGCCAGTGTCGAGGAGAATCTCCAAAGTATGGGTTCTAGTCTACTACTACTACTACTACTACTAGAAGTGGTAGTAGTTGCTAGGCTGTCTAGGGAGTGTGGGAGGCATGCACGAACGGATCTGCATGAAGCCCGTGCGGATGGCAACCGACTCTCTCTCTCTCTCTGTCGCCTCTCTGTGTTATGATTTTACGCTGGTTAGCTCTAATAGTTGAACCAAGTGGGTACACACGTAACTACCTAGATGTAGCGTACACAAGCCATGTTCGCTGAGGGCGCAATAAATTGAATTAGGTTTGCGGATGTTATACAGCTATTAGAATTGCGTCTTCCTCGGTTTCCATCAATCGACTCCCAGCCACATCATTACCTAGTACTATTTCGTGGCTACTTTCACTAAAATGCAAATTGATTAGGCTCAAGGCAGATGCTCGAATTTTCTTTAGCCCGCAGTTGTAGAACTAAAGGATTGGAGGGTAGTTTAGGTAGGAAGGTAGCTGGTACATGGTAGATAGAGTGGATCGAGTGCATAGATCGTGAGCGGCGAATATTCCATTCGTACTTACAGGAAGCCACGGGCTGGTTATGTATGAGTCGAATGGGGTTGCGGCCATTCTACCCTCGGGCCTGTGACGGTTGCCAGCCTCCCCCCCTCGCTTCCCTCCCTCACGCATAGCCGCATACAGAGGCAGATATCCTCGTAGCGTGTACTAGCAGTCAAGGGGTGGATTCGAGAACCGCTCGATCGCATGTAACAGTGTGGCCGTTCGTTGCAGTAAGCCCGCTGCTATCCGGTAATTCACGCTGGAGTCCGCCGCGGCGTTCAGGTAAATCGGCGAAGTATGCAACGCGCGCTAAAAAGCCACTCGCTCGAGCTCGAGCTCGAGTTCGAGCGCCGTTTTTCCGCCCTTGTCATCCCGAGCAGTGTTTACGCATCTAATTTAATGAGCCACTTTTGTTACTCGCACAACCCGCTAGCAAACGACACCGAGGACTAACAAGGCTCGTTTTCATGTTGTGGCTAATGCGTGAAACTGAAAACGCGTTTGAAGGGTGGGGTGGGCCGCCCGCCAACTGGAATTACGAAAATTGCCCGGTGCACGGGGAAGCCGGCCGCTTTTGAAGAAGGGACTTCATTAGGTGTAAAAGGCCTCACCGCCATTGACATACTTTCTACCGAGTGAAAAGAAAGGCAGCCCCGAGTGAATTAAAACGGCCCGGGGCCACACCACCGACACTCACTCAAGCTGATTTCGTGGCATTTGAACAAACTAATTTTATTAATGGCTTCTCTTTCACCACTCTTTCTCTCTCTCTCTCTCTTTCTACGGAGTAGTAGGCGCGCTTGCTTGTCGCCCGCATTATTGTACTCTGCTCAGTTATGAGTTGGTTGCTCTCGCGATCGTGTCTTTCGTGGCTAGGCGCGCGCTCCGCCACTCTCTTCGCCCGCCACTTTGGCAACTCACCTTTCCCCGCCGAGGGGAAGTCGTCCTCATCGTCGCCGTCGTGGTGGTCGTCCTCCAATGATTTGCACGCGAGCCACTCCGACTCGAGCGAACCTATCTTGCGGCGAGTCAGCCATAATTGATTTACATGCCGGCGCCGCGACCGCTAAACCACATCGGCCAAGATTACAATAAAAGTCGCCGCGCGGAAGACCTACAAGTACGTGTAACTCGGTGCTAGTACAAGTACGCAGAGTGGTATTACCTCGGCCGAGAAGATTGCACAGCGGCCACACTGCCTAGTTCCCCTTTCCTTTCGTTGAGCGCTGCGGCCAAACTAACTGCAAGAACAATGACATAACTTCGAAACTGACCGGTGTCAGGAGAGCAGTGGGAAGTTTTCCCCAGGAAAACTGGTCAGCTCGAGAACAACAACAGCGGGCATCGAGACAGAGAGGACGATAAGATCAACAAAGTTGAGAGAAAAACGAAGCAAGACACATCCTTATTTACCTTGGGAAGTGGCCTATCCCCTACCGAGTACGCGACAATGGATTAACCAATATTGAAGCAACCGAACCGCTTCCGGCCACCTGAGACCAAATTAATCGGAACCCTCGCGCCCCCGAATCCCATATTCCAGATCCTTTATTACTGTAAACAATTTAACCGCGCACTGCTGCCTAACACACCAAATTCTCTTGGATAATGTAATAAGCCCAGTTAATTGTGCGCACGAGCTCAGTATAATTGAGCTTAAGGGTCATTCATAGCAAAGGGCATTCCTCTGTTCTCCTGCGCGTTTACGCTCTTGTCCCGAGTAACTGTGACCTGCTGGAGCCTGCGGATCCCGGGGGGGGGGGGGGGTGGTGGTTGCTGGTGGTAGTGGTGGTGGTAGTACCGTGTGCCAGGATAGAGGGTAGACGTCCGCAGGAGGGCGGTCGGGAAGGAAAGGGAGTGGAGTGGAGTGGAGTGGAGGGCTGGGAGGGAGGGAGGGCGGATGCTGTCAGGGGGATATGGGCAAGCGGAGTAGTACGTAGGGTGGCTGGTACAGGCAGGCAGGCAAGCAGGCAGGCAGGCAGGCAGGCGGCGAGGTGGTCGGCCCAAAAGGGTGGGTGGTTGATGGGCGGCGGGGGTGGTGGCGCGGCAGGAGGGCGGCGGAGCAGGGAGCGGGGGTGGACGCCGGGCGTCGCGGCGCAGGCTGCCGCACCCAGCAAAGCGCCTGCTCCCCTTGAACCGGCAAAACGTATACCTGACGTTAGCCGCCGCCGCCGTCGCTGCCGCCACCGCCGACGCCGCCGCCGCCGCCGCGTATACACGTCCACGTCGACGAGGAAGCGCGCGTCGTGGCTCCGCGCCGGCGACACGCTGTTGCTAGGCACACTCGTTTCCGATCCTTCTAGGCCCCGAGAGATCCTCCAAGTGCCGCGCTCCCGCCCCGAAACAACCCGCCGTCCAACCGCTTACGGAAATCAGCCCGGCCGACCTCCTCGCACTCCCTGGCCCAAGGTCAAACGCGCACCCCCAAAACTTCCAAATCCGTCCGACGTTCCAGTACAACCGGCTTCGAACTTCCGGAACTCTTGCCCGGCTGATAGTAGCCGCACACCCGAAACTGCGCTAGCTGCACTCCTTAAACCAGTATTTACGCGCCGGGATAACTTTCGTCCAGTGAACGGTATCCGTCTTACACACCCGCCTTCTTCAACCTTGTGATAATCGGCTGCTGCTACTACTGTTGCTGAGTCTTGTTCCTTATCTTGTTGAGTGTGAGTGATCGACAGACAGTGGCTGGGCAGGCCGGGATTCAGAGGAAGCGTGCAAAGGAAAAGGGTGAGAGCGAGAGCGAGAGAGAGGAGGAGGAGGAGGGAGTGTATCCAGGCGCAGAGGGGTGGTGTTGGTCAAGGGTTGATGAAGATTCGTGGGAAGATTAGTTGAAAGGATTGGGAGTGAGTGGCCGAGGGGATGACCAAAGAAGCGTAAGGTCGATGGAAAGTGCGCTAAAGCAAGAATAGACCGGGTGGAAGGGATGGTGGGACAAGATTTGGAGGCGGCCGTGTCAAGGTTGCTCGACCTTGGTGTGTTCGGTCAGTGACACCGCGATACCCGGCGTCTCGCGAAATCCGGCCTCCTCCTCAACCCCCTCTCATTACAATTTCTATTCGCCAGCCACGTCGCTCGTTCTTTCCCGTGCTTTCCTAGACGAGTTACAGATGCGAGAGAGTTTTTTTTAGAAAGCTCTCCTTTTTATGCTGACGCAAGCTCTCCTATCTCTCCTGGCGGCGCGATCTCTTCTCTCCGTTGCTCCTAGACTCGCAAGCCCCCAGCCACCCCCTTTCCCGGCGAGTTTGCAGCTCGTTTCTATTATCCTCGGACAAGCGACGCGCCAGAGCAGAGGGGGAGAGAGGAGAGAGCCGACCGTTCCCCGATCCTAACAGGATCGTTTCCCGTGGTTAGACGGCGTATCGAGCACTCCCAGCTCTATCGGTTCGATTTATAGTCGCAGCAGAGAACACCGAGATAGAGAAGAGCGTGTACTCCACACCCCCGACGCCCAAAGTTCACTGGCCCGAGAATCGTATAATTTTAGGAACGCTCTCATTCTTCGTTCGAGCGAGCATCGACTGGGACTCCGAGCACGCTCAGCATCCCACTCTAATTCAGCCGATCCTCTATTTCTCAGCTATCGGACACCAGAAACATAACTCCAACTTATAAGGCAAAGGCATCTCTTCTCAAATCACTTGGTGCTAACAAGCACCAGATTCTTCTAGGCCTGGTAAACTTTGCCAATGCAGTTTCGAGCAGCAGGATTCCCAAAAAGTTTATTGATCCAATGAATATGGTGGGCGTAGAGGTCCCTCGAAGCGTAGAAAAATATTCTGGGTTAGTGGCGCGGCGAATGTTTGCCTGTTACATCAGGAAGAACAACACTGCGGTTATCAGAAGGCTGCGCTCCCTCCAGCTAGCAGATGCGGCCTCTGTCCACTTGGCTGAGCGCTTGCCTACCATATCGTCAATGTTTCTTTAGAGTTCTCTCTCATATCAACCAAAGCAAATCAGTATCGCCAACCTCTACCGACCATTAGTCGTCGTCCAATTGAATTTTGCGCAAATTAAAACCTTTGGAAAACAGCGCTGGCGCGTTATATTAGAGAAATTAAAATTGGGTAGAGAGCTTTCGGGGGAATTGGTGAGTTTTATTAATGGGAGTGTAGAAAGGGTGGGGCGAGGAAGCAGTGTGTAAGGGGAGGATAGTATGTATAGGTGGGTCTCTGTGCCTGGATTGCGTCGAGCGGAATTCACGATGCGTCTGGGTTGATTGTAGCAGGCCGTAGTAGAGGGGTAACACTGCGGCTCGCTCGGCCCAGCGGAGACTGCAGGGCACCGCCTAAGCCTGCAGTTTGGGGTAGGTTAGGTCCCGATACACCAATACGAGAGAGAGAGAGACGTAAACCGGGGAGGCAGACACCCACATATAGATAGGAGAGTGCACGCGAGATCCTTATCGGCCGGAAGCTTTCCTGGACGGTGAGATAGTACCGCCGATTCAAGGAGCTTCCAAGACATCCGATAATGAGGCATATCTTTCCTTAGCAGTGCCATGCGTTCACTTCGCCCCTCTGCCCCGCTCAACTTTAGATACTCTAACGACTTTGTCGCGTGTTCCCAATAGTGGGGCGATTGTTTTCATGGGCCCACTTTCATTTTCCCTGGCACACACATACGGCAGATAGTGTATCTTGGTTTGGTAAAGGAATATCGTTTGCCGGATGAGGAGGCTAGGCTGGCTAGTGGTGCGGTGCAAGGGATGCGGCAAGTAGTATAGGCCAGTTGTGGTCAGACACGCCGAGGACGTTCTGTTCAGTGTCTCGCAACGGTTCGATGCCGTTTCTACTCCCGTCGCATTTCGTATCTCTCCTGCCGACCGAATAACTATCAGTCAAAGGGCACACGAGCTCCTTGCCTGTCTGCATTCCCTCCTTACGTGCACCTGTCGCCGAAAGCACTAGACTCTCCTATTGATTCGGAAGCATCGCCACTTCGACCGGCAAAGTGGCGACGGAAAGAGAAAGAGAAAGAGAAAGAGAAAGAGGACGAGAGGGGTTCGGGAGGGAAGGGTGAGTAAAAATCTAACGAAAGGCGTACTTTTGTGAAACAGCAAGCTTCCGGCAACCAATTGTGAGTGGGGATTGAAGAGCACCAGTTGTTTGAAGGATTGTTAGTTGGTTCTTTGCGGTCTGTTGTCTGTCGGGGACATTTGAAGAGAAGGGCCTTGGAAGATTGTGTGTACTGTGACTGGTGGATAGAGTGACAAGTGGTGGGTGATGATAAGTGACCCACCCGTTCGAATGAAGTGGTTTTAGGATGATGGTGGAGCGCGTCGAGGATCACCTCTTCATGTATCGACGCCCCGTCTACCGTGTCTTCCAGTACCTCGAAACCACCGAGTAAGTATCACTTCAAGCCAACATCTCTTTAGAAGTCGCTTCGCATTGCGAAATTAAAGCGGCAACTCAAGCAGCCTCTCGCGTGTCCTGCGATCCACTGCTACTTACAGTGGCCGACAAAACCAAATCGAACTATAGAAGGCGAGCTAAGCCAGAGATCGGATTGGTTCACGCGTCGATTCCTCTAATAGCATAAGGCTGTTGGAAAAGTTTGCAACCTGTGGGAATCGGATTGAATCCGTGTTAGGGAAAGTCGAGGGTATCCGGAAATGGGCCCTTGACAGTCGAAGGAACTGACTGAGCGAACGGGATCGGTCTTTTAAACAAAATCTGTGGCCCGTTTGAAGACGAGCCCTTGGCAATTTGCGTGCATAAAGCCTTTGAGAAAGGGTGGGTGGGAGGGAGGGCATCGGCGGCGAATCGTGGAACGGCGGAATCTCCGGCGAAAGTATGTAGGAGGATTGGTTGAGTTGAGAAGCGGAGGGAAGTTCCTTTTGGTTCTTGTTACGTCGATGCCGACGGAGTAACC
The DNA here is from genome assembly GCA_910591665.1 of Ectemnius continuus. NCBI lineage: Eukaryota > Metazoa > Arthropoda > Insecta > Hymenoptera > Crabronidae > Ectemnius > Ectemnius continuus. The sequence continues at coordinate 19,649,915 of OU342859.1, read as the reverse complement.
ATGGCGAAATTGGCGTCCTCGTATTCTCGCGGCCGCTCGGCAACCGTCGCTAATTGGCATCATTAACTACGCTTCAATACCGAGCCCGACAGAATCGCTATCGCCTCGTTAGACCTTCTCCGCTCTCCGCCAGTCTCGAATTCACGCTGGATTAAACTATTTCTCTGTCGGCGGAATTATGACAAAAGCGTTGGCGGTACCTGGCCGCCACCGCTATCACCCCTCACCCTCCACCCTCCACCCCACTGATTTTCATTATTGGAAATGCAATTTTAACTTCCTACCCGTCAGCCACCCGCTGACAAATTGTTCTGCGCTCTTCCCTGCGTTATTAAGCTATCTTTATACATGTAGAATCGCAAAAACCAGCCAATGTATCACCATTTTTTCTCTTACACATTAAAATACATAGTAGAGAAATAGCTCGGAAAAGGAGAGGAGCTTTCGAGGGCAGCCAATAGAATGAAGAAGGAATTTTTCTCAAATTAGAAGCGACCAGTTAAAGGGGAGGTCGGCCCTCGCTTGGGAGAACTTGGGGAATCAAGAGCTTGCTGTGCGGTCGAGGTTCAACGAGCTTTTAAGTCGCGCTGCTCGTAATTTTAGAATCGAGAAGGACCACCGTCGTTCATACGTACATACCTATAGGTATCTGCGAGTCGCGAAGGGCTATAGGGCCATAGGAGCCCAGAGAGTCCCAGAGAGGGGGGGAGCCTCGATCCTTAAACCAGAACATCGACCTTCGCTTTTATGGCTCATACAGGAGTCTCGCCAGTGGACGGGCTTCTAATGAACCTCAAATTAATTGCCAGTATCCCTCGTGATCTGAAGAGCGTTCAACCAACCGGGCAAATGAAAGTCTCCTCCGGTATCCCAGAGGTACCCGTTCCACACAACTCTCATAGGAACTCGCTCTCTTCATCTCCCAACGGACATTCACATAACCCACTATCTTTCTCGAATTTGTCAACCACCACGGCCCAACTCCAGACAAACAAATTGCAAATGGAAATGACAATTGAGTCGGGCGCGGTGTCGATCTGCTTTGATTAGATTTCGGTCTTGTTATCGGCGAGAATCGGCACGATAGCGGCACACAAACACAGTCATGCAGTCGAAGGCAAACTTTTTCTTTGTTCTCCACTCTCTTGGAAACTCTCACCCGGTCAGCACTCCGATCTATTCCGAATCGGATCTGCTTCGATTCGCCCCTCGAACTCCAATAATATTTGGAGCAAACTCCCTCTCTCTTTCTCTTTCTCCCAGTGTCATGAACGCTTTCGCAACGATAAAACCATTGATGGATTATTTGCCGAGTGAATTCCAAGAGGAACGTCTTGGTACTGGTATTGAGAATCAAGTGGAGTTTTCCAAGTGTGAGTTAACGGGCGGGGCATTCGCCTCGGATGGAGGCGCGCGCGTTGCTCTGGCATCTAATCGGAGTAATTAAATGTTCAGCCAAGGTACACACCGATACCGGGCGGTAATGGACATGCCATGCCGTTCACCGTGCCGGTAATTAGCCAGTATGCATATAAAATTCTCGATGATTGTACTCGTGCGATAGGATAGGCTCTCGCTCGCTCGCAGCTCGCTCGCTCGATCGCGCCCCAGCGCCAAAGAACGACGTCGTTATCTAGCCGGCAGTAATTAAGCGTACGCTCTCCCTCCGCGGAAAAAGTGGCAACCAATACGACTATCCGATTCCTGATCACCGCTATCTTTATCTCCTCGTTCCCCAAGAGTACTTACTATTTTTCTCCCGTTCCTCGACACTTTCTTGAATTTGCGAGTGCCAACGATACCATTCCTTGGCTACCCCCGCGATATTAGTCAAGTTTAATCGGTTCCAGTCTGAGTTATTCATTAACTCGACTCTATCTCCGAGAATGCACCATAACCCTTGCCGTATAACTCCTCGATTTTTCAAATCAATAATCGAAGAAAATCCCCACACTATTCTATGCCTGCTGGATCGATTTTATTGTTGTGCTTCGGATAGTGTGGGCGTTACAAGTGCAGTCGAATTGATGGGGTGTCGTAACTCCGAGAGCTCGACAACTGTTTCCTACTTCTCTTGTTAACATTTTATCTCACTCCTCGCTGCCAATAAACCATCGCACAGCGCACGCCTCACTCTCTCAGCTCATTCACTCGAGATTCCAGAGAATTCCCTGGGAATCTTTTTCCAGGCTTAAGCAATCCAAAAATCAGGCATTTTCTGGACACATGTAGACATATATAATACATGATAGTGAGACGCGAGGAGACCTTTCGAGCGCCGCTCTGCCCACGCCTCTTTGGCACGGCAAAATTTTCAAAGGCGACATGCTTAATTGGAATTCAGGTCGGCGTGATTGCGTACGGCGCGCCACGCCGGCCAACCGGATTCTTGTGAGATGTGCGTGTCCCTCCCTCCCTCCCTCCCTCCCTCTTCAGGCGGCACGTCTAGAAATCGCCAACGACCTTCGGCACATTATAAATTGAAATCACCGTGAGAAAAATTCCGAGCGCACTCCTCTCCCGTCTGGCTCTGCTCACCATTGACATTCATCATCCCGAGTGATACTTCATCCCCCGGATGCTCCCTCTTTCATCTCCATGTAACCGATAGTTCCGAGTATTGGCAGCGGCCGTATTTCAAGCAGCTGTGCTAAATATCGAGCGCAGCGTGCGTATGGGGTCAAGAGTTCCCCTCTATAAATTACTGGAACGTGTATCACCGGCGTGTCGATAAGTCGTCCGGCTTGAAAATGAAAATTCACGAGTGCAAGTACCCTCCAGATAAGGAAAATGCCTACATATCTCTTTAATAATTTATAAAGGCGAAAGATTGCTTTATATTAAACGAGCAATATTTTTAAGTATTTTATTCTATCAAGTTTTCAGACTTGCCCAGGCTACCCGTTATCACACTAACGTTAATTGAGAGCTGATAAGTATGGCAGGTACAGAGAGAGATATAGAAGTACGAATTAGTATATATTATCAGTCCCATTTTAAATTTTTAAGATAATCATTATCTTATGCATAAACGGTGGTGCGAGTAAAAAAAAGGTTGAAGAAAATTCCTTGCCGGTGGTAGATGGAATGCTTATTCTTTAAATGATTAAATCATTAAATCATTGTGAGTGACTGTAGATACATACATATGTAAGGCGTTCATGGTACTGGCGTTATCGTGCGCGTAGTTAGCGGGGCGATTAAAAGCAGGCGTAAGGAGAACATAATCGTATTGACACAATCCTGGGAGAATGATTGGCTCGGCAGTGGTTCGATAATGTGCATTGTGCGAGCAGGCAGGCAAAGAGGCAGGGAGAGAAGCAATGCGAGTGTCGGCGGCAGCTGGGTAGAGCGAGTAACTCAGATAGAAGAGTGGTTGACTCGCGTCTCCAAGCAGTCTGTGTAGTCAGTGGTGTGGTGTTGCGCTGAGAGCGCGCCAACGCACCCAACCTTCTATCACTCGGAGGAATTGCAAGTGGCAACGGGATTTTTCAACGCATCCCACGCGTTGTAACAACGAGAGACACGCCGGCACGAGAACTCGCTGGCGTCCACGAGAAAGAGAAAGAGAGGGAGAAGCGGTGCGAGGAAAGAATCGAGAAGGAACACCAGCCACTCCGAAGAGAATGGCAGGTAGCCCGTCGAACGCACGTCTATCAGTTCTCATTTGACGGCGGATCCACGCGCGTCTATATTACCAGAGCAGCCTTTCGCCAATAGAAGCGACGCCCGCCGCTCAGAAAGCTCATTCTCATTTAGCGTCCTTCAGCCCGCCCGCGGCTCAGAGTTTCTATCGAGGAGTGCGAGATATCTCGAAAAATTCCATTAGGGACCAAGTGTCCAGAGGAAAACTAGTGCGTGCACCTATCACTACTCTCGACAGGGTGGAAGCACGTGAAAACCGATAGCGATCCCGGTAAAAATGTGGCGGTGGTGTATCGGGCAAGTTCGAAGGGAGGACTGCCACCATTTCCTCGAAGCAGCAACATCATCATCGCACTTCTCCCGCACTCGCCAGCGATCCTCCACTACCACGAGTGATTGCAGTTGATCTTGATCGAAGGTGTCCTCCAGGATATTTCCCTCTCCCTCTCCCTGCCTCGCCTAGCTCATTACTCTAAAAGCGATCGGGCCAGCGAAAGCACGCCTGCAAGGACGAAGGACGAAGGGAGCCTTTGTAAAAAGGAGGAGAGCGGGATCGTCTCGGTTGCCCACGCACCAGCCCGGATATGTGATCTTGTCGAGATCAATCGGGGAGTCGAGTTACCGAGCAGCGGGGCACCGGGATATAAGAATAATCGAGAACGGGGGTGTTGTCGCTCAGGCAGACACTCGTCTTACTTGTTCGTCGAAGAAGAGGAGCAGATCGCAACCAAGGAGAATCAATAGGCGTCGATCTAATTCCTCTCCCAGTGGCTCTTTGTTCCGCTTTGTTTAAATGCCTCTCCGGACTCCTCTCCCATGCATGGGAAATATCCCATTCTCTCTCCTAGGGAAAAAGAGTCGACACCGTTCTTACTCATCCTCGCCCTCTCACTCTCACTCTCGCTCTCTCTCTGCCGCTCACGCTTCTTCTTCCTCCAAGTGTCTATGACTCGGTGCGCCGATAGCAGCCGGAAAGTGCAGTGACCTCGGTTTATTTATAAAGAACACGTTAAACCAGGGCCCAATATGCGCCGTGGGTACTGAAGGAACTTTTAACGGTAGACGGTGAGAGAAAGAGAGATTGAGAGAGATTGAGGGAGGGAGGGAGGGAGGGTGGGGTGGGGTGAGGAGGAATTATAGAGAGTCGGTGTGGATGTGTGTGCGCGGGCACGGAGAAACAGAGATCATGCTGGAGCTCGTGGAGCGCAAAGCAACTGGGATTTCATGGCCTACATGCCAAGCACAAAACCTGGGGAGGTTCGCCAAGGATCCGAAGCGGATCTTCTTGCAAAGACGGGAGAAGGGTGGTTGGCCGTCGCGCGAGAAGCGATGGAAAAGGGATGCCACTGCTGGATTGCTCTGCTCTTTCGGCCAGCTCGCCGGCTGCAATGATTCCTCCGCTCCGGATAGCCCGGGCACCTGGAAATTTCACAGAGCCCCTCGACCGAGGTAACCATCAATTACCCACGGGAAATACTTGTTTTCGATTAGCTCGCTTAATCAAGCCGCAGTAAAAATAAAGGATCAGAAAACCTTTAAACCTTTGGCTGTGATGTTTATTGACAAATTGACGGAGCGAACGTCAGAGGTGGGCTTTCGATCGTTTTCTATTAGACCGCGAGTGGATATAAGTTGGCCCCAGGTCATTCGGGCATCCCAGTCACCTGGGAGCGGGCTCCAATGATTGAATACCGCCTCATTACTCGCACGAGGATCCAAAGGAGCATTAGAGAAAGTAAGAGGGAAAGGTAAGGTGCGTGGGCGATAGTTGCAGGTGCGTAGTAATTCACCGACACACCGATAGACAGTCACGGGTCAGGGACGGAAAGTATTTGTTGGAGAGCAGCCTCTCTTCAGGATCCCGTTCCTCCTTCCAACCCCTGACACCACCATTTTTCCTCCCTCGCCCTCCTTTGCATTCTTGCTCAAATGTCAACCAGTGAAAGCGCAAAAAGTTGTCGGTTCGTGGGAATTCTTGGCAGGGCGACTATGCCAGTCTGTCTTGCACTCGGAAAATTGGTTTCCATTCGCCCGCCCCTTGATTTCGTACTACCCCCGCACCCCTCCACACCAACCCACCTTTGACAAATTGTGTTCGAAATAGAAAGTGGCTTACTACTAGTGCGGTGTCCCGCCTTCCTAATACAGGTCAGGCACTCTCAGATAAGCGGCAATGGTACATGCACTGCATCCCGGCGAACAAGAAACCCGTATTTCCTACGAGACACTAGCTTTTTTCTTGATTACGGCCAGCTTGTCTGCGAGCGGCCAATCGGGCCACTGCACATGCTGGATCTCCCCTTTGAATATGAGAAGTAACCAGTGGAATCCACGGTGTTCCATGGACCGAGATCCACGATCGGGCTAGCTAGTCTCGCATAGAAGAACACCTGAACGAGAGTCATCCTCATATTCGTCTGCTTGCTAATGATTTTCAGATATGTCGTCTCGAATTACCAGCGAATACGAGCCGCCTCTCGCCGCCTCTCGCCGCCTCTCGCTCGCCGATCGGTGTTCTGTTACACGAGAAACAAATCGAACTTTGCAGTGCAATACGCCCGCTCGTATTACCGATGCGCCGTCGAGCTTCGCGACCATTTTTCATTTGATAATAGTACCCTCCTGTCGACACTCACTCCTCAATCTACTACCAACCTGTCTAGTCTTTTCCTTTAGACCTCACCTTCCACCTTTACATATTTTTCAAGTCAGTTTCATGAGGCAAAAATATTTCTCCAGAGCTAGTTGGTCCATAATTTGGAATATTTTTTTCTAATATTAGTAGGTGAGACAAATTTCTGGCAATTTGTAAAAGAGGGGATTTGGGCTGCAACTACCAACTTTTCGCGAGCCTTAAAGAGTTGGGCGTGTCTAAGAAGAATCGCCTTAGTGTCTGTTGATGAGGAAGTTAGATTGATCTTCAATCATTCGGATCAATCAGATCCCCTGACAGTCTGGCCCAATGACTCGTGGTACGGGGCACAAGTGTTTCGTCCCTGACCGACGGCATTCCTCAGTCGAACGAGCCTCGCAATATACATTTGCATTGATCGACCAATGTATACACACACTTTCGCTCGAGCGTCTGCAGCACTTTCCCCCTGTCTCTTAAGGAACCTCCGTCCAATCTCAACCCCATTACACCTAAATCTCTTAAAATTCTGAATCACCCTGAATCACTAACGAAATGTGTCATAACGGAGACGTGCACACCGCAAAAGGGTTGTGGCGGTGGTTGAATGCCAGTGGTTCAATGGAGTCGCCGCTGCGTAACGCTGAAAGCACGTGCAGCCCTTTTGAAAAAGAAAATCTCGAAAGAATGCAGTTTGCGCTGGGGTTCCCATTCTTGCATAACTTCTTCCTTGATGAATGACGACATTCCCCACCAAATTTCAACCCCGGGAAAGGTCGGGAAGTATCAAAAACATGGCAGAAACCATTGAAACTAAATATTCAAGATCGGTTTTCCATGTGTTTTACGTACAATTCCGGCATTTCCCTCACAACATTTATGTTTTTTATCCGTTTTGAGACACGAGTAATCGAAAAATCAAGCGTTCGTCCCGGTCCCAGAACCTTCGAAAAATCGAAAATTTTTGAAGGGGTATGCCTTAAAAAATTTGCGAAAAAATGAATTTTGGACTAGGGCTCTGGAATTTTTTCTACTTTTTCCTCGATGCAAAAAAACATTACCCACCAAGTTTCAGCCCCGGAAAAGGTCGGGAAGCCATGAATACATATGAAAAACCATCAAAATGAAATATTCCAGATCGGTTTTCCACGTGTTTTAGGTAGAATTCCGGCATTTCCCCCACAACATTTATGTTTTTTATCCGTTTTGAGACACGAGTAATCGAAAAATCAAGCGTTCGTCCCGGTCCCAGAACCTTCGAAAAATCGAAAATTTTTGAAGGGGTATGCCTTAAAAAATTTGCGAAAAAATGAATTTTGAGCTAGGGCTCTGGAATTTTTTCTACTTCTTCCTCGATATAAAAAAACACTTTCTACCAAATTTCAGCCCCGGGAAAGGTCGGGAAGATAAAAAAACATGGGGAAAACCGTTGAAATGAAATATTCCAGATCGGTTTTCCACGTGTTTTAGGTACAATTCCGGCATTCCCCCCACAAGTATCATGTTTTTTATCCGTTTTGAGACTCAAGCAATAGAATTATCAAGCGTTTGAGAAAGTTCGAAAATCTTCAAAAAATGAATTGTACCCTTTTTCAAGGCACGGGATTTTCCCTGCTTCCGCCACTTGCGAGTCGGAAGCTATGGTTAAATGAGTACGCTTGGAAAAGTTAATCTGTTGTTTTTCCTTCCTGTGCTGGCTATGCCACCGTTAATCCAGCCATGGCTCCGTTATTGGGTCGCAAATTAACGGGACCATCCGTTTTGTTCGTGGCCACTGCCACTTTCTAATTAGTTCCACTATCATTTTTATATTTTCATTGTTGACTATTTTATGCAGGGTTAGGATGCGTATTATATGTACAGTGTTCTACTTTAATAATTGCAGAAGCTCACGCGTGTACGAACACGTGGTAGCTTAATAATGTGTTAAGTGAAGGCTGAACGAAATTAGATCGGCAGCGGCCTTTCATTCGAATGACTCGGACTCGTATCGATAACTGATCGTTGGTATTGAGATCAGCTGAACACAATGAGGACGAAAGGTGTACTCGATGATCGGAGCTGACGTCATCCTCTTTGGTGCGTTCCTCGAGGGAAAGTACGTATTCCGGGTGCGATTGATCTTCCCAGGAAAGTCTTGATTTCGTCACTCATTGATCACACGCAGTTATCGCGCGCTGACTCTGCCTATCAGATAAGACTGTCGATATAGCTCATGTCTCCATAAATTAATCTCAATGCCTTTCGCACCCGTGGAACTGAGGTGTCTTGAAGGCACCAGCGGGGCAGCGCGCGACTGAAATCTAGTATTGGTAGAAATCGACTACCAAATAGTTAGCCGATCGACTAACCAACTGTTTACGCTACAATATCTAAAAATACCGGGTGACAGCCTATACATGACTATATGCTGGTGGAGATCGCGCGAGAACCGTCATCCCAGGTGATCCATTGATGGCAGCACTTGGTTACAAAATGATTGCTTTCGTGAAAGAATAAAGAGAAATACTTGTGAAGGTGGGAGGTAGCTAGAGATTGGTCAACGGTGTGATCAATTGGTTGTTGTGCTTTTTGTTCTAGCCATGAGGGAATGAGCACTGGAGCAGGAGATGGAGGTGGAGGCGGTGGTGGCGGAGTACAAGGAAGCGGGGGTGGCAGGAACACGCCACCCCATGGATCGCCCACCCCCATGGACAAGGCCACCTTGAAGGTCCATCTTCCTAACGGTGAGTCCCTAACTATTCTATTGTCCAATTGCCAATTAGTCTAGCCTGCCTAGTTATACCTGGGAATGGCACTTGAGAACAACCCGAAGCATCGCAGTTTTCCCCGTAAATGTCCCGTGGAAAGTTTGTAACGAGCAGTGGGAAACTAAAAGATAACTGATTATAACGAGGAGGAGGTTGTACGGAGAGTGACGAGGGGCTGGGTGTGGGCTGTTGTGCTGTGCAGGTGGTTTCAACGTGGTGAAATTTGGTGATGCTATCGACGTGAGAGGTATCATCTCTCTGGTGACTAGTCGATTGGCAGCCGGCACCAGGCACTATCGCAATCTTTACGCTATGAGGCTCCATCACCCGGGCTCTGGCGAGAGTTACTGGCTGCACCAGGACACCACAATGTACCAGGTAGCCATTGAGAATCGGAGGCGACACTATATGTACATGCATATAGCAGAGATAGGAAATGCCCTGGTTAGAGAAGGGGATCGCATTTGTGCGGTATTGAAAGCTATCAATTAATTGACTAGGTTCAAGAGAAGTACGAGAAGAAACACCCCCATTGTGAATGGAGGTACGAGCTGCGAGTGCGCTACTTGCCTCAGAATCTAAACGATCTCTACGAGAAGGACAAAGTGACCTTCTATTACTACTACGACCAGGTATTACTCGCAGAATCATTTCCACGAGTATCGGGTTCCCTTTGCCGGCTTGAACACGGATTGCAAATCAGATTGGGATTAATCGGATTGCAGGTGCGAAACGATTATCTGTGCGCGAATCACGCGACCTTGGACCAAGACGTGGCAGTACAGTTGTGCTGCCTGGAGATACGCTACTTCTTCAAGGACATGGCTCAGATCGCCCTGGACAAAAAGAGCAATCTCGAGTACCTCGAACGAGAGGTTGGCCTGCATAAGTTCCTGCCGCGTTCGGTGCTCAACGGCATGAAGCCAAAGGCGCTTCGGAAACTCATTCAGCAGCACTTCAAAAAAGTCGCTGCCCTCACCGAGCTTGAATGCATGTTCAAGTTCTTCGATATCCTGCGCGCACACTACCGCTTTGACCAGGAACGATTCATATGCGCGTTGGGGGTAGGTTTTCCTCCCTTAACAGTAGATTCTTGGTGAAGGCGCAAATTGACAGAATAACAGAACTATGCTTTGGAGCGGTGAACAATGTATTTTTGGCATTTTTTAGTCAAGCTGGTCTATACCTGTGGAACTAGTCATTGGGCCGGACTTAGGCATCTCTTACATGGCCCACAGAGGTGGGACAGTGGTAGGTCTTTCGGATGACTGCACTGTAAAAGTAAACTTGTATCCGACAGAGCCGACGAACACTTGCTATCTTTTCCAGCCGACAAGAATGGCCGAGTTCTCGCAGATACAGTCGATTCAGACACTGGTCTCCGACTGTAAGGAGCACGCGAAGGCCTGCATTAAACTGAGGGTGGCCGGTGCTGCGGAGACCTTAAGTATTACTTGCTCGAGCCTCGACCAAGCCGAGAGTCTAGCAGACTTAATCGACGGCTACTGCAGACTAGTTACTGGAAGTAACACTTCCCTTTGGAATAGGAAAGGTAACATTCTAAAAATAAGCCGCGTATAAACAGAACTCGGAGAATTGAGAGCTAGCATGCCATAACGATGAGGCGACATGGCTTCGGTTGGTACTAAGTACACGTATGAGAAGCAGAAGCATATGACGAACTTAATTTAATCAAATATAAGTTAGACTGTACGGCTTCTATGTCACTGCCCTCGATGAGCATTGATTTCCATAATTGCATATGACTTTTCGTTAGCTTTACTGTCGATCCGCGATATAGAAACAAGTAGGTTCATTCAGGTATAAAAATAGGATTGTAACTCGGCGTAGTGGTATATCCCCTTTAAGTTAGTGACTAATACACTAAGTTCCGATCCTTTAAATTTGCAAGCTGCATCGTGGAAAAATTATCCCTGCCCGTGCAAAGGTTTGTAGATTTGTATGGTCTTGCGCTCCGTAGACTTTAATGCCACGTCTCGTACAACATGAGACCGTCGTACAGTTGGCAAATGTTTTAATTGTTGTACACGTCATTTTAATTAGATGCTCAGCCACCAAAATACAGGCAGGATGGCTCCAGCAGTCCCGAAAAAAATGTAAACAAAACGGGGACCATTCTGTCGGAGGATTACGCGGAAATAGTCGACGAGGAGGGCGATTACTCGACGCCAGCAAGTAAGTTGGGTCCCCCAGACTGATTTCATATGCAGAATCATTTAGTTCACGGATGATTAGCCTACCCGCCGACTTTGTTTACAGCTCGGGATTACGAGATCCAGCGGAATCAGGTAGAGCTGGGCGAAATAATCGGGGAAGGTCAATTTGGTAACGTTCACAAGGGTTCTTACAAAAGCAGAGATGGTCAAACTGTAGCGGTAGCGGTTAAAACCTGTAAGATGGACGCAGACCTTGTCACAGCCGACAAGTTTCTTGAAGAAGCTTGTAAGAAACTTGACCAAGTTCAATTAAGAATTCCTTAGGAAGATAGGTGTTTTCAATAATTGAAACGAATTTTTAGACATCATGCAACAATTCGAGCACCCCCATATCATCAGGTTAATTGGAGTATGCTCGGCGCTGCCTCCTATTTGGTTGGTTATGGAGTTAGCGAGGCTCGGAGAAATGCGGGCTTATCTCCAATCTAACAAACATCGTCTAGATCTCGCTACTCTCCTACTGTACACGTTCCAACTGAGCACTGCACTATCGTATCTCGAAAGTAAAAAATTTGTACACAGGTAGGTGTTGCATCCGAGATTCATCTTTCCAGTGGTGCTTAATAAATAATCCACCTCGATTATTAATATCTAACAGGGACATTGCCGCGAGAAATGTGCTAGTCTCCGCACATAATTGTGTCAAATTGGCTGATTTCGGATTAAGTCGGTGGGTCGAGGATCAGAGTTACTACACATCGAGTAAGTGCAAGTTGCCCATCAAATGGATGGCACCAGAGAGCATAAACTTCCGAAGATTCACCACCTCTTCTGATGTATGGATGTTTGGTAAGATTTTCAGAGACCTGCCAATAGTACACAATAATTCTATGGTTTTATGAAAATAATAACATTTCTCTCAGGTGTATGTATGTGGGAAATTTTGATGTTGGGTGTGAAACCCTTCCAAGGGGTGAAAAATAATGAGGTCATTCGAAAATTGGAGAACGGAGAAAGATTGGCACTGCCGAACCAGTGTCCACCAAGACTGTACTCCCTAATGTCCCAATGCTGGAGTTACGAACCGAGTAAACGTCCTACCTTTAAGGAAATCAGAGAAACACTACAGTAAATATTGGAAAACTTGTATTAATTGTTTTCGGTGCTTCTGAGCACTGGATGCTGATCAACCAATCTTATGTTACAGTGAAATACTATTAGAAGAGAGGCATCAACAGCAGGAGACAATGAGGCGTGAGAACCGAAAAGTGCAAGCCATGTCTTGGGGTGCCGATGACGTGCCACCACCGAAACCATCGAGGCAACCGCAAAACGCTACGGATCAATCGCAATTGACCGCTGCTCCAGTTTCCACCTACATCGTGGCTCAGAGCCCGGAAGTTCTCGCACAACTCTTGAAGGATAATCAAACTCGGGGGGTATGTCCCTCCGTTTACACGACTCCCGCGTCACCATTCAATACTCTAGCCGTGCAATTCCAAGATGAAGATCAAGTTTTAACCACTGCCGTAGTCTCAGACCTACCTTTCTTCGATCCAGCACTCTCAGAACCACAATCCGCCTCCCATGATACCCAATCCGGTGATTCAACCCTGTCCGACACTAACTTGGACTCCCTCGATTCCTCGGACACTCCTCTCATGTCCAGCCTCACTATCTCAGATACAGCACAATCACAATCACCCGCTGCTAATCGAAAGCAGCAGAAGGTTAAAGAGATGCAAAACTTGTATGCGGTTAGTACGAAAGTAGTCGGTAGTATCACTGGGGACTTGTATTCGCCGGTGCAGAAATTTTCAGCCAATAATGCGGCACCGGTCGCTGTAACGACATCAACTTGTGCCGAGATATATGGGCCGGTGGCTAGCTTTACGCAGAGTTCGGCTATCGTTGGTAATCTAAGCCAAAGCCCTAGCGTTACTGGCAATTTTGGTGAGAACCCTGGTAACTTTGGACCCAGCAGCTTGAATAGTGTAATGCCGAACAGCCAGAGTCAATTTTCCCCAAATAATGTAAATCCAGGCTTCGGTAGCGGCCAGCCTGTCAGTCAAGGTCCTACGTGCACGCAAAGTAATGCCGGTGCTACTGCGTATTCTCGTGCTGCGACTTCCACGAGTACATCAGTATCCGTAACGAATTCAGAATGCTTGTACGGGCCTGTGTTGAAGTTCCGTGCACAAAACATTCAGAATCAAAATGTCGCAGATGGAAAGCCAGTAGGGGCTTATGCACAAAACCCCCGGAACAATATAATTTATGCCGCAAGCCCCGTCCAAGGTCTACAAGCACAGCCAGTGCACGTACAAAATTATCACCACCAAATATATTCGAACATTGGCCAATCAGGGCAACAGCCAGTCTATCTGTCACAAGCACAGCATGTGCAGAATCTGCAGAGGCAGAATGTTCCGCAGCAAGTAGTTGGTTACATCTCGACCCAACATACCAATCAGCAAAACCAGATAAGCGGCGCTAACCCGATCTACACGGGTCATCCAACATCCGTCACAGTAGTTCAGGCACAAAAAGTGCAACCTCCGAGTTATGTATCAGTGCAGCCTGGATTAACAACTCAGACGCAAAACGCTCAAGGCATAAACGTGAACCAGCAAGCGGCGTTTGGAATGCAGAGTCATCCCGCCCAAGGGCATTTTACTGCCACTGGCGCCGCGACAGCACAGCAGAGCAACCAGCATCCCATACATACAAGTGCCCCTAATTACATTGTTGCCCAGCCGAGTTCGATTGTTGCTTCAGACCTTAGCAGTATGACAAGTATGGTCACGAGCACTGCCAACGCACAACACGTACCGCAATCGGTAACACAAGTAATCAACGCAAAATTAAGCGGTCCCCAGATAGCAACTGGCGTTGCTAAAATCACTACATTCGTAAACCAGAAACAGGACGAGCAATTGACCAGTTCAACCGATGGTACACTCTCGGGCTCGCTCATTTCTTCCGCTGTTAGTGACAGTACAATGTCATCGAGCAGTTCGATGGCAGAGGAGGCACAGCAAGATCAGGTTTGACCATGCCTCCTAGGAATGACAATCGCATCTCCTATCTGCAACCGCAAATTATTTTCATTTGCCGATTTTCATATTCTTGCAGCACACGCCACACTTTTATTGCGAGATGTACATATGTGCTTTTTGTACATGCAAGTGCGCGCGCTTACTCACACACGGACCTCCTTACAAAACGGACCTTTTTCTTAGTTGCGCCACTAGAACGGACCTTGTTCGAACTCGAGATTTTGTTTTGTCGTTATTGTAGGCTGATTTTTTTTGCATGGAGAATGACAATGACATTTTCTTACTGTGTAACAAACTCGAAAATGCATGTGTAAGAAATGGTTGCACTACTTTTATTTCAAACTTGTTTTGCATTTCAAGAATTATGCATCTCTTTAATTTTATTGTGTACACATGATACTCCTTATGATACCCAACTAAAATTATACTGTTGTATCACCCACATTACTAGTGAGCAAATAGTTTCTCACTTAATATTCTCCCTGTTACAGAGGAATGCACATTCACAAGTATTCGATTCGAACGCTGCTGAGAACTTTAGTGGCGATATAGACGACGAACGAAAGATACTTGAGCAACGCTTGCTAGAGCAACAGCGGCAGTCTGAAGAAGATAGTCGCTGGTTGGCAAGAGAGGAGGTAATTTTATTCTTATTAATTATATTACACTTTTTGATTGTTATGAATGACCCATAACATTAGGACTACACAGACACATATCCATTGTTCCGACTTTCATGTGTTTAGAAACGACTGTCGATAGCAACCAGTGGTGATGAAAGTGCTAGTCCCCCTGTACCGCGATCTGTTACTCAGTCACCAAACCATGAACAGCATAGTGCTAACACGAGCTCACTCGGCTCTGACAAGGGGTCGGAAAAGGTCATTGTTGTGAAGGTAATATATCCTATCTATCGAATATTATTATCTTTATTTATATGTCGGACTATGTTGATTTTATTGCAATAGAAGATGGAGCCGACACCAACAGCTGATTTAGACAGAACGAATGACAAAGTATATGACTGTACCACTAGTGTTGTGCGTGCTGTAATGTCTTTATCACAAGGTATAGTACCTCAGAAATTGATATATTTTTTGACAATTTTATAGCAGGCTTAACTTGTTTAAAATATCTGTAGGTGTGCAACAAAGCAAAGCTGATCAGTATTTAGAACTAGTACGCAAAGTAGGTATCGAACTCAGAGCACTGCTCTCATCGGTTGACGCACTCGTTGAAATATTGCCCATAACGGCCCATCGAGAAGTGGAAATGGCGCACAAAGTTCTCAGTAAAGATATGGCGGAATTAGTGACTGCTATGAAATTAGCGCAAAATTACAGTGCTACTACACTGGATGCAGAATATCGAAAGTAAGTCATCACTGTTACTCAACTTATGATAAATAATTCGACTTTTATAGGAAAGAACTACCATCACCCATTTCTTTATTTTCATTAACAGGGGAATGCTCTCAGCCGCTCACATCTTAGCAATGGATGGAAAGAATCTTTTGGATGTCATAGATTCCATTCGCATTCGTTATCCGTACGTAGACAACCACATTTGTCAAAAGCCGAACAATGTCAGTACGCCGCAAGAGAGCACACCCGAGAGCCGCATTCGATCGAGCCAGTCGGGTGAGCACTTTCTAAGGAGGAGTCAATCAAGCGAGCGACAAGGAACAACATTTAGGCAGAGTCAAAGTGGTGACCTTCTCCATAGAATGGGACAGTCGGTCGATCGCTCTTTACAGGGCAGTCAAACCGATGTCAATGCTAGCTCGAGTTTGGAGCGAAGACATCATATTGTTACAAACAGCCTCGAGCGTAATTCCACTACCAGACGGCAAATGGCGACAAATAGTTTAGAAAGGAAGAGACCCTCGTTATCATGTAATATCAGCCCCATGAACAATTCCGTGAATTTACCGCCCATGGTACCGGTTACTTGTAATTTAGTCCAAACAGTGGGACCTGTCATTCATCCGAGTCAAACAGCGACGACAGGCATTAGCCAACAGTCAGTTTTTGCAGCTAACAACAAGGTCGCTACTGAGAATTCGGCAAACGACAGCTAACAACGAGGTGCCTTTGATTAAGGTAAATTTGGTACTAACACTCTGGTGGCGTTCCAGATTATCCGACGGAACTGAGGTTGAAAGTCCCATTGATTTTCACAGGTATTTCGAAATATTTGTATATAAATAGGTGACACCCTACGAGTTACCCATGTGCGTCGTCTCACATATAACTGAGCAGCAGAACTAGTATTTGTGCTTTTTTAGCTCATTTTAACATTTAACTCAGCAGACAGTTCGTCTAAACGTACTTATAAATAGGACAGTA
The DNA here is from genome assembly GCA_910591665.1 of Ectemnius continuus. Lineage (NCBI taxonomy): Eukaryota > Metazoa > Arthropoda > Insecta > Hymenoptera > Crabronidae > Ectemnius > Ectemnius continuus. Next base: position 19,633,304 of record OU342859.1, on the reverse strand, counting down.
TTCACTAGATGTAGCAGTAGACGATATATTATAAAAGGATGCAAGTCAGTTATAATGAAATCACTCCAAAGCTTTAGAATTGTCGTTACTATTTGTTATAATGTGACAACCGCATGTACGGGGTGGGGCGTAAGACATGCTCAAGCATGCACAGCCGTCGTCATCGAAATACGAGTACGTAACTTATTTAGCTTTACTCCTTCATCAGCTCTCATAGATATTAACCAGAACGCGGACATAGTATCGTATTATTGGGATGCCTATGATTTGCTACCCAAGAGATTGTTTGTCTTACTGCACCACCCTGTAAGTAGTTGAATAATTCTATATATATTTATAAATATATATTTAAACGAACAACTTTAATGATAATGTCGCGCAAGAATTTCATTTCGCATAAGACACAATCGTACACGATGTTTTAATACGCGTTCGTAATTTGATAGTCTATTTCCTGCGTATACATATAGATGTGCGGCAGGGAGTGATTATAATGTATAAAAGTGGGACTGAATGTTATTTCATATTAGGTAATTATTTAGTGGTTCGTACCAGTTTGTGACATTTATACGAGTTTTATAGAAACCGCAAATCATTCTTCAACAGCAAATCAGTTCCTACGAGATATTTTACAAAAATTCATCTTCGCATAACGATATTTCGTACTCATACCCCATTTGTTATTGCGTGGGCATACCGCATTTACGAGAGCTCAGTTCAAATTCCATGGACATGAAACAGATTTCAGTTTTCTGGGCATACTCTTTCCGAGTGTTAATACGCCGGGAACGTGCACCCTATACGATATCCGACGCTCCTACTGCACTCTAAGTCTATAAGATTGCTTTCGTAAATTATGCCAACTGTACATAGTACATGTGTGCGTATATCAGTTTCAAAAGACGAGTTAGTTTAATACGCTTCCACTCTTTGTATGAATAATTGACTGTGAACTCGTTTTGTACATTATATCTTGTTTTCCGAGTTAGTAAAATTTAATTCGCGAGACATCATCCCTACACCGTAAGAATATCCGAGGAGACCAATTTCCACTTTGTAATTTAATACATAATATATGCTTACGACACCGCGAGGAATCCAAGTAAATATAGTCTATCGAGTAAATAGCATAACTATACGGTCTTTGCAACTCGAAACTTGGATTTATCCAAAATCGCAGTGGAAATTAAAATCTTGTGATTTATCATCCAACGATAATACGGAATGCATTTGTGTTTATTAATAATACTTGTTCTTCGATTTGATATCACGGTTCTGATCGAAACGGCAGGGAAATACCACCACGGATATGTTACTCTTATCTAAATTAGGTGGAGGATGGTAAGAAAGGAATAATGCGTAATCTCATTTCAAAGATATTTATAAAATTGTGTAAATGTAACTATGTATCATGAACACAAGCAAAATAAATTCATATATGATTTCAGTACTATCAACGCGCCGCGTAAATTTTGTACAAAAGTACCATGAAAATTCATTAAATCCGCGTCTTCTGCACATAACATCACTTTCCGTGTTTCGAACTGTAATATTTTATTCCATTTACCATCGAACATCGAGCATACTTTGTTAAGAGAGCGTTTGCATTCATTTTGTTTGTTGTCAAACTTCTGCAAAAAAAAAAATGATTCAAGTTTCCCCTAAAAAGAATACCAATGCTTTGATTGATCATATGCTCACAATACATATGGTGTTATTTCGCTGATAGTCCACTTGTCCTTGGCCTTAAAAAGTTCATTTAACCTCTCATTAATACCCTTAGGTAAATCATTTTCCGAGAATGCTACTACCTCTTTTCTCATAGTTGTAGTATTTAATGTGATCAAGGCTATCCCACCCAGATATTCTTCTTTTGGTTGCATTTCTATGTTGCAAAAAATATGTCAAGCATAGTGTAAAATTTCCAATAAACTTTTCAACGGAGAACTAACAAGTAGTACTAACTTTCTGGAGTACCAATTCTCCAGGACTCCATAAACTGTTTGTACTCTGTTACTGGAGATGCTGCTAGCAGAACTTTTGCTAATATTTTACAACATTTCTCTTCATCATATCTACCACGGCATTAGTTATACATTAATCACCAATTACTTGACTGTTGATAAAGATAAATATTCTATACCTATATAGAAGTGTACCATCTTTCTTTTGTTTATCGCTTGGATTTGTATACTTCTTGAATAAACTCTCAAAGACTGGTTCGATAACTAGTTCTTTCAAAGACTCATATGTGAGCTCTTTATCTACCTCATCAAGCTCCCAAGAGTTCTCATCAAAGATGTCCAACATATATGTGATAGTCCTTGCCTCGCATTCAAAAGACACTAATCTCAAATGGCCTACACCCGTAAAAAAAACATATATAAATGCTGCAGGATCTAAGTTTAACAGGTACACAAAGTAAAGTTGTACCATTGATATCAGCAATTAAGTAATCTCTTAATGCTTGTCTCAATTCTTCCTCACTGGCTTGTATTTCACTGGCCAATCTGTTCCAATCATACAGGCTATCTGGATCTATACTTGACTCATACTCTACACCCTTGAAGGAAGATGAGTCAAGCACAGTGAGAAGTCTTTCCAACTTTGGTTTGCATTCCCTGACCTCTCATATAAAATTGTGAAATTCTAAGCGAATGAATGAAAAATATTGCAGAGCTCCTAACAATCTTCCTGGCCTACCTCGAAATAAGTATGGTATATGCCTCTAACATTGCATCTTTCAATTATCCTGTCACCCTCTGGATTTCTAATGTCACTGGGAAACTTTAAATTCGACACCAACATGCATGAATTCGACGTTTCCGCTTCTTTGATGTCATAAGTTTGACTTGCAGTACAAAGTACTGCGGATTCTTTTTTATTCCCTTTAAAAAATAGGCTAAAACATCAACGGTAAATTGTAACATTGCTGCGTATACTCCGAAAACGGAGATCCACATGGAACGCACCTATCGCCTTCCTTTACCCTTTCTAGCAAATGTTCGTCAAGTTCTAATAACTTTATAGAATCGCCCGGCGGGCTGCCAGGTGAGGAATATAAAGTTTGGGTAACATTGTTTAAACTAGACTCTTTAATAACAGCTAGCTCCAAAGTTTCGAGGATATCGTTCATAGATCTTTCATATCTAGAGCGGTTAATCGTTGTGTTTATTTTAAATTAAGACGCAAATTATAGTGGAAGGAAAGTACTCACCCTGCGCCTTCAACAGCCATTTCCTTAAATTGATGGACACTTTCGAGATGCTAAACAATTTGTACAAGAAATCGCGCTAACCGTTAATTTTAAGCAAAGAAGTCATGATCAGTTACCGCCACTGCCATGTCCTCTGAACTTATTCACAGACTAGGTAAGAGCAGATAAGTTCAGAGTAGTGCACGCAGTGGCAGTGGATTTACTCACACATGCGTATGCAGAAAGTATCCACAAGGTTGTGGTACATAACTACATAGTGTGGTGTGGTGTGGTGTGTGATATATCATCATCCCAGTGAGAAGTGTGTGGGAAGGTATCCATCGCGTATTTTCTTCGGTGGTCGGACTTATCCATTCCTTTTATTAGCCAACCCTTGGATTAAACCAGATCTAAAGGTCTCGACATCTAACTACCAAGAGCAAAGTACTCGGGAAATCGCGGCACTATTGACATTCTCCAATTGATTAACCTTTCCCTCAATTTGACATGATGACTAGTGAAAAGCGTGTCTTCTATATAAATATTGACGTTAACTCGGGCTCACACTTATTAAGCCATTGTAGAGAATTGCGAAGCTTTTTCACTGCCCTTCTTTCTAGACTCGATCTATTGCATAGCACTGCACTCCCATTACATCCGTAGATAGCGACTTTTTTCAATATTGATAGGGTTTGTTTAAACGTCACGGTTGCCTCCCCAGGAAGACTAGGCATCAAGTAGACGGCAAAATGTCAGGGGACATTAACATGCTGGCTGACAAGGTATGTTCCCAAAAGGATTATATGCATGTCTGATATCTCTCTCTCTCTCTCTCTCTGCATGCCAACTGGAACTTGTGAGGTGTATTTATTGAAAGAAATGTACAAGCTATGTTGCTCTTGCGAAGAAAGTAATCCAATAGACTGGTTGAACTGACAAAAAAAGAGTGGGGAATTCTGCTGTGCGAATCTGTTGATTAATACTACTTCTTTTTCTTTGGATCAAGCCTAATGATGAAGAGAGTGTTGAAAGTATACCTGAAAGTATGCCTGAAGAAGAAGAGGGCAGTTCATCTATTGACCTGCATGCGGTACCTATATCTGCAAATTAAACTTTTGCTGCTTCCTCGCTGTGTGCTGTTTAATTTATCCTTCCTTTGCATTTTGTTAACACAAGCTTCCAAATGACAAGAGTATACTAACAGCAAAATGTCGCCCATTTCTTTTATGTTTAATTGTGAAATTGAAATTTTAGCAAGATAGTGGCCCTGTTTACGGAGGATGCGAAGGCCCCAATGCAATGTATGTAAAACTGGTGAGCAGCGATGGACACGAATTTATTGTTAAGCGTGAGTATGCACTCACAAGTGGAACTATCAAAGCTATGTTGAGCGGACCTGGCCAGTTTGCAGAGAACGAAGCAAATGAAGTTAATTTCCGTGAAATTCCGTATGTACTTTATGCCTACTATTACAAGTAATACCATAACCATGTACAAATCATGCTTTTACCATTGAAACTATTTGACATCTATTCAACATGCTTATAATTTTGTTACAGCTCCCATGTGCTCCAAAAGGTCTGCATGTACTTCACCTATAAAGTGAGGTACACTAATAGCAGCACAGAAATTCCTGAATTTCCAATAGCCCCAGAAATTGCATTAGAACTATTGATGGCAGGCAACTTCTTAGACTGCTAAATAGAATTTCACTTCCTTCTGGCCTTCATAAGTCCCTGTATGGAGTATCAACAATGCGAGCAATCTAATTGTCATATACTTGTTGTTCCATACTGAACATTTGGAATATCTAATACACACGCTAATGGAACCAAAAGATTCACCTGTTACACATATATACACTGCTTGCTACTACCAATTATTTCAGCAGTGATAGAACTTATAACATTATTTAAATAATGGAGTAACATTTAGATTATATATGAACACGTGAATTTAAAGAAAGACCACAGACTGCATAAAACTCTTGATATTGATACTCTACTCGTAAGGTATTTCAACATATTTATTCTCAGGTTGTATTTTTGTTAAAAATTCATCTTCTGTACATTCTTTTCAACAACTTCTCGAACTGCGGCTGATGACAAGAAAGTAAAAGATTTGTGTATTCTTAAGTAGAACAGTGTACTTGTAGGTAATAAGTTAAATTGTAAAGCTGAGGCAGATTGGTATGTACCACGAGGGAAAGTTACAATACATTACAATTTTACAATACTTGTGATGAGCATCTAGTTGGCCACATCCCAATAAACTATGCAATCCCCATGTGTGTCAGTCTTTATTCATTTCATGCCAGAGAACTTAACAATTGTTAGGTAGATTGCACCTAGTGCTGCAAGGCTATATACATATTGACAGCTGTCACCAAGGAGATATATCCGGTGTAAAAATAACTCGTTGCAATATTCCCGATATCCACTTATTCTTCACTTGTTTTTTGTGTCTTTCTCTATGTCTTTAAATTTCGCCTCCAACCTCTTGGAGTACGCCGCCAACTTGTAGGCGGCCTGTTCTAATTTCGTGACACTATCGTCGATTTCGTTAATGTTGTTGAGTATTGGCTGCAACTTTGCGTACTTTTCGTTCATCGAGTCGACGGTTTGGGCGACGTTCGTTGTGACAGTCTTGAGCTCGGTGTACTTGGCGATTGTCTCTTTGTTAAGTCGTTCGAGCAAGCGATAATCTGCATGCGTGGCTGTCAGCTCCTCCTGCAGATATTCAGCAGTCTTTTGGAACATGGTATTCGCCAGGCGACTTAAATTAGGATCGTGAGGATCCAGAGCCTCGAAACTACTCGTGCTAGTTGACAAGGTGGTCCCCCGTTTCGGCGATTCGCAACCACGATCTGTCGCAGGATTTTCCATGAAAGCTCCCAGCTCCGCTGACGGTTCCTCCCTCGTGCTTGCCTGTTTTGGCATTTCCATTTTGTTTCAAGGCACTATTACTTTTTCGTCTCACTTGACAGGTAGCCTCAGGTTGTAAACACTGACGTGTATGCCTAATCTCGATCTAGTACTGTGCTATCGGTCGCTAGTTAGCGACCGTCGTTAACTTACGCCGGAAGTCGCAATGGTGATGCTAGTTAGCGACTTTGGCCACAAACTTTGCGGCCGCAGCAGGCTCGTAGGCTTGCGGTATCTTGCGGCTTTCGTCTGTATCGTGTGTTTATTGTAAACACCGAAAGTCAGCCGAGTATTTCACGTGCTATTCAGTGAAGCCGGTATCCTCGAAATAAATGAACTTAACGGAATGGAGCTGGACTTACTCAGACCGGGCACCGTGCCCATTTCACCCGACACAATATTATGGTTCGAATTTCTCTTGAACCCATCCTTGCTTCAGCAACACATATCTAAACCCTTTCCAGGTTGGTGAAATATAACTCAGCTTTAACTATTACTAAATAAACTTATACTTAATAAAAGCACGATTTTAGATCCATCCGCGACTGATCTTATAATTAAATTCACGACAATTAACACTGATCCAAAAGAGAATGATGTCAAGCTCATTGATAGTGATCCATCAAGCGATCCAAAACCCAAGGCTAAGGAGAAGTGGTCCCACAGAAATCTTGCGCTTAAGATCCTCTCATTGAAAGTAGCAGCTCATCTTAAATGGGACTTGGACATATTAGAGAAGAAGCTACCACTGCCTATACAAGTGACTTTATTGCAAGACTTGTTTTATATTGCGTTAGATGCAGTTGTTGAAATCCCGGCTGTGCCAGAATTTCCTATAAACACACTCTCGGATCAAGGATTGTTTACTATAGTATTATATCATAGGTGGCACATAAGGGCTATTATTTATAGAGCTTTAAACAATAAGCAGGCAAAACAACAATTTCTGCATATGTATGACAAAGAAATATATTTTTTCATGCCATTTTTATAGTTGCTAAACCAAGATTTTATTGTATAGACCAGGCATTCAAGAACCAACTTACATACCACCTGGTGTTGTTGATGAAACCATTAGGAAATTAGAAGCACAAGTTGGAATTAGTGTCAATGTCCTAAATGCTGTATTGCAAGCCAAGGACCTTAATCCAAAAGGACTTTCATTTGCTACCTTTCAAATGCTGACAGAGGATAGTACAGAAATGAAACAGGACTGGGAAAATATGTACTCTATAGATGTTGAAGAATTCAAATGTCAGGTACGTCATACCTCAAGTATTTTTTGGCAGAATTTTATGTTGCTGGATTCTTGATCTTTGTGGTTTATGATTTATAGATACACTATGACCTAGCAAAGTTCCATTTACTTAGGGAAGAGTATAAAGAGGCTAATCATCATATTACCCAAGCAAAGGAACTGTTCCAGAAGCTAGGCCCATTAGACAACAGAGTTTATTGCAAGGTGCGAAAAGAAGTCCTTGATGGGTGTTGTTTGGCATGTCAAGTACCCATAGAAGGTGTCACCCCTAGGTTGACACAGCTGCTTCAGTCTTCGATTAAGGATCAATACACTGTAAGTCAATTTTGCAGCTACTATTTTGCTCTTTCTGTGGTAAATCCATGTATTATAATTTCTCTATAGAATATATTGCAAATCTTGCAAGCCGATAATATTTCCCGAGAAATTCCACAAGTGTACCGCGATAATTTGGAGTTAGATGTGCAGGGTGGCTCTGTGAATAGGAAACTAGTAGTTGCACGTGATCTTCTGCTCCAAATTCAATGTCTGAATCTAGTCCGCAAAGTTCTCGATGGTAGTATTATTCTCGGCGATTACATTACCGAAATTAAAGCAGCTGGCCAAAAAGGACTCGATGTATTTTTTTGGGCCGTTGGTAATGTTTTGGAAAAAGTGAAAGAATCAGATAAAAAACGTATTGCCCATTATCTACGGTACATTATAAGTACAAACAATATAAGTGGCCTCGCATCGAAGGTGCTCTCTGATCCATTGTACATCGAATTGTTCACGGAACAAGAATTAGTAGAAATTCGAAAATGTGAGGTCACTGAAGAACTGGAGTTACCTGATTTACTGGTGAAGAACGATTGGGGTATTCCATTAGTGACATACACAAGTCAGTGTTATAATCCATAAATGTTCAAGCTATATCTAACTGTAACAGAATTTTAATTATCATTATTTACGATAGAAAGTGCAAGAATCGACGTATTTGAACTCGAACAGAAGCTGATACAATCTTATAATACACACGAAATTCACGAGACATTAATACGTTTGGATGGAAAGCATCGAATGAAACCTTTGTGGCATGTAAATAGCTGTTGGGAACTACCAATACCATTACAGAGTGTGGTGATGTCTTTACCACGGGGCTTTCTTCAAGACTACTCATATGTACTACTTGCTAAAAGTAGAGAACTTGTCACATCAAAGGATTTCGATGGTGCTATCGAGATGTTGAACCTTTTAGAGAAAGAGGCGCAGCAACACTCCCAAAGTGGTGGAGCTCTAATTTTTAAATTGTGTAAACTAGTAAATTGGGAATGCCTCTTAGTCGAAATTTGGAGGTGCCTCCATGCATGGCCAGCAACTAATATATGTAGGAAATTTTATTTGTGATAGTTAAAAGTTGTGGGATTGATGTCTATATATATATATATATATCTATCACTTTAAGGTGATCCTCAAAGTTTAGTTGCCAGAAGTAAACAATGTCTTGGTGCCCTTCAAGCAACTGATCAAGTAATACCACGACAGGAAATAATCGAATACTGTACAGTTTTTCTGTTGAATATGGCTGAATGGGATTATCTGACAAGTTTAGAAAAACGATGGAGTTATTCTGAATTTGCTGCAGCCATCAGCAGTGTGTGTCAAGACATTGTCAAGTTCAAGGGGGCACGTAAATTCCCAAGAGAAGCCTGGGACATGGGTGAGTACGTTTGGAGACAACAAATACCACATTTACTAATACTTTCCTATTGGCACAGTTCTGGCAGCTTTTGGACCGTCTCGTGATCAACCACAAAAGCGAAGTAGCAGTGGAAACAGTGGAACTGCTGCTGGAAGTGCTTCAAGGGATGCTATTGCCAGTATTGGAGGCACTCTAACTAGGTTACGCGAACCTATGGTACTTACAGTTGTAATTTCACTGTTAGCACGCTTAAGAAACGTTTTACGCGATGAATCTAGTTTAGAGTTGCATACACAATATTTATCTCTGTGGCCAGCGGGGGTTCCTAAGTAAGTCTCCACATCCAATAGATGTTGACACACTATTTTATCGAATATTAATTGTTTATTACTTCTCAGTGCTAACTCGTACAATATCAGGAGTATAGGAGAATTATTATTTCAACTGTTGACCCAGGCATTAAAGTATTATCCCAGCAATGTTCCTTGGCTGAGATTGATGGGAGATCTCAACTTTGGTATGAAACTTCTGCAGGAAAGCTCATGTGAAAGAGAAAACTAATTATAACAACTGTTAATCCAGTTTTAGGATATTATGAGAGCGCAATAAAATACTATCTGCAAGCTATTATGGTCGCCAGCGATCTCTTCAGTCAACCAGTACCCCGGACTCAGATCGATGATCTGGTATACAGAAGAATGATCAAATGTTGCGCTCACTTACAGTGTTATACTCAAGCCGCAGTGCTATGCCAATTTTTGGAAGAAGTTGACTATTCTTTAGCCTTTAAGATGGCAGCAAGTGACCAAAAGAGTTGTGCACCAGCTGATGCAATGGATGCTTACTATCATTGTATTTGGGACACAACGTTATTGGAATATCTTATTCACCTTCACACTAAGAGGGGAGAGCATCATAGAAAACAACTCGCAGTATGTATGACAACAACAGAGAATATAATTGGCAATGAATAGTAAATCTTAATATATATCATCGTTACAGATCAAGGTGATTGGCTTATTGGAACTAAATTCCAACAACAACGAGGAGATTCAGAGAGAGGCGGCGAATATACGAAAGGCCAAATTTTTAAGAGCATTGGCGAAGCAGTACGTTTATTAATTCGACTATTTGTATATTTATATATACGAAGCATTAAATGTACATATTCTAGTATGAATATAAGACTAGTTTGTATATTATTGATTATCGTCAACTTTGTACGAGCATTTTAATAATAAAAAAACCATCGTTTTTATCCTTGGCTTTCGAAATCGACTATAGAAGATTGCTGTGAAGTTAGGTGAATCTTTTTTATGACAGCAATGAAGGCTGCCAGATCGATGTTCATATCGACCTAAGTGCAATAACTTTGTTAGAAGCAAAGTGCAATCTCTGTCGAGATGAAAACAAGCACAAGCCGTAAAGAATGTGGTCTGACCGACAACTGTAAATATTAGTGCTGTGTATTCAAATCCGAGTAATGGAATTCGCGGTTGCGAAGCGCAGCAAGAATCGCAAGAAACGGCGCCACGTGAAGAAGCGGCGACGTGATCAGCTGAAGTTAGAGGTTAAAACTTTCAAGCGAACGCGAGTAGTAACCGAGAGGACGAATATTTTTCTCACGATGCAGAAACTGACAGCTAGCACGATGCAGGCTGATTCCTTCTGGAAGAACTACTCGGTGGCTCAGGAATGGCAGAAGAGGTTGTTCAATTTAAACAGAGAGACAATCGGGTATTTGCTGTGCAACAATTAATGACGCGGGTTTAACCGGTATCGAAATTCATTTGCAGGCACAGTGTTACATGGTGGAGGTCAAGATGCTTCGCCCTCGAGTACGAGAATCAAATATTACGCGATAAAATAAGGTCTCTAGTTAGTCAAGATATAGTACAGAACAGTCCAACATCCCAGAAACCGGAGTATCATCATCATCGGGAAGACGAGGAGGAATACATCGAGGAAGAACAAGACTCGAAGTCCAAGAATGAAAACTTGGAATTTCATGTGAACGAGGACATGATGAACTTCCTAGAGCAAAGCATTAGGCATAAGTTGGAATTGAAGAAACAAAGGGAGTCCGAGGATCTGGCTGCGGCGCAGCAAGAAAAAGATAGTCAGGCGGTGGGAATTGAAGGTGGTGCTGTTTGGGTGGAGGCTAGAAATAAGAATGCCAAACTATTATACGGTGATGCGAGTGCTACAATCTTAGCAATGGAGACTGCCCTACAAACTACTGTGGACAGACACAAAGACAGGGCAAAACCTCAGTATTGGCCAGTCATTCCACTAAAACCATAATCCCAATCAGTTCATTAAGCTCAAATTCATTTAGTTTTACGATAATCTGTAAATAAAATCTTCCCTATTGTAAGCGAGCGAGACTGATTCCTTCATTATCGATCGAATAATCCAACGTCCTAGTTCCAAGGCTCATCAGAGATGGCGCCATTCTTCTGGTTGAGAGTTCGAATCGCTTGAAGTAAGGAACAGTTATGATAGCGTCTTATTAGACGTTAGACGCATAATCCGCGATCGGTTAACGGTTTTTATTTGAATAGGACATTGTTTAGGTTCGGTTGGCGTAAGTGGAAAGGCGAGTAGGTGAAAGGACGCAGTGACACTGGGCAAGGATCCTGCAGATGAGGATCGAAGATAAACGCCCTTGAAAGGTATATCGCGATATGCAAATATATATAAATGTCGGGGCATGTGTATTCCAATATATGCATTTATACTAGAATGTATGTTTAAACTGGAGCATATATATATTGGGGTTTGGAAAGGGGATCAGGAGGTCGAGGGTGGGCGTCCTCCTGACATTCTCCAACTCTGAAAATAACGTGTCCTTCCAACTGAACCTTTACCGGGTCACTTGTATCAGCCATTCATGCAATCTTCCTGGTACTCTTTATCTCTATAACTCAATTATGCCGGCTATTTTGCTTTCGCTCTCGACCTTCGTGAAGCGAAACACGCGTTTTAAACTTGAACACGGAGAACCTTTCTCTCTTTCTCTCTCCCTCTCTTGCATTGAGTGTTATGTTAGGGATAACGCTCGCAAGATAATGCACTGGGCACTCGGTCCATATTCAGGCTGGTCGCTTACAAATTGAAGGCGACAGTCGGTTGGTCGTCTTTAAAATTCCGAGGCCAGATAGCGTTCGACAAAATAGGACACTGGCAGGCTGTGAAAGTCTGACACCCTGCACCAGGCGATCGCTCGATTATCGGACGAGCGGTAATAGGAACATACTCGACTTTTACATGCTTTTCCGAGTGTTGGTCTACTCGAGTTGATTGGGGAAGAAGGGCTCGGGTGGTAGGCTGCCATTATTCGGGAGAAGAGGCCACTCACGTTCGAGAGGGCTGATCTCATTTTGGTGGGAAATCTCAGCGGCAAAGATAATGGGGAGAAATATACGTGTGGCGAGGGCGATCGAGGAGTGCGTGGAGATATCCTGAGCATGGTATCGGAGATAGATTAGAAGGAAGAGAGTCCGGGGAGAGGCTGGTCAGTCTGTCAATACGTTATCTCCCGGTGGAAGCGTTGACACGGACTATGGAATTCTGGAACCAGTTCGAGCGGCCCCGACATCGATACTCCGGCCTGGAGAAAGCCCCTAATTATCGAGATAACGCGTGTCGCGGTGTCGATACTGGTTACGAATCGAGGGGCTCCGCCTTTTTCTCCGTACTCCCACGGGACTCTCTCGCTCGAGGTCTCTTGTCTCCTTCGAGAGGCGAGGCGCGCGCAATATTTCACGCGTCTTAAGTATCGCCACCTCGCTCCCCCCCCTTATTCGGGAATAGGAAATATTCCTCCACGAGTTCCTGCCAGTATCCAAACTCGAATGAGCTGTCTTTCCTATATTTATCATCAAACGTGGCACACGTCGCGCATTCACGGGAAATCTCTGCTCGAGTAATTGTCGGGATATGTCCGGACTAGTCCGAATGCCGCCAGGGAAAGATCGAATTTCATGCGTTATAAATATCGGCGCATTAGAATTCCTACATGCCCCTATGCCTGCCATTCCATTCCTTTCAATTGACTGTGAAAACAGAAAGACACTGAAGTCGATATAGGCGACACATCTTCAGCTGAGAGTATGCCTCTTTCCTCCTTTTCGTCGGTTTACGGGAAACCGGTCGTTCCTACGCAAAGATCGGGGTCCCGGCGCGCTCTGCCGAGAGAGGCGTTTTATATCCGCCAACAACTTTCATTTAGATCTTTATCGATCAACTTTCACGCTATTCTCGCTTATTGCTCTTTATCGCCTCGTTCTCCAGGAGGCCGCAGGAGCTTTCGCGTATTGCGCCGGCTGCACTCACTGATACATACACATGACTTCTCGGATGTTCAGCTACACCGGGAGCAATCTTCCCAAATTATATTTGCCAGCATTTGCTTTGTCTCGCCGCTAATGCAACACCGACTCACATGCATAGGGGAGGGGCTGAAGGGGCTGAGGGAGGGTGGACTCGGTGCGCGGGGCCAAATGAGCGGCTGCTATAATGAGCTTCAATAAGTCAAAAAGGGGCTGGAAAGAAACAGGCAAAAATAGGGCGAGATCCCATGTCCCGCATGGAACAGGACACACAGGCCCATTTTCAGCAGGCGCACACCCAAATGCATATGCGTCTACTTTTTTCGGCCGCAATTTCGCATCAGCGGCACTCACTCGTCGCACCCCGAAATCCCTGTTTCTCTTGCTGGTCGGCATTTGTATGTGCTTCCTCTCTCGCATGGACATTTTAAAGTAGTTGTATTAGTACTGTACCATCCAAAAGCCAACTGTTGCCCGAAGGAATTGTTAATTTTGCTTCGTATACTCCCGGTGGATTCAATTTTTGTCAGTCCGTGTTCCCTAAAAAATTTGCGAGAAAATGAATTTTGAGCTAGGCGCCTGGAATTTTTTCTACTTTTTCCTCGATGCAAAAAAACATTACCCACCAAGTTTCAGCCCCGGAAAAGGTCGGGAAGTCATGAATACATATGAAAAACCATCGAAATGAAATATTCCAGATCGGTTTTTCATGTGTTTTCGGTCGAATTCCGGCATTTCCCCCACAACATTTATGTTTTTTATCCGTTTTGAGACACGAACAATCGAAAAATCAAGCGTTCGTCCCGGTCCCAGAACCTTCGAAAAATCGAAAATTTTTGAAGGGGTATGCCTTAAAAAATTTGCGAAAAAATGAATTTTGAGCTAGGGGCCTGGAATTTTTTCTACTTTTTCCTCGATGCAAAAAAACATTACCCACCAAGTTTCAGGCCCGGAAAAGGTCGGGAAGTCATGAATACATATGAAAAACCATCGAAATGAAATATTCCAGATCGGTTTTCCATGTGTTTTCGGTCGAATTCCGGCATTTCCCCCACAACATTTATGTTTTTTTTCCGTTTTGAGACACGAACAATCGAAAAATCAAGCGTTCGTCCCGGTCCCAGAACCTTCGAAAAATCGAAAATTTTTGAAGGGGTATGCCTTAAAAAATTTGCGAAAAAATGAATTTTGGGCTAGGGCTCTGGAATTTTTTCTACTTTTTCCTCGATGCAAAAAAACACTTTCTACAAAATTTCAGCCCCGGGAAAGGTCGGGAAGATAAAAAAACATAGGGAAAACCGTTGAAATCAAATATTCCAGATCGGTTTTCCACGTGTTTTAGGTAGAATTCCGGCATTTCCCCCACAACATTTATGTTTTTTATCCGTTTTGAGACACGAGCAATCGAAAAATCAAGCGTTCGTCCCGGTCCCAGAACCTTCGAAAAATCGAAAATTTTTGAAGGGGTATGCCTTAAAAAATTTGCGAAAAAATGAATTTTGAGCTAGGGGCCTGGAATTTTTTCTACTTTTTCCTCGATGCAAAAAAACATTACCCACCAAGTTTCAGGCCCGGAAAAGGTCGGGAAGTCATGAATACATATGAAAAACCATCGAAATGAAATATTCCAGATCGGTTTTCCATGTGTTTTCGGTCGAATTCCGGCATTTCCCCCACAACATTTATGTTTTTTTTCCGTTTTGAGACACGAACAATCGAAAAATCAAGCGTTCGTCCCGGTCCCAGAACCTTCGAAAAATCGAAAATTTTTGAAGGGGTATGCCTTAAAAAATTTGCGAAAAAATGAATTTTGGGCTAGGGGCCTGGAATTTTTTCTACTTTTTCCTCGATGCAAAAAAACATTACCCACCAAGTTTCAGGCCCGGAAAAGGTCGGGAAGTCATGAATACATATGAAAAACCATCGAAATGAAATATTCCAGATCGGTTTTCCATGTGTTTTCGGTCGAATTCCGGCATTTCCCCCACAACATTTATGTTTTTTTTCCGTTTTGAGACACGAACAATCGAAAAATCAAGCGTTCGTCCCGGTCCCAGAACCTTCGAAAAATCGAAAATTTTTGAAGGGGTATGCCTTAAAAAATTTGCGAAAAAATGAATTTTGAGCTAGGGGCCTGGAATTTTTTCTACCTTTTCCTCGATGCAAAAAAACATTACCCACCAAGTTTCAGCCCCGGAAAAGGTCGGGAAGTCATGAATACATATGAAAAACCATCGAAATGAAATATTCCAGATCGGTTTTCCACGTGTTTTAGGTAGAATTCCGGCATTTCCCCCACAACATTTATGTTTTTTTTTCGTTTTGAGACACGAGGAATCGAAAAATCAAGCGTTCGTCCCGGTCCCAGAACCTTCGAAAAATCGAAAATTTTTGAAGGGGTATGCCTTAAAAAATTTGCGAAAAAATGAATTTTGAGCTAGGGCTCTGGAATTTTTTCTACTTCTTCCTCGATGCAAAAAAACATGTCCCACCAAGTTTCAGCCCCGGGAAAGGTCGGGAAGTGTGAAAAACATGGGAAAAACCGCCAGAATTAAACGAAATCAATTATTCAGAAGACTGTTTCCACGTGTTTTCGGTACAATTCCGGCATTTCTGCCCCTATATCGTGTTTTCTATCCGTTTTGACAGTCAAACAATAGAATTATGGACCATTGGCCAATGTCCGAAAACCTTGGAAAAATCGAATGCGAAAAAAGGAATTTCGACCTAGGATTCTGGAATGTATATGGCGCGAGACTGAGTTCGGTTGGTTTGTGAGGAGAACGAGCCGGCGGGAGAGGGTGGGATAGGAGGAGGAGGGCCAGGCGGAGGATAAGGGGATATACTTTTTATCGGGGCTGTGTCATTAGCGGCAGCAACGAGTACTATAAGTTGCTATCAAGGACGAAGGAGTAGTCCTCCGCCGCCTTCTCGGGTTAGAGTGGAGCTTGGGGGACGAGGAACAGCAAGAGCATGGGGACGACGACGACGATCAGGATGAGGACGGAGATACACACCGAGTGGAGGCACCTACCATCGTTCACCTTATTAGGCCCTCGTGCTTCCTCTCCCCCCGCCCCTGCCCCGCCGCTCTTAAAATCATGGCCGTACGTAACTGTCTACTGATTGTATGGATTCGGCGATGATTTCTGATGATGCCCCGTCCCCCGAAATGGTAAAATAATACAGTGTCGTCTCCTAGCCGGGACCCTTTGGGTCCCGTAGCGGTCGGTTCGTTAGCGGAGCCTTGGCGCGAGGCACCCTGTCATTATGCGGCTGGTCTCCATCACCCCCACCAGTACCCAATTTTCAAGGCCCTTCCATGGGCTCGGGATCGCGGGCCACCGCGCCTCCTCGCACACCCTCCCTTGCCTTTATCAAGATATCTTCGTCCGTCCTACTCTTCCTCCCAGTGCTACTTTCACGCGCATCTTTTCTCCCTATGAGGGAATTGGTCGAATATCCTCTCCTCTAATAAGTCGCTCTTCCGAAATGTACACTTCAAACATGGCGGCCCTCACAAATCATCGATGACTTGGCTTCGGGCACTTGTTCGCCGTAATGGACCGGTACTTTCTATTTGCATGGCTCGTGAGGGAAGGTTGGTACTACCGGAAGCGAGTTGCGATCTTTCGAATTCTCGATTGGCCGGGGCTCGAAATGAGATTTTTAAAGAAATTCGAGCGCGCATCCCTCTCCGTTGCGAAATTCTAGAGGCACTCACGACTACTGCGCGCGGACATTTGAACCTCGTAACTCGATCGGCCTCGGGCCGGCTGGCATCTCAGCATAGCGCCTCCGCTCGCAAGAAACGCTAGCGGGTACATAGTCACCGCTTCTTCTCTGTCCCCGGCACTGCTAGCTCGATTTCTTCAAGCGGCTCCAGCAATCCTTTTCCCATTGTTCGGCCGGAGGGTACCGTGAAAGTGATGGAACTGAGAGAAAGATGCGAGGCAGGAAGGAGCAGACGCAGAGTCGCTTGAAAGGGAGGGCGGCGCGGTGGCAGGCCGAGGGAAAAAGGAAGGGCGCAATGATAGGGCACGCCGGAAGCTAATCATCAAAACTGCGCGGCCTCCTCTGTTCTTTCGGAGGAAAGTGCGTCGTCCTCGGTCTAGTGGTCGACAACCACTTGGGGTGTAGGTGGTCCCTGCGTCTAGCAATCATTTTGCTTAATGACGCCGACGGCAGGGAAGCGCCGTACTTCTTTCCTCGTCGGATGAACCATTTCGGTCCTCGCTCCACTCCTTCTCCCTCCTCTCGTTCTTTATCCCTGAACTCTGTAATTTTCCCCGTTGCGACTGAGTAGCATCGAGCCAGGCCGAAATTGGTGTACCGTGGAAAGATTTCGTGGAAATCCAAGGATGCGCGCATCCTGACGGATCCCGGCGAGGTCCTCGGTCGGCTACAGTGACGATGGCACTTGGCCAGAGCGTGCGGCAGAGTCGACGAAAGAGAGTGAGAGGAGAGTGGAGAGAGTGCGTCTTTCTCCGGCAGGAAGGAAGAAAAAGTATCGATGCAAGCAGAAGAAGAGGGAATTGAAAGACTCGAGGAGAATTAGGGGAAGGAAAATAATGGACCGAATAAGAAGGCAGCGAGCGGTACCCGCCCGCCACAAAGACCGACGACGAATTTCACGTACCGTCACTTGACGGTACCCTGATGTTCTCGCTCCTCTCGGCCGGCCTCCGCCAGAAAGCAGATCGATCTGGCGTGCGGACGGCCCGGATTCACAAGCGAGCGTACCACGTCCCTCGATCAGACTACCTAACGATGAATCCGCCTACCGCCTGGTACAGGGACAACTTCCGCGCAGACCAACTTACTTCCGGGAGGAAAGAATGGTGTGGTGATGGCGCGCGGTATGCTTTATGCGCCCTCGGAGCTCGAGGTCCGAAGCCCGGGGTCGAAGAGCTCCTCTCCCGGTCGCAGCACCTGCGAGAGATCAGGCCGTACGCCTCTGATGCTGAGCAAACAATACGGGACGATGATGCACCGACCCGACCGCATTGTCCGTTGCGAGTAGTAGTAGGCGGCGGATTTATCTGCCTACTCGTAGTCGTAGAGAGTCAGGTAGAGGAGTCCAAGGGTCCTCGACCCTAGGAACACGTCGCGCCACCCGATCGAACCAATGAATCTTCCTTTCGTTCCACCGCTCGATTTCGCACCGCAACTGCCATTCCCGGTGATCTGCCAAATCGGTCGGGCTAGCGATCCCCTTTCAATAATGAATCTGCTTGGACGAGCATTGGCTCGCGAGCCGAGCCGAGCCGAGCCAAGCCGAGCCAGCCCTCCTAGATATTCTTGATAGAGCCCGACTTCATTTTGGCGATGAGCCTCCATAGTCTAGGCTGACACTTATGTATGCGTCTACTTGGAAAGACCTCGGGGCTTAATCTGGCCTCTCATCCCTCCCGATTCCCGAGAGACAAAGCGTTAAATAGCGGTCCTCTCAGCTAGGCACAGTAATCTGGATTCCTCCGGTATGCGGGAATCCAAGCCGCTCTGCGCGCCGCGCCGCCGCTTTTAGAGTATCCCCTAATTTATGCTCTCCTCTTCCTCGCACCTTGAGATTCCAGGCTGCGCGGCTGGTACGCCCGGTCACCAGTCACACGTCTGATTGCACGGGATTATTAAAGCAAGAATGTATACCTCGCGACCGCGCGCCGCCTAAATCACCGGTGATCTATGCATGCACCATTGGAAAATATATTATACATACAGAGACCCAGACATTCGCGCGAGCGACGCTGCTTTGGTGGTGTTACATGCTCGCGAGATACGCCATACATCAAGCGGGCCAGCATCTCGCCTATGTCCTCTACGGGGATCTGTTAACAGATCGTCAAAATTAATGCGTCGCGCGCTGTCAGGGCGCAAGTTTCCCCGGGAGGGCAGAATCCGCGATGAAATTCAGCCCGATAGAATGATATTTACGAGGGGCAATAATTCACGCGAGCAGACGACGCAAATCCGTGCGTACCAGGGTAAAAGCAGTGCATTGGGCTTTTCTCCATGGGGCCACCGGACCGAACGTGGCGGGGCTTCCGGGCTGGCAGTGATTTCGGCGAGCCCGGGTAGTCATGCAAATCACGCGCAATCCCTTTGTCGAGGCGGCGCGTCCTCCCGGCCACTTTCCTCGTCACGTCACGAAATTCCAGGACCTTTGGCACGGGCGTAGAGCCGACTCGTAGGGCCCAGCGCGAAATGAGCACCGACGGTAAGTCGGTCCCTCGCATACCGAGCGCTCAGGTAGGTAGGAAGGCGAGAGAAAACTGTAGGACTCGGAGAGAAAGAGAAGAGGCGCGTCGGGAGAACGAGTCGGGGAACAACCAGCTAGCTGGGGCCCAGCCGAGCAGGCAAGCAGCCAGCCAGCCAGCCGGGCAAGCAGGCAAGCAGGCAAGCAGAGTCTGGTATAGTCTAGCTGCTCGATGCCGCGGAGAGAGCCGAATGCCGGGCCCCTGAGTATCCAGCCCAGGTAATACCGATCCCCTCTCCAAGATGGCCGCCGCTCGGGTCCAGCCGGGGCCCCCTGACCGAGGCAGCGAGGTCCGCGGACTCAGGGGAAGGGTAGGGCCCCGCAGGTGCCGCCATGTCAGTGCATGCCTAACCTCGAAGCCGCGCGGAACGGACGCTGGGCCCAACATCGCGACACCTCGTGCTGCCCCTTCTGTTGGTAGCCTTCGCGTCCTGTGATTCCTAGTTTGGGCCGAGAATCATACTCTCGGTACGCGACCGGGACCCGAGTATTCGCTGCGTTCTGCCGTCTATCAGCCACTCGCAATAAGACAAGTACGGTGCCTCGATACGCGCTACTCTCGATCGAAAAGAGACCGAGCCAGGATAGAACTCGCTCGGACGGCACCCAAACACCTCGAACCAACTGATTCGGAGTACCGTAACGCAGCCAACTCCCCTATACCGCAGCTATTCCTTCGTTATTATCCTCCCGAGGACTACATACTTCGATTGTGCCTCGGAGGAAGCTGCTACCGTGGCCCAACCAGCCAATTGTGCTTCCTTGACTTTCTTCGCGAGCCACTGGAGATTCAGTGGCTGCTCCGCTACCTGGTCCATACAAGTTCACACGGCTCATCATTTTTATCGGTGCAATAGCAAGTTCGTCCTACGCGAGCAAGTAAAAGGGGAGCAGCCGACGGGAAGAGATGATGAGCGCGTGTTTCGCTGGACCAGTGCAGTGGGTTCGCGAGTGGTCGTGTTGATCGACCGGTTATCGGGCGTGGATCTAGCGCGGGGAATGCGCGATATCCCGGCGAGACGACAGAGAGTTCGAGAGCGAGAGCGAGGACGAGAGAGGGCAAGAGAGAGAGAAGTGAGAGTGGCGGAGATAGTAGTGCTCGAAGAGAGAGCGTCGTGAGAAGGGTTGCTGACGCATACGCGTGATTCTAGGCGAGGAACGTGGAAACAGAAGGCAGGAAGGCAGGAAGGAAGGAAGGGTGCTAAAGTGTAGAAGGTGTGCTGGAGGAGAGTAGCTGAATCCTGCGGAGGAGGAAGAGGACGCAGAGAGGAGAAAGAGAAGGTGTCGGGCCTTGGTGCTCCTCGAGCTAAGGAATTTCCACAGCGCCGGAGTCGTGTAACAGTGCAGCCTCGAGGTGCAGCTTCCACGCGGACACTTGGAGTAGAGTAGAAAACTAGCTCGAGAGAGCGATCGTCCGATCGGGCGAAGGAGCGCGCGAGGGCTAGAGTGAGAGGAAGAGAAAGATAGTGAGTGGACACACTCGTTATTCGCCGCAGCGAGCAAGGAGATACGACGAGAAAGGGAGAGGCGCGAGTGATACGGGGGAACGACCAGGATAACAGGTGGTTGTGCTGCATGGTGGTGGTGGTGGTGCTTGCTTGATAAATGTGCCGGTGGAACGCGCGCGCGCTCGCGGTATCTTTCGTCGGTGCGTGAGAAGAGAAGAGAGGAGAGGAGAGCGAAGAGAGGGTGGTGGGTGGCGGGCTCTAGCGATCGATCGTCTCCGGGGATGGAAAGATCGAGATAATAGGGCGTGAGACGGTGGAGCTGGAGGCGCCGGTGGTGGTGGTGGAGGCCCCAGGATGCGGCACCTGCTACTGTTCCTCGTCCTGGGAGCGAGCCTCGCCCCGGGCACGTGGTCCGAGCTCGTAAGGTACTTGGAGGTTTCGGAGAATGCGAGGCCGGGGACTCGGGTGGGCTTCATCGATGCGGATAGCCCGCCCTATCTAATCGTCTCTGTGCCAGGCTCCGCGGTCGACGCGGACCTCATAGTCGACCAGGCGACCGGCGAGATAAAGACCAAGGTACCGTTGGATCGGGAAACAAGGCCATCCTACAGTCTGGTTGCGCTCCCGCAGAATGTCCAAGTGGTTGTTAAGGTGCTCGACGAGAACGACAATGCGCCGACTTTCCCGTTGGAGCACGTGGACATTGAGTTCCCGGAGAATTCGCCGAGAGATGCGAAGCGCGCCCTTCCGCCTGCCAAGGATCCCGATCTTGGCCAATATTCTACCCAGAGGTACGAGATCGTGTCGGGAAATTATGGGAATGCCTTCAGGCTCTCGCAGCATCGTGGACGTGACGGGGTCCTCTATCTGGACCTGCAGAATTCGGGCTCTCTCGATAGGGAGGCGCGCTCCCAGTATCATCTGGTAATCGAGGCTCTCGACGGTGGAGCGCCGCCTCTCAGATCCCAGTTACACGTCAACGTCACAGTTCAAGACGTCAATGACAATCCGCCGATTTTCAATCAGACCAGATACGTGGCCAGTGTGCCGGAGAACGCGACCGTCGGTACGCCGGTGCTCGCTGTGAATGCCAGTGATAGCGACGCCGGCGAGAATGGGAGAATCGAGTACTCGATCAATAGGCGGCAATCGGATCGCGAGGAAATGTTCCGGATCGATTCCGAGAGCGGTATGGTCTACGTAAACAAGGCTTTGGACTTCGAGTCGAAGGAGCGTCACGAGTTAGTGATTGTCGCGCGCGATCGAGGTGCGCAGCCCTTGGAAGCGAGTGCATTCCTATCGGTGCGCGTCACCGACGTCAACGATAACCAACCGGCAATAACAGTGATCTTCCTATCGGACGACGCCACCCCGAAGATCAGTGAGAGCGCCCAGCCGGGCGAGTTCGTCGCGAGGATATCCGTGAGTGATCCAGATTCGCGGACCGAGTACTCGAACGCAACAGTGACGCTGACAGGTGGCGAGGGACACTTCGGTCTTGCCACCAGAGATAACATAATCTATCTGGTGGTGGTGGAGAGGCCTCTCGACCGGGAGGAGAAGCCGCTCTACGATCTCTCGGTAGAAGCGACCGATGCGGGCACACCGCCTTTACGCGCAACAAGGACATTCCGTTTAATCGTCACCGACGTCAACGACAACGCACCGAAATTTGCTCAAGAACGGTACGAGGCTCATCTGTTGGAGGCCTCGGAACCGGGCACTCCGGTTGTCACGGTGACGGCAACGGACCTCGACGAGGGCGCCAACTCCGCGATCAAGTACTCGCTCCTGAATTCCACGTGGTTCGCGATCGACCAAAGCTCCGGATTGATCAGCACGGTCACTCACGTGGACTGCGAGGCCGATCCCGCACCGATCCTCCTCGTTGTCGCGACCGATTCCGGCCGGCCGCCTCTAAGTAGCAGTGCGACAGTGCGAGTGACAGTTCACGATCTCAATGATAACGAGCCCATCTTCGAGAAGCCCCTTTACAATGCAACCGTGCCGGAGGACATGCCCGTCGGACGCTGCTTTCTCAAGGTAGGATTATTCTTCTCCTTTAAAGCATACTCTTGCGTCGTGCCGCGCCGTGCCGCGCCGCACGCGCTTCTATCAACTCTCAACACGCACCGACATCAATCCCTCACTTCCCCCTACGCGGTTTACCGCTATCTTTTTCCCTCCACGCGGAGCGTACTTACTCTGCCGATCGATGATCCCGCTCATCATCTTGCGCGTACTGGACACCACCTTCTCCAGTACAGGTTTTCAGCTATTACACAAGCATCCTTTAGAGCTCGACGTTCCTTTTCATGCGATCCCCGACACCTCTCTGATTGATTTGTCCGGACGATAGCCCTCGGGGGCAATCGGCTCGACATCCAAGAGAGCGTGCAAATTAATATGGTAAATGTCGTAGCAGTGCTCGACGAGGGCTTGCTCACATTTGACCCTTGCATAAGTCGGGACGTTTAGCGTCGCTCGATTAGGCGAGTTCCACTAGTATTAAAGGTTCTCGAGAAACTTGGAAAGGGCAGGGTGCTGCCGCTATAGGTGCTCTCTCAGGCTACTTAACTACCCTACGCTGAGAAAACTGTAATTGGTATCGAGCCTACAGAGCTTTTTCAAAGGAATCCGCATAAACACCGATTCAGGCATAGCAATGCGCCTGTGTGGATATGCTCGAGTGAGTGTATTGCAATTAGTATCGAGGTTGGAGCGGGCGAGGAGGAAGCGTTATCGATCACCGGGGTTTCTTTCCGTAAAAAGCGAGAGGCCGGGCCGGGCCGGGCCAGGCCGGGCGCGCGTGTTCGCGTCAGTCCGCAGCCGGAGGTGGAATAAATCCGCGTTCATTTACATGCACCGGCCTGGCAGAGGTGGCCGGCTGGTTGCGGGAGGGCACGGCAGGTAAAGCCAGACTCTGTCTCTGCGCCGCGCGGTACGGCGCGGCGTGCCAACCGTACTCGAGCGTAGCCAGGCAATACGAGTAGGAGCCGAAGAGCAGAGGGACCTGAATGAGGAAAGGCAGCAGGCAGGCTCCATTGCGTATGGATACACCAGCCCGCAACGTGAATCGCTCAGGGCCGTACCGTTCGCTCCAACTGTTTCTGGCCTGTCTCTCTAGATTCTCCACTCCGCTCGCGTTCACACTTCTCCGATAGCCTCTCGCGCCTTCTAGGCCCCCATACTCCATACTCCACACATACCATATATTCCTCGCTCTCCATCGAGTCCGGCAACACGTGGCAGGAGCAGCCGGTCCTCTCTTCGCTCTCTCTTCGCTCTCTCTGTTAGCGGGGAAGCCTGCTAAAGTTTTCTTTGCAGGAGCGCGAATGCGAGCGGCCGGTACTCTTCCCCCGAAGGGCTGCTAGAGCGAGAACAAGTTAGCCCCGACACCGATGGTGCTTTACGAGCCGTGCAATCCTGGTATATGCAATCCTTTATAGCGCGCACTCGCTGATCCGGAGTGTAATGTATCCGCCCTGTGAAGCAGCCCGCGCCACTCCACTCGCACCTACGGGATCTCCTCATTCCCTTTGCCTTACCTCGCCTCGTACCTTCGTTCTAGGCGATGGGGGTCCTCTGCCCACCCCATAAGGAAAGCGAACCTTCTCTACCTTGTACTTCCTAAT
Organism: Ectemnius continuus; assembly: GCA_910591665.1. Classification (NCBI taxonomy): domain Eukaryota; kingdom Metazoa; phylum Arthropoda; class Insecta; order Hymenoptera; family Crabronidae; genus Ectemnius; species Ectemnius continuus. The sequence goes on along the minus strand of OU342859.1, from coordinate 19,608,572 downwards.
TCCCAAGAACATTGCCCACCCAACTTTCCTTTCTAACCTTTAATAGACAACGGTAATCAACACACTCTCCCTCCATTTCTCACTGATGCGAAATTCAAGACATACAGCTGGATATATTGGATAGATTTCGCGACTTTTACAAATGACGATCGTGTTACTGTGCGCGCAATCATCGGGTCTGTAATATTAAACCCCGAGAGAGTTGGGTAAGACGAGGAGCGGAGGAGTGACGCGATACACTTTTGTTAACGGGGGCCTCTTCTATCGGAGGAGAAGAAAACTGTCCGATGTAACGTATCGATAAGTCGAAAGGCTAATTCGCCGGAATCGAAGTGCGCCGCGATTATCAGAGCTATATCGTGTCAATGGGTCGGCGACGCGGCAGCGCGTTAAATTGCCCGGCGATGCTAATGAGCATCGCGGAAGCACCATTTAAAGAGCACTGCCACCTCGGCGTAAGCGTCAATCGTCTCACCGCTCTAGCTAGCTGCGAGCCTTTCCTTCTTCGACGGACGAGCTCGAGCAGCATCCCTTGGTCCATCGAGCTCATCTGTTCCTCGATGCCTTTCCAAGCAGGTGCAGGCAAAAAGGGCAAGGGAGTCACCGGTGTAGTACAGTAACAAGCGAAACGGCTTGTCGATCGTCAGACGCGGGCTATCTTTGCTTTTCTCTCAGAGATAGAGAAAGAGAAAGAGAGAGAAGTGAGTCGCAGCTGTGACGAAGCGTCTGTCATTCATAACACCGTGCCGTGATCTGCGGATCGTGGATTTGATAGGGAGTAAGTCCTCGAGGCTTTCGAACCGGGCGGCATGCGCTCCAAGAGAAGAAGAAGGAAGAAAGGGAAGGGGCAGCCGGTGAGCTCCTTCCTACACTCGTCCATCTCATGCGAGTGCCAGTCCACTTGCTCCTTTTGCCCCTCTCTTGCTCTCTCTCTGACTTGCCGGTATCGAATTGTCATTCTCACTGGAGAGAGAGATAGAGGAAGAGATAGAGAAGTTGGCTGCAGAGATTGCAGAGGTGCGGCGCGGCGGGAGCGAGGCGGTGTATAAATGGCATACTTTTCAATCGTTGAGGCTGCTAACCCCACACACGTGGGTAGCCTGCGACCCAATACTAATGGCTGGCCCTCCTGTACTCGATACGTATTTTATGGGGGTTTCGCTGCCTAGTTCAATGATGATTTATAATTGTTGCCCGCTCCGCTGTAATTATTATAATTACAGATTTTTCATCCCTGGCCCCTCCGTTCCTTTCTCTTTCGGAGAAGAGAACTTCTCGCTCCACCCCTTCGACTCTCCGCCGCACGTATCCTTTCTTCTTCTTCTTTCGATTCTCCTTTCTCCTTGCGGCCCAATGCCGCTCCGCTCCGCTTTGCTCGCTCACTCTTTCTCCCAGTCCTACCTACACTCTCTGAGTATATGTGTGTCTTCTCTTCGGCGAGTTCTTGCCGCTTTTTCTTTGCCTCCTTCTTGTTCTCCTACCTTTCCTGGGTTTCGTTCTGCGCTCGCTCGTTCGTTGGTTCGTTGGTTCGTTGGTTGGCTGGCCGCGGCGCAGCGCCGCCGCGGTGCCGCCGCGCCGTGCCGAGAGTAGAGCGCAGGAGAGACCAGATCTACGCCGCCAGTGGAAACGGGTTTTGGAAGTCGGACTCTCGTGAGGGCCGGTGCCCACCTCGCGACTCCTGACTCCATTCTGATCGATACCTCCCGCGCTCTCCTTGATCCCCGATCGATTTCGATGGATCCACCAGCCGGACCCCACCATCCGACCGTTTGAAATCGGAAAGAACAAGAGGGCTCCCTCACCAATCCAGTGAAATCTCATTCTCGAGTCTGGACGTTCTCGCCCGTTTGACCCTGGCACTCGAAAAGAATCCTGGCGATCGCCAGGGCCGCATTCATTTTGCTTAATGGCCGTAATTGATGAAAAAGTAATGCTCGCCGGGAAGGATTTTGGCCGGTGATTGATGCCGACACCGGGCCTGCCACTGATCGCGCCAACTATTCGGCAAGCCCGCAAGAGAAAAAATGTGGAGCCGCTGGTACCGTGAGTCAGGATGGGCCGGCGGGCCCGCCCGATCCGACGGACCCGCCGGCTATTCTTCCTCTAGCAGAAGTCACGAGAGGGAGGCGCGCAACGCTGCCTGCCCTCGCGTTCCTTACCTTTCGCTCTTTCTCCCTCACTCGCTCACTCGCTCACTCCTCCCGACTCTGCCTCTACACACGTATGTATGTATGTTCTCACCTCGCTTCCTCAGCGAGTACTCGCGCGCCGCCTGTAGGCACGTAGAGTGCGTGTTGGCCGACGGTCACGATTGCGCCCGCTCGGCCAGAGTGCGACACACTCTGTCCGAGAGAGTGTGCGCCCTCTCTTTCTCCCTTTCTCCAGGTATTCTACATGCCGGGACACGAGTTCCAATTCATCCTCGCGAAAGCCTCCCATTATCCGTCCTAACTGGCAACCGGGGATCATTAAGCCGGCCTGCCTTTTGTCCGTCTATATGTACGTCCGTCTCTCGTCCCTCTAACGGGGGAGCTCGCGGAGCTCGGAGAGTCGGGAACCAAGCCAGATACCAGACCGTTCAAAGATCCTCCTTGCTCCACTTTGCCTTTAGACTCCTCGCTCCTTTCATCTCGGCCAGCCAGCCAGCCAGCCAGCCAGCCAGCCAGCTTTTAACTTTAAGGAACTTACTCTCCCTGCCCGAACCTCCGCGATCAGCCCCTGCTTCCTCCCAATTCGATGGATCAATGCAGCTGCATCTCTCGCGCGTTAAAACCAACGCTAAATGAAGCCCCTCGATGGAAAGAGAGTGGGAGGGGGAGAGGGGATCGAGGATTAGGCTTTTTTCCCCTTTTTTCGCGATCACCAAAATCGTATGGAAGGCGTGATTAGGGTTCGATCTCCTCGAGTCGATTACACGGATAGAAGGAAAGAGAGTGAACCGGGGGATGGTGAGTGAAGGCATAGGCGAGTGGGGAAATGCGATGGATGCGCATCGGTGGATGAGGCGGAGGCCAGTCCCAGTACACATCGAGTATCGCGGTACAAAGTGATGACCGTAATGACTCTAACCACCGTCTGACATCTGGCATTAGGCACTCGGGCTTTCGAGTGGCAACGCCCGGAGCAATTGTTGCCGTTTACGACTGCCGTGCACGCTTCCTTCACTCTTCCTCCTGGCGAGCCACTCCTCCCCCTCTACCCTTTTCCCTTTTATGATTTCTCTCTTTCTGCTCTGATATCTCTTCCCATACCCTCCCCCTACTCCTCTCTTCTCTTCTCTTCTCTTCTCCCGTCGAGTCTACCCGCCGCCACCGCCGCCGCCGCCGCCGCCGCTTGCTGCTCGTCTCTCGTCGTTCCGCCCTCTCCGTCACGCCTTTCTGGCGGTCGCGTCTTTTCCTTCTCGCAGAGCGGCGAGTCCTCGAGCTCCTTCTTGCCAGGCTCGCCGCTCTCGATCCTACGCGCTATAGACCGCATTCCCGAGCGCAACGACGAGCCAGAGATATATATGCATTCGCGTGCACTGCTCGCTGGAGTCGCCGCCACCGCTACCGCCACCGCCACCGCTCGCGCCTTCCAACCACGCTCTCCCAGCTCTCCCAGCTCTCCCAGCTTTCCGACCTCTCTCGGTCTCTCACGCTTGCATTGCCTTGCGTCGCCTTCCCTTACCTTGCATTGGTTTGCCTTGGCTTGGCTTGGCTTGGCTTGCTCTCCTTCCGCCAGGAATTCTGGAGAGTGCCATAAGCACGACGTTTCCTTTTTCATCGATCTACCAGGCTTAATTGCTTCGCCGATTTATTACTCTCCTCCCCATGTTTCCACGTTAAATTCTTCTCCTCCTCTTTTGCTCGGAGGATTCGGAACAGTAGTAGTACGAGTTGGCGTAGTTGTCTACTTGTTACGATCGCGAAAGAGAAAGAAAAAGGGACGAGGGCGGTTGGCTTTCAGGCGATACACGGCATAGAATGCAAATAGAGTGTGTTGCATCAAGAAGGCCAGGATGTAAAAGGCTGCCCCCCCCCCCCCGTCGCGCAATCCGCTCAAGCTTGATTTTCCGTAGATGCGTGGTAGGTTGGGGGCCGGGAATTTTCCCAGCCACTTGCCGTCTCGAACTGGTCGTCGTCGTCGTCGTCGTATAACTGTAGGATTTCTCGAATGTGCAGGTCTCTCCCCTGAATGCTATCGCTGGAGATCGCCGGTGCTAAGTCTTCCGGCTCGATCGTGATTTCAGGGATAATAGACACGCCGGGAAAATGCTCGGCGATATCTCCCTTTCTCTCTGTCCTCGGGAGCTCCGAATCTACCTCAAGTGTGGCTGTAGCGCCGTGCGCCTCCTCCGTATCGCCGAGCAATTACGGGCATTAGAAAGTCATCGTTATTAAGTTCCCGAGTGGTAGCGCGCGCATTAACTCAGTCCCCGGGCCTCGCATGCTTCCAAAGAGAGAGAGAGAGAGGGAGTGGGAAAGGGAGTGCGATGCGGGACGCTGGGCCCTACGGATGATAAATGTCGAAATTGTAGAGCTGGTACGCGATCCGGGCTGGCCGTGCCGGGAGACAGTAAAAGCTATAGAGGGAGGGAGGGAGAGTCGGAGTAACGTACTTCTCAACGATCGGAGGGAACCTTCATCAAAAAGGAGTTAACGTGCGCGCACTCTCTCTCTCTCTCTTTCTCTCGGTCGCTCCAAAATTACCTGGGACGCGTTTCCAAAGACGGATGACGCAATTTTTGTCCGCACCACCAAAAAGCCTTCCTCTCGAGCAGCTGCCGGTTGTTGGTGGTGGCGAGATGCGGAGCCTCCCGATGGCTGTTTCACCGGAAGATAAAGAGAGAATCCTTGTAACTCGATAAACGCGGTAATAACGAGGAAGAGAGGGACGAGGCTGGAGCTCACTCGGCTAGAAGAGAGCCGCTGAGCAGCTCGTCGTCCGCGAAAGGAGCGAGCGTATTAACCGACGGTTATCAGGTTTCCCCCGTGTCCCTGGATTACTCAATGTTCTCGCGGCCTGTCAGTGGGTGGTGAATTACGAGAGAGGAAGAGAGGCCCTCTTTCCTCTCTCGCTTCATCTCCTCCTCTCCCCGCATTTCCGTCAGACTCCAGCTGGAGTTCCGGCCCCTTGATTACGTTGTATGTCACTGAACCCGCTGAGTGATAGCGCCTGCAGCGCGCCTGACATTTTCCCAACTTAATATCCACTCTTTCTGCCCGCTTTCGGTATGGCTCGCTCATAAAAAGTCCCCCTGGCCTCGGTGAGAATTCAGAAATGAATGTTGGCGAGCGAGGAGGAGGAAGAGGAGGATGAGGGGGCAGAGGTGTGTCGGAGTGCGGCCGATCGAGGCAGAAATCGAGAGGAGTCCTTTCCGAGATATGTACGCGTGGAACACGGGACGTAGCCCGGCGTAGATCCTTTCGAGATAAGCGGCAAGAAAGTGTCTACGCGGTAAGAAGTAGGTGATTGCTCTCGAAGACAGCGGTGGACCAGGAGAGAAAAGCTTGGAGAGCGTGGAGAGGCGCGCGTACTGCTCCCGGGTTCACGGTGCATAACGCCGTTAACAGCGGCTCGTAAAACCGTGGCTGGCTGGCTGACTGGCTGACTGGCCACTAGTACTAGTATGTACCCATCTCGGTACTAGTAGATACAGAGTGCACCGCTATCTCCCGGCTCTTCTCGCGGCTTCGGCAAAAATCCAATTCTACGTGACGACCCGACGCCCGCCTCTTTCTCACCGTCCGCCTTCTCCTGAAATTATCACTCGCCCAGCTAAATTACACTCCCGATTAACTATTTCCCTCGCTAGACCATTAAGCTCTCCGCGATTCACGCTAATTGATTCGTACGCTCTCTCCCTCTACGTCCGCTCACAACTTTCTTCCTACGGATGGAAATATGACGAGTCACGCGATAATATCACTGCTCGTCCCGACTTGCAACAACCTACTATGCTAATACTCCTTCACGTAACATCGTGGAAAGCACATCGTGCTACTCTCATTGTTCCCCAGTTGCCCTCTTCCCCTCTTCCCCTCAGAGACATTCAAGGGAGCCGGAGTGAATCTGATGGAGGTTTTCTTCCCAGCCAAAACTTGTCAGCTTTTCTTGGCGTGAGTCGCAGGTGTGTCTGGCCCGCCGCCGTCGCCGCCGCCGTCGCCGCCGCCGTCGCCACTGGTGGCCTGTTACCTTTTAGCGGGCTCGCACGCTCACCTAACTGCGCATTCGAGTGTTGATTGTCGATTCAAAGTACGATACACATACTATATGCTCGCGAACAAGCTTCCTCGTGCACCTTAAGACAGGCGTCTTTCATCCGGGCCCCAGTGAGAAAGGAGCGACGGCATTATTTTGCAGATTTCCATTCATACGCGATCTCTGTAATCGAGGTGAAAGCGAGAGATTACGCCTTAAATTACGGGGAAACCTCTTTCTCGCGCGCGCCAGCGCGCATTCGCCGGCGATAATACGCGGCCGCGGATCGTCGATCCGGCCATAAAGATCCCGGCGGGAGACAATCTCCTCTTTTTCGCGATCTCGAGATCCAAAGGAGCACTCGCCGGATAGAGTGTTGGGCATGCCAGCGAGCTAAGCTCCTCGGCAATAGGGAAGGGAAGTCGGCCACTTTCGATGGGAAAGCCCGCTGGCGGGCACGTTTCCTCCGCGTTTAATGAAACACCGGGTATCGAGGTGGTAGGTAGGAGGAGTTGCGCGGCGCTGCGCTGCTGGCGAGCAAAGAGGAGAGGACGAGAGGTCGACGTGGATAAGTGCGTGTAGATATATGCATGCGAGGCGTCGGGAGTGAAAGCGAGCTGGCGAGCGAGTATGGTGTAGAGTGCAACAGACTCGGTAGGCAGATCGGTGTGCCAGGTATACTGCATAAGAGCGAGCGCGAGCGCGAGTGCCGCTATAAGCCAGCGAGGCAGGCTATACCAATCGTGAATCGAGATATATCAGGGGGTGGCGGGAGAGGAGTTGCATGCGAGTCGCACTTTCGAATGCACTTGGTGTGCAGCGCAGCGGCGGCGGCGACGGCGGCGGCGGCGGGTTTCGCACTTGGAAAGTGGAGGCCTAAACTACAGTGCGAGAGACAGAGGCTGCGGAGGTTCGCACGTGCAGGAGGTATGCGCGAGACATCGATTCGTCCAGTGAAAACTGTTAGGTTCCAGTGAGAAGAGCGAGCGGTGGGATGGCGTGCGTACGCGTACGCGCACACAGACACACACCGAGCGAGAGAGACGGCTAGGCCGGGAGGTCTCCCGAATAATTAAGTAAACGGGTTATCGCGATATATCCTACGAGGACGAGGAATGCAACGGGCCCGGAGGAAAAACGCGCGCGCGTTAACTCGATGGCATTTCGCGCGCTTTATGGCACCTTCTCTCTCTCCCTTTCCCTCTCGCTCCGAGACTCTCCGCACTGCTGCGTGTCTACGTACCTACACACTGCTTGCTTGCTTGCTTGCGTATCCTCCAGCCTCCAGCCTCCAGCGAGCCTCCAGCTATTGCAGCTTCACACGTAATTCCATTAGACGCTGTCGATGCCCATTCTAAGTGGCCGACGTGATGATCCCTCGTAATACGAGGATTCCAGTGTCGCGAGCTTCGCATTGAATTGGAGAGTCTTTACCGACTCTCGCTACCTCGTGTCCCGAGCCGTTTGACAAAACTTGCGAATAATCTGGGATTCGGTGTCAGTCGGAGGAGCGGGCAGGGAGAGGTTTGACAGAGAGTTTTTCCTGGGGATGATGTAAAGGCGAGGAGGATGAGGGAGAGGGAGAGTGAGGAAGGGAAGAGGTAGAGAGAGGGAGTTAGGGAGGGCTCGGCGGAGGAGCGTGTGTCGAGGAGATGGTCCGAGTAACGACCTCGATTGACCCGTCGATCCGTCACGGCTGCGGCCGGTGGACGGGCGACTTGCGGGCCGATTAGTCGTGTAAGGTACAAGATCGAAGGCTCGTGCGTCACACGAGGTAGCTAATGCTTTCGTAGCGATGCAACAGCCCGGCAATTCCGTTCGGTCGGAGGGTCTCGGGACCAGAAGCTTGCGCGATCATGTTCCGATGAGAGTGAGAGAGGATGGTTTGCGGGGGTTGGAGGTGTAGGAGCGCGAGATAATACACGCGGGACACGCGTGTTTCACTAATGGATTCGCCTGGGCCGCGGGCCGATTCGTTTTCGTCGCGTCATCCCTACGCGGAATTTGATTAATTACGACCGCGCCAACGGCCCCGGTAATTACTTTCCGATAGGATCCTCTCGCCTCCCTTCTCACTCTCCCAAGCAATCATCTCTTCGGCCATACTCTCGCTCTCGCGAGTCTCCCTGGCCTCCGCCTCACTGCTACCGCCGGACGGGGCCGGCTCGGGCCCCACCGGGCCCCGCTCGCCGGACCGGCCCGGCTTTCTTAATCTTGACGCTTCGTTCATCACGGAAATTCGTCGTTCCCTTCGATCACCTGCCTGCTCGATCGATCGCACTGATAGAGAGAGAACTTATCGCTTCTACCGGCCCGATCTCCCTGATATCCTCCACTCGATCCTTGGCCCGTCTTCCTCATCCTCGCGCGCTTCGCTAAAAAGCATCCGCGCGCGCGCCACGGAAGAATTCCTCAGGACGATCAGAGAGGAAGACCGACAGACACCGAGCGCAGCCAGCGCTCCGTTCTGATGTTATTAAAGTACCGTTTCAGGTAGCGCGAGTCCGCCGGTGTATTAATTCGTTGGAATCGCTCTCTCCCCTCGTCGGAACGAATGTCCGTACTAAACTAACTGATAGAGACTGATAGAGAGCAGTCGAGTGGAAATAGCTGTGTGCGTTCGCCGAGCGAGTGTATGGATTAGCAGCAAGTGTATGTTAAGCATTGCAAGGATATCAGGGCATTTTTCTGGCGGGCGGTGCTGCTGGCAGCGAACGGGTTCGATAAAGTTCTCTGATTCTTGCGAGATCGGCCGAGCGGCCTGATACACACACACACACACAGAAAAAGAGACACGGAGCATACAGCGCACTGCCACCGAGCGAGCAGCCAACAGCTTAATTGTTTGTTAATTCGAGTTCGCCGGCTTATCGCGATTGCATCGGCGCTGATGCAGAAACGTGCCCCTATCAAGGCTATCTCTCGGTGCACTGCTCTCCCAGTTGATATCTGGACCACGCGATTTCCGCGGAGCGTGTAACTCGAGCGAGGTTCGGCGCTCGCCGCCATAAAACTACACTTTCTTTGCCGCTCGGTAATTATTGTATAACGGGGCGAGCGTGCGCGCGCGCGCGCGCGTCTTGCCAGACTGGTGTTCTGGTACTATTGGCTCGAATCTCCATTACCATTGATATACGATCAATTCGACAAATCTTCCTGTTCCGTGCCACGGAGTGCGCACTTACAAAAGCCGGCGTTTACGATGCGGTAGACCTCCTCGTGCACGCATCCACCACGAATAAATCCTCGCGCCAAGCCCATTCTACTTACTTGGCGCGGTAGGCTTGACACTCTTGCCGAGAGTGAGAGAGAGGAGCATCTATGCGAAATTCTTCCTCGAATTAAGAGAAAGATCAGCGAGACAGTGATCAGGAGGGAGGGAGGGAGGGAGGGAGGGAGGGAAGGCGAACGGAACTAATTGGTATCCTTTGACCCGACAGAAGGATGACCCTTCTCGGATGGTGGCAGGGCTCTCGATATTGTTTCGCGTGGTCGGAGGCCATAAATAAGGGAGCTTTCTCGCAGGTGAGGAGGACACAAAGGGAAAGCTCGATACACATAATTTACGAGCCCTTAAAACGGGCCGAGTATATCATTAGCGTGCGCGAGATAGCCGAGGCCGGAATGGCTCTGTGACACCTTTCGAGTTTAACGCGCCATAGAGAACGGGAAGGTGCTGGGAACTGTACACACAAGAGCCACCGAGGGAAATGACGATGGGACGCTACGGTGGAAGGGTGGCCTCTTAATTAAAGCCACGTCCAATCAGCTCTCTTTCCCTCTTTGTCCGTGCCAGTGAAAGAGAGAGAGAGAGAGAGAGGCCCGCCGAGCGAGCGGCAGGGACATTAAGAACCGGCTGCTCCATTTTCCTAGGGAGTTTATACGGCCCGATACCAATAACCGGTGGGCACTGATCGCCTAACCTGCCCCCGATGGATGCACATACATTGTAATTGGCTTGGCGCAATAAATTCTCCTGTCAGATAAATTTACAGTCGGCGAGTACGCCGCTGCCCGGCTTAATGCTATCTCCGCACGGTAGACTTGTCTCCGGTGCTTGCCTATCAATCACCACCGAGATGTTCTATCTGCATCTTCACTCACTCTCCGTGCAAGCCCTCACTTTCCTAAATTAGAGCATTGTTCCTCGACTAGTTTACGTGAAAACTAGCAAATTTCAATCAACTTCAATAATATCAAGTGAACTTGTCGAGGTATTATATTGCAAGTCGTTAATTGAAAAGGAATCGATGTTAATTAGATTGGAGGTGGGAAGGTTAAAAAGGTGGGTGGTGGCGGATATGACACTGGAGACGAGGAAGAGGTCGCCTTTTAATTAAATCGACACGCAATCAACGTTGCTCCTCTATACCGTTGGCCACTTTAGTTAGTCTCGCTGCTGCCCGGAGATGCATTTCCGCGTTCTCCGAGCACCGCAGGGTTCACCGACGGCTTTCCGCTCTTCTCGTCCCGTAGATGAGCCACCGCCGCGCCGCGCCGCGCCAGCTACCTACGAGTTACGAGAGAGTCTAGCCTCAGTCACCACAGGCTTTCCTCAATCGTAGTTCGACCCTCGCCCAATAGTTTTTTCGGCGATTTGCCCTCAAAGCCGGCAGAAAAGATAACGATCGCCTAATTATCCCGTCACTCCGATTTCTACTATTTCGACTTTAAGTATCCCTGGAATCTCCGACTGTCTGCTCTTACTCTCTCTCTCTCTCTCTCTCTCGACAGAGATTCTAACGGTAGCGTCTACGCTAATTCAGTGCTTCTGGGGTTTACGGCTCTCGTCACTCGCTTCCTCCTCCAGCTCTATCCACTCCAGCAGACTCTACAATATTGCAGTGTCGCTTTTATGCTGGCAGTGCGTGAGATGTGTCGCCATTATCGGCGAGGCGTGTCCCGATAGTTGCTTCTTTCTGGCGTGTCATCTTGAGCGAGTACATACGAGGCTACGCAAACTGCATGCACGCAGCGAGGCGGTCGCTTAAACTGTTGTAAATTGATTTTCATCCTAAGGCGGCGATGCACTGCTACAACACGCTACCCTCTCAAAAGGTGTATCGATTCGCCGTGAGAGTGCGATCCCAATGAATCGCCATTTCAACAGCTGCGCGATCATAACGATATTCATGAGTCTCCGTGGCACCAGCAGGCATTGCAGAATCACGCGAGGCGATCTTCGATGCAAGTACTCGTTCTTAACCAACATCGATGCGTAATCGTTGAGTGTGAGGAGCGAGCGAGCGAGTGGGCAAGAAAGAGGATTCGAGGGGGACGCGGTAGTGCAGTGCGAAATAGGCGAAGGAAAGCGCAAATTTCCCCGTAAAACGTGCGCGGCTGCTCGCGCTTCCATGTACGGTGCGCGAACTCTTCGTAAATCAAAGTGCGTACTTAACAATCCTTCGAGACTTCGCTCTCCCTTCCACCCTGCCACCCTTCCCCGCGTCCTCTCCTATTGCTGGTGCGGCGTGTGCGCCCGCGCGCGCACCCGGTAAAAAATTCACCGATTGAGCATCGCGAATGCGACCCACGTTCCACCTTTCCTGCGTGGTTCTACCATAAAGGATCGAGGCGTTTAGCTCCGATCGGAGCACTCGATCCTCCGACTCCCTCTCGCTTGGCTCCCTCTCCTGAAAAGGGGTCACCACCTTTCGCGCTGTCCAGTTCTGCTCATCCTCTCCACTCACCACTCACGACCTTCCCGCGTCCCTGACTCTGTGTGAGTGTTTTCGGCTTGCATAACTAGGCCTGGCTAGCAGGATGGCGTAGCGTAGCGTGGCGCGAGTGCCTCGATGCTGTAATACGGTTCTGAATAGAGGAGCGGAGAGGGCGAGGAAAGGAGAGCGGAGAAGAGTGAAGCAGGAGCAGGAGCAGGAGCAGAAGCTAGGAGCGATCGGAAGCGAGGATCGAGCGAGCTAGGGAACGAGCGAGGGAGAAAGTGAAGGGGCAGGAGGGCGAGTATAAGGAGGAGGCGCAGGCGGCTGACTCCGTCAGGTTGTAAGAGAGGGAGGAGGAGAAGGATAGACCGTAAGGGGCATCGGGCTAACAGCAGGTGGTTGCTTCGCTTAAATGCTTTCCCAGGAATCGGCTTTAACATACGCGCACGCACACCGATATCTAGTGGAAGTGGGGCCGGGCGGGCGGCCGAGAGCGAGTGAGCGAGTGAGTGCGCGCGACTTTCGTAGGCGAAGCGTGATTTGCTCGGAGATGGAGGAGCGGGCCCCAATATGCAAATGCTCTTTCGAACCGATATGATAGGCGGCTGACGTACGGTGCACATCGTAATGGCAGCATGCAACCGGTGCAATGGCTCTCTATTTTATTTAAAGGACACTCGAACGATCGGCCTCTCATAGATTGGAGCACCCTTTTATATTAGTAGAGCAGCGAGGAACATTGTTGTGCAGGCCATTCCTTTTAGCGTGTTGCATACGTGGGCCGAGATTTTTCGGTGCATGCGAAATGGCTGTTCAGTCGCGAGACGATCGGCAATGATAATATCCCATCCCTTGGAGAGGAACTCCTACGAGCGCTCTGGGAACACAGCAGTTTCTGTCTTGACTCGGAGGTACTAGTAGACAGAACCAGGAAGCTGGCCGGAGTAAATCGACGCAGGCTGATGCTCGCCGTAATGTCGGTCATGTGAATGCAGTTTCTGCTAGGAGCGAGGCGCCCAGGAATGCCGTGCAACTTGGCTCACTCAACCTCCTCCTCCTCCTCCTTCCCTCTCAATTTTAGGTGTATACGTGCATCTGGTGCCGACGCGCAGCCTCTAGCTTTTAATCGAGAACGAGAGAGCGAGTGAGTGAGCCAACTGGCGGATTATCATGTCGGAAGAATTCCCCGGCGTAATAACCTTTTCAGGATATTAAAGGCACACAAACGCGTATCAAGTTATATGTTAGGTGGTTAGGTGGGCTTCGCGCGGTCCCAATCGACCTTTCGCCCGAGCAGCCAGAGAGAAAGACTGGCTCGGGAAAAGGGTTGTGTTTACAATCAAAGTGAACCAGTCAGCCGAAACTCTCGCATTCTGTAGAGAATGATGAACAAAGCATTTCGGCAAAGGTATTCGACCGGCCTGCCACGCGGAAGAGAGTTCTCCAGTCCTTCCGAGTCTTCTCTGGCAAATAGTTCGGAGGGAGTTACTCGAGACGCGGTAGACTACATGGTCCAGGAGGAGGAGGAGGAGGAGGCGGAGGTGAAAAAAGAGGAGGAGGATGTGCGCGCCCGGTATTTCTTCTGGCGGGCGTCCGGCAATTTTTTCTGGCGCGCTGAGTGCAAAGTGGCGATGAGCAAAAGTGACACGGTGGCGGTTAGTGATTCGTGAAGCTGCTCCTTCCCTCTCGCTCGCTCTCTCGGTGGTTCTGTTGAACGGCACTGTGGATGCTGCTTTTGCTCGGGAGGGCCCGATGTAGGGAGATGGCTTGCCTCCTTCGTGACCACCTGTCGCCCGGCGTATACGCTCGCCGGCGAGACGTTCGTGCCCCGGTACCTCTGGGCACAAACGAGTACGTCACAAACCCCGTCTCGAGGTATGTACACGTGTGTACGCTGGGATGGCGCGCCTACATATCGCCCGGCACACACACCATACACGTCACGCATGATATTCGCGGCTCGATCAAACTTGACGCCAGCGACAGTATTTGTAAACTGGTAGGACGGGTACGTAGGGAACTGGTACCCCGCCGAGGGCCCCTCCATCCTCCCGCCCCGTTCTCGCATTTTTATTTAAATAGTCCTCGATAACACACCCTCCTCCCAACATATCGGACAGTCCACGCTTAACGGTCCTCAAAGAGCCTTCCCTGCCTGCCCTTTCCACACAGAAATGGGAATTCGACTAGAGATAGATTAAATGGCAGTGCTTCCGATTTCCTAACACTTCCTCCGACGGGAGAACGTGTCCCTTATCTTACACTTCTCACTCTGGATGTTTTGCTTGCTCGTTCGAGGAGTCTGTATAACTTTCCAGAAAGTCGCAGGCCCGGGGCATTGTGCGGTCGTGAGGTAACCCGAACCTCGTTACCACACTGCCCCACCGAAATAAGTCTCGCCAGAAGTGGGTTACTCAGCCAGACTCATTTAGATTGACTGGGTGGTCTGTTCTTAGAACATTCTTCTTCAAAACACTTTTCGAATAACAATTAGAGCCTTCCTCTTACAATATTCCCCAAATTGTAAGAAAGTCTCGTTTTTCACTCTATCCAGTCAAAGTTAAAAAAGGTGTTGCGTGAGAAAAGAGTCTATTCAATGGGGAGAAAATATGAGAGAGTTTTGAAATGGAGCAATAGTTGAAATAGGTGTAATTCCATTGGGGAAAGGATTGTGTAGAGAGGCGGGAGGTGGTATCGCGTGAATGAAGCCGATCGTCTCGGTGTAACCCGAACTGAGAGCTACTCCACCTGTCCACCTTTCGTTCGTCCAGCTGGGTCGCATTAAATTGCGCGTGCTGCGCGATCGGTAGAGCGTTGGCCATCTGCAAGGAAAGGGCTGCTCGTGACACAAGGAATGCTTCTCGGTAGCACGTGCTCTTCTCCGCAGAAATATCACCTTCATCGAGGCATCCCCTGTCCTCGGTAAAGCGGCGCGCGGCACCTCGCACGCCCGCCAAAGGAGCGTCGCCACGCATTTAGCACGGCAATTAGCGCGCCGCCGATAATTAGTTTAGTGATAGCAATAGGCTGCGCTCGAACTTAGCATGGCAATTCCCTGTGTGCCGCAGCGATTAGTGCATCCGGTGGCCTTTTAGAACGGCCACATGCACTCGATAACACATCAAGCTTTTAATTTGTTATCGCCACCGGAACGATACATCCTCGAAAGGAGGGGGAATTCTCCCGAAAGAAATGATAAGCCTGAAAGAATGCGCCAGTCAGTTTCATTTTCCCATCGAACTCGTAATTACACGCTGAGCCGCGGTGGCGATCGCGCGCTCGTCTTCGCCAAAAGTGAAACGTTAACCCCAAATTATGAGGGGAGACGCGTGAATTAAAAACGCTGCTGACAGCGGTGTATGAATTATTAATAAAGACTCGGCGGCTCCGGGCCGAGTCACGTCCGGGAGAGACGACTCGAGTGGGTATCACTCGCTCGCGCGCACCTGTGTCTAAAGCACGCCGAGGACAAGATTCAAGGATCAATACATCCAGTGTATCAGCCACCAACGCGTCGTTGTGTTATACTGAATTGAGGGTAGAAAAAAGTCGGGCGAATTAATCAACTGAAATTTCGAACGGTTCAGACAGATCGTCCGCTCCGGTTGCGCGCGTTTGTCGAGAGAGTAAACGTAAGCAGGCGTAGGTACACATAATGTGTTCGCCGTTCGGTCTCTCGTTTCTGCGTGCTGGAAGAAGGATCGCAAGCAAGCGAGCAAGCGAGCAAGCGAGCAAGCGAGCTGCTTGCTCACTCTGTGCGTGGGTAAAAGTGCCGTGGGTTTGCTTCGCTTCGGTTCGGTTCCTTGGCGCGCGGGGGGCCCGACGGTGTCGAGCGGGGCCCGCATTCGTTCTGCGCACTCAGGGAATACGTTGGAAATGCCGAGGATTCGCTATCAGATATTCGTTACTCACATATCCCCCTCCTAGCATCCAACCCCCGCGCATCCAGCGGGCATCGAGCGCACATGCCCGCCGCTCCCCCAGAGACACAGAGGGCCCCCCCATTCTCCTCCGGCTCGCGAAGCGCACATGTGTTTCGTTTGTACGCGCCGTGTAACGTATGGGCCCCGCGTTATTTATCATACAGCCTTAGCCGCCGATCGCGGTTACGGGATGTACGGCGCATTGAGCGGGGAACCCTGCCGCTCGCCATGCTGCCTAATCATGTTAATTTTACCACGCCGGCATAAATCCAAGCGGCGCGCCGCCGCCGCCGCCGTCGCCGCCGCCAGTGCTGCTGCCGCGACTTATCGAGATTGTCTTGGGATGGCGTGCAATGCCCTGGCACTCGATTTCTGGGCCCCTCGCCCCCTACTCGCTCTCATCTTCCTGCTTCGAGTACGTCGCACGTACTCACTATACTTACTCTTGGAAGGATCTACCTCGGCTCTATTTCTTGCCAGTCGCTTTTCACCGGGAATCTACTTCTCCGCCACACATTCGCATCCGTAAGATAATTCGAGGGACGTGCTCTTATCCGCGCGAACTTCTTTGCAATCTCTCTCGCAGGTTCTCTCTTCCTCGGTCTTGCTTTGGTGCGCTGGGCCTTAGCAGGGTGAATCGGGTAATCTTGCGCTCGCGATAGCGTCCGGGAGTTAATATCCGAGGGAATTCCCCTCCACGCCCATCTCTCTCTCGTTTTGCGTAAGTCGAGAGCGGGATGTGTTGGGAGCGCACGAGCGAGCACGGAAGGTCCAGCACAGCTGCAGGAATGCATCTCGAGGGAGAGAGGCCAAGGTGGCTGGTGGCCGGTGGCCGGTGCTCGGTGCTCGGTGCCCGGCTACCGGGCGGGATGCGAAAAAGCATAAGCGTGGATAATGCACGGCGTGGAGGATCGTGCAGGAGGACCCGCCCGTTAATGGGGAAGGGGCGGCCGATGGTAAGGTGGAAAGAGAGAATCGGGAGCAGAGAAGCCTTCGCCGATATTCCATTGCGAAGAGGGAATACGCAGCCAGAGGACCGCGCCGCCGCGACGGCGCGGCGGCGCGGCGGCGCGGCGTTGGCTTTTTGCCCCGGTGCGTTTCACTTGCACTTGTCCGAACTCATTTGTCAGTGGGGACCGCCGCGCTCGAGATCATCCTGACGCATGGCCCAATTCAAGCCACGGCATTTCCGTGGAATCTATATTTCGCGCGGCCACCCTCTTTTTACCAGCGCGGCCCAACTTGCTCTTCCGGGTTCCCAAAGGTGTTGGGAGCCTTATCGCGATCCTTTGACTTTAGCAAGTAGCCCAGGCATACGTGGAGAGGGAGAGGGAGAGGGAGAGAGTTATCTTGGCGAGAGTAAAGGTAATTAAAAGCCGTGATACCAGAGGCATCTTTGCCGGTGAGAGTGTTCAAGGATAACCTCAAGCCCGGGAGGACGTGGCCCCGTGAAAAGTGGAATAGCGCGCAGGGAAAAAGGGAGGCCTTAAGGCCTCCGCGCGTCGTCGGCGGAAATTAAGTTAATTTCATGGCCGGTCCTGGACCTTGCAAGACTTTTTGCACCCACGCTCTCCCTCGGAGCAGAGCCCGTGCTCGTTTGCCGCGTAATAACGGCCCTGATAGTGAGTCATGAGATTCTTGGGCCCCATCGGCCGCTCGGATTCCGTTGTCGCTGTCCCGTATTCAGTCTTGAGCTTTTCAAATATCGTTCATTCGGTAGCGCTACTAAACTCGAGGTAGAAATTAAGGTAATGGGTTTTTCTTATCCGATCGTGAAGGTGAAGGGTTCTTGGGGCCTGGAGTTTCGGCGAGGCCCCTCGTGAAAAACGTCGTGGACTATCATGATCAGTGCTCGATGTTCATTCCGGCGTGAGGGTGCTAGGAAAATTATAGTGGGATCAGTGGTTATGGCTGGCCGGTTGCCTGGATCGAGCCATGCTATCTCGAATTCCTTTCTCGGTTGCTGGCTGCTCGCCTTAAATGACTTTTCCCTCTCATTTACTCAGCGATCCTGGCTTTCTTAGGCGTTGAAGATCGCTCGCGACAGGCCTCGAGAACCACGTGGAAACTCGACCGGGGATTTTGGTGGCATCCTTGTCTAGCCAGCAACTCTCCGTATATTTGGGGCCCTCTTTTTCCTCGACCGTCATCTCGTTCGGCTCTTTTTCTTGAGCCGCCCGGGCCCAAACTGACCTGCGATAAGTCGAATTCCGCTCGCCTGCATCCTGCTGCTCTCGCTCTGGGTCCCTCGAGCGGAGCGGTGTGCACCGAGACGAAAGGTAGGCGCGACCGATCGGTGGAACAAGCCACGAACAAACAGCGGGAACCCCGCGCACACCGCTACGACAGAAAACACAGGAGTGTACGACTCCGACTCGATGTAAGTCCCCGGAGCACGTGCACGCGCGCCGCAGGCAAAGAGCACCGAGCTGGATTGTGAAAAAGTGGAGTCCGGCCCGGATTTAGCCTCCGCTAAAGGACCGAGCGTCGCTCACCAAGGGAACACCGGCTCGCTTTTCCATTCAAAGAAATTCCAACCAGTGAAAGGAAGTGTATATACGTTCTTCCTGTGTCCGCTTGGCGCTCGCTCGCTCGCTCGCTCGCTTGCTTTAATTACGATTCCAGTGGCCGGGCGAGTGCGCCGCGCCGCGGCGCGCCGGCCCAGGCCCTACGTTAAACTAACGAGCGTTTTGTTCTCGGATTTATCGCTGGCATGCGCCCCTGCGACGAATCCATTATCTCTTCTAGCACCGCACGGCACACCGCTAACTTGCTAGTACTTATAGCTACAACTATACTCGAGGTTCTCGCTATGGATTTTAGTGACTCCACAGTCACACGCTATCAATGGCTGCGCGCTCCAAGACTAGACCCTTTTCCCACCAGAGATTCATAATAGATTGTGTGGAGTGTGCTTGCTAAGGAAGCCAAGAGGAAACAGCCCCGGTGAGCTGATTGCGAAAGGACGTGCTGTGCGTCGAGCTGAGTGAAGAGGGAACGAGCTCTGGCCCACCTTTTAAGGTGGACATTGACTGGCCCACTCCACAGTTCTGCTCTCTTTTTTCATCCTTTCTCTCGCTACTACCGCTTCTATGTCACCGAGCTATCTATGTATGTACTCTCTGCCTCTACCAATAGAGAACTAGCGACACTTTTCTCCCGCTCACCACGAAATTTCACGAGGATTCAATGAACCAACTCGTTAGCCCTAATTGCCCATGGAGAAAATCGGGCTTGTTGCGCGAAAGAGATAGGAATGGCAAAAAAGGGGCAAGTGGGCCCGTCGCGCGCTTCGACTCGACCCAGTGCACTTTCTCGCTCGAGCTCAAGTCGAATGACCGCCACTGACCAGGCACACCGAGCGCGGCCGCTCGGCCGGCCTCTCTGTTTACTTAATTTCCAAAGAGGCCGCTTTATCCAGTCTTTTCGCCCCTTTCTACCTGTCCTCGACTCGGCATCCCTCCAACGCGAGAGGAGCATTCCCCCCCTCCGAATTCGTTCCGAGTTATCCGTGCCCTCAGCTCTCAGCCTCCAGGTAATTCAATACGACGCGAGAAAAAGAACGCTCCTTCGTTATTTGTAACTGATGGCACGGAAACAAAGGTGCGCGTCGAGAACGGTACATAGTACGGTCGGGCCCCAGTCCCTATCCTGATAGAAAAAGAGAGGCGGAGCAAGAGAGATAGACGCAGCGAGAAACACGAATCCGATGCACTTTCTCTGGGGCCCGGATGATCGCCCGGCCGTGCTACCGCGTTTACGCTCCTGTGGGGTCCCCAGCAGTGGACTAGGGTCCCAATATTTTGAGTCTGCCTGTCAAAAGAGAGATCCCCGAAGCATTGTGCTTGTCGCGCGGTTTATGTCAGCGGGGTTGTGCTCTATTTTTTAATTCCTTTCTCCCTCGGGGAGCCCTCCCTAGAACACAAGAGACGCGACAGAACGTCTCGAGGGTCGAGGCTTTTCGAGGTTTGGCCGAAGGGTTGGCCAGGCAGCCCTGGCCTGCTCTCCTTGCTAGGGCCTAGCTGAGAGGGCAGGGAAACTGGTCGGTCGTATGGGCCGCCGGAGCTCGATCTGGCCCGACGGGCTCCAGAGGGATGGAGGCCCAGACCGAGAGAGATGGGTGACCACGGTAAATGAGGGATATCGTCGAGAGTGTCTGCGTGCGCGCGCGTGTGTGTGTGAGAAAGAAAAAGAGAGGGTGGAAGAAGGCAAGAGAGAGAGGCAGCGAATGAAGGAAGGAGCGAGGCGAAGAGGGAGCAAGGGGCCTAAGAGAGTGAGGCGACCGGCATTCCACGGGGCCCGTATTAATTATACCAGGCCCCGGTGATGCTGCACGAGCGCGAGTGAGAACTCCCTACACTCTCTCCTCTCGCTTCACCTTCCTCCACGCTCCTCGCTCTTCGCTCCGTGCGTCCCTCCCTCCCTCCCTGCCGCCCTTTCTTCCTCCTTTTCTCCGGCTACAGGCTTTCGGTGCGAGGAGGATAAGAGACAGCGCGTCGAAAGATCTCCGGCGAGCTCACCTACAGAAAGAGAAGCTTCTCTGGTGAAAGGGTTGCAGGAGGGACGTGGTCCTCGCTCGTTCCGAAGAGGTAGCTTGGGGAGGAGGCGCGGTGACGAGGAGACGAGGAGACGAGAGAAGCAGTCCTCCCGAGTGCGGTAGGAGTAAGCTAATGCCGATCTACTGCCTCTCGAACAATAAGCCGTAACGCTCCTCCGAGTAAAGTAAACCGGTGAGAAACGGTATCTAGTTCTAAAGTCGGCGGAGGTCGGAGGGTGCTAGCCTTTTTCGTCAACGCTCAATCTTGTCAATGAGAATGCCAATTAAGAAGGCATGCCTTATCCATTTATGGCTATGGAAATTGGAGGACGTAGTTCCCTGATTGAAAGTGGGAAAGGGGAAGTTCGCGTGGAAGGGAAAGAAGTCGGCCTGAAGAAAGAAAGTAGACAAAGTTGGGTGAGGGGAGGATGGAAGGTAAATTGTCTGGAGGTGGAGGGATAGGGTAGGGGTCGGGAAGGAGAAGGCAGAGTCATGGGCTGGAATGGCACGGGGCCCTGCTGGCTGGTGCTGAGAGGAATCTAGAAGAACAGGGCAGATCCCAACTGACTGGCAGCAGCAACAGTAGGCCGCATAGTAAAATAAGCTTCTCTCCTGCAACATATTCTCCTCTATTGGACTCATCCTCACTGTCTTTTCTAGAAAAAAGACCTTCCCTCTTAGAACGACACTGATTTAGCAATTTCAATGTTTGCCATTGGTGAATGGTGAACGGATTTCGAGCTCCAAAGAGATCCTTCGGTGGCTGTTGTCTCCCGAGGCTTCTTATTTCGCGTCCTGTTCGTATAAACTTCTCAAGCCTGTCCCTCTTCTTCTGGTGGTTCTCGGCGCCGTCTTGGCGTCGCATTTTCCCCATCGAGATCGTGTCGCGACCTTCCGTTGCACCGGTGGACCACCTAGGATGGCCTGGCACACACCTTCCGACTCTCTCTCTAGTCTAATCAACTGCGAAAGCAGTCTGCCATCTTCTAGAAGGCCTCCCTCGTCGGCCGAGACTCTGGCATCGAACAGTCTCTCTCTCTCTCTCTTTCTCCTTCTGCCCATTCCCTCTACACCCGATTTCTATCTCGGAGATTCTCTTCCGTTAAAAAAAGTGCTCATTAAAGTCCTGCGAAGGACTTCTTCGCTGGCAAACTCGGTGGATGCCGAGCCCTTGGCTTCGGAAATGTCTTGGCTCTCGTTTGCAAGGCAATCATCGTAACAACGACTCGCTCCACAGAGTGGGAGCGCGGCCTGCGGACTGCGGATTGCGGATTGCGGTAGCATTGCGTGCTGTCTTCAGGACGAAGAAGTGCGCTGGCGGATGCTCGGAGGTAGCCACGCGAACGCTTCGGGCGCTTCCCTCTCTCTCCCTTTACCTACATGTCTTTACAATCCTGATACATGCAGCCTCCCTCGCTCTCCAACGTCCTTGAATGAATTTCTACCTACGTACATCGCTCGAATCTCTTTTCTTCTGGTTCAAGCAACTTGCACCTCAGCTTCACGATAATTTCTCGTATTTCTCAGCACTTGCTCTTCGCGCGCTCGCTCGCGCGCGCATTCACCTTGGCTTTGTTGAATGGATCTGGCACTCGGTTGAACACTTCGGTGTCCCCAGCTTTTTATTCTTGCCCTAGGCAGGTAGGGTCATGTTCCTTGGTAACATTTTCTTAAGCAATCCTTAGGGGAAGTGGGAGGGGTGTGAAGAAGACAGCAGCCACTGTAAATCACGGCTTACAATAGTTACCGTTCGGCTAGAATCCGGACTTTACGGTAGTCATTCGTCGCATTATCCTAATGTATCCTGACAGCGCGGCATGTCGGCGATCCTATGGTGGGGAGCAAGAATCCCGAGGCTAGCGTTCCAAGTAAGAGAGGAAGGTGACGAAGGATGCGAGGGGGGCGGGGAGGGAAGAGTTCGACGGAGCCGAGAGTAAATCCAGCGTGCTTTTGTGAAAAATCGAAAAACAAATTAGACCGTGTGCGCGGGCGCGCGCGCGCTCGCTCGCGTTGACGCCAGTCACCGCGGGACGATTTATCAAAAATTAATTATCCATTAGGCCCGGGATCGGGTAGAAAAGTGTAGCTTTGTTGGGCACAATGGTCGGCTGGCCGGGGCCGCATCGCCAGGTATAACTCCGGGGAGAAAGGAGAAAAGGGAGTGGAGAGAGTGTGCGATAGTGAAAAGAGTAGGAAGAAAAAAGAGGAATCCTGCCACAAAAAATCGTCTACGTCCTGGAACGTCCTACTGCCGCGAGGCACACAGCACCAAGCCCGAGGATCCCTCTGCACACCGTTCCCCCTTATCCCTCACTCTCCATCTATTTCAAGTTTTCCCATTGAATTCTGTCAACTTATACCACAAGGTGATGCCATTGATACGATTGAAATCTTATTGGTCGAGTGCTGGCTCAACAAGTTCTGTTCAGTGTTGTTTGGCAATGGCGAATCGGATGCTCGTACTTCCAAGTAATTCCGGGGGGAGGGAGAGAGAGAGAGAGAGAGAGAGAGTACGCGAGGTAGCTAAGGTTGACCCACGGGTCAAGAATGCCCGACCCAAAACGAAGCGGGGCCCGATCGACGAAACTCTCGGCTTGCCGGCCGCCCCTTCCAGAGTCTTGTTGCGCGCCGGGACTTACGAGCCCTTTGCCAGGGTGGTCGAAGGGCCAGCGGAGGGTGCGCGGGTGCGACGTCGGGAGACACTTTAGCAGATCATGTTAAATCGTAGAATTAGCCTCTTCAGCCGAGCCACCCCGCGCACCTCCCCGCCCCTGTGGCATAACTTACGGTATTTATCTCGTAAAACTGGCCCTCACCCTGACCCCCGGGGCCTAATTTATAACTGTGGACAGGTTCACACTATGCTCGACCCCCACCAACCCGACACCTATGCACATTAGCGTATTTCGCCTGACGGAGTAACATCGGCGCAACCTCTCTTAACTTACGTTTCTGTACTTTTTCGAGCGGCGTAGCCCACCTCTCTATGTATACGTCCTGCGTACAACTCCGAAAATGCGATGCATTCTAAGACCCGAACATTCATGGAAATGTACCGTTTCTCGGGAGATCGAAGATTTTAATGGAGAGCGTGTAGAGATATGCTGGGAACGACAATACTGACTCGAAGCAGTATCGGGAGATTGGATACTTTAACGTCTGGTAGGAAGATCTCTTCCTGGGAGCTCGTGAGCTCAGTGAATTGAGTGCCAGCTGTCCGAAGAACGTTGCGTTAGAGTTGAACGGTGAATACTGAGATGATCGGAGAAGGAAAGCCAAAGATTTCGGGCTCTCTACGAGTATAGATTATAGGTGGTGGGTGTTTGGTGGCTGGCCGTTCGTTTGTTGGGATCGGCACCTTCGGGAAACAAGATCATTGATCGCCGTGTCTCGCGAGGGGGCTCCGGGCGCACTTGAGTGGACGGCCGGCGAACGCGCTCGAGGGGAGAGGGTCATTGGATTTTTGTGGGTGGATATCAAGGAAGAGGGTCTCCTGGAGCCCTCGGGGACGCGCGAGAAAGAAGGAAGGAGGCAGGCAGGCGGCTCCACGGCCGTACCAAAAGCGCGGCAGGGAGAGGGAGAGGGCGAGGGAGAGGGCGAGGGAGAGGGCGAGGGAGGAGGCATGCAAGGATGGGAAAGAGAATTTTATTTTTGGTGGGTGGCTCGAGGAACGCTTCTTCTTCGCTCTTCCTTCGACTTCACCTCCTTCTTCACCGTCTTGAATGTGCTCGTTCGCCCGAGCCTCTTCCTCGTTCACCTCCTCCTCGATCGGCGATCGCTCTCCCTCTTTCTCCCTCGTCCTCTCTCTCTCTCTCTCTCTGTCGCTGGCGAGTTCGGGGAGGGACATCGGATACGTGCAATCGGCTAATACTTTAACGTCTGTCACCGATGCGAACGGGCCGGGACCCACCGGCACTGTCAAGAGAAAATAAAGTTCGTTTCTGCGATTCGTTCACGGGCGCGCGCGCGCGCACGAGCGAGCGAGCACACGCTTGACCTCCTCGTGAACGCGAGCCTTAACTCCTGCCACGGCCAGTTTGGTTCGACGACCCGTGACGTGCCAAACACCACCGTGAGTTTCGTGGATGCTCGATCGGAGCATCCGCCGATTTTGTTCCCTCGCTGCCCATTTACACCTTCGCAGTCAGAATTCGAGGTCTTTCTGGAGGATGGTCCATTCGGACATCCCTGGCATTCTCCCAGGAGTACCTTACTGGTTCTCGGTCTATCCGCTCAGGCTCAAGGTTACCCTAATCGCCAGCCTTTATAGACGAGGACGGGCTAAGATAGGCTACGCGGCGCGTAGCCTATATCACCTTCGACGTCCTTGTCGGAGTGCGATCACGGTGAACAAGGCACCAGGTGTGTCTGCTTTATCGGGATATTATCGCGCCAGATTGCGGCCCCGTGCAACTTTGCACTTTTCCTACCCCTACCCCACTTCTTCTCACTCACTCACTCACTCACTCCGAAGAGGTGGCCTTATCGTTAGTTAGAATCGCGAAGTTCCTGGAGAGAGCAACGTCGGGCCCATAAATTCTGTGCACCGGTATGCGCGAGGTCTGCCCAGAGAAAAATCCATGTGTTTCACACTGCCCACGTATCCTGTCTGTAATTGTATAGCCCTACTCTGGTTAATCCCCTGTGAGGCTACGCCGCTCGACGAAGAGCGCGCCTCTCCTCGCAGCAACGGCACACTCAGCGGAGAGTGGGCCTTATGCAGATTTTCAAGGTGTCCACTGGCGGGCCGGTCGCCCTACTTTCGCGGATCTTGTCGCAGGTCGCGAATTGCCGGCGCTGCTGCAGAGACTGAGACTGAGGCTGGCTGGCGGCCGGGCGGCCGGGCGGTCGGGCGGTCGGACAGTGGGACGGGAGGCTGGGCGACAGTGATTTGTTTTGCACTGTGCAAAAGGAAGATCTCGGCAAGATCGTGCCCTACCACTGCTAAGGGTGAAAGGATTAAGCGCGCGAGGATCCGCGAGAGGGAAAAAAGGAGCGGGAGCTGTTTGATAAAGAGGAGGATTAAGAAAAGAGAAAAGGAGGCGGCAATCGGTGTGCAAGGGTGAAAGGAAGTGCAGAAAGAGAGGGAGCGAGAGGACTTTTACGATCGGGCCTTCCTCCGGAGAGTGCATGAGTATCGGTGAACGAGTCCTTGCCGCTCCTTTTTTATGTGCGCGAAAATTTAATTAGATCGGCGGTGGGCCCCGTGCGCTCGATTTGAAATTACTTTTACGAGGCTCTCTCGTTCCTTTTTCTCCGGGCGGACGCTACCACCGGCGCCGTAATTAAAGCTAGGAGTGTGTCTGCCGGCCAGGCCTGCTCGCTCGCTCGCTCGCTCACTCTTTCGCTCTCTCGCTCTCCTGATGGTCGGTGCCCGATGCTGCGCCCGGTACTCTCGCTGCTCAGGGCCGACGCCCTCTCGTCCTCCATCCTCCCTCTGATATCCACACTACGCCTCTTTCCCCCCGCCGCCCCGCCGCCCCTCCTCATCTCGCGCTACGCTACGGCTACGGCTACGCGATCCAGCCAGCTTCTCTTCTCTACTCCCGGTCTGCGCTTAGTTTCTTCCACTCTCTTACTCTTTCCCTCACGCGGTGCGTCCACTCTTGCCGTCCAGCTTGGCTCTCCCTCTCCCTTCTCCCTCGCTCCCGATATCTTAATTGCCCGTCTGCCAAGATATTTTCGAGAATCGCAAATTTATCGACCAGCCCCTTAGCGGATCGCGCGCTAACGACGCACTTGTGTGTACGTAGAGGAGAGTACGTGCGAGAGGCCGAGAAGAAAAGGAGTGTATTAAAAGTGGCGAGCGCGTGGAAGCTGCATGGACCGAGGAGAGACTGATAGAGAACGCAACAGAGGGAGAGAGAGGGATGGACTGAAACGTAATCGTCGATCTCTCGCTGCGAGAATCATTTCGTTACTTCGCACTGGCGCGCGCACTCCCTTTCGAGGAATCGACGTGTTGCAGCAAGACTCATACGGCGTTAAATTAAAATCATTAAGCATGGAATGCCTCTTGCCATACTGGGCATAATATTCTTCTCTTTCAAGTCTGTTCCGTTTGAGAGGGGTGCGCGCCCATTGAAAGCGGACTATGGACCCGCAATCTATCGGGAATCCACCTTCTTCTAAGGTACTTGTATCAGTACTGTACCAGCCAAAAGTCAACCGTTCCCCGAAGGAACTGTTAACTTCGTTTTATACGCTGCCGGAGGGATAAACTTGGGCCTGTCCCATTAAAAAATTTGCGAAAAAATGAATTTTGAACTAGGGCCCTGGAATTTTTGTCACGTCTTCCTCGATGCAAAAAAACATTCCCCACCAAATTTCAGCCTCGGAAAAGGTCGGGAAGTATGAAAAACATGGGGAAAACCATTGAAATCAATTTTTCAGGATCGGTTTTCCACGTGTTTTCAGTCGAATTCCGGCATGTCCCCCACAACATTTATGTTTTTTATCCGTTTTGAGACACGAGCAATCGAAAAATCAAGCGTTCGTCCCGGTCCCAGAACCTTCGAAAAATCGAAAATTTTTGAAGGGGTATGCCTTAAAAAATTTGCGAAAAAATGAATTTTGAGCTAGGGCCCTGGAATTTTTTCTACTTTTTCCTCGATGCAAAAAAACATTACCCACCAAGTTTCAGCCCCGGAAAAGGTCGGGAAGTCATGAATACATATGAAAAACCATCGAAATGAAATATTCCAGATCGGTTTTCCATGTGTTTTCGGTCGATTTCCGGCATTTCCCCCACAACATTTATGTTTTTTATCCGTTTTGAGACACGAGCAATCGAAAAATCAAGCGTTCGTCCCGGTCCCAGAACCTTCGAAAAATCGAAAATTTTTGAAGGGGTATGCCTTAAAAAATTTGCGAAAAAATGAATTTTGAGCTAGGGGCCTGGAATTTTTTCTACTTTTTCCTCGATGCAAAAAAACATTACCCACCAAGTTTCAGCCCCGGAAAAGGTCGGGAAGTCATGAATACATATGAAAAACCATCGAAATGAAATATTCCAGATCGGTTTTCCATGTGTTTTCGGTCGAATTCCGGCATTTGCCCCACAACATTTAAGTTTTTTTTCCGTTTTGAGACACGAGCAATCGAAAAATCAAGCGTTCGTTCCGGTCCCAGAACCTTCGAAAAATCGAAAATTTTTGAAGGGGTATGCCTTAAAAAATTTGCGAAAAAATGAATTTTGAGCTAGGGCTCTGGAATTTTTTCTACTTCTTCCTTGATATAAAGAAACACTTTCTACCAAATTTCAGCCCCGGAAAAGGTCGGGAAGATAAAAAAACATGGGGAAAACCATCGAAATCAAATATTTCAGATCGGTTTTCCATGTGTTTCAGGTAGAATTCCGGCATTTCCCCCACAAGTGTCATGTTTTTTTTCCGTTTTGAGACACGAGTAATCAAAAAATCAAGCTTTCGTTCCAGTCCCAGAACCTTCGAAAAATCGAAAAATTTTTACCCTTCAGAAACGTATGGAAATCTCCAAAATCTATAGAAAACTGTTTTTTGATACGAATACGTGTCTCGAAACACTGAAAATAGCAGGAGACAGGGTTCTGGGGCAGAGTTATGTAGGTATAAAAGCAATTGTATGAGGTGCGCGGTGAGACGTCGCGTCGGCAACGAGTCGAAAGCATCACGGACTTTCGTACTGCTTATCTAAATCTCTCGCTTATAATAACGTACGACGCTGTTTAAAAGGCGTACAATTTAGATAGGATCTAAACGGGACGGAAAGCTACGATTAGAAGAGCGACTCACAACTAAAGGGAGTTGCATAGACCGTGTGCGCGCACACACACGCACACACTACTATCTCTTCCCTTCTGCTCGACAGTAATTTCGATTCAATTTAGGGAACATTGTCGAGGCGTTGCGTAGCATTCCTCCATTCTCCCTCTTGGAATATAATTAAGCTCCGTTCAGTGGGGATCGGAGCCGCGCTACTTTCGGCCTCCCTAAACAGCGCTGACTTTTACGAGTCTACGCCGGCCAAATTTATAGACAGTGTGCCCTCCACCAATCCTTAATTTGACGCGAGGTATCCGCGGCGTTGATGAAAATTCACTACCGTTCGGTTCGGATATAGCCGGCGTGGCCGCTGCCGGCGCTGACAGGAGGGCCAATATCCTCTCGGAAATCCTGGCATAGCTGACCGCCACTGGAGAAAGAGAGGAGAGGAGAGGAGAGGAGAGGGTGTTGCGCTCGGAGTGAATATCGGCAGGGTGAAAACGGCGTTTGGTTTGAGCATGGTTCTGTCGAAAAGCGTCGGTGTAAGCGGGATATACTGACTCTGTCAGATTGGCTGCGAGTCCCCGGAGAAAAGAAGGGGCGGCAAGAATTTTAAGTTGGAAACCTTGTCGCGCGTTCCTTAGCCCCGGTATCACGAGTCCCGTGCTGTGTATCTGTGTATGTGTGCGTGTTGCCCCGGGCCCCGCATTACCACCTTTGACTTTCTCGGGTCGGCCCGAGAGCGGTGGGAGAGTGGACCGAGCGAGAGCCTGTTTCCGTGTATTAGGAAGGAGACGCTGAAGAAAGATAGAGCGGAGCTCCTTTCGAGTTGATTTTCGTGGCGGGGAAGCCAGCTCAGCTCAGCTCAGCTCAGCCTCTAGGACAGATCGCTGCCCTAATGGGGCCCCGTGTAACGCGAAAACGGACCCCAACGACCAATTATCCCTCTCTCCTTTCTACATTCGCTCACTCTCCACTTGGCTCTCTCGGTGAGAGGAGCTTACCTCAGCCATCGAAATTATATTGGCATTCGCGGAAAGCCTCCTCCCACCTCGGCCTCTGTTGGCTCCAGTTTACGGCTGGATTCCCCTCGTAAAATTAAGGAAACCCCAAGAGTATCTCGCTAACGTGTTAAGCAGCACACCTTAACTTCTGAGAGGGCTCGCGACTAGATTTCCGGCCTTTCAAACTCCATAGTGATCTCCCTCTCCAATATATTCTCTCTACCCATATACATAGTAGACGTATCGAAACCAATTGATACTTTTGCTAGCATTCGAAATTGATCGGGTTCGGTTTATGGAGGATCGCTGCCGGGATTGTTGACCGAGTATTCCATTACTCGGGATTGAGACCGGCATTCCTCCTGGAGTATGACGCGGGTCCAGTTCCAAGTACTTAGCTTGGGCGCGAATTCGTTGGATCGCTCGTAAAAGGTGCGAGGCACGGCGGAAGGCAGCAATGACAAGGAGGCTATTGGCAGAGGTTCGCGAGATAAGTCGCTGCCAAGAGTAAAAGGTGTGGATACATAGAGAGATAGTGGAGGGAGGTCTGTCTCCGGAGGTCTGGTCCAAGGTCCGGGCAGCATGACGGGCGCAAAGCACCACTGGCAAATGGAGCAACTCTATAAAGCTTGAACGACGAGCGGATAAAGGAAGGATACGTGCGAGAGAGGCTGGTGCAGTGGAAAAACCGAAAAATAGTCGAATCGTTAAAGCGTTAAAGAGCATAGGCGCGGAGAAGCGATGGTGATTAGGGGTGGATAACTAGTCATCTCGACTTACGGTCATCGTCACATTCGCTAAATGATGGTGGCCCATCCACCTGGCCAATCTTGTCATTATCTCCTCGCAATGCGGATGGAAATAGAATGGCGGGGGAACGGCTAGGAAATCGGAAGCCACGCATCTTCCACTCGTACCGCCCCTAGTCCACTATAAATGAGAGTTTCTGCACGTGCAGAGAGAAAAAGGATTTTCTCTCGCGTTCCTTTGCCGGCTCGCGCGGCACTGCATAATTCATCCAATGTCCGGCTACCTCATCTGATCTACATATGGAACGATCGATGCTGCCTGAAAATCCATTGGACCGTTATCCTTTCTGCTATCGGGGCCGATAATTACTCGAGGCTAGTGTCAGCTACCCGTCAACCGGTGATACGTCGGCGTCGGTACATCTGTATTTTGTAGGGGAGCGATGGGAACGCGTAAGTTGCATTACGTTACGTCAGAGAGATGGCTATCGATCAAGATGCCCTGACCAACTTCGAGTGAGCGTGCACCAGAACCTCGCTGGCTGATCTCGAAAAGAGTTGGAGATTACGTGCGCTGCACATATTGCCCAGATATACACGTATAGACGTTCCAGTTGCGAGAAAGCTTCTACCAAGCGAGGAACCTCAGACTCTAAATATCGGCGAGAGTTGCGAGTTAGCGCCGCCGCCGCGCCGCTCGACTAGAGTAGTACGAGTGGCCTGCTATCGACAGCCCATATATTCTCAGCAATTATTGACTACAAGGGATTATTTGTTATCCGCGCTACTCGAATAAATCAATAACTCGCGTGGTGGGGCAAAGATCACTGGGCCCGCGAAGTTTCCTCCCGTTTCTCTTGCCACTTGCTCTTCTTACTCCTCAATCTGCGGGAGAAGTGGATGAGTGAGCGGAGCGCCAGGAGAGCCATTCGCCATGGGTTCTTTTGTAACAGGATGGTAATTTCCCAAGGATAACACGGATTCCCGGCGGAGCGGGTAGGAATCCACGAGAAAGTGAGCCCGCGGAATCGCTGAAAGCCGGTAATGTATACCGGCGGCTCAGAAATCGGCGCAACTCTCCTCTCTCTCTTTCTCAAGGAGGAGGAGAGGCGCGCGCGCAAAAACTGGCAGATCCACAGCCGGGGCTTTTTAAAGCTCTCTTTCTCTCTTTCTCTCTCTCTCTCTCCCATTCTCTTGGCAATGTGTTCGTTCGCTGGAGCCGGGGATGCTGCGGGCCGCGATCGGCTCCCGGCAAAAAGAAGTTCGACGCCGTAGGATTTTTATCGCGGGGGGGAGGAGGGAGCCACTCGCTCTGCCTCCGCTCGGGGGCCCCAAGGACGTCCGCGAGGGGCCCGCGAGCGGCGGCGGTGGCGGCGACGCGACGGAGAAACGCGAGAAACGCGGGAAGAGCATGAAATCGACCAGAAGTCACCGGGGAGATATCGAGCTCTGCGCTTCGATCGAGAGCGGCTCGGATCGGCGCGCACCGCTGCGCGCACTCGCGCGAGACAAGAACTGAGCATGGCAAAAGAGACATACGCCGCCGGGCGGCTCCTCCTCACTCAGTATGTACAGGGTGATGCGAATATCTTCGCAATTTCGAGCCAACCTTTACCACATTCTTACATCCTTCCGATTACTTGCTTCATCAATTTTATTGGGTCAATCAGAAATACAATGAGTCAGAAATGACGAGCTGGTAAGATGAACGACTTTGGTGAGTGATTGTAGATAGAGGCGAGTGTAGTGATAGGTGAAGCGAGGGGTAGGAGAGCGCGTGTACTCTCGTCGTTACTTACGTTACTTGCTGCGGCGCACTAATACACCCTGTAACGTGGTGTAAGAGTACCCACTTATACATAGTAGTGGGTTATCCTATGAGGCCGCGGACACGCATGACACGCATGACACGCCGAAGCATACACGCGCGGCATTCCCCGGGCCGGCGCTTAAAAATTCGCCGAGCTATCGGATCACCGTGGTGGCTTGCTTGGCTCTCTGACTGTGCAGCTCGCCCTCCCTCCCTCCCTCCACCCTCTCTCGCTCACTCTCTCTCGCTCTCTTGGCGGGCACGAGTCTTCCGATCGTACTCTCCGGCAGTGGAGCGGCGTGCTCGTTCCTCGGCCTTGAAGGATGTAACAAGTTGTAACACGGAGAGCAACGGACGGCAAGGGAGCGCCGCACCGCGATCCCGGGGCAATGGCAACGACTCGCTCCCGCTGCCAGTCCTCATGCCAGCGGCTCCACTACTGCCACTGACTTTACTGAATAACTCTCCTCTTCCACCGACAGTCATTCCCCGATCGTTCTCGCTCTTACTCTCCCTCTTTTCTAGATTGTAACTCTATAAAAGCTTAATTGTTTCTCATTTTACGCTTCAATCCCCGTGGCTCCCCGCTCCTTATACGCGCCGTTCCTCCATCTTCGTCTTCGTCTTCGGCTTCGCGCCCTTTCCCTTTCCTTTCCCTTTCCCTTTCCCCGGTGGAATCGACGTTGCCCGAGGATACTCGGATTCCTTGGAACCTTTCTTCCTCATATCTGCCGGGCCCTCGCGATCCCCGACACGCTCGTCATCCTTGGAGCTCGGAGATTCGTAGCCCTACCCTACCTTATCTGCCTCCTGCAACCTTGTCTCCGTGCAGGAGGAGCGTGGGCTGACAGGCCTTCATTCGCCACGGCACAACTCCATATCGGATGGAAGACGGGGTTCACGCGGTCAGTGCGCGAGATTGCGAGGGTCGCCCGCTACTTCAGTCAGGTAGCAGGAGCATTCTTTTAATTTCGCTGATGCCGGATATCTCGCGGAGGAGGATGACTCTATCTTGAGGATCGCCGGCATATTTTCGATTTTCGCTCCTGCATCGTTTCCTCTCGTCTGCTTGCATGGAGACGTTGCGTGGTGCGTCCGGGCCAGCGTCTCTACTTTCTCCTTTTGTATTAGCACTGCCTCCGTGGCTTCCCTTATCACCGTTTCAGTGAGTTTCACTGTGGCCCCCGAGCGTGACACGGCCAGACGTCCCGTACAATCATACTGCCGCTGCAGCGTCTTTGACGTTGACGATGATGATGGTTCTTTCAACTTTGCTGACTGGCTGGCTGGCTGGCTTCGGTCGATGTGCATTCTCCTTCTCTCTCGCTGGGCCCCTCTGGGATTTTGACATCCCGCCTCCTACCAAGCAGCTACATCAGTACCATCAAGTCGTGCTCTTCCTTTTCTGGCCCTCTTGAAATCCTTCCACCCTCTCGCCAATGATACCTTCCTCTCACTCTCCCCGTGCCCCTTCTATTTCGGTTCGCCGTAACGTGCATGATCCCTGCCTGTCTCTTCGTTACATGACTCCTGCAGCATCATGCTAGCCGAATATTACCGGATCCCTCCGCGCGTCACTTCATCAACGTCCGCGCGATATCGGCGAGATACGCTTTCAATTTGAACCTGGCAAGTCCTCCCTTCGCACTTCCTGAATTTCTCCCCGCTCGATCAAGCCGCCGAACATTTGAATGTCTGGCTGGTGGCATCGCCTCTCGGACGTCACCTTCAATCGGTACCGGTGAACTTTCGAGATAACAGTAAGATCAAAGTTCAGCTGCTCGGAACTTTCTACTTTTCACGAATTCTTCAAGATTTCCTTTCCCATTGCACGCAATCCCGAAAATGCAAATACTATATAAGGTCGAGCTGGGAACGGCGCGGCGAGGAGAAGTTGTGCGAGACAAGAGAGCGCGGTTATTACGGAACGCTGTAAAATCGTGGGTCGTTAAAGGTGCCTTTACGAGTTTGTTCTGGTGGAGTTGGAGTTGGAGGTTGAGCGTGAGCGCGTATATCGCTCCCCTAGTCCCATTCCTCGCTCGTAACCTTCTTTCCTTCTTTTCCTCGATTATTCAGCGGCAGTGCGCACTGCTTCCCGCGCTATCCCACCATTCCAGGGGAATGGCCAATGTCACTCATTCTCCCTCGGTGTGACAGACCATGTGCTTTTCACACTAGCGGGCTATCGAGAATATCGTGAGCGGACGGAGGAGCGCGCACGCCTCGCACGGCTCATTAAGCCCGAGCACGCAAATTGAATCCGGCGATCCCTCCAAGGACCAAGGCTTTTCTCTCTTGGCTTGTGAGAGTCAGTGCCATGGGCAAGTGCGCGTGCACCGAGGTCGAAAAAGACTGGCCCGAGGCTCGTCATTAGTCCGCGCGATCACCCTCTCCTTCGCACAAGAAAGAAGTACATCTCGCAGAAACAGCCGCGCCAAGATGATGTAAACCTGGGAGAATGTTGGTAGTTGCGTGCGAGAGAAACGAACCGGGGCCAAGCGAGGATATTTGTTTAAGGATTCAGATCGACATTAGACTCACTGGAAGGGAGGAATCTTGCTAGATAATCTCGTGGAGAGGGAGTCGATATCGTTAGAAGCGCGTAAATCTGGCTAGCAGGGCTCGAAACAAAAGGTAGGAATATCATTGCGACGAGAGGGGGAGGCTATAATACAAGGGCTGTTCACGGCGGACCCATCTCGCTTGGACCATCCATCCCCCTACTTCGGTTCTTTAATGCCCCACCTCGGTCCGCGGCCGCCAAACCGTTTCTACCATCGGGCCCCCCTTCCGCCTCCTCCTCCTCCCACCTCCTCATCACCATCCTCCTCTTTGTCTTTTTCTTCTTCTCGGAAGCGATCCCGTGGCGGTAAGGTAATTGTAGTGATTATGCCGTGATCTCTCTTGAGGCCCCGTCTCTGTCTCCGTCCCGCGTGCGCGCGCCAGCCAGTCAGCCAGCCAGCCAGCTCTTTCTCCGGTGCCCTCTCGCAGTAAGATCGCAGCCGCACTTCTCGCTCGCACCGGCCATCGACGGCTGCTCTTATACGAGAGCTGGCGTGTCCCTCGCTAAAGCCAAAAAATCATTGCGCGCCCGTAAACCCAGCCAGCACTGAGTACTCTCGTCCTTCGCTCTCTCCTTGCCTGCCCCTCAGTTTCATCATTGGGATGGGTAATCGGCGCGCTCCACCGCGCCGTTCTCTTTCTCCCCAGTCGAGAGACATTGCTTTTACACCGCAACCATCCCTCCGTACTTCCAGCAGTTCTAACCTCGCCTCAACCATTCCCATTTGGCTCTTGCTACCTTCCTAGAGACGTCCTGCTCTCCTCGCGGCCAGCATTTCTCCCTTTCGTCAGTCTCGGCCGAGAAGGCCCGACTTCCTTTCCAAGAAACCACAGTATATAAGTACCCGGTTGCGGTCAACAACACGGCGACCTATAATTCGCATGTTACCTCTCGGTCTGGTAGGACACTGCTTTCTAGAGAATCGGTCGGAAGTTGTAGAGCGCTGTTCGAGCGATCCTTCTGTCCCTCACTGATTATGACGTCGACGTGGAATTGAATTCGAGCGAGCGACGGGAGCTGGCACCGAGTCCAGAGGAGGGAAAGGGGCAAAAGGTACCGGCAAAAATCCACCCCGAGAGACATTCTCCCGGTGAGGAGAGAGTCTCGCGACAGCCTCGCTGCCCAGGAGTTACGGCTACCGCTGTGATTCCAGCGGGGTGCTCGCGTAGGAAGTGAAGGATCCGCACTGCGAGTTTCATCGAAAGAGGTGGAAGCGATCGAGGGGGGCTGCGGGGCCGGCGGCGCGGCGGATCGAGGGGGTAGAGATCAGCAACGAAGTAAGCGGGAAGGTAGCGAGGAAGGAAGGAAGGAGCACTCTCTCTCGCTCTCTGTTAAAAAAAGGGGAGGAGAGAGAGAGAGAGAGAGAGCGAGGGCGAAGGGGCAAAGGCGTTCAGAGATGCCCGCGAAAGAGATGGCGGGCAGCCCCTCGCGATGTGTCCGTCAGTCCGGCTATATATCACGTGTAAACGACTCGGGTATTAGCATATCTGTATCTGTCCGGTGGTTGTCCCTGCCAACTCTACCGGGGTGAACGTCTCCGCCGGCCGCCTCCACCTCCGGCCCGGGCCCACCGGGCCCCCTACCCGGAATCCACGTCCGTGTCCGCTTCAGATGGGCCGCGCAGATTCTGCCGAGCTCCGGCGACGAACCCACCGGCCGACGAAGCGGAGACGCGATGACGAAGACACGCGAAAACGCACACGGCACCGGGAGCGCTGGTACGCTGGTGCGCTGGTGCGCGCCCTCACTGCGCACCTACATACCAACACCGTGACGGAAAGGAAGAGATCCGGCGAGCCCCCGAGAGAGAGATAGCGGACCCGGGGGTTAGAGGCAGCATGCTCCGCTTCTCCAAACTTTAATTGGGAGCTTACACGACGTCCAGTACGTATTTATGTGAGGAAAGACACCCCTTCCAACTGCCCGGCTGGAGTTCCCTCCCTCTCGCGGAAGACAAAAGCTCGGCCCTCATTACGGCCAAGCGGATCGCCGGCCTTTTTGACGAATCCCTCCTCAATGCAGATGCTACACGCCGGTCCCAAGATCCTATCGGCTCCTACCTTGATTCTTAGTTCGGTGCGCAATGTAGTTTCACCATTCCAAGATGGTAATTAGTCTGGAATGATGAGGGTACTCTACGATGTAGCTGTCAATTAGGAGCGGGATAGTCGCTTACCGTTCGATGACATTCTCATCGGTGGCTGGCTGGCTGGCTGAGTGTAAGGGGGGGTGTGAAAGTTTTCCTGTCCGGTGTCAAGGGGACAGCAGGGAGGGCATCGGAGCATACGACTTTGGCAGCGCGTCTCCTCCGAAACGAATCACTCGAATGAGGGATACAAGTGGCGCAGGGAGAAAGGGGAAAGAGAGAGTGAGAGAGTGAGGCAGAAGTGAGGGGCGCGAGAAGGGAGAGTGTAAGGCCCGGTGGCCGGGCGGGATGTTGGCGGGGAGGCCGGACGGCCGTAATAGCCGCCGAATCATTTTGCCGGGGTATTTTTCAAAATGACTGGGCACCGGCGAAGAAGCGGTATGCCGTGTTCTCTCGCGATTCGTTGGGGCCTCCGCTGCTCCGAATTGCCCGCAGATGCGAGGAAAAGAACGGGAGGGCGAGCGAGCGAGCGAGTGACGAGGTTGAGAGTGGACAGAGGAAGGAGGAAGGAGGAAGAAGGAGAGGACCCGGTGCAGTGGGTCCTCCGCCGGTGATGGTGGTGAAGGTGGGCCTCACCAGAGGAAGACGGAAAGACAGAAAGGCCCACGAAAGCAGGCAGATACACCTTGAATGAGGGATGAGGCCCGGGGAGCTGTATGTAGCATAGGTTGCTCGCACTCGAACCGACAGGAACCGACTTGAGACGAGAGAGAGCGCGCTCGCTCGCGCACGCCTGCTCTGCCAAGAGTAGCAAGGAAGATCGAAGGAGATCGGGAGCAGACTGTTGGGAGGGAAAGAGAGGGATCCGGCTACTGCATGGGCCACCGGTAAGAAAGGAGCCCGGTAATTGCGTACGCCAACCGTTTCTACCGCGGGGATGAATATTTCGATCTCTCGCGGAGTCTCGGCCGCCCCTTTGAATTACCGGCAGCATGACTCGCTCACTCGCTCGCTCTCTCGCTCTCTTGGCCGCTCTCTCGCCCGATCGATGATCGCCGCTATCGAAGGAATTCACTCGCTCGCTCGTTCGTTTCGTGCAGTGTACACCCCGCCCGATTCTCCGAGGCCGTCAACACCCAGCTCTTTAAAACCCCCGACCAAAACTGGTATCGATGCCTCGGGCGCGACGATTCCAGTACCAATTGATCCGAGGAATTATTCAGTGGCTCTCTAGCGGAGAACTGCCACACGAGAGAGGCAGAGAGAGGGTGAGAGGGGGCGGGGAGAGAGAAAAAGGAGCAAGTCGGCTGAATTCAGGACGAAAAAATCACTCTTCTACCGCGAACTAGGATCTCCTTTGTCTCTGATTCGGCCTTGCCGAATTCAAGATGCGTCGTTCGTCTAGTCTCTAGTCGAACAGACGGTATAATTTCGGTAGGGTCTGTGTCATTTCGAAAATCCCAGCGAGCACGGTAACTCCCACTTTGGTACCATTCGCCGGCGCAAACCCTCGCGTTCTTCTCTACCTGAAGAATCTCTCCTCTCGCATTTCGATCCTCCCGCTCACCTCTGCCCGTACAGTTTGGCTTGGCGGTGGTGGTGGTGGTGGTGGTGGCCCGTGCTCATTATGGGGTAGGCGCCCACCGCGCGTGTCTCTCTTCCCGTTGAAAAAGCAAGCGGTCATTTGCCAAATATTCGGAGCATTGCGTTACCTCGCGTTCCGAGGCCTACAATCGGACTAAGTCCCCCCCTGAGGCCCCGCGCTAACCGCTCCCTATTCCCCCTACCTTCCAACTCCTCCGCGCTTGTATTCAACTCGAGGACTCGAAATCGCTCGCGAAGAATCTCCGAGTGTTGCTCGAGGTGTTTCTCCATCCTGGCCGGCAAGAAGACCAAATCTAGACGGGGACTATTGAGTGGAAAAAAGACCTTGCCCGTCCTGGCGTGGTAAAAATAAAAGAAATTCGAGATACCAGGTCTCGGAGTAGCTTGCGGAATCCTTGCGCAGTGCGTGAGTTGCTCGAACGAACGCTATGGCTCGCTCCCCCTAGGAACGTAGGCGTCTCGAGAGCACCGGCACGGCTCGGCTCGGCCCGGCCTGGCCTGGCCCGGCCTAGCTACTGCCACCGCATTCTCCTCGGGTAATTGCGAAGGACTCCGCTAAACATGCAACGACATCCTCGAACACGCGATCTGTCTTGAGAGTCTCTGTCCCTCTTTCTGCTTACCCCAGTAGCCCGCTCTCTTGCTACGGCTGATCGTTGAAATGAGCTGAAAGCTGGAGCAGCCACGGCTAAAGGGGGCGCCCTACCTTATACTTTAAACATATACTCTTCCGACAATCGTCTGCACGCACATGCAACCAGCAGACTACTACCGCCGCCGCCACCGCCACCGCGCCGTTGCACTGCATGCACGTACACACGTCGGGGAACAAGTTGCGAGTTGCGAGTTGCGAGTTGCGTAGGGAGTTGCTGGAGGATTCTTTGTTAATCGAACTAAAGGGGCCTGTGCTGTACTCTGGCCTCTTGTTCGCTGGGATATGCAAGAGACTACACTGATGGGAATAAGAAGGAGAGAGAGAGAGAAAGTCAGCGAAGAACTAGACAGTACGAGAAGTCATCGTGTACTTCATAGGCAGGAAGGACCGTCCGTTGTGCAGTAATGCGCTTGGCTGAAAGACGCAACGCGTCCCGGGGCTCTGGGATATGGTGGACTAGCACATTTAATATTCTCATTACCGATTCCGCGATTCCCGTAGTGGCCGTAGTGGCGAATGTTAATAAGTCCCATAGAGAAAGCAGCCAACATAATCGGCCTCCTGGGACTACAAGGCGAGCGTTAGTTTCTCTCTCTATGTTAACTGAAAATTATTCAACGCTCTGTCCCCACCAGCCGTTTCGCCATAGCCCTCGAGGTGATGGGGCCCTGGCTCGCTCTCCGCTCTTCCTAGCGCGTCGGGGACTC
Organism: Ectemnius continuus; assembly: GCA_910591665.1. Classification (NCBI taxonomy): domain Eukaryota; kingdom Metazoa; phylum Arthropoda; class Insecta; order Hymenoptera; family Crabronidae; genus Ectemnius; species Ectemnius continuus. The sequence continues at coordinate 19,569,351 of OU342859.1, read as the reverse complement.
CAGGCCCCAAGCAGCCCCAATCACCTCTTGCTCGCTCGCTCGCTCGCTCCCTATGACAAGCGGAACGTTAAGCACTTTTTCGATTATCCCGATGAAGAGGCGTGGTTTACGGGCCGCTCGCGACTTCGGCCCACTATCCTTCTCTTATGTAACATACTCAAAACTCCGCCCAACACTATCTCGGACACGCTTGTCACTTTCTTCGTGAAAAGCTCGGACAACGCTTGCGTACCCTTCCTATGTTTTGCTCGACTGTTCGGTTAACGAGCAGCTACCCGACGAAACAGGTCCCATAAAGGATATTCGAGAATCGGAGGAGTAACATCGGTGGGCCCATGACTTCAAAATCAATGAATACGTAAGAGCCCCGGGGGGGATGCATCCATTGTCACGCGACTTATCCACGCTACATTTTCTGAAGTGTATATCGGATGTGGGTCCGACGCAGTGGCCAGAGTACTCACGGTGCTCTGCGAGGGAGTGGCTGAAGGATGCCGGGTTCTTATTACCGCGCGGTCGTTCGCCGTCCAATTAGAGCCGTCTAATTGGGGCTTCGCGGAGGCGCGGGGATGACGGAAGTGCCGATAAGGCTGGGTGCGAGCCGTCACAGCGCAACCGCTTGCCGAAAGAACGAGTTGGGTCCGCTCAGAGTGAGAGAGGGAAGGAGAGAGGGACGAAGCGGGGCCCTTTCGGCCCAAAAGGAGAGGACGAAGCGTGAAGAGGGTGGGTGTGGGGGGATCAGTTAGAAGGAGAGAGACTTTCCTTCGGCACACAGTCGAATCGTGTGCGTATACACGAGTGACGTATCCGAACGTATGCGGCCCTCACAGAGCGAACTGAGGCGCGAATATAAATCACAGCGCGTTATACCTGGGAGCGTGCGGCAGCAACGCGAGCGTTGCACGCATCCACCGCGCATATCTGCCCCCTTCCTACATGTAAACGCAACCTCCCTTCCTTCCCCTCTCCTCGATTCGGATCCCCTCAGCTGCTTGCCAAGTCTCCTTGTCAGTTTGGCTTTTATTTTTCTCCCTCCGCGCCGCGCCGCGCCGCGCCGCGCGCCGCTTTCCTCTCGCACTTATTCCTCATGATCTGGGATTAGCTGGGATCTTGGGTCGCTCTCCCTAGCACGCATTCGGCCAATCTCACTTTCGGACTGACTGGCCCATTCCTATGCTGCAACTATCTACTCCGAGGAGAAAGTATGACACTGACTCGCCTATGTGAAATCTCGACTATGCACGCGTGCAGGCACGGTACAGGTTCACCAGGCGTGCAGCCTCTGGTAGCCAAGTGATCTCTCGGCACCTAGATAAATAGTACCAGCCCCACCCTTCGTCCCATTGTGTAGAGCCGAGGTCGCTTAAACACTGTGATTACTAGAGTCGCGCCGAGTAAGCGGCAGTCCCTATCAAACTAAATGACTCAATGAGTCCAGTCATAAAGCGGGTGAGGTGCTCCAGCCAATTTCCAAGCTAGGGGCTTTTCTCTCATTCTTTCTAAGAATGGTCGATGCTATCCTCGTGTCCCACATATGCATAAGGAGCGGTCTGGCCAATGTACTCTCTATACGTATGTGGCCGTACATGCATTAACCATAGAGGCGCGCCGCGCCGTCCACCCATAAACCTTGGAGAGGGTCGCAATAATTCGCGCCGATTGCTAATGCAGTCAACGGGACGCGCGAGCGCTCCGAGATATCCTGTATGAATGCAAAGGGCGATCTCGGTGTTCCCATTGTGTGGTTGGTACAAGTGTGTATGTGCGGGCAAGGTCCCGGCGCTCGTTAATCGCACTCTCGAAACAGAGATCTGGCTATGGCGGCGGCGGCGGCGGCGGCGGCACAGTGCTAAAGGAAAAGAATCGATTCCGGGTGCTCGGCTTGCGGGAATGCGGAAAAAATGGGGCCACGCGTGGACTCACACACTGGGTTGGCGTGGCCTGCAGCCGGCAGCCGGCAGCCGACAGAGCATGGATTACGCGATCGCACGCTTGATGTATGCCACCAAGCAGCCACGTAGGCCGGCCTAGCTCTTTCTCTCTCTCTATGTATTCGGTTTTACCTGCCTCGCCGTAAACCCCCGTCCTCCATCGAACACCTGTCCGCCTAGGTAATCCTGCTCGCTGGCCACAGCGAATCAGAGCACATCGGTCTATCGCTCGCGCGCGCGCGCACACAATTCTTTACCCTCACAAAGCCGACCTTGCTCTCACCCCTCCTACTACAAAATACTAGTTCTCCACCTAGCTTTGCGATGTGCGCCACAAGGAAATTCAAGACTTTCTGTCACTTATCATTCACTTTGCGATCATTAATTACTCTTGTAGAAATCGCTACCGACGTGTTCATTGGCAATAGCGTTCCGCTTTCCAATGTCGTTCCCCGTTGCGTTCTCTGCCATTTCATCTCTGTCTATTTTCCTGCGGGCGACTGTTTAGAAAGCGAGCGAATAGGAGTGCTTTTCTCTGGTGCGGCTGCTTCTCGAAAACTAGTGGACAAGCGTGCGCCAAGTTGAAGGGGGTTGGCGGGGGATGCGGAAGGATAAAGTGAGCAGTATAGACGAAAAGAGTGGACTAACCAGAGAACTGTGGAGCTCGTGGAAAAGGAAGGAGTGGGAGAGAGAGAGAGGGAGTGGAAGAAAAGGGGATAGAGGGCCACGCGGAGTCTGTAGTTACCTCTGCATTCCGGTTTACCAAGAACCTATGCACCTGAGATGCATAACTCCCTCCCTCTTGCCTCTTTCCTCTCTATCGTTCTCGAGCGGAGTGGAGCGGTGGTAGTACGTTCGAGAGGTATAAGGCGAGCGAGACTGACCATTTCCACGATGTGTTTAGGAATATTTATAGCCCTGCCGTTGCGCAAAATCATTCCGCATCGAGCACAATTATCCCCGATATTTATCGCTATTATCGCCACCGAGCGAAGGCCTGAACCGCGCCCCTTTCCGTGTCTCGTCGGAGAACAATCCGCTTCCTCGGGCCTTAACTAGCAATCAATCTTGAATTTTTGGCTGTTCTCCATCTTTCTGCTAGCTGCCCCTAGAAACTTCTGATCGGAGGCCGCGCAGTTCAGTTTAGATTGCGGCACGCAGAATTCTCCTTGCCGGATGATATTTTCCTACATCCTTTCCCGTGGGGTGATTCCCCTGACCGATAGATGCGCCAGCGAGCGCGCTCCTCCTCGCAGGGCAGAGGATTGCGCTGCGGCTACAAGCCGATCCTATCAGTAATTGCGCGGAGCGATCTCCCCGGCTTAAACAGTCCTCGTGACTCACTCATAACCGCGGTATCTTGGGATTTCTATTATTATACGGCGCGTTTCGAGTGCGGCCCTTCGACCACCTGCGCCTCTACTATAGGGAGGGCTGCGAGTCCGGGACGACGATATAATTGGGATCGAGAAATCATAGATATTTCGGTCGAGCATCGGCCCAACTCGCTTTCTTGATCCGTACAACCGATACTAGCCTGTGATTCCGATGTTTGAAACGTCTATAGAAATATCCTTGAAAGGATTTCTCGGTGGAAGTTTCGGCACGGCTAGGATAAGCACTGGGATTTTGAAGAATGCTGAATGAACTAGAGTGGGGTTGGCGCGGCTTGATCCTGTCGGGCGGTGACGGCTGCGAATGGTAGGCGAGAGGAGCCAGCAGGCTCGTTCTCCCGGAAAAGGGATGCTGCGCGGAGCTGAGGAGCTGGAGCGTGATTTCTGGGACGATAGAGGCGAGCGCATGTCCCCGCGGACGGGACGAACGTGCAGTGCGCGGGGCTCGCGACGCGATCCTATCGGTAATTGCAACCGGCTGTACCACGGCGGGAGTACAAGACCGCGAAAACAGGAGAGAAAGGAAGAACTCGCGGCAAGAGAGAAAGAGAGATCCCGGCTGTCGGCGTGAGCCGATGAAAAGGGACATTTTTCCAGCGGCGCAGACTCCAGATCCGATTATCGTATTCCGATCGGGAGGCCGGAAAGAATGTTCTCGCCCGTGACTGCTGAAAAGGAGGACACTTGAGACCAGATGTTTTTCAGGGCGGAGGAGAGTGACTGAGATAGAAGGATGAAGGTGAACACGAAGGTGGGAGGTAGCGATCGGGCGGCAGAGCGGGAGCGGGAGCGAGAGGGAGAGGGAGAGGGAGAGGGCGAGCGAAACGGGGCTTGTTGTAACGTAATAGTCACAGGTGCAGTTTGACATGGCAAACTGGTATGCTGATGCAATTAGTAGAGCCTGCATCTATCCGGTCCCTCTACGCCTATAACCGCCGAGAGCGGTAATACTCGCTGGCATAACGATAGAGGAATGGAGAGCCGGCCGAGTTCGCTGCCAGGAGAGAATGAGAGTATTCTTAGAGACGCGGTGAGTGCGCGCGGGCGCGAGAGAGCAGGAGCGCCGAAGAGCAGTGGAAAGGAGAGAGAGAGTGTGTGTGAGTGGGAGCGGGAGAAGTGGAGGTACGGGGTGAACGTGTGCTGTTTATTAATGTGTGCCAACGAAGCGTGTCTGTCATGTAGGTTGCTAGGTAGGTTGGTAGGTGAGAGCAGCCAAGCCGATCGAGAGAGGCTGCGCCCGCCGATCTTGCTTGTAGAATTGCTGGTGCACCTCGGTTCCTGGCGTTGCTGCTGTTCCTCTTATGTCGATGTGTACCTCGCTCCGAGCACTCCTACCCGCCGCCGCCACCCGAGAGAAACAGAGAGAGAGCAGAGAGGGAGAGAGAAGGAGGCGAGTGTGCGTGCACGCCGATCGGATTCGCTTTAATTAGAGCAAGTTCGTGTTTACACAAAGGTACGGCGAGTCGAGGGCCCAGAAAAATGCATAGGCGCGACCGCATTCAACCTGCCAGCACCACGCTGTACTTTATTCGAATCGAGCCGCTCCTTCTCCCTCCTCTCCTTGCTCTCCTGGTTGCGCGCCCCGTCCCCTCTTTCTCCCTAATTATTCTCGATATTCAAGTTCGTATATTATGCGCCCCACTGCTTTTCACCGCTGTTGGCCCTGTCTGGCTGTTGACTCCGGCGAGAATGAGAGTGGATGCCGCGGACGTAAAGAAGTCATTAATCGAGCCAGTCGGAAGACTCGGCTGCTGACACTGCTGGCCTTTATGCGAATTTGTTAAGGAGAGGAGTCGCGATCAGCTTGATGAATCGCTATCATGGGCGGAGGGTTAATCGAACGATTAACGGTACACCGCGTACGACCTACGACACATTCGATGATCAATTGGTCAATCGGCATGGCCTCTGATGCACGGTTAATCGGCCGTTCCGCAGACTAACTTCACCCACGGCAAGCACGCGCGCGAGCGCGCACAATGAAAGAAAAAGATCGTTTAACGGCTCTTGGCTGGCATGTACTTGTCGACGATCCGACAACAAGGTCGCCCGGTGACTGGCGAAATCGGAATCGCGCGCTTGCACCTTCCTATACAACTGGAGCCACTCTCTCAGCCACTCTCTCAGCCACTGTCGGCTTATCCTCCTCCAGACACTTCTCCAACTCGGACTTTCCTCACATTTTTCCCTCATATTCCACAAATATGACTAGCATTTCTTTCTCGCGTGATCTCTCGAGTCTTTTTCGAATGGTCGACGGTGCTGTGGTGGAATGGGTTGTCGTGTGTGGTTCCGGTTATAGAATGACTTTCCACGCGATCCTCAACCCATCTATTTTTCCTCGATGCGTGCGTGAAGCGGCTCCGAGTGCAATTCGATCTTTTATCGAGGACGATGCCGTGACGAATCGTAACTTGTTTCGAGCCGCTACGCTGGTTTGCTCGATCCTCCCGCGATCTGAGCAACCGCTCGAAGGTCGCCTCTCATTCTTCTAATGATAATCTTCCTTTCATCTCGAATTTTGCGCCCTCACTAGCCGCTGGATTACTCTCTTTAATTGTTCACGTATACATGGCGATGGAAACCGAAGTGAACCGACCAGCCGATTTTTCCTTGGACACACCGGTTCTTGGTGTTCTCTGGGTAAAGGGAAGAGTAAGGGACAGAGCGGTGGGTGCGATTCCGCGAGTGATAAGAGGGGAAGGGAAGCCTAACTGGCGCGTCTAGGACGTAAACTGGTCGGAAGAGGTTGAATGTTCATGAGAGGAATCAATTTAAAAGGCGGAGAAGGCGATGGCTTGGTGGCTGGGCGAGCGATTGGGATTTACGCGCACTTCCTCGTCAAATGCTCATGGCTGGTGAGATTGCTTTTAATTGCTAGGCATAGCCCGTTCGCCGGCGGACGCGTGGAATGAGGGTGCGCGTAAAGTGTGCCGCGTGTATCACGGGATGCCTGCTCTTCCGATTGCCGGCTAGGAGAGAGAGGAGGACTACCCAAGTCGTAAATGCGCCGATAGAATAATTAGCGGGGCTCGCGGCCGAGGGCTTTCCAAGCGAGATAACAATTACGGCGGAAAATCTGCCTGGCTAGTTTTCATCCTGGCGGGAGAGCGCGCGCCAGCTAGCTAGCTAGCTAAGCATAGCCGAGATTACCAGCTCGCCGCTGGTTTTAATGGGCCGCGAGCATTAGCGCAGTCTACTTATCTCCCCATAAAGACACCGGACACTACGTCACTCCTGGCAATTTTATCGTCCCTCGAAGCGATCGGCTGCACAGTCGCACCAGCAGCCGCGCTCCATTCCTCGCACGTCCAGAGCACGTCCAGAGCACCTCTGCTAATCAAGCTGGACCAACTTCTAGCAGATGATGCTCGCGGCCCCTCTCATCGACACATTACCGGTTCTTCTTAAGCCCCGGCCGTCATTTAACGCTATTTTTCACAATCGGCCAGACATGCAAACAAGCTGGATGCGAGCAGCCAGTTGCTCATGTTGACTTTTAGCCTCCATCAGGCGTCTCTCGCGTCAAGTTTCCAGTTTCGTCTACGCTCGAAAGCTAATTATCATCGATCATTCTTGCGCCGATTCTTTCCTAGGGTGAAAAGTGTGGAGGGAGCGGGAGCGGGAGTGGGAGTGGGAGTGGGGAGGATGGCCGTCGGGGGCTGGCTTTGCAGGCGAAATCTCGCGAGGGGCAATCGATCAATCGGTTCTCCTAGGCGTTGCGGGGTTATTACATGAAAAATACTTGGAGCTCCGATGGCTGCTCGCCGCGGGAGGGTACGGACCCCCAGCGTACTCTCTCCCGGCAGAGAGATTCTCTCTTTCCTCCTGGCGCTCTTATCCATGCCTTTTCTCGTTCGTTCAACCTCCCTTGCCATCAGCAATCCCCATCTATCTCTCGGTTCACCTCACGGGATCCTTCTAGCCCGGGTTGGTTGGCTGGCTGGCTGGCTCGCAGACTGGCTCCTCTCTATAGGTACCTTGGCCCTCGGGGGCTTGTGCTTTCCTCGTCGTCTCTTTTCTCGGCTTCCTTGACCTCATCCTCGAAGGTACTCGCTCTCAGAGAGCATTGATTGCTCCCTTTGCTAGAGCGACCTTCTCCTTCACGCATCCGTCGCTGCTCCCCAGTATCGTTTTCCCTTGGTCACTGCGGTTTCCAGCTTTCCACCGTGCTATTCGCTCTCACTCTTGTCTTTTCCTCCTCCGCCTACCAGAGGACAACGTCCCCTCCCGGCATTTTCCTCCTGGACTCGTCTTTTTCCTTTTATCAGGAGGTTGGATTTTTCATCGTCCATCCGCCTGGATTTTCTGCCGACGTGGAGTGATGAGGCTGGCAGGCTGGCAGCCAGGCCGGCAGGTAACCGCGTGCGAAGCAGGAGGCCGCGCCGCGCCGGAAAGCACCAGTGATAGAGGGTGATTTATCGGTCGGTCGGCATTTTTATCGCCGCTCGTTTAACGTTGCTGTTATACGATGTGCGGTTCCGCCGCATGATGCGTGTGCTCGCGCGCTCGCGCTAGCTACAACTCCTGCTAACATCCCCCCCAACCCACCCCACCTATATCCAGCCTAAAGTAGCCAAGATTGATTGGAAATTGCTCGAGTGACGCTCGTCGCCATCTTCTTAACCCTCTAATAGGATCCTGCGCGTACAGCAGCAACACTTTATCCCAATTGATTCCTTAAAGATCGACTGCAGGTGGATTGCATGAGACTAGCAAATTCCAGCAAAGTGTTTCACATATCAGGCAGGTCTCACGCAGGTCCGTGGTCACTGATAAATTTCGCTGGAGAAGATGCGCGCGCGCGCGTGTGATAGGATCGTAAATTTGCGGCGAGGCGAACGTGGATTCAAAGTAGGCGCATTACGTATGCGGCTGCGCCTATGCCGTAACTCACGGCTATTGTTATTATCGGTGCTCACGATCGGCCATTAACGCTGTCGAGTGCTCCCGGTCACAATGTCGTCGTCGTCGTCGCCGTCTTCGCCGTCCTCGTAAGTACAGGTCCTCGCCTATAGAACCATAATGTGTACGCTTCGTATGACGTATTACCGGAGCGAAGCGCCAATCCGCTGTATCTGGCATGCGCCTCATTAACACCGAGTCGTGTGTCGCTTCCCAAGGTACAATATACCCCCATTGTCTTAATAACGCAAAAACTCCTCGCGCAGAACGGCACTTGACATCGGAGTACTTCGCACCTGCAACGCTCATTATAAACTTAGCTGCTTCCTAAGTACGCTGAGATCCTTTAATAGTTAATTCGCTTCCCAGCTATTGGACAATAAATGAACGAATCCTTAACGAATCGATATCGTTAGGAATGAGAATGTCATTCATCAGATCTTCTATCGTATCTTCTCTGGAACGAAGCGTTTCAGCTTGTAGTGAAGCGAGCATTAGTGTTGCACGATCGAGTCCTTTGCTAGAAGACTAGTTAACAGATAAAGCAGAGCGAAGCGAGGACGAGGAGGTGCATTCGGTCGCAACGTAGCGTGTAAGCGGCCGTTTAGCGGCTGCTTAGCGATCCGATTCCGGCGATTAGAGGAAAAACCTTGCGTAAAGCCGCGTTTGTTTCGCACCGGTAGCCATGCACGGCCGCCAGGCCACATTATACCTCTCGCCAAGCCGTTTCTGCGCACACGGTGCGTGCACGCCTAGATACTTGCATAGCTCTATGCTCTACGCTCTATGCTCTACGCTCTACGCTCTGCCCTACAGCCGGGTAAATACGGTATCGGCGAATTCAGGCCGCGCTTCACCAGTGGGCAGAGCTATGCCGGCCTAATGTCTACTTACACCACAGCGAGAAAACGCCTTTCCGCCCTCTTCATTTCCCAGCTATCTCAATATTCTAGGCCGTTACGAAACTAGTCTCCTTTTATAATCAGTAGAATCTCGAGCAATTACTGACACCCTTTCATATTCTGGTCAAATGAACGTTCATGTTTCGAAGCACTTGACAAGTATTTGAAGGGTTGTCGGAAGTACCAATAGACTTTCATTGGCCTGTCAGCAGCTTCGTCAAAGGAGCAAGCAAGGCAACCACGTGTTCGCGTTTAAGTGAAGGTGTAGGGTGGGGGCGAAGAGGATGGAAGAGTTGGCGCTACTTGGACGGTGGACAAGCAAAGAGGAGAGTTTCCGCGATGCAAGTCGAATCCTTCATTAGGGCCGTCGCTACCGATGGCAATGGCAACAGGAACGGCAACGGCAACGGCAACGGCAACGGCAACGGTGGCTGTGGCGGCGGCGGTGGCGGCTGCAGGGAGCAGAGTGATGTGCGTGCACGCAAGCGGGACGACCGACAAAAAGCATACGGTGCACCCGTGCAAAGTGTTTCGCCGCCGCGGGCCACGCGGCGATTCCAGATTCCCGACACCACTTATCTCCGAGCCGTGCACTGCTCTTGCTCACTCGCCCGCCCACCCCTTCCCTCCTCTTCCCTCCATACACACGTACGTAGCTGCGCTGCCTCTCTCTCTCTCTCTGCTTTCCACTTGGCCGGAGAGTGCGCGAGCGGAGTGCCGAGAGCAGCAGATGAGAGGCGCCGATAAAAACCCATGAAATATGTGGACTATCTTTTATAAGCGCGCGCCACCCGATCGCCGATCAAGTTATTAATAAACGCGCGTTTGGCTACTGTGCGCGCACCGCGAAAAATCGGGTCCTCTTCCACCACGTAGAAGTCAGCCCTTCCTCACTCACTCCCCCCCTTCCTCCCCGCAGCCCCCTCAATTGAAAGATCAACGATACCCTTATTACAGCCGAGCCACTCACCTTCTTTCGACCAAGTGCGCGCTTCTCCACCTCATAAATCAGAGCTATTTCACCCGTAGAAAATAGTCTTCATTACCATTTACTCTCCATCTCGATCTCTCTTTCTTTCCGGCCTTGTCGTTGGCATGCGCGATCAAGAATCCCTGGAATCTCGTTGCAATATTAATGCTCTAAGCCCGACACTTGCGCCCCACAACCGAGCAATCGGCAAGCACAGATGGCCAGGCCAGACTTCCGAGAATATAAATGAGAATTAATCCAGACTAGGTTGCAATCAGGCCTCTTTGGATCGGCTAATAAACCATATTTTACGTAGTCGTGCGAGCCACTGGCGTTGCTTGGCTAGTCAGGTAGTTCTCCCCTCTCTTGGGTCGTTTATATATCAGGGTAAAAAGTGGCAAGCATGCACACGTGCGAGCAGCGGCCACACCAGCAGGAAGGAATGGGCGATGTGGGAAGAGCGAGAGAGGGAAGGAGAGGCTGTTTAAATGGCCAGGGGCGATTCGGAGATTCGAGATTCTCGTCATCGTCCGTCACTTTTGGGTGGTATTTGGAGGAGGGGTCGCGGTAGTCACGAATAGGGGAAGGATGGTGCGCGAATCAATCGCGTGATACTTGTAGGGCAGTTGGAGCTAGTTGGAGAGAGTTCATGAATGCGACGGCTCGAGGATTGGGGCAGTCGGCGGCAGTTTGTTCAGTTCGCGCTATTAGGGGCCCGGTTTGACGGGGTGATGAGGATGAGGACGGAGGGGGTCCATCAGCGCGGGTGCATCTCCTCGGGATGAGAGTTCCCCCGGGAGAAAATAATTTGCGGGTATTCGGGGCCTGTGCTGCGATGGCTGCGGTCGATCTCTCTGGATCCAGGGAAGAGGAAGAGCTCAGCCAAAAGGATTCTCCTTCTCTCTGTTTCTCGCCGGGGGAGGAAGGAGCGAGAGGAGCCGGAGGTGCTCGCGAGGATATATATTGTGGTCGGTGTCCGTAGATGAGAGAAGACGCCGAGATGAAGACGGGGCGGCCGACGCGGACGACGCGGACGAAGACGAAGCGGTGAACGTTCGTCGAGGCCTCGACCCCGGGCTTTATTAACTCTGGGTAACGTTATCCTCCGCTTACCCCGCGGGAACACTAGCCCAATCCAACAGGCAGTTACGCGTGCGGACCGTGACATTTTTGCCGGAGAAATTTGTCCCGACTTGGGAGAGGGAGAGGGAGAGAAGCTGGTGTATCTTCTCTGGCTGTGGCGATAGTGATCGGGGCAGCAGCAGCAGGAGCAGGAGCAGCAGCAGGAGCAGGAGCAGGAGCAGGGCGAGCGTATCCCGCGTGCTAATAGAGTCACGAGGCTTACGGTGCTTGGTCCCAAGAGGCAAACGAGGGTATTGTCCAAGTAAAAGCACGCTCACCTCGGTCTTTTGTCTATTTTTTCTATATTTTGAGTGGGCCTGCTGGTTGTAGCAGGTCCTATCTCTAGAATGTTGCTTGGGCGCAGCGTAACAGGAAGTATGCTGTATCCCGAAATCTTGAGGCTCACAAAGTGTCTCGCCCCACGGGCGAGAGGGATATCTCTCGCAGGTCCCGTTAACGTTCTCTCTTCGGGGGAGATAGGATCGTTGCCCTTTCTTTCCCTCCGTTCCTTCTTTCTTTCGAGCGATCGCGAGCCTCCTCTACTTGGATTTCCGGGCACGAACCGCTCGGTTACACGAGGGCCCGCCACGAATTATTAACTGCGTCCGTCCGTCAGAGCGGCTGGCTGGCTGGCTGCCTCCGTGCATCCTCCGCGAGTTCGTCCTTAGCGAGGGCATGATGGAGCAGATATCCTGGCTAAGTCGGCGCGCCATAACTCAGGAATCTGCTACGCGATCGCCTTCCATCCACGTGCCGATACACTCACTTACAATAACAATAATGCGAGTCTCTTCCAACCGCGGAAATGTAATGGAAGCATTATTCGCGCCAATTTTGCGTTGGATGAGAGCGGCTGAGAAAAATTCTTTACAACTTCCTGGCGATCGACTATCAGGAAGGGGTAATATTTTCTATGCGCCAGTCATATCAGGATGTCTGGCTGGGTAACCGTGGGATTTTGCGTTATTACGCGACTGGCAGTGCATTTAGATACTCCTCGTCTCTCGTCGCCACTTGTGGCGTACAGTCACTCCGCTAGATATACGCAGCGAGCAGCCTCGTATATCCACATTTCTCCGTCTCCCATCCCCTCCCGGACATTTCTCTCCCGAGGAAAGAGGCACGCGGACCGCGGCATTCACATGCAAACGCAGTAAATAGTCGCGGTCGTACGAGCAGCACGCCAAGGGAATAATAGCATCAGCAGCGTAGATGGTAGCGGAAAAGGGGATCTTCTGCCCTCTCCTGGCAGCCTCTACTTCGTGTTGTTTACTGATACATGCAAGAAACGCATTCCAGCATAAAGCGCACGCTATACCTACGAGGGCCGCAGATAATTATCTGTACGCCCGAGGACTTCTCGCACCGATCTCTGTCGCATGACAGATTCTGACGGCTCTTCGCCCCTGACAGAAACCTCGTCAAATTCCCTGATGGGCAGATGACTCGCTCGAATTTGAATCTGAACTACTTTCGCTGTCAGCGGTTGCCAGTGAGCGCGTAAATCTCGGAGCGCACGGCCAGTTTGGTTCGAGCGGCGTAAAGCGAGCAGCTTGTTTCTCGGGCCCCTAACAAACCGCGCTCTCGCCTCGTCTAGAGGTACCAACAGGCGTATGTCTTCAGTGGCAGCTCGACACGAAGAAAGTTTAGCGGTACATATCTCCTTTCTTCGGTTTGTTCGCTAGAAGCGGGAGAGGAGAGCGCTCTCGAGCTCGTTACGGGAGTCCGTGTTCCTCTTTAGGTATTCACGGCCGTGTCGCTCCGAGAGGAGAGACGTGTGTTCGAGATACGTGTGTTCCCGAGGTGGAGGAGGAGGAGGAGGAGGAGGAGGCGCGCGCGTGTGTGTGTTCTGGCATTGCCGTGAGCCACCGCCACCCTGGCCGGCCTGCTGGTGGCGTAGGCGCTCGCCTCTTTGCGTGCCACGGGGCGACAAGCCTTGACGAGGACATGCCGCACGCTGCAAAAGATCTCACTGCCACTGCTGCCGGCTCGTCTTCCTTCCCGTTCCCGTTCCCGTTCCCGTTCGCCTTCTCCTCCTCTCGAGTACGGCTGAGTGCGCACTCTGCACTCGCACGGATTCCCCCCGCAGGGAAAGTCGGTCCCGGCACCTTCAATCGGTCTTGCCCATTCCGAGAAAATTGTTACCAATCCCTCCTCGCCAACATTTCCCAGAAGTCACCGCCACTTCTTCTCGATCACTTCCATCTCATCGGCTGGGGAGTGGGACTTAATTGTTCTTGAGTCAGCCTATCCCTACCGAGCTTCGCTCAACTATGCGCGCACCTTTCGTAAAGAGGTACTCGAGTGACATTTTTCTCCGTCACGAAGTGACGATGTCACGGCATCGCGGCATTGCAACCATCCTAGGATCTATGGTTAGAGTCACCACGGTCAGAGGAACATCCTTCTTCCAATCAGGTCTTTGTGAAATAAGAGGAGAGAGGGTCCGGAGATGGTTGGGCAGGAGAGCGCATAGGGCAGGAATGAAGGAAGCATAAACGATCTATTCATCGATGGCGTAATGGAGCGAGGTCGTGGCATAACCGCGTCATATAACGCGTTTTACCCCCCGCGGAAAGCGAAACGCCTCTCTTGTGTCCCAGAGAACGCCGCGTCATTCCACTCCCGCTCTTTCCTCCGTCCCACCGACCCTCCCAACCCTCTACCTCATTCCCTCACTCCCTCCACCAATGCATATTTCCCTTTACTCCGACGCGCTCTAGCCTACGATAATAGATCCCTGACCTCTTTCCCGTCGCCCTTCGTCTGACCCGCCACTCATTTCCTCCCTCGCCTCTTCCCGCCCGCCTAGAGGTACTTACTAGGTACTACACACCACACAGCACAGCGCCGTGCAACGGTACCATCCCCCTTTGCCCGTCCGTGCGACGGGAATGCGGCTCTGGTCGTTTCTGCAAAATGCCGCTAATACTCGTGTCGGGTCATTGACGGTGCCGAGGATCGATTTACGCCGGGCATCGTAGGAATTGATTATCACTTGGTCAATTTCATGCGCGCAAATAATCGCTATTCCATTTGAGCCGAGCGAGGAGAGCGGGGAATTTCTGAGAGGGCAGTTTCCTCGGGCGGCACAGTACGCTCGAGATAAAGAGGAGCAGATGCGGAGACTGGTCAAGGGTGTATGTGGTAGCTTTCAATTAGAGTTGCCTGGGACAAATTGCGTCGGTTGCGCGGCGAAGAGGTCCAAAGGTTCCGACCGGCTTCATCCCAGCTGGCAGAGACGCGCCGAGAGAAATCCCTCGCTCTATCGCTTTGCCACCGCGCGGTACCACTTTATTGCCGCATCGATTATGCCGATATTACGAGAGACTGACTCCACGTGATAACGTTCCCGGTATCTCCGCATGTCTGGCACACACCACTCTCCCTCCTTCTCTTTCCCTCTCACTTATCTCGCTCCGCTAACGATTTAATACCAGTCGAGATACATTGTCGAGAGCTCTTGGTGCCGAGCGGGCCTATTAAGTCTCATTCACATTCACTCTCGCACACTCACCGCCATTAGCTGACCGTGAGCTCTAGTGTGAACATCCATTTATGCACCGAGCACAGAATTCCAAAGCGAGACTCGCACGTATAAATGTAGAAGCGAATGTTTCACTGTTTGCCCCGACAGCTATAATGCGTATATATCGCCGTTGCATTCGTTGAAACGGTCTGCACTGCCTCTCACTCTCACTCTCTCTCCTTTTTCTCCTGCTCTTCGGAGATCTCCGGGAATAATCTCGAGATCGGTCCAAGGACGAGTCTCGTTCGGTCACCTATCCAGCGTCGCGAGTCCCAAATTCCAAATCGAGTTATCTCGCGAAAATCGAAGAGAGGGCGAATTGAATTATTGCACGGGAGCTCAGAAATCGAAAGGTTTTATGGGAATATATTTCGAATCAATTATAGCGAGATATGTAATGAAGCGGCTCTTAAGCAGATTTATTCGGACGAGTCTGGGCGCATCCAACAAATTAATTGGTAGAACCTGTCGCCCGGGAGACTCTCTCTAAAAAGGAGAAAAATGTAGGGGGGAAAGGGGAGGCAAACCGGTGAAGAGAAATAGCCTGCGATCATTCTCATTGAGAATTATCCCGAGCAGACGGGTGGATCGTATGATATCGAAGCGAAGTGTAGCCATTACGTGGCTACGTGGCCTATAAGCAATGGGGATGAGAATTACGGCGTGTGCCTTGCTCAGCGAGATGCTGCTCTACCATGGATACCGCACCGGATCAGCGGGTTGTCCGCTTGTAACTCGAGGTAATTAGAATCAGAAGTACCCTGGAGTCGTTCCCCGTTGCTCTCGGGCTTTCCTTACTCCCTCGTCCTCCTTTCTCCCTGCATCCCACCTTCTCCCGCTCCTCCTTCGCTCCCTCACTCTCCCCCGCCCCTCGAGCAACCTTCGCTCCTCACCGTGCTCCTCGTGTACGCTGTCAGCCGCGCCGCATGCGGTGCGTTTGCATATACACGCGCACGTGCGTAAGCTATGCGAGCGCGGCTCACTATGCCTAGACGTGGAACACCGTCTACTTTGCCGTCTGGTGACTCCGCCTTCCAATTCCACTGCGACCAAGAGCGACTGCGTCCTCTCCTCCTCAAAGAGGCCCATCCCTTTCAACTCTAGTCTCTCGATGTCCAATTATATCGAGCCTATCTTCCTTACTGCTCCCTAGATCCTCCGAGTGGCAGGATTTAATTTTCTCACATGGTTACATCCTCCCATTTATTGGCACAATCGTCCCAGAGATTTCCAGTGGTTCTCGTTAGTTGTTTTCTGGATGCACTGAGCATTCGTTCAATGACAAGTGATTTCCACGAAACATTAACCGGTGGGAGAGAAAGGCGACGAAACAGGTAGCTTCCGAGTGGCGCGAAAGAGAGCGGAGTGCAAGAGGCGGAGGGAGAAAGAGGGAGAGGGAGAGATAGTGGTCGGAGGAGGTGCGGTCCAGTAGCGTCCGGATAGAGGCGCAAAAAGGTCTAAAAGCTGCTGCGACTCACGTGACCGGCTGGCTGAATTAATTAACGGCGGTCCTGGCGAAAGCGAAGGCGAAGGCGAATGGGAAGGCGAATGGGAAGGCGAAGGGAGTGTGGCAGAGTGGCAGAGTGTGTACTCTGCGGAGGAGCGGCTCTCGGCGAAGACACGGCCCCGCTTTTTAATAGCCCTTGGGAGTAATGATCGATTACCCCAGGTTGCGTGCTAGGAGGTCCCGCGGGGACGACATTGTCGCGCGATCCGCCCAGCGGGCGACCGTGCAACATCAAATGCGGCCGCTCGTCGCCCGCCAAATTATTATTACCGTTCCGCTGCAGCGGTAACGCCGCGCGAACACGGTCCACAGGTGTATCCACACATATATCTCTCTCCGGCGGTGCAGCCTGCTCTTGCGCCAGTTCGAGCGAGTGCCATTCACGAATTCCATCGACTCGGCTGCTTCATGCCGTGCCACGCCGCACCACGCCGCACCGCACCGGCCTCCAGAGGAAGCCAAAGAGAACTCGGCTCTTGGCAGATGCGCTCGAATTAGTAGGAGCAGCGTGTCTCATTGAAGTGTTGGTAATCGAGGCAACGTGAATAAGTGAAAGAGGGATTAGCAGGCTGGGAGGAATGCTCGCCGAATAAAAATGAGTCCTCGTCCATTGACCGCGCGCGGCATACCACTCTCGCAGCAGCCCACCTTGGTACTCCAACTAGTACGAGAGAGGGAAAGAGCAAGCCCCGGTTAATCACGAGACCAACAGCGGTCCCGATCTCCCATGAATGCCGCGTGTTCCTCCGATCTTCTCCCCCTTTTCCTCTATCTGTCTATCTATCTTCCGTTCTGCCTTACGTAACTGTTGGCTCGGGCGCGCGCGCGCGCGCGCCAACTTGTAGCCACATAAGTTTCGCGTAAGCGGGAGGTAGCCTTTTACGACTCAATCGATATCCATCTCGAGCCACGGACACTTTTTAATTCCCGCCGGCTATCGCGGGTGGCATCTCGAGGTGAAGGCCAAGGCGAGAGAGCCCTCGGGGTGACCGCCGTCGCCGCCGCCGCCGCGCCGAGAAGCCGGCATCTCCGATCCTGATACACCGAGCAACTACCGGCCTCCCAGCCAACATTACCTCCTTTTCTCTCGTTCTACCATTCCCAAGCAAATTATCGCAAAATGTCCTAAGCCTCTTTTTCATTCTTTTCTCTCGAATCAATTGTTGGGGGAGGAGTCTAAGAAGGGACCTTCTCTCTGCTGCAAAAGAAAGAGGTGGTGGTTGTCGAAGCGCGGAGGCCAGGAGAGGTCGTCGAACGGCCGGCGTTTCTGGGTGTGGGTGGCTGAAAGAAGGCCAGACAAATTACCCCTGGCTTAATACGACAATGTCCCATCAACTTTGGCCTACACGCTGACAGTTACTATTTCATATGTCTTCTCCCTCGCTGGAACCCGTGCTTTCTTCCTCTTCTCCTCTTTTCCTCTTCCGCTCTCCTCCTGCCCCTTGCGCTTCTTCGTACGGCCTCCCGTCGAGCCGTTGTACTTGACCACGTGCGCATCGCGCACGCTAAGCCCCAGAAGCAGGTTGTACATACACCCGCAACTACACACGCTCAACTAGTTCTTCGAGCAATACCATTCTCCAAACTAACAATGAGTAACTCGTCAACTGTTGGGAGAAATGGCGAATGTAGAAAATATTTATCGAAACCAGTAAGGAGTGAGATTGGTTCTCGAAAGTGTTGGAGTGATTTTCGGTTGCCGAAGCCAGAGTTCAATCCACTCGGATGTGTCTGCGCCTCGGGACGCGTGAGAGATATCCCCGAATCATTAGCGGCAATTAAAACATTGATCAACGGTAGAGTTGGCTCGATTGCAACGCGGGCCCCAATGGAGCCCGTCTGAAAAGGGTTCCGTGGGGCCCGAAGGGTGAGTGCACCCAGGAGGAGGAAGGACCTCATGCAGCGAGAGCATATTACTTCGCAGGAGGCTGCGTAGGCCCACCTCCTCTTCCTCCGATACTCTCTCCTTCCTCGACCTTTCTCTTCTTCTGCCTCATTCTTCGTACACTCTCGATGGATGCCCTCCTCATGATTCCAGGGTCTCTCAACTGGTCCTTCCCTTCAACCAACAGCCAACTCTCCGGCCAAACTCTTACCGAAAGATCCTACAGCCATAAACAGTGACTCTTCTTTTCCAAGTCGTATTAACTTGTTGGAAATTAGTGTACCGATACTCAATGACACCTGAATTGGCTAACACCTGACTCGAGGAAGAATATTGCGAAACAAGGCTAGTTCTCTGCCAGTTGATATTGGCCTAGCTCGGAATTATAGCTGGCTGATTGTGAGTAGGAAGGAGGGCGAGAGGGTGCCGGCCGGTGCAAATAAGAGGAATTGTTCCGCGGCGCGGTGCAGCGCGCGGTGCGGCGTCGAGTCGCCGTTTAAGGCACGCCACGATGCAAACGAGCGACGTGTATCGAGATCCCTATCGAGGGGAAGATCGAACGGCGCGCGCCCGATCGCCTCGCATCCGGGTGTCGCGGGATAGCGGCGCGGCGCGGCGCGGCGGCGACTCGGCGAGATCTCGCGCGCTCCCATGAGCTGCAAATGGAGCTGGCGAGGATCGGAGCAACGGGTGTTGTTGGTAGGAGGGTTGTAGAAGGGGAGGGAGAGAAGAAGGTGACTGGGTATGCTCGTTCGTATGCATAATACGGTACCGGGGAGTACGACCCCCCTGTTAGCAATCGACGCCTAAACGCCGTTAAACAATCGTGGTAAGTAGCACTGCTCACGACGAGAACGGCTCTCCTACGGTCTCGTAATAAGCTTGGTGCACTAGCATGATAAGCTGTTGGATAGTGTTGGCCTCGGAGGATAGGCTGATGTTGGTGGTGGTGGTGGTTGATGTCCTCTCTGGCAGTACTCTCACCGAGCAGGAGCAAGATGGAGGAGGCCGATGTCCAACGGATAAGAGAGAAAGAGTCCGAGAAGTGTCGGCAATCGTGTTGTCATTTCTCAACTGGTCGTGCCGCCGCCGCTGCCGCCGCTGCCGCCGCTGCCGCCGCTGCCGCCGCTGCCGCCGCTGCCGCCGCCGCCGCCGCGTTCCCTGGACGAGAAGGTCCGCCGCCAGCTCCTCTTCCACCTCCTGGTCCATCAGTGCATCAGTGGAGACAGGTCTCGCTTTTCCCTTCCCTCCTGCGGACGGTGGCCTGCCGTGTCTCGGACTGCGTGGGGCTATTTATTTAATATTGTCACGAGTCAGAATGAACCCGTCGCTCGAGGATCGACCGACGCCCGCCACCATCTCCTCCAACTTCTCTCTGTTGGAGGCCGATCCCAGGGCGCATTAACTACTAGTACTACCTAGCATGTGCGCCACTCACATTCTTCAACAAGACATCCGTCCACATTCCATCGTAGTGCGAAAGCAGCCAAAGAATTTCAATGGCTATCCGCTCGACGAGAGTTTGCGAATTACTGTAAAAGTCGTCGATCCTCGCCTACGCACCTTTATTAGCAAAGGTTCGTGGGCTTGGCTGGCTCTCGAGAGATCTCTGCCCCTTTCCGATCAATGTAGCTAAAATTCGCGAGGACCTTAAGAGAGCGGCCTCTCATTTAGTTTGGCAGCGTGCCGGAGATTGTACTGCCACGATAAAGCGTGGTCGAGAGTGGAGAGTGCTTTCTTCGCGAGCGCATGATCCATCCCTTGGAGAGACTCGTAGGGCCAATTGGCGAAAGTAAATTAGCGGAGATCAGGGAGGGGATGGTCCGCATAGTTCTGCCAATATGAGTGGCTTGGACAAGCTGGGAGCGCAGACAGGCACTTTGACATTGGCGTTGGAGAAGTTGCGAGCTCGGGAGTATGTACACGTGGAGTGATAGTTGGGGCCGAAGGGCGGGCGCGTTCCTCGGATCGCGCTGCTTGCTGTCCCCGGTGCTCTCTCACTTGGCGGCTCGATCGGCGCCTTTTGCCAGAGCAAGAAGGATTTTCGGCTGGCTCGTATCTGATTATTTAGCCGGACGGCCGATCTTGATACTCGGCTCACCGGCTAAATGCCACAGCCAGCGGCACGGAACATTGTTTGCCGATAGGAGCGCGCGGAGACGCGCGGCATCGGAGCGCAGCGCACACACTCCGTGATATACAATGCCTGCTCGCGATCGTTATTTATGCACCTTTCTCCTTCACCTTCCGCGTACCTTCTTCGGCCAGTCGGCCCTCCACTCACCGACCGCCCGGCTCACCTCCTCCATCCTCGACCACCTTTTCCCGTTGGAGGATCGATGAGTCGCAGCAGCACCGGCAGCCCCCCGCACCAATCTCTCCGCGTCCCCTAAATTCTGCCAGGCCTTTTTTACCTCGCTGTGGAACGACGGAACTCGTCGAAATTCGCAAGAGCCAGCGCGGGAATGCCAGGGATTTCGTTGCTCCGGGAGGAAGAGGAGGAGGACGAACCCTCTGCCTCTCTCTCTGCCTCTCTCTCCGCCTCGCACTGCCGAAGGACGGTATTTCGTTGGTCTCTCGCGTTGACTCGAAGGGATCTCTTCTTTAAAATGTACGATCGGGGAAATTCGCGTGTACCGACAATAAGTCAGGCGGGAGATAATCATTGTGCGCGAGTGTCTCTATACGTTAGCCGGGACCTGGAAGAGGCATTCGCCGGAGCCTCTTTCGTGGGGGTCGTACATCGCCGAAAGGAACTCGTATAGCAGGCCGCGTCTAGACTCTCGATCGGACGTATGTAGGTGGAAAGGTGCGAGGACCATCTCGCTTCATCCAGTCAGCTCTCTCCCTCTCGCTCGTGGCCACTCGCGTGGAGACTTCTATCGTTATTGTCGCGTCGTGTCGGACCTTTTCTTTTTCCCTGGAGTCCAGCTTCGATCGAGCGAAAAGAGAGAGGGTGAGGGTGAGGGCGAGGGCGAGGGCGAGGGCGAGGAGGTGGGCCGGTGCTGAAATTTCAGCCAAACGCACTCGGCACTCGGTCGACTCGGCTGTAAAAAAGGCAAACGGTGCCTCCTTGGGTCGGATAAAGACGGCAAGAGCGATCGCGTCCCGTCTCTCCCTCTTGCTCCCTCGATCTCTTCCTCTTCTCTCGTTTCGGCCGCGCGATCACAAGCGGGCGGCCGCGCCACGGGCCGGGCCGGGCCGGGCCTCTGCCTTGGCTCGGCTCGGTTCGGTTCGCCCGGGCCGCCGACAACAACAGCGGGGTAGCAGGACGGTCAAGACAAAGGGCGAGAGCGATGCGGAAAACGATGAGGAAGAGTGTAGGGCAGGGAGGGAGTGCGAGGGAGTGCGAAGGAGTTTTGGGGGGAAAGAGCGTGGAAGAAAGGGGGCCCGACCTAAATGCGGGCCCAGCCGCGGGCGGGCAAGCGGGCAAGCGGGCCGCTGATATCGAATTTATCAGGTGTCGGGTTGCAACCGTTCATGCTCTGTCCTTAAGCACGCATCCACCCCGTTTTGCCGGGCCAACGCGCCCGCAGGATCGCCGAAACTTCCATTCGATTTGCCACGCTCCGGATGACGTACCGGGCACCGGTTTACCCAGCACGAAGCCGCGGCTTCCGATTCCGGCGAGTGCCCGTCACCGAGGCGTTCGGGGCACGACTTATACAATAGGACCAGGCCCGCTCCCCCGTCGCGTTTTGTTTTGCCTCACCTCTCTCACTCGTCAGGCTTCGATTGCCTGCCTGCTTGCTTGCCTGCCTGCCTGCCTGCCTGCCTGCCTTGCGAATCTCGATCCCACTGCCAACTTCCGACATTCTCGCTCGACCCTTCCCCCCCTTCTCACTTCTCACTTTTGCCTTCTGCCTTCTGCCTTCTGCCTTCTGCCTTCCACAGCCGCACCTCATTCCTGACCCTTACTCCCCTCGATACCTTATTCACCGCCTAGTCCCTAAATCCAGATCATCCTACTTGCTTCTTTTGGTGACGACCATTGATTAGATGGAATTGGAGCTGAGCTTTAATCCTCAACCAGTGTAGTCTTCGCTTGTCATCTATGAATACCGCCTTTCCCCTGGCTCTCTCTTTCGCATCTGGCTCCCGCGTTCCCTTTGCTTCATGGACCGAGCCCTTTTATCGCGGCTCGCCGTCCGTCTCGCCGAGTCGCTTCTGTTTTCAGACTCGGAGCACGCGATCCCCGTTCGCATACGTGTAGTCGGCGCGCACCACTACAACCTTAGTTCCGCTGCATTTCTTTCTCTCCCTCGGAGACAGAGACAGAGACACGTACATACACTGAGAGGGCTGTTGCGCGCGTGTGTGTCAGAGCGCCGACACCGCTCAACAGAGAGGAAGAGAGGCGAGGCGCACACAGCCTCTTGTACAGAGCATGCCGCCGTCAATACTGTTCACTGGTTGCGTTCACCGACGTCTTCGCGACGACGCGTACGTGAGGTGTACGTGCTACCACTACCAATGAGGAGGAGAGGCCACTCCAATTTCGACTCGGCTTACCGGTGAAATTATTTCCACGGCTGCATTCAGAGAGAGGCTGCCGGCCCTCTCGGGTTCCACCCCGAGTTTAATGCCGACCTGTATTCCGCCGCAATCGGGAAACGGGTCTGACCATCGCTCTCTACAGCTGATAATACCGTGGCTCCACCGACCGAGCGATCATTACCTTAACTTCTCGGCGATGGGAATTCGCGCGCTCAGTCACGCACCGGTAATTAGTTTCGCTGCTATCCGATCATTTCTACTCTATTGCAATTGCATCTGAATCAAAAATCCTACGCTTACCAACACTCCTATACAACGATCATCATCTAAAATGCCTAGTTTCATTTTCCGATCACAGAATTGCGCCGAAAACGCAAAGAAAGACCGTCCTGAAAAATTAACTTTGTCTAATTTAGATAGTATTTCCTATATTTTTCACACTTCCCGACCTTTCCTGGGACCGAAATTTTGTAGAAACTGTTTTTTTGCATCGAGGAAGAAGTGGTAAAAATTCCAGAGCCCTAGCTCAAAATTCATTTTTTCGCAAATTTTTTAAGGCATACCCCTTCAAAAATTTTCGATTTTTCGAAGGTTCTGGGACCGCAACGAACGCTTGATTTTTCGATTGCTCGTGTCTCAAAACGGAAAAAAAACATAAATGTTGTGGGGGAAATGCCGCAATTCGACCGAAAACACATGGAAAACCGATCTGGAATATTTCATTTCGATGGTTTTTCATATGTATTCATGACATCCCGACCTTTTCCGGGGCTGAAACTTGGTGGGTAATGTTTTTTTGCATCGAGGAAAAGGTAGAAAAAATTCCAGAGCCCTAGCTCAAAATTCATTTTTTCGCAAATTTTTTAAGGCATACCCCTTCAAAAATTTTCGATTTTTCGAAGGTTCTGGGACCGGAACGAACGCTTGATTTTTCGATTGCTCGTGTCTCAAAGCGGAAAAAAAACATAAATGTTGTGGGGGAAATGCCGCAATTCGACCGAAAACACATGGAAAACCGATCTGGAATATTTCATTTCGATGGTTTTTCATATGTATTCATGACTTCCCGACCTTTTCCGGGGCTGAAACTTGGTGGGTAATGTTTTTTTGCATCGAGGAAAAGGTAGAAAAAATTCCAGAGCCCTAGCTCAAAATTCATTTTTTCGCAAATTTTTTAAGGTATACCCCTTCAAAAATTTTCGATTTTTCGAAGGTCTCGGGACCGGGACGAACGCTTGATTTTTCGATTGTTCGTGTCTCAAAACGGATAAAAAACAGGAAACTTGTGGGGGAAATGCCGGAATTGTATCAAAAAGGCGAGGAGAAGCCCTCCTGAATAGTTAATTTCGTTAAATTCTGACGGTTTTTCCCATGTCTTTCATACAATGTGCATGAGAGACTGTGCATTCGATTCTAGTCTCGCAAGCCTAATCAACATGACAATCAAGTAGGTGTATGAATAAAGAATGGGTGGTTTTGCGAGGCTGAAACGCTAGGAGAGAGGAAGAGTACTCGGCTAGGAGTCGCCTTGACCCATGCGGTTTCAGATAAGCCCTGGCATTCCTCAAGTATTTTTCTGTCGGATAGTTTGAAGAAGAGACGGACAGGAGTAGAGTGCAACAGAATTAGAAATGCAATGTTGGCTTGGTCAGAGGAAAGGAAAGAAATGAAGTGATTCGTATGCGGTACGTGGCGGTACCGTACGCACGAGTACGAAGTGGCGGCGCTGGCCCTTTTACGACTGCGACTTCATCGAGCAAGAGAGAGCCTGGTGAAACTGCACCGAGTCACGGGGGAAAGTAAGGTCGTCCTGAATACACGAAACTACTTGCTGTACACAGTTCACCTCCTTCTCTGCTCTGCCCTGCTGGAACCCACCTCTTTTCCCGCCGCGCCTCGTCACGCCGGAAGTTAGAGTGGGCTCTCGTTATTACGAGACGTGGCTCCTTGCTTCTCTTCTGTCTCCCGGTATCCCTCGCATCTCCTTCGCATGCCAGCCTGCCAGGCCCGCAAACCGCGAGAATCCCAGTGGAATTTTAATGTCCCTGTATATGATGCACAGCTCATACCGGCCAGGCCAACAATGGATCGTCATCGTGATGAGGATCTGGCCGAGGGGAATTCCGAATTTGGCCTCGGTCATTTCGTGCTATATGAATAAATCTCAGTGGTCCTCGCCGGCAAGAGAGCCCGTGAGAGATTCTTTGTGCCTTTGTCGGCTCGGCGAGAGTTCCTCGTGGAATTCTGCGATTCGTTTCCGTTAGCGGACTCGATCGTCGATCGCAATTGCTTCCGCGGGAGCATGATATCCCGAGAGTGCTGGTGCGATCGAGGCTGCTCCAGAGAATTCGCGTTGAGGCTCCTCGCCGCTCGATAAAACCGGCGGATAGTCGTAAATTCGTTTTTGCTCTTCCCTCTTGGGCGCATCCCCTCCTTCTCTCTCTCTCTCTCTCTTGCGTCTCCTCCTCCTTCCTTCTCATCCAACTCGAGCCCTTACCTTCTCTGCGCTTCGCGGGATCGGTAATTCGCTCTCTGCCACCTTCCATTTTATTCGGTCGATCCGACTGAAATGTACATCGACTTCGCACGCGAACACCCTTCGTGGAAGTGCTGGTAAACCATGGAAGCCTGGTCCTCTGAAAGCTGAAAGCTGAAAGCCTCAGAGGTTATCCTTAACACATTCTCTTACTCCTTTTGTCTTGGGACTTTCATGATCGCCGAGGAAAACTAATGTGGGATCGAGGAATGACAGAGGTGATAAAGGAACGAAGAATTACAAGGATAGAGTTGCGCTGATGCTCCACGGTACGGAGGTGGATAATTATTGCTCGTTAAACCGAGCAGATTATACCAGAACGGCTGGCTTTCATTTGATTCCTATTAGCAATAAAATGGAGAAACGTTCAGAGGCGTGAAGAATTCCTCAACGTTCGGATCGCACTTTGAAAGACGTCGGGAATACAGTTGGATGGTATGTCGATTGCAGGGTCAAGTCGACATCAAATGGGATGCATGCGTGGTTTAACGATCGCGGAGGTACCAAAGAAGAATGAATGGTGGTCGATTACCCGGCGAGGCAGATGCAGTCCAGTGTCTGTAAAAATGTGGATGCCCCCGAATGGTTGATTCTATGGGCAGGGAGGGTAGGAGGGAGTTTAAGAGGGTACGGCACGCGAGTACGGTGCTCTCGACGTCCCGACTCCGTCGTCCTCGAGGGGTCGCCGCGATTAAGATCGTCTCGGCCAGCAATTTCGAAGCTAATAGCGTCGCCTCTCGAGGAAATCGAAAGGAGGCAGAGGAGGCCCAAGAGAGAAAGAGAGTGGCCACGGCCGGCGAGATTGAAAGGAGCATCACGATGCTATTCAGAAGCCAGGTCGCTCTCCTCGCATGCAGAGGTTAAGAAAGGACGAGTAGGAGCCTCGCCGAGGACAAGAGCGGCAAGGGTGCTACGGGAAGAGATCGAGCGAGAAGCCGATACACCCCTCGGCTAAAAGGGCCTCTGCCTCTGCGGTTTCGGTTGTGCATACGTAATATCTGATTCGGAGGGAGCATGCCCGCCGATTGTCCTCTCGGCTTCGTCGGCCCCCCCTCTCAGCCCCGCCTAGCTGACAGCGAGCAGAAAAGGTTCTCGCGAAAAGGGCCACGGAGCTTCAAATACAGCGGAAATAAGAGAAACACGCGAGAGCGAGCATACGGTGGAATGGTCGATTCGAGATAGAGAGGAGCCCAAGAGAAAGACGTAAGACAAACTGGAAACTCAAAGGAAGCTGGGAACCGGCAGGATGAGGATGAGGATGAGGATGAGGAGGTGGAGGATAGGACCGAAAGAACAAATGAAAGAAAAGAAAGAATGCCGGCCCCCGGAAGACGAGAGGGAAGGTGATTGTTTTGCCCGGTGACATGATAATACTTAGCTTAAGTATATTTAAGGAGGCTCCGGTGCTCGCCGCTTTCGAATCGAAGAAAGACCGGCAGAAAGGAGGCCGAGGAGTAAAGAACTGGCGGGAAGAAGGGGAGCTGTACATTCGCTTTGGTGGGAGAGAGATACATTTTGAAAGGGCGGGCTGCCATCGGGTGGCGAAGAGGGTAGAGGAAGTATGGGTGCACCTACGAGTGCATCCGCCGCGACGCAGCGCCGGTCGTCTTGGTCCCCATTCTCGTAATCCTCCTGCTGGTCGTCCTCCTCCTCGCAGTAGTCGTCGTCGTCGTCGTCGTCCCAGGCTTGTCGTCATCGAGAGAGCTGCTGGAAAAAAGAGTGAGACAGTGGTACGCGGGAGGCGGCTTTGAAAGAAGGCAGGAGGACTGCGACGACGACGACGACGACGACGACGACGATGAGGAGGAGGACGACGAAGACGAGAGGAGAGTAACTGAGAGGAGCTGGCGGTGGCGGTGGCGGTGGCGGTGGCGGCACAACCTATTGTCCTCGTGTCCACAGCCTTTTTCAATTCAAATTGAAGCCGCAAAAAAAGTGCAGAGCACACACACGGTTCGGGCATCGCGAAAACCGGCCCCCTCGTTCTCCAAGTATAAGGGAGAGAGCGTGAGGATTGGCAGAGAGGGAGGGAGAGGGATTTAGGGGCCGCTCCTCTTCCTTTACTCTGAGCCAGCCCTCCTTCTCATCCTCGGCGAGATAGCGTCCGCGCGTCCTCGTCTACGTCGCAGAGGGGGCTGATTCTATCGGATCGTAAATATCACCATCACAGTCCCAAGTAACGGGGCCAGCTCGCTCCTGCTTCTGGGAGCTTCTCGTATGCGCAAACATATCGAGCTCTACCTGCCTCTTCACGTGCGAATATACGATGCTCCACTCACTCGATGAAGGGCCTCTGCTCCTCCTCTAGAATCGACAACGAATCTTCTCTCCCCCTGCCCTTCGCCGCCCTCGGACCCGCCACCGCCACCGGCCCCGGCCTCTTCTTCTTCTGCTGCTTCTTCCACCGCTTCTTCGCCACTGCTGCAATTGGACTTGCTTTCGGGGACGCGCGTTTCGTCCGATCGCAACTTGTGCAATGTGTATCTGGCATCGGGATCCGAGGAATATCGGTGAACTGCGAGAGAGCGGAGAGACTCCGGGAAGCGAAAGACACAAGACACAAGCGGCTTCTCCGATTGGATCGCGCAAGTCAGCCGCCCTCTTCCGTTACTCGAGCTACGAGAGCACCCAGCCGAAGAAATACGCGCAATACTTGCTAGAGGGACGCATGTATTTGGTCGCGTTGGCCATCCGAGCGGTTTATATAAGACCTTTCGTGCAGACTGGTCGCTCGCTCGATGTATGTAACACGCTTTCATCCGTAATGGATAATTTAAGTCTGTTAATCGGCCGGATGGTTGGCCGATCGGTCCTGCCGGTGGTTGTTGGGACCGCCACCGGCAGTTTTATGCTTTGTGATCGAGCCAACTGGAATCACGGTAGCCCGCCGATTACCCCGGGCTAATTTCGTCGGGAAGAATTCATAGGGGTTGTTAATGCCGGCGGGTACACGGCACCATCGGACACTTTAGCCCGTCATAAGAAATCCTTTAGTACATTCTAACGCTCCGCCGGGGCATTTGCATAATGCGTGCAAGGGGGCCGTGCTATCCGTGCGAGAGTGATGGCCGCAATAATTGTAATTTATGCGATTAACTCCGAAACCGGTATACAGGAGTTATGGGGCAAGGTCACTCGACCTGTCTTACCCCTGCGAGCCCAGCACACATGATCACATGCGCTTCGGCGATCACACTGCCTCTAACCGTGCATCCTTCTTTTTCTGTTTCAGGTAAGAAGCGCCAATTCATCTTCGAGCGATACGATCATCGAGAAGTGGAGAAGCCCACCTCGTGGATCACCAAACGCGTGAGTGACACACCATCGTGAAAGAGAGAGACGCGATGCTTTTCTGATTATTCGGGGATCTAGAACGAATGGCAGAGGGCCAATTGCGGCTTAGGAAAAAAGTCAGGGCGAAAGACCGGTGACATTTTCCACGCTGTCAATTAGGCTGGCTCGCACACAAAGCGAGTCTCCCGGAGTCGCGAATGCAAATCCCCGAGCGCACCGGAATCGCGGCGAATAAATATCCTCCTAGTTGATGAGGTGGGCAATCTGAAAAGGAATCTGGCCCCGAAAGCCGCCTACGACAGCTCGGCGTAGCTATCTAAGCGGCTCGAATTCTCTGATACAAAGCAAAGGAAGGGGGTTTTCAGCGAGCAGGTACTAGTCTTGGGGAGGGAGCTATGCGTCGCCGTCGCCGTCGTCGTCGCGCGCGGGACCCTTTATCCGGTCACCGGTGCTCCCGATGACACTTTACAAGAAACGCAATGATCGCTCCTGGGAGCGATCGGGGCCCGTTCTTTTGAAAGAATTATGGGCACATAGGAGCGCAACCGGTGAACACACTCTTTGTCTCTCACCCCGCGTAACTGGTGCGCAGTGGTCCCAGCAGTCGGGTGTTGAAGTTGCTTCGTTTGGCTCTGGAGGGCCTCCTCCTCTGTTCTCTCCCATGGCCCGGGCCCCACCATCTTCCAGTAGATACTTCAAGCAGCGGCCGGCGATGCCGCGAGCACACACCGGCAAGAGGGTCCCCGATCTCGCGGACTTTGGGCCTTAGCCCGAACCCCAAACCTCAGGTCCAAGAACCCAGAGCCCAGACCGTGGCTCTTTCCCCGCTTTGCATTTGTTTTGGCCGGATCGTACGGCTGGTGGGTCCCAGCTCGCTTCCCCTTTCAGCTGTCTTCCTCCCCGAGCCCTATACGTCGCCATTCCTCTGTGCCCCTTTTCCGTCGCCGCCGCCGCCGCCGCCCAGCCCTCCTCCCCCATTCCTCTTCCCTCTATCTTCCCGTTTCTCATTCCCTTCCCCGGACAGCAATGTCGCTCCCTAAATTACCCTGGCCGAACCCTTTTCGCCGGAGCGCGGACTTTCCAGCCGAAAGTCCTCGATGTCCTTCTATCGTGGTCCTGCCAGTACCGGCCGGCATCGATCGAACGAAGACCAATGTGTCCGAGGTCCCAGGCTTCCGTGTGCTCTCGCTCGTTAACTGATAACTGATATCTCGCATCTTGGGGCCCGTAGGCCCCGGTCCCCGACAACCGCGGAAGGAAAGTAGTCCTCTCCGAGGGCACCTTTCCTCCTTTATTGGGAGATCGATTCGCGAACTGTCTCATTTCTTCGTCCCCTCGCTTTCTTCGATTTGGCCGGCATCCATCCCTCTCTCGAGATCGATACCCTCTTCCATCTCTATCTGGCCGGCGGCGGGCCGAGAGTCGGGCCCTTTTTCTCGGTCCCTCTTTCTCGTCCTTCCGGCGTTCTTTCTTCGGGCATCGAGCTCACCACTCTCTACGAGAGAGGCGAGGCCCTCCCTTTTATCCCGTCCGTTTCGGTACCAGCCGCGGTGGCTGGCCGCGCAACAAGGATGACGCCGAGAGAGCCGGAGAGCGCACAGGCAACGAACGAGTCGTGCAGAGAGAAGCAGGCGGACGCGCCGACTGTCGCACGCCTTTTTTTCCTTCTCTTCCTCTTCTTCTTTTGCCGCTGCAACTTCTGCTGCTGCTGCTGCTGCTGCTGCTGCAGCAGCTACCGCCGCCGCTGCTCCTACTGCTGCTTCTGTTGCTGCTGCGGCTGCTCGAGCTGCTGGTGCTCTGCCTTCGCTCGCTCGTTCTTTCGTTTCGTTCGTTCGTCTTCTTCCTTCGATTCTCTCTTTTTTTTCCTTTCTCTCTCGAGTGCTCGCGCAGACTTATAAGGCGATTCCTCGCGTTCCTCCCGAAAAAATCCGGACTCCGCGCGTTAAGTTCAAGATACATAGCTTCTCGTGGATCTCGGGACTAACGTCCGGGTGACGTTCCTTTCGGCTCTCCCTAGAAGGTCAATTGGATCGAGCATCGCCGCTTCTCGAGGGATAAAATTCCTCAAAGTTAGCTTTTAACCGTATAGTCCGATCTTCGCGAGAGCCTCGATCCACTCGTGTGCTCGGTAAGCGCTAGGAAAAGAACTAAGAGTCGAGAGGACGCGAGATAACGGTCCGAGCACCGAAAGGATAATAGGCGGTGGGTGTAACTGGCGAGATCTAATATTCCACCTTCGGCTAGAACGGCTGGCAGTGATTATCGGGAGTTGAGGTCGCATCCTCTTCCCGGTGGGGGAGGCTCGATTCATAGTTGCCGGTAGAAATGAGCCGTGCTCTCGTACGATAAGGAGAGAGGCGCGGGGCGTGAGGGGGCGCGAGGGGGCGGGTAGGGAGGGCATAATGGAAAATTAGATGCGAGCGGAGCGTCCCTACGTAGAAAGTCCCGATCGCAGAGTACGTGCAAAGTATAGGGTACCGGAGACAATGCAGCCACGTGTAATGACCGGGTTAATGGGAAAAGCAATGTGCAAACAAGGCGCTGCATCGAAGATAACGCCCGGCAGATACATACTCTTCGGAATAGGACGTACCTGCGTCAAGCCTCTTTCTGTCGTTGGCGTCGGGAAGCAAGACAAAAGGGAGAATTGTACGTTCATCGGGCAATCAAGTACCAGTCGATTCAGTGGAACCAGCCGTTCAATGACTAGGGCCCGTGTGCAAACATTCGCGCGGACGTGGCTATCAGAATTAACGACCCACCACGCATCTCCGAGACATATGATCACCGATCGAAGGGGACTTTTCAAGTCATTGTGGGATTCCGTTCGCACGTCCGTTCTGCCTGACATAATCGGGTCGGGCATGCCTGTAGTCCCGCGGATATATCCCTGCTGCCTGGTCAGAGAGGGAAAGACAGGATCATTGGGCCCAGGGATTACGTAAAGGTGGGTCTGGGCCAGGGGTGTCTGTATGTGTGTGAGGGCGGCGTAAGTCGTCGGGGAACAGCTGTCAGAGCGTTCTCGGCTCTAAGGAGTAGTAGAGTTCGAGTCGGTTGTGCCCCGCTGAAATAAGGTGTACCCAGGTTTACTCCCGCGAATCTCAATTGTTGAGAGTGAGCCGGGCAGGGCGGCGGAGGGTGAGGGAGAGGGTGAGGGAGAGGGAGAGGGATGGTGGGAGTTGGGCCCGGCTCGTTCCTGCGAGTACGTGGCCCCGTGAGGCCGGATGTTTGGCCGCGCAACAATAGAGGGTGATAAATGTGCACGTCAAGGGCCGCGGAGAGGGCTTCTTCTTCCACGAGCCGGTGCGGCTCGACGAGAGAGAGAAGGTTCTAGGTCTTGTGCTCTCTGCCTCCAGTCGAGGATGAGAGCCGGGCCCGGCTGGCTATCTCCATCTTGAAATGGGATACGAGGACGCCCGCGCATCCTAATGCCGGTTTCGGTCGGACTCTTCTGCTCGGTCTGTTTCTACCTATACACAGGTATCACCAGGAACCCCCGTATTCCTCCAACTCTCTCTCGCTTGCCCGGCCTTTCACAGTCGCCGCTCCACTGGCATCGTGCCTCAACAGTTCCTCGCACAGGACATGGCCAGTCTCCCACGTGACTCAGCCCTCCGAGCTAGCATCATTTCACGACCCTTTCCTCCCTTCCTCCCTCTCTCTCCTCAGTCTTCCCGATGAAAATGTAATTCGCTCCCTGCTACCCGAAACACTGGTAGAATCTTACTGCTATTGGGTGTAGATCCTCGGTGCGACTGGAATCCACTGGGGCAATAGCCGCGTCGTCGCATTCGCTTTTACTGTCTCGTTTCAAGGTTTACGCGCGCATCGAGCAGAGAGGGAACACTGTTTAGCTCGCTCTCGGTGCGTTACGTCAACCTCCTTGCCTCGTAATTGAAAGCTGCAGCAGGCAGTGCTCTCTAGCCAGCGATCGCATTACCACTCTCGATGCAGCTTGCCTTGCTCTTCTTCGCGCACTCCTCGTATACTCTTGGGGATAATCGCCCTATGTGCGCTCACTCGTTTTATTCCCAGCACCAACTAATACTTTTCACTCCGAACCAGACCACCCCTTCCCAATCCTCGCACCGAGCTGATAAGGCCGCCAGCAACAATATTCACTCGAATAATCGGTCCGTTTAAAAAAGCTGTAATTTGCAAAGTGCGCTACCCTCGAAAGAAGAGGTTCGTCATAAATTAGCCGGCATCAGGATTGGCTAGTTGCATTAGAGAATCTGATTAAGCGGAAAGTATAGTAGCTGCTGGAGCGGTAATGTTACCGCCCCGGTCGATACCCTTGTTCGATAAAGCCGACTCTATTGAGTACATCGAGTATCCTGGTATTGGTAACTCTATAACGATCGCGATTCTATACGTATGCCTGGTAATAACATTCGCTGGGGCGTGACAGCCGCGAAAGAGAAAGAGAACGCCTAGGGAAGAAGTTCGAGAAGTTGGCTGGTTAAGTAGAATCGGCTGGAGTCCTCGCGAGTTCGCCAGAAGTCGGATGCGAATTTCACGAATCAATAACTTATTTCGTTCTCGTTTACATAGCCCTTTGTATGACCTGTTGGAGCTAATCGTTGCAGCTTGAATAAGAGGCGTCTGCCGGGAGGACGCTTTTCACGGGCGCACGAGATCTGATTTATAGTATAGGAACGGGCGGGCGGGCGAGCAAGTCAAGCTAGCGAGGCCAGGGGAGGATGAGCGTACGGGACCCCTTAATTCCCCCCCTGGGTGCTGTGTGGTTTGCGTGCGTGGACGCGTGCGTGCGTAAAGCACACGAACGAGTCGCTAACGAGTGTCACATAGCCGTGGACCGCCCGGCGATCCCAAAGCAATTATACACTTTTCTGTCGCGTCGCAGTCACGGGCGATCATTTACCCGGCTCGCTGGTCTGTAGTAATGCATGAGCACGGGCTATCTGAAGAATATAGTGCACCCGCTCGACCGTAAGAAACCGACCGTAAGCGGCTCACTTTTATTCCAACGGATTTTTCTTGCACTCGAGTCCAGTGAACACGAGGAATCAGAGAGAGGCTGCAATTCGTGCACCGTAATCCCGTGCTGTCTGCCAGCCTCAACATCTCGGCTGGTCCAGATTTTTCCCCTTGATTTTCGACACTTTTTTGGCCGATCCGTCGGTTGCGCGCACTCCTAAAGACGAGAGAGCCGACTCGATAGTGGAACGTGATTGGATAAGATCGCGACCAGTGTACGCGATAGCGTATACCGGTTAGAGTCCTCTGACGCATAACTGAAGATTAGTTCCTGGTGGTTCCGACATCCCGAGCAGCAGCGTTATACACGCTCGGCTAAAGAAATTCCACGGGTTATGCTCGGATAGCTCTCAGCTA
The DNA here is from genome assembly GCA_910591665.1 of Ectemnius continuus. Taxonomy (NCBI): domain Eukaryota; kingdom Metazoa; phylum Arthropoda; class Insecta; order Hymenoptera; family Crabronidae; genus Ectemnius; species Ectemnius continuus. Next base: position 19,535,521 of record OU342859.1, on the reverse strand, counting down.
TTCCTTCGATCTCCCTCCAGCTAGGTGGCTGTCTCCTCTTCGTAGCCAGTCTCTCGTCCTGCCATTCGCCTCTTACAGGAATCCGAGAGCGACGTCGCGTCGGGCCGCGCCGCGCCGGGCCGAGCCGGTCCAGGCTGGATTCGGCCCGACCGTATCAGATAGACAGGCCCGTAAAGATCTCCAACCCTTTTCGGATAGAAATTATCCCCCAGCCAGCATCTTCCAAGCACTTCCTTTTATGCAGTTTTGTGCTGGCTTGAAAATATTCATCTCCACCTCGTAAGAGGTAGTCTGGACTGTTGGAGCAATACTTTTCCGGGTGAGTAGGTTCGGCGCGCGGTATCAGAAAGATCGGATCTTATAGTTTGGCTAAAGGTTGGCTCGGCAACGAAGGTACACGTTCTGGCTAATGCCGAATGTCCCGGCACAGCCGGCCAAGGAAGGAAGAGGAGATGAGTTGAGAGAGGAAGGAGAGGGAGTGAGTAAGGGCGTGGGTGTCGATGCTCGCGGTTCATTGAAAATTCCAGGCTGTCCCCCGGGGTCCCGTTAGAAGCCTCGCCAGGAGGGCTACCGTGCAGTATCCTTCTCGAAGCCACGACGGATTATTTAGTGGTGGCACGCGCTACCGCGCTTGATTTTCACCCGCAGATAACTCAATCCGAGATGCCACCGGGTGCCCTTACCTTGAAACACTCAGAGAGAGAGTGAGAGCGAGACTTTCCGTGTTACAATGTGTGTATGCCCTCGACTCTCCGTTGAACGAGCATGCCTCGATCTCTTCTCGGAAAGACACGGGCTCCCCCCCCCCCCTGCTTTATTCGTTTCTCCCTCGAGACGAAAGTACTCCCGATCCTATCTCTCGCTAGCAGTGCGAATGCGCTCCTGAGCCACTCGAATGCGAAAGGGCGTAGTCTTGGATGATCCCGGACTGCTATTAATGCGCGATGCCGGTGGCTCATTAGCGATTTATGCGATAATCCACTATCTAATGGATCGTTGCCGATCGTAAAATTCTATCCCTGGTATATCGATTGTCTCCCTTAAATTCCCCTCGGCGCAATTACCGGAGTAAATTCGATCTCGAACATACCAGCCATTTAATCCAGTTTTCGTGGCCTTCTTCTTTCGTCGGCAGAGTCATTGGTCAAGCATCCTTCGATGGCAACGAACTGCACGTACTCCCCTGCTCCGAGAAAGCAAGTTTCTCTCCCACTCTCTGCCGCAGATAATTACCGAGGTGAAGTCCGAACCGACGCATTAATTCAATATTCCCTCGTGGCCGCGAGCACCTCTCTTTTCGTGGTTGATTTCGTTTGGGAGCGCAGCCAGTGGGTGTAGAGGAGGATCGGTAGCAACCACGAGGAAGAGCAGCTTGAGAGGGTAGGCAGGCGCGCGAGTACCAAGCGGAAGAAAGGAGAACGGGGGCAGAGAGGACAAAGAAGACATTGGCGCGGAGGAGAAAGAGGAAGATTGAAGATCGTGGCTCCGCCGTGGCGGGAGCGGGTGGTTGCGGGGCCGGGGGAAGGAAGGTCGAAGCGAGAGGGACAACGAGAGCATCGGTATTAATTACACGGCGCGCGTCCGGCTCCCTAGGCCACCTACGGTTACCCGCTTTGCATAATACGTATATACACTTACGGGGGTGGCGAGGGAGGAGGCTCTCCGAGGAGGGGAAAGAGTGGGCTCGGGGGACAAGGAGCCTCGATCGGCCAAGTGTAAACCTGGAGGAGACGAGGAGCGCTCTCCCTCAGGAGGAGCGGGAGACTCTCCGCCGGGGATCGAAAACGAGGAACGGTGGAGAACGTGTTCCATTCCCACTCGCTCGGAACCGGAATCTCCTTCCTCTTTCTCCCTGGCGAGGAGAGTCGGCTGAGCGAAGGAGCTCCTCGCGACGGTTCGTCTTCTTTTGCCTCTCGTCCTCCGTCTCGCGCCGCGCCGGCTTTACTTCTCCACCCTTCTTTGTCCGGCCCTCTCTCTCTCTCTCTCCCTCTCCCTCTCCCTCTCCTCCCTCCACTCTGGCTTCCTCGGTTTCTCGAGCCCTCTTCCGTCCCTCTCTCGCTCGAGCTCCCCACGGCATGGATCGAAGCGCGCCTGATTATTTAGGCAGCGAATGTTTAATCGAAGCATTGTATCGGCGGGAGCTGAGCTGCTAGCTGCTCGGTTGCCCGGCTCCTCCCGGTGTGTTTAGCGCTCGAGGAGACCGACCCTCCACCTCCGGCAAGCTTCTGCCGCAGCTTCCTCTCCTCGTTGCTCGTTGCGCCCTACGCCTCCCCCACCCTTCCCTTCTCTTCTCTTCTCTTCTCTTCTCGCCCGGCTTCCTTCCTCTCTTATTCGCCATGATCCTCGTCCTCCGTCACCAGCGTCGCAACCACCACCAACGGCATTGGTACCGCCGCCGCCGCCGCCGCCACCGCCACCAGCGTCACCGCCACCTCATCCTCTTCTTCTTTAGGTTTATTCCTTTATTTGCTGCTGGCTGATACCTCATTACCGCGACAGATCCACCGATAAGCGCACCGTTCTCGGAAACACACAATGCGCCCCTCCTTCCTCCAGAGAGCTTCACGAGTCGAGCTTCTCCTCTGCTCTCCCGAGAGAGGAGAAGCAGCAACTTTGCAGCGCCGGAGGGCTGCGAAGGGCCCAAGGCCGGAATAGTGGGGGGAGACCGGGAAGCCGATATCAAGAGTCCTCCAGAAGCACATATCTGCGCACTTTCGTATTTATATCTTCCTCACTTTCTCCTCACTTGCCCCTTGAGGAGTTCATCGAGAAAGTAAATACCAACAGCCTGTAATAGCTCAGTCCCTGACAACTCCTCCTTCAGGAGTGGATTAATCGAAAGGGCTTTTGTCGAGATAGGAAGTAATCGGATTGACGGTGTTGAACATTGGGAGTGGAAGGGAGCTGGGGGGATGTATTACACGAGGGCTCGCTCGCGAGAATAGCGGGAACCATTAGTTGGAGCGGAATCGACGAGTCCGTGGAATAATAGTGTGTACGCGGTGCCGCCGAGCTAGCTGGTCTAGTCTCCGAGAGCTAGATGCAGATGTAGGCTCCAGATAAGGCGGGACATTTTTATTAGCGTCGATCGCGGTGCGGATAAAGGCGGCGAGGCAGAGCAGGCACGCGCGCCACCAGATTTAAGATCTTGTGATGATCAGAAGAACTCGAAATCGCGTGTACACAGGAATCACTTCCGATGGTGGATGCGCGAGCGCGAGCCTCTTGTTTTTCGGCTACCGGAATCGAATGAAATTTCCATTTATTGCTAGCTGACTTGAGATTGGAAGAGGTGGACGCCGGGGATATGTCGGCTTGTACCTATTAGCGAGATCGTAGGAGATAGCGCGATACGGAAAGCGCGACACGATCGGAAAGATAGGAACCCGATCGGTTCGGAGCGTGTGCTATACTTTGGGCTGAAAGTTTGCAATCGGCCGCCGCCGCCGCCGCCGCAGCCGCCGCTCCCAGTTAACTTATGTTAATGGGAAGTCGAGCGTGCCGGATTATATTATTAGGTGTATATCGGTCAAATTGGATTTATAGGCGAGAGGCGTCGTCTTACCGCTGGGAGAAAACGAATCAGGGATTAGGCATTGATAGGATCTACAGTTCGATCAATCCCCCTTACGAAATCCTCCGACCGTTTCTTTGGCCCTCTAGGAAAGGCCGAGTCGCTTTACTAATTGTAAGCTCGACAAATGGGATTCTAAGCATAAATTGTTCTCGGGTGGTAGAGATGCGAAAGAGCATAGGAGAGAACTCTTTTGTGCCAAGGTTGCATGTAACACGCAATGAATTCGAATCGGGCAGGATCGGCCTGAGTGCTCGACAAGACAAATTGCGGAGCTTGCTCCCATAAAGGGTGACTGTTAGCGGGAGTGAAGTGTGAAGTTGTACCGAGAGAGAGATCTGGTAGCAGAGGCCGGCCGATTCCGAAACGGAGTGGGAGCGGGCGTCGTAGGCATTACAGTCAAATGAGTCGGTATAAATAGCCAGGAGAAAAGAGTGTTAGCTGCTGACGGGGAGGAGGTGGATGCGCCGCTCGCTCTTCCAGGAGGAGGAGGAGAAGGAGGATGGCAGTAGGCATTATTTATCGATAGCAATGAAAAGGTGGTGGTCGAGGCTTGATGCCGCAGGCTCATTATTCAGATTAACGTTACGCGCGCCTTTTTTCGCTGGCCAATACGCCGCTGAATATTACTCAATAAATCACGCACGTCACAGTGCTAAAGACCCAAAGAAAAGGAGGGTCCTTGAGATTTTTCAAATCATCCGCCCTGATGAATGCAACATCGCTCTCCTCCTCCGGCGAACGCAACATCATCGGCACCGGCTGATCTCTCTTCCTCCTCCATTGCTGCCGTTCCTGCTACTCTTTGCTGGGGCCCAGGAAGCACCATTTGCATGCATCTTCGCTACCAACGCGCGCCTCGCTTCGCTCTGCGCTCTGCGCTCTGCTGCATTAGCATCGGTTAGAATGGTAATGGTAATACAATACAGCGATCGCACGCCTTGGAATCCTTTCGAGGAGGGCCAGAGGATCGCAGCCTCACGGAGAACGGCGTGAAGCACAGAGATCCGGAGGTTTCTGCAGAGGGAACGGACGTCGGCCTAGAAACCGCCTCGCGCTCGCGCTCGCGCTCGCGTCTCCCTTGCAGAGGAGCAATGGAAAAGAGAAGAGAGATCGAGAAGAGAGAAAGAGTGAGAGAGAGAGAGAGAGAGAGTTGAGAGATAGTGTGGGGGATGGAGCGAAAAGGAGAATGCGGGAGACGAGGAGGCGGACCGATCATCGCGCAAACCGCAAATCCCATGCATTACACTCTTCTTGGAATCGAGGCCTGAAAGGGCCCGACTCCGGAATTATGCTGCGGCGTTAAGGCTAATTGAGAGCGGTGCTCATAAACTCACTCTCTCTCCCTCTCTCTCTTTCTCTCTCTCTCTCCTCCCCTCTCCCCACCACTCGGCACCGTTGTAAATCGGGTTGCGCGAAAACTCATGTAATTGGGCTCTCCGCGGCCTCTTCTTCGCCAGAGCGGACTAAAGGCAGTCTCCATCGGAGCGGTGGATATCAGGTCGCGATGGGTGGGTGTTGTGCATGCACTTCCATACATGCATGCGCATATATAGTCGCCGGAGCCTCGGAGATATTAGCATCGAAAGACCGCTAAATAAATGTCGCTCGCTCGCATAATGCCCCCACGGGGCCCGGCAAGAAACGTTTGTTCCTACGGCTACACCCCGAAAATATGTGGCGCGCCGCGGAAGGACGAGCGCGCGGAGAAGGAGGAGGAGGCGGAGGACCCCCTCTCTCCTCGGCCTCGTTCGCTCGGGCGCGCTCTTGCTAATCGAGATTTATATCCCGATTACCGCCGCGGGTGGAGAGGAGGGGAGGCCCGGTAACGAGGAACATTCTTGTCCGGCCCTTAACATAGTTAACATTAGTCCTACTCCTTTTCTCGAGGGAGAGAAAGAGCGTTGCCCCGCCGCTCTCCAGCAGCAAACCTATACCGAGAGCACGAGCACCATTCTCATTAATAACCGGTAACCAGTCTAGTCTTTTTCCTCCCTCCTGGTCCGCTCTGCTATAAGCGAGAGCGAGCGGTCACGCGGTGTAAATCAAGTCGATTAGAGTAAAACCTATCGGGAGTAGCTACTTTGAATCGTGAGCGTCCTCGCCGCCCTCGACTCTCCCTCTCCCTCTCCCTCTCCCCCTTTCACCACTCCACTCCACCCCGCCCACCCCTCGCTTTACTGGGTCACCATTTATAGACGTATTCATCTGCCTCGTGACTGGTCAGCCCAGTGGAGGAGAGCACCTCCACCGCGGGGAGGTTGCTCCTGCAGCAGCAACAGCAACAGCACCAGCAGCAGCAGCTAAGGGACGAAGTCGCGAACGAAGCGTGGGATAAATATCTACGGTCTGTGTTTCGTTTAATTAGCATCGGTATACCAGCACGCGCTCGGCATCCTCCTAAGGTGGCTGCGTGTAGGTGCGCGACACATACTTGCTCGTGGGTGCACTCTCCCCACGAGCCCCCTCGAATCCCCTCGCCGCCCCTCGCCGCCCCTTCCTCCAGAAGAGCGTACGTGCCCCCATCTGCCCCGCAGCCCTTCCATTCTCCCTCTCTCTCTCACTGGCTGTCGATGCGCGAGTCAGAGGGAGCAGGGTTGTGGCTCTGGGCTGGGGACGCAAGGAAGGAAGGAAGGAAGAGGGGTGGTGGGGTGGGGTGGGGTTAGGGTAACAGTCGGACGGACACGTTGACGAGGTACGGTAGTACCCGGAGGACTAATTAAATAAATCCGGGAGCGGCTTCTCGGTCTGGCGATCGCGACCGTAGCCACCACGGCGATGCTTAAGGTCGCCGTTGCGGAGGCGTCTCGGGTCAGCCTGGAGGTCACCTTGCTGGCGGTCCAGCATCTTCCCTTCCTCCTCCCCTTCTCGGCATCTACTCGGAGCATCGCGCGCCGCTTTGTCAGCCTCCCTGCCTCCCTGCATGCCTCTCGATCTGACATTATTTTTTTTTTTTGATACTTTCAGTCTTCAAGTTCAGACGAATAGGCTTGAAAGTGTAACGCGAACGATGTTCGGGAGGGAAGGGGGAAGGGGGGCACCGTTAGAGCTGGCAAATTCCATGGGATGGAGGGAAGCGGGAATCGATGATATTCGATGCACGATTCGATACTGGGATAGAGCGCGTTCCGCGAGGATGTTGGTGCTAGCGGGCAAGATTGGCCTAGGTGCCAGCTGTTGGCGCTGGTGGTAAGAACACCTCCACTTGTACCCAATCAGTGTAGCAGCACGCCTTTCCTCTCTTGGCTGGGCCCGGCTCCGCCGTTCATCATCCACCGCTCGGACGTCGAAAGCTTGCCCCTTTTTCTTCGCCGAATAGAGCACGAGCTATCAGCCAGTCATTATACCAGTACCACAAAGGCAAAGGAAGGCAAGGCCCCCACGTAGCCAGGCCGAGTCGATGCTCACTGCCGCGCCACTCGATCTCCCACTATGATCCCGGCACATTAATCCCGAACGCTGAAAGCTACACATCTTTTCGGCTGAATAGATATTCCCCCCCCGGACACGTACATTCACCGCATTCCACCGGAGTGTGAAGCCACTTCCACGCTAAAACGGTAAACTGGACTACACGCAGCTGTGGTCGCCGGCTGAGCAACCGATAAATATGATGCTCCTCTCTCCGGCTACTCTCCCAGTCTCGCGCTGTCTCTCGTAAGCGGAGTCAACGACTGGGATGAAGAAGAGCCACTCGAGGTGCATGCACTGGAGCCAGCAAGCCTGCCAGCCAACCAGCCAGCCAGCGAGGCCGGCTCCACTCAGCACGCATCTCTTACCCCTAATTAGCATACAATTTCTGTCATTGCGGAGGTTGTCTGCTGCTCGATGGAGATAGGGGATAAAGAGAAGCGCGCTGTTGTCTGAGACGGGGGGTTAGGCGCTTAGCGGAGAGGTCGAAAACCGCGTCAAGGAGATTGGGCCGTTCTGGGTCAGACGGGGGGCATTGGGAATTGGGAGTTGGGCAGTGCGAAAGGAGGACTTCTTTCTGGCGGGCCGCTCCGAGCGGGAGGAGACAGAGGGCTCGCCCTTATGGGCGGAGGGGTCGTGGAAAATAATAAATAAATATTGTTGCTGGGGACGCCCATTCTTTAATAACCGAGGGGCAAAACGCGCCCTAACATCGACGCACACCACTTACGTAGCCACGCATACGCCTGCGACCGAATCCACCGTGCGTATAAGGCCCTCTATATGTATAAATAAGTATTCTGCTTGGTACCCCAAGGCCCGCGCGATAAAACGCCCAACAAGAGTGCAGGGCAGAGCTTCGGGAAGTTCGATTAGAGTTTTTGTTAGGCTCTTCACTGCCAGAGCGCTCGCTCGCTCGTTCTCTCTCTCTTCCTCGCACTTCCGGCCTCCTCTGAACTCTCTTCTTCCTTCTCCTTGGGGACCGAGCATCTCCTCCTCTTCTCTCGCCTTCTTCATTCTTCGCCTGTTATCTTCCTCGTGTTATACTTCGCCTTCACCTCTCGTTCGGCGAACGCGCCGCTCCGCTGCCTCGTCCAGGTGCGTGCCTTCTTGTTTCAGCGTTCTCTACAAGCGAAAGAGCCCTGCCAGATGAGGTCCGAAGGTACTCGCGATTTTTTGCAAACCATCTTCACCGATCCTAAGTCATCCCGCGCACCCTCCCACCCTCCCTCCAACTCCCAACCCCCTGAGAGAGCCGCCCTCTACCATTTCTCGAAAGTGACATTGCACGTTTACTCATTTAAACGCCGCGATCCTCCGCTGCTGCGGGATCAAGACGTTCGTCCTTACCGTGTCTAATTAGTGGCATTATCCTGGGATTATGTGCTCGACGTGCACCTGCGCTTCTCCTCATACCTCGATGAATACGGTCCGAGTGAGGCCGGCTTTCCGGACGGGTCATTCTATGAGCAGGTGATATCACTTCCTTTCCAAGCAGGAAAGCAGTCTCATATTGACAGCATCCGTCGATATTCGAACGCCACTTACCCAACTCACTCCCCTTGCAACATTGAAGGATAAAAGGGAGGAAGAGACGCGACTAAGGGGAGGTTGGAATTTAACGCACGTGGACATGTCGGTGAATCCTGTTTGCGATGGCCAGCACTCTCTGTCTCGCTCTCTCTCTCTCTCACTGGCACTGGCACTGGCGAATAGCTCGGGGCTTCAATTTAAACGTACCAGGCTAAAACAATAGGGGCAGGCGGCGGCCGCCCTTACCTCCGTCAGGTCCGTCGTCGTTTGGACAGCCCTGGAGGAGGTTGGCGTCGGAAAAAATAAATGGCCCGGAGAGGAGCCAGCCGAAACTCTCTTTCTCGAGAAGCTGTCCGCCAGGGCCGAGAGGAGGCCGTGCCAAGAGGAAGAGACGGTTATAGAGAGAGGGCCAGTTTCCCGATGGACCGAGAGCCCGCTATATCTACCTACCCAGGATGTAAAGGTGGATGCCACCACGCCCAGAACCGACCTCGAGACCTCTCCCGATCTCTTTCTTCTGCTCCCATCGACTGTCTCGCGAAACCTTCAACCTGAATTTCTTCTCAGGCTGCTGCTGCTGCTGCTGCTGCTGCTACTCCTGCGAACCTACCCATGAGACTGCCCGGCAAAATCTTCTAATTCTCTGCTCGCTCTATCTTGCCTAGGTTGCCGGGCAATTTGGTGCCTGGGAAAGGGACTACTCTACCTTTTCCATCAGGCACTCCTATTTCTAATTTCCAAGCGGTGTAAAAAGCATATGGAGGCTCCCATTCGTCAGCAGCAGCAGTAGCCGCTGCCGCTTCAATTACCCCGGGACTTTCCCGCTCTCTTAATGACACGAGAAAGCGCACGGTCACTTCCTCCGTAATTTTGGTGCGCATCCTGAAAAGTAGGAGACAGCAGTGTCTCAACATCGATGGAGAACGCCTCGAGGGAAAAAGGGGGTCTCGAGAGGCTCGTTAACGTACCCTGCGATCGACGCTCGAATTAGTACTGATAGGCTTGTCCCCGTGGAAGCAACCACTCACGCGAGCCAACGACAGTGAAAAAGGAGAGCTCGGAGTACACCGGTGAAAGACAGGGGGAATATAATGATTTCTATGATTGCACTCTAATAACAGAGAATGATAAGGGGGTCGGTTGGTTGCGTATTCGAGTCATTGCCATTCTTAGAAGCATGAACCGAGTGGAACTGCGCCAGATACCTCGAAAAACTTGTATAGTTATATAAATACTCGCGACTGGCTCGAGAGAGAGAGAATTGTCACGTTAGGGAAACTAATGGTATCGTAGGGCTGACGTGCCATCGGCCCATCGTACCATCGTCCCATCGTCCCATCGTCCCCGAGCCGATTAGCCATTACTTTATGCGGCGAAGGCGGCTCCTCTTGGTTGCCGCGGCCTAGCTAAGCCACTATGTAATTATGCTCGAGGGCTCCTTCAGGGAAAAGGGCGGCCAGCCGAACGAGCTGAAGAGTCATGCTCCGTCATTGTGGCCGCCAGTGAGGACCCCATCAGGCCCGGGCCTCACCTCGCCTCATGCCTCATGCCTCATGCCTCATCCCATTCCCGGCAAGGACGCCGGCCCTCTCCTTGCTGGTATTCGCGTGTGGCGTCGCCTTGGCCCCCATCGCCTTTTTGCCACTCGCGGAAAGCTCTAAACAGAGCCATTCACATCCAAGTCGGGCCCGACCGGTCTCATAATTGAAAACAATGCTATGCGCCGAGAGATTATCCGATGGATAAGAGCTAGGTTCTCGCACCAGGAGTAATTCGGCGTGACCAGTGGGAGGAGGCGCGCCCAACTAAAAATCTGGCGGAATCCTCGGGAGCGGGGGGCGGTACTGCGAGTTGCGAAGGTTTCGACGAGCGAGTGACTCGATCTTATCCGTCAAATCTGTTGTAAGGCTGTGTGCAAGGGAGGGGGAGGGGGAGGGGCGGAAAGTGGCTTTCGGTCGTGGTAAACAATCATGAAAAAGGAAGGAGAAAGGGAATGAGAGAAACGGATGATACAGGAAGGTCTAATTGTGAGACTCGGGACCCCATTACGGGCCGAGAAATTACAGGGCCGAGTCGCCCGACCGCTTGGACCATCGAGTAGTCGAGCGTTCGCTGGCAGCTCCTCATTCCGACAGGCTCCTCGCATTCCAGGAATAGTAAAGCTTATTACGAGCCAGCGAGTAAATCTCTCCGGCTACTCTCCTACGATTTGTTCGATGGCCCGATAGCGTTTCTAGTTTCCTCTTCTTTGGACCTCGGTTTCTCGTAGTTAGGGGGGCGTCAGGCCGTAGGAAAAAGCAAGTGGGGTTGGCATGAGCGAGCGACGGACAGTCGATGGAGAATGGCAGCCTGAGCAAGAACTGTCCATGAAATCGTAGGTGGAAAAAGGTCGCGTCGATTTTCACCAGACTCCCCCGACGCACCGTCGACACGGCTGATAGCCGATGGTAATTGAGAATAATAGTGGTGGCAAGCGTACTCCTCCTCCTCCGACTCTTTCTCTCTCTTTCTCTCTCTTGGCGGGTGGATCGCGTCTGTCTGCGTGCACGCAACCACACACAAGCATCGCAACCAAGTGCATTCACCCCGCTGCATCGTACGCGAGTACACCTCTCCCTTCGCCTAATGCTGTGTAAACCTATTTGCTGTAAAATTACTCTGTAGTGGCATCTCGCGCTACCTCGCCTCGAGCTCATCTCGGAGCCGGCCGGTCCGTCCTCCTGAACGCCGCCGCCGTCGCCGCCACCGCCGCTCTTTCTCTTCCTCTTTGTCCTTCTCCGTTGAGCCTGCTGTGTTGTTGCTTGTTGCTCCGCACGTTCCACTGGCGAGATAGCCTTCGATTTAAGGGCTCGGCGAGGCCCTCGCCACTGCCCACCTCCGAGTACCAGGACACTGGCGAAAGGCCAACTACTCTTTTTGCTCCTCCTGCCAGAAGCTCTTTTCACGCGTGAAAATAATTAGGTCCCGATGCACCGCTAACTCGGCGCTCTCCAACTACCGACGAATGCGTGTATGCGCGGCCCTTTCTTACTCGTCAGCGATTCAGCCGGTAGCCTAACAGCCGGCGCGGCGTGGCGCGGCGCGGCGCACCACTAAGAGGAGCGAGACAGGCAGAGAAAGAGAGAGAGAGAGCGAGCTCCTGGTTGCTCTCATTTTTTTTTCTGGCGCTTTAGCAGTGTTTTCAGCGAGGCCTCGTGGCGTCCCGTAAGAAGCGTGGCCAATCGCTCGTAAGATACGATTTATCGGTGCTCTTCTTGCGAAGATTACAAGATTAAACGGGGAGAGCAGCTGGGAGGGTGGCGGAGGCGGTACTCTGGGTGCTTCGGGTCGCCCGGCTCCGCTCGCACTCCGCTGCGAGCGCTGCCTGGCACTAATTCGGTAACCGAGCATTAAGCGAGACGAAATCGCCATCCTGGCCGTAAATCACCGCAAACCCGTGGTAGTATGGCGTATGGCGCAAGGCGTACGTCTACGTATTCCGCGCGGCCTCGACTTTACATCGCCTCTGGGAGAAGAGCGCAACATCCAGTGCAACAGTGTTCATTCCACGAGATTTACACCGGCCGGGTACGCAACAGAGCAAACGAGCGTGCAGACACTCTAAACGCACCGCCACACCGCGCCGCGCCACGCCGACCGACTAATGCAAACTCTCTGTAAACAGCTTGAATCGATTCGTTCGGGACTACTGGTGCGCTCCTCGCGCATTTTTGCCCCCTCGGACTTCCGCGAGCGCGTTAATGGCTACCACTGCCCGCAAATAATTTCCCTGAGATATAAGTGTCGCGCGATGACAGGTGTTATTGACCAAGGCGTTCATGCGATGATGGTGATTCGATGGGAACTCGCGTGGATGGGAATAGTAGGGGGAGAAAGAAGCTCCGGTTCAAGGACGTCTTAGAGCAAGCGATGCCAGTGGAATTGTTGAGAGGCATAATCATAATCCGCCGGAGCTCGGCAGGAAGTGTGAACTCGGCATTTTTGCCGCCTGTCCCCGAACCATTCTCGATCTGTCATCGAGGCCAGCCCTACCCAGCCCCAGACAGGACTATTAATCAGCCCAGGCCGGTCGGTGGTCCCTTTAAACGGATTTAAAGGACGACACCGACAAAGGAACGCTTTTTCGGGCCCCTCCACCCCTCCCTCCCCCCTCACCGGCTGTCCATTCTTCGAGAACCGATGGCATTTCTTCGCGGCATACACAGCCTGATCCTGCGAAAATATAGCCTCCTCCCTTCCTCAGGCCGACTTTTGAAATCGAGCTCCCTCACTCACTCTCCTTCTCTCTTCCCATAGACCAGTAGAGTATTGTGAGTGGCGGTGTTATCGGTCCCATTAATTACAAACAGGCGACCTCTCCGATAAAGGTAGCAATAGATCCAACTTGTCTCCGCATTCCCCCGTCGAGCTGTACACGCGTTTAAGCATGCCAAACGTTCGCCATCCTGGCTAACGGTACACACTCGAGATTCGATTGCTCGTACACGCAAGACTCTCTGAGAAAGCGGAGAGCCTCAGAGGAAGGGAGAGCAGAGAGTGTGTGTGTAGAGTACTGTAGAGGGTGTGGGCAAGATAATTAGCAAGAGGGAAGGAAAGCAGCGGACAAACGCGGTAGAGAGCCCGATAGAATTGACAAAAAAGCGGGGCGATAGGGAAGCTAGCTGGAGCCACGATAAACTACAGCATCAGTATGTTATCTCGAGCGACGCCGGCAGTGTAATTATTGTTAAGAGGAAAACAAATATTGTGTATCGAGCCGCTGGTAAACGCCAGCTAGATAGGATTCTCCCTCTACCCGTACTGCTTCTTTTTTGCGGCTAACGATCGTCGGCCTCTGAGGAGCATGCTCGATTGCGCGGATCGCCCGGCCCCACAACTAACAATTATAAACTAGTTGCCCTTTCTTTTCAACCATCGTTCATCCGGAAAACATCGTAAAAATAGTTGGAAATTTTGAGCAGTCATGTAGAAAATGTATCGCATTCCAATGAGTGTACGGTGTGCTAAATTAATTCGGTCTACTCTGTCAGACTTGGAAAAAAACACTTAGTCGTACGAAAGTAAATATCGGGCCAGTGGGTATTAGAATTGGAGCGAAGTGGGACGCGGATCTAATTGTCCTTCTGGGAGGAGAAGCCGGTTGCCTTCTGGGCATTGCTTCCACCACTCTTCCGTTGAGTACTTACACTCATGACTGCCATTTGGCTCCGCTGATACCATCTACATCGCACGCGTCGTTACATTAGAGCTCCTGCTCTTTTCTTTAGCCATCCAAGTCGAAGTAAATTCCTCTTGTCTTCTCATTTGGCCTGGCTCGATTTTCCCTCCTTATTTATAAGCACCCGATACTCTGCTTACTTATTCATCCGACGAGTGTGACTCGTCAGGACTCGCCTTCAGATCGGTATCTCCAATCAGCAGCAATAGGTTATACGTCCGGCTGCGTGGATTCGCGTGAATGTCGCCTAACGGTACCAGAAACAAGGATCTCCGTTGGTAGAAGGACGCGAGTCTCTGGATCGCGCGGGGTGATCCAATGTCGAGGATCGAAAGCGAAACAAGATCGGCTGGCAGAGTACGCCCTTGTCTTCCTCACCGTCTTCATTCCAACATGAGATTACGGTATTCTTGCTGGAATTTAATCAGCGTGTATTACCGTCAACGCTGAAATTTCTGAAGGCTTTGACCGGTTCGGGGACGGCGCGGCACGGCGCGGTGGTTTCCTGCTCTCGTGAAATCTGTGAAGGAAGCAAGGTGTTGTCCGGCGGGCCTGCTCTTGCCGGCTGATTTCGTGACCGCTCGATCGAGGTCGCTCCGCAGCAAGGGGTGCCGGTGCTCGCTCCTTCGGTAACGACCTCTCTCTCAAAGGTAGAGGAAATTAATTTCGCCGGTGCCGCGCGGATGTTCGTGGCGCGAGCCCAGCTAACGAGGAGAAAAGTAAACGGTGCTGCTCTTCTCTCGTGCGGATTAAGATATCCCGGGAATTACAGCGCGCCACGAGCAGCACCACTCGAGCCCAGGGGAAGAGAGAAAGGAAGTGGTATGTAGCAGCACCAGCACCAGCAGCGCCAATTGGAAGAAGCTGCGGGCGAGCCAGTCTGCAAGTGAATGAGAGGGTGCCGAGGTCCAAGCCGAACCCACGGGATTCAAGCTTAATGTACCCTAGCCTCCTAGTATTAACATCCCCTAAGACCGCTCGACTAATTACTTGGAGCGGGCTAATTCGCGAGTTCTCGCGTAACAAAGCCCAGCCAGGCTCAGGATTATATCAATTAGGGAGAAGCAGAGAGAGAAAGGGACAAAGGAAGAGAGGGAGAAAATATGTGTTGGGTAGAATAGAGACAGTAACCGATCTTGAAAGTAAGCTGCAGTAGTCAAAGAGGCAAGTAACAGAGGAATGACTGCTGAAGGGAGCGATGATTTTCTTGTTGAAGAATATAATATCATGGCGCTTAAGAATGTGGATGTGCGTGTTAAGTGTCACGCCTGGCACTCTCATTACGAGGGAACGCTAATTATGGTAGGCCGTCCGAAGGGGGGCTTCGTGTCGTCGGTGGTTAAATGAAAATTCCTACTTGGTTTTCAAGTACTACGTAAACGTAGATATTTAAAGAAGGCAGGAAGGAAGGAAGGAAGGGCTGAGAGAGTGGAGAGTGGAGAGTGCTCGGAGAGCACGCAGGGCACACGCGCCTCTACTTACTTACCGCTCCCTCGTAGGAGGTTGCTGGTATAGCCGAGTGTAAGCCGACGATTGGTCAGCGAGCGTCTCGGCACGAGGAGAAAAGGGCGGCGTTACAAATCGCCGTACGAGGTAAAACAAGGAGCGTGCTAAATGATACGTCGGCAGGGTTGGCGAGGGCGCTGCTATGGTGCGGTGCGCGGTGCGCGGAGCGATGGCCCCGAGATCGCCGAGGCGTCAATGCCTTACCCCGGCATTCCCGATTTGTCTCGGCAATACCGCGTGTGTAGAAACTCTCTACTACTCTCCGAGCGATCCATTCCAACCTGCGCTTGCCGACGTTTGGCGACGTCGTCGTCCTCGTCGTCGACGTCGTCGATGCCAAATGCGTGCGTGCCCTCGTCGAGCTGTGGGAAGAAAATTGATCGGGCCCGGAGTGCTGTTACATCGGGAGTGCCGTCTCCCGGGCATCGGCCGGAGTATGAGCCAATAATGAGTTAAATGCAATTAGAGGCCTCCCGATATAGCCTGTCGCTGGAGTGCGCGTGTAGAGGCGTGAGAATGAAATATTGTAATTCATTTGGCGCCCCCGGGCTTCGAGGCCAGGATGCATTGCCCATTCCGCAATGCGTGATAGGGCCCGAAAAGCCTCCTCTTCCTCGCCACAGAGTATGCAAGTAAGAGTGCGCCAATATACTCATGCACGCCTCCAGCGCACTGTAGGTACGCCAGCCAGCGAAGGAATGACCTCAGATGAATATCGGTTAATAGCTTTTTTCGGCCGAGCTTTGCATCCGGGCCCAGCCGGACGAGAGACCGGAGAATCTCGAGCGGAAGAGTGACAGAGAAGTGGCGAGCGAACCGCCAAGTTGAAGGAGGACGTAAGTAGAAATGGGACTGGCTCTTCTTCTCTTCTTTCTCGCTTACCTCGTCCCTGGGCGATCGGTTGCTTCTCGCGCCCGCCTTGCCCGCCCTGCCGTCAGGCTTTTCGTTCCGTTCCACCTTTGTCGTGCGCGTTGTCTCGCCGGTAGTTTGCAGGGGACCCGCGCGAGCAAGTGGGTCCGCCCGGCCGCTGGCACCGTCTGGCCGGTGGCCAGTGGCCGTGGGCCAGACGGCACTAGCGCGGCCCACCAGGAACTGTTTAACATACGGTAATGGTTGGATCCGTCCTTTTGCTCCTGGCCTCCCTCTTGTTACACGTGTGATACAGTGACGTAGTGCTGTTACACGTTTGTCCTTCGCCGATAAGAGGTACTCCGGGCCGGGGTAGGTGCGTGCCTCCACGAGACCCGCGGTGCGCACGCGCGCACAACTCTCTTCTTTGAGCGGCTTCTAACCGCTGAACTCTCGAGCAGGTTCTCCCTTTGGAACTAATGGTCTTCACCTGCCAAATTGCTCGCGGTTGTTTTCTCAAGCATCGCTTCTTCGTTCGAAGGGAGGTAGCCTCGCTTTTCCAAAGTCAGGGAATTATTTTGGTGTGGAGGCCGTGAAGGGCGCTGTTAGTAGTGAGTGCCGAACAAAGGGCCCATTTCCCGGCACGTTTGTCACACTGGAGGAGAGCGTGTCTAGGATAAAGGGCCCGAGGGTACAGCCAGTGGTAATTAGACGGTCCGCGCCGCCGACTGGACGGCCAGCCGGCTTCCAAATCGGGTTCGTTGCGCGCTTGCTAATGAAAGGGAGTGACTAACGATAGATTATTAATATTGCCGGCTGATCTCGATTGCGGGCGAGCTTGTGCTTCTAGCCCCGTGATATTAACTCCTGGCATCGGCTCATCTGTGCTCACTCTCCTCTCAGCCTGATACTGGTGGTGGTCGACGTGACAGCTAATTAGACGAGTCAGAGAAAAGCAAGCTCGGCCCTTTCACGCGCCACCACCAACACACCGATAACGCTTGCGCGCTCGTCGTTTCTCATTAGTCCTGGTGTCGTCATTCTCTTTCCTATAGCATAGCTACACACTCCACAACTACTCCTGCTAACTGGCAAGTTAAAAATAGCAAGCCTCGAAAAGTCCACCTGTCTCTCAACTATAATAGCAATTGTTGCTGGATAGCTTGGCCTCGAGTTGCAAACTTCTGGAAAGGCGGACCAACTATATCTCCCGCCCTGTTAATTAGGATGCGATTCCAGTAGCCGCTTCGTTCCCCGGGGATGAGAGCGGAAGTTGTAAACGGCATTAGCAGGCGGAAGCTTACGGTTCGGGCATTATAAAGAATAAACTGGGCAATATATGTGAAATGCGATTCCGCTGTAAGAATTTCCGCTGACAGGCGAAACTCCTGCCTGTGCGAAAAGTACCGCGGCAGGAGCGCGATTCCCAGGATCTTTACTGGGAGGAGTCCGTTTTTTTATGGTCGCGATGGTGATTCGATCAGTCATCGAGCGGGTGATTAACATTAATGCTTGGTAATCAAGTTGATGCCTCGATTGGACTTCCGAACATGGTCCTTTTGATACGTGAATATCAAAAGGAGTAGAAGCAAGGAACCTGTGAGATAAAGACCGGAATTGAATCGAAAACACTTGGAAAGGCCACCCTGAAGAATGTACTTCGTTTGATTTCGACGGTTCTTTCCACGTTTTTCATACTTCCCGACCTTTCCCGGGGCTGAAATTTGGTAGAAAGTGTTTTTTTATATCGAGGAAGAAGTAGAAAAAATTCCAGAGCCCTAGCTCAAAATTCATTTTTTCGCAAATTTTTTAAGGCATACCCCTTCAAAAATTTTCGATTTTTCGAAGGTCTCGGGACCGCAACGAACGCTTGATTTTTCGATTGCTCGTGTCTCAAAACGCAAAAAAAACATAAATGTTGTGGGGGAAATGCCGGAATTCGACCGAAAACACATGGAAAACCGATCTGGAATATTTCATTTCGATGGTTTTTCATATGTATTCGTGACTTCCCGACCTTTTCCGGGGCTGAAACTTGGTGGGTAATGTTTTTTTGCATCGAGGAAAAAGTAGAAAAAATTCCAGAGCCCTAGCTCAAAATTCATTTTTTCGCAAATTTTTTAAGGCATACCCCTTCAAAAATTTTCGATTTTTCGAAGGTTCTGGGACCGGGACGAACGCTTGATTTTTCGATTCCTCGTGTCTCAAAACGGAAAAAAAACATAAATGTTGTGGGGGAAATGCCGGAATTCTACCTAAAACACATGGAAAACCGATCTGGAATATTTCATTTCGACGGTTTTTCATATGTTTTCATGACTTCCCGACCTTTTCCGGGGCTGAAACTTGGTGGGGAATGTTTTTTTGCATCGAGGAGAAAGTAGAAAAAATTCCAGGCCCCTAGCTCAAAATTCATTTTTTCGCAAATTTTTTAAGGCATACCCCTTCAAAAATTTTCGATTTTTCGAAGGTTCTGGGACCGGGACGAACGCTTGATTTTTCGATTCCTCGTGTCTCAAAACGGATAAAAAACATAAATGTTGTGGGGGAAATGCCGGAATTCTACCTAAAACACATGGAAAACCGATCTGGAATATTTGATTTCAACGGTTTTCCCTATGTTTTTTCATCTTCCCGACCTTTCCCGGGGCTGAAATTTGGTAGAAAGTGTTTTTTTATATCGAGGAAGAAGTAGTAAAAATTCCAGAGCCCTGGCTCAAAATTCATTTTTTCGCAAATTTTTTAAGGTGTTTCTTGGGGATGAACAATGAACGTCGTCTGATTTAGACCACTGGAATTTCCACCTTGAGAGAGGAACGCTCGAGAGTCGTTATGCGTGGTACATAAAATAGTTTCATAGAGGAAGGAAGGCGCGATCGCTGGATAACTCCAGCAGAGGGACATTAAGCCGTATAGACGGTATAGCCCTGCCACTAAATCTTGCCGTTTTAATTATAAACTTTCTCGCTCGCCTCCTCGAGCGAACAAGAAGAATAGATACGTGACCTGTCTCGCGGAATGGATTAGTCGTTCTCTCGACTGGAGTCGATGGACGAGAACGAGAGGAAGGATCGAAGCTGAGACAGCGAGGGAGGGAGAGAGGCAGGAGCGATGCGAAGGCTATGGGATAGGATGAGAGGGAAGAGGAGGAGGAGGAGGAGGAAGCTGGCAAGGGTGATAAGGAGGGTGAGAGCGAGGGAGGAGGACTCTGTTCGTAGAGCAGTTTCTCTCGCATCGCGCGAGCGAGCATCGGCTCATTAATCTCCCGCAGTAATTGCGACCATATTCCGACGTAGCGCGCAGTTAAGACTCTCTTTCTCTTATACCCTCGCATCGAGCTACCTCTCTCTCGTTCTTCTTGTGCTTCTTCATCTTCCTCAGCTTCTTCCACGTCATCTGCGCCCGCAAGGCTATAAAAAAGGAAGGTGGAGGAGGAAGACGGCCACGCAGCGGGATAGGCACTCGATACCTGTCCGTCAGTCAGCATCAATTGCCAATAAACGATGAAGAGCTCGCTCGTTCATCCAGTTCAACTATCGTTTTCAAAGCTTTCGCACGACTTGATTTCCGCATCCCGATTGAGATATCTGACTGCAGCGGCGCCGCACTCGGGGACCTTTCAGGGGACCCGACCCTCTCCTTTGCCCTGGCCCTCTTAACTTTGCTAAATTCTCTCCTTTCCTTACCAGCCACTGCGGTAATCCCAATTTTTCCCTCGCTGCTGGCGTGCCACGAAATTCGATTCGAGTGTCGGCATTTCTTAATTACGCCCTCTCCCTACCGGAATACTCACCCTTTCTCTCTCTTCCTCTCTCCCTCTCTCCCTCTCTCTAGTGGTCGATGCTAAATTAATTATGAGCTTGCATATTATTTGAATGGCTGCCATTCCTGGCTCGAGCAGCACCACCTCCTTCTCTCGTTTGATCCTCTTATGCTCCACTCTCATTCTCTCTCTCTCTCTGGCTCGATCCCGAGCGGCTCTCCTTGCTCGGGTCTGCGCGGATGCCGCGGTCACCATTAATTATCGGCCGATGTAATGACCCTGGCGACCGAACCCATGAACGCCCGGCCTCCAGCACTCGGCTCCGGCTTGATTCGGACCTCTCGGAGGTGTTTCCATTTAACGATCCTGCCGGTGTGCTTTAGGGAGCTGGCCGCGAAGCGGAGCACCGTGCTCGATAATTTTGCCCGGGCGTATTAAGGCTTCTCCGTCGTAGCTGGCTGCGCGCGTAAATGGAAGCGCATGTTATGGTACGAGCTAATTCTTTTTTTTCTCGCGCGCGCGCTCTCAATAGGGAGCGCTACCTAGAAATTCCAGACACCACTCAAAGTATTGAATCACCGCGTTAGGAAAGACTGTCTTACATCTGGGATTAATGGCGGTCATGTAATAGCGATTTTCTCTAATGACTGCTCTCTATGGGAGAGTAGTGGCTAGGTACTTACTAAGCGAGGGAAACGGGGGATGGTAGAGTAGCGGGGCCGAGATCGGTGCTGCTCGAGAGTGGCCGTAGATCATCGCGCTACTGATCTCGCCGGATCAGGATTGCGCTATAGCGGGCACGGGCACGGGCGCGGGCGCGGGAGAGAGGATGTGGGGCATAAAAGATCAGGCTGGAGGAGCAGCCACCCTGCGTTGGGTTGCCCGAGGGCTCAGAATGTTGGCCGAGGCCCGTTCTCGATGCTGGCAGAGCTTGCGAAGATCGCAGCGTGAGGCGTTCCACACACAACTCAAAGGTTGTTGACATAAACGGTCCCGGACGTACAACGTTTTAATACAAAGTTCTTTACGATCTGTACCGCGGTAGTAACGGTTCGCGCGCGCGCGCGCGTGCGCTCGAGAGAAGCCTGCGCTTTTGAGAGAAGGGAAGAGTGGGCCGAATGGGCCTCGCACTCCCCCGCCCGTCCCCGCCGCAGATTAGGCCCTGTGGTGCGTATACGCGCCCGCATAAATCCTGGCCCTCCCATAAATTGCGATACGGTAGCATTAAAGTGAAAATAATGTATGAAATTTGCCTTTTGATCATTTTGTCGGCCGGGGGCGCGTAGCTTCCTCCGCCTGCCGACACTTGCACGCCTCCTCTCACGCTTTACTGCTACTTTTCATCTCTACGATACTTCACCATATCAGAGCCCTGCTTCACTGCCGATTTACCTCGCCAATTTATAAACGCCACTTTATACAATCTTCTTCCCTCTGACCCAATGCCTCCAGTTACTTGCCACTTGCCACTTGCCACCTTTTTCTTTGGCTATCACAGTCCTCCAAGCATCTCTTATTCCGCCAGCATGAAGATGTCTATCATGTCCTTCCTTATAGAATCACCTTTTACCATCAGTTCCCGTCAAAGACGCAAAATAATCAATAGTGCTTTCTTAATTCAGGTATGTGAGAGATCTTGATGGTTGAGCGAAGGGAGAGATAGAGTGGACGGTCGTTCTCTCGGCTGAATGGCTTTAGAGGGAAGACTCGCTCGAATTACATACTATTACGCGTGACGCGTGACGTGTGACGTGTAACGCGCGCAGAGGAGAATCGAGGGGATGTAGCTTGGGATATATGTTGGTGAGAGGACCTCCTAATCTGAGATCGGGCCCGGCGGGTCCAGTGTTCTTGCTTCTCCGTGCTTCGCTCTACGACCTCCTTCCCTCTTCTTCTTCGCCAAGGAAGACACACAACCCCTCTTCGCCCTCCCTTGCCTGCTTTCACCGGTGTTCATGAATTGCATGCTCCCGCTATAAGGACGTATCCTTCCTAGTAGCCGCTACTTACTTAGCCCTAATTTCCATCCTCGGGCACCCACGAGTACCGTAGCGGGACCGGCGCGGCGCGGCGCGGCGCGGCATGTAACACTCTCGGGATCACGGGGATGAAGGTCGGACGAGGCGAATTATCCGGTCATAAGGATTTTAAACACGCTCTCAAACACACCGAACCCAGCAATTTCGAGCTACTGTATCCTCGCCAAGCCTCGCCAGTTCGCCACGTGATCCTGCACTATTTTCAGATAGAGCCTCTTATTTCTCATGCAATATGAATGTAATGCCACAGGAAGTGAAACTAATGAGAACTCCGGATGGCAGGGCTAGCCTTACGAGTACTTGCGAGCTTGGAATACATTTAATTTTATAAGATCTGACAGCCAGTCCGGCGCTCATGGAGCAATGCTCAGCGTTGAGTTATTAAATCATGCAGTATGAATTAAACATCAAAGAGACGGTGGTCAGACATTAAGGCGCGCGTCGCACTTGGAGATAGGAGTTGCGGCATTTCCGTCCACAGGTTCCTGGCAAAGCCCTCCCCATCGCTTTCCGCGATGAATTATGCAAAATATCACGCACTCTTGATAATACTCAGTGGGTAAGACATGCCTTTATTATCGTTTCTATAGGGATCGAGCACTAGAGAGAAATTGTCGTTCAAACCAACTCAATGAGGTATGCACTTAGGGCGGGAACAGTGCACAGCTGTGATTTACGCGGCGATATTAATAACAATCTTCAGGCGGTAATAGCTCGATTTCTTGAGATAAGTGGAACCGCGTTGGGTTGGGTAGAGTTGGCGAGTGGGAGGGGGAGGGGGAGGGGGATTTCCCGCAAATGGGAATCGCGCGTGAGAGGTGTGGCGAGCCACTTTGTCACTATTCTCCGACCGGATGCACGATTACCAGGCCGAGGGAAAAATGCGCCGACACGTTCCTCGTTACTCGGGAGGAAGGCGCCGTGTGTACTTCGTTAAAGCAAATCCCCAGTGGAAACGGGAGGGATCTATTGGGGTGCTCGAGCAGCCTTATCGATAATCGTGGCCAATCCTAATGGTTGAATAAAACATCTCGCTCTCACAGAACTATGCACGCTGACAAAGTGGATTATTTCACTGATTTGAAAGGAGGGTTGTATGTCTCGCATTATCATATCGAGTGCCTTCGAGCAAATTGGAACATTGACTTGGTCCCATAACGGGAACTCCAGACATTTTCATAATTCCTATTTGGAATGAAGATTTTCATGAAGTAATAGCTGGTTGGCGAATGATTCTGTGAGAATAAACCGAGGAACATGAAGACTAGCAGAGGGGGAGGTGGG
The DNA here is from genome assembly GCA_910591665.1 of Ectemnius continuus. Classification (NCBI taxonomy): domain Eukaryota; kingdom Metazoa; phylum Arthropoda; class Insecta; order Hymenoptera; family Crabronidae; genus Ectemnius; species Ectemnius continuus. The sequence continues at coordinate 19,512,344 of OU342859.1, read as the reverse complement.
GTGGGGGGATGTTGGAGGGGAGTGCAGGTTCGTTGAATCGTCGGCGATAGTAGGAGATGTCCGGCGGTTAAAAACTGTTGGGTACAGTTGTATAATTAATAGAAAAGTACGAGGGACAGGAACATGCTGTCGGTACCTGGTTCTCCCTCTTTCTCCCTCTCTTTCTCCGTATGTCGTTCGCGGTCGGCGCGATACACCGCGGACAAAAGTGTACTTGAGACAGAGAGATGACGGTAGCAGATAATCGTGGCAGGCTACACGCTCGCCTAGCTCCGCAGAGCGCTGGAAATTCGAGCGAGAGACTTGCCAAGCATGCATACACACCCACACGCTCCCACACAGATAGGAGGAGTAGGAGAAATCGCCTGGAAAGGAGGATCTCGGTGGTACCTAAGAAGTCTGTCGTCTTCCTAGCTGCGAGCAATAGGCTGTGTGGCTGTGTGGTTGTGTATAGAGGGCCGGCGCGGCGCGGCGCGGCGCTGTCCGCGGCCTATGCATACGCTCACCGAGTGCGTGACAAATAAATGCTTGCCCAAGGCGCAGCGAACGGGAATTTGCATTCATACGCATAATGCGCCCCGACCAGGCCTCCATCCAATCCAGCCTCACTCTCCTAAGCCTTACCTATGTACCAGGAGAGTTCACTCGCCACCGCACTTTGCCACTTTCCTCTCTGCTCCATTGCCTCTCCACTATTTCCCCTTTTTACCCTTTTTCCCCTTTTTTTCCCAACGACCAGCCCTCTCTTCACTCTTAGATGCTTGCCAGTCCACTTCGATTCCACCTGTTCCCCTCAAGTTTTTCGACGACCCAACCAGCGGAAGTCAGAGACGAGGGATGTTAATATGCGACTGATATGATTTGCATATTCGGACGAGGGCATCAATACGACGACGTACATAAGTGTAAATTAGCAGAAGGACTGCCGAGGGAGAAACGAATGGAACGCGGAGCAAAAGGTTCGACAGCAGGTCGACCTATCTTGAAATATGAATCGCATTCTTCGGGGGATGGATGGGAAAAGGAAGGACGGGCATTAATGCAGCCAGGACTTAATTCAATTTCGCCCGTCAAACCAGTAAACATGTCGTTGACATATCTTGCATAAATAATTGATCACTCCCAGGCATGGCTACTTTTCGGTGCAACTTTGTAGCTAAGTGATTGCGACGGTTCTTCGATAATTTGGACGATCATCACTCTTGGCAATTAAAATGCGGCATTTATAATGATGGCTAGATTTGCATTTTTCAATGGACTAAAAACCACTTGAAAATGTTTAACGGCGACGTAAATGAAGGCGGGTACAGTGGCATAAAAGGAGGACTGCCTTTTTAAGAAGTTACGAGGTAAAGGAGGGTGGGGTGGGGAGATAGGGCCCAACATTTCGGGGTCGTTGAGCATCAGTTGAAACGAGCGTGAATCGGGGACGACGATTAAAGGGGTTGTTACGAGAGGGATCATACCTACTTGCGCCACCAATGCACGAGGACATCATCGCATCTTTACGCCAGTTTTACAGCTCCTCGGTGAGGTCTCGGCTGAAATAAAACGAACGAATTGCGGGAATTCGTGATTAAGGCGAATGGTGCGAGGACGGGTCCGTGAAACTGGCCATAAAGAAAGGCGATGTATATTTAATGACAGTCACTCGCGGCTCGCTCGAACTAGTTACATTTTATCGACGTCCGTTCCTCGAGTGCTCGAGAGTATTTACGTGGTGGGCAAGTCTCTGGATCATTTTCCCATATTTCGCCAAGTCAATAGTTAAAAAATACTATTAGTTGATCTAATGTACAATTCTTGGGTCACTCGGCTGGAGAATGTAATGGAAGGCTTGTCGATGAGAGGTTTCTTTTACGAGGGAGAGCAAGAAAGAGAAAAGAATGGTAATATCAGGCGGATGTCGACGGGCAAGAAGCCCGAGGAGGCCAGCCATCAGTGTGTGACCCTGAAGAAACGACTCTCTTACGGTGAAACGTGGAATTCCAGAGATAAAATAAGGGGGGAGAGCGGGAGTGGCAAGATATTTCAATTCACTGCCGTTTATCTCCGCGTGGTCGTTGACTTCCTCTCACCGGACGGCGGTGAGCGTGTTAAAAAGGATTTTATTGTAATTACCGACAAATTCGTGTGGCGCGATGGATGAGAAGCTGGCAGCCATTTGAAGATTACTCTGAAAGCCAGGCTGTGTGAAGTAACCGATTGAAGTCAAGGTAGGAGATGGAAAGAGAGAGAGAGAGAGAGGAATGAGAAGAAACCAGGAAGAAATTCTCTGTCCACCGAAGGCACCGATAAAGCTTTCTTCTATAAATCACATGTAGAGCGAAGTAATTTACATTATTAATCTGGAACCGTTGACCCTTTTGATATTTCTTGACCCAACGAACCTTTTGTCTCTTCCATGCTATAACCGACACTTCCAGACAAAAGCATCAATAAAAACGGCAAATACTCGAGGAATATATGAAAAATAAATGTTCAGGTTCAAGGAAAAGATTGTTTCGAGCAAACATCATATTTCGAAGGGGCGGACTTTTTTATCGCTGGGAGTTTTGAATAGGAAGGGATAGAGGGATAGAGGGATAGAGGGGGGGAGTCGCATGCCATATGGTGGGTACATTTTGAGGTAGAAGCGTGAATAGAAAGAAGAGGAGGTAGGAGGCGGCAAGTGTTACTGCGCGTTGATGTATAGGGAGGCGCGAGAGAAGAAGATGAAAAAGAGTCGGGTCAGTTAGCGACGAGGTGTTACCTAGATCTTCACTGACACCGAAACACCTCCGGCGGGCTGCAGACCCTTTATATTGGCCGATACGTAGTCCGGATTTACACGCTAAATGCACTAAAACTCCGGTAGCACTAAAAGCCGGGCACACGAACCTGGGAGGGCCACGGGGCCTGAGCCACCTCACCATTCCAGAAGGCAGAGAGGGAGAGAGGCCTAATCTCGATAGGTTTTTGTTTACGCGTCTCGACGTGGCGTAGGCTGGCTCGTAAAGGCGCGAATGCGAGGGCATCAAAAAATCACTGGCCAAGACGCACTGGAGAAGTGCTGCGCGGGCCCGAAGGACATTAAGATTTGGGCCCAGATTAGCGGGCCTGCTGCATCTGGCCCCCGCCGCTGTAGCCACCGACGTCATCTCCCAATGGCGACGTAAACGACAGGCTGGATACCATTCGAGTTAGTTCGCTACAACTGGCGACCTGTCCCTGTCCAATCGGATCCTCGTCTCTCTAGTCGATCTTGCCCCTAATTAGAATCTGATCGAGAGCGGCCCTGCCGCCGAATCGACGACACTATGAGGGGCCGCTCCAAGTTTCGGATTATATCTTGAGTAAGTTTGGACATGTCGGGAAAGAAGCATTGCCGACGAAGGGCAGTCATTTGAAGAAGAGTGGCTTGTTAACCCTGTCAATATTATAAATCCATAAGCGCGAAAGAGGCTTTTCCATGGGTCAAGTGATCGGCGGGCCCAGTTTAAAGTCGGGCCTGCCGGCGCGTCTCGTGAGTTCGCTCACGTCCACCTAAACCCACAAGTGTGCCTTTGGCGAGAGAGGACTGTTTATCAAGAGGCCCGACACCGGACCATCATCCGCACGCGGGGCCCAGGTCACGTTTGCCAGAGCTCGCTCGTCTGCTCCAAGCGAAGCGGCCAGATACGCCCTGACCCCGCCGAGGGATGCTGCGGGATCAAGTTAAACGCGGCCCCGCAAAAGGCCTCACTCCAATAGACCCGACGCGACGCGACGCTTGGTGCGTCTGACCGTATTTACAGGAGTCCGGCCCCTCGCGGATAGTCTCAAATATTTGGCCTTTTAGACCCGTTTGGAGAAAAAAGCCGGAGGCACTCGACTGCCGCGGTGTCAGCCACGGCGGCTTTCTTCTTCCGAGTTCTTTACCGAAACTTAAAAGCGCTTCAAATGGAAACCTTACAACAAGCAGACTTTTTCGTATCCACCAGGGCCTCGCTCCATTACTCTTGGTGCTAAAAGAAACTCGCAGAAACTAGATTGCAATTCGAGCGATCGCTAATGAAGACTCGAGAGTACACACCGGTCTGTAATTAGTAGGAAGGGAAAACACATTAATTAAGTGCGTGACAAATGGTCGGGCGATAAGAGCTCGGCGAGCATTCAATTACTTTCTTGCGAAAGGCTTAGAGGGAGGGAGGGAGAGAGCGAACTGATCATTTCCGTCCGCGAATTTCCGCGGTCGATCCCTTATTACCCGGTGTTGGATAGTCTGGTCGGGGGCCGAGAGGAAGAGAGAGAGAGAGAGAGAGAGGGAGAGGGAGAGGGCGAGAGTGAGCAGGGGGAAGGAGCAAGTTGGCTCATTGCCTAGGAATAAATTGGATCTGTCGGGACAAGCGAGTGCCTGCTCTCTGCTCGATCGAGTCCATGACCCCGAGGAGGAATGATCATCGTCCTCGTTACGTAACCATCGCGCCGTAGCTGCTCTCTCCACGCTGCAGCGATCTAGAAAAAGAGCAACGCCTACTCGCGGCCCCGCAACGCAACATTGCGTGTTATTATATACATTATCATCATCGACCACCTCCTGCCTTCCTCCTCCTTCTCATCTTCTTCCTTGACTCTCGCCTCTTACCAGCCCCCTTCATCTTCTTGCTTTCTCCTCTTGCTCGAGTTCCTCCTCGGTGGAGCGCTCTTCTTTCCCGCTGCTGCCGTCGCCGCGCCGCCCCGCGCCGCCTCTTTCTTCATTGCGCGCCGCGCGGAGAAAGGAGAGCCGTGAGAGAAGAGGAGAGGAGAGCCAAGAGAGTTCCTCCTCATTTTATTCGAGAGCTCATCGTCGTTCTCTCCCAGTTACCGGTGCTTCCATCATCCTCTCTTCCCAAGAGAAAGAGCCGGGCCACGCCTGCCCCTCCCTTTGATCCTATCTTCCGTCTTCTCCCCTTTTTACTCGAGGCCCCTTGGCTCCCCTTTTCCGCCTCGCCGTTTACCCACCTTTCGTTTAATTATCTCCGCGCTGATTGGTAGCGAGGAATTTCGCGTCGGGTAATTTTAATCCCTTCTCTTGCCCTTCCTCGCCTTTTCATCTTCTCCACGCGCGCCCTCGACGTCCTTCTCGCTGATCTTCCCGCATCAGCCGGCAGAGGGAGAGAAGGCTCTCATTTTGCTCGTTCGCCCCCTCGTATCCTTCCAACTCTCACTCTATCCCTCTCTATCCCTCTCTATCCCTCGCTGGCCCTTAATCGGGCGCACTTAACATATATACCCCGGACGTGCACTCGCCCCAATCTTGCCGATATTACATTCGAGAGAATGCAGCAATCTTGTTCGTTTTTCGGGGCCATCCTCTCTTCCAGAGAGTTGCGAGAAGAAGGCTACTCAGGGAATGGAAAGGCCGGGGATGTTGGTTCGGCAAGGATAGTGACATAACTCCCGGGGAACGTGGCACAAGTCAATTAGCTCGGTGGTGCCGTACCGGACACGCTCCAGCCGATGGAAGCTGGTGGTGGTACATTGGCCGCGAGTCACGATCCGTTGCACCGTCGATTTATGCCGATAGTCCCCCTCCTTAGGGACGGGGGCCCTCTTCTCCTAGAGACCGTAAAGCCGCGTATAGTGCGGATAATGGCCGCCTATGAAGTTCGCCCGGTTAGGAAAATGTTTTAAATCGCGCCCTCGGTGTTGTAGGATCGCCGTAGGAGAGAAAGAAAGTGCGAGAGAGGGAGTGAGTCGTGTCCACGATCGTGCAATTGAAATTATGCAATCGTGCGCCGCGTGCTCATCGAGTTCCCTCTGTCGGAGATTTAGGGCTCGCTCCGCGCGCTGCAGATGTTCCCTGGCCCTCTTTTGCTCTTGGCTTACCTGCAATTCCTGGAATTTATCTCGTCCACTTTGGATCAGGCGCATAAAATGCTCGATCGTCCCTTAATGTTGCTAATAATGGAGCGGAATCGGGTAATTGGGATTTTACGGCTGGCAGGCTCGGCCGAGGTCTTATCCTCCCTTATCAGCCGGGTGGGCTTCGGTATGATTTAAAGGAGTTTACGATCATTCCGAGAAAGCGTTAATGCCCGTCGCCAATTCTTGCCGGTTAAGATGCTGTGTTGGGGGCCTGACTTGGCGCAACGCGGTGGTGGCGGCGGTGTCGGTCGTCGCGACGTCGAGCGTGATGTAATGGCAACGGGTAATGCCCGGGAACCTACCGAAAGTCGATTATCCGCGCGGGTTAAATCTCGGGGCACATTCGAGCCTGTCCAAGTGACGAGGGGCCTCTTTCTCTCTTTCTCCGGCTTGGATCAGGAGTGAGAGAGTGCGGAATGGAGTAGGCAATATACGTAATAATTGGGTATAACCTGTCAGCAGTTAGTAAAGCGACGTCGGTTGCGGCTGAGAGGGCCTTTCCACGCGGTAACGAACGGGCGTTAAACTTTTCTTGACGCTGGTTGGCGTGAGTGAGCGCGCGCGCGCGCGCGCACGCGGCACCAGCAAATTTATGGTATTTCTTTATCAGCGGTGCTAATCGCAGCCAGTCGGCTTTGTCAGCATCATGTAGTGCGGATTTTTGCGCAAGAACACGATATCTGCTCGAGTATCTATCTATGCAGGTTGTTAGACCGTTCAACAGACGGTTGGCTGGCCTGTCACTCGAGACCCTATATTTCCCAGCATCTTTTACCAGCTTTTCTTGATCCCTAAGAATTTTCATGATCGATCACTGATATTCTTTGTGTCAGCATCAGCTTCGACTGGACTGGACGGTAAGACTCGTTGCGCGCACCTCCCCCTAATGAACCTGAGCGTTCTCGAGAGTGGCATTCTTAGTGGTTCACTAGCCGATTGCATGCGCGCTCCCGTACTATCAAGCAAGCTGTATAACAGCCGATGATAGTTACGGCGCAGTGCACCGAGAGCGTGTTCGGTATTAGCGGCTGGCTAATGAAACGCTACCCGTTTATTATCGAGCTGCACACACGCCCGCGCTACCACCACTCCCACCAAACAACCCTCCGCCAAGCGAACACTCTCCGATCGTGGTCCGGGCATAAATAGTGACATAACTTGTGCCGCGGCAGCCGGCTACCACCAGTCAATTAGTTGTGCCGTACGGATCTACGCCGTGTTTATAAGTAATTCCACTCTCAACATCCTCTCCCTGCCGTGCCTGCTAATTAACCTTGCGCTCTTTTCTTCGGTCCAACAGGACACGGCGCTTATTATTCCTCTGATCAACGCACAGACATTCTAACATTGCCAAAATAACGACAATTCTTCTACTCTTGATTAAAATTAACCGTATAAATATTTCTGAGCAAACTAGCAATGATTCGGGTATTGGAATGGCTGGGCAGATTGGTCAGAATCGAGTGGTTAGCCTGTCGTGAGTGTAGTTCGATCTAGGATCGATGTTAGAGAGTGGGAAGGGGGGGTATTGGGGTATCAGGGAGGAGAGGAAGATCGATCAGCGGTCTGCGGTCGCGTTTTAGTGCATCCACCTGATGTGCCTCGGTGTAGATACATAGGTGTACCTACATGTCGGTACATACCTATCTCTAGCAACCGGTCGAAGCCGCATAGAGAGCGTTGCACTTACTCGCCGCGAGGACCGACAACGACCGCGAGAAAAGGAGAGGGAATTGAAGAGCGAGAGAGTATGCTCGTCCCCCTACTGGTAACCTTATCGTTGGGAGGATGCTGCACGCATCATCATCCCTGCTTATCCTCCCACCGATTCTCCCAGCTAATACTATCTTCGTTGAGGCATCGGGAGCTCGCTCAAGTAGAGGATCGACCAGCGACCAAGCCAGCTCGTTAATTAACGGCCGATATAATAATTAATAATGCGAAAGATGCGTGCGCGCGCGCGCGCGTTCAAGTGAACGGTGCAATAGGATGGGAAGTTAGGGGGTCAGGTTGTTTGTATATATCAGCCTCTTCCTATCGGTCGTCCTCTCCTCTATGTACATATGTGTACAGAGAGAAGGAGAGCGAGAAGCCATTGAGTTCCCTCTGTTTGGTGTGTACGTGCACTATCTACGGTCGGCTGTTAGCATAAGTACCAGTTATGAGTCGTTTTCTGACATGTAATGCCTGTATATTCCTCGCTAAGCACCACTCTGCGCCAGGGCTGACTGCAATTAGGGAGCCATGAAAAATTCTCTGTTAGATGTGGAGATTCACGCACTACTCCCCCTCGCCTCGACTACGACTTGAACGCCACTAGACATAAATCGTTCGGCTCTGGTTGAGAAAAGCTTTGCCGATACTGCTATCGTTGGAAGAGCGAAGTAGCACGTAGGAAGTAGCGGTGCGAGCAGCGGCGCACCTTTCCCTCTTGATTTTGATATACATATCTGATTCTGGTAGTGTTCTCCATGGCCTAGTTGCACCTGGCGCACACTTTCGCGCGCCGCACCGTTGATATCCACCGCCGATATCCCCGACAATGTGATAGCTGTAATTAATACGAGATGCCCGGCGAATGAAAAGACCCACTCACCTATGATTTATGCTGCGAGCCCTGGGAATTCGAGCCTTCGCGGAAGGAGAGCTCGCTGTAATTAGAGGACCCCGAAGTAATTGAAGGAAGCCGACTTTGAAAGACCTGTTTCTAATTCTGTCTTGGGAATGCGATAAAATCGTGTCGAATTCAGGAATGAGAACGCTTTAGGAGGAAATGAGCTTGATTTTGTCATTGTCACTGAGCGGGAAAGTTGTGGAGCGAGTAAAGGGAGAGAAGGGAGTGCCAATAAGCTCTCGACTTATCTTCCGAGCACCTAGTAATTATTCGTAATAAATCACTATTGCATCATTATTGTTTAATTATAATCAAAATCGCGGCTTGCATATTGATTAAACCTGGCGGAAAGCGTGTGGCCCCCTCACGGGGGAGTGCTCGCCTCGCTGCCAGCCAGCCAGCCAGCCAGCCAGCCAACCGTAGGAGGAACCCATCTTCTCCCGTTTCTCCTCTCGAAGAGACTCGCGAGATAGGAGATTCATTAATTTACGGAGGGCGTCTCCGCAGCTCGGGCATCCTTTCTCTAGTCTTGACTACCGGGGGTCAAGGATCATTGTACCCTTTACGACGGAAGACACTTTACCGCCAGAAGTTCATCGTAATCCCTCACAGATACCATCTCAGCCTATTTCGAGATTCCAACGGCCACGAAGGAACACGAAAATTTCCCACCGCCGCGCCGGTGGGATCTACTCGACGAAAATCACCGAGTTAATTGTTCGAAGAACATGAGATGCGAGATCTCGATGCGGGACTAATGCATCTTGTTTCCCGTGCCGAGCGGAGAGCTTGCCCGCTTTTACTAAGAAACCAGAGAGAAACAGAGAAGATTAAAGAAGCGTTTCTGGAGTCGGTAGCAAAGGGAGAGAGGGAGAGAGGGAGAGAGAGAGTGGTGGCTTAGCCAGCGAGGAGAAAGGGAGCAAATGAAAGGGTGAACGCGTAATCTCCTGGGGAGGGTAGAGGAGTACACGCGTACAGTGGTGAGGAGGTACATGCGATGGAAGGCAGCCCTCGCATGGAGGAAGAGGAGCGCTTATAGATCCAATCAAGTGTAGCCGCTCATAATTCTCGGCTGTAATTATTGGAGACTCTGTCTCTCTTGCTCTCTCGATCCCTCCATCTCTCTCGGACTGTCGGCGAGACCGGGGCTCCGAGATCCTCTTATTTTATTGATTAAATTGCTATTACGTTATATACGCAAGGCACCGCTCGCCGAGAGATAGGAAGATCGTCGGTGTGCCGGCCGAAGAGACAGGAAACGGCGCGCTCGCCAGACGGAGAGAGCGTGTGCAAGATCAAGGACTATGCGGTGTGCGGGTACACACACACACACACACAGACAGAGATCGGCAAGTACATAAGCTGGATGGCTATTATACAGGAGGGCTGATAGCGTAGCTGATCCACGACGGCGGCAGCCACGACCGGTCGGCAGGATGGAAATTCTCATAGAGACGGGAAGAAAGAGCCAGATAAATATGTCAGAGAGCGATCGAGCGCTGGTGGAGGTTCGATCGTCGGCTCGGGGAGGAACTCTTCCGAAGGATAACCCCGCGAGCTTCCCCGGATAACCTCGCCCCAGAAAGGAAAGGGTGCTCTCATCGCAGCTAGGAAGGAAGGAAAGAGAGTGCCGGTATTAATCGTTCTCACCTCGCGAAGGTGCGTTCGCCTGAATTCCCTGTCGGGGCGAATGAAAGGCCGGCGTGCCGAAAGGTTTCATCGGAGGAAAAGATATGGTTCGAGGGGAGGCTGAAGAAATTCGATAGTGGCGCGGCGCGGCGCGGCGGAGTTGAGGCTGGCAGTCTATAATTGTTCCGTCTTACTCCGGTCTATCCCGCCGAGTGGGGAAGATCCGGTCGTCCTTGTCGGCGGATCCTTTCCAGCGAAGGATGCTCGCGCTTCTCTCTTTCTTCATTGGAGCTTCATCCCCGTTGGCCTCTCGCTCTGTGGAGTGAACGAGCCGAGCGGAGCAGTGGGCTTCGAGCGGGCTTCCAGCGGGCGATGCAAAACACGTAATCCGATATGTCCTACTAGCGTGCAGATAGAGTCACTTGCGAAGCGGTCTCTGCAACGGCAGGCTCACTCGCTTTCGCTTGCTCGCTTCTTCTCGCTCTTTCATCGCCAGCCACTGTACTGCGCCGCAGGCCGATTCCTCCCCGGGCCGCTAGACAAATCGACCCGGTGACAAGTTGCTCTCGTGAAATCCTGGCCAACGCCGCGCCGCGCCGCGCCACGCCGGCCACCTGCATCAGACCTCCTTCTCTCTTCTCGCGCTCGCGCCCGCGCCCGCGCCCGCGCCAATCCTTACGCGCTGGCAATCCCCGCAATCCTACGAACCCCCTTCGACGACAGATAGTGTCCGTCCTTCGCGCGTAAGGATCCAGCCGGATCTCGGCAGGCTGCGCTGCCCCTCCACGCTGACAGAAGGATTAATCTTCCATAGGTGAAACAAAGATGTCCACCATGCATATCAGTGGACGCGTTCAATTTACTAGCGGATCTTCGCCGGTTACTAAAACTATCCGCTGGAGCAACGAGACTCCTCTTATTTCTGGCTATAATCTCTGCGATGCGGGGTCAGTCCCAACTAATTGAGGGTCGAAGTCCTCCTACCGACGCGGTGAAGGACATCTCGCTACTTAGGCGAGATCAAGTCAGGCTGGGAGTCAGATGAAATCAGGAACGTCCGAGGAATCAGGCTTGTGCTGCACTAGAAGAACTAGCCTCGTTCAGATTGACGATGAGATCGAAGCAAGAGAAGGCGAGGCTTCCCATGCACGCCCGACTGGAGTAGCACCGGTTGGCCCGGAAAAATCGACTAAACTGGCCGAGAAGAGGAGAGATCTCTTGCTCGCTCTTGTTAGTTGGAGTGCGTGTGCGCGATAATGACACGGGGCGGTCTAGCAGCCCTCGTAAACCATCGTATCCTAGAAATTTATGGGGGTAATGTCGATATGTCGAAGAGTAGCCTTCCTCTCTGTGGAATGTTTGAGACGCGAACCTACCGATCTCGTCTAGACGCAGCACCCACACCCGGCCCTCCTCCATCGAACCCGGATTGCCCCGAGCAATGAACTTATCGATCTATTAATACCAACGCTGTATAATTAACCAACCGGATGGATAGCACGAGATTTATAATATTGCCCTCCCATACCATCCACTTTGGCACCTGCGTTTCTCAATGATGGATCAGTATGGAAGAGGAGGAGTGGCAAATAGCCCGGATAAGAAGGTGCGGATGACTCGAGCAAAAAGGAAGGCTCTGCAATTTTTGCCGGCTATTCGTCCGATCGATCCATCCAGGAGAGAGCACAGGATAATACGATCGTCATCGTTGCTTTCGGGGAAGAATTTACCCACGATCCACTCTGGCCGTGAAATGTGCCAAGAGGGGAGAGAGCCAGAGAAAGATATATATGTATGGCGAAAGGATATGGAGGGAAAAGCCTTTATAAACGAAGGCTTGGCATGGCATGGCATGGGATGGCATGGGATGGCATGGGATGGCATGGCATGGCAAGGTAAGGCGGCTCTCGGCGGTGCTCCACATAATAACGTCGGTTCGAGTACGCGCTCGTAAGTCTGGATGGAGAATTCGCGAGGAAGCGGGATGCAAGCGGGATGGAAGTGGCCGAGAGGGAGAGAATAGGATGATCAGTGGCTGAGTGGAAAGAAGAAGGAAGAGAGGGACCGGCCGGTATAATACAGGCGGTGCGGCCGTATACCGATCGGAGGCCCGGGCTAATCAGACGGACATAATTGATCTCACTTGTGATCTTGAGATTCGAAAGATCGCGGACGGAGAGAGGCTCGAACCAATAATTATTGTTAATACCGGCCGTCCCTGGCCCCGCTTTCGAGCGGCCATCCGTCGCGACCACCACATCCTTCTCGCTCTCTCGCTCTCTCGCTCGTTTTCGCCATCCTTATTCTTCTCCCCCGGACAATCTACGGGAAGAAGCCCCGGCCACCGAGATCACACATACACACAGACGCACGCATACACCTACCCACCTATCTGCACACGTACACAAGCAGCCTCTTTCCACCGAGTCTCTTTCTTCCTTTATACCTATAAGAGAAGAGAGTGACTTGAGCCGCGTGGACGGGTTCTCGCGTACAGATAGGCGCGCAACCAAGTTCCTCTCCCTCCTTTTTACTCGTGGGTGAGTGCACCCTTCGTCCTTTCGGGTCCACCATCTTTGGGCATCTCCCGACGACTCCCTTTCTCTCTTCCCTCCACTCTCTCTCTCTCTCCTCTCTCGCTCTCCCTCTCTCATTCTGTTTACCGCCTTCGAGCCCGGCTACCCACTGTCCAGAGCTTTTATTTATATTAATTTCGCGGGCATTTTGCTTTTCGCCGGGTTTCGGCCGCATCGCGAACACCGACTCCGCCGGGGAACCGAGCCAGCGGAGGAAATCTGAAATAATAATGATAATAATGAGCCATTTTGCGCGTAATAATATGGTGGGAGCTGGAGAGATGCGCCGGGAGAAGCCGCGCGATCCGCCGAGCTAATAACGTTTCGACGCTGGAGCCCATCGCACCGCACCGCACCGCACCGCACCGCACCGCACCGCGCTTCTTCAACCATAGCTCCTCCATCTCGCACGTACCTCCCAATGCTGTTCCTTCGTATCACCTTATTACACTTTCTGTGTCTCTCTTCCTTTATTGCACTGGCCCTCGCACGTTCACCTGCCTTTCTCTCTCCCTCCCTCCTTCTTTCTTTCCTCCTCTTATACGCACCACTGCCGAAAAGCAGTTGGACTCGCTTCAGAACGCCGCGAGAGATCCGAAAACGAAACGGCTGCAAAAACTGGGTTAACGAGGCGTTGATCGCGTGCGATTTGTCGTAATTGCCGAGAATAAAGCAGTCGAGAGAGCTACGCTAATTAACGCCAAGGTTGATGGAGTGGGAGAGTGTTCTGGAAAGTGGTGTGTTCGGGGCGGAATCGAGTGCTGTCAAAACGATGACTTGGAATCGAGGCGGACCTTTCTTATTCGGCGAGAAGAGTAACAGGCAGAGAGCATCAAAGACGCCTTGCAATGTAGCGCAGGGGCTTTCTCCGAGATCTCGGAAGGTTGGCACATTTATTGGAGCGCGAAGCGGATCGATTTCCACGGGCGCACGGGCCGAGGGATCTAGAAACGGTGGAGAGCCAGCGAGGCCAAGCGGAGCCGGGCGACGGGCGACGGTCGACGGGAGTCAATAGGAGAGGAGAGATGAAACGAGGCGAGAGGGCCTGTGGACAGAGTGTGTATCTACGTACCTCCTACCGCGCGAATGACCAGCCCTCTAAAGGATTTTATGGCGCGGAATGGGATTTGGGTACACTTAGCGGTCATAAAGCGGCGAAGGTGCAAAGAACCATCGACGAGGGCAGCCCCTCCAGGGTGCAGTCGGCGCCTTTCATCACCAGCCAGGGGGAAGAAGCGCTAGGGGTAACGAAGCTTTTACAGGCTGCCCCGCCCTGACACCACCGGCGAAGATGCGCTTCTGTGTACCCTCTCCAACAGATCCCCTCAGCCTCCTCATCCTCCTCCACCTCATCCTGGACACACTGCCGCCGCCGCTTCTCTCGCCTTGACCCTACATCCGACATGCTGCCACTGGGGTGGACACCCCCTGATACTAAGATTCACGAGCAAGATAAACAAGCGGATCCCAAGCCACCTGGGAAGCCTGATTCACACGATCCCCGGGAGCGTCCGATCCTCCAATTGGAGCCAAATTGGAAAGGAATCTATTGAAGGAAAGGTCTCCGCCGAAATATAAATTGGACGTTAATCCGAACAAATAATTCGGCCGGTGGTCGGCTGGCTGGGCGGAGAGGGAGTAGGGGCGCATGCCACACGCGAAGAGAATGCGAGCATCGAGGGAAGATGTTGGGTGGTGGAAAAAGGAGGGACATGCTAGTCTCTGGTCGAAGGTTACTGCGTCCTCGGCCTTGTTCCGAGGCCTGGACGAACGGTGCGAGAGAGTCGCTTGTACCTCACACCCAATCAACTTAGATCCGCGGTTCCAGATAAGGCTCCTCCCGCACTATTCAGGTCCTCCCTCACTTCCTCCCTTCTTTCTTCATCTATACATATATGTACAATATACATGTGTATATGGAGACGTACACGAACTCGTCGTCGGCTAAAGTCCTGGCTGCCGGATAAAGTATTCTCCCCTTCCCCTTCCCCTCCCCTGCCCGGCCCGCTGCCACTGTCTTACTCTGTCGGTGGCGGTGGCGGCGGCGGCGGCGGGGGCGGCCTGCGAATACTAGTCACCGGGTGCAAAATACACCGGCAGAGCGCCGATTCCCCACCCGGCGCGCTTCTTCGTGTTCTTCGTCCCGGGCCTCTTTCGCCGGCAGAGCCTTCTTCTCCCTTCTTTTTCTTCCTCGGCATGCATGCACCCGGGTAACGAGCTTTCATTAGCGACGCTGTAGGCTAATGAGCCATGTTAGAGCCACTACGTGGACGGCCTCGAACCGAGCGCGCTGGGAGCCCGCCGCTCTGACTTTCTTCCAGCGGAGCACTCGCTCCTCTTGCTCCCGCCCTCTCCCTACCTCCAACTTCCCTTCACTTCCCTTCCCTTCCCTTCCCTTCCCTTCGTTTCTACCACGACCTTTTATCGTATCCTCCTAGCCTAGGCTAGGAGGGTGCAAGGGCCGCGCGCTAGCGATTCGTGGACCGCTCCAGAGGAAAAGCTTGAATTCCGTGGGATCCGGCGATCCAAACCTACAGCAACTCTGATCACACATATCCTCGAGTGGGATAGAGAGAAGGAGAGTAGGAACGATTACAAGATACCATCCTGTGCTACGTACACCGGCCAGGACTTAATAAGGTCGGGTAAAGGCCAGAGTTGTATCGAAAACACTTGGAAACAGTCTCCTGAATAATTAATTTCGTCTGATTCCAATGGTTTTTTGCATGTTTTTTATACTTCCCGACCTTTTGCGGGGCTGAAATTTGGTGGGGAATGTTTTTTTGCATCGAGGAAGAAGTAGTAAAAATTCCAGAGCCCTAGCTCAAAATTCATTTTTTCGCAAATTTTTTAAGGCATACCCCTTCAAAAATTTTCGATTTTTCGAAGGTACTGGGACCGGAACGAACGCTTGATTTTTCGATTGCTCGTGTCTCAAAACGGAAAAAAAACATAAATGTTGTGGGGGAAATGCCGGAATTCTACCTAAAACACATGGAAAACCGATCTGGAATATTTGATTTCAATGGTTTTTCTCATGTTTTTTTATCTTCCCGACCTTTCCCGGGGCTGAAACTTTGTAGAAAGTGTTCTTTTGCATCGAGGAAGAAGTGGAAAAAATTCCAGAGCCCTAGCTCAAAATTCATTTTTTCGCAAATTTTTTAAGGCATACCCCTTCAAAAATTTTCGATTTTTCGAAGGTTCTGGGACCGGGACGAACGCTTGATTTTTCGATTGCTCGTGTCTCAAAACGGATAAAAAACATAAATGTTGTGGGGGAAATGCCGGAATTCCACCTAAAACACGTGGAAAACCGATCTGGAATATTTCATTTCAATGGTTTTTCTCATGTTTTTTTATCTTCCCGACCTTTCCCGGGGCTGAAACTTTGTAGAAAGTGTTCTTTTGCATCGAGGAAGAAGTGGTAAAAATTCCAGAGCCCTAGCTCAAAATTCATTTTTTCGCAAATTTTTTAAGGCATACCCCTTCAAAAATTTTCGATTTTTCGAAGGTTCTTCAATTCATCATGTACTGCAAGAGTATTTTCCTATTTCCCTGCACTATCTCGAGCTTTTAGTGAAGGGGAATGCTTTATTTATTATGGTAATCATAGTTTCAATTTATCTGAAAGTCTGCGCCGGTGAAGTTTGGAAGGAGTGAAGTGCGGTTACTTGTTCGCACGAGCATTATGTCCAGGCTGATTGCGAGCCGATTTAATTCGCTGGACATTGAAGTCTCCCGGTCTCTGGTTCTCTTTCTCTGCCCCTTGGAGAGTACGAGAAACGGTACCTACCGGATGCGGTGCGTTCTGGTTACCCGCCCTCTGATTTCTCAGCCTCACGCACTCGGTCTCGAGCACTCTCTCAGCTGGATAGTACCTGCATACGTAGCCGTCGTGGAAATCGATTTTGCGGTCGAGCATGCCCCCCCGGTTTCGTCCCCGTCGTCGCCGGAGAATGCGGCCCGTGAAATCCGAGCACTCCGCCGAGATGAATTTCCGAAGGTCCAGTCGGTGCGGAGACCTCGGTGAGTTTATCGGGTTCGCAGAGCCTGAGGAGTGCGAGCGCTGGAAAGAGAGGGAGGGAGCGAGGCCCAAAGAGAGAGAGAGAGAGGGCGCGCGCGCCCGATTTGTCTGGTGCGCGCGCGATAAATCCCGCAAATACTGCTTGCCGCCGAGCCGCTACCGACGCACGGAGGGAGAACGTTCTCTCGTTTACATCGATTACCGCACAGGGCGGCCGGCGGAGGGGCAGAGGCAGGGGCAGTGGCAGCGGCAGAGGCAGAGGCAGGAGCGAGGAGTAAGGCGCGGGCGCGTGTTAACCAGTACGTCCCTTATAACAGAACGCCTATTGCCTCGTATTTATTACCCCTGCTAAGCGACCAGGGCGTCTCTCTTATTTTCTCGGCCGCTCGTTTCTCAGCGTATACACATAACAGCCGTAACGATCCTATACCGTTTACTCTCGCCGGGATAACTGCGAAACTCTCGGTTCCTTCACTTTCAAAGTCGAGCTTATATTAATTGTGTGACTTCTTTTTTTTCCAGGTGAGTTGACGCTGATGATAACAGTCATAAGAGGACCAGGGGTTGACTTGGAGGGAGTCGAAGGATTAGGTATGTTCAAGCGAACGTTTTCTCGACCTATGCCGGCTGGCAACCAGGCTGGCAGGCAGGCAAGTACGCCTGGTAGGAGAAGTCGCAGAAACAAGCGAGCGATTAGCACGGAATCGCGAGATAAGGTTGAATCGCGAGCGAGGATCGTCGTGGTGAGCGCGCGCGCGCGCGCGCACACTGCTGCTGCTGCTGCTGGCGTTGTCGTCGTCGTCGTCGGTCGCCGCGGCCAGTTCCTGGCAAGGAAGCGCTGGTATTTATGTTAATTACTGTCAACGTTAATTAGAACCGGTGGCCTCGTGCAGAGAGCCGGCCGCTCGGGTGCTCGACTGCTCTCGAATAACGAGAGGCTTCGTTGTGGGGGGGCAGGGGAGCAGGGGTGCAGAGGAGAGGGGCAGGAACGGAGAAAGAAACGGCGGGGAGAGATCAATCGGGGAGAACTCCTAGCACGGTCTCCCGCTCTCGCATTGTCTGCCACGAACGATCGGGCTTTCGGTCAGAGCATCGATAAGTACCGTAATTCCCGTGGTAGAGAGCAACTTAATGAGACCTTCATCACCCGCTCTCCCTCTCTCTCTCTCTCTCTCTCCCCCTATCGGCATCGCGCTCTTGAATCTCGTCAATTCTGAATTAAGCTGCCCGATGAAGGATCCGGGTAGTATTAAGCCTGAATCACAACTGAACGGACTAGCCGGCGAGGAGACGATGTGAGTGGTCACGATCGTGCCACGCGACGATTTTCACGCGGCTACGCAAAAAGGGCCGGCCGGAACGCCGGCCGTTAATACACACCGCGGAAGTGCAAGAAACAGCGAGAGAATGTTAATGATAGCGGATCGAGCGCAAGAGAGAGGGAGTGAGTGAGTGAGTGAGCGAGGGGTGGGCGGTGCGAGAGGATGGGATGGGGTGGAGGAAGAGGAGGGAGCGCGCAGCTGCCGGAGAATGTCGACTTGCGATCGTGAAACTTAATTATTGGCCGATAGCCTCGTTCCCTTGGTTGTCGGTGCTACTCGGTTCATTCGTTGGTCGGATCGTTCTCGGGGGAATCAAGTTCCGCGGGTTTAGCCTGGCGCGTGTATCTCCGCGCCGCGCCGTCGCGTCGCTTGCTCCAGCAGCGGACGCATCTCGGTGACCACTCGGCCGGGCAAACGGGCAAGCAGGCCCCGCGCTCACTTTATAGGCATTGCTCTTATCGAGCCTATCGGCTTTATGAGTAACGGAGCAACTGCTTCTCACATTTTTATTATACCTTGCCGCGCTAGCAGCATTCTCCCGGATCAGCGTGAATAAGCATCGATTGCTTGCACGTCTGCACGAAGAGTGGATTTCATCTCTCGAATACCAGAATACAGTTTCCCCTCCGAATGATTGTTAAATGAGCGTGGCATGCCGACGAAAGGATTGCGCCAAGAGATTCTCGACGACCCCATAGGTAGGCGAGCGGTCACAGAGTCGGCCGCGGGACCATTTATCTCCGCGCTTTCCATATTTTACGCGAGCGCGCGCGCGTACTTACGTACGGGAGAGGGTGGGGGAGAGGGCGAGCGAGAGTCTCTCTTCCGCGAATTCTATTAAGTCGATAACTCATCGGAGAAGCGTTGGGCGCGCGGTGTGTGGAAGATATACTCCTATAGAAGTCTGAGGCGATGCCTTGGCAAGCCGAGGGGAAATCCTCGGCGAGGAGGCGATCCTCGGTGACATCCGCCTCCGGGATGGCTAGCTATGGAGGCTCTCCTTCGGCTCGGTGTCTCTTTTACTCGGAGCGGGAAGGCGCAACGCGCGGACAGAAACCCCGGGAGCGTCCTCCTAAGAGACTGCGAGCGAAGACTCGGTACGATGAGTTCTCTTGGGGGCTGGGGAGGGCTACCGGGGAGGAGCGGCAGCATCTCGGACAAGAGCACGGACGGACACACGTAGCTACATACGCGGTAACATAGCCATAGAGGCAAAAGAGATATAGTGGCGCGGTGGTGCGCGGTGGTGCGCGGTGCTGCGAGGGAGAAAGAGAGGCAGAAGGGAGCGGGGCAGGAGTGGAGCCACTCACTCGAGGGAGCAAGGGACCGCGGGTGGACAGTTTATGATGCGGTACGACTTGAATACTCAAACGCGCCGCTAGCCGTGTCCTCTTCCTCTTTCCTGTCTCTTCCGCCCCTTGCTCTTCCTTGGGCCGCGAGCCCTCGGCCCTGAGCCGTAAGCCGTGAGCACGTCGCCGCGCCAACTCTCTCTACCTCTCTAGATAGTCTACCAACTATCTGCATCGCGCGAGCAGCGAGCAGCGAAGACTCGAGGCCCTCTTCGCAGATCTGCCAACCCCGAGCAACTGCGAGCACACCGCCAATTCAAGGGGGACGCGCGCGCCAATCCCAAAGCTACCCGACCAAACTCAGGAATTCTTGGGGAGAGCATCTGCCAGTTCGACGTGAATAATTATACCCGCCTCTTCTTCTCTTCTCGGGAATAACTGTTTTCCCCGGCTAGATATTCCGGGAGATCGGTTACTTATACATATCCTGGCAAAAGGCGTAGCGACTGTAACTTTTCTGTTGATTATCGCGTTAATGGAGAAAAAGTAGATGATCGAGACACGCCCATCTTCCTGCGGCTGGTTATTTGCCGCGAGTTTCCAGCCTTTGGAGCCTTTTCATTGGCATTCTTGGCCAACTTGTCGCCGTAATCCGTGGCGATTGTAGGAATCTCCGTAACGAGTCGAGGACAGCCACCTTGTCTTCCCGGAGCTGCAGAATGCGAGAAACATCGGACGTGTTTCAATATTATCGCTCTATTTTCTCCTGGTATGTAATTACACGTCCATCTCGTTAGAAACGGCCTGCATCGTAAACGCGTGTCTCGAAGTAGCTCAGAACTCGTCGATTTGGCTGATCGACGTTGGACTTAATGTTAGAGTGAGTGGTACCGTTAGCTACGCGGAACCTCTCGGGGCCGGGGCTGGGGCCGGGCCCCGCAAAAAAGCCCTCGCTCCACGTTCTAATAGCAAGTGCGTGTATTAGACGAGTGGATCGATATACACTTCCGGATCCAGGATTCGAAGGTAACGCCTACCGTGGCCTGCTTTTTCTACAGGCTCTTCCCGTATTTCAACTAATTAAACCGAGGCGAAGAACATAGGAGAGCGTAAGAGAAATGCCGTTAAAAGAACTCGAGGAATTGAGAGGTCTCTAGGCCTGATTTGCGTTGGCATTGAAAATAATGGGCGGCTGCTCGGAGTAGGTGTTCGATAACGAATAGGGTGTAGGGTGGAGCGGTGATAGTAAAGCCGGATCGGGACTCTCGGGTGTCAGGGATAGAGACCGGGAACGTGAGAGGACTCACTCGCGATCCACCGCTCCAAGCGGAGGATCGAGCTTGAGCGCATATCTTTGCCCGGGCAGAAGACACCTCTCGAATGCTTCTCGCGATGGCTATCTGCCGCGAAGATAGAGCGTCTCTATCTGGCAAATGCATCAAAATGAAGGCCGCCTGTTATGGAATCCCTTGTTCCGATCCCAGGCACTGGCTGGCTGCCATTCGGGCCATCGCTCGTGCAAGGAATCGGAAAGATACGCGAGCCCACCGCGCGGATTCCGTGCAATTAATTATCGGGATCGGCCGGAGGACCACGCGCTTGCTTGCCTGCCTGCCTGCCTGCCTGCCTGCCTGCCTGCCTGCTTGCCCTCCTCGGAAAGAAACGGAGAAACGGAGAAGCGGAGAAAGAGAGAGAATTCTTTCGCGACAGAAAGTATCCGGTTACGCGGCCTGCGCCATCGAGAAACACTGACCGCTGCTATAAGGGACATTGAGCGGCCTGAAGCGGGTTGAAGCGGGCCCGACTTGGGCTTGGATAAATTCGTTGTCGTTGTCAGGCACCGTTCTCTAGACTTGATCTACGAACTCTAGCGCTTTCGAGAGAATAGAAGCCTTTGGAATGAATTGGAAAAAGGTTGGAAAGATGGAGGGGAGAGAGCGAGAGAAGTTGTAGGATTTAAACTCGATTACGTATCAAGGATTTGTGGATTGCGAGGTCAGCCGGGTTACCGCGGGAATGAGGCAGGCTGGCGCTCCGGTGTAAATGGGAAGCGCTGTGCCAACGCGACAAAAGGGCGAGAAAAGCTCGCGGGACAAATGAGCGTAAATAACCGCCCACGCCCTGCTGCGAGACGTTCGACACCTTCCGCAGCGCGAATGCGTCGCTCCTCCGGTGCCATTATTTCATTAATTAGTGTCACTCGCGGCGAGCCGCAGACACATAAACCGCCTTCCGCGAGTGAAGTTCTGCGGGGCCCCATACTCTCGCCACCCGCTTTGTTCACCTCCACCATAAAACCCCCAACTGCCAAGAATTCCGTTCTCCAGGTCGCCAGCCTCTCATACCATTCCCCCTTTCACTTCTTCGCCTTCGAGTTCTCGCTCGCTTCTCCCCTTTTCATCTCGAAAGCTCTCCAATCCTCTCTCCAGAATCGGACCTCGACGCAGCAACATTGGAATTTTATATGATTTCAGCAAGACTGGTTCGCTCCCGAAGCATTCGCATTTCAATGAGACACTAACTCGAGCAAGTGGCGAACTAGTGAACGAAAGAGGGGAAGGAGGAGCTTGCCAATTAATCGGCTGTCATTATGAGTCGAATAGTTCTTCTGGCCTCGGAATGCCAGGCTAAGGGACAGGCTCGAGCGCTCCACCAGTTTTTTGCGATCGCCTCATTTGACGGCGATCGCAACGCGATCGTATAAGCACCCACACGCATCGTCCACCGACGACTTAATGCCAACGTTCCTAGCTCCGTTTCAGTCAAATCGACTTCTGCCTATTACCCGCTCGGCTTTGTGCATATCATTACTTGGTCGTACCTTACAGCAGGTGTGCTGCCATCAACACTTATCTTCTAAGCTGGTTTTTCTCATAAGAATCACAATTCTCCTTCAGCATTGCATTTGCTCAGTTGACTGGGAAGAGGAGTCGATTTTTTGCTACTGTTTTCTCTTTCAAATTGCGTAATGAATTTGACTGTTAGGAATAATAGATGCCGGTGTAATAGTGCTTGGCTAATGAATCGCGTAAAAGTAATGGTCTGCTCTGGGCAGAAGCCGTGGGCGCTCATGTTCAGTTCACGAGCGAGAGTCAATTGACAAGGGAGGAAGAGGCGGCTTTTGCACTTGGTATTCTCTGTGTGTATGAGAGAGAGAGAGAGAGAGAGAAAGGAGGAGGAACGAGTGGACAGGGCCGGAGGGCAGCGAGTCTTCTTTCATTACGATTCGTCATGCTTTTCATCTGGCGACGACGTACTTTTAAGCCGGAGCAGCTCACCGCCGCGCCGCACTGCGCCGAGCCGGCCGGCCGGGCGACTTATTTGCCCACGACAGCCGCCGATCGATCGACTCCCGTATCCCCAGTCTCTCGGGTAAACGTCTTCATTCCCGTCTCCGTTCTACCGATAGTCTATCAATCTTAGCAGTCAGTGGCCACCTAACCCCAACCCAACACTATCCCATTCATCTGTTTCGAGCACTCGAGAGACTCTCACCGACTCTACTGAGACTTTTCCACCTGAAAATCTGGTTGAGCAAAGTGGCACGTCGCCGTTGCCATGTTCACTTGCTCTTAAAATGTGGAAGCCTGACTTATCTCGCTCGGCGGTAAAAACTCTCGGTTCGAGATTACGAGCGTGTGTGTTGCAGGAGGAGGCCAAGCCCGGGCCGGGCTCCATGCCTTTATACTTTCACGCCTTAACGCGATCGTTCGAAGTTAATTACCGAGCTCGCTCATCGCATCCACGCATACATACAATCTTTCTCACTCTCCTTGAAGGCCCGAGAGAAATTTCCTGGCGGCCCCAGAATTCGGTCGTGTTTCTCCTCGAATGGCGCCGAGGCCATCTTTCCAATCGACCAAGCCCTCTCTTTCGGCAATCTTCCACCAATCATTTAAAATTCAAATAGAATATTTCTATCTGAGATTATCATCGGAGTGCGCAATTACCAAATTTGTAAGTTGAAGAAATCATCATTACTTAGGAATGGAAGTTCCAGTAAATTCAACAGTTTGGTGGAACTATTTGGTTAGGGAGCATTATCCTAGGAACGATCCCGTGCACTCTCGATCCTTATTTACGCGCCGGTTACCGGCGTTAAATCACCCGATTATCGAACAGGCTTCCGTAACGACGATCGGATTCTAGCGGAGGCCATTTAAACGCCTGGCATTCCACGCGAGTTTCTTCGACGCTCGGTGCACACTGTTGTTGCTCTCACTCTATCGCTCGGTCCGTTCCTCTTGAGAGCCTTCGAATCAGTGTCCCTGTGAGAGGACAAAGGAGTGTCACAGGTGAACCGTGGGCCACCATAATTTCCCGATTTCCAAATCTTACGAGCTGCCGAGCCAGAGGCTGCCACCTACACCGCTTTTTTCCCCTCCGGGTGGACTTGGCGTGGCTAATTGTAAGGTGTAAGGAAGAGGAACGCGCCACGATCCTCGGAATTATATATGTGCGTCTCGCTCGCCTGAATTTATGTCGGCATGCCTTCCCGCCCGCCCCTTCCAACTATTATCGGCTCTCCTCGCGGCATGCCGCGTCCAAACTCGAGAGAAAGGTACCAAAGGAGTCCGTCCGCCGATGAAAGTTGGTCGCCGCTATCACTTGCTCCATTCAATGCAATTTAAGAGTACAGCTTGTCGCGGATTCATATGAGTCAGCCAAATAAGCATAATAAATAAGAAAGAGCAAAGGAAACTAGAGATCCTATGATAAAGTGGACGCCCTGTAGATGGTTGTCGAGTTCACACTTACATCGGACGGTGACCGGGTTTCGATTGCATCCTGGATGAATCGAATTAATGGCCCTTTAAAATGGAAGGTGCGAACGGCCGGCGATCCTCGCTCCCTCCGTTTCATTCGGAGCTGGTACTTACTTAGCCGCTCGATTAATATCGGCTGCGAGAGCGCTCGACCCCCGGGGTTCCTCTTCCGTTTCGCATTTTCATTCGGAGCGGTTGGGGCCGTGCGCCGCCACCGCCGCCACCGCCACCGCCGCCACCGCCGGTTTCATCGGTCGCATTCGTATGCGTCTTACCAAGCGTCGGGGCATTTATTGAATCGATATCCGGGGCCCTCTCAGCGGGCCCCGCTCTCCTCACAGCCCCCTCAGCCACGTATACTGCCGCGAGGGCCCCGCAGCATTTCTCATTGCGCCCCGACATTCCATCGAACATTTGCTCGCTCGCTCGCTCGCTCGCTCGCCTCTTCCCAGTACACCACCCGCTCTCCCTTCCCTCCCTTCCCTCGCGTACATCTGCCTCGCCGCCGCCTTGTTGGTAAGACGGTGGGTGGGTTCCTTGAATCATTATTCTGTGCTTATGAAAGAGACTTCCAACCGTTTCGATTTCTTCTTTTCATCTTCACTCTTTCTCCTACCACCTTCCAAAATAATGATACAATCGAGTGATGGCTCTAGTTCGAACTGCCTAAAATCGTCGATTAATCGGTTGGGGAATTGGAATATGATCGGGGCCACCGCACAGAACGATACATGCATTACCCTGGAAGCGAGAGGTACACGGGACACCCGACGGTGCGCGTGCGTATCGAGGGCCAGAGGAGAGCGACCATCTCTCAGAGGGCGAGATAACGCTTTCGCCGGATCGCACCGCCAAAAAGTTTACATCGGGTACATATAACGTCGACTATCATGGCGAAGCGAGAGGGAGCGGGTGAGCGAGCGGGTTCGAATCGGCGCCGGGCCTCGTTACACGATCGAATAAATCAGGCTACCCCGCGGGTGACTTAATTAGGTGAATGTCTGTTAAAAGAGGCGGGAGAAAGAGAGAGAGAGAGGAAGGGATGGTGCGCGCGCGTGCGCTGAGAAAGAGTGGCTGGGAAGGATAATATGCGTGCATTGCGCGAGCCAGTCTCGGCTGCTCGATTATGCCGTACAAGCCCGGTACACGCACTCCCCCGGTCGATTCATAGTTCGCCAGGATGAACGATTGCTTTTAATACCATACATCTCACGGCTAATAGGGAACAGTTCACCAGCGACCAATGAGCTTGGGAATGGCTAGTGGCGCACGCGGCACGGTTCAGTCTCTCCGGTAACTCGGACTCATTCCACTCAATCATAAGCGCGTGTTCCGGCGGGCCGCGACATAAGCGGCAATAAGTGTCGGCGAAATAGACCCGTAGCTAGGAGTTACGAGCGAGGGAACGACGACGGAGCCAAGTTCCTTCAAAGCGTGTTGTCTTTAGAAGAGCAGGCGTCGCGACGTGTAAGGCTACCGAAGCTTTTACGAGACTGGCAGGACTTATTCGCCTCGTTCGGAGGACATGCTCGCGACACAACGCGTCCGCGCAATTTACCTCGCGCCCCCCAGCCACCTTCCAACCGTGTAAACTTCCCCTCCCTCGTTCCCTCCTTTCCCTCATTCCCGGAGAGCGTCGGCTCCCCAGGGCTTCTCGAGTCGCGTTCGCACGATCAGGCAAAACTTCACGGCGTACTTCGTGACCTGTTCATAAAGGGCCACGCCGCGCCGCGGCGCGCCGGCCGCGGCGCAGAGAGGGAGTGAGAGGTAGGAGGGAATGAGTGAGGGCATGGGAAGACGAAGGGCGAAGTGAGTGGTAAGGGGGGACGGGTGTAAGCGAGGGAGTAGTAACACGACGGGAGCAAATGGAAATTTAATCCTAGGCCACGATCGCGTTTGCATCGGGCGTGCGCGCGCCGCACTGGCGAGCACTCCTCTCTCTCTCTCTCTCCCTCTACTACATCTACTTAATGTCCGGGCGGATATTTCGAGCGGAGCGAGTGTCCGTCCGAAAGGTAAAGCCGTAAGCGCGTCGGGTCGTTCGCTGAGGGATATACGGGTGGGCATGAACGACTAGGAGGAGGTGAGGTCAGTGGTTGGGGTTGGTGGTAAGGGATTCTCTTGGCGGAGGACAACGCCGGTGATCCGGAGCAGCTTGGGAGCAAGGAGCGTTAGCGGAGGACACGAGGGAGGACCGAATGAAGGACTACTCTCAGGTAGAAAGGGAGAAAGGGAGAGCAGCTAGCGGGGACCCACGGCCGGAGCATACCACATCGCGACTAATTAATGAACGTTGCTTCGATCAATTTACATTTACCAAGCCCCGCCACGAGCAACACGAACACCTTCCTTTTCTTCTCGTGGGCATCGCGTCGCGTCGCTACATCGGGTCGTCCCGCAGGAAGAGAAGCAGTAGCAGCAGCAGCAGCAGAAGCAGAAGCAGCCTCCTGTACCTTCGTTAGCGCCTCGCGCGCAAACGTCTTGGAGATCCTGTGAGCACGACCTCGCCGAACACCATGGCAATCCTACTACCACCCCTCTCTCCTCTCCTCGCCTGCCCTCGGCCTTCCACTCTCTACATGCCCTGCCCGCCCACTATCCGACACACCGACATATCTTCTTTTCGCGCATTAGACTCGTACTCCCTAGCAGGGAAACTGTGCCGCCTGATTCCCTACAAGTTGCAACATAGACCGGCAGCGCACGCGCGCGCGCGCCTGATGCCTCCTGAAAGAGGGCTAATTAATCGTGACGCCTTGCTGCCACGCGGTGGAGAAACTTGGGAAGGAAGGGAGAAGGTTGTCCTGTTCCTGGTAAGAGTGGAGGATGTCGCGTTGGCATTTTGAATAGGGTGACAAGAAGAAGAAGATAGGACGCGTGGTCTGCGTGTACGATGTGCAAAAGGTATCGTAAGTTTCTGGGTTGAGGGATACAGTGGTTACCGCGGGGGAATTTGCTGTCGAGTCAGAGGGAAAAGGGAGTTGCGGCGATGTAGGAGCATTTAAGATGTCATCTCGACGTGGCCACGCACCGGCACGGCACGGCACGACGCGGCACGGCGACTGCCTCGTGGGAAGGTGGGATTATCGGGCGAATGAGAGAATATGACGGGGATTCTCGGCGGAGTGGAAGGAAGCGAAACCGCGAACGGGTGGATGGAGGCTTGGTAAACCTTGGAGGTTTACCTAGGGAGTTAATCGGGCTGCTGTCCTCGCGGAGAGTGCGCACTGGCTAGAGAGCGAGCGGCTTTTCCGTCTCGCAACGCCTGCCACCGAAAAAGTATGCCATTCCGTCCCGAGGGAATAGCTTCGAACGGAGCTCGCGGCTAATTTTGTGGTCGAGCGAGCGACGATGCGGCTCACAGCAGCAGAGTCGGCCTAGGAGAAGAAGGAGAGAGTCCTTCCCTTATTCCGTGCACGCTTTATACACTGCGAGCCGCAAGAAGATGGAAATTGCACTTGCTCGCCCTTGGAAAGACCAAGGATTTCGCTGCTTTTTCATGTCGGCTGCTTCGCCAACTGGGATCCAGAATTCTGCCGGTGCGCGTCCCAACACGCCTCGAAGGATACATCTTTATTTCTCTAAGACTCGATTTCAATATCCTACTGGCCGAAGTGGATGATGATTGCGAACTTCCTTCTACAAGAACGTGGTTTCGCGGTAACGAAGTCTTAGGCGGCGAGAGGGAGGGCTGTGCAATGCCCGAATCCTTGAGGGTTTCGTGCTCGCACAAAGTTGATCCTTGAGTCTGAGTAACGTCGTCGTTCTCCTCGTCCGCTCTTGAATTGCCTCTGCGGTCGGGCGTAAAACAATCAACCGGCAATTTTTTCGGGGTCCTACTCCTTACTCCCTTTCTCGCTCTTCATCTGCCTTTTTCTCCCTTTGTGGCCAAGGCGTCGAGTCAAGGGCGGATGAAGGCCCAACCACCTTTACGCTCAGAGTGTGCGATTAAGGTTTTTGCCGGCAAATGAGCTCGGCTTGAAGAAGCGCCGAAAGAAGCTCGCACCAACCTCCGCTACCCTATGCCTCTGCGCTCCCACTCTATCTTTCTCCACGCACTACCTTTTTCTCCTCGTTTCCTCCGCCAACCTTTCATTTTCACTGACTTTATCATCGACGTCTGATCATTCCTTGCTTTCCACGACTTGGCCAACTGCACCACTCTCTTGGTGAAGTAAAAATGCTATTCTCCAGCTGGCAGAGTATGCACGCGACCGCGGCAAAGTACAAGGCTTCATACACTGGCATCGTTAGAGCGTGAATCAGCGGCTGTAGTTCATGGAGAGGGCCGGTGTCGGGCTATATTGAAATGGGACGTCGAAAACTCGATTTACCGAGACGAGGCGTGCGCGCTCGCACTCTCAACTTAACTTGTATTGCCCGCCTCTGTCAGTGACGAGCTCCGGCCTGTTTCAACATGCGTCGATCATTATCGGCATGAAACGCGACTTTTTATATTTCTATATTATGTATCATTAATGCGCCCGCGCGACTCGCATTAATAACGCCCGGCGATGTTTACCAACCGAGAATGTCAGCAACTAAATTGTAAGTTGGTGGGCAGGGGAGTTTTTGGTGGAGCGTCTGTATTTGGAATAGTGGTTAGAGAGGTTAGAGAAGGGTAGAAAGGGTACGAAAGGCAAGGTAATAAATTATTATATCGCGTCGATAAGGAATGCTGATGGGGTCGAACGATAGGTAGAGGCCGGATCCGGAGGAACGTGGCCCCAGTGGTTATCGGCTCCCTAATAGACTCGTTTCTCGGTGTCATTCCCGATATCGATGTAGGTGATTGATCCTTCGGGTGATCGAGATTTCGGTGCCGACGAGAATCCGGGCCCGGGGGCCTTAAGAAGCGGAGCATCGCTTTTCCATTCATTCACTCCTCGCTCTCGATCTTATCCCACCCGGCTTTATTGATTCTATTCACGCGGCATTAATAGACTCTGACGGACCAATCTAAATTTCATTCTGTTACACTGCTCAGCCCACCGCGCTTCCTCGCTCGACCAACTGCCAAGTCTAGGGTGAGTCTGCAAGAAGAGCACGCTCCTCCCATCATTTCCCTCTCCCCCCTCTCTTTCTTCTGACAAACTGGCACCCGCTCAACTTCCCCATTTCCATATCTCGGAAGTTCAACTTGGCGAGCGATGCAATTTAGGAGGACTGTTAAAAGGTGGGCTAGAAGATTACTGGGGATGCTGGGATCGGCGGGAGGGACACGTTGCACGTTCGCATTGTCCCACGGGAAAGGCGTGCGATGAATGAAAGCTCTGCCGAGGCTAATAGCCGTCGGCCATACAGGAAGCAAGTGAAACGAGCCGCCTTATCTCACACGAACGGTATTTGTCCCGAGCGAGGCCAGCCTCCATCGATCGTAATTGAATCTCGGTTCTCCCGAACCGCCCCTCCACAGCCCCCTTCCCTGCCCCCCATCCGCCAAGCCTTCTCCCAGCCTCACTTTACATTTACAGTCACCCTTTTCTCTCGCGCGCGAGATCCCTCAGATTCCCCTGGCACATCGAGCCATTCCAGCACTATCTAGCCAAATACTTGCACTTGTACAGTAAACTGGAAAGTCGATGAAGAGAGGGATAAGTAGTGGTATCAAGGATGCGACCCGAATCAATTAATCTGATTTGGCGGGGAGGAGGCGGGTGTGAGTAGGAGCAGGCGTAGTATTGTACGAGGATGATTGTGACGATATAAATTACGGCGCGCGGCCATTCGCACTGCTCTTGAAAGGTTGACCCGACGATTAGGGGCACTAAAACGCGCCCGTTGCCGTACAATCAGCAGCTATTTGTTACTACGATAATTGCGGACTGTCGGCTGCGTGTACCTCTCCGACTGGCAATCCTCTCGTTCGAGCTCTCTTCCTACAAACGAACCGTTGAAAAGCAGCGTACTAGCTGCGGCGAGCACGTGTGCATGAATGCGCCTCCATGAACCGATCATTCCGCTATCCCGTATGCGCGCGATACTGAAGAAGGCTCTGCCGTTCGAGCGGCGCTCTCGCTTCTAGCTTCTCGGCATGGCTGGGTAAGTATCCCTGCCGGAATGTAGACCGGCCTATCCTTTCGCGCACTTGCTAGACCGAGCCGCACTGCAGTTTCTCTCTTAACACCTGCGCGCGTAACCGCTCTCGATCAATCTCGCGCGTCCCCCCTTGATCGATCTTCCATGGCTATTACGTAAACTAGAAACGCAGCCGAAGCCTTCCTTCCTCTACCTCGATCTCCTGCTTTTATCCCTCGCGCAACGCACCTCGGATCAATCTCCCTTTATCGAAATTTCATCCATCATCTTCGAATCTTTGTATAAGCCGGCCCCAATTTGATTTACCACTTTTTCCCAACGAATTGCTTTATTTAAGTAATAATCCTGGGCAAGGACAACCTTACTAACATTCGAGTAGACGGTGATCTGTAATCTGGCATTCTCCGGGTCACGAAAGCACCTTCCACGAGATCGCGCTTGGCCTCGGGATGCCCCAGGCACCAAAGGGATCGATCAAATCGGATCGAGTTGCTCGCTCGCTCGCTGGCTGGCTGGCTGGCTGGCTGGCGCGAGGCCATTGTTAGCCCGGGATTGAAAACGTCTGATTGAAATGGAAGAATGGCTGAGAGCTGGATAAAGCGGGTGGGAGAGAAGCCTCCGAGGCACGCGTGGCACGTGTGACACACACACGGTGCACGCGAACACAGCACCAACCTAAGTTCACGGTGACGGCCGCGATGACGTAAGTGCACGTGCACACGAAACTATGCGCGGAGTCATCAGCCTGCTATCCTGACGGTGCAGCTATGACATATGACCAAGTAGTAACGCCAGAGGGTGATGACTACGCGTCCTTTCCTTCACTGTTCCTTCACCGTCAATCACCGTCGGCTCTTAAACCAATTTTCATCGAACCTTCGACTTGCTTTCCGCTTAATTTCAATCAGGACGCTTTTGTAAAAGCGGCTAGCTCGCGTGCAGGAAAATAGAATGTCCCTAACACTTGGTGTTGCAAGGGTATATTGGGCTTGTTCAATGAAAATTACCGCTACAACTCGAAGGCGCAGTTAATCGGTTTGCGTGCGAGTACATAGTCGTGGAAAAATCGTGCGATTTATGCCTTCCGATGTGCGAGAAGTGTCCCAGGAATAATTAAAGCCGGCGGCGGGGCGGCGGGGGGGCGGGGTGCAGAACTCGTACCGCGAGCTTTTCATCCGCGGTAGAACCGGGTTAAAGCTCTGCTTGTACCATAGATTACATTATTTCAGTCGTTCCTCTTACAGTGTCTTCAATTAATTATTTCTTTAAGAAGGGCTAGCGTGCGCTCTTTGCATGCGCTCCTGCTGTTGGAGTTGCTGCTCTCGGCTATGTTGGATTGCACACCGCGCCTCCCCACTCACATCGATCTATATAGGTATACATACCAGCGAGCGAACAAGTTGCCGGTGGGTTTTTCTCGTTCGCACGATATCGCACGTACGAGTGGTGATGCTGGGACGCATTAAATCTGGTAGAGCTTTAATACGACGTGTGCGCGCGGACCGAGCGCGCACCGAGCGCGCACCGATCTGATCCATTCGCGGTCCACGGTTAAAAGTAGATATTTATTATTAGGCGGGCGAACATAATCCGGCATTGAGATGCCATTCCGAAGGCTCTCTCCCTCTTTCTTTCCGAGGAGAATCCGAGGAGAGCGGAGCGCCAGAAAGAGAGGACAAGTTGAAGAGCTGGGAGTCGTAATTTTACACGCTCGCAGGATTTCATATTTACGCGCTCACGTCTGCTTGACGAATGCACGAGCAAAAAAGGGCCGAGACTCGTCTCTCTCTCTCGCTCGCAGGTTTGATCGCCCTGCCGGCCGCGAGAACGATATATCCCAGGACACGTGTATATACATACACATACATATATTGAGCGCGGCGTGGCCTCCGCGCGTCTATCCGGCCGCCCGTTATTAACTTTGCGCTATCTCGGACGACCATCTTTACGCTGGCGGATCGGCCGAGGCGAGGCCTATCTGCACACCGTGCCCTCCCTGCACTGCCTACCGACGTTACGTGCTCGCACATGTACATACAAGCGTACGCACCCTTGCCTTGCCTCGTCTCTCGCCTCTCGCCTCTCCACCGAGGACGCGCCGCGCCGCGCCGCGCCGCGCCGCCGCTCTTCACTCTCTCCTCGCCTCCTTCTCTTCCTCGCTCGGAGAACACGCGCTCCTCGTACGTCAGAGCAGAGTCGGAGTCTACACAGCGACGCAACGGCGGCGGCGGCGGTCGGGTTAACAGGCTTAGCTCCGTCTCTCTTGAAAATTGCTCGCCATATTTTTACCGTATTACTTCATTTTTAAGCCACCTCCCGCTTTCCGCCGCTACTACCTCCAGCACTCCACACACATACGTATGCGTGTCCCTTCCATCGTCTCGGAGTGCCGATCACATCGCCACCTTCCTGCGAGCCTCCCGTCCCTCCGCTTCACTTTGCTCTCCCCCACCCTGGCACGCTTTTCAAGAGGGATCATTCCCTCTCCCTCTTTCACTTCTTCTTTCACTGAGTTTCAGCTCTTTCCCCATAGCTCGCCCCTTCCCGTTGCCCTCCTCGAGGTGCAACGAGGGCGAGTGCCTGTCCTCCTCGACAGCATCCACCACTTGCGATGCAGGACGATTCCCAGCCCACCATTTTGGTGCCGCGTCCTTCCCGGTTCCTCGGATCTTGCGTTTTGTTTCTTTCCTCACTCTGCTCGCCGGGCCACACCGTTGGCTCCCTCGAAAATTACTCGTGGCATCGGCTGGCGCATCCCTCCGTGCCATCATCTTGGTGGTAGGGTGGCACCGCTCCGATGATGAGGACGCCAAGTATGAACACGAACCTCGCGCGCACACATTGCGAGCCTCGCTTTTCTGTGCGTGTGTACGTCTGGTATCTTGAACGGTG
The DNA here is from genome assembly GCA_910591665.1 of Ectemnius continuus. Taxonomy (NCBI): domain Eukaryota; kingdom Metazoa; phylum Arthropoda; class Insecta; order Hymenoptera; family Crabronidae; genus Ectemnius; species Ectemnius continuus. The sequence continues at coordinate 19,479,325 of OU342859.1, read as the reverse complement.
ACGCGACCAACTGGAACCACCGCAGGCCCGGCGGCCACCGCAAGATGTAATATACACTTTTTGCAATAATATTTGGAGCGAATTTAAAATAATGATCGTCCTGTTGGACGAGTGCGTGTGGAGTGGAATACTGAATAAGTGTGTGTGTGGCTCTGCACCCATTTCACGGGGGATCGGGCGCGCATGATGGAGAGGAAGAGTGAAGGGTGCAGTGGACTTGGTGGAAGGCGATGTTGGACGCTGGAGGAAGATCGAGAGGGCAGCGGGAGCAGGAAAGAGGAGAAGAGGGGGCTGGCCAGCGCGCCGGTGAGTTAATGAGATCACGCGTAATCGAAAATTGTCCGGCGTTTCGATTTTATTGGACCGGGCCCGTCGGCCAGGAGAGGAGGAATCGCGTCCGATAGAGTGGCTCACTTGTCTGTACAATGTATAAGCCCGCGAGGATACTTCGAGATGAGATCGTGAGCACTCGATGTTGGGCCCTGCGTATCGCATTGTACGTGCCAGCTTAATGATAGGTAGCCGTGTATCCGCGTAGTCCCCGCCAATCTTTTCGGTCGGTCCAGCATTGCCATCACTTCTGGCATCGTGGAATAACGAACCCCATCGCTTCAGCCCTCCCTAAGACCTACGATTAAATTCAACGAGAGTCGTACCGATTAATCTCTCTTGCGGTATCCTTCGCTCACGTCTATCATGGCCCTCTTTACCTATTCTATAACTAAGTAAAATCAAAGTTGATTCCGTATCAATTTCAAGATAGCTATGACGAATTTCAGCCGTCTAGCAGGAGTTGGAGCGGGAGAGAGGGAGAGAGGGAGGGCTTCGAATCTAGAGGGATTAATCTGAATTGTGAATGAGGCAGAGAGAAATGGTGGTAGTAGCCGGGAGGTAGGCTGGTATCGGGGGAGAGATCATAGCGCACAGTAGGGAATCCCGCAAGGTGCACGCCCGGTGCATCGCGATAATAATAGCATTCGTAGGCGATCGCCGGCGATCGTCCTTGTCACACGGTTGTCCCGCACGGTTACGTCGGCGTGCGCGGCCATTCGCGATACCATCGGAGTGGAGAACTTGGCGATTTCTGCCTGCTGAACGGAGCAGCATCCGGCGGCGAGGTTCTCCTCTGACGGGAGCAACTGACATCGTTCGTTAAGTAAAGTCAGGGTTCCTTCTTGCTACTCATAAGCCGTCCACTATGATCTAGCTGTAATGTTGCAACTGAGCTTGTACGACACCTCCTCCCATAGCCGACATACCATTTATTACCGATATCAGAACAGTAATACGGGCACAGTTTAAGCCGATTTCGTCGAAAGCAAGCACCAAGAAATTAACTGGCGAGAGAAACGTGTTATTGATGCCAGCCATATCGGAAGGCCCCGACGAAATGCTCGGGAGACGATAATCTACATAATGGTAGGTTACGCCTGCGCTAATCATAAGTCGGACTATGGGATTTCAGGGGAAATCGTGCGCCCGCCAGACGAGAATACATTTGGTGAAAGGTTGTCTGATTACTTTCACGCATTATTCTAGATCTCGCAAAGCAGTCCAATTGACAGGTGACACGTACCCATTACCAATGTCATTAGCTCTCTGTGGCATTGAGCAGTAGAGTCCTTAGTTTAATGATGGGAAAAAACGGGAAAGGGATCGTAGTGAAATTGGTATACACGTCATAGATCGTTGTGGTTTAATAGTGATGGTAGGAAGATGGTGTTTGGGGAGTGAGCGAACGGGTGAGGTGGACACGCGTTGATGGGGAAGTTGGGTGATGGCTCGAGGAGGCTTTTGTGGGGGTAAGGTAACAACCGGGTAGGTACTATGTACTCGGGAGGGTAGAGGTAGATAGATATATGCGGGAAGAAGGTGATGCAGGTAAGTCGTGGTACGCAGGAGGTAGGCAGTGAGGCGAGGAAGCAGGGGAAGGCAAGCCAAGCCAAGCAGACAAGCAGTGGTAGTCTTCGGTGCTGGTTGCTCTACCGTACCATATTATTAAGGCGGCCAACCGGTGTGACGCTCCGAGTCCCGGGAGCCAATGGGACCGCGGTCCCATCGCGCCAGGAATGCGTCCACTCCTACCTCCATTTACCCTCCGCGAAAACCACCGGGCCCAGCCGTTTCCGGCACCTCCGACGAATTTGCCATCGTCTTTACACGAGGATCGATCCCCAACTACAAACCTCGCCCATCAACCATCCCCGGCTCGCCCTATTCAATCTACTATATAGTATCCAGAGTCACCGAGCAACCGCCACGAAATTTACTTGTCCGCCGGATATTGCTCTTCGATTCGTCGGACCGACACTACCTCCACCTCCCAGGAGAAGAAGAGTGGATAATGAAAAATTCCAGGCGCAGCTGGCCCTTCCTGCAAAATTACAAAAAGTCCTCCTCGTGAGGAAAACGCGTGATGCACGCGATGAGGAGTCGATTGAATGTCGCCGAGGGATAAGAATGCGTTGGGCCAGCTCTCTCTTTTTGGCCGGTGCCAATTAAGGGAGAGTGCGTTAGTTAGAACGCGCTTTAATACGATACCGCGGGCAAATAAGTTTCCAGGACCAATTTTCAGCGGGAATATTGGCCCTTCCGTGGAAAGAGGAGGGATACCTGGAATCCATCCTGGCCTCCTCGGACGCTGTTCTGGATTATCACCAGTCTCGATTAGTCAGGGTGGCTGAACTCGCCTCACCCGACCCGAACTGAGCGCCTCTCCTCTCCCAATCACGATCTTAATAACCGCGGACGCGCTCGAAAAGAGGACGAAGACCACGAAGACTACGACGACGAGGTGGAGGACGACGAAGAAGGCGATGACGACGAGTACCTTCTCCCTGGTGAGGCGGAGATGAAGAAGTGAAGGAGGAGGAGGAGGAGGAGGCGGGAATGGTGGTGGTGGAGGAGTAGGAGGAGGTAGAAGAAGAAGAAGAAGAAGAGCGGGCGGGAGTTGAAGATGCTGGCGAAAAGATGCTGCTCGCAAGAAGAAAAAGAGATTCGGCTGGATCGAGCGCAGTATCCGAGGCGCGTAATAACGACGAGAGACTCTCCGTCTCCGGGGCCCCCGATCCCCGCTCGACAATTTACGAGGGTAAAGTGGGTCATAAATGTAATTAGGACTAAATTATGATTATACAGCTAGCCCTCCGAGCTCTCTGTCCCATGGCCATAGCGCGACGGAAAATGGATAAATCGACATTAGACCACAACGATTCTCCCTCTGTCTCCGAGCTCTGATCCACCGCTTTCTCCTGCCAGGAGAGTCTCTCTCTTCACGAGGGTGGTGCTGGTGGTGGTGCTCGCTCATCGCGATTAATCGTCAAGGAAGGAGGCCCGATTTTCTGGCGCGGGCGAGAGATAAAAGTTGAGTAGCTCATGAAAAGGGGGAGGAGGAGGCGAAGGGGAGGGAGCCCTCGCAATCCCGCAGGATGAGGCTCCTTATTAAAAATAATTCCCATGCGGCTCGGTGGCCCTCTCGAAACCCACCCACCCCCTCCTCTCCCTTGGGCACTCCGTCAATTAGGCGGCAACCGACCCCACCGCCGCCGCCGCCACCACCACCGCACCGCACCGACCCAATTCGAAATAAAGATCGGCCAAACCCCTCCTCAGGCCGCGCTTTCGTCATCCCTCGTAATCATAGAGTTTCGCGATATGCTTATTAAATCGGTCCAATCATCGATGGCTGGATGAGCGCGGCGCTCTGGAGGCCGAGGACCGCTTCAGCCTCGAGGGAGGAGAGCTTGCTCTCTTTTTCCCGGGGCTCCGGCACGGTGAGAGTCTGTTGCTCGCGATACTACCGTTGCCCGATAGTCGTTAGACATCTTGCGCGCGGATACGCTCTCCCCCCCGCGCCCTACAAGGAGATGTCGATGCTGAATGATCCCGGCGGAGGATCTCGCCGGACTTCCGTGTTCTGCTCGTTTCAACCGCCGGCTACCACCGGATGCTGTCGGTCGAAGACACTTGGGCCATGTGTATCCCTCATTATCGTACTCGATGCGTGTGAGCGGAGCATGAAGCTGGAGCGTGCGAGCATGTCAACGCCGAGATTTCCGATTCGAACTACTTAGGTGGTGATCGATCATTGCGCCAGTGGCAGAGGGCCGGCGGGGCGTGGAGGGGATTCATGGTCGAAGGGAGATAGATCGTGGTGCGCGTCCTCGCTACCGCGGCTGAAGGCGAAGGCGAAGGCGAAGACGAAGCCGAAGAGTAAGGAAGGCGAAAGAAGGCGAAAGAAGGCGAAGGAAGGCCCCGTGGGTCAGGGCCGGGGGTCGAGCGTGATTTTCCTGGCCTACCGCGTGCGCCACTCTCTCGGCCACGCTTCGCTTCTTCCCGGGGAGAGTTGCTCCTTTGTCCAGCATCCTCTGGTGCTCGGGCATCGTTGGCGGTAAGGACTGACTCGAGAAGGAGAAGAGGAGGAGAGGGAGGGTAGATGCATACAGGTTGGAGTCCGGAGCGGAGCGCGGCGTGCTCCTCCGGGAAACGGATGACTCTTCAAAGTATGCTCGCTGGCTATCTAGAGTGGTATAAATGCTTGGGCGACGTATGTGGACGGCGGCGCCCACTTCTCCCGGCAAGGCGAGCACTGATTTCCTCGAGTGGCTGAACCGAGATTACCGAGAGGAAGGCCTCCAGCAGGAAGTGCATAAGGCAAGAGGGTAATGAGGAGGAGGAAGAGAGACTGGGACTCGGTGGAGAAGGATGGAGGGGAGAGGAGCAGCGGGTGGCGTACTCGGCACATTGTAGAAGGGACTGTTGCTGCAAAGTATTACACCCTTAAGGGGCAAGGGCCCGGCATATAAGATACGCCGTCGCCATAGTGGACGTTAACGCGGCGCTACGAACCCGGCGGGGGGTTTCGCGTTGCTACCAACCTCATTTTTATGATTATTTGCCGGCGTTATTGCCGCTTGACCTGCCATTAAGCGGTTAAACGGGCACAGGCCGAGAGAGCGCAGGGCCCAGCCGTGCTCTTTACGACGCGCTCGAGCAGAGGACACGCGCTCTCGTCGGACGGACGGACGCGCGCGCGCACACGCCCGCTCACTCGGGTCAACCGGGTGGGTCCTATTTGGCCGTGTACCTAATTCTTTCGCGGCGGCCTTAATAAGACGATCAATTTCGACGCGTCCTTTTTTAAATCACCCACCCCGCCGGCACCGGTAGCTCCTTTAATCGCAGCCGTTCGTTATCTCGATATAGATACGTATGCCCCTCGGGACCACACTCCAATGTGTTAATTCCAGCTAAGTTGGCGCGACTCCTTCTATCCTCCATGGACCTTTCCACTCACTCTCGCCTTATTCCACAAGTTGAATGTTTACTCTTAGTCGTGGCTGGCTGGCTGGCACTCGGCATCGTCAACAGCAGACACAACTACGTTAGTCCCCGCGCCTTAATTCCATTTGTCGGGGCCGGACATTTTTCGCGATCATGGCATACATTAAGTAGCAGCAACCGCGCCACCACCCTGCCACAACACGTAGTGCTCTTTCTTCCTCTCTCTCGCTCTCTCTCTCTCTCTCGCTTTCTCTTGCGGATATACGGTTAGCTTCCATGTTTCATTCATGAGCCATAAAGTTCCTGGGGAGAGCGACGAAGTATGGTGGTTGGTGGTGGCGGCCACTGCCCCGGCCACAACGTTCTTTCTCCTCGGCGCTGGAACGTCGCGATCCTACAGTCGCTCTAGCGAAACGCGAAGCGCGTCCGCACTCTCGCTCACCTTCTACTTCCTTGATCCAACTTGAATTCTCGCCAGTAATATCGCGCACGGACACCTGTGTGCCCCCGTAAACACGCCAATTCTTAATGGCACACTCATTGTCTGGGCATAAATATAAGTGTGACGGAACAAGTAGGAGAGGGCAATGCGCGAAAAGGTCAGGACGGAGGGAAATAAATTGGACGGAGAGAGCGGACTGATTAAGAGATTTTCCCAGAGGTGAACTGGTCGCCGGGAGCGCGGCCTCCCGGGAAGGAGAGGTCCGCAGGATAGATCTGGTGGAGCGCCTTCCCTGGTGGTAACGGTGGTTAACCGGTGCCCGGCTTGTCTCATTTGCATTCAGCCGGGACGTCCCGAGAAAGGAGGGAAGCCCTCGCTCTCGCGTCCGTCTCTCCGCGTGTATTTGTTTGTAAGTCCTTTGCTCTTTGTCTTCCGCCCCTCGTCGTTGCCGCTGCTGCTGCTGCTGCCGCTGCTGCCGAGGAGTCAGGATGCCGGGATCCTCCTCCCGGTATCGACAGAGTCCCTCGCAGTTACCGCGCGATCCTTCGAGCGGGCCCTCGTCTCTCCTTCCTCATTCCAATCGATTCCATTCTGCCCATGCCTCCTCTTTCGTTTCTCCTCTCACTCAGTGGACACAGCGAATGCTAGTGCTGCGCGCACGTTTTCTCGCGCCTCGGAGAACAAGAGAGGCTAGGGTGTAGCCTGTAGGGTAAGGTACCCTTTACACCTAGGCGCCTGGTAATCCTTGGTAATCGAGTCGGCCAGCCCACCTAGTACAACCTTCTCCATTGCCGATGCAAGCAGAGTTGCTCCTGGCTTCTGGCTGGCATTCGCCGTTACCTCCTTCTCTCTCTCCATCTCTGGTACATTGGAGTAGAGATGCCCTTCTCGTGGTGTAACGGCACATTTAGTAGCAAATCGCATCGTACGAGGGAGGGGGCGAGAGGTGGCGGCCAGGACAAAAAGTGCGAGGAAGGAGCCAGCATTCAGAGTCAGAGGGAGAATGAGAAAAGTGTAGGTAGAAGCTCTGGCAGCTCCGGGTTCGCCGTTTCGAGTTACACGAGTTACTCGCACCGTGACCCAGGACGGTTCCCGGCGATTCCGGGGCCATTCGCGACGTTCCCTTATCTCGCCACCTTTCCCGTTTCCATGCACTTCCCTGGCGAACCTCCGTTATGACGATCTTTCATCCGCTCTGGTGGCTCCCTACCTCCTTGTCCTTGAACCCAGGGAGAGAAAGAGAGAGGGAGCTCTCTTCTGGACTTGCGCTTTTCTGGCCGCGTACCATTCTGCGGCGAGATCGCCGCGAGAAGATCGCCTGGCACTCGTGCGCGACCACTGAATGTCTATCGTCGGCGGATCATCCTGCAGGATGGTCGGCTCCTGTATTCCGAACACCGGGAGCCCTTATCGCTAGCGTGCCCGCTCATAGCGGTACACGCAGCATCCTCTTTCCTCCTGAGCGAAACGAATGCCGCTTGCCAATGCTGCTTTCGGTATGCAGAGAGGGCGAGAACGGTATCCGGGATCGAGGAGAGCGTCCTTGGCCAGTGGAAAAATGCCTGGTTGGGTGTAACGCGTTTATATTGGGGAGGAGGGGCGGTGGTTTCGGGCGAGGCTAGATCGAGGATGATCGCCGATGGTTGGAACGACCTCGAGAGCTTCGAACGAGTTCGATGGGACGCGCGAGATCAGCGCTCGAAGAGGTGGGACGCGTGGAAACTAGCCGGGCTTGAGAAGGAGAGAAGCTTATCGAGATTCGGGGCGGCCTTGCCCGTCGATTTATCACTCTCTCGCATAATACAGCCCTGCAGATGTATTCCGGGGCTCTCTCCGCCCGCAAGAAAGATCATCCTCCTCGGTTTTCTCCCGGCGCTGCTCTGAATCCCTTTCGAAATGGGGGTTGCTACTCTTTTCGCTCCATCTTGCCCCTCCGCCGCCGCTGCATCTCCGTCTCTCACGACGCGAGAAACTCGATCCAATCTTCTCGAAAGGATCTATGTGGAACGGTCTGCTCATTTGTCTACCGTCCTTTTAAACGTTGCTTTTCGCAGCCCCTCCCACCCTGCCTGCCCACCTACTACCCATCGCCAGCAGAAACTCGAACTCCCGACTTGCTCCGAGTGGCAAAGGCGAACCGGATGCGGCCCGGTAGACGCCGCTCTTTACGGATCATCCATGGCCAGTCGTGACCAACGAAACCTTCGAGAGTTTCGTCCGCCTACCTCCGACCGACTCCTATCTGAATGCCACTCGTGCCGATTAGCTTATTAAAATCGCACCGACCGATAGTAACGAGGATCAGATTCTGCTTTCCCAATGCCAGGCTTTCAGTCAGCTTGTCACGAAAACGCTCGGAGAGAATTAATGGGAATCGCTGGCCCAATTCCTACTATTCTATCGATAGAAGGGGCAGATGAAGCTTGATGGAGGAAAGGTCTCTTGTCCAATTAGGGGAATATCGACGTTATTACCAATAAGTAGCGATAAGATAGATTTGAAAGATGATCGGCTCGCAGATGCCAAGGACAGAGAGAAAAAAAGGGGAGTGGGCATCTTCGGCGAACATACTGATTTCGCCCGGGGCAGTTAGCAATGACACCCTGGCAAACTCGGTATCCGTACACGTAACTCTTGGCGGCCCTCTCGCTGAGATTGCTCCGCGAGGCAAGGGGCCTTTCGGTGAAGGGCAATATTTTTTTGTAGCCAGCAATTATACCTCTCGAATTACCGGGCTCGAGGTTCTTCGCTATGGAAAACTCGTAATGCCCGAGGTGTGCTGTGCTGCTCGCCCTCGGCGAGCAATAACGATCGAGCGTCAAACCTTCGATTGCTGAATTGTTCTCTGCTAATCCAGGAACTCCCGAAAGACTATCATTGGTTGGAAGGCTAGGTGCTATATTGGGGTCCTCGTGTACTTTCATTACTTCCAGGACTTTGTTTCTTCCATGAAACTTTTAACTCTCCCTGCCCGCAGCTGGCGAGAGGTCCTCTCTCATTCTTGGAGTAGAGAAATAATGTCTCCTCGGCGAGCCAGATACTCCGTAATTACACCGTAATTACACCATAATTAGGGGCGAGGGAAAGGAGGAGGAGGTGGAGGGTGGGGGGCACGCGTAAACTAGGTACTCTGGGCAGGGCAGACCAAAATTACGATTTGGGCCCTTCCACCCAGATACAAATCTTTTTCTTCTCCTCTGGCTGAGTGGTCCCTCCGAATCGGAGGAGGGCAAGGCCAAAAATCTTGCTTCCCCGAAGCAATCAGCATTAGTCGTATTATCATTGTAGCCGTACTTAGAATGACTCGTTCCGGGAGTCCTTTCGAGATCTCATGTTAGAACGGAGAGACACGCACGTCAACCGGTAAAAGGTGTGTTGTGCTATTGATGATGAGGGGAAGCGGTGGATCCGGCAGCGGCTGGGAAAAAATAGGATCGCTCGTTGGCGCGTCTCACGGAACCGTTACCCGTAATTGGTTCTGTAGAACGTGATTCCCGGATTCCTAGGCGCGTTCCAAGGAGCGCGCGGACTCGCATAAAATAGGAAAAGGCCTTCCGCTATAATCGAGGGGCGGGCAGAAGGGGGTTGGTGGGGAGCAGGGGAGCAGGGGAGCAGGTGGTGATAGGAAGAGCACGACTACCATGCAAAACGGGCAGCCATTGTTTTCCGAGGTCGCGTGAATCCGCAACCAGGGAGAGAGAGAATGGTGCGCGATGCCCTTCGTGTACAAAATGACCAAGGGTCGAAATTCAGCCGGCCTTCCAAAGGTGGTTCGTAAATGCCATCTCTGGCGAGTATATTCAGCCGACGTTTCTCTCGGCATTAACGTCGTCGCGTCTCTAATTTTACGGCCTCTTAATTAGAAGATATTCCTTGGTGAGTAGAGGAACTATTCATAGCCGAGGCATTTCCATCGCAGTTCCCCCGACCATTTCCTCGAGAGACAAGCGTACCCGAGCCTTCCCTATCAAACCTGTTCATCCGGAGCTCGCTCGTAATTCAGAGGTCAACGAGGCGTTTGTTTCGCCAGTCAATTTTTCCGCACCGAGCAGCAAACATTGCGGCCCCAATGGGGAAAGCGGCGCAGAATTCCTTGATTTACAGGCTGGCGTAGAAGAGTGGCGTGCGCGGCGGCGCCGTCGCACGCCGACCTTGTGTTGGAGGATGCGCGCGTGTGCAGCGGCGATGAGGAGCGCGGATCCCTAATCGCGCGAGTGCTCGTGAGAGCCTTAAATCGACGAGGGAGATTGCGGCATTAAATTAAGCGGGCTGGTGGAGGTGGGGATGAAAGCGGAAGCGAGCAGAAGCGAGCAGAGGCCCGCCGAGGAAGGAGAGTCTGTCGTCGGGCGCTCGGCGCTCGGCTCTCGAGCGTGAAACGTGAGACGCGTTCTCATATTTGCTCCTCCAGTGTCCTTAATGACGTTGTAACGCCGACAACGACGACAATGCGATTATCGCCAGATAGCTCGGTCCCCTGTGATACATGTGCCTCGGTAAGGACACTTAATCCTTTTGGGGGCCCTGCCTTCGCTTTCGCACCACCGGCCTACGAATATCGAAGAGCGCCCGGCCGCTTGCCCGCCTGCCCGCCTCCACTCCACTCCACAGTCTTCCCTCTCGTCAGGTTGCATCGCCTTTCATTTTCGCACCCGAGACACATGCTTGCACTTTCACAGTTTCGCACCGGATCCGGCACGCCCGGCACACACATCTCCGACCGCGCCATCTCTCCTCCCGCCAAAGCTTTTCACCACTTCCCGCCAAATTTATGACAGGCTACATTGAATTGCAAATCCGTGCGGTGAGCGTCGCTCGCTCGCTCCTACCCAGACAGACTCCTTATTTTATGAAGCATTGGCGGCCCCAAGATACGACGTGCCAACGACAGCATTACCTCCAGTTAAGAGTTAACGATCGCGGCGACGATCGAGCCTCGCTAATCCGCACGCTAACAATTCATCAGGCTCGTAAAGAATCTGGCCCGGTTCTTCAATGCCACCGAACCTTTTCGCTTTCGCAATCACCGCCTTTTAAGTATCATTAATAGCGCGTATGTCGGTAGCATCTATCTTGACGGGCGCTCCCTCCTTTCTAATATTACTACACCGAATAAGCGGGGCCCGAGCTATCAAGGATTCGCAGAGAAACTGAAGGAAAGTTCGGAAAGAATCAATAAGCCTTGATGAGTGTTAGTACCTCGTAGCTGAGAGGACGCAAGAGACCGGTGCCGTTTGTGGGAAGGGAGAATGGCTGGTGTGTCGCGTACTTTACGAGACAGAGAAATTAGTTAAATGTGTAATAATACTCGACGGGGGGGCAGACAGGGTCGCAGCGCCGGCAGTGCTCTTCTCGGATAGATGGAAATATACCAGAATCTTTTTTATGTCAGAGCCGACTCTCGCTCTTTGAGCTTTCTTGACACGTCAGTCGGATTGTCAGCATGCGGGACCACACATAGAGCCGAGTTGTCTATTAGGATTCGCAAAATACTTGGCATATCAGTTAGTAGATGGCGAAGAGGCGCCAGTCTCCGAGGGAGAGGCAGATTGAAATGCCTTCTTCTGGCGGTCGCAAGCTATTATCGAATTCCAATCGCGTACCCTCATAGAAAGTGCTTGCATCTCTCCTTTTTTATATGACCGCGAGTGGCCACATGAAATTGGAAAGTTCGGCGCTGAGAATATTAATTGAATCTCCGGAGCAGAGCACTGGGAAATGACGACGTTATCACTTCGATCTGCATAATTGAGTCGCCGGCGTACACTCCAACAGAACGTACCTTGTGCGCACTAATACATAGGTATCTTTAAGCTGCATTCTCTGGCAAAGATCGTCCTTGTCCGCGAGAGTCACCCTTTTTTCCTCCTCTTATTTCTGGCTCGACGGAGTCCACCAGCACATAACATAAGCAGTGCAAGCGGTTCGTTTCGTTTCGTTTCGCACCCGAGCATGTATACATATACATGTGTATGTCTCTGGCCTATTAATAACGATGAAATATGTAGCGCGCCCTCTCCGGCCGGCGTTTACGAGCAACAAGAAAAGTATTACCCGCGAAAGCAATAATTATGACGCAGTCGTAATTAATTACCGCCGAGCGGCTGATCTACTGCTATCGATTATCACGGCGTTACAAATATCATGTGCGCGCTCACATGCACATGCACATCCACATGCTCCCGAGTACGCCACTCCGAGGGCAGCATCAACCAGGACTCGTATTCGGCAGCGGTATTAATTAGAAAAAGGACTGGCACTGTTATTATCAGTAATTACGATCGGGTCAGTGAAGTTCCATGGTGTATTTTTGCCGAGCAAACCAATCCGTCCTGTAACTGCAAATTATCTTAATTAACTCGTATTATCATTCTCCGAGCGGAGCGAGCCACCGATCTCGATGGCCGACCTTGATTTTCCTTATCTACTTGATGGGAAAACCTTCGCCGGTTTTTATAGCCTGCCAGTTCTTCGAGAGAACATATTTTATAATTTGATTTTCTTTCTGTTTCAGGTAAGGATCACGGTGAACTCTGTTTATCGAGGGCCAGGAGGATCAATGACGGCAGTCCTCGTTAGCCACTAATTGTAAGTGAGAATTACGAGGATGAGAACGCGAGTTGTTTGGTTGATGTGGTTTTAAGTGAGTCTAGAATGTAAGGAGGTAGTGGAGGGTTTGCAATCGAGAAGGAATATGACTGGGAGACTGACCCGCTCAATAATCTGCCAGTCAGAGGCCGCTCGCTTTTCCATTTGGCGATCGCTTAACAATATCTGGTTGTGCGCCGCGTATAGAGAGCCACTTCTGTCTTGGGCGCAATACGGTCGATACGATCTGCAAATCTTCTCCTTTCTCTGGCGGGGCCTCTCGTCCTCGCCGGCCGGGCCTCCTCCAGTTAAAAGGGAGCGAGAAGAGGCCAGCCGAACCGCTTGTATACACCAGGACCGACCTGTTGTGTACGTGCAATGTACCCGAGAGAATGAGATATCGGACACTGACCCTCGCAACGTCGAGAGAGCTACATACTCGCCGGCCGACTGACTGCGCTCTCTCTGTGCTTTCCTGAGACTCTCCACAGGCAGCACTCGCGCGCGCGCACGCTCAGGAGAATACATCATTTACTCTTTACTCCGCTATTGTGCCGAGCACGCCGCATTTCGATAAATACGCTCGGCCTGTCTCGCTGATATTATTTAGAGTCCGATCCCGTGCAATCTGGAGGCCGCATCTCACAGCCCAGAGAGAAACCGAGTGCCGAGTGCCGAGTGCCGAGTACCGAGTACCGAGTGCCGAGTGCACGCGGAAGATATGCGCTAGAAGCCGCGCAGCATCTTTCGAGCACGTCGGCGCATCTCTCGCTCTCAGGAATTTCCCCAATGAATCGAGTCTTTTCGTCGCGAGCTTTGTCGGCCCATTCGAATACCAACGGTACGAATATGAGAATTGGTCGCTCTCTCGGTGGGAGAAGATTATGGGCGATGCGTATTCCCCTGTAGGGAGAGAGAGTTGCTGATGCAGCGAGAGAGGGTGGGGGAGAGGAAGAGGGAGAGGGAAAGAAGGGAGAATGGAAAGACGGGAGATGGGAAAGGCGGTTAGATTCCGAGGGCGTCGAGTGAGCGAGCCTGCAGGAAGAAGAGGCTAGTCACCGGTAGCTAGGTGGCCAGTTAGCGGCCAAGTGTCGTGTTTGCGTTGGCTCGTCGTAAACCTGCCTGGAAGAGGGACTCCGGATAGCCACCGTGGAGGAGGAGGCTCCAGCTAACCTATCTCTCTGTCCGCTTGCTTCGCTCTTTCCGCTCTTGTTCTTCTTTTTGCCCAGCCTCGTCCTCCATGCCGGCCGAGCTCCGATTGAATATCACTCCTTTGACGAGGCTGCTGCTGCTCCTGCTGCTGCTGCTACCCCACACCTATTCTCCATCTCGCCCGCTAGAAAATCCATCGGATAAAGCTGACACACACACACACACACACACAGCCACCCCATACCGTATCCCCGGCGAGATATCGTTCACGCTCGTAATTAAAATCAGCCTCCTTTTTTCGAGGAGCTCTCGTCAATGTACAAATGGCGTTGATTGTAATCGTTAATACGGTGTACGGTCCCGGGTAAAGGGCTCTAATGGGAAGAAGAGGAGTGTGTATCAGGCGTCGAGAAAGGCGAAGAGAGCCGATATATGGGGAGGATGATTTTTGAAGGGAGTTGCCGGTGGAACAGGAGCAGCCGGTCTCTCGCGATCCGCTTTCAATTAACGTCGCATCAAGCGCCGCGCCGCGCCGGCTGGATTAGCCGAGGCGGACGGCAGGGCCTCAATCTCTGTCGACGTTGGATGCCACTCGGCACGAGTCGCGCGCGCTGATGATATTTGCCGCTAATACCTTCTCTATCCCCACCGATTGCTGCCTCTCTGTCCAAGCTATCGGTTATGTCTACACACGGTGGGACAAGCGCGCCAACTGGGAAACAGGTTTTCTATCAAACACGCCGTGTAACCATCGGCGCGCGATCGTTCGCACGTTTGTATGTGGCTGCGTTTAGCCGATTTCCTACTGGATTATCTGCGATCCTCGTTCCTGCTAATCGGTGAAAGATTCGCGGCACGGTCTCCAACATTTCTTCGACAGTCGCCGCCGCCGCCGACGCCGCCGCCTCGAATCATTTCCTTGCCTTCGCAACACATATCCTACTCCTTCCTGCCCCACCGTCCCGACGCCCCACGCCCCTCGGCTCTTAGTTCGTGAGCAGGGCAATTTATGTGTCGATTTATTAACACGATGTCACGTAACGGCGCAATTAGAATATCACCGCTCCCCGCAGGCCGCGGCTTCGACCAAGGGGGAAAAGGAGAGGTTGTAATCTCAGAGAATTTCTAACAGGACTGGCTCGTTCCCGCTGCTTGCTCTTCCTGGGCCTGGAGGCGGGTGGCGGGAGGCGGGAGGTGCGCAGCCTTGAGATAGAGCTCTGAGCTCGCAGCGGCAACAAGGGGAAAAATGGCGAACGCTCGAAAGTCACGGTACCCGCGCGGACTCATGAAAGTCGATGAACCGGCCGATTCACTCGGGAGTGTCGACGTCCCAGGACTTCCGTTTAGATCGTTCCAGCAGAGAGAAGAGAGTTGCGGTTTAACCCTCGGCTCATCGGAACGTTGCTGTATCGATAATCGGACGAATTTGAAAGTCATACCTCATACCTGCCTTCCGCGTGCGTGAATCCCAACGGCGCGGCGCGGCGTTCGTATCGGTTTTTTTCAGCGAACCCTTGTACCACAGAAGAGAAATACGTGCCTTGTAATGAAGATGTCTTATTATTTCCTTTGGCATTGCAAAGGAAAGCCACGGTAACTAGTTATTCCGAAAGTGTAGTCCCACTTTAAGGAGTGCTGCTCGTGACATCGGAGCAATGGGATTTCGCCAGTGTCATTAAAGTCGAATGCAACGGGTAATGCGGCGATTTCGGCTCTTCTTCCAACGCTTTCACGCAGCAGCTCTCGCCGATGTACCCGGTATCCCATAAAATAGCCATAAAATCGGCACAAGTTGTGCCGGTGGCGCGAGCGGGACTTCTTTAGAAATACCGAGCTTCCCCCCTCGAATCGTGCGACACGATATAAAGTTAAGTGGGTGCGGTACGAAAATGCCCCTCTAAAAATGGGCCTGGAACTTTGATTCCGGATGGGTGAACGACCGGTCTTACTCGGGAGGCTTCACCATCAATAGAGGATACGAAGGAAAGGTGTAATAGGAGCGAGAAGAAACCGGCAGAGCCAGGAAGAAGGAAGGTGTATGTCCGAGGAGAGGAGCTCAAGATACTCGGAGAGATGAACTGATGGAGGTAAGATGGTGGGCCCTGACCGCGCTGTTTTCGAGCGGACAAAAGGGTGCCTCCTCGCGATAATCCTTTATCGTGCCGAGTGCTCGCTCGAATAATCCGTATTCATAAACGCCGGAGTCATTAGTGGCTCCACTGTGCACGATGCATCCTCTGGATCGCGTGGGTGAGGTGGTAATCACCGGTTGCCGATATAACCAGACGAGAGTGGCCCGCAGATAGAGGTAGACGCTTGATCCTCAAGATAGAGGGAGAGAAAGAGAGAGAGAAAGATTCAAGATGGACAGAATAAAGAGAGAGAGAGAGAGAGAGGGTGGACGG
Organism: Ectemnius continuus; assembly: GCA_910591665.1. Taxonomy (NCBI): domain Eukaryota; kingdom Metazoa; phylum Arthropoda; class Insecta; order Hymenoptera; family Crabronidae; genus Ectemnius; species Ectemnius continuus. The sequence goes on along the minus strand of OU342859.1, from coordinate 19,463,458 downwards.
TGGAGGAGTAAGGACAGATCGAATTGGCATTGAAGGCTGAACTCGCTATTCCAAGAGCGGACTCGTATAAAGTTGGGAACAAGGTAGGAAGGAAAGGAAGGCAAGTAACACAAGCCCTTGACGGTCCATGGCCATCTCTCTTTGGGAGGATGGCCCGGCCGGGAAGGTACATGCTGCCGAGAAGATCGGGCCGAATCGCGGACAGTAGCCGACAGAGGAATCGCGATAAGCGTGAACCCAAGAGACAAGGAGTACATACTCGTCGCGTGAAAGCGGAGAAGTGTGGGCAGGAAGATCAGCAGGAGCTTGCTGGTACTGAAAGGAGGGAAAAGAAAGAGGGCCGGAGCTGCGAGTCCGCGGGAGCTGTCGCATATAACGAGCGTGCCAAGAAGGAGAGGAGCGAGTGAATCTGGATTTCGAGCAGGCTCGTAACTCCTCTCGCGGTCAGGCCACTGGCGAACGGGAGTGGCTTGCCTCGCCAAGGGTGTAACCCCCGTAGGTGTTACGTAAGACGACCAGCATCCTGCAAGTTCCTTCTTCCTCGTTCTCGAGCATCATCATTCGGTATACCGTGCTGGGAGTTGAGAGAGCTGAGAGAGCTCCAACTCCCAGCGCACCAGTAGTAGAAGGAGCCGGCCACCGCTTGTTGATCGCTGGGAGGGAAGGCGCGTCATAACTCAGGGACATCAGCGTTCCGTGATTACGAGTCATTAAGGGGCCGCGAACCGGTCGCTAACAGCATACCCTTTGTGCGTAGCCCAGCATCTCATGTGTACGCGTATGCCTTTGCCAATATCCCTAGCCAGGCACAGACCGTCCTGGGCATTAGTGTCAATGTAGCCAGCCAGGCTACGCAAGCATCAGCGCGTGGCTCGAGGCTTAACTTTTCGAGCTGGCCATTCAGTCCTCCGTGCCACACCACCTTCATCCTGCCCCTCCATTTTTACCTTCATTCGCCGCGGGAGTTCCTACATGTATATACCTCCGATTGATCGAGATATATTCAAGCCGGAGTCTTATGAATGGCTGGCTTCCCACTGCAAACCTACCAAGTCCCAGCTGTTTTGTATTCAGCGTGATGAGGACTCTCTTATTAGGAATGGGACGCGCGGACCGCTGTCGGGAAAACCGGGAAACGAACTGAGCCGTTGTCAGGATTTTTTTGTCTTCTACTTGAAAGAGGATGCGAGGAGGAACGTGAGCGAATGGCGCGTGCTCCTGCGAGTTCTCGAAGGAGCAAGGAGCACGGACTGCTGCTGTTCGAGCAGTCCCACCGCTTACCGGGCGAGTGCGACTTTTCCACATCTGTGCAAACAGTTAGAAGACGCGGCAAGAAGACATTCACGGACAGTGCGGCGTGCGTGTGCCCGCGTACGCGAGTTGCAGAAGAAAGGCGGGGAAGCGATACTGTCTCCAGGAAGAGATTCTCTAACTAATGTGCTGCCGCATGAGAGAGCGGCGAGCGGTGAGCGGCGAACCTTGAGGGTTCGAGGGCCGCCTCCGGCCCAGGCATACATTCATGCATGTGACAGTATCCGCGGCAATGTGAATTTCGCCCACTACCTTCTACCAAGAGAGGATCCGTATGGTACTGCTCGGTCTCATGGTGGTTCCATTAAGAAGCTGACCCGCTTGGACGTGCTTCAGTATGAAAGATGATCCTCGCTACCCCCTTCAATTTAGCATAATGAGTTTATCCCGGGCGCGCGGTCGCCCGTGGATGCGAGACGCATTCCCAAAACAGTTTTATAAAGATCGCACGATCCAATATAAAGTGGGTGTTGCCAGTGCCAAAAGTGATGGGTTCGAGTTTCACCCCCCAAAGTCATCTGGTGGGCTCTGGCAGAAGTGGGTAGGGAGAGAAGTGATCGAGGGCGCGAAAACTCGATAGTGGAATCGTGCCGGGGCGGCCGCCGCGCTGCGCCACGCCACGCCACGCCACGCCACACCGACTGGATGGGGGTGGCACGATATTCGAGGTGCAACAGCCGGCAATTTGCCCGGCATTCCCTTGGGCCTCGCTCGGTTATTTATAATGCGCAAAGAGCGCCGGAGGAGCGTGTATTACCGGCTCTTTTTGCGGCCGGGTCTGACGACGGCGAAGCCGCGCAGCCTCCTTTGCTTCTTCGAGCATTGTCCCGGCGCAAAAAGCCAACTCTCTCCCTCGCCCTCCCAGCCGCCCCCAGCCGCCCGGCTGGTGCGACCTCGCGTCTAACCGAGCCACCTCCGGATGTCGCGGAAGGATCTCACTGGGTACAGTGTAGGTTCTCGAGTAGGTAGTGAGGCAGTAGGTGCCCCGGGGAAGGGAGGAGGGAATCATGCGAATCCAGATGTTGGTCGAAGCTGAGGGAGTAAGAACGGCAGGGACGAGACCGCCGCGAAAAAAGGAACGGGCAAACGGCACGGATATTATTTGCCATTAAAGCGAGGGACAATTTAAAAGCTATTACTATTACTCACGGCCTTCGCGTGTGCATCGGCCACGTCGCGGCTCGCCGCGCCAACACTTTAACCTCCACGCCTCCAGCAGCTCTCGTCTCTTCTCACCTTCTTCATACTTGTCGATGTACCGCACTTCGCTTTTCTCTCGCGTTCTTCTTCTTCCCCCACCTCTTTCACTAGTCAATTTCCAGATAGAAATCGTCCTCAGGAAGTCGAAACAGATTGAATTTCATTCTAGTGGTCTTCCAATTGCGTCGAATACCCCTTAAAAAATTTGCAAAAAAATGAATTTTGAGCTAGGGCTCTGGAATTTTTTCTACTTCTTCCTTGATGCAAAAAAACATTCCCCACCAAGTTTCAGCCCCGGAAAAGGTCGGGAAGTATGAAAAACATGGCATAAACCGTTGAAATGAAATATTCCAGATCGGTTTTCCATGTGTTTTAGGTAGAATTCCGGCATTTCCCCCACAACATTTATGTTTTTTATCCGTTTTGAGACATGAGGAATCGAAAAATCAAGCTTTCGTTCCAGTCCCAGAACCTTCGAAAAATCGAAAATTTTTGAAGGGGTATGCCTTAAAAAATTTGCGAAAAAATGAATTTTAAGCTAGGGGCCTGGAATTTTTTCTACTTTCTCCTCGATGCAAAAAAACATTCCCCACCAAGTTTCAGCCCCGGAAAAGGTCGGGAAGTCATGAAAACATATAAAAAACCATCGAAACGAAATATTCAATATCGGTTTTCCACGTGTTTTAGGTAGAATTCCGGCATTTCCCCCACAACATTTATGTTTTTTATCCGTTTTGAGACACGAGGAATCGAAAAATCAAGCGTTCGTCCCGGTCCCAGAACCTTCGAAAAATCGAAAATTTTTGAAGGGGTATACCTTAAAAAATTTGCGAAAAAATGAATTTTGAGCTAGGGGCCTGGAATTTTTTCTACTTCTTCCTCGATATAAAAAAACACTTTCTACCAAATTTCAGCCCCGGGAAAGGTCGGGAAGATGAAAAAACATAGGGAAAACCGTTGAAATCAAATATTCCAGATCGGTTTTCCATGTGTTTTAGGTAGAATTCCGGCATTTCCCCCACAACATTTATGTTTTTTTTCCGTTTTGAGACACGAGGAATCGAAAAATCAAGCGTTCGCCCCGGTCCCAGAACCTTCGAAAAATCGAAAATTTTTGAAGGGGTATGCCTTAAAAAATTTGCGAAAAAATGAATTTTGAGCTAGGGCTCTGGAATTTTTACTACTTCTTCCTCGATGCAAGAAAACATTCCCCGCCAAATTTCAGCCCCAGAAAAGGTCGGGAAGTATGAAAAACATGGGAATAACTGCGAAAATAAAATATTTAAGATCGGTTTTCCGTGTGTTTTCAGTCGAAATCCGGCATTTCTCTCACTGGTTTCATGTTATTTTCTGTTTTGAGACTCGAACAATCGAAATATGAAACATTAGTCGTTCGAGCGGACGATCTAGTTTTCGAGCAAACTTATCGCGTTAGAATAGCAGCGCACGGTTCGCTGATGCAAGTGAATAACGAAGGGCAGGAGGTTGGTCGCGTGCGTGCACTAGGTGCGTGAAGAAATTCGCTCGGCTTTGGATGCGAAGAGGCGGCAGGAAAGAGGGAGGGCGCTTATGAAGGATAGGAAGTGAAGTAGAAATGGTGGCGGGGATCGCGCTCCCCCTATCAGTGCGCCAGCAAGAGGGAAAAAATCTCACGAGGTCGTAGCTCGTTAGTGTTGCATCCACCGAATAATGGCTCCCCCGTCCATTAAGCAAACAGTCATTCCAAGTCTTCGAACTTATACCAGCAGCGTACCAAGGACTCCTGGAAATAATGCTGGATTCGTGGAAATTGTTAACGCGTCTCCTTAGTACCCCCTAATTCCCGGGAAGACAATTAGCCCTCCTTCCAATTGCTCCTTGAAGAGAAAAGCAAGCAGAAAGCTGACGGGATCTTACGAAGCCAGAAGCCTGGCGCCATTTCGAATTGGTATCGCGTGTATCGTCCCTTTATTTCACTTGTAAATTATTATTGATATTGTGAGAAGTTAGGAGAAAAGCGAGAATTAGCGCTCAGTGGAGGATAGCCGGCGAGTTGCGTGATACGATTTCTCGAAGGAATTATGATTCCCGATGTTTCGTGCGCGAAGGATGAACGGCTGTCTCGGGAGTGTGCCTTCCTACCCAGCGGCTATGTGTCCGACTCGGATCACGAATACGCCTCTTTTTTTCTACTAATTCGAAGCGCCTGCAGACTACACCTGCAGCAGACACGCGTCGGTAGCCGTTTACCGGAGAATATTCCCGATCGACTCTAAGATCGGTATCATGCGTGCTGATCGTCCAAGATACGATCGCGCGCGTCTGTTGTTCACAAAAGCGGCGGATACCCCCTTCGAACAACTTCTAAGAAGACTCTCCGCTCTAGTCAGACTTGTTATATGTCACCTGGTTTTTGGTAGAGGAGCCAAAAGAAATGGGACAAAAAGGTAGGCGGCCTTTCTTCGGCTCGGTTGGCAGGCAGGCAGGCAGGCAGGCGGTTGTGAGCGTGTAATTTCACGAGAAAGCTGGGTTCAATTATAGCGGCAGACATGGAAGAAGAGCTACCGGCTGTAAGGCTCTATCGAAAATTTGGGATATCCTTCTGCCGGCATGCAGACGCGCCCGCTCGCTTATTAAAAGTAACGGTAAAGCAATTGGGAGGAAGAGGGAGACTACGCGCGCGAACCTTTTCTTTCTGGGAGCGGACGCTTTTTTCTGAGAGAGCCAAGCTTCCGAACGGGTTCCCTTTGGCCTGGCAATAATTAGGCGCGGATCTCTGTGTTTCAAGAAGCAGAAAGGATCGTGGCTGGTTGGCTGGCTGGCTGGCGGGCATGCGATTCGCGTTCACGATACTCCTGTCAGCGCGGAGAGCTCTCGGCCTCGCAGGAAACTGGGTCTCGCGAGCCACTCGACTTTCGAGACAAACGGCCGATAGGCAATTAATCTCGGCTTCGACTCTCGCCGTTTTTCTTCCGGTACGATCTGCCGCTCGGCCGTCGCCGACTCCGAGAAGTGTCGGCCGTCCAATGCTAAAGCGAGCCAAGCCGAACCAAGAAGGCCGTGTAAAGAGCAATGAAAAATTCGCATTGGTCGCATCGCCACCGCGCCGCGCCGCGCCGTCGGTATAGTGGGACCAATTTGAGAGCGATATCTTAACCCGCGGCGGCAGTGGCATTACGCCGCAATAAATAACGAGGGCTCCGCGCGCTCGGTGTGCGCGCACCTCAATATAACACGTGTGTAAACGCCGGCTGACGGTACACAAGGCCAGTGCACCGAGACACCGAGACACCGAGTGTGCACTTTCAGTGCAGCAATCTCGAGAGGACGGTAGTACGAACTAGTCGTCGGTAGTTGTAAACTGCGAGCGAGCACCACCTCTCCCTCTCTGGTAGAGACTACTGTCGATTAGCTCGGGCACGCGACTCCAAAGGTGACAGCTCCTGCACGCGAAAATGCCGAGGCTCGCCTCGTCTCGTCTCGGCTGGGCACTCGCTCCACTCGATGCATCAGCTGAGCAGGCTTAAGAGTGCCTTCGCTGGCCCCTCGAGCTCCAACCCAATGACTAATTCAACGAGCGCGACTACACCTCATTGGCAAACGGAACGTCTAGTCTCGAGTATTCCACACTTGGGCAGAATCAATAGAGAGGGAGATGTGGTTGTGTCATCTTAGAGATAACTATCAGAGCCGATGCCCTCTGTTATATGAACGCATTCGAGTATAGTACGTAAACTATTGAGGTAGTATATAGGTGCGCAAACAGGTGGAATCGACCTCGTCGCCGAATGATCCACGGGGTCTCCGTTGCACAGTCGTGGATACATCTACCGCCTACGGCGTTGCATTATAGAACGATACTGCTGAAAAGACCATGGCGATCGGCAACCTCGATCGAGTTCGCCGCGTGTTCCATTTCATTCGAGCCGTGTTGCGTGCCGCGCACCATCATCCGACCAGTCCAAGCAGCTTTTACGGAAGTGCATTTCGGTGCCGCTCATTAACTCGCACAGCGGAATCCACCGGGAGAAGAGCTCTCGGTGGTATGGATTTTCAGAATTGGCAGAAATGAAATGGCACACTGTGCCAGGTTGTCGTTGCGAGTTTACGGATTTCGAGGGACGGACTGGTTGTTTCTGAACAACCAGTCTAGAGACTTAATTCACTATTAGCGGGTTTACACTATTGGTGGCTGCGAGAGTGAGAGGGAGAGAACAGTGAGCACACGGAGCATTCGCCAGAGACCAACTCTGGCCAAAGAGGGTCAGGTCGGTTTAGTTGCCATATACGTTCTGCTTCGTATAATCATCATGATTAGGGATTTCCCCGATAAATTGGGTTCCACCGTAAAAGGTGCCTTTATAAATCTTGAAAAACGACGCTGCTGTCGCAATTGATTTTCATTCGGAGGGCCGACAGTTTGCTCGCTCGACGAGCTGTCTGACTGGCAGGCTAATGCTACTGCCTGCCTGCTACTTGGTAACCCAGCTGAATTCGTCAATCACAATTCAGCGCGCGCTGTTTTGACGGGGCGATGAAACCTATCAAAATATCTCGCAGGATTCTTCATGCAGACTGAGTCACGACTGCGACTATGCCGCGCGACTCTCAATGAAACTCGTAAGAATGGCCGCTTATTGTTAGTCCATCAATCGGACGTCGTAAACCCTTCTGTCCCTCTCAACAGTAGGCATGCGTTTCTCCCCGAGTCTCCTTTCGACACTTTGTCGCTTACTCATCGAGGATTCCTCGAGAATTTCAATCTAATAAAGTAGTTGAGAGCTACTTACTTAATAAAGGCTAGTTGGAACGAAAGAAGAGATCGATCAGAGTCGAATCCCCTAGAGGCATAGGGTTCTCACGGGCTGCGCGGACTGCTTTCCTCGCGAGGGAGAGCTCACTGGTAGGAAAGAGGCAAAAAGCAGGCCGATCCAGTTTATAGAAATGAACATGTATCGCCCGCAGAGCCAGCCAGCATTAAGATTTCTTCCCGGTGTCCTCGAGTAATTAACGTCGTCGTTCCTCAGAGCGGTAAAGCCGGACTTTGTTTAAATCTGGTGATATTTGCGATTGCTCGGAACGATAGGGATAAAAGGATACATGGGGCTGCTGGCGGTGCGCGATCGTACGCGCATACGTGGGTGCATGCGCAGACATGAGTGCAGCGGGAGGCCACCTCGATCTGTCTCGGCTGGTTGCGGTACCTCGCGGCTTTCTCCCGTAATTAACGTGGCTGACTGCTCCGTTAATTCGGTGCGCTCGCTTCGAAAGCGTGGCCTCCTGGGGCCAGGCGAAAAAACACTGCCACTCGGATAATGTTGCATTACGAAAACCAACGGCTGGAAAAAAGTTCTATGTCGAACTCTATGTGAAACTCCTCGAGAGTACAAAGAACATTCCAATTTCCCGCGAGGTACGTGACCTGTCAGTTTTCGACATGAAAGACGAGGAATCCAGTGATATCCGGGAAGAGGAGAGTCTGATAGATTTGCATCGAGTGACAAGGAGAAAGGTGGGATTATTATCAGGGGATTTGCTGGTTTCCTTATAACTGGAAAGACAGACGAGAGAAAGCTACGAACGGTTGGCCCCTTGGAAGAAGGTAGCGCTTGAAATTCAACTGGATCGCGATGGTCCTTCGGTCTTAACAAGAGCGGAGGACAAGTGGTGGCCGAACGGTATCCCTGGCACGGCGTTGCTCGGACTCCATTTGCGTGGCGGGTGCCGCCGACAAACGGAGCCGGCTTTTTTCTAAGGCCAGGAGAGCGGGGTCCCCTCGGGAAAGAGAGTGTATATATACGTATACGTAGATGGCCCTCTCGGTGAGAAGAGGAGCGGAGGATTTCTCACGAGGTCGGCCCAATGGAGATAGAGAGAGAAGGCGAGAGAGTGGCTGGAATCCGAAGCCGAGGTGGAAGAGCGCGGAGCACTCGCTCCTAGGCAAGGATGAAGAGGACGAGGCGTATCCCCGCCCCCGCGAGCGCCGCGATCTTCCGATCGAGTTAGTCCTCCACTCGCGCGCGCGTCTGTGTCTGTGTAGGTGGATGTGTGCGCCGCTGGCGCGAGTTAGTATGTACGTAAGTGTGCGAGCCGCAGCCAGCTGGGGGTTTTACATTCCGCGAGGATTTATCGTAGGAAAGAGCGTGTTCGCCGGTGTAGAAGCAGCGTCATGAAGGGGACCGCGATCTGACTACATCTCTTGCGCGCACTATATATCAGCCCGCGCCCCACAACAGAAGAGAGCAGCTTCTCTCGACTACGATGAGAGCTCTGCCCTGGCCACCAGGAGACACGTACCCTACCTATGTAGACACACGTACGTACCGGCCAAGACTCGAGTAGACCAGAGCAGAGCAGAGCAGAGCAGTGCAGATGAAGAAGAAGGTTAAAGAATAAAGCCGCTGGCGCGGCGGCGCACTGCCATCCAAGACGGAAGAGGGAGCTCAGAGAAGTGACTCGCGAGATTTTCGTATTATTTCGGAGAATTCCACGTACGATTTCCCCGTTGCGATACCGCTACCCCTTCGCCTCCCGCGAGCAAGGCCCTATGGCACGGCACGGCACGGCACGGCGCAGAGAGCCCGAGATGAACTCGATCCAGAGGACGCCGGCAAGAGGAACGGGAAGAATAGCCTGGGCCAGCGGAAAGTGCGGAGACTACAGAGAGATGACTCGTGCCTCCAGCGAGGTCGAGACGAATCGCTCTGAGGAACGGTTACATCGAGTTTTTTTCCCCGCTGTCCCTCCGCCCCGGCCCCCGGCCCCCGCGCCCGCGAGTAGGAGCTGCTGCGCACTTTTTGAGCGTGGGCCCTTGTTATGGGCCCCGAATAAACGTGGAATCGAGATTGACAGTAATCGCGGCGATCAATGGCGAGCGCGAGCCGCGAAGTCCGCCTCGGTATTCGACACGCGGTCCTCTCGCTCGAGCGAGGGAAAGAGAGAGAGCGAGAGAAATGTATATCGAATGTGAAAAAAGCAGGATTAAGAATGAACGACGAGTGTTGATCGGTGGACAACTTCCGCCTCCGTAGCCGCAGCACGGCGCGCAACCGCTAGTCCTCGTCTGTTTTGATGGGATGAATCGGGTGAAAACGAGATGAGCCAAGCCGATTACGAGACCTTGTCTACCGGGGATTAGGCCTGGCACGAGAGAGCGCACGAGTGCTCTCTGCTCGCCGAGATACTCCTCGCTCCTCGAGTGTTGTGCTCCGATCCCCTTATGCCACTCGCCCGAGCACCCGAGTGCCGTTTCAACTATTGTATCTTCTATTCTATTTACACACACACACACACAACCGAGTGTTTCTTCTCGCTGGACTCTAGGAAGCTTGCCCTCGGAGGATGCTGCGGATATACTCTTTGGACCACCAGCCTCATGAGGACTCCAGAGAACTAGGCAGCTCCTGCCGCGATTGATCTTTATCTCCCATGAATTATCCGAGTTAAATTACCGTAAACACGTGCGCAATGCCGGCGGACCTAACGCTCGACAATGAGCTAATGCGAGATAAGAGAAGCACTCGGAGAAAGCGCTCTTGTTCGAGTGGCGCGTCGAGTGCGCCCAGGGATTGAGAGGGATTGAGAGAGATTGAGAGGGATCGAGAGGGAAGAAGCGTGGCGCACCTTTCATAATTTCAATAAACCGACATGAATGACCATCGCTGGCTTGTTTGAGCCTCGAAGTCACGAGTGGCCAGTGTGAGCCTCGCCGAGGATAATTGTACCGTGGGTTGCTCGAATGGTGGATCTGTCGGGGTTGCGCATTTGCCTGGCGATCAAGGCATGCATCATGCCCAATGAACAAATTGGAAGACAATCGTATCTGTCTACGGCGATATCTTGGCTGGATCGACAGTACCCCTAGGTACTATTAGTACCCGTATCGCAGATCGTTGTACATCCCGTCGCGTCGCGTCTCGCCAACAGATTCTCCCTAGCTAGAGGCGTCTTTATCCTCTCTGCGGAGGACACTTCCTGCGGGATGACGCAGCAGGATGCAATTAGACGGCTTCGCATTATCTCCCAGTTAACCCGGACATCCAACTGAACACCTTTCCCTACTATCAATCTGCCGAGACTCTTGATAGGCTACTCGACCTTCGACCATTCCTCCCCCCGACCTCTAATTTCTCTCCCAACTTCTTCTCACTCACCACGGCGATTTCGACTTTTTCAACGGCATACGCCACGTGTTCTCGAGAGTCGATCCTCCTCTTTTTTCGCCAAGCCTCTCCTTCTGGCGCGGGAGGCTATCCCGAGCAGTAGCCCGGCTTTCGAGGGCCGTAAACCTAAGCTTAATTACCAATTAGACGTAGCGCGGAGGCACGCTTTCGCCCGGGTAAAATCGATTAGTGGCATGGGACACGACGAGAACCACGTTGCGCTTGCTGCAACCTGGCTCTGCCTTCGCCCGCGGCACTCTCCTCTCTCTATACGAGCCCACACACACACACATACACATAGACTCCTGGCCGCCTAATGCCGGCCTACACATTCGCTCGGTATGGTCTGCTAGGTAACAGTGGGTGCAACGCTATCGCGACTCCACGGCGACACCGATGCGCTTATGCAAATGGAGCGCACCGCGGAAGCCACGTACTGCACCTACCTCTCCTCTTTCTCTCTCTCTCTCTCGCTCCACGTGGAACAGCTTCCTTCGCTGGACCATGCTCGCTCGATCCCACCTATCGATTAGGAGGAGGCCATCCTGCTAGCAGCGACGACGTTTCGGAGCCATTCCCCGGCGGGCCACTTTCGATTCCTCAGCCTATGCCTAGCATGGCTAGTCGCTTCCTGCACGACCAGGAACGAGGAACGCGCTCCCGAGGACCTTGAGATCTCGAGATCCAGCGCGTCTAATTTCCTCTGACCTTTTTCTCCTCCTCTCACTCACTCTCTCTCTACCTTCATCCACGACATACGCCACTCTTGCCTTTTCCACCAACATCTTTTCCTGTTAAATACGTAAGAGGAAGTGCTCGCCATCTGATAGGAGATCGTGCTCGGCCCTCTTCTGACGAGATCTCGATCGAAATCTTGATCTCCTGATTGACGCGGTACGCGTGTACTCTTCTGTTACGTGTGAGTCTACGGATTTCCTTTAGCGCGGGTAGGCCGCCGCGGCGATGCGTGCACATGTTCCATGTCGATGCTCGCGAGTAACACAGGAACACTTCGGGGTCCGGGGTATCAATTTATGCGGTGCAACATTGTCGGGACGTGGCTGGATGCTGCTGGTGCCGGTGCTGGTGCTGGGCTGGCTGACTGGTGGGGCGAACAGCTAGTTAAGGAGAAACCCTGTATTCGAAGAGAGCCTTGTAAGAGCGTGTTGGAGGTCAACGATAATTCAGGCAGGAGAATACCAAGCCGGGTTGGCTTCTCTCGGAGGCAAAGAACTCCGCTTAAAATTATACTCGTTCGATCGGACCTTCCACTTCCCCGCCCGCCCGCCCGCCCGCCCTCTATCCCCCCCGCGCTTCTGCAGACACATTCTAAAACCTCCGGCTCTCTTAAACCACCCTTTATTCCGCGCATCTTCGGCCCTCTCTTTTTCTTCGGCTCTGCGCTCCTCTGCGTCCGCTCTTTATGAAGGTGTCCACAACGGTTGGGCCACTGTCATGTTCGCGCTGACGCATTCTAAATTACCGTGGGACGTTGCTCCGCGGTGATTGATTTCAGTCCCGCGGTTAGAGAGACACACTCGCGGGGCCCTTGCGAGCGACCGGACCGTGGGCCCCGCTCCCTTCTCCTCCTCTTCCTCTTCCTCCCTCGCCTCCTCCACCTCCACCGCCACCCGCCAATTGGGAGAGACGGTAGGTGTCTTCCTGGGATGTCGGCTGGCCCGCCAGACGATACGTCAAACGAACCGATCGCTCCACGGCCGTGTTTTTCGGACGCTGATCTCCTCGGACCATCCATCATACCTACCAATACCCACCTCTCGGACACACGCCCTCGCCTCGCCTCGCCTCGCCTCGCCTCGCCGTGCGGCCCCCCAACCTTCCTCCCAACAACTTCCTAAGTGGTTTTGTATCGTCAACCAGCGGATATATACGCCTGCCACCGTCACCGCCACCACCACCACCATCCCTCAAAAGGGCTACTTGCAGAGGGCAGTGGGCTCGATCGTGTAAAGTGACAGTGTGGATGTAGAAATAGAATGACATACGCAGAAGCGAAGGAGTACTCTCTTTCAGTCGAGACTCAATTTGTCAAGGTGGATGCGCGGGTTTTGTCCGACGAACCGGATTCCGTCTCGATGTCCGCGCCGCGCGACCCGGCAAAACACAGCTCGGCGCGACTCCGGGCACTCGGCACCCGCCCTGGCGGCACGCTCGCCCGATTATCGAGCTCGAGTCCGCCGCCCTCCCCGCTTCTCTCCCTCTACGCTTCTTCCGCTTTTTTCCCCTGCCCCTCCCTGCCACGCACCCTTCATTCACTCCACTTTCTTCCTTCCCACTAGAATCGTCTCTGCCTTACATTCGTGTCTTGGCAGTCTTCCAAATTATTCAACGTCCAGACGTCCAATAAATATTGCAGAGAAAGGTAGAAGGTGGAAAAGGAGACAATTTGATTTCGAATGCTCTCGCTAATAAGCTGAAGCACGCTCGTCCGCGGGGATCGAGGGGGGGTTTAAACAACGGGTTGAGGAGGATGAGGGAGCAAGGCCGAATGTGAAGACATGCTTTGCGAGAGGAGAAGTGGTAGCAGATGAATCCTCGACGAGAGGGAGTAGCGGGAAGGCAGGCAGGCAGGCAGGCAGGCAGGAAGGCAGGCAGGGAGGGAGGCGAGGAGGGAGGCGGTGCGGCGGGGGCCACGGGCTCTTTGGGCGATTAAACAACTTAGGGGCCGCGAGCGAGCAAAGGCGCCGCTTGCACGAGGACGCCGGAATGATTAAATAAATTAGTTGCTCGACAAAGAAGGGCAGCGGCGGCGGGATGACTGGATGGGATCCGTACGAGGGTAATCCCCGTTGAATTCCTCCTAATTATGCACGCTTTACCAGACCCGGCTACCAGTCGCGCGAACGTCAGCCGGAGAGAGGGAGAGAGAAGCGGATCCTCTCTCGTGGCTGAAGCGAAAAGAGAGGCCAGAAGCGAGCGAGGAAACCCGAGAATACAAGTTGAAGCGAGAGCGAGCCGAGGAGGCTACCTTTACGCTCCCTCAATCTCCTCGGAAGCTCTCACAGCCTTCTCGGCTACCAGATGAGAACGCCAGAGAGAGAATGAGAGGGAGAGAGAGGAAGAATGAGAGAGGGAGCCTTACCGTCCGGCCGTTTTACTTACAAATTCAATAAGCATATATCATATTTAAGGCACACTCCAAGCCGCCAGTGTTCGCCAGTTACCTGGACCACCTTCGCCTTCACTCCTTGTTTTCCCCATCCTACCGCCTCCCTCTTTTCTCCACCCTCGGCTTTTTCTCTGCCGGTGATCTGCCACCCGAGAGACTCTAGATAGACATAGTGTCCGAGAGCGAGAAAAGAAAGCTCTCCCTGGGAATGAGAATAGCAGAGATGGAAGTGTGGTGAACTGGCCAAGTGAATTTCGGTACTGACGAAGCAGATGAGTCACGAGATATGAAAATTCCACGGGTCATTGTGGCGTGGCGAGGGCCACCGGAAAATCGATTGACCGTTCGGCAAAGGGAGGATAAACAAAGCGGTGTAACGAGAGTGGGCATTCGGCGAAGGGGTGCCTTGCGCCTGAGAATAGCGCGTTAATAGACCTCACACGTTGCGCGCAGAGGAGCCGCGCGCGTAACACTGCTAGGATGCCGAGTTGCGAAGAAAAGGAGATTGGAGTGTGAGACGCGGAGAGTTCGACACGGGACGCGCATGTGCGAGGAATGCCTGGTGCCGTGCGCGCGCGATATTTCTATGATTTACATGGAGCACTATCGGAGATCGGGCCGGACAGGGAGATACTATCTGGCGGAGGCATGTATCGGGCCAGGAGTAGCTCGAGTGCTCGAGCAAACGCATAACTCCCGTTCTCACCGCGTGTCTCACTGCTCTGCGCGGCCGCTCGCTATCTAGGGGATGCCAGCTTGAATCGCGGCGAAATATCTCGGAGTATAGCTGCTACGCGGCAGCAGGAGCGGCGGCACACAGTGTACCAACCTACCGTACAAGTGGAGGTTATCGCAACAAGCGTGTTTTATTACCCGGAACCAATTACACCCTTGCTCTCATTGTCAGTGCGGCTCGCTCGCTCGCTCGCTCTCTCGCTCGCCCGGTGGCTGACAGCGGCGGTACTCCTCTGGACCGTTAGTATCCTTCGCTCTGCTCTCGAGCGGCACGCGGGCCCTCTCGCTCCACCGCTATTTCGCCGACACCTCGCCTCTCGCACCATACCGACTCTTTCTCCTACCCTCTCCGCTCCCCCATACACATGCACAATTCAGCCCAGCTCAGCTACATCGGTACCCTCGAGATGCTCCGCGCAATCGGTACACATGTACGCATCGGCAGATACGGTGAGTGAGGGCGGCGGTGGCGTTGGCGGAGGGGAAGATCGTAATGCGTTTGTTGGGGAGGAGGGCGGTGGACGCACGGCCGCCGGAGAAAAGGAGATAGCGCGGCATGTCGCTACGGTGGGAGGGCTGGCTCTATCAGGACGTATCTACTAATTAATTTATACAGCGGCTGCTGGTGCGTCCAACCGAGCTCGCACTAATAGAAACAACCGATGCTCGCACCCTAGAAAAAAGGCAGTCCGGGGTGAGAAGCAAGAGATTCGAGACAGGAGACAGCACACGACGAGCGTGGAATAACATTAATGTGAAATTAATTTCACTGGTATAGGAAAGACGGCTCGACGCCCACTGAAATTAGTAGTACAGACAAATAATGGACTGTGGTGTAGTGTAAAGTATATTTTTAACTGCAACATTGACAGACATCGGTGCGGTAAGTCTGTGGAAAAAGCGTTGGGACATGCAGTTAATTGCGCAATCGAAAGAACATTATTAGAGCAAGCGTAACCGAGTGGAAGGCTCGACCGATCGAGCGAAATGGGCGTTAATATTATTTATAAGGATAATTAAGTGGGGCCATCGGCGATATAGCGTATGAACGGAGGATGGAGGAGGAGAGAGGGTGTGCGTGGATTGGTGAGTGGTGGGCCCCGCACCACGGGAGGCCATAAAATATCTTTAATGCCTTTCCGATTCAAATTCGAGTCTTAATGGCCGTAATAGTCATTGGTAGCGGCGACGAGCGCGTCGAATCGGCCCTTGCACCTGTGCCCCAGGATCCGTACCTCTGCAGCGTGGCGCGGCGCGGCGCGGCGTGGGTGCATCCACACGCTTTGTGGCTGTGCGGCCAACACCGAACGAAAGAATTCTTTCATCGAGTCATTCTAATCTAGCGATACATCGAATTCGCTCGGAGCAACCCTGAGCGGTCCTTGGAAAATAAGTGATTCAATCGGAAAGGAGTGGAAACGTTCGGTCAGTGGAATAGGCATTCCTTGTCAGACAGCGTTCCACCGCGTACGATCTCAAGGACACTCGACACCCTGGAATCCAGGGCCCGTGGACGGCCGCGCGTTTGTCGCGCGGGACACGCACACTTCTTGCCACTGGCTGCCGGCAGTCTGTTTGCCTGTTTACGTGCGAGAGTTGGACGCGTTTGTGTGCGGCTCGCACGGTGAGGAAGCGCGCGCAGGGCAGCACACACGGTGAGACAATTACCTGTAAAAATGGGGAGTCGCGCGCGGCGTGGCGAAGTGGCGTTTAACTGGTTACATAAGCCGCGCATTCCACGGTGGCGGTGGCGGTGGCAGGAGGGAGAGGTGGGAGAGGTGGGAGGTCTTTCACGGATTGGGTGGACTCGAAAGGGGCGCAATGGCAATGACGGAGGACGGATATAATGCTGGAAGTACGGCCGCGATAAATATGTCGGCGACACCAAGGGAATTCTCGTATTACCGGGGCGAGAAAAAAAGGGAGTCGGGGGCCTTCGTTGGATGGGGATGGCGCGCGGGAACGGCAACCCGAAAAAATATAGTCCCCTGAACCGAATGCGGATCTAATAACTTGCTGGCGCGCGCGGGCGCGCATCCGTACGCATGGTCGCACGGCGCAAAAGGAGAGTTTCCGCAGCGATTTACGGCGAAATTTAGCGGTATGTCGGGCAGCGCTGCATAATTCATGGCGCCCTGGGTGCCGAGTGCCGACCCCGTCCATCGGGGCGGTGAGTCCACGGACCAAGTGCAGACCAGTTCGCAGAAAGCTCCAGAACATCGGGCCGAGGGAAGTTCTCAGCCTCCGGCTTGGAAGTTAAACGGAGCGGCGGCCTAAGCTTCCAGCGAAGCCTCGGAATCTCAGTTATGTAAGCCGGTAATGGCATCGATAAGCGGAGATCGGTGAAGCAAGGACGAAGGGCAGCTCGGAGAGGCAGAGCTAGTAGAGTGTGGAAAAGCCGCGTACTAGAGAGAGGGCCATTCCCGGCTGGGCGGAGATGAGCGACACTGCTTTCAATAAGGCAAGAACACGGCCCTGCAAACCGCAAGTCATGTCGGTTCATTACGCCACCCCGCGTGAGAGTAAGATGAGACTTCGAAACGAAGCTAAGCCGCTCTGATGGGACCCGCCTCGTGCGTACCCGTAGCGCCCGTAGCGCCCGTACCCCGTCACTCACCGACATATCCCGGCCCTCTCCTGCTACGTTCACCTTCACGTCCACCTTCGCGTCTCGCAGCCGACGCACTGCTCCCTCTCGCCCTCCCTCTCATCCACTACACTCCACACTCCACTCCACTATGCCTACTCTACTGCGGGCTACAGGCTACAGCTATTCGCTCGTCGGCCAAAGGATCTTTCACGGAGCAGCCGTAAATTCTTCGGGAAATTGCGTTTACCTGTACCTTTAACGACCATTAATTAAAGCCGCTCGTGGTTTCACCGCACGAACTTCAACTCGGGCCGCATTGCGTAATCCTCCTACGCGCGCACTCGCTCCACCATTCTTCTTATTGCACGGCGCGCATATATCGGGCCAACAGGTAGGCCTCAACTATTTAGACTAGCCTAGCGATTACGACAGCTACTCCAGATCTAGTCAGCCGGTACTCACTAGCAATGCCCGGAGAACGCATCAACCGACCGAACACTGATCTAGAAGAGTCCGTCATGTAGCGATCTTACGCTCGATCGAGGCTGACCACGCGCCTCTTTTACCTAGGCGAGTACTCGTCAAAGTTAACCTTAAAGGTGGAACCGGCTTGTACGCGCCGCTGGTTCGTTATCCTTCTCTTCCTCGGAGGATGATTAAACACGAGGAGGAAGAGGCGTGCGGTTAACCCCAGCGATGCTCCGCTCATCGCTACGACCAGTTGGAATCGAATGCGGTGGTTAGATACGCTGCTAGAACCGGCGCCGGCTAATAGGAATTTAGCGATCAAGCTAGACTAATGCGCGGCCACATTGCCACCACGGTCATTTTAGCAGTCGAGCATCTCTCCTATAGGAAGGAGCCTCGCTCTCTTCCTCTAAATCACTCCACGCTAATGTTAACGCTGTTGGAGGTAACTTTCCCATTTCGGGCAACACTTTGAGCCGCCGACCAACCTCACGGAAATCAACCTGGATTAAGCTTTTTATGAAAAGACTCTCTGCAATTCAGAGGACATATGCAACAGTTGAGTGCCACGCCACTCACGCCAGATACGCATCGACCAAGAGGAATCACGACTTCCCTCCTTACCAAAAAGGTGGATATACTCTTTAACCGTTTAAGTGGTAGTTGGCCTAAACAGCACTTAGGGAGAATTGGTTGCGGTAGCAATGTAGCGCGCGGCTCGCCCCGAAATTTCCAAGATTATAAGCTAACTCTTGATACTTCACCAAGTTTTGATACTCTGTAGTTTGGAAAGTGCACCTCTGGCGACCATGATTCAGCGAGGCTGGAACCGATAGGGCTCCAGTGTAATTCCTCGATTGGACGGCTATCGCCAGGCATACACGCACTCCCCATAATTTCGCGGGGGGTAGCCGAGGTCGTAGGAGATTCGCAGGATGCGCAAGATTCGGGATGCATCGGGCCTGGGATTCACGAGAGGAGAGGGCCCTTCGAAGGAAGGAAGGATCGTACGTGTGCACTCGCGCGCGCGCCTCCTCCCTTCCCTTCTCTACCCTTTTCCCGGCTGGTTGGTTGGCGCGCGACGATAGCAATCTACATTCTTAATTCCGCAGGTTGTGTCCTGGCCGTGCACCGCTCGTAAAGTCGAAACGTCAAAACGCACGGCGTGCGAGGCGACCGCACGCCCACCCACCTACGTACCTACGCCGCACGCACGCACGCACGCACGCTCGCACGCAGGCATGCATGCATGCACGCACGCACGCACGTGCCCACTTCTATGTAGATACGTGCACGTAGGGTACATCCGCGTGCTCGTATGTGAGTATGCCGCGTGGCGTCGTGCTCCTCTATTTTTGATCGAGCCAACGCTGTCTTAGTCCTCCTCTCTCCCTCTCGCTCTTTCTTTCTGAGAGACTCCCACGAGAGCGACGAAGCCAGGTGGGACGGACGATGGAAGATTATCCGGTGAAATATGGAACACGGGAAAAGCCGGCCGCGGCTGTGAATAAATAGCCAGATTTTCCATGATTATGGCCCGGCGAACGAAGGAACGGACACGGGAGACATCCTTTAAGCCGGGCGCTGTAGGTCGCTGCTGTAAGTCCCGGCAATTAAAGCTTCTTTCGGCCATCGTCCACCTCTTTCTCGATACTACACTCTATCGATCCCAGCGTGCATTCAAAGCTTTGGAAGATCGTGTGTGGGGAAAGAAGAGTGCTTGCCACTGCTTTCAATGAGAATGGGTGTATGCGCGAAGGAAGAAGGAGCGCCGTGCCGCGCCGCGCCGGTGGGAGGGGAGTTTCGTTAGGATTGGTGTCGCGGTGCGTCCGCTTCGACCAATTTCGGTCGCACGCACTTTGCCTCCGCGCGTACGTAGATACATGGATGTATAGGTATACATTGGAGAGCGGGATGCGCGGCTATGGCTGCGGCTGCGGATGTCGTATTCAGATTCGTGGATGGGGCGCGCGAGGGAGCGGAATCCTGCGCGCTCCACCGGGCTTTGTCCATAATTTAACGTGTTTATCGCGCACGGCGATCGTTTAAGCCTGTCTTCGCCGTATTTCAGGGAGAGCGCGCTCGTTCGTCCGCTCTTTCCCTCGGCTGCCAATTATCCGAGAGGCGAGTGTGCGCTGAGCGCCGGTCGCCGACGTGGCGGTGGCGGTGGCGGCGGCGGCGGTGCTCGGGCATATGCTTATTCGGAAGAAGAGCACTCTCCGTGAATTTGATTTATGGCTGCGAATTCAGCTGGTCCGGGGAACCAACAATGTATGTAAGTACTTGCCGGGGGGCATTGCGTTCAAGATCGGACCCAGTAGCGCGATCATTTAACAGCGATTTCAGAGTAAATCGCAGGCCCGTCGGTTGTGCTTGCCCCGCTCGCCGAAAATGCCCTAAAGCATCAGCTGTTATTCGCCGAAAATTGTTCCTCGAGCGGCCCTCTATCCCTTCCCTTACAGCTCTCTTCCAATCGTTCACGTAATCATTGATTTAGCAAGATCTCCACTGGTTGCCCTAGCGGATCCCATTTTGACCAGTGCTCTTTCTAATGTTTCAGGTAACTGGTGCACGTCTTCTCATTTGTCTCGGTCGCGAGACTGATCGACCAAGAGTCGAGAGCCAAGAGTCGGGAGAGCTATCGAGCAAGTTTCTTCTTTTCCGGAAACGCGAGCGAGGCCGGAGGGCAGCTAGACTGCCAGGATGAAAGAGGAGATAGAGACTGCTTTAGGAAGAGAGGGAGACGCGGCAGGCTAGAAGCTGTAAGAAAGCCTGGCCGATGAAAAACTGGGGCTGACATGTTAACGGGCAGCAAGAAGTCGACTTTATTGGCCGTAAACGCGGCAATCTTTAAGCCAGACCTCTCCTAGTCTGGTTTGATACTCCTTGCCACCGAGCTCAACCTCTCTCCTATCCTCTCCACTCCTCTCTCATTCTGCTTTCAACCGACTCCAAGTACGATACTACTTCTCGGCCGCACTCGCCGATATCATGGACGGTAATGTGAATTAACCAAGATACTATCTTAATTTAAGAATACCTCGATTGACAAGTAAGAGTTTCTGCGACGCCCATAATCATCCACAAGGATGACTACCTTTCCTCTCAGTGGGTTAGGTGCGCGAGGGAATATTGCATCGGCGGCCCAGTGTAAAAGAGAAGGAGAACTTAAAGGAGAGTGCGATCTGAACGGAGGCTACTTTGCACCGAGAATATTGTCGTTAACAACCGCCATTAATCTTCGCGATACTTGTATGCGTGTATGTCGGAACGCATACTAGGTAGAATGTGCCGGGGATATCAAAGTCTAAGACCAACTAAAATTTATGCAATCGACTTACCGGTGCGATAAACAACACGTTGTGCTTTTCGCGATTATTTCATTGCGTCGTGTCGCTCTCCACCGACGGTAATTATCTTAGCGACAATTATGAAGCATTTCATAGTACGATGGCAAGGCCGTACCGGTTACATGGCGTCGCTGCATACATTGTATATATGTGTGTTTGAAAGAGGAGGAAAGACAGAGGGTCACTCGGATCCTGCGAACCCGCGAAACACATATTTCACAGGACGTCCACGGCGCTAAAGCGCCGAACACGGATAACACGAAATGGGCTGCTCCCACTACGCGTGTAAACGTCCATGTAACAAGAGGCTCCCATGGATCGGGGAAGGGGAAAGTCCCTTTAACGCGAACTTTCCCTCGCAGGAATCTTTTTGCTTTTTCGGGGCCGAGTGCCGTCCGACGCCCGACGCCCGACACCCGACAAGATTGCACTCGGTGCAAACGGACTTTTCGTATCTGTCTCTGGCACCGCAAACATCTGTCTCTGGTACGCCCTTATCGCACCCCGTGGAAAACCGGTTGCGGTACACCAATTTCGTTGTCTTCCCTCGGCGACCCTTCGCCTTCGTGGGAAGTCGAGAGCAACTGGAATAGTAGTATTGAAATCGTCATTGAAGTTGCAGTCTCACTAGAGAACCACTCCGAATAGGGTGAATTTAATTGGAATCTAATGGAAGCTTTGTCCAAACTTTAGCTAGGAATTCGTGCACCCAATATCTTGGCGCGAAATATCTGGGCGAACATGGGAAAGGTCGCTGAGAGAGAAGCCGGCCGTTCGACACCTGTTCTCCGGAGAACGGTCGCGTAAGAAAGCGCGTTAGAAATATCAGTTTCATGAGAGAGTGCCTCGTTCCGAGAAAGAAGTCATCCGAGTGAATCAATGAAATCAGTGAGGCCACTCGAGCGCAATCGCTTTATTCGAATTGGGTTGCATGGCGTGCGAGGGCCTATGGCGGAGGCTGGACGCGTTAGAAATTTGGCGTTCGGTCATTCGAGAGGTGGGCTGCCTACTTAAATTTCATCTCGTCCACGTTCCAACGTTGGGAGAGCGTATGGTACCCGGGATTTCCGATGTTCAATCGTGTAGCTCCGCACGCTAGACAGATTGCCGGTCTGACATTCCTTTCGATTTCTCTCCGCCACTCGACGATAGAAACGCTTGGCTATTTACGCTGTCTTGTTCCGCGGAATCTTTTTCTCCCAGGGTCAATTGGTACGACGACACCTTTGATTGATTCCGTTATTAGGAATAGTGGGTGTGCCGGGCGAGCTCTTCACACTTAGAGAAAAAGGTGGGACGGTATGCTTGTAGGGAAGAAGGAGCTCTCATCATCGAACACCTGCCGCCGAAAAGATCGCGGCCCTCCTGGTACCACTCTTTCATTTTCCTCTCTGCTTCCAAGAGTGGAGCAGGATGGGAGGCGTCTGTGCCTTGCTTCTACGGGGTGCTTATCTTCTGCGATCGCTCGCCGACATGACGGATCGGTGCATTAGCGTGCTGATTAGGTCCTCGCCGAGATCCTGTCCTCATCGACCTTCTTCTTCTTCCTCCTTTCCGCTCGAGAAAGGACCCATTTCATCCTGGGCGACGATGTCCCCGAATTCTCTGCTTTCCTTTCGATTGCTCGGTTGTTCGCTCGGCTCGAACCTGCTCTAGCTCCTTCGCCGATGAGGAGCCTGTCCTCTCTGTCGGGAAAGAGAGACTCGCAGAGAGCCGGTGACGATGCTCCGAGCTGACGACGACTTAATTAACGAACGCTTCTCTACCCGTGCTACCGCGGCCCGAATAAGGTGCTTTCGCGAAAGGACGAAGATCGATCTCCTCTTCCTTCAATCGACGCCATGAGAATCCATTGTTCTCGGCTCGCCCGGCAACGCTTGCCTTTCGAGGTATGTAGGTCTTGGGGAGTCAATTGGCATGGAAAATCAGATCCCAAGCATTCCGATCCAGGCATGCCATGAAAAATGTTAAAAGGCTTTCCCGCGCCCGTCTTGGTATATAATTGAGCGGAGTGAAGGCAGTTTTGCCACTCTTTACTCTCACGCGAATTCTCACCGTTTCGTAAAGGATAATCGACGAGGAATTATTTAAGAGTTGTTGGAAATGGGATATAATATCGGCGAGCGGGGAGGGGAGTTGGCGGAGGCAGGCAGGCAGCTCGGCGATCGCGCGGATGAGATGAACTTTGGCGGAGGGCAAGAGTGATGCCGGAGCGGGACAGGGGGTGGTAGATAGTTGGTGAAGTCTGAGGCAACGAGAAGGTAGAGCGGTGGAAAGATAGATGCCTGCCTAACACTGCCGGCGCGCCGCGCCGCGCCGCGCCGTGGGCAACGCTCGAGCGCGATCCTGCCCTGCCACGGGGATTGACCAATTTCAGCGGTCTGTCTATCTCGGATCTGCTAATATCGCGTATATGGCAGTGGATACTCCGGCCAACAAATCTGCCGAGAACTCCTCGAGAGTTGGCGCGCGAGTGAGCAAGCGAGTGAGCGAGCCCGCAACATAAATAAGGGGAATCGAACATGCCGCTGAAATGTTAAGCGTGTCCTAAACGTGTGTGAATATGTACACGTACGCCGTAAATGTCAGAGCGAGCCGAACCTTTCGAGCACTCTCGGGCTCTAGATGTTCGAGAGACAGAGAGATAGAGAGAACGATCTCTACGCAGGCAGAGCAGCGCGCCGCGCCGCACCGTATCCAGGGAATACAAATTCGCACTGCCAGTACACCGGCTGGCTCTCCGTCCCTTTCTCACCCGCCTCGCTTTCTCATTCTCCCTCCTTTTCTGCCGGTGTTTCTTTCTGGCCGGCTCGATGCCTACTATCGGAAATCTGGAATCGCTAACGCCGACGATATTAACGAGTATCTCGCCGGTAAAACAATCTGGTGGAATGCTGCTCGGGGGAACATTACACCGTGGATCGCGCGGCAATAAATCTCCGGCACGGCCGGTAACTCCGCTCCGCACCCGGGGAGAGCGGACTCCGCGTGCAGCGCGCCGCGATCGGCCACGTACCGGGCCGAATTAATTAAAGCACGACTTTCCGTGGAGCGCGAAAACCCGATGCTAATAGGGCGAGTGCGGGCGCGAGCGCGAGCGCGAGTGGCTTGCTGCTCCTGGGCCGCTCTAGCCTCCGGAGAAATGGAGTGGGCTGAGGTAAGCTCGAATGGGAAGGGTAGGCGCGCACTCCAATTCAAAGAGGTCGACGATAGTTCTCGGTGAGAAGTGGCGCGAACGATGGAGCAAGAATGAAACGGAAGCATTTTGCTCCTCCGATCGAGTGCTGCTCTTTCTCGACCTTCTCACACTCTCTTGCTCATCCGGGAGCAGTGGTGGTGTGGTGGTGTGGTGATGGTGGTGGTGGCGGAGGAAGCCAGCGCCAAGGTTTGATGCAATACGTACGCGCGATAAGGGCGACATGGCACATACATATTCGTGAGTCCGGGAGGGTATAACTTCCAAGAGGGAATAAAAATAAATCAAGCGACCACCGGGCATAATTCATCATCCCGGCGATATTAATGCGACTGCAGTTCGTGCTCGCCCGCTCGTGAGCACTCTTGGCCTCGGTTCTGTACGCACTCCCTCGACCACGTGTTCCTTGGTTGGTTCGTATGCGTTCGTATGCGTTCTCGGGTATGGGCAGGATATAGCAGGCAGGAGCCCTTCGACGGGCCCAACCACCGACGCGCTCACTCGCAAGGAGAAAGAAAGAGGGCCGATAACCGTGGATACATATAAAATCGTAAGCGCCCTGGAGAAAGGGAGGAGAGCCTCCAGTCTCTGGCTCGAGATGCTTTCGCAGATGAGAGCCGATAGCCGGGTGAGAGCCTTCTCTCTACCTGCGCCGAAGGACTTTATTGATGACGAAATGCGCAATCGGTCGGATCTACCGACGCGCTACCTGCCCTCAATTATATATAAATAATTAACTATCCCCGCCGACAGAGCTATCCGGCCCAATTAACTTGGCCACAATGTAAAGCGGGCGTGTAACGATCGGCCTAACGAGGGCCCGACGATAAGTTTCGCACGAGGTAACTCGCTCCCTCCTAACAACGCGACAGAATGGATGATATTCTCACCTCGCCATGCCAATCCTACATTTTTCACCCGAAAATCTATTTCATTGGGTGATGTTAGCCATGGTACATTGTTTACCGAGTCAATGGTGTATAAAAGTGGGCGAGACTGAACGGAGAATGCTGGTGGATGAACAGAAAGTGGATGAGATCGACACGCACAGGTGACAGATCAATGGCAGTAGTCGCACCTTGCAGGGATTAAAATCGTCGGATGGAGCATTCCCAGGTAGGGCACATCCGCTCCTCTTTTCTATCCTGTTGGCAGTGCTGACTCGACATAGCACCGTCGACGCGACGGCTGCTATCGCACTCAACGGAGAAAGAAATATGGGGGGTGGAGGAGGGAATATCGGGCAGAGTGCATTGAGAGTTGGAAGAGGGCTGGGACGGGCGTCAAGTGAAGCAAAAGTGGGCCCGGGGGAGGGGAGGGGTATGTCGAAGTGCGAAAGATATTTGGCAGTACGAATTGAGTCGCCAGCCGACTGTTCCTCAGCGTGCATATAGCCGAAGTAACTAATTATGCAGATAACGGCGGAGCGCAGAAAAGAGGGCCCACTCAGATAGGAGGGCCCCTGCCCCGCTCGCTTGGTTGGCCTACCTGTCGCGGGGCACTCCTCCTCTCCCGATATCCCTCTTTCTACCTTGCTCTTTCTCCTCGATTCTCAATCCCAAAGAGACTGTTCTCCGCCGATGGGATGCTTTCACATTACTGCTGCCAGTGCAAAAGGGCCTTTATTTACTCACCGATAACAGCGGAGTGCGTACGCGTCAGGCCGATAACGCACCTCGACTATAGCCTCTCGAAATTTATAAGTATAAGTAGCGATGTATTTATTAACTTCCGCGAAAGGTGGCCGCCTTTTCGGGGGCGATATTAAGTTTTCGCGATTATGGTATCGCTTTACAGGGCACTCGGTGGCCAAAGTGATCGAGGCGTCGACTCGCTTGAGTTCGATCGCTCGATTTTTGGGAGGATCTTCGTTATGGGTGCTGGTAGGATATTGGGGCCCTGGATATATCCCATAACGCGCAGGTAGCCGCCTCAGCCTTCCCTGTGTTAGTGGCAGGAGTCCGCGTAGGTACGCGAACGTACGGCCGGCACACCAGCCCACCAGTTTCTCATTAGCGCGGCCCGCTTTTTCCCCCGACGAATTATGAATTGTTTTTATTGCTTTTAAAATTGCTAATCAACCGCCGCAGCCGCAGCCGAGCCGCAGCCGCAGCATCAGTCCGGTTCAGCGGCGTACACCTTTCCCAGTGGAACCCTGCTCGCTCCCAGACCCTTTTGCTTCTTCTTGATTCTCGAGGCAGCCTCGGCCGTATACGTCCCTGTCAAAATGAAGGCCAGCCTCGACCGCTCCAGCTCCTCACGCCACTCCTCATTGCCTCATCCATCTGCCCTTTGACTTTCCTTCCTCTATTCGCAGCATCCAAATGCACCGTTCAATCGGGACTGGGACCATTAAGATTTATCGATTCATTAATCTCTATTTGATTTAATTTCGAGCAGCCGCGTCTTCGTCTTGAACGGTTCAAAGTGTAGCGATCACAACACGATTGCACGCTTCACCGCTGGTCATTATCTCACTGATGGAGAAAGGAAGATAGAGAGCGCATTCTACGCGAAATGTGAAATCCCCGCGGGCCCTCCTTCCTAGAGCCTCTCTTTCGAAACGTCATTTTCCATCTTTCTCGAGAACTCGCGAGCGATCTTAACGAGATATCGTCGGAAGGTCTCGTCGATCTCGGCCGCATCGGGCGAATCCTCTCGCCAAATGTCAGCCCATAAATTCACCGGGCCCCGATCGAACACGACATTTCCCGATGTTTTAGCGATTAACATAGAATCAGACGTGCAGTCACGCTGATTTACTTTCCCCCGATCCCTCGGTTCCATCATACGCGCAGACACTCCAACTTAGCTTGCCTCTTTGAAATCGCTCGAATTTCTATCGGAGAGATCGTGGTTGCCACACTTACAGAAGATCATTACGAAATCCATGCTTTCTATGTATGGTTTTGCCGTCCTACTGTCACACTATCTGGCTACGGACACGAGGTGCCTCCAATGATGACCAACCCAGCCCAGTTCAGTTTCGAACTTTTTTGAATTCATACAAAATCGATTGTTGAAGTATCAACGTAGATAGCAATCAAAGAATCTGGTGTAGAAAAGACAGAATTGTACCGAAAACGGGTGGAAATCTGATCTTGAATAATTAATTTCTTCCAATTTCGACGGTTTTCTGCATGTTTTCTCCACTTCCCGACCTTCCCCGGGGCTGAAACTTGGCAGGGAATGTTTTTTTGCATCGAGGAAGAAGCAGTAAAAATTCCAGAGCCCTAGCTCAAAATTCATTTTTTCGCATATTTTTTAAGGCATACCCCTTCAAAAATTTTCGATTTTTCGAAGGTTCTGGGACCAGGACGAAAGCTTGATTTTTCGATTCCTCGTGTCTCAAAACGGAAAAAAAACATGATACTTGTGGGGGAAATGCCAGAATTCTACCTAAAACACATGGAAAACCGATCTGGAATATTTGATTTCGATGGTTTTCCCCATGTTTTTTTATCTTCCCGACCTTTCCCGGGGCTGAAATTTGGTGGGGAATGTTTTTTTGCATCGAGGAAAAAGTAGAAAAAATTCCAGGCCCCTAGCTCAAAATTCATTTTTTCGCAAATTTTTTAAGGCATACCCCTTCAAAAATTTTCGATTTTTCGAAGGTTCTGGGACCGGGACGAAAGCTTGATTTTTCGATTCCTCGTGTCTCAAAACGGAAAAAAAACATGATACTTGTGGGGGAAATGCCAGAATTCTACCTAAAACACATGGAAAACCGATCTGGAATATTTGATTTCGATGGTTTTCCCCATGTTTTTTTATCTTCCCGACCTTTCCCGGGGCTGAAATTTGGTAGAAAGTGTTTTTTTATATCGAAGAAGAAGTAGAAAAAATTCCAGAGCCCTAGCTCAAAATTCATTTTTTCGCAAATTTTTTAAGGCATACCCCTTCAAAAATTTTCGATTTTTCGAAGGTTCTGGGACCAGGACGAACGCTTGATTTTTCGATTGCTCGTGTCTCAAAACGGAAAAAAAACATAAATGTTGTGGGGGAAACGCCGGAATTCTACCTAAAACACGTGGAAAACCGATCTGGAATATTTCATTTCGATGGTTTTCCCCATGTTTTTTTATCTTCCCGACCTTTTCCGGGGCTGAAACTTGGCAGGGAATGTTTTTTTGCATCGAGGAAGAAGCAGTAAAAATTCCAGAGCCCTAGCTCAAAATTCATTTTTTCGCAAATTTTTTAAGGCATACCCCTTCAAAAATATTCGATTTTTCGAAGGTTTGCGAACTTTTCCGAATTGTTCATGATTCCATTGTTTGCACACAGTAAATGAATAGTAAATAAAGAAGCAGTGATGTAAAGGGCAACATCGTAAGGGAATAGTTAGATTTTCATGACTTGCTGAAGGGCTACAGCTCCTTTCCTTTTTGGAAGCAGCTTCCCTGTCTGGTTTCTCATTGGTTTCCGGAGTGGCAGAATTGCGGTAGTCTGTCAGAGGGTACGGGATGTCGTTAGAAGGCGAGTAATTAACCGCGGGTCCTTGACTAGCCCTGGAGTGGTTGTGTGTATCCTTATCCGAGAGCAGGAGGTTCACGTGGGTCCCGGGATAGCTGGCGATTCCGCGGAGGTTCGGACGTGAGGTGATTGATCGGTTCCAATATAATGAGGCCCGATAATGACCGACACGGGACAAGGCCCGGCGCGAACGGAAAGCGATGGGTTCACTCGATAGGAGGCTGCGCAGGATGCAAGGCCCCGATTCTCCCTTCCATCTGTTCACCGCTCCTCTCACTCTCACTCTCGCTCTCAATCTTTGGCCCTCCCACCCTCCCGCTTCCTCATACACATAAACGCAACCTCGAGCAGGTATATATAGGAGGATACGCATTCGGCGACACCGCCGAAATCCATGGCATGGCCCTTCCAGAGCGCGCCCTCTCGCCCGGCATGCCGTCTCGCCACACCTGACGACCAGACTAGAGCCTTCCACGGATAAGAGTGACCTTCCTCTTCCTTGTTTTTCAAGGGCGGCAACGGCGGCGACACGCGCGTCAACGCGCACCGAAATCTCCCTCGGATCTCTTTTCGACGCATACGCTTCTTGAAGAGGGTACACTTCCCAGAGACTTAATACATAGTTGCCTTGGTCGTACGACTGTCATTCCGGCCGGGAGCTCCTCTGTTTCTTCAACATTGTCCTCAATGCTTATTGTCCCTCTGCCACTGACGCTAGGAATCGTGAATAGTCGGGACCAAAGGAATTCCTCTTTATGAATCTTTCTTTTCGTGCGGATGTTGCTCTCGAAGGCGCAAATCTGGTTGTGGAGCCGCGTGTCCTTTTGTCGGCGCGGATGTAGAGAGGGAGAGAGAGTGTGAGAGAGGGTGAGAGAGAGAGTCAGGTGCCCGCTACCCAAGAGGAATGACGTGTCAATTCGCTCCCTATCTCGTCCGCCGCTTCGCTTCTCCTTTTTCTCTTCTCGCGGTGGTACTCTCCGCGCGCAGCATCCTTGCCCTCGTCCTCGTCCTCGTCCTCGTCCTCGCTGCCGGTATGTATACCCAGGACGTATGTATGTATGCATGTATGTGCTCGCACGAGATCGGCGAGGATCGAGGGAGAAGAGGCGGCGCGACAGGAGGACCGAGAGAACCAGGTGGATCTGCCTACCTACCTACCGGTTGTTACCTAGTGACGCGCCGAGGATTACGTTTGTACGATTCGCCGGCGTGGATGATGTTGTCGCCCCTGGTGTCGGCGTTATCTCGACACGGGAGGGCACTTACCCGCCGATAACCGAATCCCCCCACCCCACCCACCCCTCCCTCCACCTTGCCCCCTTTTACTCGGTGAAATCCCTCTGCCGAAGACCCTTCCGCCCTCCCTCGCCCTCCCTGCCGCCCTAGACTGCTTTACCCTGCCTTGCCCTACCCTGCCCTCCTGTCTCTCACGCTTCCTTTCGTTTCGTTCTTCTTCGCGTTTGCTCGCCGCAATCTCGAAAGCCCTTTGATTCGTACGTGCCTCCGGCCTTCGCCGTACTTTCAGCGCACTCGGAATACTTTGGGCCTGTCATTAGACATTAAACGTTAGACATTGATTGCCGTTAAAGGAATCGTTCGCATTACTATTAAAGAGATTTTACGTTTCCTCTTAAAGGAATTAGGGTCGATGGAATCTTACGTCTGGCATTAAAGAAATTGGCATTGAAGGTATCTTTGCACGCGATCGAATTCTCCTCGGCAGTCCGGCCAAATTGATAGGGGCTTCCGAAGAGTGGGTAAAGCCGGTGCACGAGTAAGCCCGGAAGAGGCGATCACCCGGCTGGCACAGTAGGCACTAGGTACTCTTTATGCAAATGCAAATCGGCGAAGATCGCGTCCGGTAGCGGTCGAGCGCTCGAATAATCCGGGGATCGACGGAAAATCATTATTCCGCGGCGCTAAACTTGCCTCGCCCCGCCAACCGGTAATTTGACCGTGTCGTCCTCGGCGTTGGGGCGTGCGCACTCTCATTTCATATGCGCGCGCCCGTAAAACACCCAGTTGACTCTGGCCCACCACTCTCTGCCCCGAGACCATTCCAACCCTATCATTTACCCTTTAGTCCCTACTGCGACACTAACATTTTCATAAATCCTCACCTTTCCTACAATCTCTATGCCGACTTCTTACCGAGCTTCTTTTCCTCTCTCCCTCGGGCACATGCCCCTCCATTAACTAACAGTGGAAACTCAGTGGACTGATCGAAGTCTAAATAGCCAGCGACAACAAAGAGCAGTGTGAGTGCAGTTTTTCCCATGGGCGATTGGTGTGGCTGTAGCGGGAGCGAAGGTTCGAAGCGTTGGGTTGGGATGGGGGGAGTCGAAAGTCGAAAGGAAGCATGGTCGTGGCCCATTAGGGACTATCGGGAGTCCGGCGAACCGGGGCATAAACATGCTCGACACCTCGCCGCCTCGCGGTAATGCGTTCGTAACTCCTGGCAATATCTTCCCTCCTCTCTCTCCCGCTCCAGACTTCCCTCTCGCTCCCGCCGATTCATTCAACTTTTCTCTCGCTCTCCTCCCTCTCGAGGCATGCTCTTTCGATACCAGCCTCCCACAACCCTTCGGGGCCCACGGACGCCCATGTAAACCGCCAGGAAATCCCCGGCTGAATTTACTTAAGTGCACCTTTCCTAATTAATTTCGCACACCCGCCGATCTTGAGGTTTGGCGATTTATGAACTGCATTTAATAAAATGGCTGAAATCAATCGACGAGAGTTCTTAGAAGAAAGTTGAAGGAAAGATGGTGACATTGGAAGGGACTCTCCACGGTTTGCAGGATAATTCGATCGGACGGCCGAAAAAGTCGGGCGGCTCTCTGATAATTTGAAAGGCTGCTCGTGGCCTGGATCGAGGGGATATATCGTTGCCCTCCTCTAACGATACATCACCGGCCTAGATACTGCGATCCATCGAGGCGCGTTAGATGAACGTCAAGAGGCATTAGCCTCACCGGCACCTCGACGAAGGGCGCACGTGAGCAACGACTGGCTCGAGAAAAAATGGGCGGTCGGCCAAATCAAAAGAAAAGCGAGCGCGCCACAGATCCATTTCGGCATTCTCCTGTACTGGTTCCAGTTGCTCGGGGGAAAGCATGAGGCGGCGCGGTGTCAGGCGCCGCGATATCGAGGGCAGGGCCACTCTTCGCCATTGACTTTTTTCAATATTCCGATATTCTCGCTGGAAAAAAGTCCAGGCGGACTCTTGAGGGATTGGTGACTCACGAGGGCACTAATGGTCCAAGGTGTTTCATCAGGTTGAACGACCTTCCTTCGACGGAAGGTGTAACGAGGGCTTCGATACATTGAGACGTAAGTCTTTGGCCGGGGCTAATAGCGACATTAGTCATTTCGCGGCGCGTCACAGATATACAAATGGAGGCATCAATAATGAGCGGGCGAGCGAGCGAGCGAGGCGGTGAGACGGGCAGAGGAGGAGGATAGGCTGGTGGCACTCGTTTCTTAAAGGCAGAAATCAAAGAGGAGGCACTGAGATGAACCGGTCAACGCCGATGCAAGCTTTTTAACGTTCAGCCCGCACCGGATAACGCGCCAGATTGAGATTAAGATTCCATGTTCCTTCTGCCGGTTTTAGAGCCGAACCTTTTTCCTCACTCTTGAGAGTGAGAACTGGCGCTTCGAACGCGATACTGGATGATTAAATAGAGCCCCGAGATAAATGAGCCACCCGAGGAATTTTGTTCCTTGCTCTGCGTCCCTCTGCTCCCGAGCATTCCAACCGCCGCCGCCACCGCCGCCACCGCCGCGATCTCCTCCTCTAATCGCTTATAAATCACACACTACTCCGGGGCGTATAAACTTTATCTATCACCTGGTCGAATGAAGACGGCGTCGAAAGGCGCAATCAGGCCGAATACCTCCAATCCAGACTCGTTTCTCCTTTCAACCATTCATCGACACACTTTAAGCAATCCTCGATAGAAACGCAAGGCCCCAACATTAAATTCGTACCAAAGAAATTGTGAATAAAGAGTTTGAAGAACTTCCCATTGAATCTGATACTCTCTGATTACTATCGACTAATTCAAAAATTCAGCAAAGAGTAGGTGTGTTCGTACTCGTCGAGGTATAGGTAGATACGATGCGTGGAGAAGATGGCTGGGACGGACGTGTTAATTAGAAACGCGTGAAACGCATGAATCTAATCTGTCGAGGAGTAGCGGGGAACGAGTGGCGATAGGCGTTCGAGCGAAACTATAAATTCCGATTGGATGCATTAGCGTGTCTCTCGCGTTCCGCGGCACCAGCGCGGCGTTCGCGTGGAATTCACCGAAAGCCAGAGAGAGAAAGAGCAGCCTCATGTTGGAGCTTCTCCCCTCCCTCTCGCCCTTCATCCACTCTTGCAGAGCAAGCCCTCTCAACCAGCTCTGATTCAGAGGCTCGTTAATTGTACTGGAATCGCGAGCAACCGCTCTCACAAGGGAATCTGTCTACGCCTTTCCGATCTAATGTCACCCATTTCTTTTTCTTTATCAATGGAGACGTATTACGAAATTCCGGATGATTATCTCGACGCGAGCATTGTCCCACTAAGAGAACGACTATTCGGCAACTCTGCGAAACTGGTTTCTACTTCGACGCGCGAGCGTTACCCGCGGTAATTACATTTGAATGCGCGGGTTACCGTCCGGAAACGATAAATCACCGAGCTAGTATACTGCCACCGAGGGCCTGCCAACAGTAACTTCGTTTTCACCTGTCGGCCTGTCGCAAAAACACAGATTTAATCGCTCCGACGCCAGACGCCGCGAGCAAAAAAATGCCCAATCCTGCTGGTGGTATTGGCCTAGTGCAAGAGGCTGCTCAAAGTAGGCCCACTCCGTTAATCATTGCGATACTGATATGCCGAGCTACTGTTCACTGTGCTTTCCTGCAAAGAAGGCTCGACGAAATTGGTGCTTCCGAGGAGAACGTCAAATTCGATTTGTTCCCTCGGCAAAAAGCTCGATTTCTTGCCCAAGGTCACATTTGAGCGATGGAAGATCCAAGTTGGCTTTGCGTGTCCTGTACTACATACGAGCGTCACGCGGCAAGTAGTACAAGCAGCTCGTTCGTAGTCAGACACGCTAGCGCGACACGTACATGTACTGGCGCGCATACATGGCGACAGAGACGCGTTTCGCTCGATTAATCGGTACTGTGCGCGGAACACGACGTGTGCGTGCGAGGCTCTATCTAAAATGATTATTAGATTGCCGGCTGACAGACTTGGGGAGATTTAATTCAGTGATTAGCACTCGGCTATGCTCAGTTCTGGTCGTTCGTGACCATCGGAACGATCCTTCCTCGAGGACACGTGAGAATAAGTGGCGGCATTTAATGAGAGGATCGAGCGCACTATCCGAATCTAGTCTCTGGCCGTGATCTTATGGCCCTCGTGGAATAAATTAAACGTCTCATTTTCGAGATCAACGCCAAGCGAGCGTGCGAGGGAGCGAGCTGAGAATAAATCGAGAGGGTGCCGAGTTCGAGGACTCCGACTCTGCATGGAACAGTGTAAATCACGATCGCGCGCGCGGTGCTGGTGGCCCCCCAACAAATAGATCGTCTCGCTCCATTAGCCGTAAAAGCCAGTGCTATCCGTTTATACGACCGCCCACCGGTAATTAGATATTGTGCAGAGAGCCCGCGCGTGTGCACTCATCTCACCCTTCTCTTTCTCTCTCGGCCTCCCTCTTCCTCTCTACACCGCGTAAACGCGTCCATTTAACGCTGCGCGCCGCCAGCCCTGCATGTATTGGTGCAATCAGACTTGCGTTACAGAACCCTGACTAGATAGTTCACCAACCAGTCTTCCAAATGATCTCATTCCGTCGGCTTCCGTACTAATCTGCCTTCTTGCTTCAACACGAGCCCTTGCACCGCGCTGCTTTTTTTACTCGAGCAACATGAGTACGAAGACTAATGATTGCTAATGCGGAGATCGACATTGGCCGCGATGTCTTTCTTTCGGTAGGTGCGCACTAGGAGTGCGGAATATTAAATTGGTGGGAAATGGTGGCCGGCACGGGACGTAGATCACGATGAGGCCAACAGGCTGGCCCCTGAACAAATAGATCTCTCTGCTCCATTACTTGGCGCTGTGTGCGGTGCACTCTCATCTCTAGAGCGGAGCGGAGCGACCGCCCGCCGATAATTAGGTACGGCCTGCGTGAGCTTGGTCCACGCATCTAACGACTCGCGAAGCATCGCGCACTCCCAGCACTCCGTTCGAGTTCCACTCTATGTCCAGTGGATAATCAAGTATAGGACTGAAGTGCGTATTGATCTGACGAAAGGACGTGCGAAGCGAATCTCTCGCAGAAGAAGTGGGGTTGACCAGGCGAGGAGAGCCGAGGAGGAGCTCCCAAGGATTAAATACGATTTCCAACAGGCATATCATGGGGGATGGAACGCTCCGGTGGATGCGCCAGCAGTACCGGACTTGGGGAAAAGAAGGCTAAATGGAGGAGCAAAACGTCGATGATGATCCTCGGCCATCCAACCGGAACGACCGTTCCACGCACTCCTTTTTCTCCCCTTCGGTAACCTCGTCATTAAGAACGAATGGTGTTTTAGTTCTCGCTATGCGATATTCATCGCGTGCATCAGCCTGCCCTCTACATTCCCCCTCGAACGAACCAACGCAAATGACCGAGTACCTTTACTCACTCTGATCGTTCATCGATCGATGACAAATAATTAAAGTCAAAAGAAATTTCGCGACCAGTGATCTTCGGCTCGTTATATACTTGATTAGATTTCCCTGCCATTTAGTCCAGTGGATTAAGCGCCTTTCTTCGCGGCTTCGCGAGCAGGTTAACTTTAGCCCGAGCATCGAGAACCGTGGTAATTAGCGTGCGAGGATCATCAAGAGCGAACTAATCGCGCTTGCCCATTCGAAACTGGTATTCTCGGGAGAGTTGATGGGTGCGGGAGGGAAGCGCCGGTGAATGGCTCACTCCTACACGCGAGCTGGCATAGCTAGAGTAGCAGACTCTCGAGGAGAGGGTGGCAGCGAACAGGCCGGCAATTCTGTTGCGTTTTGTTGCGCTTTGGAGAGCAGAAAAAGAGCGGGCGGCCCGTGGGAGGGAGGGAGGAACCACTTATGCTAATTCCCTTGGGCGAGCCTTGTTGTTCCTTTCTCTCGAGGACGAGAGAGAGAGAGCGAGAAAAGAGTTGGGATGCCAGAACTGGCGCGTCGCGCATCCAAGAGAGGAGCGCCGCGCCGCGCCGGAGCACTTAGCCCAGGTGTCCACTGACCCGACTCGATGTATGTATGCTCGCACCAAGCTGTAGAAGCGAATTGCCGCTGTCCATGTCGGTAGCAGAGTCCAAGTGGCGTCTCACGTGGCTACGTGCGTACACGAGCGAAACGTGCCACTCATTGGCAGCCACCTGCCAAGAAGGATGCACTCTACCCGAGACCCACTTGGTCCGATTTTCATCAGAAAACAAGACATGTTCGACTCCATTGAAAATGAAAAAAGAAACGAGCCAATAAGATAGAATGGGGCCCGATCCTGAGAAGGAGGGGCGCAGTAGTAGTGTGTAGGAATCAATGGCGACAGGAAGCACGCGGTAGAAACTATACATACATATAGGAAGCAGGGTGTTACACGTAGGCGAAGGTTACGTGGGCCGGTGAATAAGTCGGGGAGGCTACATCGGGGTACCAAGGAGTGGAGAGTGTACGAGGTTTCACTCGGTAGGCAGAAGGGAGCACGTTGTGGGGAAGTACAGTAGCGGGAGCCCCGGGCATCACCAGGAAGGGCACCTCATTATTTATCGCGATATCAACCTATATTTCACACACATCCGCACGGCCCCTGGAATGGAAGAGTCCACGCTCGGGGAAGGCGGGAGGAGGACGGGAGGGACGATACCTTCTTTCCAAGCCCTCTTCCCCACTTTTCCGCACCCGAGATCGCGATCCCTTCCCTTTCGCCACCTTAGCCGCCGCCGCCGCCGCAGCTGGTGCGAGATCAACACACCTGTACGCCTCTCCACCGGTTGCTTGCAACTTGCAACCTCCTCCTCCTCCTCCTCCTCCTCCTCCGCCTCCTCTACCGTGTTATCGACTATCGTATGTCTAGAGGCTCTCGCTCTCTTTCCATAATATTGCCATGCCATGCCGCCTTCTATAAGGCATTCCTCTCGATGTATCGTCGACCTTAAGTCACCTGATTATCCGAGGAATTCCTCTCGCTCTTTCGACATCGGCTTGTTGTGTGTGTCTCCTATGCTCCTGTATAGAGCTGCCAGCTGCCGGTTTGGAGAAAGATCTTGCTGGCCGGTGAGCTCTCTCGATGAGAAATGCGCTCGGTAATGGGCCGTTCTGTCGTTCGATTTATGTTTTCGTTGTTTTACCCGGTGATGTATCGTGGCCGGATAGAGGGAGAAACGGTAGAGTGAAGGGGACAGATATCGCGCGCGCGATGTCGTGAACAAAAGTTCGCCCGGGCCCGATGGAATTTCGACACGCGCGAGGACGGCGTTACACGCCACGGAGACACGGCACGCTCAAGGAAGGAGCAACGGACCCCCCGTGGGCCACCGCCGAGTGACAAATTGTTTTTCTTTCTACCGTGCGCCTTTCATCCGTCCTCCTTCCCTCCTCCGTCACAAAGATCCCCGGTGCGATAATCCCTCCTCCTCCCCCGCAACCCTCCACCTCCCTCTGCCTCTGTCTTTCTCTCCGAGCGGCAATCGGCGGCCAATCGCCGTGAGATACCTTTGCGATTAGACTCGAGTGATAATACCGGTTCCGATTGGCGCGCCCGCCGCCGAGTTTTCCCTCGATATCAGGAATGCTCATATGCCAAAGGGAGCAAAAGGTCCTCAACGGGGAATTAATTAGAAGGCCGGCGTGAGAGGGGAAAGGGGACTGACTCAAAAGGGTGGCCCGGGAATTCGTGGTGCTATTGCTGATGAGCGGGACCAATTGACGGCGTCCGTTTAGCAGGGCGCGCACGGCAGCTCTCCTGGTCAAAAGCGATACAGCAAGAGAAAGAAAGCGGTCCTAAGGGAGGGAGAGTGGTGGCGGGCGAGGGCGAGGGCGAGAGAAGGTCCGAATGCGACGATCCAAATGCAGCACGACTGGTTCTCGACTGGCGCGATCGCGGGGAATCTTAAGCACCTGCCACTTAAGGACCGGATTGCCGCGCGGGAATGAGAGAGTAGTAGGCAGCGAGATCGAGCGAGGAGCCGAGGGTGAAAGGGGCGAGGGAGAAGAAGGGTGCCGCGCCAAGGTATCCTTAAGGATCGAACGATCCTCGAATCCCTATCGACGCGGATATAAATGAATAGCCGCCAACTGGCCGCCGACTCACCAGCTCTCAGGACTCTAAGCGATGTTCGCCGCGCTCCTTCTCGCCTAACCGTACACACCTTGTCCCGTGGTTAACGCTCGACGCGAGTGTCCCGCCTTGAAAGATAAAGGGTAGAACGCGGCCGCGTGCAATCCTCCCGGGACCCGGGATCAATAGGAGAGGATTTCGAGAATAAAAATGGGGGGCGGTAGGGGGTAGACCGTGGGGAGGACGTGGGCGGGATTATATCCGTCGGTCTGAGAGGCTTCTCGTCAGACGGTGCGTTCGTTCCGTCGTCGGCGTTCGTACCGAACAAGAAAAAGGAGCAACAATGGGCGATCCTGGCTCGTGCTCCGATCCTTCCTCGTTGCGGCCTCTCTCACTCTCCTCCCCCTCGCCGCCGCCACCGCCGCTCTCT
Organism: Ectemnius continuus; assembly: GCA_910591665.1. Classification (NCBI taxonomy): domain Eukaryota; kingdom Metazoa; phylum Arthropoda; class Insecta; order Hymenoptera; family Crabronidae; genus Ectemnius; species Ectemnius continuus. The sequence continues at coordinate 19,425,114 of OU342859.1, read as the reverse complement.
TTCACCCGGGGCAACTCGCGCTTGTCCCTCGGCTTCTCTCCGGCAATGCACTGGTTTACCGGCGCCGTGGCACACGGCACGACCGGCGATGAAATCATAAATTGGTGAACGCCAGCCCGCCGGCACTGATAGCGAACAACCAATAATTATGCTAATACATACATCGTAATGCATCCAAAGAGGCGGTCATTCGTACGTACACCAGGCTGCGCCTGGGCCAGGCTGCCCTCGCTCCTTCCTCCCCTTAAAGCTCGCGCCAGTCTTAGGCACCGATTTCCACTGTCTCTCTATCGGCTATCCTTACCCTCTCTTCTCCGTTCTCTCGGCTGGCCGGGCCCCTTCTTCCCTCTCATCCCATCGAGCCTGGACCACAATCCGGCGCTACTCGGCCCTGCCATATCCCGAACGAGCTCTTACATCGAGCCGCGATCGCCGCTCGAATAATTATTGTTCGTATTGGGAGGTACGCATTTAAAAGGGGCGACCAGCGCTGATTTATCGCGATGTACCTCGCGCGCCCCGGCATAACTTTCCGATATTTATTGGCACCCGAAGAGACGTCGGACTCGGTCCCGGAGAATTCACTCAAAACGGAGGCGACTTTCTCTGTACTGCTGGCTGCTGGATCGCCGCGCCGCGCCGTCAGATTCTAGAGCACTGGAGGAGAGAAAAATTGCGAGCCTTTCCGGGAACTCTAGCACTGGAAGCCCTCAGGCATCCATAAGCTGTCGGCCTATCGAAAACTTCCACATCTTTTATCCGGCGAAGGTATCTGCGTGGCTGCTTTACGTGTGCGTAAGGGCACGGTAATCGGGCTTTCGTCGGCTTCCGACAAGATTAATGCTATTAACGCCTCTGGCGCCGAATTAACGGAATATTATCGGACGCGACACCATTTGCGCCGAGTGAGAACACGCAACCAATAGAACCCAGCGAATTACGTGGAGTGGCTTGGTAATCTATTAAGATAAGCTGTCCTTACACGTCCATCGTAGTTGCGCTTTCCTCTTAAGCTTCAAGAGCTCTCCCCATTTTAATCTTCCTGCTTCTTATTAGAAGCCAAGAGCAGAAAAATCAACCGCTGAATTAACCGCGTCATTTCCTCTCGACAAAACATCAATGCTATACTAAGCATTAAATGCTATTTACGATCTACAAGACGGCAATTAACTGTTCGAAATCCAATCGAACATCGACGTGTCACTCTACTCTATTTATAAACTGATCGAATCGCCAGTGGTGGTTATCGGTGGCTTATCCAATTCCAATAAAATTAATGGAGTTCGGAATAGCACGGTCAGCGGCAGCAGCAGTCAGCTACGTGAAAGTAGCTCAGCCCCGTTTTCCAATCGACGCAGACGCTTAGGAAAAACTTGCCCCCGAAGAAGTCCCATTCGATTCTAGCACGCCGCTAGTCCTTCTTCTACGCGATCTTCCGTCGAATGGCTTTCACATAGTTGGAGGCACAATGGAGCTGTTAATTGTCAGAGTTAATTGGCGCTGCTGGTAAGAGGGATAGAGCAAGTCCTGCTGAACGCACGTGGAGGCAGCCAGTGAAGCAAGCAAAGCGTGGAATCGATTGTTTCTGCTATTTCGATTTCTTACTCTCTCCTCGTCGTTATCTCCCGTGGAAATAATTAACTTGGAGGCAGAAGAACGAAGGCTATGCACATAGCTGCTGGTTATTTCCCATGATTTAATTTGCATTTCCAACGTTTGGTTTGAATTGACGCGAGGAGTACAGGAGTACTCCGACATGTTCGAGACAATCCTGGTAGACTTCCACTACTTAGAAATACTTACAATTAATTTGTGGAGGCTGGAGCAGCAACATGGCTAGAATCAGATGGTGTTCTCGGTGTGAGTGCGGCAAGAAAGGGAGAGAGGAGAGAGATCGAGTGGTTGGCGAGCGTGTGTTTTGCAAGCCGGATTTTCGATGCGGCGTTAAAAGGCGCGCAAACACGATCTTTCTGTCTCGAAGGAGAGAGAGTGGAAGAGGAGCGCGCGATCGCAACGAGGGCCTCCGATCGTGCGCGGGCCCAATTAATAACGGTGAGAATGGAGACACCGTCCATTAATCCGCCAGTGGCTAACGACTCGAGCTGGTGCCAGCGTAGTGGCGCGCGCGCGCGCGCCCGCGTGTGTGTGTCAGACCGTGTCCGCGCTTTTAGTCGCGCGATTATGGCGCGTCCTTTTTCCCGAGCACCTCGAGCACGACGATCAGTAGGACGAGACGAAAAAATGCAGTGCGGCACCTTGGGATAAATTTAAACCACAGCAGCAGCGGCAGCAGCGGCACCGATGCCCGATGCTCGCACCGGAGCACCAACTCCCGAGCAATAAGAGCGGTGCGAACACGTACGACGCTCCTCTTTCCCGAGGAAAGGCTGCCCTTTCTCCAGCAACAAGCTCTCCTCGCCTTATTACGCTTCGGACTTCAAGGATGCGAAGTCGACAGAGGCGAGCAAACGCGATTCGAGTGGAGCAGGAGGGAAGATCGGCGCTTCTCTGGCGGTGAGAGTCGGTGCGCCAGAGAGAAAGAGAGAGAGACAGTAGAACCGGCCAAGAAAAATGCCGATCTGGTTTCCCGCGGTCTCATTAATCCCGAGAACGGTGGTCTGGTCCCTGGCGATACTCCGGCGAGAGGAGCACCGGGCATAGGCGAGGTTTCAACGGTGCCTCGGACTTTGTCGGAAGTGCAACCACTTTTACCACCTCCGCCTCCGCGGTGTCCGTCTTCACGAAAAGCCTCTCCGCTCCCCGGAGCGACGGTACGCGCGCCCTACGTGGCGAGGGAATCAAAGAAGTTTTTGGCCGATTAGAATGCAACTCGTCGTGTATGAATAAAACGCCTCACGGTGACGCGGTGCCGCCGGAGCAGCAGCGGTGGCTGCGGCAGCAGCGCTCCTGTCATGGACCAGGACTGATCGGCTGCTGCTCCGAGCAAAAACCGAGCGTCCCCGCGGGCCCATTAATCTTCGAAGTTCTCGCGATTCCACGAAGTCCGGGCGTGCGCGCAAAGTGGAAATCCTGTCTCAGCCTCCCGGTCCACTATCCCTCCTCACTTTCTGCTCGCTCCTCAATCTCATCCCCCCGCCCCTCGCAAACCAGGAATCTTCTCTATTCAGGCTTCTCTCGCCAATGTGAAATATCGATTGCAGAAACGTCCTTATTATGCGACAAGTTGTTACAGGATGTAGAAGCCGACATATGCATAAGGGAGAGACTCTCGAGACTAATAAATTCGTCTGGCTATATTAGGTGCGAGGGGAAAAGAGGTCGCGCGGTGGAGATGGAAGAGCGGGTGGGACAGCTGCTTGGCGAAGTAACGATTTTTCAATTAGAACGTGGAACGCGCAGGTTCGGAGAGGAGGAGGATCGAGAGTAGTGCGCGTGCGACTTGCGGAAAGGGAGGGAGATAGGAGGAACCGAGGTTACATTCGGAGATACGCTATTATTAATCGGCACGATCAATTAAATCGCAATGGGGTACGGGGGATTGCGTGCGCAGGATCAATAATATCCTCGGACGGACGTACAAGGCGCAAGGAGGGAGCGAGAGATCCTTTAATGCGAGGATAGGTGTATCGATTATTGCGATCTCGTTTATCCGGCTGTGTTCTTTTGCCACGGTCTTCTCTGGTAGCAGAGCCACTCGAGTGCTGCTGGTGGTGGTGGTGGTTCCGATCGGGGAGCGAGTCCTTCCACGATCGTGGATTGCCAGACGTAGGTAGCAGCCGAGAAGGTATCCTGGAGAAAGAGATCTCGAAGAGGGAGAGAGTCGCGGGCCAATTACTCTAACCGCTCGTCGTGGAAGCGAGCAGAGATATCGTTGAAGTGGAATTACCCTCTCTAGGCTCCTACTGCCAGCCGATACTCGGCCCCTGACATTTACCTGCGATATTATAATCCTCGCAATCGGTCCATTTAATCTAGCAAAAGCACGCGTTTCTCCCGAAGGCTCTTCGCAGAGAGGAGTGCAGCGTTAATCATGAGAGCGAAATAACGACGCTCCATCGGCCCAAGAAGAATGATCGATGAGCGTGCGAGAGCGGTGTCGTTGAACCGGTGGCTAGATCGCATTCTATTGAGACTGGCCACGCGAAGCGACGAGCGACGACGGCGGATGCGGCGGCGGCGGCGGCGGCAGCGGCGGCGCGGACCCTACGGAAGAAAGAGGCTCTCAGACTGCTGAGAGGATGGAAAGGGAGGAGGTGGAAGAGGTGGAGAGACGGAGCCCTTGCAGAGGACCGCGGGAGGCACGCCACGGAGAGCAGACAGCTATCTTAATCGACGACCTTTCTCTTAACCCTGGGGAGAGAATACCTGCGATGCTGCAACGGCACGCTCGCCGGCTCTCGCTTGCTTTTCCCTGGGTCCCTTTCGAGAAAGGGCCACGTAATCCCTCTCACTCTCTCTCTCCCTCGCCAAGAGAGATCGGAAGGCGCGCGGCCAAAGTGCATGCGAAAGACCGAGGAACGCACCAACTCTCTCGAAGAGGAATCCGCCGGATCGGGGAATCCTGCGGGTGAAGGCGGGCGCAGACGCGCGTGGGTGGTGGTCGAATAAAGAGGCACAGGCTTTATGGGACATTTAGGAACAAGCGATATGACTGAGGGAGAAGGTGTCCGACAGCAATGTGGATTATGAAAGGTCGGAAGAAAGGAGATCTCGACTTTCTTTGAGGAATACAGGAATGTTAAAGGAAGATGAGCTGCACGAAAGCGGCTGGTAGTCCAGGTAGTCATGTCCTACGGCGGCGCTCTCGCACCTTGAGCAAGGTCGCGCTGGCCGCTTGATGACGTGGCCGACTCCAATTACCGCGACCCGGTACACGCCAGTTTTGAGGCCGATTAATATGCGTAAAAAGGCCCGGGCGTTCGTATGGGGGCCCTGTTGTCGTAGAGTGCTATGCCTCGGCTTGGCGTATGTGTTTAAACTGCAGATTTAACTGTCGACATACGCCCACGGCTCGGCATATACATACGCGGCCCTCGCCAGGCCGATTGTAAACGGAGATTACTAACGAGCCCCTCTGCACCCTGCTACGTATCCCTCGGGCATGATTATGAGAGCAGGTTGAAAAGCGATAAAGACACGCGGAAAAAGGGGGGGCCCTCGCACTCTCGCCGCCAGGACACCCTAACCGCCCCGTAAGTAGAGCGCATAAATAATGTTGCTGAAAGAGCGACGACAAGAAGAAAAGCGACTCTCTGCCCGCGCTCTTCTTAACTAGCACCCACTTCGTACTGGCAAGACAGAGAAATAGTAGCATGCGAATAGTACCACCGGTGCCCGATCCACAAAGAAAGCCATTCCGCCGGCTTTGCAGTAATTAATTAGGAGAAATCGAGCAGATGAAAATGTACCCTCTTTCCGGGAAGCGGGATAATGTTTTCAGGAGTGGTGGTGGCGGCAGCGTACGGGCGCGCACTCGCTCGCGCGATTAGAATCTTAATTGGCCTATGATTTTTCTCGCGCCTTAACGCTACAATAATCTGGCCTGTTTTATAGCCGCAGAAACGTCCTCGAATAGACTTGTTCGCCGACTGCATTAGGCCTTGCTCGACGGGACATTAAACTGTTAGGTTCTCTTTCTCTCAGCTGGACTGAAAGAGCAAAGGGAAGAAGGGGGAGCGAGGATCGGAGTTGAAGTCGGGTGTATCCGGATCTCTTTCGTGCTGGGGATTCGTGTCGGTGACAACGAGACGAACGACCGCTATTAGAAGGATACCGAATTTGCGAAAAGCAAAGAGCGTTCCTTCGCCGCCGGTCGGCCACTGGCTAACGAATGGCAGTACATACCGCGTGATGATAGCTTGACAAATATATATTAAACTATTTTAATGAGAAGTGGCCGCCATATCTCATCGCAATTACGGGGGCCACCGACGCGTCGGGGGTCTCATTCTACCAGTCTCATTCTCTCTCCTTCTCTGGCTCTTTCGCGAGATCCTTCGCGAAAGAGCACGCACCCTCGGGAGCAAAGGTTAAAAGGAGGCTCGGGTCCTCTGAGAAACTTCTCTCGTCGCATGTCTTACCTTAAAAGGCACTTCGGACATCATTCTCAGAGTACAAGCTTTTCCTCAATTAGAATCAGGTCCGTGCGCGATAGCGGGCAACGCGCTAAATCGAAAGATTTATCGTGGGTTTTGACGTGAAAAGGGAACGCGGCGAGTAAGAGGACTGTAAAACGAATTGCTTTCCAAAGGATTGGATCGTCGGGATTATGGGCATTAGCGAATTCCCCGGAATATGATTAGCCGGCGGAATGGCCCTCGGGGGTATTCGTCACCCCCTGGGACGCTGGGACGCCGGAACGTTCGACGTAATGTACGCGTGGGCCGCCGGTGCCGGCAGGTACCTCTTAGGTAATAGCTTATAAATATCCCGTAGAGGGGAATAAAAGTCGCGTGGCATTAGAGTTTTCCTCCTATGAGAGAGAGAGCCTCGGTGACACTAGCTCGGGTGAGCGCGTGTACCGGGATCCCCATCTTTAACATCCTTAGCACGCGTCCGCAATGCGCGAGATCGTCTCGGCGAGATGCATCCTCGGCATTTCAGTATTCTTTTCGGGGGGGTTCTGCATGGAAAATCAAATTCCGTAAGAGGCAAGCAAAAGCCGTCTGGACTCGCGTGCCACTCGTACTCAAATAGTTGGAAGGGTTCTAGAGAAGGAGCAAGGTCGAGAGAAGAAGAGGACGATCGACTGGATAAAGGAATAGAAGGTAAAGTCCTCTGGAGGAGAGGAGTGGGAAAGAGAGACGAGATGTCCCTCATTTCGTAGTCGACTCTCCATGGAACTGTGACTGACAGCTCTATAGAGTTCCTCGGGTTGGTAGCATTGTGCAAGGGATTTCCCCCTGTTTTCTTCCCCTGGCCTGTAAGCGTCTTCACTTTTGCTGCGGTGAACCCGCATGTAAAGCATTGCAGTGCAGTGGCTCAGTGTCGGCTAAGACGTTTGGCATAGTCTTCGTGCAGGTCGGCTGCAACTCATTGCCAGAAAGGGAGGGGTGAAGTATTTCTTATCGAATAGACTGGCCCACCTTTTCACGAACCTACCATTCCTCCTCGCTTTGCTGCACTGTTGCGGCTCGTTACCTTCCTCTCGCTTTCCAAGAGGACGATTTTTCAGCGTCTATTTGCGGCCCATCTGGAAGCGCGCACTCACTGAGAGTGAGAAAGCTATAGCAGTGGAGGGGTGGAAGAAAAGAGGAGAGCACGGGTTATGTTCGCGGGGAGAAAAAGGAGACAGCTGCTCGAAGCGGCGTAAAGGAGCGAAAGCGAGATGCAAAGGGAAGACTTGAAGGAGTCGAGCCGACTGAGAAGAAGGATGCCGGCGAAGAGAACATCGAGAACGAAAGGGAGCGGGAAGGAGGACGCGGCCGGGACAGGGGGACGAGAGAAGCGAGACCGGCTGCGAAAGGGGGGCCGGGAGGCAGCGGGAAACACGCGCATGTTTATTTATGCAAAGGGAATACGCATCCAGCTAATTGTCCGGCCGCACACCCGCGGTGACTCACGTGATGGCTATCCGGGAGTCGTTCCTGCATGTCAATTCACGTGACAAAGCCTTCTGCTCCAACCACCGTCCACCGTCCACCCACTATCTTCCGGTCTCCCATCACTTCTTCAGCCTTAATAATTAACCGCAACTTATACCCAACACATATATATATATATAAAAAAAAGGAAATAAAAATTTATCCGTGGCACTGGAGTGGCAGGAGAACGTGAGTTCCATTGCATGGGATGCGCTAAATTCCAGATTAAGTAGTCTCGAAACGGAAAGGCTAGGATCCCTGGAATGGGAAGGATGAAAGGCGAGGTCATGATCCTCGGCGTAGACAGGGCTCTCCCGAGAAGGAGGAAGCAGGCCGGGCCGCGCGGTATCAAAAGAACGGATAGAAAGGAAGAGTGGAAGGATCGCGGGGAATACACTCTCGGCGGAGGGCTGTCAGTCCATCAGAGAGAGGGAGTGAGAGAGAGGGAGAGAGAAAGCCGGCGAGCCGGGAATACCGAGGATGGCTTCCCAGCTTACTCGGCGAACAGCTCTATCTGTCGAGCTCGCGCTCGCGCCGGCAAAAAGCTGAGGACTGCGTGGTCGCAGGCACGCACGCATCCAAGCACGCACGTACTCACGCACTCACTCACGCAGGCCGGCACCAGGAACGGAAAGCCTCCGGACAACGGGGGGCTAGGAACCGGCGGAGTTGAAGAAAAACCCTCGGATACCAAGAGAGCACCGGCTCGCCTCCTCCGTGGCGCACCGTGGCGCAGGGTGGTGCCAGCCTTCACTTGGACCGACGCGCTCCGCAGAGACTTACTTTCAAACAATCGTCGCACCAGCCGCTCTAAACCGAGCCTCCACCCAAATGGACACACCTTCCTCTGGAAGAGAGCGATCTCAAGGCAGGAAGAAGAGAGACAGCCCGAAAAGGGGGGCAGTGTATGAGAGAAAGAGAAAGGGCGGCTGCAGTTTGGAAGGTGTCGATCGAGAGGTGTTTATCCTCCTCGATCGGTCGCGCGGCACGACTGGCACGAAGGGATTTAATTAGCCGCGGAAAGAAGTAGGCGCGGTATTAATTCATCGCTAATGAGACATTTGCGCCCCGAAACAAGATAAATCGCGCGGCAAGCGGCACTTTGCTGCTCTCTTGGTTGGACGGCGTGAACCGAGCGAACGAGCGAACGACCGAATGATCGCTCCAGTTCATTTGGAGTTGAGCCTCGCGAAAGGATTATGCGACAAAGCCTCGGAGGAAGAGATAGCGCACGTGGATCGCTGCTGATTTAGTAACCCAGCGATGCGAGGGATAATCGCATGAAATATGGCGCGAGTGCCAGTGTACGTGCGCTCCTCGTAGTAAATACTTAGGATGGTTGCCGGTGGAGATGCGCGGGATGCACATCGTTGACCCCCGGCGAATGCGCGGAATTTCATACAATATTAAAGGGGAATTTTTTCGTTAGCACTGGAACACTCTGAGTACCTCGCTCATTAACTCCCTGAATCGTTCCCATCAATCAAGTAGACGTCTCCGGCTGGAAGTCTCGTACACGTCGAAGATCTGAAAATACATTTTATCTCTTCAATGAGGCTGGATGCGCTGGCCTACCTCCGCTATGAATGAAGGAGCGAGGAAGGCGGCGCGGTACGGCGCGGTGGTTCAATAGGGCCGTGGTAGTCAGTCGAAAGGTGTAATTGAGCAGGTAATTACACTAGTCCCATAGGCGCGAGCCAGGGTTGAACCGAGGGGGCAAAGAGGGTAGGGTATGTATGCTTGGCTCGTCCGGGGCTATCGTCGTAGTGTAGTTGGTACACAGCGCGTCGGCTGGAGGACGCATAAAAGTCGACATACCAGACGCGGCGTGCCGAGTCATTCGCGATTTGCAGCGATAACTTTAACAGCCGGACAATTTGTACCTGTTGCACGCCGGCTCTCGCTCGACGAGCGGCGCGAGAGGCGCGAAAGAGCGCGAAAGAGCGCGAAAGAGCGCTGCTCCGTCATCCTCCAAGACCTTCCAACCCTTCTGCCCTTCCGCCCTGCCGGCAGAAGACAGAAACGGCAGCGGGACTCCTTCCTGCCGCTCGGCCAAGCTTGAGAACCAGGAGAGAGATCGATGCTGGAAGGCAGAAGAAGCAAGCTGTGGATAGCAAATGGGCCGGCGCGGCGCGGCACGGCGCGGCGGAGGAGGAAGCACGATAGCAGGAACGAAGTAAGAGCGAAAGCTGAAGGTACTGGCTCGCGCGCCATCCTTAAAGGCAGAGGCGCGAGCATGCTGGGAGAGCGTTCGGAGGCACCGTATTTTATAACCGGTGTAGACAGCCACCGCACATACAGCCGGGTTACGATGATCCTCTGTATCCCGCGTACCGAGAGTACCTTGTGTTCCTCCTTCTTCTCATCGTAGACTCGAAGAAACAGGGACCCCACCGACACCCGCCCGATACTCCGACCACCACTGGCGTCCCAATAATTTCCAATCATTCTTCACTCCAAGTGATCACTGGCACTAGTCACTTAGCCATTCTAATGAGAAATAGTGGCTGGTTTATTGTGAGTATGGTCGACTGAACACTAGGGCTTTTAAAGGTTGAGTAGTCGAAAAAGGACGGTGGGTAAAGTGGAGTGTGCGAGGGCGCCTTGGCGGAGAGGTGGTAGTATGCCAGGGCATTACTCGCAGTGGTGAATCGAGTGGTGTTGTAGCGAGGTTGAAATCGATAGGGATGCTTCGTTGGTAAAGGGTGCAAGGGCTTTCGTTGCGGGCCGGCTGGCATGCGGCCGAGCAGGCCGGCCTTTTCGAAGGCGAGTCCGCATATCGGATTGTATTCCGTATACACGCCGATTGAAATCGATATTCCCGGCAAGGTCGGCGCCCAACAAAACCAGAGGAACAATGCGTCACGTGGTCTGGTGCGCGCCGTTCCTCGCATTCGCAGCGCGTTCGAGCGGCAGGTAAAGCTGCCACGGGATTTAGTACACCTTTCCCTCCTCTCATGCCAAAGCACTGGCCTCGCGTATGAAAAAACAGCAGAGTAAATTGGAGCGAAACTTGGGGATGCGATTCAGAGATCTGTCGTGTAATCGGATATGGCCTGAAATTGATTTGTCCAAGATCAGAGCTCCTCGGAGCAAGCGAGCTCGAAGGAGCGGCTAGATGATCGTCTTATAATGCAGATTATATAATTCCCCCGTGAAAGAGGAACAATATTGTCGAAGAATGAAAAGAGGGCTGGGCTCCCTCGCCAACAAAAGAGGCACCTACCCGCCAGTCCTCTCATTCTCTCTCTTTCCTCCTCTCTCCCAGGATTATCTGATCCGCTTGTTCCCGGCTGCGTGCTTACATCTACGCGCGTGCACGCACGTGAGAGAATGCAATTTCAAGATGCAAATCCAAATTGGAAAATTATGCAAAGACACACGCGCACGCGCATGTGCTCGCGTGAGGACTCTTCCTCTTTACACAGAAGGGCCGAAAATCATTTACGATAAAGTAATAGGAAAATTAACGCTGGTTCATTAAAAAAAAAACTGTAAAACGTCGTAGCACATTTAATAGAGAACCCTGTTGTAGAGTTAAGGTATTCTTGGTGGAGCACTGTTAAAAGGTGCAAGTGCTGTGAGTGAGCGATAGTGGGGGTTGAGAGGGCGAGAAGGGTACAGGATGCGCGATAATATCGTCGAGCTGGAGCTCTCATCGAGCAGGCTAGAGGTGATGAAAGGGGTGCGGGAGAATTAAGAGAAGGAGAGGAAGAGCAAGTGGAGCTAACGAAGAGGAGACAGCGAAAGAAAGGAGCGCAACATCGGTAACATCAGCAGAGAGTAAAGCAGGAGCCAAAGATACTCTCTCCGGCATGGCGTGGCATGGCGTGGCGTGGCGTGGCGTGGAGAAGGCCCCGGAGCAGAGTCGAATTAGCCGGGCAGATCAGCGCCGATACTGCTCGGCAGTAATTCATTAGCATGATTGTTCGGTAGGGGAGGGTGGTGTGGGATGGCGGAGGAGCGAGCCTTTTTCTGCTCTTGTACTTTTTTGCTGCCGCTCCCCTCGGTACCAGAGCTTGGTGTACTGGCCTTCTGGGTTTTGTTTCTTCCTCTCTGCGAGGAGGAAGCAGCGGCGTGCCTCGGCCCCAACGACTCTCCTCTCGCTTGGGAGGAGGTCCCCTCGGCCGAGCAACAAATTTCCTCTCCTCTCTCACCATCGACCCTTTCCTCTTTTCTCTCTGCACTTCCCTTCTGGTTGCCGCGTCCTTCCTCCCGGGATACTAGTCTGTACTCGTTCCCGTCGAGTTATATATCCACAGTGTGCCTCTTCAAGGTGGCTACGCAGTTGGAGGGAAAGTTATTCGCACCGTCGTCACTAAATCATTCTTCGCGGACTCCTGCTTTATTATACGCGCGTCTGCCGCCGTGCCGGTACCACCTTGCGCTGCTTTTTCCTCGCCTCGTGTCTACCTTTCCTCGCCTTTCGCCGACTAATCCTCCCTCTGACAACCCCCCACCGGCCCCTTTTCCCGCTTTCGCAAATATTCCCTCAGAAATTGATAGGCGCGCGCTCGAGGCAATGCTCGAATCCAGTCTCGAGTAACATCGGCATGAGCGAGCGGCGAGTGTTAGCAAAGAAAAAAGGTGTTGGCACACTTTGGTAAAGGGTAAGGGGGCGAATGGGAAGGCAGTGTTCTCGTGTAATCCATCGAGGATGCGCGACGCGGCAATACATCCCCGTGGAAAAAACAAGTGCTGGCCACGCACGGAGGCGTCCATCACCGCCTCCACGTGGCTCCAGTCGGTGGTAGAGCGTCCTCGGGTCCTTCTCGCAGGAGGGTAAGCCCGAGCCGAGCTTGGACCACTCGCAAATTAGTCACCGGGTCCAGATTACGAATGGACCACCTCCCTAACGATATCCACGGGTATCCCCTTTCACGAGTGCTAAGCGAAATTAAACAAATTGCTCTCAGCCGGACGAACCGCAGACTGGCTCAACATGTATGCGTGTGTGTATGTGCGTATGCGTACGCGGGCGCGCGTTCGTGCGCCCTCAGAATCGAGTCTCGCCCCGTCATCGTAAATATCCAAGGATGACACGCTATTAAAGGGATCCCCGATAGCGGCCCCGCCGGCCCACTAGTACAGCTCCACTGCCTAGGAGTAATTGCTCGCGCGCTGGCAAATTAGAGTGGCGCCAGCTAAATGCCGCGCGGAACACCCCATTAATCCATGGACTTTACGATCGTTGCAGGTACAAGCTACCGATCCGGACTGCGGGGTGAACGCAATGGTGAATTACACCCTGGCGGCCGGGAGATTGGAGAGCGAGCAGCTTCTGGTGCGCAGCGACACCGGGGACATCTGTGTGCGAGCGCCTCTCGACCGAGAAACAGCCCCGTATTTGGAGATACCCGTCATTGCCACCGACAGAGGTAAGTGTGCGCAACACCATCCACGTACCACCGATCTTGGCACCTCTCACACTCCACACACCACACACCATACAACCTCTCGGTGCTTTCACCCTCCTCGCAAACGGGACACTTTATCCCGGAGGATCGAGCGATTAACGCGCCACGCGGCTCCTACTCGCAGCTTGCAGCGAATCGCGCAGGATCTCGCATGACCAAAATAGGCTAGAGCCACCGGTGCGAACAATGCTTTTCCGCTGGTGTGCGGCCGCCGTTATCGCGGCAACAGCAAAACCTGAGGGACACGAGGACAGCAGCGATGCGGCGACACACACTCCCTCGAAACATAGAAAAAGCTTGGCTGGCCTCTCTTGTCGGGGGAGGAAGCGACAGAAGTAGAGAGGTGCTGGAAGCTATCGGAGCGGCGAGATCTAGTAGCCCTGTAATGGCCTGTATGATTTATGTCGCCGCTCTCCACTGCACCCATTTCCAACTGAGCCACCACTACCCTCCTCTCTCCTCCAACGAGGACAATGACTGAACCTCGCTCATTGATCCACCGCCCTCACCCCCAGACTATCTAACAGGTAGCAGTTCGCGCGTCAGACCGTACCAGTAGATCCCCACGATCATATCGCGTAGATACGCTGACGGCTTGACCGACAAAAATCCAGCCGATTACAATAACAGGAAGTAGGCGCTCCCGCTCGCCGACTGATTCTTATGGAAACTTGATCTTGGAGATGCTGTTTGCGTCGCGAGATACCAGCAACTGGGATTGAAAGGGTCGCGGGGGTGGCGCGCACTCCGATAGAAGAGGCATATCCTCCTCCGAGTCGTACTGTTTTGCAAACAGGCTTGAGCCCGCGTCCCGTAATTGTCGCTCGTTATCGATACGATTGTTCGGCTTGGCAGCAGCCTCTCTCACCGTACAATAGAGCCGCTCGGATATAACGGGCGCACCGTGCACTCATGGACCATGCTGGACCACTGCTGTGATTTATACCACCTGCTGACGTCTGCCCGCCACGCAAACTCACTCCTCCCTATCCCCTTGCCCTCGCTCTCTCTCTCTCTCTTCTCAGACTCGACCAAATCAAATCCGGGAAAGTGTATTCCCCGATAACTACCTTCCAGCCACTACCAACTCCTGTGTAAGTCGATTCGTCGCGCTAATACACCAATCGATCCCGCGACAACTATCGTTTCCGATCTATCTTCGATTTCAATGCTACATCGTACGGCTGTAGCGTGCTAGTTATCACGCGGGAAGTGTTTTTACTCAAAATTTCAACGTCGAAACCAGTTGCGTCGGAGTACGACTTGTTGAAAGATAATGATAACGGTACAGAATGAAGTTAACGTAACAGGCCGATAATTCATAACAGCTGGCGATCTGTTAGAAGGACGAGCCATTAGATCGGACTTTGAAATTCGCTGGGAGGCGAGCTGGTGAACACGATGCGGCCACGATACCAATCTCTGGCGAGGAGGCCGAGGATCGCGCGCCGGGCGCTTTATATCGCTAATGGTTAACGATAGCGACAGGGCGGTCGTGATAATTATTAGCCGCGCGTGGCCTGTCTTTGAATCAAGGCCGAGATCCGCAGGAGTACTACATAGACCGATGGACTTTCTAAAGCGAGCCACTGGGATTCAATGTAGAGGGGAGAGTGGGATGATTCCCGACGAGAGGGACTAACAGGTCCCCCAGGGTTTATGGGATAACAGTTGGATAAGGTGTCGGATAATAAATTTAAAACGATCACTCGACTCTTCCAGTGGGACAGAGACGAATCGCGCGGCAGGATTTCCTCCTATCCCTCTAACGTACTTGCTATCGGATAGTCGAGGCCGAGTCCCAATGTTGCTTCGATAGCCGACCAATTACCTCGATAATGTTGCGCCACGCTTAAGTGGAGTATCACTTATCGGCCCGTGCCGGAACGTGAACCAGTGTTTCCCTCGGGCGCACCAACTTACTAGGCCCTGCCCGATACCATCTCCCCAGAGCTTTTGACTTTCCTTATCGAGATCCCGCCTCTACCTACGAAAGGGAGACCGACATCTTTCCTCCTCTCGATCGGATCTTCTCCTTCGCGAAACTTGGCGGATTACGTGGCATAGAGGGAAAAAGCGTCTTGGGAAGTGCACTGCCTACATGTACTCGGGTCAGAGACGAGGACGACTACAGAGAAATGCAAAGAAAGGTGCGGCCAGTTGTTGCGGCAACTTCCTCAGAGCCGAGACGACTTTCTCTCTCTTTCTTACTCACCCAAAGCGACTTTATTGATACCGGCGTCGTAAATCTTTGGGACATAACTCCCACCGACAGTCATTGTCCTCCCCGCCCGACGCTCGACTTCCTTAAGGTAGTTGTATCAGTACTGTACCATCCAAAACTCAACAGTTGTCCGAAGAAATTCTTAACTTCGCTTTCCATACTCCCGATGGACTAAACTTTTAATGCCTACCCCCTCCAAAAATTTGCGAAAAAATAAATTTTGGGCTAGGGCTCTGGAATTTTTTCTACTTCTTCCTCGATGCAAAAAAACATTCTCCACCAAGTTTCAGCCCCGGGAAAGGTCGGGAAGATAAAAAAACATAGCAAAAACCATTGAAATGAAATATTCCAGATCGGTTTTCCACATGTTTTAGGTAGAATTCCGCCATTTCCCCCACAACATTTATGTTTTTTATCCGTTTTGAGACACGAGCAATCGAAAAATCAAGCGTTCGTCCCGGTCCCAGAACCTTCGAAAAATCGAAAATTTTTGAAGGGGTATGCCTTAAAAAATTTGCGAAAAAATAAATTTTGGGCTAGGGCTCTGGAATTTTTTCTACTTCTTCCTCGATGCAAAAAAACATTCTCCACCAAGTTTCAGCCCCGGGAAAGGTCGGGAAGATAAAAAAACATAGCAAAAACCATGGAAATGAAATATTCCAGATCGGTTTTCCACGTGTTTTAGGTAGAATTCCGGCATTTCCCCCACAACATTTATGTTTTTTATCCGTTTTGAGACACGAGCAATCGAAAAAGCAAGCGTTCGTCCCGGTCCCAGAACCTTCGAAAAATCGAAAATTTTTGAAGGGGTATGCCTTAAAAAATTTGCGAAAAAATGAATTTTGAGCTAGGGCTCTGGAATTTTTTCTACTTCTTCCTCGATGCAAAAAAACACTTTCTACAAAATTTCAGCCCCGGGAAAGGTCGGGAAGATAAAAAAACACGGCATAAACCGTTGAAATGAAATATTCAAGATCGGTTTTCCACGTGTTTTAGGTAGAATTCCGGCATTTCCCCCACGACATTTATGTTTTTTATCCGTTTTGAGACACGAGCAATCGAAAAATCAAGCGTTCCTCCCGGTCCCAGAACCTTCGAAAAATCGAAAATTTTTGAAGGGGTATGCCTTAAAAAATTTGCGAAAAAATGAATTTTGGGCTGGGGCTCTGGAATTTTTTCTACTTTTTCCTCGATGCAAAAAAACACTTTCTACAAAATTTCAGCCCCGGGAAAGGTCGGGAAGTATGAAAAACATCGGAAAACCCGTCAGAATTAGACGAAATTAATTATTCAGGAGGCTGTTGCGAAATGTTTTGGGTACAATTCCGGCATTCCTGCCACTGGTTCTATGTTTTCTACCCTTTTTAATACTTAAACAATCGATGTATTTTTTGGTTGAGTACCACTGCGGGAGACGGTCGCATAAATCTCTGTCGGTGCGTCGGTATCTCACGAGCGTACGGGCCCCCGGAAAGGACTCATTCCAGGGATCGAGCGCGTGAAATTAAAAGGGTCGCCTTGCCAGGGCCAAAAGTACATGCGAATGTGCATTACAGTGTCAGTGACCTATCGGTGGGGTATGGGCCTCTGTACTTTGCCGCTTGACCCGGCCTGACCGCTGACCGACTCTTTCTACTAGCGCTCCACTTTTTCTCGGCAGCCTAGCCGCTGACCTACTCTACTAGCCGCTCGATCCATCTGTCGCACTCATCACTGACATCTTCTACTAACTGTCCGACGGACAAGCGTTGACCTATACCACTGGCAGAAAAGTTTCGGTCGGATTCTAGAAGGTTGAGCGAGTGACAAGAATAATCGGCCACATATTTTCACGCTGGTAATGGGTAGAAGACGTGATGGGAGGAGCGGGAGCGAGAGAGCAATGGGAGCGAGTATCAATAGAGCAATCAGCGAGCCACGATTACCGAGCGATTTAAACTTTCCAGCGGGCGAAGATTAGCGATAACTCGAAGCGGTGCGGAGCAGACGTTCATTCCATTCTGGCAGGAAAGAAGAAGAGAAGACTGTAGAACGAAGTGGTGGACGGGGCGGCGGCGGGAGCCGGGCGAGCGAACTGGTGGAGAGCGGTGGGAAGGGCGAAGGGAGGACCCTTGACGCATGACTCCAATGACACTCGTACCTATAAATCTCTTGGCGCTCGGAGCTCCTCGGCACTCCAGTCCATACATTACTATGAGTTACGGGTGTAAACCGTTTAAACATCGGATTACCCGTTTTACATACTGTCTTTAATATTAACACTCGCCAGGGCAAGCGTCGCCTAAATCAGTGCTGCAAGGTCTGCCTCTGCTATCGCGATTGTACATTTTGCCCTATCGCATAACCACTGATAATTAGTAACGATGGATCCCATCCAATCCTTTGCGAGATCGCACTTGCGAACAATCAGTTGAAGGTCGATTGAAAGTGTTAGTGGCCCGCTGGATATATCGGTCTTATTGGGATCACAGGTTGTGCGTACATTCGAAAAGGAAACGAAGAGAGGAGAGGGAGAATTCTTGGTCATTTTGCGATCGGCGCTCCGGTGCAACGTGGACCAAAAGTTATCTCCGCTCACACTGTTGAATAGAAGACGTGCGGGCGCGCGCGCGCGCGGCCGTATATTGATCGATCGGGGTGTTCGCATAATTGCCAGGGTTGTGCGCGGTCTCCTCAGCAGCAGGAGCAGCAAGAAGAAGAAGAAGCCGCTCGCTGCTCCTGCCTGGGAGAGAGAGTCGGCGCGGCGCGGCGCGCGCGGCGACCATTTGCCGATTTGGCCGCCCCGAAAATTCCTCTCTCGCGCGCACCTTGAAATATTACCGCAAGAGCGAGCGCATTACCCTACACCGCGACACGGCCTAACAGAGCAACGCCAGGCCAGGAGGAGCTGAGCTGCAGCTTCTTCTCTCCTCGATGTATGCGCTACTCTCTCCGCGGCGAGAGGGTGCTGACCGCGCTCGTAGCTCCGCTGCGCCGGACTCACGCGCCTCCGAATAAAGTGCAAGAGAAAAACACAAGAAGCGAACGAACTCGGAATCCCAGAGTGAGAGGGCGCGCGCGCGTGCGTGTGAGTGTGAGAGAGGGAGAGAAGTGGCAGAGTGATATGCAGAGGAAGAGAGCCACAGAGCCAGAGAGCCAGAGGAGGTAAGCGGTTGATTGGCTCCGAAAAAAGGCAATGCTATGGGTTCCCCGCCCTCCCCCTCACTCTCTCCCTCTCTCCCTCTCTCTCTCCCTCTCTTTCCCTTTTGTGATTTATGTCGACCGGCTCGAGGCGTCCCCGTAGATTCGTTCCTCTACGTCGGCTAATACCCCGACATTATTTGGCTCGATAAGAGGATTTCGCCGTGGAATGAAATAAACATAATCGCTCGGTCCTTCGCACTTCTTCTCGCACACCTACCGAAAGGCCCAGCGACAGCATCCCTTTATCCTCTTCTGATACACAGACACACACACATACACAGACATAGAGAAGAGAGACTGCTCTTTGAGCCTCTCGATCCCTCCAAGAGCGGGGATCGAATCGAGCTCCAGTTGCGAGGTGGAAAAGCTAGAACGGCAGGCTTACGACACGTACTTCTAATCGATCATCCTTTTACAGGGGGACTGAGCACCATCGCCATCGTGAGGGTACAAGTGACAGATGTGAACGACAATCGGCCGATCTTCGGGCCGCGCCGGTACAACGTGACGTTGAAGAGTGATAGTCCGATACACGGGCCAATTCTGAGATTGGTCGCGAGCGACTCGGATGCCGGCCTCTTCGGGCAGGTGGCATATCGGATCACCAGCGGTAACGAGGCCGGCGTCTTCCGGATCGACCGTAACACCGGCGAGCTACACGTCGCCAGGCCCAGCTTATTGTCTAGGTCAACCTTTCATCAGTTGAACGTCACCGCGACTGACGCCGCCGGTCTCAAGAGCGCCGTCGACGCCGAGGTGCGCATTACAATTTCATCGGCGAATCACCGTGTGGCAACATGCGAGCGGCCGCGTTACACCATCAACGTTAAGGAGAACGTTCCGCAGAATACGGTGATCGGCGGAATAAAGGATCTATCAGCATCCTCATCTTCACCGACCGGTAAGTTCACGCTCTTTGAATATTTATCATGGAAGACCAGCGAGAGTCGGCGTAGAAAAGTTGACGGAGTCGAGTATTCTATCGCGCATCTCCCTCTGTGTCGCACCAGCAGTGCTACTTATACAATTTCGAGCCCGAGCAGGAGGGAAAGTTGGATTTTTGTATGATGTTGCGATCGTTTAGCGACTCGCGGAGACTCTCTTCCATTGGGTAGTAGAGTCTTGGGCTATCGAGGGTTGCTAGCGGGGTCATCGTGGGAGCTTTTGCGTAAAAGGCTCTCGCGCATACCAGGATTAATCGCGCGGGGATTTTAGAACGGGCCGAACGGCATATACGTGCGCGCGTACACCGGAGGCTATATGCCTCTGCACGGCGCTCTACCCCGGCCGAATATATACTACATCGGAAACGTATTCCACGCGCGGCGCTACCGCGTTAGCATAGTCGCGTCACGAGAAAACGGTGGCGACTTACCGGACGCCTACGTCCTTCTCTTGGGGCCTGCGTGTATATAGCTAGTTACATAGGTGGAAGAGCGTGCGAGTATGGAGGCCGCGAGGCAAGAACGCCGCTGTGTAAGAGAGCAAACCAGCCAGCCAGTCGGCTCCAAACGAAGCTCATCCAGCATCCCTGTTCCACCGTCGTCGCGAGCGACAGCATGTAAATCATACTCCAGCGAATCTATTGTGCACACACAGGATGCCACCGAGCAAGAGCCAGCCGATCCCAGGCTTGCGACGCACGAGCGGCAGCAGCGTTGAAATCTCCCGGCTCAACGGAATTGCCTTGCTCCTTTATGTATCTACTAAAACCAGTAGCTTCCTCATCGCATACTTCGTTAATCCTTAAACGATCTAATTTACATTTCACCTCGACACTCTCTGCCCGCTCTTCATTAAACATCGCTCGCTTCTATAACTAATCTCCCCATCAACGCCAGCCTGTCTCTTAAGACTGTCGTCCTCTCGTCGTTTTAACGCTCCAACGATTAAACCAGTTCCTAGGAAAATGGCCTCGACTTCCTATAGCCATAGACATTTCTATAATATATTCGTTTGCGTTCAGTTCTCGAAATCTGTCGGGGTTCGCCAAATCAGGCGGATGGGTTGACTTGGTTCGGTGTGCGCAACAATGCGTTCGTAGGGAAAAGGTAAATCTAAAGGTAAAGGTAAAGGTAAAGGTAAAGGTAAAGGTAAAGGCAAAGGCAAAGGCAAAGGCAAAGGCAAAGGCAAAGGCAAAGGCAAAGGCAAAGGCGGGAGAGGTACGTATCCGTGTTTCCACACTGGTGGTACATCCGATGCAAGATACGGCGCGTCACGACCTGCGCTCACCGCGCCATATAGCCGATGCACCGTGTAAAGTGTCTCGTGCCGTATCGAGGGGCACGGCCCGCTACGTTATAGCCCGGGGAATAGCGGATAGTTTACACGGTGGTGCCTTACCGGTGGTCGTATTGTTCACCCGGCATGGCCCGCATATGCAGCCTGTTGCATATCAATGCGCGGACCACGAGCCTCTTCTTTCCCCGTCGAGCGACGACGTCTCCCTCGAGTATCCCACCTTCCCACTCACCCTCTCACCCTCTCACCCTCTCCTCCTATCTCACTTCCGTATCCTCTTCGCGACGCGACCTTACTCCTTCCACTTTTCACTAGAGTCTCATCCCATCCTTATTCCCTTTCTACATCCAAAGGCGAAGATGGCGATGCTGCCTTCAAAAGTATAACACCTACCTTTTTCACTCCATTTGATTCCCACTAGACTGGCGTTCTTCCTTCCCTTTTTCCGCTGCAGTTGCCCAGTGGCGCGCACCAGGAAACGCGTTTCTCGAATTCCAGGCGTTCATCGTCCTGCGATGACGATCCTAGATAAATTGCAATTACGGCGCCAACGACGTGGGTGCTCGCCGCTTCCAGGCGAAGATCGCTGGCTAATACGAGTTTTTTCCCTGCCAGGCTTTTTGTCTCTGGCCGCAAGAGAAGCTGGCTCTCTTGTGAGACCGCGTGCGCCCGCTCGGTGTAGGCGCGGTGGTTCACCGGTGAGCCGGGAGTGAAGATACATGGCTGTCAACGTGGGCAGCGATGTAAGCGTATAAATCAATATGTAGATAATGGGAGTCGCAATGTTGTGACAGCGGTATGTCCGTACACCGGGAGGGACATGCCGAAAGTCGAGCTCCTCCTCCTCATCCTCCTCTTGGGCCAGCAGCGTCGTTCGGTTCTCGGCGATCGGTGCGATCCTCTCTCCTTCTCTCTCTCCCTCTGCGCTGTTTGCCTCTGTCTCTTATTGGCGCACGTAGGTACGCAGTCACGGCGGAATAAAGAGGACTGTTACATCCATGAAAGTCGAAGGAATGCTCCCAGCAAAACACAAGGCACACAAAGCCCTTCTTGGCGGGAGAAGGCAGGTGGGTGGGAGGGAGAGAGTTTCGCATTTAAAGTTGTTCTTCCTGTATCGATGCGATCGCGGGGCCCGGCGTGGTGCGGCAGGGCCCGATTTCAAGAGAGCGCGCGGCTTCCAATCGGCCACGCGCGTCCCGCCGCGCCGCGCAGCGCCGCGACGACGGCGGAACCTGTTCGCGCGGAGAGAGCGAAAGAGAGAAAGGATGAGCTCGCCGGAGAAGAGAAGAGAGCGCGGCACTCGAGCCCGTAATATTTGACACACGGCAGCCAATCAGATTATCAGATTAAGGTTGGACGAGCTGGCGATCGCCGGGGCACAGGTGCCATTCGCTTGGTGCGCCCCAGCGAGTTTCTCGTCGCTTCTCACCCGCTCGCCCGCGCCCGCGCACGCGCACACCCAGCCACTTTATAAAGCCGGCATCACTTCCTACCCTCCTCATTTCTCCGCTCTCTTTCCCCTCGGCAAGAATGAGTTGTTCGATTTTCCTAATTACTGGGTGCGCATGTCCTGGGAATAGCTGGCGATTGTCGGGAATAATCAAGGAATGGCGGAGGAAGAAGCTGATAGGATTAACAGGCGGATGCATGAAACCGCTTTACGAGTATACCTGTTCCGATAAAGCAGAAGGAATGGCACGAAAAGCCATGGAAAACGGGATCCCTGGAAGAGTGTACCCAATCAAGGAGGGGTCGTTCGAAGATCGTTAAACTCGACGTAGACGAACTCCTTATTGGGAGGCAGGTTGCGAAGGACGCGCGCGAACACGCTTCGCGTCTGGCTGTGCAGTAAAATCCGGCGACAAAGTGAGGAGCGCGCTTCACTTTACTATCGAGTTTATAGCGGCTGGCGAAGCACATTGGCTCGCGAGATCGCGCCAACTACACAGAGAATCCCAGTCTTATCTTATCCGCGAAGCGACAGGCCCACTTCCAGATTTCCTCGGGCGATCGCCTTTCCCCCATAGCCAGCATTTCATTTCTTTCCAGAATTCCCCGCCATATAAACTGACGAGAGGAGCGGCTGCAAAAAGTGAAGTGTCGGATAGGAAGATTGTACGCGCGAACGATGAAAGCCGCTGAAATTGGTCCATAATTCGGCGATCACTTGGCGCGCGAAATGAACGGGCAGTGAGCCCTTCCCAGCCATTTCGAGCAACACGGAAGAGCGGATAACTCGGCGGTAACGAGCGTCTTCGTTAAGTGCGCAACACAATCGGTTACGGATCAGGAGACTCCTTGGACTCGCGAACTTTCTCGCATGGGTTAATTACGTGTATCCGCAATCTGGAGTATGGAAATCCAGAGGGAACGCGCGCTCCACTGCTACGCTTTCTCCATCGTTCTCTTCTCGCAACCTGTCATTTACATCGTGGAAGAGTTCACCCGGGACATGAAATGTCATAAAAGGCATGTGCTTTTGATTCTGGATATCGCATTCCCTCCGGACCAATTACCGATCTGCCACGACTCGAGGGAAATAGGATCTCGATCTTGGAAAGCGAGAGTGAAGAAGTCGGGCTTGACAATCTAGCAAGATCTACTTGGAATCATCCATAAAAAAAGAGAGGCAGGCGATGCGCGGCAGATGCACTTTCCAAGTAATTGGCAGTGCGCTTGGTGAAGGGTCTGGTACCTTCCGGGGCCCGGGATTCTTCTTTGGGGAATGCGCCTTGAATCGGAAAGACGGGGAACGGAGGAGAAGTTCGGCAGGCGGAATAAACGAAAGGAAGCACGGTGGAGCGAGCAGTGGAAGAGTAAGGTGGACGGCAAAGAGGAGGAGGAGGAGGAGGAGGAGGAGGTGGACCATCGTCGTCGTCGTCGTCGCGGTCGTCGTCGTCGTCGTCGAGGTCGCATAAATCGTCGCGAGTCGGATTCCGGGCAGCCGAACGCAAGCCGCCATTGTCCAGGACTTTTTGCCGAAGCGCTGAGCCACGGTGTGTCTCTCCCTTGCCCTCTCTTTTTCCGGCTCGGTTTCTTGCCGCTCTCTCGGTCTCCGTCTTCCTCGTTTCTGCACAAGCCAGACTCTCCTCCAAGAGAGCCTCTGCAACCAGCGAGCAGAGAGCTCCACGCTGACGGGGGAGAGGTGCACTCTTTGCATACGCTTTAAATATCACCGCGAGCGCGCGCGCGCTCCACTCTACTCTCTCTTTCCCTCCGAGGTCTGTTGCTTTGAGGCTCTCTGCTCCCAGCCCTCCCTCGCCCTTTCGAGCTCACGACAGCCGAGGGACAGGGCCGAAGAAGAGACGAGGGTAGCGAGCAAAGCAGCCGGCGGATGTCCAGCGAGCCAGCCTGCCAGCCGAAACCTTGCCCCAGCCGAGAGAGGGACTCCTTTTCTCCGATTGAGCGCGACGAATTCCCCATTGACAGCCTCCCAAATCCCCCCGCCACCAGTCAGTCCCTTTAATTACCAGAAGGATTGTCTCCCTTTAAATCTCATCGGCATTAGCTTCCTCTTGTTAAGCGTAATATCCGCCTTATCGCAACGGACACCGCCCCACCAACACTCCCCGATCTTTAATTGGCAGAGTTGACGGAAAGCGAGCCAACCTATTCTAGCCCACAAAAACAATCTTATCCATGCCGTTAGTGTGTTGCGAATTTAACGATGAACCCATAAAAATCAAGCCGCCGCCAGGCTGCTTAAAAATCTCCATAAAGATAGAGGCTCTCGGCCCTCTCCTTCGAGCGGTATCTCTCCTCTTACGAGCGCTGATAAAATTTGATTCCGCCGCCCTGGACCAACGCTGGCCGAATTAAAACGAGGAAATTTGTCGCACTCCCATTGCCGTACGAGCGATCGAAAGTGGGCGATAAAATTTTTTATGATTTCCTTGGCGCGCGATGAAGGTGCCCGCGGTGACCCTGATAATACTTAACGCTTAAAGTGTCGTCGAGTGTAAATTATGAGAATTGAGTGAAGGAAAGCCTCGGCTTTATCGCCATTTATATATTCCTACTTATAGGCAGGCTACAGTATAAATAGTACAGAGAGTATGATGCTTATGTACTGGAAGATGAAGTATTCCTTGTCGTGATTCAGTAGGTACCGCGGCTTCTCTCTCTCTCGCTCTCTCTCCCCCCTTTCTCTTTGTCTCTCTTTCTCTCGGAGGCCGCTACTCCCGGACTCCTGCGCGCTTCCTTCTGTTCTTCGCCCGGAGACTTCTCTCTTTTTCCCCTTGCAGTGCGATGCTTCAGATCTTCCCTCCCTCGGTGTGCCGTTCACCGGTGTGCTCGGCGTGCGCAGGAGCAGCAGCAGCAGCAGCAGCATGCAGTTGCGCCAACGGTTGGCATCGTGCTTTCGCCGGACTTGCAAATTTCGTGGAGAGAAGCGGCCAGAGGATCTTGCCGCCTCCGCGCGAGGTCTGTTGGGGGGCCGAGCCGAGCCGAGCCGGACCGGGCCGCACTTTACCCGGCCCGGCTTGGCTTTGCATCGTCCAGTAAACCGGACGACCTAAACGCCAGATCCGCGGCTCAAGATAGCAGGAGAGCGGACTCTCCAGCAGCGCGCTTCCACCGCTGAGCAACGAGCGAGCAATGCCTCGCCGCTCTGATTTGCGTAATTCTCTTCTTGGAATTTCACATTCGTCCTCCGCGCACCCTCCATACAAATGAATACATCAGATGAACAAGAAGCCGCCCCGTATATATGTTGGCTCTACCTCTTAGACTTTCTTGCTCCACCTTTCTCACTCTCACTCGGCAAAAAGGAATGTGGATTTCTCGAATTCCAATGTTACGCGTTTTGGTGCGTGCGTGCGTGCGTGAGGAGGGTTCTTGTAGTAGTGGCGTGTCCGACATGAAATTGATAATCGAGCATTAGCATCCTCCTGGTAAAAAGGGTCGGCCCTCGAGAGGGGGAGGAAGGTGGAGCGAAGTTCGGAGCGCGTATGATAATCCCAGCTGGCGAACTCGCCAGTCCTCCGCGCACCCGCTTATATCATTTTCGACAGCGGCTCTTTATTGCCGGATGCAAATCGTTTCTGGTGAACGCGCCCGCGCGCGCCACGGCTCTCATGCCACTGTAGCAAACTGCACGTCCATGTTCCAACCACCACCCCTTCCGTCTCTTCCCCCATTTCTCTTTATTTTCCCCCGCCGGCGAGCATTGATTTGTTCGAGCGCAAATCCATGAGAAAGTTCAACGAATAACGTGAAATATTACTCGACTGCTTGAGTGCGACTGGCGGCATCGAGATTTTCACATTTCGTTCGGAGTGGAAGTTGGGAGAGAAGAGGAGTTCATAGGTGTGCTGAGGAAATCAGTTCGAGGATAGTTATGTCGGAGCTGCGGGTGAACGGGCAATCGTCTCGGATCCCACGGGAGTAACGGCTCGCGCGGGAAAAAGTGGTCGGGTGTAGGAAGGATGTAGCGAGCAACCCCTTAGCGAGCGCACTCCTTCGTTCTCCAAGTGCGGACAGGTCCACGTGTGAACGGTTCGCCCGCTCCATGATCCGGTGGAGTGTGCGTGCCAACATATAGATACATAGATAGGAGGAGTGCTACGAGTTGCGAGGAAGGTAAGGACCACGATAGAGCGGGGATAGCAAGCGCGCCACTCAACCCTTTCTCCCTTCATCTCCTCTCTCGCTCTTCTTCCCGAGGGAAACGAGGAGAAGGAGCACTCTATGATGCACCTTCCCGACTCTTATCTCGCGCCTCGTTATCGCCGTTTACCATCTCCGAGAGTGTAGGGCCTCACTCTCCTATGTACCTGCCTACGTCCCTATATGCACGTCCACATATATCTTTCTCTGGCGCTGCGCTGGCTGGGCTGGCTGCGCGCCTCTCTCCGCGGATCTCTAGGCGATTTGATCCCCGGACCGCCTCGATCCCGCATCTCCCTCCGAACATATCCCAGGGAGGAGAATTACTGCGGGGTAATCCTAGATGAGATTGTTCGAGCAGCACCACCTTCCGAGGAGAAGTTCCTCGAGGAGATCCAAGCGGCTCGCTAGAATGATCCATCGCAGTGTGATTTTGGTGGTGGCAGAACGGTCCGACTCGGGTGTCTATTCTCCTTGACCCTCTGCTTCTCCCTATAGAAATAATGATAATACTCTCTGTGTGTTTGTGGCTCAAGAATCTGTTGATATATCGGAGCAACGAAGCGTCTCGATGAAGTGCGCGCGAACGGTACTCCGCAGGTGGATCCAATATATCACAGAGGAGGAGAAGGCGAACTGTAGGTGTCCTAAAGGGGCAGAATGGTTAGGCGCGCGAGCCCAGCGGAGAGTGACGGTGCCAGAGAACAGTAGCTAATGTCGAGGATCATTTTAATTTATTTTCGCGGTTGGTTGGCGAGCGGAGTACGCGGCTCGCAGCCCTTATTGTCGCCGTCCATTGTCTTGTCGTTCTTGGCCGCCCTCCGTTTCTAAAAGTCCACTCTGGCGGCGACCTCTCCTCTCCTCTCCTCGTCCTCGATCCGCGTTGCTCGTCCTATGCTGCTCGGTGCACTCCTCGCCGCGCCGCGCCGCGCCGCGCCGTGCCGTCCTCGGACATACCAGACCATTTAGCCGCGGATCTCTCTGCGCACCGGCAGGCCACGACGGCTTACGCATGTTCAGCGTGCAGGGGGTACCTCTATTCGTTTGTTTACCGATCTCGGCGCGAGAATTTCTTGCGCCATTGTGCGCCCCACTCTCCAACCTACCTCTACATACTACTTACCTACACGCTCTTCTCTCCTCTCCTCCAGTACTACATACTTAGAACTTATGGCCGATCAGCCCGTGAGAGCGTAACAATACTTTGTAATTTGTGCATTCCTCCTATTCGACCGGCGTGGCCTATTACATTCAGATTTAACGTGCCAACAACTACCATATAATACCCGAGCAAGCCGCCTCCGTCGCACCCCACCGCTCTGCTGTACTTTGTGCGTTCTTGAGGCGTTTGACTGGGAATAGATTGGTTGTGCGGTGGAGGCTAGAAATGAATTGAAAGCGGGAGACAGATATTGAAGGAAAGGGAGAGCGAGGAGTCATAAAAGCGACGTGGAGAGAGCGAGGGAGAAGAGCGGGACCCCCGTCGACGACAGCATGCCTTCAGCACGGTATCGCTTCTTCATCGCATTCGTCGCGTAGCTCCGGGCTACCACGACCCGCGGCTAATCATCATTATTTAATTACGGCACGCTTTTTCTCTATGCTCGCCGAGAGTGTCGCTCTTTCGCGGAGGCATGCGCAACCCGGTAGCCATGGAGCCGCTCGCCTCGCTCTTCCCGTTCTCCAGAATCGCTCGAGATTTTCGTAAACCTTTCCTCCCGCGCGATAGCACTCCATTCTCAGGTATTCGGGACCTGCCGCCAGTCCAAATGGCAGGGTTCACGAACTCGCTTTTTCGATAATTAGCCAAATGATTCTAAAACTGTTGGAATTATTTTCTCGTTCGAACAAATCTAGTATTATCGGCGATACGAGTCGAAAGAGGAGGATCATGGGCGAATGGCCACTTAAATTGGTGACACCTATTCCGTTTTATTCAGGTAGGAGGGAAGGAACACGCTCGCTTCTCGGGATCACCGGGGTTCTAAGCATATCTCTGAAATGCGATTGCGAGTCGTATATCTAATTAACGAAGGAACTCTTCAATTTCTTGCTGCTCGGTTCGAATCGCGCTCTCGAGGGAGAGGGGAGGCGAACGGGGAAGGTAGCCAGGCTATCTCGATCGCCGCCTATATAACCCGAGGAGCTCTGCCCGGTCCAATTAAAAATCCACGGATTTATGCAAACGGTCGGGCGTTTATTGGGAGAAGCGGGCCGGCTCGGCCTGCTCCGGAGCCGGCCGCGGAGCATTCCGACATCGCCGCGGGAATAATCGATCGCACTGCCACGTTGAACAGGACATTCGCTGCGAAAAGAAGGCCCGCGGCCTCTCTGTGTCTGCGTACTAACTTGTAGAATCCATTTCGAGGATCAGCCCGCCCATTCCAATGCGCATACGCCCTTGTATCCTCCAAGTTAATCGGTTATCATCGGCCAGTGAAAATAGTTTGTGCTAGAAAATTAAAGGGATTCGGGGCAACCAAGTACGCTCGCTAAACGATTACAAGGTTTGCATGGATGAAGGCGGTCGGTGGTTTAGGATGTTAGAGCTAGAGAAGAACACGAGAGGAAAAGAGGGCGCTGTTTGTGAGGAGAAGGAGACTCCCTCGACTCTCGGGCAGCGAGCGAGCGACCTCGAGTGGGATGGCCCGTTACGAGCTAATTAGCAAAATAAGAGAAACTCCTCTCTGTGAGGCATACAGCAGCAGCAGAGCAGCAGCCCCTCCGAGCTGCAACAGCGTAGGCAAGAGAACTCGTGCATCCTTATACGGCCTGATCGAATCGTCAGCCTGTAATTTATCGCGAGTTTTCTTAACCCGGAATCTACCACGGTCACGTGTGCCTGCCTACGAGTCTCTATACGCACACAGACACTCTAAGCATACTTGTGCATATCTAGGTTTTTTCGTTATGACAAATAATTAAATGGCACTGGTAGAGCGGCGGCACTTAGGAGGGCGCGCAATTTTGCCGATAGGCCGCGGGCGAGTCGAACCGATAATGATTTCATATCGTGTTGAGTAATGTCAATATCCCGGGCGGATGCCGATTATTAGAGGCCGGGCGAGGACTCGTACTGCTCGCGCACGTTGCCACCGCTTCCTCCTCTCGGGATGGTAATAGTTTTTGCTGACTAATTAGGGGACTGGCCTTTTATACTTTATGCCAGCGCTGATAGGGAGTGAGCGGAGCGCGCTCAAGGGGATAAGGAGGATCGGGAAAAACTGCCGGCGGGGCTGCTGCGTGACGGGCATCCGATCAGAAGGTTCTAGAGAAAAAGGGGTCCGATGTAGATCACTTCGGCATCATCGCTCGAGAAAAGGCCGAGAACTTGGCTCTGAAATAGGAAGAAGGCTCTCCTCGAATTTCATGCGAACCGGACGAATACTGGACCGCCCGAGCATTCTCTCGGACGATCGTACTCGCATACACGTAGAATGTCTGCTTCGATAGCCAGCCGGTCTCGCTCAGAGATAAGCCTGCAAAAATCAGGGCGGGGCGATCCGGTAGAGTAACTATGAGAGATCACGCAGCCCTCTTCCACACACACACATACACAGCCAGACACGCGGCGAGCGTTCCGAGACTGCTATTCCGCACGCGAAAACCGGATGGACGGGTCGCTCTTTTTCCCCACATATTTCAGCCCTGTTACTTATTAAAAGCAAGAGGTCAACTCTCGGAACGGCGCGGCGTGGCGCGGCGGCGGCGCGCAGAGGGGAGCCCTAAAGTTTGGCCGTTTCAGCCTCGACATAAAGGAGACACTGATGGAAATAATTCTCGAAAAAGTTGGAGCACTGAATCGTAAAGGATTAAAGGCGAATTAGAGAGAATGAGGAGTGTTGTGCTGGTTGACAAGAATCCAGATGGAGTAGCGAGGAGGAAAAATAAGTGGTCAGGATCGTGGCAATGTGACGTGGAGGCCGAGTCTCTGTCCCCGGCGCGGCGCGGCGGTCGTCTTCATCGGCGGTGGCGGTCGGCTTCAGCCCACGTGAGAACGAGGTCTCTCCCCGGGCATTTCTCCTCTCTATCCCTCGAGGGAAGGCGGAGCGGCGGCCGGCGCGGCGCACACACGCTCAAGAGATAGACGCCCGGAAAGAGGGAAAGAGAACGCGAGAGAGGGAAGGAGCGCAGGGGAACGGGAGTCAAGGAACTAGAAATGAATTCCACTTGTACGATTGAGAGGGAACGTAGCTGCCGCGAGCGCGCCCTCGCGCTCCTACTCGCCGCTCGCCGTTCGCCGCTCGCCGACCGATAGAGAAGGAATGAGAAGAACTGGGGGACAGGAGAAAAAGGGCTGGCACGACGACGTCGCTCGACTGCCGCGAGGAACACTGCGTCCGGAGGGTTTACCTTGCCCGTTCACCGGCCGAGTAGCGAGGAACCACAAGCGGAGGTAGTAGCGTGATCGAAGCTACGAGAACGGAGAACCGTCAGGAGCGAGGAGAGCGAGGAGAGCGAGCGAGTAGGTTCGAGGAGGAGGAACCAGTCGCTCTTTCTCCGTGGCGAGTCTAGCGATTCAGGAGCCAGCCAGATTGTAAATAAGGGAGAGGGGAGCGCGGACAAGACGCGGGATTATTCTGAATCGGGCGAGATTCTAGACTCGGGCAATAGGATGGGAAGGAGCGGCTCGTATTGTCGGTGGAGGAGAGGCCACCATGTGGCTACGAGGTGTTGTTGCACGGATAGCCGAGGTGTCCCAAGCTCCTATGGCTCCCATGGCTCCCTTCGAGTGAGCGCACGTGCAGACCTTGGATGGAGCGAGCCACCCGCGGCTACTCATAGGAATGCTCGATTTTCAACGACTAAGCGACACTATTCAATGGCACGAACTTGGAGAACACGCTCGGGGAGAGAGGGCGCCCGCGAGCGCGCGCGCGCCCGACCAACTTACTCGTAACTCACTTGGCTTTATAGCTCGCCGCATGGCGCGTTCGCGCGCAAGCCTTATTCTTGGCCAATTTCGAGAAGCGCTCTTTAAGTAGCGTTTAGTAGCTCGAGTAATGTGCCCGATGGAATTAGCGGCGGCATTGAAAGGACGCGCTCGCGCGCGAGCCCGCCTCGATTTCATTTGCAATTCTAATGGAGGCCGAGAGCGAGAGCTTTATGACTCGCGTCCAGATTGAGAGATTAGAGCCGATCTAATGGCGGATCTCTGTTCGTTCAGTTGGGAAAAGAGGCGTGCATGGCGCCCGGGATAACTATCTATCTCTGATATGATAACGTCGCCGTTTTAACTGAATCCATATCTCTGCGGATCGAGTGCAATGCGAGCCTGACTCAAAGGAGAGAGAGCGAGTTTACATCAACGTAAAGTACATCTCCGCAATCCAGTGCGATAAGGTCGTGATCAAGGTCGCCGTGGAATCCAGTGGCTTTGCCAGACTGGGCGATTCCCTCCCAGCCAGAGCGAAATACCACTCTCGCACCGAGCACTGTCAACATATATGTACACGTGTCCATGTGGATCTGGTGGTGTTTCACGGTCGAGATTTCACAGGAGCGGTCGGAGCTGGTGGGCTGGGATTTCTCGTGAAAATCTCGTGTATCGGCAGGCGGTCGGGCGGTCGGGCGGTCGGGTTGTTGTTGGGTCGGTCGAGGGGTGGATCGGTGGAGAGGAGGACGCGAAAGGGCGAGAATCAGTAATGAGTACGTTACGGGTTTCTTCGTTGGGCTCGGCATCGCCGGCAAAAACTCGCTCTCGATTCGATCCACGAAGCGAAAGACGGTAGACGGTCGCGCTCGTAAGATGGAGAGGGACGAAGGGAGAAAGAGCGGCGGCGTGCAGAGGAAAGCTGAAAGGTGGACTAAGCCGAGGAAGGTCGAGAGGGGCGGGGGGCGGGGGGCTGGCGCGCGCGCGCGCGCGCGGGGGGAGGGAAAGATCGAGAGGAAAGTGGGAGGGAGGGAGGGAGGGACAGGGAGAAAGCGAAAGAGAGAAGTGAGGAGAGACCGTGCTGGCCTCTGGAGCAGCGATCTTCGCGAATTAATCAAATACGCGAGCGATTTGTCTTCGTTACACCCACGTGGGCACCCCGGAGGGACGCGCGTGTAAGCGGGGTGAGGAAGCTCCCTCTCGCCCTCTCTCTTTCTCTCTGACTCTCCAGTTGGCACCCGCCGCCGGGTGAAAAACCCGGCCGAGCGGATTGCAATTTATTCGGCCGATAAATACTCCTCGAAACGTAATAACGTTTCGATGGCTGAGCTGCTGGGAGGGCAGGTAACGAGGGATACTCTCAACCGGGGAAACTGGTTACTTTCCGTGCTCCACATGGATTGCTCGGGCGCGATATAGCACGGCTACTTAGACCAGTCTACGATCTAGGATAGGAAGTCATAGCAGGCCAATTGCCAGGATCACCGGTCCGATAGGGCGCCGATGATACCGATCGTAATTAGAAGTTTCGCGAATACCGATCGACTCGACTCGATATCCCTCGAGCCCACGCGACCTGTTATCTTGATTTACAGCTGACACGACAGTTTCCAGCGTTGTCTGCGATTAGTCCTCTGATCTCTCTCTCTCTCTCTCCCTCTCCCTCTCCTTTCTGTATTCTCACGTCTGGTGAGTAGCGAGGGCCCTCGCGCTTAGCGCGCCGCACGAAATCCTTTTAACCGGCTATCCCGCTGGATCGGGATGCGAAGTAAATCGTAATTATATACGGAGAGTGGTGCAGGAACGCCACGACCTCTTCCGTCTCTCGCGCGAGAGAGAGAGGGAGAGAGAGAGGGGAGAGCCTCCGTAGAAAGAGATCGTCGCCCGGACGTTTAATAACACGAACACCGAATGCTGATGGCAACAGCCGCGTACCACGCTCTCTCATCCCTTTATCTGCCTCACCCTCTCTTTGCGCACCATTTCGAACTGCGGCCCTCTCTCTGTCCGTATAGAAAGGGCAGCGTCGAACGCGTGTACGAATGCACCGCCGATTTTAATAACACGAGTATCGAGTGCTGGTGGGCATAAGTTTCGGCCAGAGAAAGAAAGGGGGAGGGACTGAGAAAGAGAGCGGTGGGTGCGTACACTTTAGCGATCGGTATCAGTCGGCTGTGTGTACCTTGGCCCGGCTACACAGAAGGTGTACCCGCGATACTTACAACAGCCGATCTCTGCCCACACACATACTTGCCCGAATGTAGCTAATTTAGCTAATACTTGGCATTTAACCTCGTGGAAAATCAAGCTACAGCCATGAGAGTAGCAACAATGCAACTGGAATTGCAGCTTAGTGGAGTGGATGAGGGGTGGGGCGGCGCGTAAAAAGGGCTATCAAGGCCGGGTGGTTTAACAGGCAGTGCATTCGGATTCCAAGTGGTTTGACACTCATGCGACTGGGACGGCTCGAAGTATGAGTTGTACTGGGATCGTAGCCGGCGGTACCCGTCTGAACAGGGAAACAGGGGGAGAGCGAGAGGGAGAGGGAGAGAGAGTTGAGAGCGGTCGGTGAGTACGGCAGAGTGGAATGAGTATAAATAGCGGTCCATAAATTATGCCGACCACGTACGCGACCGAGTACCATCTTTAAGGTACTGGCCGAACGGCCGATGTCACGGGATGTCAGCGCGAGTCGAGAGCGCAGACTGGAGCACACGCCTCCTCGAACTGCACGAGAGAAGCATCACCACCACCACCACTACTGTGTTCCATGTCGAAGAGCGAAGACCGTGGAATAGAGAGCACTAGAGCTTCCACGTAAAGCTGGGAAGGCGGTGCCTATCCGCCTTGGTTTTTCCTTGGGCGTACGATCTCCGGAAAAACTCGATCGAATCCATGGGAGAATAGAACTTGGGGTCGTCCGCGTCGCGTCGCGGTGGATCCGAGCGGGACGACTTAGTCGCCAAGGAGGAGCGCGGCGGAGTTTAGCTTACTTGCGCGACTCCCCATTTGGATTAGAGAGCGATCGATTGGGGCAATTATCGGTACGCGTGTATCGAGTATTCTCCACTACCGGGAGACTAGATCTACCTGTAATTGGTGATAGAGTACCAATGGGCTTTTTGCCAGCCGGCTAGTACCAGTGTACCTGTACTGGTGGAGCTGGTGGAGCTGGTGGAGCTAGAATCTTAGGCGATTAGGAGAGGTCGGATAATGCCGGTGGGATATATGTGGAGAGGTCTGAATAGGGCTCTAATAAAGGGGACTGGCCGTTGCGAATGTCGATGCTCGAAGCCTCGAGGCTCTGATACGCCACGCCGAGGCGTCAATAGCGCGAGCTCGGCTCAATGTCACAAAGGGATATTCGCTAGCTAATCACGACCTCCTCACGCCTCGCTCGAGAGCTAACGGTTCTCTCCCTCGAGAGAGAGACAGACAGACTTTTAAATGGCCTGCGAGAATGCTACGACCACGGCGGTGGCGGCGATCTACAAGCTTGACACAAGAACAATACCACGTGGGATTCCGCGTGGTTTTGTGCGCCTCTGGACGATGCCTACGGTTCTTGACGTGGTGCGCGTGGGCGGATTGGCGAACGGCACTCGTTATGCCAGCCCTCTAACATGCTCCCCTTCGCCGAGCACACTCGGCCATCGCGAAATTTTAACTGACATGAACGATTAACCGTTCATTCGCCTATTACTTGATCCTCCCTCGATCTATAATGCAATCTTCCTCTCACGCTGGATATGATTATCTTTTGCAGATCGGTCAATTCGTTTCTACCTGGTCTCGGAGGAGCCAGTCTTCTCAATGGAATCAACGACAGGAATGCTGCGAGTTCGACTGTCTCTCGATCGAGAAGTACGAGACAAGTATGTGCTAAGTGTCGAGGCAAGGAACGGAGCAACAGTGGGTTACTGTCAAGTACGTATAGGTCACTTTTACACGGCACTGGTTCGCGAGTGTTTGATTCCGGTGGGGGGTTGTAATAAATGTGTTTTGTATTTCTTGTGGCTGCAGGTGGAGCTGAACGTGGAGGATGTGAACGACAACGCGCCCTCATTTCCAACGGCGAGTGTTCGCATATCGGTGCCGGAGTCCCATCCTCTGCATGTTCCTCTTTACGTGGCCCACGCAACCGATCCCGACAGCACGCCATCCTTGCCGATACGCTACGTCCTCGGCCAAAATAGCAACGACCTCTTCGGTATAGAGGGCCGTTCCGGGGAGCTCTATCTCGCCAGAAGATTGGATTACGAGACCCAGCAGCGGCACGGCCTTCTGATAAGGGCGTTGGACGGGGCCGGCCTCTCCGCGAACCTCAGTCTGAGTGTCGAGGTTCAAGACGTGAATGACAACCCCCCAGTGTTCGAGAGGAACGAGTATCACGTGGAGGTTCCCGAAGGCGCCAGGCTCGATTCCCAGGTAAGAAAAATCTTCATTACACGCCCGTCAGCCGAGCATTTGTTTTGTCGAGCCCCGACTAGAGTGAGTGAGCGAGTGAGTGAGAGGGAGAGCGAGAGAGAAGGAGGGACGGGTTGTGAGGACGCGCGACGGGTGGATCACGTGAGAAAGTGGCGGGCGCGTACACGCAGAGGTAGAGATTCTGGATCGGCAGTGGAAGGAGCTGGCGAGAGTTAACAACTTATCCTCTCCCGCGAACCTTCAACCTTTCATTCCTCTTTCTCTCTCGGCTGTCTTCTCGAAAGTCGTCTTTCCGATGCGTAATTTCATCCGGGACAACCAGGAAGCCCGATCCGCCTGGACCTTTGCTCTCTCTGGGCTGCGGCACGGCGTGGCGCGGTGCGGCACAGCTTCCCTCTCTCGGTGGCATGCCGCGCGCACCGGCTACCACCCTCGTCGCCTCGGATGGAGATCTGTAAAATAGCGTGGCGAATGCGGCTCGCTCTCACCGGGCAAGGAAAGTAGAAGAAGACGTTGACTCGCAAAGTTCATCTTGTCAGCAGGGACCAAGGGGGGAATTAGCCGAGCATCCTTCGCCCGAGAGATATCAGCCGGTGCGAATTCCGTGCTCGCCCGGCAGACCAGTTTCATCGAAAGATTGATAGGGAATAGCTGATAATCGGATAGCAGGGCGGCGTGTTGTTGCCGATACGTATTGCACAGGGTTCTCTGTACCTCGATAGGAAGGATTGATAGGTAATCGGGGGGATGCCTTGCCGGCGATAGTCAGTACCGGCTCGAAGAAAAAGAAAGATCTGCCTTCACCGATTATCCCAACATGAAAGATTACTTAAGCTTGTAGAACATCATCACACACCGAACATTTCGAGCTGATCTTCGATGCATTCGAGGGGAGGGAACCGTTATAATAAGAAGCGCGGAGAGTTTAGGTTCTTGGCTAGGAAGTAGTTGCAGTGGAAAAACAATCGAGGCCTGTGATTAAACGCGGGATTACTATAATTAAGCGTACGAATGGAAGCATTCAGGCAGTCCTGGAAATAGTTTGGAGATGGGAACGGGTTGGGGAGGGTTCGATCAAGTGCGATCAGAATTCCGTGAAAGAGCCATTAGCCTGGCCGATATACATAGGTCCTCCAGTGGAGAATGGTCGTGTTTGGGCGGAGGGCTACCTGGTATCGCGGTTAGCCTCGGTAGAAGGAGAATCGTGGCGATGGTAGAGTGGTAGCCGCGAGTGGACGTAACCCCGAATACGAGGATACCGATGACGAATGGCCAGAAGATCCTCGCCGCGAGATAGGCCCGTTAAATGACGTCACATTTTTAATACAACAGCTACAGCCAAGGGAGGATAGTGGTGTGCTCCTTGTCCTCCTTCTTTCTTCCACGGCCACTCGATCTCTCGACCCATCTTCCTCCCGATGTACACACAAACATACATACACGTATATATACATGTATATATCGGTGCTATCTATCGGCGAAACAGATCTGTGAGCTGTCGGTGGTATCCGGACAATATCTTGGCGGGCAGCATGCGCGCGGCAGTGGGAAACTCAGAAAGAAAGGGAGACGGCTAAAGGTAGAGTCGTGAGAGAGAGAGAGGGAGGTGATTGTGGGGTGGGAGGAGGTGCGAGTAGTGAGAGAGATTCCGAGGGAGAGTAGCTGTGTGCCAGATAGCAAGGGCAAGCTGGATGTGGTGAGCGTAACCCTTCACCCGCCGCGAACTAATAACGTACAGTTAGACACATTACTGCCTGCTCCCACGTCAAGTTCCTCTTCTAATGGGGCCTCACCCCCTACCTTCCTGGTACTGCCGAGAGACAACGACCTACACAGCCACCTCTCTTTCTCCGATCCTGCGCGCAGTGCGATCCCGAGACTGGCCTTTCCCTCTTCCACAATTCATCATTCCCGAGAGCGCCAGCTTCGTGCCCGGGATACGAACTTATGTACTCCGGATCCTACACTTCTTCTTCTTCGACCTCCGTAATTCACCGATCCTCCCGCGCGCCCTGCCAAAGCTTCGACCGGTTGCGCTCCCTCGCTCTCTCCCCGGCACATTTAGGGCTGCCGGTCCTCTCCCGACTGTAATTAATACGGAACGACTGGATCGACTGGTCCCTCGGCTCCTCCTCTCCACACCCTCCCGTTTCTCTTGTTCCATCGCCACTCTTTTCCTTTCTTGTACTCGTCCAACGCTCCCCCTTTCCAGCCCCTGTCCGACATCCCTTTTCTACGCTCTGCTTTCCTCCCGGCTCTTGCTCGATGATGTACGCGGTACCCTTTACGAGCGCCTCTTTCTTTCCGCAGATTCTTCAGGTGACCGCGGTGGACCTGGATACCGGGAACAATGCCAGATTGAGCTACAGGTTGCAGGGCTCCCCTGCATTCCGCATTAGCCCCAATACCGGATGGATCTACTTGGCACAGCTTCTCGATCGCGAAAGCATCGATCGACACGCCTTGACTGTTCTCGCGACGGACAATGGCTCGCCAGCCGCTACCGCCAGTGCTTCCGTTCTGGTCACGGTCTTGGACGACAATGACAACGATCCACGCTTCGAGAGGGACTTCTACGCATTCGAACTCCTGGAGAACCTACCCTCGGGCACTCTCGTTGGCACGGTCAGTGCCGTAGACCCTGATCTCGGCAAGAATGCACTCCTCAGATACGCAGTCGTCCAGGCCAATAGCAGCTTCGTCGTCGATCCAGACACCGGTAAGTCAACTGGCGCATTTTTCCACCCGCAATTTTTACTCTCTTCGTTGAGCGGTGCTTGCCTTGACGCCACAAGCACCGAGAGTTGGTTCTACGCGAGCGTGCCAAGCCGACACTCGAGTGTTTACGAAAGCTGTCTGGTATTGCTTACGAACAGACAGAGTGGAGATCCCTGGCCACTCGAGCCAACGGGAAAGCGCTCCCGAGTGGTCTACTCGAGCCTCGCATTTCTCCACTTCTTTCTTATTTTATAAACATCAAGAATAAGAGAAGAAGGATTTCCAAGTCTCAGGTAAAATAGGACATTAATTCTGGAAACGACTACTAGCTGTCGACGCAACTCTAATTTACGGGTTCCCGGTGAACCCACATATCCGATAGCCGCACAAAATCCCCCATAAATGATAGGTACTCTTCTTCAAAGGGATGTGCGTACGATTAATCGTCAATAGATCTTGCCGGCTCTTTCGTAAGACCCCGAAAAGGCCTAATGATATCAACGCACATGGTGGCCACAAAAGTCCGACTCTCTATCTCCGGCTTGAGCCATCTATTTGAGATTTATTGATTCTCTTAGTATCTCGGGTGACATAAATGCCGGTACGATGCGAATGCCTTTGATTAACGCACTCCCAGGCGCATGAATCGATCCTGCTTCGTAGCTATTGCTTCCCTTTGCTCGGCGATCTCAGGTGCTTCGTGGATATCAAAGCGTAATCCCGCAAGAGTGCTGCTTTCACCCGGACGGCGGCGTGTAACGAATCACCCGAAAGGGCCCGGGGTTCCGAGAGCGAGAACTCTTTCTCTCTCTCTTTCTCTGTTGCGCGCGCCCCGCTGCCGAAGAACATGCACGCACGCTCGTCTGCCTCTCGCGTATGCAATGTGCGTGCTTTGATTGGCATGCGACACGGGAGTATTTGTGTACATGCTGCTTCGAGAGACCGAGCCGTGTTCGTCTGCTCTCCCTTGCTCGGCCCTTCTCCCTCTGCCTCTCGCGCGACTGGAGGACGCGCAGCGAGAGGAGCGGACGAGAAGGCTGTTTGCAGAGGTGGTACTTCTCCAGTCATTCCGGCGCGAAGGCGCATCTCCCGGGCAAAAATGAAAATAAAGGCCCCCCCGTGCCGGAAGTATCAGCTGTCTTGTCGTACCAGTACTTCTATATTAATCCCTCGACAAAAGCCGGCCCTCCACCACCGCCGCGCACACCCCAACCGCCATTATGACAATCGAGAGAGGACAGCTCGCCATTTAATTTCCCCATTAATCTCAATGAAGGCCAGCCACCCCGCGAATTCTATCCATCGATAGATCATATCGGAGTGCGTGGAATTCCAAGAGGTTGTCTTTTACATATAGATAGATAGATGTAGCGGTAGCTAGTGCGGTGAATCGGATGGTGGTTGTGCAGGGGGAGAACGCGTGTCTGGGCAGGCACGTGGCCTTTCTACTCTGACGGACGGAGTTAGAGCCGTGACAGCTTTTGCCGTTTCCTTCTCCATACATTACCAGGGACTTATATGAGCATGCGAGCGCGCCGAGAGTGCACCCATACCGTAATAGGTCCCGAAGCCGGCTCTCAGCGGGGACAATAGTTAATTTAATTGCCATGCGGCCGGCGGTCATGAGTTAAGTAACTTTAACTGTGCGAAAAGGTATCTCTGCCGACTTCCTCGTGCGAGTACTCGCCGTTGCCGCCGCCGCCACCGCCCTTTGCCTCCCGAGAAATGTCCGGCTGGCCGGCAGTGGCCAGTGAACAACAGACGGGTTTCCTAAGGCACGAGCGAGCCGGGCACACCGTGGATTTCCAAATATTGGTAGGGAGAGCCGCGCACGGACAGAAAGAGAGCTCTTGCCAGAGGAAGGAAGAGCTCGCTCGCGGTTGCTCCCACGGCTAACACGAGAAACGCATTAGCACGCGTCCTACGATATACTTCTTATTGTTCGGCGATGGTATCCCTCGATGTTGCCGCGTTTGCATGTCCCTCGTCGATCGTTTGTCTTGCCGCGGCGACGATCGCCAGAGAGGGAGAGGGAAAGTGGAGGGGCCCGCTCTACCGAGCACTTGGCTGGACTAGCTACGTTGAGAATTCGAGGTGGCACGCGGCCCCCTGAAACCCCTTCGCTCCTTCGGCTTTCCAGTAAGAATTATTATCCCGATCCTTCTTCGGATGCTGGAATAGTTCGGCCGTTCACTCTGGACGTATGCTTAATTACTCATGAGGCCAAAGCCCCGACAGCGCCACCCTTTCTTCCCTCTTCAACACACCCCCTATCTTTCTTGCTCGTTTTCTTCCGGGTATACTTTCCTTCTATGACCATTCAACCAATCCTTCCGTTGGATAATTACAAGTGAGAGATCGTTATATCTGATACGATTATTCTATGCGAATGGCAAGGGGAAGCGAAAAACGAAAGTCAGCGTGCACGATGCCAGCAGGAACGAACGTTCCGAATGCTTCTTATGCGCGTACCCGCGACGATTATCCAATTAACCGTTCCACTACGTGGAAATTGATATGGCTGGAGCAGTTGCTCGCTTGGTTGCCACTAGGACGTCCGGCTTACCTGCATAATCAAGGTTGCGAGGAGGAATCTACTTTAGAGCGGGTTCGCTCCGCTCGCAACATCGTTCGTAGAAGAGTCGAGATTAGCGTGGCTGTTGGCTAGAGAAGCCGAGGCTAACGATCCCACCGGTTCAATATTATCGGGACCGATGAGGACGTCGCTTTTTGTCGTCGATCATAAATATCTTTCCTAGAGGCGAGATGAGACCCGCGGCTACCGCTAATGGAGCGCTAATAGTT
Organism: Ectemnius continuus; assembly: GCA_910591665.1. NCBI lineage: Eukaryota > Metazoa > Arthropoda > Insecta > Hymenoptera > Crabronidae > Ectemnius > Ectemnius continuus. Next base: position 19,384,074 of record OU342859.1, on the reverse strand, counting down.
CTCTATCTCGTACAGGAAGCTCGGATCTCCGTGCAATCAAAATTAATTACTCGATCCTTTTTGCTCGGTTAACTCTAGGCGAGATCAGCACGCGGGAGCCGTTGGATCGCGAGTCGAAGGGAGTGCATGAATTGGTCCTGGAAGCGAGGGATCAGGGGATGCCTCCGAGGGCCGCGAGGGTCCCCTTAAAGGTCACCGTACTCGACGTCAATGACAATTCGCCGGAGATCGTTGATCCTCAGGGTGACGTGGTCAGTGTCCGGGAGGAACAACCACCAGGTACCGAAGTGGCAAGAGTTCGAGCTTTGGACATTGACCTTGGCGAAAATGCATCCGTCACTTACACCATTCTCAAAGGTAAGCGCCGGTGGCGCACACGTCTCTCATCAATTTTAATCAATTCTCAGGGCTTTGAAGGATTCGGTTTATGAGTTAGCAATCCCTAATGGTGGAGCACCTTTCGTCTTGTTAACAGATCGTGACTCGGACGGGTACAACGTGTTCACCATTGACCCGATCACCGGAATGATCAGGACGAAAGCAGTCCTCGACCACGAGGAACGAAATGTCTATCGGGTATCTGTGAAAGCAACCGATGCCGGACGTCCACCGAGGCACAGCATCCGCGCACTTCGAGTCGAAGTTCTAGCACTGGCAGATAACCGGCCGACCTTCACCAGCAGCAGTCTTACCTTTAACGTGAGTATCATTGGCCCCAGCCCACACCCTCCCATCTTTCATTTACTCGTCGATTACCTTCGCCACCTTTTTTTCTTTTCTTTTTTTTATTACGTCCAATGCCTTTCCACTCTCGATTCCCGACTGCTTAATGAGAGACTGTTCTACAAACGAGGATACGTGACAACTTTCTTAAGATTACAAATTGCTCTCTGGTTGTGCTATAATGAATTCGAGTTGATCGCCGGGTTGATTATAAGGGGGATAGGGTGTGTTAAAAGAGGACAATAAATTCAGGTGCGCGAGGATGCCAGTATCGGACAAGCAGTTGGCTCGGTGTCCGGGGCGGGTCCCGCCGGCAGAGTGGCCTTCACCCTGGACTCCCTGACACCTATCAGCGAGTTCCCGGCGTTTGACGTTGATCGGAGCTCCGGCCAGCTGGTGGTCGCCCATTCCCTCGATCGGGAAGACGTCAGCGAATACCACCTCGAGATCCGTGCACTGGACACCACATCGATTGGCAATCCGCAGAGTATCGCCGTCTCGGTGAAGATCGTGATCGAGGACGCGAACGACAATCCACCCAAGTGGCCCCAGGACCCAATAATCGTGAGAGTGTCGGAGAAAGCACCGATTGGCTCGACCATCTACAATCTCTCGGCGAGTGATCTGGATAGCGGGCCGAATGGGGATCTTCGGTATGGCCTGCTGGCCGAATTCCCAGCGAGGTCTTCCTTCGCAGTCGATTCCCTGACTGGCGCACTGACCTTGGCGAAGCCGCTCGACCGAGAGGAACGGGCGGAGTACACTCTGATCCTGAGGGCGTCCGATCGAGCCCCTCCCGGTGAACAGTTAGCCTCGACCGTGACCGCCAGGATCATCGTCCTCGATCAGAACGATAACGACCCGGTCTTCGTTGCTCCCGAGTCCACGAAAATCGCCGTTACCTCGGACCTCCTGCCTGGTAAGTGGTCCTCTCATCCGCACTCCTGCATCCCTCCGCCATCGGTGATATATGCGCCCCGTTAATTCGCCGCGTGATATACGCTGGGCGATCAAAACTTTTGAATCAGCCAGCGTTGAGACGCAACTTAATTATAAGGCGGCCCTTATAAATTGGCCTTGTATGCATCGCAGGGGCAACGCTGGTGAGAGTGGTGGCCGTGGATAAAGACGCAGGTGACAATGGCCGTGTATCCTACGTGATTACATCGGCGAAGGAGGAGGCGAGATTCTCCGTAGGTTATGAGTCTGGTATAGTGAGCCTGGAGAGGCCGATGCTCGGGCCGACGGACCTCGAGATTACGGCGAACGATCACGGTTCCCCACCGCGCAAGTCCACCCTTAAGTTAACTCTGACCATGGCTTCTGGCCAGAGCAGTGGACCTCCTAGGCTGCTCCAGGCCTACCCCGTCGCCAGGGTCTCCGAGGAGCTCCAAGTCGGCGCTCCAGTCCTCAATGTCGCCGCTCCTGTCATCACCGACGAAGGTCAGTTCATACAACTCTCAATTCACTAACCCACTTGACCACTTTTCACCGCTTCTTCCACCAAAAATGCCACTCGTTAAAAAGCAGCATTAATACCTCCCGGATACGAACAAGTATTCAAATGAAAGACAGACTTTATTCAGCTGGCTTAGCGCTTTGGAAGAACAAAGCGGCAGCGAGTTTCTCAACTTATTGATCTGGTCACACCAAAACGAAAAGGGGGAAGGGCGACGAGAACGATGGGAGGACCAAAAATGGGGCTGGTGCAGGTACCCTCTTAGGTCGCTCCCTTCCCCTCCTCGCTACGTTATTGTTTCGGTGGTCCGCGCGTGCATAAAGTGCCGTGGAACAGGAGAGCCTGTCAATTTAGCGCTATATATGTATAGGACGCCAGCCTGAAATTACAGTCTCTCCTGTCTCACAGTTTCTTCTTCCTCTTCTTTGCTCCCGTGAGGCGCGCGTGCCTCCCGTCCTCTTCCTGGTAGTCTCTTCGTACTCTCGCTTCTTTCCTCGGCTACGAGTCGCGCGCGCGCTCGCGCGCAAGCTATCCTCCACCACCTACACTGGACTCGCCGGGAATATAATCGGAGGCAAGAGCTGCGACGGATCCGCAGTCGCCGGCTAATAGGAAAGCCCTGCTATGAAAATACCTCGAATAATTGCCTTGAATCCGGCCGGTACCGAGCATTATAGTAAATTCAACGAAATGACTCGCGCACTGCGGGCTTCCTCGGGGTCGGGAACGCGTTCTACCCATGTGCGCGAGTTCCCCGGAAGACCCCGCTGTGTGCCCTTGCTGCATCCTTCTTCTCCTCCTCATCCGGCTTCATCCCATGTAGCCAGCAGCCTCCCGCTAAAAGGCCGCGACTTCTTCATTCTGTTTTACCTCTCTCCCAATGGAATTGCTCTGAAAGCTTGCCGGAAGATTCCGCTTGGAAGGAGAAAATTCCATCGCTAGTGAGGAATAGCCGGCCGGACTTCGATTTTTCAGCGAACTCCGATCGAAGAAGTACCGTCGATCTTTAGACGGTAACTTTATTCACTCCGGAAGAGTGCCGACAATGGCTGGCAGTTCTCCTCTAAAGCCGTTGCTCGGTGGCGCGTTTGAAAAAAGCCGGCGAAGTCTTTACGATTACGTATAAGCCTCTAGGAGAAATAATGCCGACTCCCCGGTGGGAGTTAAGCCGCTGCTGGAGGATCTTCGAGACCGAAAGCGGCGATTTCCAATTCTCGAGTGAATCGGGCCAAGAGGAGCGGGTTCGCGCGGGAAGAGAGCGCGGCCGTAAACCAGCGGGAAGGAGGATAAACACGATGATTACTAAAAGCTCGCGCGCGCGCGCGCGCTCGTGCATACAGAGAGGGAGAGAGCGTGGTACTCGGTGATTCCTCGAGGGCCCCGAGGCCCTCGAAGGAAGGCGCCCGGGAAAGCCGACAACACGCGGTATATCGCTCGTTTTGCGCTTATCTAAACCGGCGCCCGTGTATCAGACGAGCGCATTAGCGCGCGCTCCGCGGGAGCGCCAAAGGAACCTCCGGAGAGCATCCAGCATCCCGAAGGACAGCACTCGGCTCTCTCCCTCTCTCCCGGGAAGCCAGGGTTCCCGGGAGGGCCGAGCACGAAACAATGGCCGCGTATATCATCGTGCCGCCAGCCTGCTACGGAACGCATAGGCAAATCACCGCCTCCCACCAACACCACCATCGTCATATACGCCGGTGTGCGTGTTGCCCATTTCAAACCACCTAGTCAGCTCTTGATCGGCGTGTTCCTCTGCACCCGTAGACTTACACACGCATTTCATCCCCCTCCTCCCTCTCGCTTTGTTTTAAACCCGATAAAAATGCGGCCACGACAGACTAAACCCTGCCACCGCACAATCCCCTAGGAATTTCAGAGTCGAATGTATTAAAGCGCACGCTCGCAACGCCGAAACTTCAAGCGTCTCAGTTCTGTGTTGGGAGAAGAGTATTTTCGTGGAAATAATGCTCGCTGATTTGATTACGGGAAATGATGTTCGGTTTTTGGTGGTCCGGGCGCCCTTCGAGCCTGATTCTGGCGAGCATATCGACTTATAAAAATGTCCTGCGTCCCGGCAGGCTGATCAGCCGAGTGCCGTGTATGCAAAGCAGATTGCAAGTGCAGTCTCTCACTCCCTCGCTCGCGGAGAGCTGGACTTTCGGCGGGGAACAAGAGAAAAAAGCAGTAGGACACGTTACAAGCGCCGGAGAACTATGTATTACTATGTCTCGGCACTAAATTCGTTTGGGGGCCCCGCGCGCTGCTTTTTTTCCTCGCGTTTCGCTCTTATACGCATGAACGTGACTCGTGTTCCTTAAAAACATATTCGTTCTCTGCCGTGCATACGGACTGGGCTCTCTTCCCTCTCGGGAGGAGTCGAAACCCTTTCCCGGCGAGTAGGCCCACCCAAATATTGCGCCAATTCGGACTTCTTTCTCATTAACTTCTCAATTCCACGTTCTTTCCTCGTCCTCGATTGCTATACTTCGCACACTAATCGTACCATCGGCTTTCAATATTCTTAATAAGTTCCTCTCTTATCGAGATTCGACAAAAATCGCCGTTTTAAATTCCTCCCATAAGGAAAAGTATCGAGTTCGATCTTCCATGTCGAAAACAGACTGTCCTGCATAGATATTTGGTGGCAAGTTGAAAACTTTAATGAGGTGGACATTGCGAAGGAAAAGGAAAGGCCTTGTAACGTGTCTCGGGTTTCAGGGGAACACGCGAGCAAAAGTCAGACTAACTTTCGCTTTCCGCGGGCTTTTTTATTCGCCGGGATCGTAACATAAGTCACCGCTCAGGCTTGACAAATTCTCGTATGGGTATGCAGGTAACGTCAGCTTCAGCATTCCAAGCAACGCAGCATCCAACAAGTTTGCCATCTCACCGAATGGCCTAGTCACTCTTCGTGGCCCTCTTGACCGTGAGGAGAGTTCGCGGTACTCCGTCCCGATTTTGGCTAGGTCCAGCAAGTTGCTTGACATCACCACACTCGAGGTTCTAGTCATGGACGAGAATGACAACAGCCCGGAATTCCGTCCGGGTTCTTGTTATACTCTCGCCTTACCGGAGAACCAGGAAACAACTGTTGTTCATACGATTGCCGCAATGGACGCCGACGATGGAAAGAATGGCGAGATCTACTATAGCATCGTTGGTAAGGACTTGTAAACCAAAGTCCTATTTTTGTATTAATTAAGGTCACCAATTCACGACATCCCTTATTTGTCTATAGGTGGTAACATAGGTGCAAAGTTCATCTTGGACCCAGTGACTGGAGTTCTTTCCATGTCAAGTTTGGACCGCGAATCTGTGCCAAAGTACGTGTTAACCATCTCAGCGAAGGATAAGGGTCGCCCAAGCTTGGAAGCCCGTTGCAACTTGACCGTCATCGTGTTGGACGTGAATGACAATGCACCTAAATTCCTGCCGAATCAATACACCGAGTCGAGACCACGTGGCGCGGTTCAATCAGGCGAATACTCGAACTTCGGTTTGCCAAACGGTTTCCCATACGGCTCCTCGAATTACCCATCGACTTATCAACTGAGCAAATACATGACCACAGTTTCGGAGGATGTAGCTCCGGACTCGAGCATCATGGTAGTGCGTGCGACAGATCCCGATCAAGGAGTCAACGGGAAGATTACCTACACCATGGCGGAGGAGAGTAGCTGGCAGTTCAGGGTGGACAATCTGACGGGAGTCATCACCACAGCCGGGTAAGTCATCAGGAGCAGTATTTTCTCGGATGCATGCCACACTACCGTTCAAATCGCACTCAAGCCCTTTATGAGATATCACCCGATATCTCAGGGATCATTACGGCGCCCTTTATTGCCGCGTTTGATTGCAATCGCCAGACGTAACTCAAGCGTGTAATCTAATGCTGTAAAATGGAAAGGAAGAAGGCTCGCTCACCGTGCCGAGGCGAAGCTGCAAATAGTGGGAGCGGACTAGGAAGCTCGTAAAATTACAGGGGTTCGATGGCGACCGGCGAACGACTCCGACTGCTCGATTAGATGATTCCGTATGCATAAGCCGTCGCCGCCGATCCTGATGCGCTTCCTTCTCTTGTCTCCTGCGCATAGATACTTTTCTCCCTAAGTGCCTCTTTTGATTACACCTGCAATAAACCTGTATCTCGAGACGTCATTAAAAGGAAACTTTCCCATCGCTACTAAATACACGTTTAGTTAATTAATAGAGGACTTTACCGCGAATCCCATGATTGGTCGACGTCTGGCAACATTAATCTAGGAAATAGTTACAAAGTGCACTTCATTTCCAATATATAATTTTCTCGAGCGATGTAAAGTTGATGCAATCCTTGCATCGGTATATTCAGAGAGGATACACCGATGCATGCAAGCAGGAACCAAGTCGGAATCGCGCAACCACAGCGGGGAACATAGGTGGGAAGGGTGAGAAAGAGTGAGAGAGAGAAGTTGGGAGGGGTTGGGGGGGAGGTCGGTATAGGGTGTCTGGTAGCCGTGAGGAGGCGTACAAGGGCGTACTTTTGCCATGCGACAGCCGTGTGTCATTTCGGCGGGACACCATGTGGCATTTCAATGCATTATTTCAGCCGGCAAAAAGCCTGATATGCAAAACGAGATCCCGGCCGGCCGGCCGGCCGGGCCACTCTTTCGCGGTCTCGTCCTCGTTCCTGTTCTCCATCTCTCCCTCGCCGAGCGCTTCCTCTTTTTTCCTGGCTGGCTCGATCTCCAAGCTCTCGCTCTCTCTCCCTCCGCTCTCCCCGCCCCGCCCCGTCCCGTCCCTGCGATGCCCCGCTCCCATTCCTCCTCTTTGCTTCACTTCGGCGATCGGTAGCCTCCGGCCGGACGGCTCGTGTCGCGCTCCTTGCTGTTGTTACCATTGCTGTTACCTCTGCCGACCGAACATCCTTGGTAGTACACCCTGCACACCCTCCTCCCCCGGCAGGACCACCCGCAAGATCCCACTCTCTCCCTCTCGCTCTCTTCTCTTAGGCCTCGTTAGATCTCCGAGATAGCCCACTCGCAATACAATCGTAAGAACACTCTTCCACCCACTGCTAGGAATTCCTCTTGAGGATAATTAGGGTTCTCATTGGCGGACGGCGATTTTACAAAATGTAACTCATTTAACTTCCCACTGATGGCCTTCTTGAGGGGAGAGAGGTCCGCGAACTTTGAGGGATAATAGATTTAGGCCGGAGAACACTTCGGAGAATATTATCTGGCATCTGAGGGTGATCGACGAGCGTTCTGTTCTCGCGGGACGATGAAATAACCGAGCTGGTTGGGTCGGCAGACAATCAGAGCTGTGTATGGTGCGCGGCGCCGGTGGTAGCAGGGGAAATCGTAAATAAGCATGCCGATCCCGCGTCCCACATGCGCTCAATTATTCCAGGCCAGCTCGTTAAGGCTTATTAGGTAGACTCGCACGCACGGTGAGAGTCATTATCTCGGCCTTTCGCCTGGCTTATCAACACCCTGCGAATTCGCGTGACTTTTCCGTGCGCGAGTTGGAGCGGGAGCGCGCACCAGCCTGTAACGGTGTGGTGCTGGTCGCGCGGGCGCCTGGCCACCATTGAATTAGTGGCGATATCGGGCCCGGATCTGACTGGGCCTGAAAACAGGAAAAAGTGCAAGCAAGCGCGGTAATTGAATGCGACTCATTAGAAGTGCGCTCTCAATGGGAACAAATTATGCATTCAGCCAGCCGGGACAACGTGAAAAATGATCGCGCCCGATGGTACAATTAGATTGGAATTGCCGCGGGAATAGAGACATTAGTATACCGACGCGGCACAATGTTACCGCGTTATCGGGGAAAAAGAGCGTGCTTAGAGCGAAGGAATGAAGTGTCAGGAAGGAAAAAAAAGAGTAGTGGGAAAAGTCATTAGAGGGAACAGGTCGTGGAAACGTAAGGACGGAAAGAGAAAGGGCATTAGCATACCGAGGAGAGCGGAGTCGAGCGGATTGGAGTCGATATAGCGATTTCGCGTGGTATACAGCCGACAGTGAGAGCTCCGCTAAATTCGCTAGGGTCGCTAACGACGAAAAAGCAAAAGCCGGCGTGCTGGGCTTTCGTGCGATTTAAGACGCGAATCGGAGGCCCTCGCTGCTCAAGTCGCCGTGGAGGATCCGCAGAGTTATGGTAATGGTGGACGTGGATTACACAAGATCGCCGTACGCGATTAAGGCTTCCGTCACACAAACAAGCTCGGCCGCCGACTGCTCGCCGAGGAGCCGCCGAGAAGCCGCCGCTGCCACCGCCACCTCCTCCTTAAATCGGGATCGTTCCCTTCGAGTCGAACAATCGTCGATCGACCGAGATAAGTCCGAATTAAAGATGCCAGATGCGATCCCCGCGAGAACCCTCTCGTTTCTGTCTTCGGCACCGCCTAATTTTCATGCATTAGCCTTGCCGGGAATTGGAGTAGCGGCCACTAAGGGATCCTTATACCGTTTACAGGCCGTTGGATCGTGAGCGACAGAGTTCCTACAGCTTCGTCGTGGTGGCCACCGACAGCGGCAAGTACGAGGCCAGGAGTACGTCAATCCCCGTGGAGATCAGAGTCAGCGACGTCAATGATAACGCGCCAGTCTTCGAGGAGCATCCCTTTCGAGCGAGAGTGTCGACTGGCATCCAGCCAGGGAAGAATATCCTACGGGTGGTGGCGCACGATGCCGACGAGGGTGCCAACGGCGAAATTGTCTACTCCTTCCTCATGGAGCAGGAGAAGCCCAAGTTCCGGATACATCCGAGCACCGGGATCGTCACCGCGGCAATGTCTCTCTCCCAGGACAATGGGAAGACCTATCATCTGCTGGTTTTGGCCACGGACAAAGGGAACCCGCCGAGGAGCGCGAAGGGCCTGATCGAGCTGCAGATCGGCGAGCTGGCCGATCTCGCTCCCGCCCTCAAGTTCCAAAACGAGAGTTACGAGATCGTAGTCCAAGAAAACTCGCCCGCCGGCACCGAGATTATTCAAATTAGCGCAGTCCGCTCCGACGGCAGGAGACAGCACGTTACGTACTCCCTCGTTTCTGGCAGTGACTCCGAGACTTTCACTATCGACGAGGATACCGGCCTCCTGCGCATAAACGATCCGACCAGATTGGACGCCGAGCTCTGGAACGACTTACGAGCCAGACCTAATGATGAACTGCTCGACGACACACATACGAATTCCTGGGGGAGATCACTCGATGGACAACAGTCGAAGGAAGGGCCGAGGGAGAGCTCCAAACATACCCTCACTGTAGCCGCGAGAACTGCTGGACCGGACCCATTAGAGGCATACGTCAAAGTCGTCGTCAGAGTCTCCGACCTTAATGATAATCCACCGGTCTTCACACAAACCCAATATTCAGCCACTGTACTCGAGGGAAATGTCAAAGGAGACTTTGTTGTAAAGGTAAGTCCCACTCTTTCTCCATAATATCATTGCAATTTTAATATAAACAACATTCTTATTAATCTCCCATCGATTATTTATAATTATAGCTCTCAGCCAGCGATGCTGACCAAGGCTTGAACAGCAGAATTCTCTACCACATCGTTGACGGTAACCCTGACAACGCATTCACCATTAGTCCACCATACAGCGGTGTAGTTCGCACTAATATAGTGCTGGACCGCGAAATTCGGGAGAAATATAGGCTAACCATCATCGCAACTGATCAAGGCAACCCTCAATTAACTGGTACAGCCGCCCTCAGCATTCGAGTCATTGACATCAACGACAATCAACCCACCTTCCCGGAGCACAGCATCATCTCGGTGTCAGAGGGTAAGTGACATTAAAATTGTTTAAGATCTCGAACAGCCAACGATATTTCCATTAATTAGCATAATGTACGCGGTTGGAACGATGTTAGAAATTCAATAGATTAATCAACGACATTCATCAAAACTATCCGTAATAGAAGGCAGATAAAGCCAAGTTACCGCGGACAGGCATACAATGTTCGAGTAGATTACGAGTTCAAGAAAGATCCGTGCTGGCGTAGCATTCAAGTTGCGCGAGGGCAGTGCATTGAAGCGGTAGCAGGAGGAGATTCATTACCGCGGCGCAGCTCGAGTTTCAAGTTGCTCGCGTGCAAAGCCGCGCTCTACGCGAAATCTAGCCAGCTCCGCTCGCTGCCAGAGAGATATTCGAGTGCGAGGCACTTCGCCCACGCGCAACTCGTAGAATGAGACGTCTCCGCCGTGCCGCGCCGCATGGCAGTACGAAGGCTGAACCTTAGTCAGGCAGAAAGTGCGAGAGACCTAGAATCGAAAGGGGCAGAGGGAGGGAGCGCGAGGGGAGGAGGTGCGAGGAAGCGAGAAGGCGCGAAGGGACAAATAAACCCTTTCGAAAGGTCGAAAGGCTAAAGGAGGAGAGGATAGGGGAGAGAGGCGCGACGCTAGTGGTGGGAGGGCATACTGCTCGCGCGCAGTATAAAGTTAAGTGGCAAAGGATTTATGCCGGCATTAAAGTCCAACTGTTCGGAACAATCTGCATAACTTAGGCGAGGCTGCGGACGCCCGTTTTGTAGTCTCTGCTCTCTCGCACCTCAGTAGCCTCGGCATCCACTAGTTGTTGGTCGTCCTTCTCGGCCTCATATTGTTCCCCATTGACAGATACGATTCAATGGAACGCCAGCAAGCCCAAGGTGGCCTGGACTTTGACGTACAAGCGCCACTCTCCTGCTACCACGTTCTTGTAGCCCCTCAAACTCTCTGTATACATTTGCATTCGCTCTTGGTTCACTCGTTACTTTTCCACTCGAATAAATAGGAATGCGCACAAGTTGGGAGCATTCGCGTTGCTTGAATGTCGCTGACAGGACAGAAGCGCATTCGCAGGAGCTCGATGCCGTTTCCGTTAATGCTCGGACCTCCCTTGCGTCTTTTCGGTTCCTCATTCTACTTCTCTTTTTGCTCCAACTCCACGGCCTCCTTCTCCTCCTCTGCTTCGTCTTCTTCTTGACTTCTCCCGGACTTTACTTATTCTTCTCTTTCGCGTGGTTCTCGGAAGCACGAAAGCCCTCCGCGTGGACAGGAGAAGCGGAGGACGGGGACGAAGACTGGCGCGCTCCGAGCAATGGCGTAATACGAGATTACTATCTAATTTGTATTGCCATAAAATTTCTGTCGCGTTGTAAACGCAAACCACTACCACTCTTCTGTACGCGATCCGGTGTGCGATAGAATTTATTTAATCGCCGAGCGAGCAAGCAATATGTCTCCAGGATAGGAGACCGCCGCGCCGCGCCGTAGCCGACGCCGTTCTCAGACACCTGTTACCTCTTGCAAGAAACCCTGCTCACCCTTGTGGAAAATGCCACTTTGACCATCTCCTAAACGCTCGATAATCGCCCTTCCAGTACCTCCACTCTTCTCCACCGTGAAAAACGTGCCGGGGATCACGTTACATTGAATTGTTTGACTTTGATAATCTGCTGATGTAAAGTAGTACTAGGAGCGCGTGTGTTCTCGCTTCAGCACTCACCCCTTAAGTAGAAAATACGATGGACTAACGGTGCGCATACGCTGAGATAACCGGTGCTCAAACAATTCCCGCGTGCTGGCAATACATTACGAATTTACGAGTATCCGAACAATTATCGAGCTCGTTCTCCGTTGCTCTCCGTCTCGCGCCACTTTTCTTATTCTTTACCGCGGCCCCCGGTAATTGTTTTTAATTAGCCCGGTGGGAATGAGGTCTATAATTATCCATCGCACTGAAACGAGTGGTGTGCCTGCCTGATGTTTGATATGCTCACGCCTTTGTTCCTGAGGGCAACTCTTCAGCATCAGCTCTCTTGGCATCTCGAGTGCGTACGGATGCTGTGGAGAAAACTCATCTATCTCGGCAGTCCGATACGCTTGATTCGCGAGTGACTCGTCAAGCATGTTAAAAGGGCCCGAACATTGTTCCGTAATCCTTGAAGTCAATTTTCCGGAACTCGTGGAGTAGCTGGCGTAGCCACGTGGTAGTTTTGCGGCGCGTGAGTCGAGGCCGCTCTCGAAGTCGATTTACAAGACTTTAACGATGCCCGACGAAATTTACGAGCGAACTCGGAGCCGCTCGCCAGCTAGTCCTCGGCCCTCTCTCGGTCTCATCACATTCCGCAACAGAATGATCTTTTCTTGTCGCGCAGGTGTGTTGCCGCAACTACATATCTCTTGCCAGATGAGAACTTGCTGGTACGTCAGATTGCGTAACATGTAGATTTTCGAGATCAATACCCCGATCAATTTGGGCTGCCTCCTGCACGGAAGTCTCTCGCCAAGAAACCTCATTTCGAGCACACTTAACTCACAAACGAGATCGTATGTCACTGTCTACCTTGTGCAACATAAGTTGCATTATGCGTAACTTTGCATTAGTGCATTTTTGGTCAGCTGGCAGGAACTTTTCAATTTCTGCTGGTTGTGGCGCGGGGGCGAACGCGCTTTCGTAATTCGGTCGGCATCTGCTCGCACGAGCTTGCACCAGATGTTGATCTGGTTGAGCTGGAGGAGGACTGCTGGCCGAGATCGCTTTTTTGCACGCGAGCGAGATAAAATGGCTCGATAGTACGGATCCAATGCATTTTAAACGCGACTCCCTCGAAGTGTCTTTAGCTTCCCGGAAGAGAGGGAGCTCGTCTTTCGTCTCGCAGTTATGCATGCAGTTGACCATCAGTATGTGTGTATATGTGTTATATCGCGAATGATCGTCCGGTGACAAAGTGGCTTTGCGACGAGGATAAAAGAAAGAGCTGCTGGAGAAAGGGAAGCCGGGTAGACCTCTTCCACTCGTGCTATTCATCAGTAGCCTGAACGGTGCCTGGCACTGCCAGATGATAAGCCCGGTTTGCCCTTGTTAGTCCTACCTACGAACTCTTCGTTAATGCCTTAGTCAATGTCCTTCATGCAAGAAAACACTCTGTACCGAATTTCAGCCCCGGAAAAGGTCGGGAAGTATGAAAAACATGGGAAAAACCATCGAAATCAATTTTTCAGGATCGGTTTTCCATGTGTTTTCGGTCGAATTCCGGCATTTCCCCCACAACATTTATGTTTTTTATCCGTTTTGAGACACGAGCAATCGAAAAATCACGCGTTCGTCCCGGTCCCAGAACCTTCGAAAAATCGAAAATTTTTGAAGGGGTATGCCTTAAAAAATTTGCGAAAAAATGAATTTTGAGCTAGGGGTCTGGAATTTTTTCTACCTTTTCCTCGATGCAAAAAAACATTACCTACCAAGTTTCAGCCCCGGAAAAGGTCGGGAAGTCATGAATATATATGAAAAACCATCGAAATGAAATATTCCAGATCGGTTTTCCATATGTTTTAGGTAGAATTCCGGCATTTCCCCCACAACATTTATGTTTGTTATCCGTTTTGAGACACGAGCAATCGAAAAATCAAGCGTTCGTCCCGGTCCCAGAACCTTCGAAAAATCGAAAATTTTTGAAGGGGTATGCCTTAAAAAATTTGCGAAAAAATGAATTTTGAGCTAGGACTCTGGAATTTTTTTTACTTCTTCCTCGATATAAAAAAACACTTTCTACAAAATTTCAGCCCCGGGAAAGGTCGGGAAGATAAAAAAACATGCCATAAACCGTTAAAATGAAATATTCAAGATCAGTTTTCCACGTGTTTTCGGTCGAATTCCGGCATTTGCCCCACAACATTTATGTTTTTTTTCCGTTTTGAGACACGAGCAATCGAAAAATCAAGCGTTCGTCCCGGTCCCAGAACCTTCGAAAAATTGAAAATTTTTGAAGGGGTATGCCTTAAAAAATTTGCGAAAAAATGAATTTTCAGCTAGGGGCCTGGAATTTTTTCTACCTTTTCCTCGATGCAAAAAAACATTACCCACCAAGTTTCAGCCCCGGAAAAGGTCGGGAAGTCATGAATACATATGAAAAACCATCGAAATGAAATATTCCAGATCGGTTTTCCACGTGTTTTAGGTGCAAATCCGGCATTTCCCCCACAACATTTATGTTTTTTATCCGTTTTGAGACACGAGGAATCGAAAAATCAAGCGTTCGTCCCGGTCCCAGAACCTTCGAAAAATCGAAAATTTTTGAAGGGGTATGCCTTAAAAAATTTGCGAAAAAATGAATTTTCAGCTAGGGCTCTGGAATTTTTACTACTTCTTCCTCGATGCAAAAAAACACTTTCTACAAAATTTCAGCCCCGAAGAAGGTTGGGAAGTATAAAAAACATGGGAAAACCCATCAAAATTGCACGAGATCAATTATTCAGGGGGGCTTCTCATCATGTTTTCGACCCAATACCAACACTTTGACTACTATTTCTTTGTTTTCCATCCGTTTTGATACTCGAATAATCAATTTATGCACCGTTCGCCAAAGACCGCAAATTTTTGAACCCCTCACATAAATCTCATCCTCCCTCCACAGTCAAGAATGTACTAATTTAACGAATGTTCTTGCTTTTATTAAAGGTACTCCCGTCGGCACTGTACTGACCACCATCACAGCAAACGATGTCGACAGCTCGCCCGCACTGACCTACCGATTCGGCAACATCACGAACCCAGGCCCCTTCAGCATCGATAGATACGGGGGCAAGGTCGTTCTCCGGAGGAAATTGGATGCAGAGACCAGATCGGAATATACCCTGCAAGTGATTGCCAGCGATGGCATGCACGAGGCCATGACTGACTTGACTGTTCGAGTCACTGACCTCAATGACAATGCACCGATCTTTCAGCAGGCTGCTTACGTCGCCTCCCTGTCTGGTAAGTGATAATCGCATCGTCTTAATAACCCCGGCAAAGTCATAGTAAAAAATACAGAAAAGGAGAAGCAGAAGCAGCAGCAGCAGCAGGAGGAGGGAGCGGTGGATGGGTGGTTGGGTGGTTTGGTCCGGGAGGATGAGGGGGATACGGGAGGTCCTGTGCGCGGCTCAGTGCGAAATGAAGGCGCGTTTAAAAACTGGTTTTTAGTAGGCGCGTGTTGTCCTGTTGGCCGTGTTCCAAACAGGAATTGACACCGTGGCAAGATAAAGCGCGAGGAGGAAAGTTAAAAAGCGAAAGTATACGGGTGAGAGGGGGATAGGGCCTCGGTGGTAAAGGGAGCGAGAGGACGAGCTGTATCGAAGGATCGAGTGGAAGAAACGTATGTCGAAATGAAAGGGTTGTGGGGAAGGTGGGAAGGAAGGGATGGTGGAGCGCAACGCGCAAGGTCCCCGAACATAAATAAGCGCGAGGACAGCGTTGGCCAGGCAGCCGAAAGCAACCGCCTTCAGTGCCACCGCCGCGCCGGCCGAGATCGCCGGCTTCGAGGACTCTCGAAACTTATTAAAAATACATAGGCCCGCGCCTAATGGTGCATTTGGGTGGGCGGCGAAGGGCCGAAGGGAGGCGGCGGAGGGGCCGGGATTGGCAGGAGGTGGACGTGGAAAGAGAGTTAAAGCGGTGGGAGAGCGAATTTGCATCCTCCTCCTTCTTTCCTGGAGTTCCTTCTTGGCCTCTCTTTCGCTCGTTACCGCCGCACTTGGCCAAGACAGCCTCTCTCCCTGAAAGGAGAAGGCAGAGATATCCTCTCCCCCCAGGTCCACGAGAATTCGGCGTACGCACAGGCTTTACGCGAAAATAATGAACCGCCGATAAAGATAGCTCTGGGAGCGCGAGGCCGAGATCCGTCCTGAACCTCGCATATTGTCGGGTACCGGATTTTTTAACAGCACCCTCTTCAACAGTCCCTTCGCTCTTACTTCTTTTGGCCTGGCGCGCCAAAGAAAAAGGTAATCTCGGCGCGCAGGGCTGAGAGCGCGGCGAGAGAGAAGGGACGATGAGTTAATTCGGCGGATTAATAAGGGGGGAAAAAGGAGAAAGAGCAGCTCGGAAGTGTTAATGGTAATAAGGCTTCATCCCATTAAAAAGTCGTGGTGTGAACACACATGCTCTCTGTGGGCATACCCGCCGCGCTATAATTATAGAGTACCTGTCGCCCTGCGGTTAACAACCCCTCCCGCGGTCGTTCTACCTTCTCACCTCGCGCGACTTCTTTCTTGCGTATCTGCTAAGCGTGCGTCTGCATCGCGCCAAATTTATCTTCGGTTAATGCAGAGTTATTCGACGATTTGAGACATTGGAACGACTTTCGGGCACCGAGCTCGGCAGCTGGCCCAACCAATTTATACAACTGGTTATTATTTCATACTTCCGCCCGGCCTGTCAGGACGGCTTATCCGTCAACCGTAATGTGCAACGAAAGCTGCACTTTACACGCAACTGAGGGAGAAGAAAAAAAGCGCGAAACAAGCACTTGCACCGTGCTATCTTACAAAGTGTATAATGGTCGGATCCTGTCTGTGCAGAGGGACGCGGCGAGCTCCAGGAGATTTTGGTCTTGAATGCCACCGATGATGACCTGACGGAGGAGAACAGTCGAGTCCGGTATAATCTGCTGCGAGCTACTAAAGGCTTCTCTGTACACCCTATTACCGGTGTTCTCACTGTGAATCGCACCGCCATACCGAGGCCACTGCCAAAGGAGGTCGAGCTAATTGTCGTCGCGGAAGATTATGGCAAACCACCGGCCTCCTCCACTTGTTCGGTCGTCGTGCGACTCAGCAGCCTCAAGAGCTCACTTCCTGGACGGGATTACAAGATCAATGTCAAGGAGAACTCACCGAGGGGCACGACATTGATGAGGCTATCGGACGTCGACTTGTTAGACGGCACTATTATCACTGGCGATGACACTGGAACCTTCGAAGTGTCAAGGGGAAAACTGATCTTATCAAAGGTTCTGGATCGCGAAATGAAAGAAAAGTAAGCCTCGTTAATAAATATTGACTTTTAACTTTGCGAATAAACATGTAATATGAATTTATACAAATTTTATTTTCGTCTCAGGTACGTTCTCAGACTGGGTCCTAAAGACGAGAACTCAACAACAGGATCTCTGATGGGTGAAGATCCTGTCACAGTCGTGGTCATTGTGGAAGATGTAAATGACAACTACCCACATTTCTTGGAGGAACTTCATCAGGTGTCGATTAAAGAAAACGCTCCTCGTGGGACGATCGTTGCCAATCTTCGAGCAAAGGACGACGATCTAGCTGGCAGCCCTGCTGCAAACTTGGTGTACGAGATAACATCTGGAAATGACGGTGGCCTCTTCCGCGTGGAGAAAGATACGGGAGCAGTATTGGTGAACGCCACTTTGGATTGCGATTTGGAACCAGAGACACACAATTTGGTGGTAATGGCCTGTGATAGCGATCCAGTTTCTCCTCTCTGCGCATTGGCAAGACTTCGAATCCACTTGGAGGACGTGAATGATAATTCTCCGAAGTTCCCGGTTTCCGAATATCTGGAATTTGTTGGGGAGAACGAACCCATCGGTACAACAGTCTTCTCCGCACGAGCATCGGACCTGGATCGCGGCATCTTTGGATCCTTGAATTACTCCATTGTTTCGGCAGCAGCAAGTGGCTTTTCAGACATAGACGACAGCTGGAAACTGTTCGCTGTCGATGCCAAGTCCGGTACAGTCACCACTCGGGCAGTCTTTGATTACGAGATGCGAAATCGATACGCCTTCACTCTACGGGCAACAGACGCTGGAGGGAGAACAGCTGCCGTGAGGGTGAGAGTGGAAATCGACTCGAGGGACGAGTTCTATCCGCAATTCACCGAGAGGATGTACCGATTCGGTATCAGAAGTGGTGTCCACGTGCTTCCTGGGACAGTGATCGGTCACGTTACAGCGACCGATCGAGATAAGGGGCCTGATGGTCGAGTGGTATACCAGTTGACGTCGCAACATCCTTATTTTAAGCTGAACCGCACCACAGGAGCCTTGATCGTCAAACAGAAGTTAATCCACATCGACATGGACGTAGAAGAATCATCGAGGCTGGTTGTCAGTGCAAGCTCGGGTCGACAGGGCTCCTTATCGAACATGACAGTTGTAGAAATTACTCTGATGGACGATACTGACGTAAATGAAGCCAGGGGTGCGACAGCACTGGCAACTCCAACCGACATTGGATCGAATATGGCTGTTGCTGCAACTGGTGGCTTGGCCGATTGGGCACTGGGACTTCTAATCGCTCTTTTGCTCCTTGTAGTAGCCTTCGGTGCTACATTTCTTTACCTTCACATACGGAACCGACGACACAAGAAGCCTGGCACTAAGCCAGGTCTGAATGGTGAGAGTAACGCCACTGCCTCCAACAGCTATGTTGATCCAAGTGCCTTTGACACTATTCCAATAAGAAGTGTGACTGGAGTTGGTCCCACTGGGAATGGAGGAGCAGCCAGTGGAAACGGACCGGGCGGAGCAGCAACGTGCCAATTCGCGCCACCGAAATACGATGAAATACCACCCTACGGAACCTCCGGTCAAGCAGGACCACAACAAGCAACATCTGAATTATCTGGCAGTGACCAATCCGGCTCCTCTGGGCGAGGATCTGCCGAGGACGATGGAGAAGACGAGGAAATTCGAATGATCAATGAGGGTCAACAAACTGGCGACTCTGCCAGTGACCTATCTGTCCACAATACCCAAGAATATCTTGCTCGCTTAGGTATCGTCGATCCTCCTGCTGGCACACCAAGACGGCCACCAGAAGCTTTACCCCTCGATAGTCTACACCTGTTCGAGGATGAAGCAGCAACGGAAGCAGACATCGCAACCTTGATTTACGGCAAAATTGGTGAGTCCGGCAGACCTACTTCAGGCTTGGAAGCTCCTGGAGGACCTTCCATGAACGGTTCCTTAAGTTCTATAGTGCACAGTGAGGAAGAACTCACAGGATCCTATAATTGGGACTATTTGTTGGATTGGGGACCACATTATCAACCGCTGGCCCACGTGTTTAGTGAAATCGCAAGGTTGAAAGACGATGCGGCCAGTGTCCAAAGCGGGAATTCGGGCAGTAGTGGGAAGACGAAGTCTGTACATAAAGCCCCGCCACCCCCATTGCTCACCTCAGTCGCGCCTAGGTCGTTAGCCGCACCGGCACTTGCCAGGGGGATATTACCTAGATCACCGATTAGCCATGATGCTTCTACTTTCCCCTCGGCAGCCCTTAGTCCCAGCTTTTCACCCTCCCTCTCACCCCTCGCTACCAGGAGCCCGAGTATAAGCCCTTTGGTACCACCAGCTACACAAAGGTCAAGTCAAAGTGCCAACAGGGGTATTCCTGTTACCGACGCTGAGTTGAGGATTTGAGGGATTAAGTTTAGCCTTCTAGTATTAATCCAACAGTGAGAAACACTGCCTGGTGATGGAGAGTGATTGTCGACTCTCCCTGTCCAAGTACCCATGCGGTACGATCTTCTAGTGATTACGCGATATTTAGCGAGTCGACTGATCAATACGCGCTCATAGGGATACGAACTTCTGAAAATCGTGTACAAAGTAGAGACTCTAAGTTGACTGACCCTCGACGGGATCGTAGGGGGTGCCAGGGTGCGCGAGTGTTTGAAGCGTGTGACAAGATGCGCAACTTAAACGCGATTCAGCTATTAGAGACGAGTAGTCTTTTAAAAAGGTGTTGCAGTGAAAAGGCATCGACTTGTTCGATATGTTTGTTACTCGTCGATTGCCTATTGACCTGCAATCAAGCTGCCGGATGCTAGCTGTTGTTAGAAAACAAGAAATACTGGGAGCATTGTAAATACGTGTTTGGATGCGATGGTGCCTAGCTAGTAGAGCCGTGTAAATAGTGTTTTTATACGAAGAGTAACACATCGTCGCCACATAATCAAAAGAATAGACTGCCCCCAACCGCGAGCGGGTTCGATAGTGACGCAATGCTCTTCGGGACACGTATGTGTACAGTAGACTTATTCACGTTATTAGTATCGGAAGGAATCGATTTGCGAAAAAGTGCTCGCGATAATGGTGACACCGTCGAAGTCACAGTGCGTCGCCGCGAACGGACTGATCACCCTGGAAAATGCGCGGCGATGCCATTCGGAACACGCGCCACCGTTTAACCCTTTTTCACTAATTTCTTACTTCATCGGCCCCCGACTCGAAGGAATCTCGATGTATCGAGTCGTGGCTGTATCCGCCAGATACACACGTCCGCACAACTAAAACTAGGTAATGTCAGATTTTGTATAAAATGCTCTGTACAAAGATCAACCCCCGTGAACCAAAGGTCCACTCGACGGTGGATCTTAAATAAATGAATTTTTTAGGAAACTCTTTGCCTTTCTTGCCTTCTTCTCCAATTAATCTTTAATTGCCTGATGAGGATATGTCAGAGTGGGGGAATAAAAGACGGGTAATTTGCACGTATAAATCTGCATCTTGTTATACAACACGTTGAGCCTTACAAGTATATTCACACGTAGTCTTTGAAAGTACTTCGATAAAATTATCTCCCCTTGCCCGCGTCTATAACGGTTGCAATTGAAAAAACCAAGGTCTCCGCGTTAAGCTACGACTGAAAGGATACAGCGGCAAAACCTTAACAGTGTTACTCGACTGGGAGGGAACGGATGGAAATTATATGAGAAGGGAACACCAGGACGAACTCACAGTGGAGAAACGATGCTACGGGTGAAAAACAGTGTGTACGGTAGGGCTAAATGCAAAAGGAAAGAAGACCAACACAGGTGTAAATCTCGAAGAGTCATACAAGTTGAACAATACGCTACGTATAACCACTACGTACTCGATTACTTTGTACATTGAAACAGTCTCTACGATAGAACACGTATCGACCTACGTTTAGTAACTAGTACCTACAATTAGCGAATCCAATGTGTCGTTTCCGCTCTCATTTTGGAATCGTGTGTGGTTTCATTAACATTACAACTATGAAATCGATATAGTCAAATGCTGAGTCCAGTCTTCCTGCCGCTCCTTCGAGAGCCGCTCTAAATGTGGTTTTAGTTTTCTCGCCACTCCGTCTTCTCATTATTCTTTATATATTTATATATAATATATTTTTTTGTCACCTTATTTCCTTAGATTAATATTATTGTGATTCCCCCGCGTCATCAACAACATGGAAGGTATATGTATAACTAGGGTAAACGTCGTTCAGCCTATGTTTAGAAGTAGACAACATTATTATCCGACGATTGGGTTCATCTAAAGCCGGGGGAACTGTCTTCTCTCCTGAATTGTCAAAACCTTTGCACACATGTAGTTTGTTCGTTTTTTTTTGTTGTTTGGTTTGTTGTCGGAGGGAGAATAATCGGATCCTTTTAGGGCGATGGGTGTTGTCAGTGTTTAAGTTCCGATTCTCCATGATAGCTATGGTCCAAGAGTTCGATATGACTTTCGGAAACACGAGTGGCAGCTACTGTTTGCTTTCAGTATTTTGGTCATCTACTTCTCGCTTGGCGCGAATCTCGATCGGCCCGCTTTCGCTCCTCTCACGTGCCATTATACTCTCTACCAACTGCTGATGCCGGCCAATGGGCGCGAGCATGCTACCGAATTAATAAAGGTTCCAACTGAGGAGAGTACGTCGCTAGATACGTCAACGTGTACGGCTAATCAATGATATAGTAGAGAGCGAGAAAGAGTAACATAAGTACATATACACTTCAAAGAAAGAACGCAAGTTCTTACTTTCATTGCGCCAGTGGTTCGGTCGGCGCGATTAAAATAAGGCACCACATTCGACGTTGCTTGCATGAACTGGCGTCGCGACGCCAGATACTCAGCTAGGTTGTATGATGTATTTTCTTTGTTTGCTTTTTTTTGCTTTCTTCTTGCTTATCTTGTCCTCGCTCGCTCCAGTTGACTGACAATACCTCCTGCCGTTTCTCTGTCACGCAAGCATGCCATCGCTAACAATGAACGACAATCTAGTCACCGGTAAACTTGAGTGGTATGTATGTAGTGGCAATGCGCGCCGAAGCCTCTACTCAAGCCTTAAAAACATTACGTACATAGCCGAGCGTTAATTATTGTTACGTCCATTCATCTGGCAACGGGCAATCGCACAACGTATGCGCCTCTAGCCTCGCTAAACGTATTGACTTTATGTTTATTTTTTTTTGTTCACGGTTATTTCGACCGAGGTTTCGTTCGTTCAATCAGCTGTCGTCGGTTTTATGAGCGAGCGATACTCTCGCCCGTGGTAGAAAAGAGACAATGCCGTAAAAAAGGCAGCCAGAACGGCGCCCGTGTACCCTCTTTGATCCTAGTTATTGAACGCATCTTCGTCAGTGTTTGTTTCTGTTTGTTATGACGCTAGTCTAACAGCTACACTAAACTCGTAACGCTAGCCCCTAGTCAAACTGTCTCTTCCGTCACGCTCCTCGGTATCTGCAACACGCTGATGCTGAAAGGAAAGACAAGGCTTCAGAGAAGTCGGATCAGTGTCGGTGATGATCGCGAGGCTCAGAATCGCAAGCTTTCTCAAAGAAGCGACGTGTACTCTCGAGATTGGCTCTAGTGATCGTGGGGGTGAGTGAGAATCTCACGCTTAATCAAGTTAGGCCGAGAACAGTGTAATCGGAGGAATGAGGGGGATGGCCCGATGCCCCGAGGAGTGAACGCTAGAGTACTGCTGGCTGATGCTCTTCCTACTTAATCGAATTGGCCTAATACTTGGCCGGTAAGTCCGCTCGTTCACCAAAGCGCACGCCTCTCCGAGCATTGCGTAACGCGTTGCGCAAACGAGCATTTCGTTGCCTACGAATTCTCATAGAGTAGTACACTACGCATGTATATGTATACGAAGATCTAAAAGTCAGTCCAGGCTGAAAAAGTGCGCCTAAATACATGTCTGGGGAGGACTCGATGTGTTACACAGTCAGAGAGAGAGAGATAGTGAATTAGCGCAGTAGAACACTGATTAATGAATAGTAAATGATGAAAAGACCGTTCTGTCGGATGATAGTTTGCAGAGTGATCATTAGTGAGATCGGATCCTCTGGAAAGAGCGAAGCAGGATGATGCAGGGCTAAGCAAGATACTCGATTAGATGCGTGGATGATCGATTGTGCTCGTACAAAGTGATAGCCTAGCCCTACCAACAAGCTTGTTTACTTGGCGATGCCGGATATCCTCGAGTCGTCCTGCATCTCGACGACCACCGTGTCGGGATCGGGTACCCTATTGGCGGAAATGCAGCCGTTCGCGATCGTCGTTGGTATCGTGGTCTCCGACTGCAATAGACCCACCAAATCTAGTAAGATCAGTTCTGCGACTTTCCCATCGCCAAGCAGAGAGGATGTTTTTATAGAGCAAACCTGATATGCCGCAGCATCCAATGCCATCAGTTCCTTTTTCGAAAGTTGTTCAACCACCGCGGCAGCGTAACAGTCACCCAGCATATTGTTGGTGGTTCTTATTCGATCGCTGAACAGAGCAGAGGAGGGAAACCGCCATGAATGGAAGTAAGCAGTTGCCCTTTGCGGGCAAAGCGAGCAAAGTATAAGCTGACTTACACAAACCAGTCGATGGCAAACAATAGGGAAACATCTTGAACAGGAGCGTCGATCGCGCTGAGGACAACGAGAAGGAGGACAAGGGCAGCGCTTGGAACGGAGGCCGACGAGACCGAGGCAGCAGTCGAGGTCAAACTGTAGAGTGGAAGAGTCGGCTGTTTAATAGAAATATTGAGTATTGGGAAGGCTATCTCAAATGGGGATATATCCTTACATGACTGTGATGATTTCGCCGAAGCCCAGGATGATTCCGTTCATCTGGGCGATGAATATACTGGCGACAGCGACGAAGAGAGCCGTCCCATCCATGTTAATGTTGCAGCCAATAGGGAGAACGAACCTGGTGACTCTGGGGTCGACCCGCAGCTTCTCAGTCATCAGGCGATAAGTCACCGGGAGTGCAGCAGCCCTGCGCAAAAGTTGGTTAGCACGGATCTGGTAAGGCACCCGTTGAAGGGTGAGAAAGTCATCTCTGCGTGCTGCTTTGCCGGTGGCGGGGTCATTCTGGCGTAAGGTCGTCGAGCATTATTGGTGTTGAAGAAACACAGAGTAAGAGGAGAGGATGATCCTCCAGGGAATCTGAGTGTTCCCGAGGGCCGTTGTGCGGCAGAAGACGCGGAGGAACGTCGAGAATGGAGAGAGCAGACCGTGAGGTAGAGGTAGATGAGAGTGAACGATGAAATCGAGCGATTAAGGGCTCTCGAGAGACGAAAGGTGGGGGGATGGTCTTGTTGTCAGTCGGGGCAAAGTAGTAACTAGCAGTGAGAGAGAGTTAGCCAGAATGACCGTGAGGACGAACTGAAAGTTAACCAGGGTTAGATTTGGTGTGAATGAGAGCTGGTGCGCGCGCGCGCGCGCGCTAAAGATGCGCGCTTATCTCCCAGTAGACGAACAGCTCGCAGGCCCTATTAATTCCTGTAACAGAGAATCGAAAGTACCATCATCTTGCGGCCATCGATTACTTACCAGGCCCACCCACCAGGTCTCTCTGCCTCTCAGAGTCAAACCACCTGCAAAAGGCCGCGTGCAGCGCGTGTTCTAATACATCATCATGATATTCATACAGTCTCTGTTCAGATGCACTGAGAGCAGATAGACTCTCTCTCAGGCACAGTGTGTACGCACAGTTGTGTACGCTCTCTTCTGGAAAAAGTTAATCCACATAGAAAATAAGTTGAATTAGATGCAAGCGAAAGGCAAAAGGGCAAAATTGTTCTTTTTACGATTCTAAAAACACAGACTTGAAGACCTTGGCGGGACGCGGGGGAACGGGATGCTGGAAGCTGTGTCTCTCTAAAACGGATACGGGGCGGAGAAAACGGCAGGGGGACTTGGGTCGAACCATTCGAAGGTCGAGTGCTCTCGTTAAATTAGAGATTTCCATCGAATTCGTCGGTTGCAGCCCACAGGATTGTTCTTTTTCTTTTGCTTTGCTTTGATTTGATTTTTTTGTTTTGCGGAGCCAGGCGTGGATGCATTGAGCAATTTTATACGGTGAATGGGAAATGGAACTGAAAAAATGATCGTTGCTTCGCGTGATCCGCGACAAATGAATTATGCAAAGAAATGAGTGTGATCGCACGTCGTTCTCAGCAGTTCTCGCCAGTCATGGACGACCCCGTCGGACCTGGAAGAGCGGGCTCTACGCGAGCAACCAATATTTTTTCAGTTGCCGTCGTCTCCTCAAAGACTTCAGATCCTTAAATAAGTACATGTTTTTTCGTGGCGAGGAAGCCTCCCTTGGCGGCTTTTCCCTTCCCCCTCGGTCCCTCCACCCCCCAATCCAAATGGAGAGACCGAGGCCGAACATTACCACCCCTGAAAGCTTCCGCGCCGAAGACCAGTCCAGGTGACACGGAGTCAGCTGATTTCCGGCTGGAGGGACACTCTCGCCGCTCTATCGCAATATCTCTACTAATCGTATATCTATGTGTCCCCATAACATTTTTCTCCTCAATCTCTCCTTTAAGAAAGCATCGAAATTCCGGATTCAGAGCTTTCGCGTCTTTTCTATGTACTGTGCGAGTTGGTATCAATTTGGGCGCGAGACGGTACCGGAAGTTCGTGTAATACTGACCGGTAACCGGGTGTATCCGCATCCTAAGTGCCACCCAGAACTGCATACCTCTCTCCCTTTCTCTCTCTCTCTCTCTTTCTTTCTCTCTTTGTTATTGGGCATGACGAACTCTCCTCACGAGCGAAAACATTAAAGAAATCGTAAGGTGGTGGGGTGGCGGGGGAGTGGCATATAGCGGAGCTCGGATAAAGGATGGTCAGCGCTCGACGATGCGACGTGCTTCTATAATCAGCTCGGTATCGTGTCGTCTCATGTTGCGTCTCTATCGATCGATCATCGTCGAACACTTGTGAGAAGGAAGAAACGTATAAGAGGGATGCCAGGATCACGGCCTCGCAAAGCCTCCACTCGGCTGGCTGAAACATATTGTTCTCTTTGTCAATCGATTCGTGAAATTCGTCCGGATTCCCGAGCCGTAAGCACTGCTCCACTCGTCGCGGCACATTGCATTTCTGTTTCTCTCGTTCTCGGTTCTCGGTTTTCTTTCCCGGTCTCGCGAGGGAACTCTCTTTCTGTCCCCGATCTGACGATCCGATCATGAAATCCGCGGTTACGCTCGACTACGGAACAAGTTGACGCGGCACGGCAGCCACGATCCACGAGAAAATGCATTCTCGAGTCCGATGCACGTATGAGAGCATTATGCATGCAGCTATGTGCTCTGGACAAACTCGGGCAAGACGACGAGATGCCCGGGCCCCCGAAAGTAAGACGACGATGACGACCGAGGCCATGTGAGGCGGGCGAGATGGGTTCACTCAAGGTCGGACTGGGGTCGTAGGTCGACGACTCACGTTGATGCCATGGCGAAGGCGGTGAGGGTACCCTGGGCGAGGCCGGCGTAGAATTTAAAGGGGTTCTTTCGCACGAAGGCCAGATATATCAGCTGCATGATCACCAGCTGATAGAAAAAGACACCGATCACGATCGTGACGATGAACCAGGCGAGCTGCGACATTACCAGGCCTAGATCCGAGACCCCCAGTATCTTCCCGGCTATCACTGACGTGATACCAACTGGTGTCATCCTGCAAACACATCGTCATTCTTTCATATCCAACCCGACACTTTCGGGGCAAAAGAATTCCTCTGAAATATCCTCTCCAGTCCTACTAACCACATTACTGCGGAGACCATTCGCATGATCACCTCGAAGACAGCCTTGAAGAAGTCGATGACGACTTGGCCCTTCTCGCCAAGGGTACCTAAGAAAGTGCCGAACACCAGGCAAAAGAATACTATGCCCAGGGTGTTTGTCCCACTCCTGTATTGGACCACTCGTATCAGTTCCTCGTTGCCGAGGACCTCGTTCGATATGCTGTCCGTAAGGTTCTGGAGAGGCTGCTTCTTCGGTACGTATACCGTGTGTGCCTGGAGGGAGTAGATGTTCGATTAAAGAAAGTTCTAGCGTAGTTCACTAGGCAGAGCCAGTCGACGTCAATCACTTACCTGTTGGAAAGCTGCTCGGAAAAGATTATCGGGGAACATATTCCTGGAACACAAGAATAACTCTCCATTGATTTTCCTATCGCTGTAAGAACGGTTCAAGTATCATCCCCGAGGGGAAACAGCGCCTGATTCGTTCGTTCGTTCGTTCGCTCGCTCGTTGGCAAAATCTCACCGGGACGGCTCGACTTTCTCACCCCAATCCCCTTTCTAACACCCACTCCACTTCCGGATTACTCGCTGGTAAGCAACCCAATAGGGAAATGTATGCGCGACCTTACTAATCGATCGATTGCTTGGACAACGACGCTAATCGTGCATAATTCGCGCGGCTATTCAACGTTAACGAACCCTGTCGACATGCTAACCTGTCCTAGGCCGCTCCGAGAGAATAAACCGATATTCAAATGACCGCTTTGTAAAGCCAGCAGCAGTCTTGGTGGCACGGTATTTGGAGGAAAGTGGGTCACCCTTCGGCTACAATCATTGAATAAGAAGAGTGCCGGGCAAAAGGGAACGAGCAAAAGAGAGAACGAGTGAGCGCGTTTGTAATGGGCGATGGTGTATAAAAAAAAACTGGCACAATAGATGGTGATCGATAGGGAGTTGGGAGCCGCTGGCTGGCTTGCGACTGGTTCTACTGGCGCGATATCGTGCCCTCGAAGAAAATAATTCACCTTCCGAGATCGAGAAGGCTGTCCAAGATGTTGACGGCTCTGGCATGGTGCGAGGGTTCGATCGATTCTCTAATTCCAGGATTACCCGGATGGATGAGGACCACCAGGAGCACACCAAGGACAGCGTTCAGCAGGGATGACAGTATGAAGTATACCAAAGTGCGGACGGCAATCATGCCGTTCATTCTGGCATTTAAGCTCGCCGAGCCTGAAAGAATAGTCGCGACAAACAATTAATATTAAGCCTGAAAAATTATCAGGAGGAAACAATGGTTCCTCGAGTTTACTTACCAGATATAAGACTGGCGATCACCAAGGGTAGGATCATTAATTTGAGTAATCGCATGAAAAGCTCGCCGGGATAGCTGATTAACATCACCGCGTCGTCACTGAGGCCCAGCGGTCGTAAACCAAATCCTGAAAGTAAAAGGTGACCGATAACGGGTGGCCCTCTCTAGAAAATTGGCCCCAAAAGGGACACATCATTCAAGAGAGAAGGTGAGATGGCCAGGTTCGATAAGCATTCACAAAAGTAAAAGGCCGCCACGTGTTCCGAGACATTTGTTTGGCGAAGGAAAGCGAGGAAAATGTCGAAGCTCATTAGACTAATGCGAGCCTGCTTATGTTTGGACGGAGGGAGAACGGAGAGCCTGCTATAGAACGGATGGAGCAGGCTGCTCACGTGGCGGAAGACCTGTAAAAGCACCGTGGGAGTAACTTATCTCCGGTGATAGCGCTCTCCGATGATCGAGCTTTTCATCTATTTCTCAGCTATCGTGCATAGCAATGCAATTGATATCGGTCAGAGACCTCCGCGGCCGATCGATCTGCATTATAGATGAAGGTGTGTCGTCAGGCGGCATATCGGGAGGAAGGCTGTCAACGCAGCTCTTGACGATTACCTTGAACTTATCAGTGAAAGCTAGGTGCGCGCCCACCAATCGAAGAACAAGTTATATTCTTCATTGAGCGATTATGCAGGCGACTATAGGCCCAGTTGTCCGATAGGCGCCCGCCAACTTTTAATAAGAGACGTTAATCAGATGAGACTTTTGAGGGAAACCCTGGCCGCCGATGATTGACACCTTTTAACGAGATAATGTGGCCATGCCTCCTCTCCTTTTACGTAACAGACGCTAATTTTAACTAGGTCGTTGACGAAGCGACATATACAGGATCGATCAGAGAGCGACGTAACTTGGTCGTTGCCGGGCACTCGGAATTACTCGCGCTATCATTTCGCACTCTCTGGTTATGTATTCGATGGCATAATTGGTGTGGCGGGTGCTGGCCGAGAAGAAGAGAGGGAGGGAGCGCACGCGGCACTGCTATGAGAAGCAATAAACATCGGCTTGGAGATAGATCGACAAAACGATTAAGAAGCCCCAGAAAACGAAGCAGCAGCGTTGTGCATAACCATTTGTTACGTGGATGACATTTCCTCGCGCGTCTTCCGTGCCAGGTTCGTCGTATCGCTAAGTAGCCCGCGGCGGCACCTCCTAATGCCAATAATCCATCCTGGCGGTGCTCATCTCCTATCGGTATATTGCGTCTTGGGCCTGAAATTGGTTCGCATCCGTATATAGGCGACCTTGGCACCGTTCCACGCAAACAGCGAAAAGACTTTTTCTCGCTTTTGGCGCGCGCGCCTTCATCCCCTTCTCTCCCTCCCTCTCTTTCTCCCTCTCTCTCTCTACGCGCCTACGTATCTGACTTAGGCCGTCCACTTCTCTAATTAGACCCCTAAATTACATCTTCAGTCTCAATTAGTTGGGAGTCCTGCTGCGCACTTACCAATACAACGACTCTATCTCCTTTTTTCCCTCCCTGCAATTTGCCACCATCGGCCAAGCGTTTATTTCCAATTGCTCTTGTCACTTGATTATAGTATAGCAGTGCAATCTTGCATTCTTTAGCAACGTTTTTACGATACGAGCATTAGTGGAACCCGTTGTCTAGCGAATCGATCTTTTTCCGAGAGGTGCACGTGAGCTTGGTGCGCGATAGCAACCCTTTGGCATTATCAACGGCTATCGATGAGCGCCGCGCGTTCATGAGTGACGAGTGCATTATCGTGGGACGGTATCAATGATTGATAGGAGTAATACGATTTGTGATTCAGGAGTGGTATATGCATAGATAGTAGTATAGAGTATAGAGTATAGATAGAGGGCGATGGATATATATAGATATAGACATAGAAGGGTGGTGGGCGGTCGGCGAGAAGGGTGATGGAAGTCGAGGGGGGTTGGTGGTGGTAGTTTGTAGGGGAGGATCGAGGGGGCGGGCGGGGGTGAGTGATGAAACTTACCGAGTATCACGCCGAGGAGTACGCCGGAGAGAGTAACCATGAGCAGGAGATTCTCCCGCATCCACTTCCTAGTGTCGGCGGTCACCTTGCGGGGACCCTGAGAGGCCGAGACGTCCTGCCCATCCATCTTGGCGAACAGGTAGTCAGAGAAACGAGCCGAGGACTTTTCCTCCATCTCACTGGGCCGCCAGTAAGCGGCGGCGTACGGGAGGAAGGTGGCACTCGAGCAGGTGGAGGCCGATCCTCTCGCCGATCCCCCAGCCGATCCTGCCAAGCTCCCTTCTCGCGATCTCTCGCGGCTAACGGCGGGGCCCCGGCAGCACCACGACGACGACGGGTTGCCGTTTTGGGGGTGTTTCGGTAAATCCGTGCGGAACGACCAATCACGCGCGCCCACCAGACGTCCTAAAAGCCTGGCGGCCTTGCGGGTACCTAGTTGCTCGATCGTCGTACTGGGTTAGCCCGTCGAGCTCCCTTCCAATCGAGAACTTTACCAGCTACCCAGAAACTTTAACGCTCGAGCCTCGAGCTTCTGCCCACTTTCTCACTCGCTGGTCTCTCCCTCTGCAGGACAGGGGATCCGAACTCGTGAAATCCCCGAGGTATACCCTGTTGTCCCGATGGCTTCAGCTCCGCCACTCTCCCACTCACTCTCTCTCTCTCTCGCTCGCTCTCTCTCTTTCTCTCTCTCCCTTTCTCTCCCTTTCTCTCCCTCTAACTTTCAGGTCGGGCAAAAGGAGTGGCAGAAAAGCGACGAGATCTCCGTGTTCGGATCGATCTTGGCAGTGAGGTCACCGGTCTCGTCCTGGAAGAGAGAAGTCCTTCGATTCGTGCTGAACGCTCGCGCTGTTGCACAGGGTCAGTTACCCCCGATGGAGACTACACCGGCACTAGTTCTCCTCGAGAGACGAGCTGCGCTCCTTTCCTTCTCCTCCTCGAGGAAGAGGCTCCGTGATGTGGAATTGGGCGAGGAACACGCACGATTTATCGGCCTCCTGCCTCGTAGGAGGTCTACGTCGTCGATGGCTGCTGGAGGATAGGGTGCGCGAGGCTACTCTTGCCGTTGGTGAATGGACCGTTCTAAGGAGGCTCCTCTGGCGCGTGCTCAAAACGTTTCGACGCGTTCCACACGAAGGATGAGCTCGGACTGGACGGTTACCGGCGGATATTAGCGTATTGATTTCCTGGCTAGGGCTGTCCTCGTCGTACCAGTCTCAACGAACGTCGAGGCCGTCAACCAGCCCCTGATCCACGCCTGCGCCCATTCGCTAGCAGCCCCTAAGTCGGTCGCCAGAACGGGGATGTGTACTGACGCTGATTCCGCCGCCACCGCCGCCGCCACCACCGCTCTCTCTGCTCCTGCTGCTGCTGGTGCTCGATCGTGTGCATCGCAAATAGCCCTCGCTGCCATGAGTGAATTGGGGGAGCAGATGCCGAGAGGGAGAGAGAGAAAAGGGGTTGAAGCGAAGAGATGCGAACCCTTTGACAAGTATAAAGAGAGACAGTGAAAGTAACCCGGTAAAGGCCGGCCCTGCCGTTCTATTCTCCGAGGACAAAATGGGGCTTTGAATTCAAAAGGCTCTCACTCCCTGATTATTTGCTCCCTCGAGAATCGTACGTCAATGAAACGTTGAGATTAGAGGACATGCACTTGGGCTTTTACAGCTAACAAAACACGACATTATTCATTTTCATCTTCACTTTGTCTGATCGATCTTGAAAATTCCCGAATTGAATTGACGTAAATTATACTTTTGAAAAATTATATGTTGTTGTTTTTAGTTGGGAATGTCAAATGTTTTATTAGGGCTCTGTTAGAATTGTATCCATCTGTGGGAGAACAAAGGAGTACCGCAGTAGCGTCCGATATTTATTGATCAGGCTGCTTTAGCTAAGTGTCCGATGGAGTTATGTACTGACTACTGGCGTCTGACCATACAAGCCTTGCACTACTAGCTCGTATCGACGGTAGCGTTTCATCTACCGTAAGATGGAAGCACTTGCACCTCAGCGAATTTCCCGAAGAACTTTCACCCCCCACAATCTCAAGAACAAAACCATCCTATCATTATTCTGTTCAAAGATAAGAGATGAGATTTTTTTTTAAAAAAACAAACCCCCCGATGTGAAATAGTAAATGGTCCTCTCAGACAGTCCACTTTTCTCGAGTGCTCTTCACCCTTCACTAGCAGAAGGAAATTCACAAACTTCCCGAAACCTTCCTGGATGGGGGTGATCTTGAAAAACGATGCATCCTTACCCGCGTTTATCCTACTTTAAGGCCTGTCGCAGCTGTCATAGAACCGTGAAAAATGAGTCCTGAAAATGTGCGAATTGGATAATCTACTACCGTGGAGGGTTAATGTGCCTTCTTTCGGCTTGAGACATTTTTAATACAATAATAGACTTAAACGGATTCTCGACTCGTATTTCATTATTTGTCCTAGTAGCAAGGAGCTGCATTGTAAGTGGGAAGCACGATTCAACGAGATCGTTGTCGTCCGCAGAACCTATCGGGATGCCGTTTACGCTTTCCCGCAGGAGTCCATGATTCCCAGTTGACGTTGGAATCTCATTACCAGGGAAATAGCGAACGAACGAGGAAGAGATTCAATTTGTACCGCTCGAACCTGCATGCAGGAGGTCCTCTCTATCTGAGGACGATAGAGAGAGGCTCGCCAGTCTGAAGGACGCCGGCACCGCGCCACGTCGGGGCATTAGACTCAGAATTGGCAATGCGAAACGACAACCGGGTGAGCGTACGTGAATCGAGGAGTGTGTGTTTCCCGGGACTTGATCGGATTTCTGCAGCGTTTCAAAGCGGACTTCAATTCTTTCTGAATTCGATTCTACCGGCGGCGCGGCGCGGCGCGGCGATTCTACAGGCGCGCGCATTGCCTGCTGAATCGAGTCTTCTCTTAGGGCGTGCTAGACAGATATGCGCCCCAACAAATGGAACTTTGATTGCATTCCATCTAATTCAGATTAGGATAAAGTTCCACGTATTTTATTCTATCCGTTATGAAGTTCCGTATTTCATTCCCTCTAATATGTAAACTATATCGTATTTGATGGGAATCCCATCGAGCAAGTTCTCATTGTCGCCGATTAGATTGAGGATTATCCTAGAGGGAAATCTGGAAATCGTCCACTGAATGGGAAGCGGTTCTGCCCGATTCATCCTTCAATTTGTCCGGATGCTCGTTCGCGCAAACACACGAGACTCGAGCACTTAATATTCGACCTAATTCAGTTGGCTATGCGCGGCACGTCGTGCACCAATGAAATTGCTCACTCGAGCGATCGCGAAAGCCTAATTCCGAATTAGATATGTCGGATGAGACTAATTGGGGGATGGAATCGAAACATCGAGTCAAGGATTGAGAGAGTCTCTTTGGAGAGTGGAGGAATGGCGAGTGGCGCGAGGGGAGAGGGGAGTAGCCAGCAGGAAGAGATGAAAGAATAACGAAACGGGCGGGTGGTCTTCTAAGCAGATTTAACGAACGGTTCAGCGGCGCAGAGTGGTCCAGGTGTTCAATAGACGACGGTTGAACAGAGCGCTTGCGGAGAACAAGGGCCATTATGTCGGCACGTAAAGCTACGTCAGCCGAAAGCCTCGAGTGTTCGTCGTTCGTTCCTTTCCAGTACTTTCCACGCCCCACCGAGAACGGCAGCGGCCACCTTCCACTTTCCACTTTCTTTCTGGTAGCAACCCTTCTCGACTACTTCACCACATTCCACCAAATGCACGTACAGACTCCACTATATGTGTGTACACAGTGCATTGGTAGTAGCGGAGTCATCCAGTAAGTCCTTCATCTTCTTCGTTCACTTCTTCACCCAGTTCTACGGGACTAGGAGAACGGCAGAGCTTCTTTGTGCGAGTGAGCGAGCGAGCGGCTCTACTGGGTCAGGAGGGTGCAATCAGGAAGCTGTGAATGTCAGGGCTCTCCCGCGGGATCCCTCTAACCAGCGTGACAATGCAATATGTTGCCTTCCCGGTTGACCTTAAACTTTTTCTATTTCCCGCTACCGTTCACGGCCAGGAAATTGCACGGATTTTGAGAACCACCTCTCTCACCTCATCGGCCAAGCTCTCTCACACCAGCATCCACTTGCAATTCACTAGCAAGATTGACAGACACGAATGGCAAGTTCCGTACGGAACTGGGTGAGATTTTCTTTGGATGGTGCGTCGCCAATTCCAATTGGATTATATATAATTTCCCACTATTTTCTTTGGACGTTCTTCCGGCGTATCTTCGCCGGCAGACATACGGGTACACAGGTGGGTGGAAACGCGTGGATGAAGGGATTCGAGCCGGGCGAGGCGTGTTAATGTCAAAGAGCGCCTCTAAGAACGGGTATTTTAATACTGCGGTGCGACATTCTCTATCCTCCTGTCGCTCTGCTCTTTTGTAAAATCTGGCTTCCCGGAAAAATGGGAAAAAGCCGCTCGAGAGTGGTACTCGAGCGCAGCGGACGTTCACAATTTCCTTTGGCATTTCAAATAATAAAACGTAGCCTGGCGACATTGCAATTTTAAGGTAGGCCTGCGAGAATCTATAAATGAATGTGTCGTGCTGAAATTATCACAGCCCTTTTTTGTACTCCAATGAATTTCATTCCGAATTTATTCGAGCAATCATTCTTCGGCGAATGCTCATATCCCAATTCAGAGTAGGTGAAGCCTCTCGCAGTTATTCCATCCCGTATATCCAGTCGGTCTAAGCGGTATTTGATAACAGCTCCGGAAGCTGTTCTCTTTGAAAAGGATCGAGATCGCTCGGCGAGAATGGTTGACCAGTCACGCAGGATGCAATTTGTAGGGTTGCGCTCGGGGAATTGTATCGAGAATATCTGGGGCCATTTTCATGGAGCTCTGTAGGACGATGGTGGCAGGTCGTTCGTAAGTCCTGGCTAATTAATGGTCCGACCGGGGCAAGGTGAAGCAAACAGAAAGCAAGCGAGTGAGGAAGCGAGTGAGGGAGAAAGGGAGAGAAGGCGTTGCTGGGGTTGGTGGTATGCTGGTGGACGATGAATCGCGTGGGTTGGATAGAAGGGGAGAACAGAGCATGATACGCGTCAAGGGAAATTCTATTCTGCCGGGAAGACAGCTTCCGCGAGATGGTGGAGGGAGGAGGGAAAGGGAAGGCGACGGCAGCTTGATGGAGGATACACACGGCGGCGCGGACTCGAGGAAGATGGCATTTCGTGCCGAAGCCTGCACCATCCCAATGTTTACACCCTCCGTCGCTCGACCGATCGAGCGAATTACTCCGGACCATCATAGACATTCCTCTTCTCCCACACCCTTTAACTACTCTACTTTCAACACTTCCAAGCGAGGAGCCAGCCGTCCCCAACCGTCCCCAGCCGCCCCCAGCCCCTCTGACCACTCGGAGAAACCTCCGGATAAATCCACTTAATTTCCATGCAAATAGGACGAGCGTGATTCCGCTTTTACTTAGGATTCCCTCCCTCGGCAACGGCAATGCATTTACATGGGATGGAAAAACACCGCGAGAAAGAAAACACCCGCTTACCGCGCTATCGGTAAAATGTTACCGCCAATGAACATAGTCTGATTAAAAGATTACTCTCCACCTGATAATTAGTTTGGCGATCGTTGAAAGAAATGCAGGAGGGCTATCAATTCGGTCGATTTCGATTAGTCGGGAGGGAGGGATGTTCGAAGAGGTCGTCAGGGTGTGTTTTCTCACCCTATAAGGATAGGGGGTGAGGAAGCATGAACTGGAAAATGAAATCTTTTGCGAGGGTCGGGGGCGACAGGTTGAAAATGTGGCAAGGAAGGCCGTTGTTCGTACGAGCGTCTCTCGACACACGTACACACCGAGAGAGAGAGACACGAAATACCAACCGGTAGGCGACAAGGGGTGAAGAAATTCGCAATTCAAATCTCGGCCCGGAGCCGGAGCCGGTGCCGGACGAAAGCTTTCTTCGCTCCCACATATGTTTATATTCTGTGTATTCGAATCTGTTCCTGACGGGAGCTGCATATTCGCAATGGATTGTAGAGTCGCTCTCTGAGTTGGCCGCTGTTATTTCGCCAGCTAGAATCAGTCCAACGGGAATAACATCGGCTGGGAAGCGTGGCAGCCCCGACCCGGAAACCGTCCTAATCGGCCGCGCGACATTTCCCACTCTCTAACGACGTTTCGTCGCGCAGATTTATTTTTCGCATTACTCGCCAACGATATTTAATTTCACTGCCCTCCTCCCATCCCCGACTTCCCACCGACCTAAAGCCCCTCCTAACCTCATCAGTGGAAACTTGTTACGATGATTGCCCCCTCTTTCCTTCTCAGCCAAGACCGTTCTGATTTATAGGTTGTCGCTGCCAGCTATTAATATTTAAACAACCTCGAATATTGCTGACTAATTTCTTGTATTAGTCCGGACAAATTATCGTGATAATCAGAGCAACTCTGTTAATATAGTTCATTGTTTGCCTGGCTCCCGTTACTCTGTAAATCTCCCAGACATTTCATCTCCAGCTGCACTAATATCCCATTTATCCTCGGGAGTAGCGTCATCTCGACACGTCGAATGCGCTCGTTCCCTCTCTCGTTCGCCACATTCTCTCGCCCTTCATTTTCCTTCGATTGCTCACGTCGACTCGCGTTCCCTTTGTTGACAAGCTCCTCAGGGTGATGAGATAATAAAGTAAGGAGTTACGAGATGGCCGAGTGACTAGGGGGAGGCTTCGCAGCCTCTCCTTTCCCAGGCTGGCCACGCTGAAAAAGCACCCAGACGAAGAAAGTGGAAGAGCCGAGTGGCGGAGCCTCGCCACGACCTTAATTGACACCTTCTTCTTCTACATTGTCAACGCAATTAATAAGGGCCCTCCCGGTAAAAGTATTACCGAGCCGTTTCTTTAATTAGTTTCGAAAACACGGACGATAGTAGAGACAGGGGCTGGGAGAGGGAGAGGGAGGAAGAATGAGAGAAAGAGGAGGAGAATGGGACACGTGACCCAGTTATAAGGGGGAGGGCACGCCGGCAAAGCGAGAGCGTTTAAAGTGGTCCACCGGCTGCGACATACATCAGCTTTGTAACATAACGCGAAATAGTGAATGCGCTCGAGACTCTGCGCCACTTCCCTTTGACACGGAAAAACGATACGTGCATTTCCTTCCCTCTGAGCAACTCCGCGAATAAGCGAACGTACTCGCTCCCTCTTTTTATCTCTCTCTAGTCCCTCTTAGGAGCCAGTGGAAGAGAACGGGATGATCGTATCAGGAATATCAGGCGAGACCGGAGGCACCCAATAAACAGGAACGGCTTTTCCAGTGCGCACCACCGACCACTCCGGACCAAATGGAATTCGGAGAGCTTCTTTACGCTAATGTTACCAGCTCCTAGTAATCCATAGTGCGAGCACGGTGCCTCGGGCTCGTCAAACCTAATTATTCGCTGGCGATACATGCAGAGAACGAGGCTGTATTGTTAGGGAACGTGTGCTTGCCGCTTGGTGCATCGGATCGTCGAGCATAATAGACGCACGTGGAATTTCGCACGCAGCCTCCTGTGAATGGACATGCGAGCGAGCGAGCGAGCGAGTCTGGATGAGCGCATTCGCACAAATCTCACGTTTACCATTTAAGGCATCGGGTGATTGGTGCATTCGACGAATGCACACTGGCGCTTCGCTGCTGGAAAGCTTGGGGATCGCGAGACCGGCTTATCGTTGGCTCAACGGACAGATAAATGATCGACCAAGCCTCCTCGGCACAAAGCGGTACGGCCGATGCCCATTCAACGAGAGGATCACTCCGCTACCAACCCACAAGCCGCAGACATAATTTACTCTTCTTATCTTCTGAATGAAATATCCTCAAGATGCTGAAAGGACAAGACGGAGTAGACATTTCCGAAAAAAGTTGCAAGCGTGGGGGGGAGGCTTGAATTAATCGGTCGCGAGAGGCGGAGTGAATTTCGGGAGAGCAGCCGATAATCTGAGAGAGTGGTACTCGTAATGCTGTTGGAGGTTACGGATTGGCGAAGAGAGACTCGTCCGGTCGTGACCGAGAGAATCGAGTCTCTCAAACATCCTCATCTTCCGCTTAAGAAGAGCTTCTTTCCGGTCGGCAGCCGTGACCTCGATTGTGCATCGAGGAAATGCGGTCGATGCCTTGATCGAGAGTGGCGCGCGTAAGTGCCCACTTGGCTTTGCTAGCCGAGTGACGCCGGAGCCGCGCCGCACCGCACCCGTCGCGTCGGGGGAATTGTAAAGGAGTAATCTTCACTGATCGCGCAAAGATCCCCCATCAGCCGGCTGTTGTGTCTCCAGGTCAGCGTGTAGAGGACAAATTCGAGCTGATGCAGACACGCTTCTACTAGCTTTCTAACACAAAGGCCGGATTCCAGCGATCGTCGCCGGCTCTCTTTCTCTCCTGGCCGACCGGTTCACTGTTCCGAAACTGAAAGGTCCAAGGTAATCGCTTTATACGCTCGACGGAGAGCGGAATGGCGATATTAACTCAATCAGCTCTCTCCATAACAGTCACTGACTGCCACAGCTGCCCTACCAAACTCCCTCTCTCCCTCTCGACCCCTCTCACCCCCTCGAAATAGCAATTCACTGTTGCAGTAGTCGAGAAAGCTTGATGAACGCCGGACGGATCGGAGGATGAATGCCAAGGTGAGATTCAATTAGACACGAGCCAGTGCACACTCGGTCTACTGCGCGTTTTGCATCGCTGATCCTCGATATACTTACACTTAACAGGAGATAGGTATACACACCTCTGCCTAATCGCGATCCTAGCCGGGACCATCCGATTAATCTCCAAGATCTCCGGCGGCGGAGAGAGCCTTCTTCAGGTAACGACGTCTACGGAGGCTGAGAGCCCTCGCTATTCAATTCGTGCGAAGTGGGCGAGATTCTTCAGGAGCTCGCTATTAAAGAGTCGCGCGGAAAAGATGGGTTGCGCATCCTGATGAAATCCTCCTCGCTCCACTAGAACCAGACTCATCTTGGCAAAAGGGAGATCCGACCCGCCATCCCAGTTTCCTCTTACCTGCCAGACGATTAACCCTTTCAGTCAGCCGATATTTTTAAAAAATCCTCCAAATATTTCATACTTTTTCTTGGGATGAAGCCTGCTTAATTATATGTAAACGTCTTCCGCGAAGGTTTACTTGGCATGGAATGGGGGGAGACAAGCTAAATCTGGGCTTTATCGAATGATACTTGGAATAACCGGCCCAGTTGGCGAGCAGGTGTCTCCGACAATTAATACTCGGGCAGAAATTTACTCAGCGATTAGCGTGGCTTGTTCAATCATAGCCGCTCGACGATAGACCTTCTTGTTCGCCAAATGCAACAATGCTAATGACGTCTACCGAGTGCTTTTCCCTCGGAATAATGAGTTCCAATATCCGTCGTTGGTGGTGGCTGCGACGGGAAGACAGTTTCTGATCGAGTTACTCGATAGTTTCACTCTATCGGGGAAACGCCGCGGTAAATGAAATTTGTTATCGCATTAGGGTCAATTAAAGATGTGACGTTGGCAATACGGATAATGAAGTGAGCGGCCTACTGTCGGCACAATTTTCATGCGCATCCTCGCTTTCTTCGGACAGGTGAGAATTATGTTCTCGCGGCACTCTAGCCGCAAATTTATTCGTGTTACTTTCGTTTGGCACGTGCCACCGATGGGAGGAGCCATTTGCATGGAAATATGCATATTTGCGAGAGGAGCGTACACGCACAGGCCCTTCCTCCTATATCGCCAGTTTATATCGCGGAGTTTTCTCTGATATTGGTTGGTAAATATCACCAGGGATAGCGTCGGGTCGCATGAATAGTAATTTCCCCGTAAGATCGATGACAAAATAATTTGAAATTATAATTTCATCCGGTGCCTGATACATGCACTGTCTCTTGACACGTCAATACGTGTGATGTTTGCGATTAATCGGCGGGGGTTGCACAACCAGGGTAAATTAGTGGAGGAGAATCGCAATGGATAGAATATATGTCAGAGAAGGAGAGACGGAGAGGTGAGCTGTATGAATTATTCTTTGCCCTCGGAAGGAAGTTACCGAGGGAATACCTGCAGTGCAAACTGCGAGCGGTAAAGTTCCAGTTGGTCTGGCAAATAGAAATCTGATGCTTGATGAAGGGAGAAACGAAGAATTGCTCGAACGAGAAAGTTGCTCCTTTAGTGGCGGCCGGTTGCGACTAGGTTGAAAAGTTTAGCTAGCCGAAGAAGTTAACGTCTGCAAATAGAAAAGAGGGAAGGAAAAAGAAGAGAGAGAAGAGAGAGAAGAGAGAAGAGGGAGGAGGGTAGCCCGAGAAAAATTGGGGTAGTGCGAGGGAGAGAACGTGATTCTTAAAGGGATTGAAAGAGCTAACAAGATTTTGAGAAAGCCATAGATAGATAGGTAGGAGGGGAGTCGAGGGGGCTTAGGAAGTCAAGAATCATTAACAACTCTCCTTGATTTCCGGGAACTTCATGATGCACGAAGTGGAAGTAGATCCTCGAGTTACGAGTGCATAATGCACCTGTCAACGGGAAGGGCGCGCGAGTGCGAGCGGGCGTGCTCGCGCCATTATGCGAACCTAACTGGAAAGTGACGAAATGAGTGAAGTTCGATACTTAATTCACCGCGAAACTATTAAGCGATTTATGAGCGAGGAGCTTGGAGAACTTCCAAAAACTTGGCGAAGGTCACGCTTCGTCTATAGAATGAGGCGACGGAAACCTGATCCTGCCTGGTACCATTTTACTCGAATTAGGCAATGAAGGGATTTCATTCCAGGCCATTTTCAAATCATACAAATTTCCTTCTCGCTCAAACCGTTGATTGAACTCGGAAAGTAAAGGATTAAATGATCTTTGCAATATTAGTTGCTCCTCAATATACAATAATTCCAGTGAAATGTTAGAGAGGAGCTTTAAAAAGGGAGGGAAAAGAGTGGGGGTTGTTTGTGAGGTGGGGTTAGCCGTGAAGAGCGGCGGCGATGGGTGGCAGGAACAGGAGTCATTTACATTTTCGCCCGATCGGTGTCCGCTTGGTTAAACCTAAGGACCTTTTCTCTTTTCTTCGCCCGGTAAGCCGAATCTCAGGACAAGAGGAGCGCCTGCGCGCTTCTGGGGGATGATAGTCGCGAGAGAGTGCTTTTCCTCGGCGTGCTCCGACGAAACCCTAGTGTGCGCTCCGCTATCACGCGACGCGGTTGCTCCACCTCTCTCCACCACGATTCCCTCTCGTTTCACCTCAATTCCGTGGCAAGCAACAACTCGCCCTTCCTAGAGGAGAACTTTCCCATGACAATTTCTAGTCAATTACGGCCTCACAAAAGTGAAAAGGCCAATTGAAAAATGGAAAGACGCGGCAATGAAACGCGAGTGCAAAGGGCGCATTAAAAAATACCACGAAATGCCATCAATAAGAAGAACTTAACTTTTGGCCAAGAGTATTATATTTATTGAAAGAAAAGATCCGAGTGAGAGAATTGTTTGACCAAGTGGGGAGACAAGTAGACGCCAGGAGGATAGAACTCGTACCATGGAACGAGCTATAGTGAGAGGAGCGGTGGGAAATAGCAGCGAGAGTTACTTGACTACTGCGATCCGTTTATCAAGAAATCTGCGGATAGGCGAGAGGACAAGGCGAGATCGAGAACGAATCAATAACATCTCACTGTAAACAAGAGGAGGAAATAATCGGTCCGATAGAACGCGAAAATTACCAACATCCATTCGACAGAACTCTATTCAAGAAGAATGCGGCTCCAGCGGCAACATCCGATTATTTTACGGTAATTGTGCTCTCGTTTCTTTCCAAGCCACACAATAAAATCGGGACTCGATCAAGTAGAATTCAATCAAGATAATTCGTAATGGCGCTCGATCTAAATAGTAGAAAGTTGTTCGTCGGAAGGGAGTATTATCGTATGAACCTTGGCGGGTGCGCGATAAAGTTTCTTCATTCGCGTTTATCCCTTTAAGAAAATACAGAGCGACTTTTCTCGTCGGACGATATTACTTGTACGCTATCTTCCTGGTCCTGCTGGATCTAAAAATCATTGTCCGCCAGGAGTATCATGATCCTGGAACGCTTTATTCCCCGAGATCTATCTCGGCGGTGGCTGAGTCGATTGAATTGCGGTGTGCGAGAGAGAAGAGTGAATGGGGCGTCTGGGGATGATGTGGGAGATTCGTATCTCATTGAAAAGTTCACCAATTCACGTAGCAGCCCCGAGGATTTCATTGTCGTGCTGCCGCCTCTTTCTGACGAGCGGAGGAATCTCCCTCCCGACTAGAGTAACCAGGAGGCGCCGGCAAGCATTCCCAAAATCTAGTCGGAAATCCGACATTCCTGCTCCCACTCATCCGCGAGTGATTTCCATTAGTGAGAGCGCGCCCGAAGACCGATCAATTTAATGGAGCCACAGCCAATAACGAGAGAGGCCGATTATAGAATTTCGCGGGCCACAATGAACAATTAAACGATTGATCGATCGAATGAACGGTCTTGTCAGCAGAGAAAGTCATTGTCAGAGGGATTGGGTCGCGCTTCTTACAGACTCACCGCCAACTACGGCACCGACCACGACGACATCATCTCTTTCATTGTTTCTAATAAGCATAATTAACGGGGCTTCGTTCGGTCTGAGCGGTGTTCGCCGCATTCTGGTGACCAATTATCTTTTAATTATTCGATTCGTCCCATACCTGTCACATCTGGCCTGCCTCACTCTTCCTCTCCCTCTCTCTCTTCCCCTGTGGAATCCAATCTTTGTCGTATAACGAGCTCGTTAAATGCCAAAGCGCCAGCGGCCTCCGCCTAACTTTATCTCTTGTTATTTTATAAGGCGTATACTCTTAGCACGTCAAGTCAAAACACAATCTCTCCAAGAAGAGGATGGCAGGGATATAGAATCACGGTCTTAATCAGGAAAGCGTTACCCGCACTTGCTGCTGCTGTTTCAATTTTTCTCCAGTAGAAATTTAATTAGAATTTTAGAGCTGGCGTAATGATCGGCTCTTCACTGGGATAATGGGAAGTCAAGGGTTAAGTAAAATGTCTTGAATACTCTCAAGGAATAGTAGCCGAAGTAATGTCGACGCCACAGTAATGGGAGCATTGTGTAGTTACTGGTATAAGTCGGCTTATTCGTATATAGGTCGCTCTGTTTCTTGCAATCGTCTTAGAAGTAGAAAAGCAAGGAAGCTGCCGCGCCGCGCCGCACCGCGTTACCCGTTTCCCCCGTGACCCCCGTGACCCAACAGGCGCAGTCACCCTTGCTATTATTCCAAATGCATTCTGGCCACTCTCCTCAGGACCAGCCACTTCTCGATAGAAGCGCCCGTGCTCTCCTCTTGCTGTTCTCCTTGAAACAGAAAACAGCCGGGCCTAACTTACCCTAAACCTCCCTGTCTCCCATGTTTTTCCTACCGAAGTACACAATCTAGATGCATCGCACTGCTCCGCAAAATACACCCACCGATTTCTATAAGGGGAAATGGTAGTTTTCGCCGAGCATGTACCTTAAAGAATCCATGAGTTCTCTCAACTTTTCTACAAAGTCTAAATGCACCGAAGAAAAGTCTTGGGCAAGTGGAACTTCTTTGATTTGATATCCATTAGGGCGCTGACGGGTGAAAAGCAGGCGACTTTTAGCTGCTGTTCCCTATTTCCACTTTGGTGGAGCATTGCTCGAGATTAGTCTTTCCGGCCTTATTCATCGTGCAGGTTTCCCTCACGAGAGAGACGTAACTCGGTGGTTGGTTGGTTCGTTGGATAACCAGTGTTACGTGGCTAGAGGAGGCTGGGTCGCGCCAGTTACTACTACTGGCTTCGGTGTAGCTGATGTCAAGGGAGAAAGAGAGCAAGATGGGAAAGGGGCAGAGGAATGATATCACGTGTCCTTCGTGCCTTTCAAAGGATGATGAAACGGGAAACAAAGTTCTCGAAACGAGCCGAGCATCGATACGGAGATTATGCATTCTCCTGAATATGCATTCTCCCTTTACTCGATCCGGTGGTAAACATATAACTATTCATTTCACCGCCTACCTATCATCGACCCTTCGACTCAATCCACTTTCTATTTCGCCGAAATTAACATGCTGGAACGCTTGCCACCCTGATTAACAACAGGTATATCAGATTACTCGAGTCGTATTTCATTTCCAGTATCCTCCTCGTCCTCGGGTGGCCCTCGAGCCCTCGAGCCCTCAAGAGGGGGTAGTTTGCGCTGGCTTTGTAAAAGCGAGCCGGGCCACCACTCTCTCCGGCTTTTCCGCGTGGCACTTGCGTATGACGCGTGTCAACCTGTCAAATGTTTTATGTATACCGAGGCTGTAGGAGCGCGCGTTGCGGGCATTAAGTTTTGAGGAAAAAATTGCGCCCCCATGCTCGCCACTCTCTCCTTTGGTCTATTATTTAAATCGCGTGTCGCTGCGCTGGGATTTACATTTAAATGTCCTGTAAAAGGGTGGACGTGAAGGATCGCGTATGTGTACGTGTATCAGGACGCGCGCGGCGCGG
The DNA here is from genome assembly GCA_910591665.1 of Ectemnius continuus. NCBI lineage: Eukaryota > Metazoa > Arthropoda > Insecta > Hymenoptera > Crabronidae > Ectemnius > Ectemnius continuus. The sequence goes on along the minus strand of OU342859.1, from coordinate 19,339,464 downwards.
CGCGGCGCCTCGGGAAACATTTGCGTTCATGTTGTGCTTATACACGATAAATTACTGCTAATACAATGGACAAATTATGCCGCTGGCATCGAAATGGTGGAGAAGCATGCACGCGCGCGCACGCTGACACTCTTTAAAAATGCAACTACTGCCAAGCCGAGCTCGCAGTGAATTAAATTAATCTCATTAGCCCGCCCTCTCAACTGGCGTTGACTAGCTGGCGCACACTCCGCCCAGTCGAACCAACCTGGGAGCAAACCTTGTCGCTTGATTAGCATAGCTTTCCTTATGCCTTAACTGTTCCCCACAGTACATGGCGGAAGTACGCTTGTTTGAACGAAATAGCAGGTCACAGGGAAGCCAACTTGCTCGCTTCAACGCATTCGCAGTTATTAACGGATTCGCCAAATAATGAATTGATACATTAGAGGGAAATGCTGGCCGAGAGCGTAACGATACCGCGGGTGATGATAAATTCACTCGAAATAAACAATATACTTGGAGGCTTTGTTCCCGCCGACATTCACCGAATTAACCGGCTAAAATAACTCCCATTTTGCGAACTGCTCTTGCTAAATGCGGCCGATGATGGTGTTAATAATGTAGCTGGTTCTCTGGGATTGCAGCAGGTAGGAGAACACTTAAGGGAGAAGGGGTCTCGGGCTTTCCAGTATGTTTATTGGGAGGAAGTTGTGAGATAATGCTTGGCAATTGGTTGGCTAGGATGGCAGAGTTTTGGGATGGGGGGCTTGTCCCTCAAGTACATGGCAAGTTGTTCTGACTTTCAGATGAAGAGGACCGACAGAAGGGCCTCTAGTCGTCGTCGCAACATCGGCGGCCACTGATTATGACGCGCGTCCGCTCGCAGGATCCTCTCTCTCGTCTCTTCCTCTCGTCTCTCTCCTTCTCCTCCTCTTCCGAGAGCTGTCACCTTCGGCCGAGTCTGCTCCTGCTGCTCCTCGGTCTCACCTCTGTCCACGGCTCACTCTCGAGCGTGCAAACCGCCAGGATCGATGTCCGAGCTCCTGCCACCAGCTCTACCACAACTTTCCAACCTCCCACTAATATTGTGGGAGGAAGTGCGAGGCCGACGGATCAGCGGGAAGATGACTGGCTACAGAATGAAGGAGCGCCTGTTGAGAGATCGGATCGCTGGGATAATCAAGTCTCGGAAAAGGAGTTCGATTACGGTGAGAGTGGGTGCATCGAAGGTCAGGGAGAATCCCCTTTCACAAGGACGATTGGTTCGCTCGGCGAGAATATCGAGAAGCACCACTCGGATCCCAGTGAATCTGGAATCAAGGGGAGATCCGGTGAAATTGGGCGTCAGCCGAGCAATGCGGTGGCGGGGCAGCGTGAAAAGCGGCAAATTCAGGGAGAGATCGATTCGATTATCGAGGTGAGAGAGCCGGTGGTGGTACGGCCTGAGAGCGCTCCTGCTGGTGAAACCAGTGAAAAATTAGCGGCAGATCGAAACGTCGATGGAATTGACTCCGATATTGGGAGGAGCGCCGCTGCCAATCGCAGTCGCGTCGGCTTCGAGAGAAACAATGTCCAGTTGAAGAGTAGATCGAGCCTGAAATCAACTGGCAGTCATCAGGAGGAAGATTATAAAACTATCGGTAGAAACAGATCGGAGAAAGAGTGGGACGAGAGCACCGCCACAACCGGTTATAAAACCTCAGTGGAAACATCCACGCCAGATGGCAATCGAGCGTTAGCAGCTGCCTCGAACGAGAGCAATGAGGAACCGTTTATAGGATTCGAGGGCTCGCAAAAGTTTCCTGTGAGAGTCACGTACAAGCCGCCGGTGGCACCGCCTGTCGAGAAAATCGACCGGCGTCATTTCGGCCCTCAAAAAGAGGATTCGGAGGAAGTAACATCGAGCGGCCAACCGTCCACGATAGGACCCGATCTACCAAAGAGTCCTGGCCGGGATGTCTTCAACCGGCATCGTAAAGTCGAGGAGAACAGCGAGGATACATCCGAGGAGGAGAGGAAACTCGATGCGATCGACGCCGTCGTCGCCGCCGCCGGCAAAAAGAACGAGAGCGTCGACGATCCGTGGCTGCCCGGTACTTTACCTGGGCGACGTTCCTCCAACTTGTCGCCGGGCAAAGCGGTTACAGAAGAAAAATACGAGAGCGCGCCCCCGACTATGTCCTCGGGATCGCCGGCATCAACAAGTGCCGGTGAAAAGGACTCGGTGAACGGGCTACGTGCCAGCCACAACGAGGACCACCAGGAGGGAAATGGTGTTACCGTGTCGGATGTGAGATCGATCGACAAGATAAACGTAACTATCCTCGGCCTCTTCGAGTTGACACGCGGCACCGAGCCGCGACCGGAAGGCCCCAATGAATTGCAGGCTGCCAAACTGGCCATTGAACGTGTTAACCAGATGAACATCTTACCCAACTTTAGACTTCGACTCATCTACAACGACACAAAGGTAAGCCGAACATCTACACATTTATTCTTCCCCCTCGAACTTTTTCTTTCGATAATCCACTCGATTAAGTGACCACTGTCCAGCCAGTAATTCGGGGAGTTTAACTTTTTAGTTGGAGAGTGGTTTGCTTATTCAAAGCCGGCGTTAAACGCGATCGGATTCGCATTAAGTCGGGGCCAAGTACGTCGACAATCAAGCGCTTATTTCGCCCGATTCAGCCTGCCCCAATTTAGCTTATTGCCTTGTTACCAGCCAGTCTAGCGGAAACCGCATAAGTGGAAGCGCTGGACCGAGGGAATAGGCGCATCTCTCCAGCAAACCGTACTCACCTATACACCAGTGGCACCAGTGTCGATTCCACTCGGGCTTTCATTGCGTTCATAGTCCAGGCCAGTGCGAAATGTGTCCAGGCTTTAATCAACGTAGTTTCCTCTATTCAGAACTCGCAGCCTCCATTTTTCCCTCCTGCCACTCGAGTGCGCGACTTTTTCACGCCAGCCTCACAATCCTCTCTGACGCGAGCCTCGCGAGAAACGAGAAACGAGAGGCTGCATGTTGCATGGATTGCAGGAGATAGAGTGTGGGTCAAACCACGAGTACGTCTCGCACATCGCAACATCTTGCGACAGTGCGGCGAAGCGAGAGCAACTGCGTTTCGCAGCTTCTAGAGCAGCTATGCTTCGCCGCCCTTCTATCCTCCGAGTGATAATGCAAGCCGATAATGCCGGCCGCACGAACTTGCGAAATTACGAAAGCCCAACCAGACGAGCTCTCAAGACCGTAAACGTCCTGCGAGCGCTCCACTTCATCCGCGTCACTCTCCTGAATTTGCGTATAAATGCGCGTACCACTCCCGCCTTGAGAACACAGCCCATCCAAGATCTCGAGTCGTAAATCAGTAGTGCCATCGTGCTGTGACCGATATTCGCTCAAGATTTCACGAACCCGTCAACAGATTTCGTTTACATTGAGGAGCACACTATAAATTCAGGTCGAATTTCGAGAAATCCACAGAAAGACACTTTGACAACATTCCTCGCTTATTGTCAGTCCTAATTGTCAGAGCAATTCTAGCCTGGGTTTATTCGAATGTTTATTTAGATCTGAATTTAATTAAAGCAGAACGCAGGCTCTTCTATATTGGATGGGGGATTGACGGGTAACATAATAAAAGCGTGCCGGTAAAAATCAGAGGGTCACGTCGCTCCTGTACATAGTGGCTAGTTTTTTTTATCCCTGACAGAAGAGAGAGAGAGGGCTGTGATGGTTTGGCTGGGTGGCGGTGCTTCGGTGCCTGACCACGAGAACAAAGTGTATAACGAGCAGAGGCGGCGAGCTGCAGCACTGAAAGTGGAAAAACGCGATTGTAGCGGCTCGGGCGCAATTAAATTGCGTCTTTGTTCGATAGAGGTAGCCAGGTGCAACGCTGCTTACAGAGTATGTGCGACGGACCTTGATCGTCCACACAAATAGAAAGTCAGAGAGAACGAAAATAGGAGGAAAAAATTGTCGCCCGATTGCCAAGGCTCCTGCGCGTTTGTCAGTCGTTGCTATTTTTCCATCCTGCCAGGATGGTGTAAAACGGGATACAGTTTAAAAAAAAAGCTATAGGGACGAAGCGCATGAAGGAACGAACCAATCCTATTTGCTCCTATCGGCTGGCAGGATCTATAGTAATATACCTTCCTGGCAGCAAGTGAGCTCGAGAGATTTATACGAGAGAAAGCACAAGCAGCACGAAAGAAGAGTGTCCGAGAGTAGCTCGGAGGTTGTATGCATGTATATGTGCGCCCGAGGGAGCCTGCTGGAAAAGAATTAGCTCAACAAGTAGGTTTGCCGAACCCTTTCACCCGGGAGACTTAATCTCCAAACAGAAAGTCGTGCTGGCCGCAGAGTCACGGGGCAAACCCTCACTGACTACAGATAAGACGCGGCCGGCGCGGCCGCCGCGCCGCTCCACCTCTGAACTTTTCCCCCGGCAATTTCTCTCCTCTGGCTTCGATGTGAAAGGATCTCCCAGTATTCTCGGGCTCTCTTCATTGAGCCCTCCTCTCCTCTTCAAGCTGAAGCGCGAAAATCCGTCGGAGCCGGCGCGGCCCGGCGCGGCGACTGGCCAAGTGGAAGACGACTTGGAGATATCTCCTGAGCAAACTCGGCAACCGCACAGTTTCCATTAGGGAATTAATTAGACGAAAATTTACATCTGTAAAGGTTTGGAGGAGTGGCAGAGATCGGAGCTACTTCAACAAGTAGAAAAGCCCTTGAGCGGCACAGATTACTTCTGAGTAGAGTAGGGGCGCTCGTGTGTGGTCAGCCACGTGGGAATCCCATGCGTCTGAACTTTGTCACGATCCTTTATCTCTGCCTTGACCTTCGTTAAATCCTTCCCTCCATCCATGTCTCTTTCATTCGAATTGTGCGCGAGCACAGCATGAAAAGGACCTATTTTCTCACGCGCCTTGGATTCTCTATTCCACGAATGCGTGTCTTTCGTGCAAGAACGGATTCCAGTGCGAGAGTGAATGCGGCCTGGAAGAACGCCTCCGGCAATACGTAATTTGACCAATCCTACACTGACAGTATCCTTCAAAGCCTTAGTCAATGCCTCCCACATACCATACCCAACATCTACGCCCCGCCACTGCCAGATTCTCTTACGTACGCAGAATATATAGGAGCCACAGCTTTTCTTTTTTGCCGAATTGCTCAAAGTAAATCATATTTAGCCTTTGAGAAATATATATTCTCAGCTTAACAAACACAAATGAATCGTATCGCTCCATCATTGAAAAAGAACGCTGGAACCGTCGTCTGCCTTTTATTCAAACTCTGATTATGTCTTCCCAATTATACGAGGGTTGAAAACACCGCTGGTCTGATTGAAAAGAAGCACTCTCTATTGGCCGATCAAGCATTAATCCCCATGAATAGAAATACCTCGGGCTTCGGGCGGCTGCAACCAGTGCCAGTCCAAGTTTCCAAGGATTCCCTCCCGCGGGAGCACCTGTCATTCTCCCGTTCACAGGATCGAGAAAACTGCTTAGGGAAAGTCTGCGCGGTACAAGAATCGGCGAGGCATTGGGAAGAACGTTCACACGTCATTTGATCGACGTGCACTCTCGATGCATCCACATTTTTTGCCGGTTTCCTTTTGCGGTAGTTGGTAATAGAAGCTAGAAAGGTAAGAGATAGCGAGAGAGGAGTGTAGCGTGGCCCCTCTGGGCCTAGGAATTGGAATCAGATTCCCTTTGGGAAAGTGGGTTATCACATAAGCGTGCTTGCCTGTCGACGCTCTATCGGATTAAGCACGAAAAGTGTAAAAAAAACCTGGACGAGAGAAGGAGCGACAGAGAACTTGCAAAGCTTGCGAATTTAATTTGACAGTGAGAGTCTCTTTGGCTGCATCCTTGCTTCACTAGAGCTCTCGGAAACCACCTGAAACCGATGGACCATGCGCTGCTACTGTTAATATCGTATTTTCACTTTCATCATTGCAAACTGAATTTACGTTCGAAAAGTAAACTTTTCCTGTTAACTCATTTACTCACATCGCTGGAAAGAGTATTCCTAATTAGTGTATCGGCGATGGTTACACGGAATTTAAATGGTAGTCGAACTAAGTCGACGATAATAACCATGCTCCTGGCAAGTGTAGCGAGTTCTGGCGGAAAGTGTTAGTTATTACTTCTGGTTCTCTTTGCGGGCGGGGAAATATTTCGCGTTAACCTTTCCGCCAGGCGAGCAAGTTTCCCCCTATTGGATAACGTACGTGCTTCGGCGAGTTATCGCAGGTCAGCTGCGGAAAAAGCTCACAAGCCTTCGAAAGCTTAGAAGGTCCGGTGGCGCGACGCTTCGGGTCGTCGCCGCGCCGGCAAGAACTTCGCTCGGCAGCGGCCAAGTAATACTAATGACGCGCCTTCCCCGCTGTTTTGCCCTCTGATCCCAGCAAAACATCACCAATCACCGCTAGTCTTGCGCGGATAAAGCTTCTTTTACCTTCGACGGGAACGTCGGGCGTAGAGTTCGCTTGAAATGCATTGAGAGCGACCTATTAAACTGTGTGATACCAGTTTCTACGTGGAAAACACATCGCCAGGATAAAATGTAATAGAAGCTCGAGACTCTAGAACAGGGAGAGCGTAGAAGCCGGTAATCCGCTCGCGGCAGATGCAAGCCCGGCTTATTGCAGATTTATATCCGTGCAAGTAGACCGTGTCACCCACCCTCAGACTCCTAACATTCAACCCACCTTCATTACGATCACAATATCGGATGAACGAGAATATTGATCGCTTTATACTTTCCCAAGACAACTGTGAATGGGAGGAATGGCGATTCTATGATGGCCGAGAGGAAAGCAGAAATTTGGATTAATTGCTGGGCTCAGCAACACCATATGGTTCTAGCTCGTGCACGATATCCATGCAAACTTCTCATTATATTCAGCTTGGACCCTTAAAATCCCTGGTTTACTCCGGACGGTGTGAGGTAGATGGAATGGGAGAGCACCATGCGAAATGGCTCGATCGAAGTTAGCTATAGGGGAAATTCGCTCGGTCCGAAATGTGCTCGATGTTCTGCTTTCGACTTCCACCCTCTATGCATATAGTAGCATAGGAGCACCAAGCGAGCTGTGTCTGCTTTTGGTTTGAAATTGAAACCAATAAATTCATTGGATCGGCCACAAAGTCGCCTGGAAACAGAGATATCCGCGGCAGAAAAAAAATCGGCGTCCGGTTGATGAGGAACAACAGTAGCCCTCCAATGCATCGGACACACGCGAACACGTCTGCCCGTAAAAATTACAATGTAAAAGCTCGGAAATTAAAGCTCTGATGTCCAATGGAACTGGCGGTCTGCTTTTACACTTGATACAGGGGAAAATGTGTAGTGGGAAATGGAGGCGGAAAAGCAATTTCATTAATTGCTCGGCAAGTGGCCTGGTCGAAAGGGTAATCTTTGAAGAAATAAAGGAAAGGAGGTCGGCTGTTTGCGGCTGCATCGGCCTAAGTGCTACTGTAGCGACGGCCTACTATTCGGTGTTATACTCCCATCGACGATAATTCCTTCTTAAATTCTTATCAGGCAGCAATGGTGGCTCGGCAGCACTGGCGCATGTACTTGGAGAACTTTAAGCCACCGACAAAGGAAAACGAAGGCAGCTCGCTCTTCCCCCTAGTAATTTCATTGAAGCCTACCCTTTCGCCCGTGTCCTCCGTTGCATATATTAAACGGTAAAGGGATTGCCGGAGAGTGAAGACACTCCCGGGTGCGGTGGGAACGCCTCTACAAAGAGATCACATCTCATCCCATCAGGCGACAGCTATTTCCAACTTTCAGTTTAATTCAAACAGGTCATTGTGGTGATATCAATTTTTTCGTAGACACGATACAACTTTCGTTATACTCGTTCCTTTTAAAGAGACACACTCACCCTGATTGGATTAGAGAAAGGTATGCCGTAAAAAGACTTTGTACTCGAGTGAAGATCTCTGCTCCCAAAGGTTCGGATGATCGCTCATTATGATCCAGTCTCGCACTCATGTTCATTTCAAGGGAGAGCCGGACGACTACACTATTAAGCGTCCTGCATAATTCGTCCAGGAATCCTGATACCCTTCTTCACGGGGACCCGGAAACAACTTGGAATATGCGACCTTCTCACACTCCCAATAGTTAGACTTTTGAACTACTAAAAATGGAACATTTGCAAAGTTGGAAAGTACGGAACATTGCTCCACCCTTCCACCAAAAATGGAGCAATATTTTCGGGTAATAGGGGGAAGCAAGAATGATGAATATTAATCGACTTTTCATAATAATCCCCTTCGTACTCTCCCCCTAGCGTGAAACATTGTCGGCCACGGTTTGTGGGCGTTCGAGTTCCACCGAAGCGGAGCGCTTCCCTAAAATCCTCCGTTCCGGGTGGCAAAATACAAAACAGCCATCTTCAATATTCATTATGAGTTGATATACGATCTGAAATGTTTGTTGAATTGCACGCGGACTGAAAATGATTCGTCCTCGGGGCAATCTCCCCAAAGGGGAGCTGTAGGAACTTTCGCAGTAGAATGAGACGTGTTTGGTCAGACAGGCCGGTGATAGCGGTAAGGAAAGAGGAGAGCGCGTGGCAGTTGAGGATAGGATAGGTCGCAAGGGGGAAGGAAACGAAGCGAATGGAATGATTTCTTGACAAAGTCATTTGGCGATCGACGTTCGTCATTCCCAGTGGAGATGGTCTCCTCCTACGTCAATCATTGAGGAGGTCGACACCAGGCTGGAATACGGCTGAACCAGATTGAATTAGCGGCAGCCCATTGCCCCGTGTAACTTCCGCCATTCTTCTCGGTCATCGCTGGCGAAGGGTGGCCTAATGTCCCATGGAAACCTTGTTTGGTCGTTCGAGCAGTTTCCGGCGGGAACGGTTCAGCACCTTAAAAATGAGGGTAGCCGCCGCGCCGCGCCGGACGGCCAGGCCGAAGAATGTCAGTAACCAGGCAGAGAAGAGGCAAGAGAAGAGATTGGAGGGAGGCTTTGTCCGTGAGTGGCGGGCTGCTAGTATGACGAACGGGCGTAGTCTCACACGCCATCAGCATTTTCACGAGCGGATAACAGTGAAAGAAATGGCCAGTGCTAGGATGGCCGACGTCGAGGAAAGACAGAGAGATCAACGACGTGAGCAAGCCACCCTCTTGGTGCCTTTCTGCCTCGTGCTCGGCTGAGCGCATCGATCTCTCAAGATTCTCAGCTATCTCAAGAACAGCCTCTTCTTCGATACCTTGAGATTCTTCTCCTTGACTTCTCCCTCTTCATCTTTCTTTCCCTTCGTCTTCCACTCGGGATCTCTTGCTATCCTGCTCTCACCTCGAGTCTTGCCGACTTAAATACCGCCAGGGGTGACCCTGATTTCCAGGGCGACTATTGTCTCGCCGCTATTCACTCGAGCCAACTCGATCCCCCAGGCGTGCATCCATCCGTCCGTCCGTCCATCCGTCCGTCCACCCGCTCTACTCCCACAACACACCTACCAACTTTTCTTTCTCAACACCCACGCACTCTCATCCTCCCTACATTTTTATCTATACACACAGCCTCGATGAAAAGAATGTTGCGTGGCGGTGAGAGGAGGGCCGCTCTACCATTGTCTTTTACGTCGATATCGATGCCCACTGATTTGAGAATCGCGAGAGCCAACCTGGCTGGCTCCACCGAGGGTAAGGATCGTCCAAGAGACCCGTCATATTATAAGACATCCCACCACTGTTTTGGGAGATCAGGGAATTCTTTCTAGATGATTCTCATTAGGATCACTCTGATTGTCGGGAGGGGAAAGTGTCAGGGGAGGGAGGGCCATTTAATAGAAATGTATCCTTACTGGAGCGGTGTTGGGGAGTGGCAGCTCCCGGGAGAAGAGAGCGCTCGGTGATTAATCGGCGGAGGCTTCTCTCGCGAGAGAGCACGATAACGCAAAAGTTGCCAGAGTACCGGAATTATGCGGTCGCGTGGAGGAGGAATAAGGAGGGGAAGGAGAGATTAGTCGTCCGCGCAATAATTGCCCCGTCACGGTTAGTTAGAGGGCTACCGACACGGATTAAATGCATCTCGCGAGCCGAGCCCCGCCGAGCCGCCCACCCCCTCTCCTATTCTCTCATCTCGTTCCCCGCTAGCGGGCTATCAGTTTTCTCTCGTTATAGAGGCGTCCCACTGATGTCCACTCGGGTTTAACCAATTATGCAATCGCGGTTTATGATATTTGCCGTTTCGGTTTCGCTCTGCTAGGCCGCTGTTCACCGGGCTGGCTCGCTCGCTGGCAATCCAGCCGCCGGGGAGTAGCAATCGCACCCTCTCGTCCTGTCATTCCTCTTTTATTTTCAATTTCCAGATAGAAATCGTCCATAGGAAATCGAAAAAAGATTGAATTTCACTCCAGCGATCTTCCAATTGTGTCGAATAGTCAGGTTAAAGTAATTATCTATCAAGTTACATGCGTACACTCGATCTTCGAAGAAATTATATCATACTGACATATAGCGCACGATAATATTGGTCTCTCTAATTGTTTTTGGTACAATTCTTCGATTTATGCACCTTTTCATACCCCTTCAGAAACTAGCAAAAAAAAAAAATTTCGAGCTAGGGTCCTGGAATTTTTACCACTTCTTCCTCGATGCAAAAAAACACTTTCTACCAAATTTCAGTCCCGGAAAAGGTCGGGAAGTATGAAAAACATGGGGAAAACCATCGAAATCAAATATTCCAGATCGGTTTTCCACGTGTTTTAGGTAAAATTCCGGCATTTCCCCCACAACATTTATGTTTTTTTTCCGTTTTGAGACACGAGGAATCGAAAAATCAAGCGTTCGTTGCGGTCCCGAGACCTTCGAAAAATCGAAAATTTTTGAAGGGGTATGCCTTAAAAAATTTGCGAAAAAATGAATTTTCAGCTAGGGCTCTGGAATTTTTTCTACTTCTTCCTCGATATAAAAAAACACTTTCTACCAAATTTCAGCCCCGGGAAAGGTCGGGAAGATAAAAAAACATGGGGAAAACCATCAAAATCAAATATTCCAGATCGGTTTTCCACGTGTTTTAGGTAGAATTCCGGCATTTCCCCCACAACATTTATGTTTTTTTTCCGTTTTGAGACACGAGCAATCGAAAAATCAAGCGTTCGTCCCGGTCCCAGAACCTTCGAAAAATCGAAAATTTTTGAAGGGGTATGCCTTAAAAAATTTGCGAAAAAATGAATTTTGAGCTAGGGCTCTGGAATTTTTTCTACTTCTTCCTCGATATAAAAAAACACTTTCTACCAAATTTCAGCCCCGGGAAAGGTCGGGAAGTGTGAAAAACATGAGGAAAACCACCGAAATGAAATATTCCAGATCGGTTTTCCATGTGTTTTCGGTCGAATTCCGGCATTTCCCCCACAACATTTATGTTTTTTTTCCGTTTTGAGACACGAGGAATCGAAAAATCAAGCTTTCGTTCCAGTCCCAGAACCTTCGAAAAATCGAAAAATTTTGAAGGGGTATGCCTTAAAAAATTTGCGAAAAAATGAATTTTGGGCTAGGGCTCTGGAATTTTTTCTACTTCTTCCTCGATGCAAAAAAACACTTTCTACAAAATTTGAGCCCTGGAAAAGGTCGGGAAGTATAAAAAATATGGCAAAAACCATCAGAATTAGACGAAATTAATTATTCACGGGGTTATTTCCACCTGTTTTTGACACCATTCCGGCATTTCTGCCACTGGTATCATATTTTCTATCTGTTTTGATACTCACACAATTAATTTATGCATCGTTGAGGAACCTTCGATAAATTGAAGATATTTGAAGGGGTAGCCAGATAGAAAAGACGAGTTAATACAAAAGCGAAAACATATAATTATGATAAATGCTAGCGTGGAAGCAGTGACCCTTGAAAACTGGTATCGAAATCGGGCTAAAAACTAGAGCGGAAGGAATTGGAGTCGGGGAATGTGGTAGGAAAGGGGATGTAACAGCCGTAGGGGTAGGGCGCTGACTGAAATATGGCTCGACTCATTGCGGGCCAGCTAGCAAGATAAATTTCGATACTATTTACGTGGATGGAAGATTTCTAGTAGCGCGTAGCAAGATAAATCTCGCCAATAACAATTACTTTCCCTTAATCCAACATTTTTCCTGAGTCACCACTGCTGTCAACTGACCGCTGAACAGGAAACAGTAAGGGCGAAGCATAAACTAGAGAATTTAAGCACGGTCGCTTAGACTTTATGAAAGAGGATAAAGGGACACGATAGCACTTGACAATCTAGCTGCTGAATGTCAAAGATCAGCCATCAAAGAAAACCGACATGAAAAGCAATGAAGGAGAGAGGCAGGATTGTGGAAATAGTATCGAAGAATGAGAGGAGGTTTTTAAGGGAGGGCGGTCGAAGGGGGCGAGCATTAGAGGACATAATGGGAGAAAGGGTTGCGGTGCCGGCAGTTACCGGGAAATAATCCCATTGTACCGGTGTGGTAGGAGACCCCCTATCAGCTCGGGACATGTTAACCCTGTCACCGCGCGAAGTTTCCTCCCTCAAGATTACACTGTCAAAAGTTCCAGGCCGCTGATTATACCACCGTAAATCGGGATCGCCTGACAGGCGCAGCTCGCCCGGCAGTCTTGCTGGGAATTCTATTTGGACCGACGCGTACAACTTGCACCAATCCAATCGGGAAGATGCGGAGAAGATCTCACTCACTCTCTCCGTCTCTCTTCCATCCCGCCCGCTTTCCTTGCCGTATCAAGCGCTTCAAGCACATTTAATGTCATTTCATTTAGAGTGATATATCCTCCCGCGAGAGGGTGAGAGGGAGGGTGGGCGGTTGGGGTAGGAGTATTCCTGCAAGATGGTTCTTGTTATATTATTCGGGGCAACGGGCGACATAGGTGAGCAGACAAGTTTCCAGGATGTGCCGAGCGAATTACCAATGAGACAGATGGTGCGCGATGGATTTTTCAAGCGGCGGCGTCCTGGCCTCCTCTTGGGAGACTGCTCCGGCCACATTTCCCAAGACTTTTACGCCTCCGGAGGACAACACAGCAGTTTATGTGGCGCGCGAACGCTCCTTCAAAAATGCAGCCGTGCCAAGTATTACCGGCCTTCCATCACCGTGAATAATGCGTACCGTTAAAATGAGCGGGAGCTACTTCATGAAGAGTGACGTCTTAATAGATGTTCGGTAGCACGGATCTTCAGGAAGGATGTGCTGGGAAACCGGGGCGTCCTGATAACTGCACCGTCCAAAGTACAAGTCAGGTGAACGCGTATATTACCTTCAATCTTGCCAGTTTCTACATTACGAGCTACATCTTATTTTTGTTTCTCATCTTTATGATAAAAGAGGAAATATGTTCTCCCATTAATAAGATCAGATTTGGTAGGTATACAGAATCGCTATGGAAAAACACTCGGGAACACTGGTAATCGGCTTGAATTTATGTCGGACCTTTTGTAACGCAATCTGGCGTGAATAAGAAGCTGTAAGTTTCGTGGTAAGAGGATTCATTTCGCACCGGTGGACTTTTATGTCCAACTTTTAAAGGCAGATCGTCAAACGGCTGCTTTTCCCGTTTAATCCTTGGCCGGCTGATTCTCGTATTAAGCGGCTGAGAAACCCTACTGCAAGCGAAACAGCTTAACTTAGGATTAAAATGTTGCTGAAGTTACCTTGCTCTGAAGATGAAGCAAGTTAGACTTCCTTTGGATATATTCCCTTTATTCCCTTTATTCCCTTGAAGCAGCTAGCCTTTGTTAGCAAGTCCTCGCCAATCAAGCCGTTATCCACTTATTCGACATTTCCAAAAATGTTGGCCTACCTTTTGTACCAGGTCGCTTCAATTAAGCTCGATTTAAGTTAAGAGAATGGGCGGTTTAACGCTTGAACTTGTTCCAGTTGTTAGGAGGGAAGGGCCATGTAGTCGTTGTTGAAGTTTGCATGCATTGGTGGGATAGTATAATGGCTAGGCGTTGGGTGGAAGTGACCGTCGCGTCATCGTGTCATGGGCCTCTAAACTCCTTTGCGAATGCCTCGTGTAACTTGTTCGGGGCAACTCGCCTTTGATGCCCAAGGAATTCGCAATTTTCGCGTTACTCCAATTTCTCCGGCATTTTTCTGAGCTTGGCTCGACACTCTCTGAAAAGCGGCTTCGCGCTCGGATAGTTTACCCTTTAAAAGCACGAGGATAACAGAATGGATAGTGTGTGGGGTTGAGTAACGCGTGTGATCTCGGTGGAGTTCTAAGTATATCTATAGCAATTAAGCATTATGCAAGCGGACGATAACTCGGCGCAGGCAAATCGCCGGGAAATCATGGTTATTCATGCCAGTTAGCGTTCGTTAAGGGATGAATCCAAGTCGCGCGGTGTTTGTCTCCCGTTATCCATAGCGGCAAGAACGTGATTCGCTAAATTGGACTCCCTCTCTCTCCTCTTTCCGACTCTATGTCTCTGTTTGCCTCGCTCGGTTGGATACGCTGCCGCCCAGCCTGGCACTATCAGCTAATCCGATAACAAGGGACAAAGAAAATTCGGCGGGATCTCGCGAGTGTGTGCGCGAGCACGGTTCATAATTAAATGCGAGAGGAATTGGGAGCAGTGGAACTATAAATCGAGGAGGATCGAGGAAAGCTTTGGCTAGCCTTGCCAAGTACAAGGTCTTGCCTTTTTGTAATTGAAGGCGCTTCGATTTTCTCGGGGGCTTGAATTACAGGGGCCTTGAATTACCAAGGGGTTAGCACTTATCAGCGGCGAAGCAGCGAGACGTAACGAGCTCGTAGAAATGCGAACTCTCCTTCGGGCGGTTCAGCCCGACCCGACCACGCTTCGTACCGCCTATTTTTCCTAAGGACTTCCAGCCGCCCGTCCTGGATCTCCAGATACAAGACGACCCTCCAATTTTTTCTCTGGCTTTGCGAGTCCTCTCGAGGCACACCTTTCCCAGTGAATAATTGCTCGTTAGGGCTCGGGTTCGCTCTCGCGCTCAACCGAATTCTTCCAGTGCCAACCCGAGCCAGTTGCCTACTTTCCACCTTCCACAAATATGTGAAATGGAGAATCGTACGTTTTATGTGCCAACGACATTTTTTTTCCAGTGCGACCCTGGCGTCGGAGTCGACAGATTCTTCCACGCACTTTATTCCGCACGGAAGACTGATCTGATACCACTTCTACTTGGGACTGCTTGCTCGGAGGTGACAGAGACCTTGGCGAAGATCGTGCCCTACTGGAATATCATTCAAGTGTCCTTCGGTTCGACGGCTCCTGCACTCTCGGACTCGAGGGAGTTCCCGCTCTTCCTGCGAACGGTCGCCCCCGATTCCAGTCATAATTCCGCGAGGATTGCCCTCATCAAGCATTTCGGATGGGACACCGTCACCGCTCTCTCGCAGACCGGTGACATGTACTCTTTGGTAAGCCGTCTAGAAATTCGAAGGGCCAAATCGCTTCGAGCAAATATTACTGCGCTCGTCGCTCTCCTTCGCTCCATTTTCCCCTCTCCAGTTTCTCTTTTGCGCGAGGCTAACGAATGAATGCAGAGAAATCAATATCACCGGCTTTAAGCTCCGAGGCCCCCGATAGTTCTACGTATTATTCGAGTCCGTCGATGCGAGGAAAAATACTGGAAATCAACACCCTTGAATATTTATAACAATTTTAGTCGCCCGGAGTATTATTCAGTAGCTGCTTTCCAAAGCCGCGTTGCCGTTCCAGTTGGAAAGCCACAGTTCGTCGCAGCTGCTTGCCGCGTGTCCTTTGCAAATGCATGCAATCGGGAAAATCACTCGCACGCCGAAGTTCATGCCAGAGTGCTAATGAAGGGAGTAAAAATGAACGGCAAGATTCGCCAGCTGCGCGAACTTCGGCTCGATTAGCCCTTTTAACCTTGGCATTTTTATGGATTCCTAAAAATGCCGGAGATTTCTCTTTGTTCCAGGCGGTGAATGATTTGGTGACGGAACTGGAGCAGGCGAACATCACGTGCACGGCTACCATCACGTTCGCCGAGAACGATTACAAGGAGCAGCTGCGAACTTTGAAGGTAAGTCTCGCCGGTACTTGCTTGCCTTCCTGGCCGACAAGAACTTCTTTGAATTTGAATCTCGTCCCGAAGTTAACCCAGCAAGATCTCGCAGCGTTACGCAGTTACATCTTCCTAAGTACCTTACTGGCCCTTACTTCCTGTCTCAATCTCCCTTTTGACATCCTTTTTGCACGAGAATATCTAACACGCCCTTCGCTCCAGCATTGCCTGCTGTTTATTAGCGTGTTTTTCGCCGGCAAATAAATTAGCAGTGAGTTTCCACTTGCCGATTACTTGCTACTCCGGCTTATACGCTTGTGTGTACCTCTACCAGACTCGTGGCTCACTCATGCTGCTCTTTCCCTGGCATGCTTCTCTAAGCACGTGCAAAATAATTACCAACATGCCCGAGTATTAAGACTCATCTCGCACCAGGCAGTACTCGCTTCCGTCTCCCGCACTCATCTTCAGATTCAACTCGAGCGTGATTCGGTGCAAATTTTACCTTAATTAAATCTGGAGCGATAAGGATTTTCCCAAGGGCGCAACTCGATATTTCATTGGATTGCAGGAATTGGACACCAGGATCATCGTCGGCAGCTTCTCCCCGAGGCTAGCACCACGTGTTTTGTGCGAGGTGAGTGTTAAAACGTACTTGTTAAATAAAGGTGGAATGCGCGGTGGGTTGTTTGCGCCAGACAGTTTGCAAGCTCTCTCGGCACTCGGCAGCCACGTTCGAACAATATTGCTCGATGCACTGCTGCTTTTCACCGAGTACCATTCTGAAGAGCAGGACCGATCGAATATTCCAAGAGAACTCAGACCGGATACGGAGAATCTCACTCTGCAGTATGTACCGTTGAAATTCGCCTAGCCCACTGAAACGCAAGCAAACAATTCCCCGCCGATTATGCTTGCGATGGTTTTATGCAAAGCCCACTCGACATTACCCTCTGGAACGACGATCCTTTAATGGAGCGCAACCGATGCGCTGGCATTCGGAATATCTTATAAATTTTACAATCCTCCAGCGCCCCGCCTCTCCCGGGAATGGTTAAGCACGCTCGAGCGAGAGCAACTTTTCGCTAACTTAGCAGATCCAATCAAAAGTCACTCTAATGAATCCGATCGTCGAATTGCAAATGAAATCACGCCAGTGAAATGCTGATTATGCTAGAATAAAACATGTTCTCGAAAGTGACAAAGTCGAAAATCGACGGGATGTAATTTTTCGAGTGTAGATTTTTAGGTGGGAGGGAGGGAGGGGGGGAGAAGAGTTGAGTGTGCGCGAGGGAGATAGGGTTCACTGTCAGCTGGTACGATTGTCACTCGAGTGTTGGTGCGTTTGAACGGAAGGTCTTTTCGACTCGGCTATCGGTCTGATTAATCGGCGGGTGAGCTTTCCCAGTTGATTTCGAAGCTGGTGCGCACTCGTGGAAATGGATGTGTCGCGCGCACCGTGCACACATTGTTGGCTACGTCCTGGGTAAGCGAATAATGAACATTGTACCGAACTAGGGCACACTCCTTTCTCACTCTTCCACTATCTGCCGTCTCTCCTCTATCCTCATTTCCGCATTGTCTTCCCTCTTTCAAGATATACCGCCTTTCGATCAGCCTCATCTATTCCACGAAATTTCCAACGCTCCCCATACTTTATTGCCACAACTCCAGAGAGTAAATAACACCGTCTTCTCGCACTCTCGCTAAGTAATCATATACTGGCACTAGTCTGTCAGAGTACATTCGTGATGAAAAGTTTCGAATCCTTTAGCGCTAATGAGGGCGGCAGCGTTACCCTCGTCGAAAAAGCTAAATTACGCGGCTAGAAGCGGCGAATTACGAGAGAGGGAGAGAGAGGGAGAGAGAGTGTACGAGAATCATACACGCCTGGGAGAACACCAGCATTCGTCAGTATCGTCAACCAGATGCTGCATGCAACTGCAATTAATGCGAAACGAACTTAATTAACTCCTGAAAATTACAGCGGCGACCAAATCCATCTCTTTTTGAGCGTTCCACGGATCCCCCAGTGCCAGTGGAAGTTTGCATCTGGTCATAGGTTTTTGCCAATGAGTCCTCCGTTTCTAGCAGTTACAAGTGACGCGGTCTACCTATTCGTCAAGTAGACGCGGACAGTTACAAAATTGTGCCGCTCGAAATTATCCTATTTGCCAAGTAGTAAAATCCTGTTGCCTATTCTTCCCAAGTATCCAACTCGTAAAATAGTCACAATAGTTATTTCGCTTTGCTCTCTGCTCCTCAACGGAGCGAGATATTGAGAGGAGGAGAAGTAGATGCTCGGACTTAAATGAGAACGAATGATAGTACGCTCTCAGTGCTTGGTCGAAGGAAGCTTATTAAATAAGCTTTTGCGATCTCTTTTCCCGAATTCGTAATTACGTCTCCGCGTTATGAGAAAAGTTTGCCTGGTCATTCGGTGGGAAGGTGGTGGTGGGGAGGAGGGGAAAGGGCCGCCTCATAATCCCAATCGCCTAGTGGAAAAAGCTCGGCTCGTGAACTCGCCAGAAGTAGCTCTATTATCGGAGAAAGAGATTCGCCAGTTGGAGGGATCGCACAATGACATTGGAGCGAGAGAGTTCAAGGAACAGATTTCAGGAGCTCACACTCCCGGTGTGTGCCTGGTTTTCCTGGAGCAAAGGCAAACTTGATAGGGCGACGCGGCGTCGCATGACCCGCTTTTTTTCGCCCGCCCGAAATGAATGAAGAGAGCCCAAAGACAATGAGGCATAAATGCGCGCCAGAGTTAATTCTCCAGTGGCAAAAAGGGATACGGAAGACGTACATGCACCCATCTCCACCTCTCTTTCTCTCCTGGTTAGTGGCGTGAATGGAGATTCGCCGGATAATTAGAATACACTCGGACCTAATAAGCCAGCCAGCCGTGGAGACTATTTCTCTGATTGTCCAATAGTTGCTGCTTTATTTCCCTCCCTCCCTCACTCCTCTTCTATTGTATAGCAAATATCGAGATACTTAATAAGCGCGCAAAGACACAATTTCGCCGCATCCCTGCCCGCCTCGCCTCAGCCTCTCCCTCTATTTCGGGAAACTTTAATAAGCCAAGGATGGATCGTAAAGATTCTTGCTTCCCCAGGATACAGCCTCGAGTTGTAATATCGTAGTAATGCATAGCGTAGTAATAAGTTAATTTCGGGCAAGGAAAGGAAAGGAAAAGAGGGCGAGCGAGGCGGAGATAAAAGACGGGGGTTAAATGCTCGACGGTTGCTCTCGCCGGTTGCTAAAAAGGAGAGAAGACGGGGACAGAGAACATTTGGGAGAAGAGGTGGGCCACGCGATGATATATTTCATAAAGAGACATGCAAGAGGACGTCGCGGAAGAAACCCTCTTCTCAACGTCATTTCTCATTAAACAGAATGTGCGCTCATCCTCTTCCCAAAAGAGGGATCGTCATAAATATTTCTCTAATGTCGCAAAGAAATCATTTCACGACGGTCCATTCGCATTGGGAATTGCACGTACCTCTTAAGTAGTCTCGCTCCCCAAGAGTGGTCCATTTGGTTGCGAAAATATTCCGAGTTTCTTCGTGTTGCGTGCTTAGCTAATAAAGCTCAGTTAGTCCCCGTGAAAAAAGGCGGGGCCCTAAGCCTTGGCAGTCTAGGGCTAAGGCGTCTCGAGGGATGCTGTATCTCTTTGGTTTAAAAAGCAGTTTGAAAGCTCTCCTTATCTGGCTCTCGTAACTCAGGAGAAAGTCAAGCAAGCCTTAGCTATCGGCTGTGGCAAGATCGTTTGTCTCCGCAGTGATAGCACCCTCTGCTTTTTTTCTTTCTTGGCGGCGATGTACCTAGGCGTGGAAGCTGGGTATGCACGGAGGCGACTACGCCTGGATTCTGCCAGATGACACGATCGACCTCGTCGGAATGACGGGCGAGTGGTGGGACTCGGGGCCTGAGGAATGTACGCCGTCACAGCTGTCGCAAACCCTCGATGGCTTGATCATCGTCAAGAGCCACGGGGCCGCCCTCGGAAATGAGATTAGTTCCTCCGGCTTGGTAAGTGCTCTCTTTGGATTCCCGATAGTTTCCATTTCCATCCACTTGACGAATGCTTCGCCTGGACCGAACTAGCAAGCCTGCACGCACACGCTCTCGCACTCAGACTTGCGCCCGACATTTGTTAATAGGATTTCGACGACTGCCTGGCCCGGATTCGCGGCCCACAGTAATTCTAAGCTCGCGTATCGCGCGACTTCATTAGAAATTCTTAGTGAGCCTTTCCGTCGAGAGGGATACGCTCGGCGCGGTGATGCCGAGCGGGTGAGAGGTACTTCGCCTTCCGGGCATGGCATAGTCATGCAATCAGGCTAATGACGAACTCGCCTATCGTTAATTGCATCTCCGGCCAGAAGAAGGTGCTCTTAATGGAGTTCCAAATTCGTTCCTCACATCCAGGCGCTCTCAGACTCTTCTTCTCAAGAGGGAAACAGAACTTGAGAACGAGGAGGAGAGAAAGTGCGAGAGTGAAAGGAAGTAACGGCTCACGCGATACAAGATTAATTGCAGCATAGTTCCGCCCCCGTTTCACACCCATCTTCATACTCAAACGTAACATCATTATCTCGGCGTTATGCTTGCGAAAAATACTCCGCAATTGTCAAGATGCCTGACACGCATAAAGCCTCGAGAAAATGTTGGAGCTTCCAACAATGTTGGTTAAACTGCTGCGTTTTGAAATGCGCGAGCGTATATGCATTCTTGTCGCGAGCTTGTCAACGTAAAGAGAGTCGAAAGGGGTGGCGTTGGAAGTATGCAGTGATGTGTGCCGCGCCTCAGAACAATGATACACACCGAGCAATGCAGCTCCAGTCCGACTTATTTATACATTTGAGAGTCGCTGCTGGCGGGAAAAGTTGCACTGCCTGTCAAGCGACAACGTTCTACTATACGCCATGTAATGTACCAGAAGCAGACAGATCGAGGAGAGAACTGTTGCTAAAACGGATGATTCATCATCCGGTTCTTCATTAGACGTTCGGGATATTGGTGGTATATCTGCATACGCATCGACTGGCAAAGCCCGCGGCCACTCCTCTTCGATAATCGCTAATGTTATCGCACGATGAAATATTAATTGCGGCGAACACGCCGGTCGGCCGAGGATTGAGTAAGCGGTGGGTAGTTGCCTCCGGTCAAATTAAATCTCGGATGGCACGGCCAAGTGGATTTGCATTAATCGAATAACGTCAAATGGAGCGATGCGCAGGGCTTGCAGTTTAATGCGGAATGCGTCGGCGGAGGGCGAACCTGCGTTCGTAACTCTTTCGAATGCATGTTTCCACCGAAAGTAGAACAATTTCCGAATGGTCCGGCGAGAAAATTAATTGAACGCCCCCGCGGATGCTATAGTATTTCCAATAATCCGGAAAACGAGAGTGCTCTTCGCATCGGAAAAAGTGGATCCCTCTCTAGATTCATACCGCTCTCAGACTCCCTCAAGTATTCACCAACGGGCAAGAACAGAGCCTCGCCTCCACATGTATTATACAATCATAAAATCTCTCCTCATCATCCTATCCACATTTCGTTAATCCAGCCACCACTCGTAAACTAATAAAAGAAATCCTTCTTCCAAAATCTTATCCTTATCCTTTTCTCAAATTAGAAAGCACTGGCCACTCCAACTACTCTACTACTATTTCAATGAATGTAAAGATAATTTTGGAAGGATAAACCGTAGTTGGTGTGTCGTGGAGCGAGGAAAGGGAGAAGTGAGTAAAGGTCAGCCACTAGAGAGAAGAGCACTCATCCGACGTGGTCATAGGAAGATGGTCCTCTGTCTGGCCAAGTTGGCCCGCTAATTCACTTGGTCTCTCTCTCTCTCTGTCTGCTTTGGCCAGACGAGCGGCCGCTTCATCGAGGAATTGGCTGAGCGAGGTGTGACACACTCGAAATTCACCGGGCAAACCTACGACGCGGTCTGGGCGATGGCATTGGCTCTTGGGAGGACCGAGATCCTCCTCAACCAGGAGAACACCAGCCTCGCAGAGTACACACACGCTAGGAAGGACCTGACATTGCGGTTACTCGAGCAACTCCGTATGCTACGTTTCGTCGGAGTTTCGGTGAGTGGGCAAGATCGATGGACCCACCAGAGCCTCCCAACTAGCCACCTGCATATATCCCCTTTCCCATCCTTTCCCTCCCAGCATTATCCCAAACTCAGACAGCTTCGACAGTTATTGCCCTGATAAACACTTTGCTTTCCTAAGAAGCATTACCTTTCTTCATGCACTTTAAGCTGAGCTTGTTGATGCTCTGAAAATTTTGCTTACAATCTAAACACTTGTGTGGGCGGAGCTTAAAGGTGGATAAGCTTGGAGAAGAAATTAGAGGCGGTTTCTTGTTGTTTTCAGGGGCCAGTTTCGTTCGATGGTCCGGATCGCACGGGGATCACTGCTTTCTATCAGAGGCAAGGTGAGTCTAGTTGCTATATAACGCGATGTTTGCGGGAATCCGCTACACTCTTGTATTTGATTGACTCTGTTCAAATCGCGAGGAGAACTTTATTCCAATGTTTTCTCTGCTTGCACATACGCCGCTCGATATACATAGATATACGTAACAATGATATCGGGTAGAACAAACGGCCAAGTTATTCGCCTACCGTATATCCAGCCGGCTATATCGAGCATTCTTGTTTTCAGCATACCATTTGATATTCCTAAACGAAAATATCCGCTCTCTACGAAACAGCGGACAACAAAAAGTGGCGAATTAAAAATACACATTGAGTCCGATAAAAGAATCGAAATATTAATACACAAGTAGTTCATAAAGCCGTAAATAATAAGTGGATCGAGGTCATTGTTTCTGGAATAATCAATCCGTTGGAGGGCCGGTTCATTAATTAGTCGATGGTGATTGCATGTAAAAGTGAAGAAGGAGGGAACATGTTCATTAGCAGGACATCATTAGGAAGAGTTAATTTCACGCCCACTTCCATCCTACGATTGCAGCGTGATTTGTTTTGAGTTTCATTGAAGCGCTGTTGATTCACGCGGTGCAGTCACTGTATGAAATTCTCGAAACCTGTGCAATTTCGTGGGCTTGGGAACTATAAGCCGAGCGGTGGTTGTCTCAGGCTGAGGCGGAGAGAATTAATTAAACATGTACCGCACTTAGTCCCCCAAGAATTTCGAGAATGTTTACGGGAATGTGACCGTAATTAACATTCTCGCTTGGCCGAAGAATACGAAGCGGCGAAACGGGCTTAGCTAAGAAGTCTGAACAGATCATTCCCCACCGAAGAATCTCCTTCCCTGCCACCCGATAAACCTCGATAATACGTGCATAATTCACAAGGGTTCGACAGACCCTTTCACAAGAAAACTTTCCTCTTCACACCCTTCTCAGCCGTGGAAATATTTCTCCACCGTCGAAATGTCAAGCGTCTGATTAAAAGTGCGATGAAAAATCCATTTGATTCTCCAAGGGAAATTCTACCGGTCTAAATTCATTAGTAGAAGGAGCCCTTACTCAAGGCACGTGTTCCACGAGAGAAGCAAAAGGTTCCCTGATGCACCGATCTAAACCTTCGGAGATCTCTCCGGCGCTGAAGAGCATGGGAGGAGATCGGCAAGAAAGAGCCCGTGAGAATCAGTGGGAGCAAAGACAGTTAGGATCGGAGCTCTCGCCGATAGAATTGGAAAAAGCTGATGAATAATTGATGAGGGAGAAGTAGCGGAAAGTTGGCATGTATGGGAGAAGTAGAAGGGGGGAGAGATGGAAGTGTGGGTATTCCTCCCCATAAGTACGACGGGACATCCTTCGGGCAAATAGAGACTATATGTATAGAGGGTATTATTCGAGCAAATCGGTGCCGCATCAAATTATACGAGAACATCGAGTGGCACGTCATACCAGTCGTTTATTCGGAAAGCTTTATCTATGGGATAGTAATATTTCGATGTAGAGATCTCGAGCATGGGAAAAAGGGTGTCTTTATAGCTGATGCAGAGACTATTCCGTCGGCTTAACCGCGCTATCCCAATTTCCCTCTACATATCAGCGCGTTTCAGAATACAGGCTGTTTCTCTAAACGAGTCGAGGCCCAGAAACAATACTGACACGCAGTTTGAGTGACAGTGGCAACAGCAGCAGCTTGCCAAATGGATAGCGAATTCTCACTGGGAATGGACGACTGCATTTCGCTTTTGCTTTAACATGAAATGGAAGGCTATTGTCGGGTTGATTTGATTAAGCAGACAAAATAAGACTAGTTGGGCAAAATGGGCAAAATGGGCATGATGTGGGTGGGGCCGGTTTATTAATGTTGTAATGTTCTGGCAAGACAATACATTCGTCGTGGCGCACGGCATGGCAGACAGGAGCATGCGGAGTTTTACGGCTCGTTATTTCTCGCTCGGTCCGAGAGTTAATGTAGCGGAAGGCACAAGTTTCCTCGGGCGCAAATAGCTCCATGAAAGTGACGGCGAGATTCATTACTCTGGCTGTCCCCGCCTCCTCTCTCAGTGCAACTGCCGGCGAGAGAGAGAGAGATAGAGAGAGTTGAGCAAAAATCGGCGGCGCTCGCCCGTGTCCGAAGGGGCAGCCGCTACCGGCCCCAACAATCTCCTAAAAGCACGGATCGAAAACACCGACCTACACGTGTCTAAGTCTGTGTTCTCCCCAACATCTGCCAAGCCTCTTTCATCGCTCGACGATTGTGCCCACCTTGGGGATGCTAAAATACATGAAAAATGGTACAAGCTCTGCCGAGAACAGACTCTCCTCGGCGCTACGCTCGTCGGGGAAATCGTGTTTGCATTGAGTAATCTCTCTCTCGCTCTCTCTCTCTCCCGAAGGGCGGAGGGACTCACTACTCTGAAAGCCACGCACGTTTTGAATACTCGAACCCCATTATGGCCAGCAGAGCGACCCAACCGTCTCCCTCACACTCGCATCTCTCGCGAAAGAAACCCCCGACAATGTCGTATAAATATCATTGCTCGTTTCTGGATGAAGGATGATGCAAGCTCAGCCAGCAAGTCTCCTATAAGATTTCCAAGTCGAGCGAAACTACGTAGCCCCAGGAAAATACCGATATTAGCTATTCTCACGGTGGCTTCGCGGCTTTTTGACAAATGAAGCAAACATCATTGGCAGACACACACACACACACACAGACACAGACACAGGCGCGTCCTAGCATCGGTTCTGCTCGTTAACCTTGCCCCGAAGGTGCCGGTGCAGAGAAGTGGTCGGCTTTTTCTGGGCCGCGTTCCTCCCATCGATTTCGGATAAAGTCAACGGACTGACACGAATTTCCGGCGGCGATTCTCTGCCCGGCATCACGTATACGAAAAAACATCGGCTGCGCAGATTTCGAGAAATTAGATAGCCACTTCGTAGTTTAACAGCGGTGGACACAGGACGTCCGGCCACCTTTTACCCCTCACCTACCAACCGATAATTCATAGTTCCTAGTTGGCCCGCTTTATCCTTGTCTCCGGTATCCCACGATTTCCGGCCCTCTTTCTTCTTCGCACTCTTTTATCCGAAGGAGACGTTGGATCTCCTCTCCTACGGCTATAATCCATCAAAGCTGCTGCTGAAATGGTAGTCGCATCGACAACGGGAGGAGTTGGCAGCCAACTTTTCACTGCAATCCCTCCCTCCCTCCCTTCCCCTGTGCTGCCCACGAAGAAAAGGGACTTTGCCTCCCTCCCGCCGCCGATCCACCCGATCCACCCCTCCATCATCTGCCCCTCGTCCCCGATGTTTTGCATGGCCCGCTTTTTACGAGCTCTATTCTCAGGCTTGCACTCCGCTGATGCGACGGGAAAACGGCCACGGTTTCGCTTTAATGCCTGAATAACATCGGCTCCTATCTACACTGAGAAGTGGTAAAGCAGTGAACCGAGATCGAGGATGGGACAACTTGGTTTCTTCTTCTCGTATGTTCGTATTAGCGAGCTCATTGTCGCAAGAAGTAAACCTGCCGGTTGCAGGAATCCCTCGCAAGAAATGAGAAGGCATTTGCGCGTGGGAAGCTGGTACTCCGCTGGTAGACGTAAGTCGAAATCTATAAGGAGTGCAGGACAAATTGCTTTATCATGACGTCAAAAAATTCTGTTGAGAATACTGACAGAAGGAGAGAGATAAAGTTAAAGATAATTTCTTTCGGAGCTCATCAGAGCCCTTGGACAAGAGGCTGAGATAATTGGCTCTGCTACCCTTGAAGAATCTTAGTCACGCAAAGTATCGAAAAAGACTGGAAAAGAATACGTGCGTGTGGGTTTGAAAAAGGTAGAGGCACGCGCCAATTATACTTGAATAAAAAATCGTAGATTCTCATGCGGTGGCCATTGCGAGAAATCTCGATTATGCAAACCCTTTTAAAGTAAAGGGGCACTTTGAACTCGAGCAACTCGGGAGTTAAGCGGGGATTAAGAGAGCCGCAGTTCTTAAAGCGTGGCCGAGGGCTCCGCGCGAATGATAAAAGTTTCCCGCTTAAATTACACCCTTATCCCAAATTCATTCGATAAATTTTTCCTTAAAATAATGAAGGGATTCCCTAGGACAGATCTTGAGTCACCCTTGCGGAAAGAGTTATAATTATACAAGAGCGGAGAATGGTTCTACTTGAAAGAAAAATAAAAAGAGCCAGCGTCGAAGTGTCGAACTGAAGAGAAGTTGGAGTTTGAACTGGGGAATCTTGAGGGTATATATTCTGCGGATCGAGCCGCAGTTGGTATAGTCTAGGAAAGAGTCATCAATATGGTGTGTGGGCAGGAACTCCGCAGGATCATTACCGTAATGAAAAATAACAGCCCGTGTGCCAGCCTGGAATCGGACACCATTCATCTCGGCCAACTTTCTTCGAACTGTTGAGATAAATAACATCGCGTGGCAACTCCTGCACGGGGAATTGCCAGAGCTATGAGCATGCTATCCGCGCACCAGTTTCCCCCCTATAAATTACCACCGGTCGAGCAGTCGAACGCGCGTATAGACAAGTCGAGCTAGTTCACTCGAGATAATAAAACTCACTGCCACTTGCCACGGCGATCTATATCTCGTTCTCGAACATCCACGCAATTTCAAGGTAGGTAGGTAGAAGCCGGCTCCTTGGGACAGTCGAGTAGCTCGCAGATAGTTCTCCACGTTAATCGAGACCAGCCTGGGATCTGATTGAAAAAGAGGAGACGGGTAATCTCTCATGAGTCCGACGGGAAGCGGGAGGAATTAAAGTTTCGAGTCGATCGAACCTTCCCGGTTAACGCCTCTGCCTCTGCCGCTGCCTCTGCCTCCTTCTGCGACACAATGGAACTAATTATCGGCCCTCTGAAAGCGCTTCGGCCCCATTTCGTCGCGTCCGTAATACTCCGGCTGCACTAAATCTCCAAGAAAAATAGAAGGGGAGCAGCCGAGCATTCGTTTCATGCGAATTAGATCTGACACTTGCTCTCGCTTTCCGGGTTTACCCGTCCTCTCCCCTTTTTTTTATTACCCTTCTACAAGTCTGCCTTTGATCGGTAGCCGCTAGGGACAATTAGAGTTTGTTCACTATCAAAGCGTGCCCGGCCGAAAAACAATTAATTTCCCCTGGCATCGGCAGTCTTGCTAAATCACCTGGAAGGCGGAAAAAGAGGGGGAAAGATAAATCACCGGCAGGAAAGAAACGACACCCAGAGAGAATTAGAGGGAGCAGTCGATCAAGGAAGAGCAACCTCTGCAGAAACCTTTGCCACCCTCCTCGCAAACTCCCGATTTCCTATGGTGACACGTGAGCCAAGAATCCCTCATAAACTCCGATGCATTTTGCTGGCTCTCTGTCGGCAGGTCACGCTGTCAGGAGGATCGCCATCTTCAATCCCGAGGATGCCAAGCTGATAATGAACTGTTCAGGTTGCGCGGCGACCAACTGGCCCGGGGGACATCCACCTGCGGCACGTCGTGTCTTTCGGTATGTATCGGCCCCAATCTCCCTCAATCCCACCAATCGATAGCCACTAATCGAAATTGACATGCGAATCCGGCCTTGATTCTGTTTTACGACTTGGAGCACTCATCGATAGATCAATTGATGTCTGATCGTGCGGATTAGCTTGAGAGTGCGAGGTGGCATCTTGTTAATTCTAGCAGATGTGGATAGATACGCGTTCCTATCGATTTGTAGAATCAATATAGCTGTCGTCGTGTGAATACTCGGCTCACCTTACATCGGAGC
Source organism: Ectemnius continuus (assembly GCA_910591665.1). Classification (NCBI taxonomy): domain Eukaryota; kingdom Metazoa; phylum Arthropoda; class Insecta; order Hymenoptera; family Crabronidae; genus Ectemnius; species Ectemnius continuus. The sequence continues at coordinate 19,311,246 of OU342859.1, read as the reverse complement.
CAGTGCTCGTCGATCCGACAGAAATAAATAGGCTGACAGCTCGACAATGCCACATGGAGGGCCCTTGACGCACGCGAGCCCCCGATACAATTACTATTGAGGAGATCCCGTAACATCCGGTTAATAACGTGCATTATGACAACCAGGATTAATGACACTCGAGTATAATTAATGCGGCTCTCGGCAGTGGTGCTTTGCCAATGCCAGCTAGCTCCTTTTAAAGAGAGTCTCGTAAAGCTTGGCAACTTTGTCAGAGCTCGGCTAAATCTATAAAAAAGTGTGGAAGGAGCGTTGGTGCGGTTAGTGTTATGGAGAGAGTAACGAGCGGTTTCAAGGCGACATTTGCTGTTAAACTTTTGCTGTGAGGCCGCGTTAAAAGTGGCCAGGGAGTACTGAAACGCTTACTGATGTGGCTCCTTGTGCACAGGCTGAGGGTGGTAACAGTGGCACCAGCCGCTTTTTTAGCCGTCACCTGTCTCGCCAGTATCGGCGTCACCCTCGCCCTGGCATTCCTCGCCTTCAACTTACACTTCCGACGGCACAAGTGAGTCCAATATCGCTCGCCTCTCCTATTTTCATCCCTTTCTCCCCACAATTTAAAGTAGACAAGAATGTAAGCTAAAGTCGAAAATAAATGTCTGACGGAGCTATGAGCGATTTTTGCCCGATCGAGTAATATGTTATGGATTGCTCGATCGGCGTCGGAGAGCGCAATAGCTCATTCCTCCTAGCTTTGAGTCTCGGCTAATAATAGCCCCAATAAATCATTGCTTTCCGTACTATCGACAGGAGAATAAAACTTTCAAGCCCTAGGCTAAATAATATGGCCGCAGTCGGATGCGGACTGGTCTATGGCGCAGTGATTCTTCTCGGCTTGGATCACGCCACTCTGCCCGATAGCGACGGTTACTATCCAACAGTCTGCACAGTGAGCATTCATTCTTCACCAAGCCTTATTATTGTTAGAGCCGATCGAACTCTCTCGCGCCTCCCTCTCCCACGTGTTGCATTGGACAATCTAGAGAGACCTTCCAACATTTCCAGGCGAGGGTCTACCTATTGTCGGCCGGCTTCTCCTTAGCCTTCGGCTCGATGTTCACCAAGACCTATCGTGTGCACCGGATCTTCACGAGGAGCCGAAGTGGAGTCGTGAAAAATAAGGTGGCACTCTTTATCCTATGGACTTAACTCTATCTCGAGCCGAGAGCAGAAAGAAGCATAAAAATGTTTGCCCGCATCTCGATCGTATACAGAAAGGAATGACCATTATCTTGGACTGGTTTCTAGCTCCTCCAGGACACCCAGCTGATAAGCTTAATCTGCTGCCTCCTCCTAATAGACAGCCTGGTGGTGACCTTGTGGGTCACACTGGACCCCATGCAGCGTCACCTGCGCAATTTAACCCTTGAGATTAACCCGCACGATCGCGGCGTCGTCTATCAACCCCAGGTATAAAATTCTCCTAGTTTCGCATCGTAAACTTGCTGCAAGGATTTCGCCATGTTAATGGTCCATTCCTCCAGCATCCTGATTGCCACTGGTACACTCTTAACGGTTGACACACTGTTGACTGACGGTTTTATGGGAGTGCGAACGTGATTCGCACAATGTTCTACTTTATTAATGAGTCATGTCACGGCTGGCTAGGAATCCGCTAGTTTACCATTAGTATGAGTAGTCGCTCGTTATCCACAGGTTGAAGTCTGCCGCTCCCAACACACAAACGGTTGGCTGGGTGCTCTTTACGCGTACAAGGGTCTCCTACTACTGGTCGGTGTATACATGGCTTGGGAAACAAGGTAAGCTCGGAAATTCCTGCGATGAAACTCCGAAAGATAGTTGAAAATCTTGCCGGGAAACTATTTCCTCCCAAGTACAAACAACCATCTGAATTATCTTGGGCAAACTTTTGCCCGCTTGTGCAAGTTTGAATTTTTATGGTGGCGAGTCGAGAACTGGCAAGTTTTGCCGTGTAACTTTTGCCGGTTAGTTCGCCTCGGGAATATTGTTAGGATGGCTAGATCGAGCCTGATTATTACAGGCACGTGAAGATACCGGCGCTCAACGATTCCCAGTACATCGGGATGAGCGTGTATTCGGTGGTGATAACTTCGGGGATCGTCGTCGTCCTGGCGAATCTGATGTCGGATCGGGCGACCCTAGCCTTCGTCATGATCACGGCATTGATCCTGGCCTCGACCACCGCGACCCTCGCACTACTCTTCCTTCCTCAGCTGGCGAACATTCTCGCCGGGGAGCGCGCCGATCCGGTTGTAGAGAGCCTGGGTCTCAAGATCGAATGCAACACCAGACGATTCGTAACCGACGATAGAAGGTACGGCCCTTCCTTACAACCACTTCACTTCCTCTAACGAATCGTTCGGGGATCGCTGCCGTCCCTCTCTAACACCAGCGATTCACTCCGCCCGACTTATGCTCGAGCTATACTACTTGCACCGCTCGGAGCCTTCGGGGAGAATTAGCTTTACCGCTCTCCCATTCAATCTTCCACCGTTCGATAAAACAATTCGTATACTCTCGAGCAGTTATTCACGCGCTTCAATTGCACTTTATCGTGATTGCATTTGTACACGGAACAACAGTTCGTTCTCTGTCTGAATGAAAGCGGGGCGTGCCGAAGCCGCTTATCATATTGTTCACTGGCTATTATATCCAAAAATGAACGGGTATTGCTCGCGACATTCGTGATTCACTAAAAGAAGCAACACAGCTATAAACAGAAACATACAATTTGTGATAATCGCATAAGTGGATGCACTTTTAAATTTGCTGTGCGCCAAGTTTTTCCCCGGGAATTTCATAAAAGCAGAGTATATAAAACAGCGCAGCTGGGAAGGCGCTCGCAATTAGCAAAAAGCGTCGGGCAAACTAGGGGTGGCTCGTAACGGAGAAGCAAGGTTTACGTATGCTGGCACGTTAGTGGGATACTATCCAGGATATAAATCAGCAAGTGCAAGGGTGTGCGAGTTCGCGCGCTCTTGCAGCGCACCGGTTAATTATGAATAGGTGGTGGCCGAGTGAAATCGGATTTCACGGCTCGGTAGGGAGCTGCAGTATCGCGTGGAAGTGCAGAACCGCGTGTACCAGCGCGAAATGGCCCAATTGGAATTGGAGTTGGCCCGGCTTGAGAAACAACTGGCGCAGGAGCCGGTCGAGCAGTCGCACGCTTCCTCAAGCGCTTCGATTCCACAGCAGAGGAATCCGAGCATCGGTGGCGGATTGCCGTTGTTGTTGCTCAGTGTCCTGCCACCGGTGATACCAAGGGCCAGCTGGCCCTCGGCCGATCCCTCCGGTAAGCCATGCAATCACCTTCCACCCCCTACAACCATTCGTTCTGCAACCAGAAATCAATATTGCGCTAGTCACTCTGATTGTTACACGATGTGCGCTCAGGAAGCTCACCCGGCTTCCGATACCGAGCGTCTACACTACATCAACAACCGACATGCGATTCTATTATCGCCTTTTCTCGATTGTTCCTACTTGCTGCCGACTTGCAGACAGCTACTGATAATGGGAGAACTGGGTCGACGTAGAATCACGCTTCGTCTCGTGTCAAGACGTATAGAACTTATTTTTCGATTTACGTCGGATAAAGATATTTGCGGTGGAAAGTTGCTGAAGTTAATAGTAGAGAGACGCAATATTGAGGTGGTTTGCAAAGCGAGTCTTATTCCCAAGTCGAAGGAGAGAAAGAAGGAATGATGTGCATTAATGCTCTTCTCGCTTCATCATACCTTCATCGATTCAGGTGGCCGGGAAAGGTGACAGATTTCCATTTACTGCACGCTCAGTTTGCACGCACGACAAGTTCCTGACGTTTGTACGTCGCAGTCGAATACCCGGGTTTCGCAGTTCGAGCGATAGAGCAACAAAACTAGAATAGAAACCACTTGGGTGAAAGTTTTATGCAGGGCCTTTTTCCCAAGGAGAGAGAGGAGACGTCTGCACACAGCACGAGTTACTATTCTTCCCATTCTCAAGGGATTCTCCAGAATATTAGACTTGTCAGAGACCCGCATTACATCGAGAAGCTTTCGGCACATATATTTCTACGTATAACTCACTTGTTTCAACATGACCAATTACTCCGAATTGCCACTTAGAATCGCATGCAGTGCCCTACCACGACTACTGTCCTAATTGTCGTTCGACATCATCAGTATGCATTAGCAAGCGGCCAGTGGAGCAAGTAGACACAGTTCATGCATTTCCGGCAGATCGATTGCCATACAAGTCACTAAATCACTCTCCTGTCTGCCGCTTTCAAATCCTAAAGCCCTCGGCCCAGCCAGACTGGTTATTGTCAAATGCACTTCGGCCCATCTGTCCCTATGACTAAAACATCGTTCTGCACAATACTTGCTTTACTCCAACTTGTCTCACTTTTTCCCCCTGCCAAACTTGGCGACGAACGAGCAATTCTTTTGTAGAAGTTCACAGTTACGAAGAGTAGTAGGTAGAAAAACACAATGACCGAAGTTGGTGGCGTTAAAGGTGAATACAGTTAGAGTTTCGTGGCTAAGTGCGGGCAGTTTTTCTCCTCCTTTCTCCTCTAACTTGACACTAGATAGCAATTGGCGCTTTCGTTTGTGGGATGAAGTTGAGTGAAAGGGTGCCGATCGACGGAACTTTGCGTGAAATGGAATTTCTTCGAATTAGGTATTCGCCGCGGTACCGTAGCTTTTAGCAGTCAACCAGACCTGGAGCCAACTGGTCCTCGACGAAGTCTCGCCGATATTTACAAGCTGCAACGGCGACGGGAGACCGAGGGACCGAATCGTTTGGGCGTCTTTCAGAGACTGTTCAGTCTGTTTGGTAGTCGACCTAGCAGCAGGAAAACATCAACTGCCTCATTCACGGGTACACGATTGCATTCTTCGTAATTCCTTTCATTAGAAAGCTTTGTTGTTGTATTGAGAAATGAGTAAAATGGAGAACGGGAGGACCGAATGGTACAATTGATCGTAGGAGTGGCATCGGCATTAAGAGTCCATATGGGCTACATCGCTGGTCTCGTGCCAGGCGCGAAAGCTGCCTCTACATGTCAGGTCGATGCCCAAGGCGCACGGCCGCCCCATCCCAGATGTGGCTCAGGACCAATAATTAGTATTACCAGCGAGGAAGATCGCAGATTGAGCCTCGGGCTGCGCCGCAAAGAGTGCAGCGAGCCCAGAGTTAATTTCAGCCTGCCGCCTCGTAAGTCCTCGGATAATTTTGCCTTCCGAATGACTAGGGAAATTAAAGACTATCCCGGATTACCTTGACCCCTCGAAAATACGCTTCCAGAGGTGAGCATCAGCCACAGTTCCTCGAGAGAGAAGATTCGGGGTTCGCCCCGGTTCCCTCATCGAATTGTGCCAGCCAACAGTCTAAACACCATTCCTCCTGGCACTTCCGGTGCAAGACCACACCGCTGGCACTCAATGGAGGACGCAACCAGAACTAAAGTCTCGCTGACCCCTCGTGGATCATCCTGCAGTCCTAGTTGCGATCTATATCCCTCCCGAGAACTTGGTATCCCACTAAGCGAATTACTAAACGGTGCCGCCTGGCCGAGGAAACCACCGGACTCCCTAGCTCTAACAGTTACCGCTGAGACCGCAGCTGGCGAAGACACTCGGCTCGGTAGTGATCTTAGGAAACTGTTCAGGGAACATGATAGTCATGGAACAGCGAGCAGTCCTGTCGAGCCCGAGATAAAGATTGCTCGCTCCACGTCATCCTCGTCCACTTCTCCGACGAATACTCGCATCTTTAATAGCGATGTACCATCAACAAAGGCGGAGTCACGCTCGGCGACAACGCTGACAGTAACCCAGCAAAGCGTAAATGTAAACACGCAGCAAGAAGCCGAGTTTTCTCGGCCGACCAGTCCGATGGTAGTAGTGACGAGAAGCTCGGATCACTTGTTGAATGAGGAGGATATCGAGTCACTGGATTGTGTGGACACTTCCTGCGAGGAGGAAGCATCGAGTGCTCTATAAAGCGAGCTAACATTCTGCACAGCTCCCGCAATAATGTTCCGGTATTAATGATTATTCGAGTTAGAACCGAGGGCTCTTCGGTCGTAAATGTTTTCCATATATTTCCATTCGAGTCAATGATTACGCCAGTTCCGTGCAAAGAGCGCCTCCGCTCTGCATCGCTGATCTCTCGAGTTTCGGCAAGTAGACTCCCGGATTAAAGTGTCGAGCTCAAACTAATCGCGGGCGGGTAATTCCACTCGTCAATTCGGTCATCATCGTGTGTGTTCCTTAGTACTTGTGCCAATGACGAAAATCCCAGACCCGTAATAGTGTACAGCTGTTTGACTTCATGGATGATGGTGGGACCAAAGCTATCCAACTCTTTTAGCTTCGTCATCCAAAAAGTTTCCTTCGCTTCTGTGAACGGTGAAGACAATCTCGCGATAGTCGTAACTTTTTCTGAGAGCATTTCACACGGCGTTAACAATTTCTCTGGCTGATTTAAGGTTCGTTTGTTTGCACTCCGTAGTATATGTCTTCGGATCAAAGCTACGTGCCGTTGCGAGAATGAAATAATATATCGGGCCGCGAGTAGAAAGCTAAAATACTCTTACGGGTCTAAAGTCAAAGTGTTCAGTGCCCTAAATCCTTCTAACAGTACCTGCGCTCACGTTTAAATGCCAAAAAGTTCTGCAAATACGAGGCTATCGCGATAATGTAAAGGTATTAGACTTCCTCTTGGGTCTATTTACGCGGAGTAAAGCGTACTGATATTTTCATGCAGATGTCATATAAAAAAAGCATATACACGTACGCGAGTATGTAAAGCTGTAGATAAAAAGAAATCTCTAACATAAGTGCAAATACTCTCCCGTTTCATACCTTAGTCATCTTGGTGTGTCAGTCACTGAATCACGACCTAACTAATAAGCAATAAGCAGTGTTGTCGATACAATTAAGGATGGTGTAATAAAGAACTATATATATATACATATATTCTACTTCCCTTTTTACCAATATCGTGTTCAGTTTAAGTTTTAATAACATATGCGGTTGGGTGCCTATTCTACAAAAAAAGATTCCGACAAAAATGGAAGATATTCTACTATAGCAGGTTAAATAGGTGACTTTTATTAGAAATATACAGTATTGCAGTGCGGCTTTATATGTATCTAGAAAAGACACTAAAACCCAAGTGGAAATGACACGAATGCGAACCGATCATGGGTATTTTTCACTCCTGCTTCAAGAAATGATACATCATCTTGCTGGAACCCGTATTATGAAATTATGATTTCCATTTCTGTCGACGCGGTGTAATCTATAATCTCCGTATAATGACAGCGTGTTTTATAAATATCTCAAAATTCAACGCTACTAACAACCACTTTAGCTACAGTTTAACAAAATTACGAGACCTACGCTATCTTCAAGAGTTCTGCATCCGTCTAGTGGTAAGTATTCAATCGATCGTTTTTGTAGCTTACAAAATTTACGAAAATGTGTTTGTTACTCCAACTCCCTCGGTCGGTATAATCAGCACAAATTCCTTGCGCGCGCTGGTTAAAGATGACATGCACGAGCTGCTAGGCTTCATTTCTTAAAGCAACATCGCACGATAAACTCTCGAAACAGTCGAACTAGGAGGATCGAGGTCTACTTCGAAATTGACCGTGTTCTATAAATGTCCTTTTAAATAATCACAACAAAGGACGAGTCCTGATCTCACATATACGATAAATTCAATCCACGCTCGAACGACACTTCGTTGCCACCAAGAGTGACGTTCTCATTTTCTTGCTCGTGCTCATTCTCTGTACTGTTTCTTATCGAGCTGGCTGTACCCCCGTTGACCTCGGCATTATGACCAGAAGCTTCACTATTGTCTGAATCACTTGGTGCAGGTGTCCCATGAAGGGGTTCCAGTCCGATTATCGTCCGAACATTATCTGGAAGTTGCTCTGCCACCGACATGAGCTGATGGTAAATACCCTCTGCCTTGGAGAGTGTCCAAGGCAATTCAATGTGCAATGACAAGTCGTTTATGTGCTGCAACGTCGGAATAACGTATATTAAAATATCAGCCATTCATAGGATTGTCATAGAAAAATGGTTCGTTATACGTGCCTTTAGTATCTCTGTAAAACCATAACGGTTTTCCATGATCATACTTTTTTCGGTGTCGAGAATAGCAGCACATATTAACAAGTGAAAGTTTATGCAGGGCAAACCAGTCCATAAAATCTCCCATAGTTTCATAATATCGACCGCATTAAACTCTCTCTTAAATAATACAAGAAGCCATCGAAAGCAGAAGAACATATTTCCCGATTCGTGCTTATTCAAGTAATGCGCCAATTGGGGATTGGTAACACTAAGAAGGGCATACAGTTGGCATAGCTGTCCTTTCATTCCAGCTTGATCCATTTCAAAGTTTGAGCTCTGCAATGCAAAGGAATATAATCCCACTCTATTTTCGTGTAGGAAGAAGCTATCCCAACATAAAAACATACCACTTTATCCATGAACCCAACAAAACACCAGAATGCATCAACTTCATTATCCATTAAACATAAAATTGGACTTAACAGATCGCTCATACCCTGGACATATCCCAAATCAAAATTATACATTACATATGACATAAGAATATCATAGAGTTCTGTTAAATGCGGATTATTATCACCCGCATAGTAGGGATGCGTGCGGTCTGTCCTATTTACATCTTTCTCTGTGAATCATTAGCAAGCACCCAGAATAGTTATTATCAAATGCAATTGACTATTAGTATTATCTTGACTTTGAACATACCTATCAAACTTTTGCGATCTCTATAATCTGAAAAATGTCGTTCCTGAACCGCTGTCATGGATCGCCATTGTAGTTTCATTACAAAATATTCATCGGCTCTTTTTTTCTTTATTTCGAGTCTTTCGATGTACGTCGAATTCCAAGGATAAAAATTTAACAAAAACTTCCACACTTCAAATCGCAATGAAGGTACAATTCCCTAAAATTGCAATAGTTTCTTTAAGGACATTGAAATTTAAATTTAATCACAATGTTGGAAAGGATTGTCCAACAAATATGTTATACTACCCTTGCCTATAAAATTTATACAAACCCCACGAAAAATAATCTCCTTCACTGCATCAGGGTTTGTAATTCTTCCATCAGGATCCTTGCAACTTTGCCACTGCTCCTGAGATAAAGGTGCACCTCTAGGACATGGTGGCCTTTGTGGTAGAGCTATATTTACGCTTGGTTCACCTATAACTTCATATTCATCACCTGAGCTCACAGATGCAGCTGGATGAGCATTTTCCATTGTCAGAGACCTATTCCACCAGTCTGCAACTGCTTCCTCAACTGGTCGTTTGGCTGGTTCTTTATACACTATGATAAAACAATACAATCAAATACATTCTCTACATTTTTAAAGCCCCCTTCCTTATATTTTTATACACTTACACCAAACATCAGCAAGTTTGCTGAAGGCTTCCATAGTTGTTTCATATGGGCGGTCATGCAAATTCTTTACAAACTTCCAAACATAGTCTGAAGGATTCTCAGGAAATATATCAAGTTCAGCAAATGATTTATTCAATACTGTCTCTACTTCATCCAGGACAAGATATAAATTCTTGTCCATTCTGGATTTCACAAATTTGATGAATCCTTTCAAGGAATTCACAAAACTTTTTGCATTAGCCAATTGAAAAAAGGCAACATAGGTAGTACCATCTTTTTGCATAAGTATAAGCTGCTGCCCATCATGATTAACACGAAATGATTTCAAGTCAGAGAACAAAATTCTAACTATTCTTGTACGACCTAAGGAATCTGGTTCTGAGGATGAATGGGTTCTCCTGGTATGTGTATCTACCAGAGACCATTCTGGATCTTGGTCTTGGTTCTCTGAAACTACAGAATCCTCCATGGGCTTCCATTCCACGCATTTTCCAAAACTCTGCAGTATCAGAAAGGCACAATATTGCACAGCACTGTATACAAAAATTCTTGAAGATAAATTCAATTTACTCTTACGTATTCAACAATATTAAGTGTCCCAGTGCTTTGAACTTCGTCTTCTTTAATGTTAGCCCCCCTCAGGACAACTCCCATATACATGCACAGGTCCTAACAAAAATTATATCATTCAATTCTTCATCAATGTAACTGTAGTACAAGTGAAGTGAAAGTCAGACAATACACCTACACAATCCAAATACAACATCTAACAAAACTCTCAAGGCCGCTTTAGCATACTGAAGCGACATTGTCTAACAGTCGAACAAAAACACTAGACAAGAATTCGTCGTAGAACAATAACAAAGGGAACTTAACCTCTGCATTTGTAACAACACTGAGCCAGAGGAAAGAGGGTACGCTTTATTAACAAGCTATGATTACAGGATGACAGGGATTCTACAACGGTGGATTGAAGGGGAATCCCGAAAAGCAGTGGATTCCCTCAAGAGTCACAATAGTCTTGTTGACGTATGAAAAGGGACATGTGAGTGGTTGTTTACGTCACTTAAAAAATCATGCGAGCGAGATAGTGGTGTCTGATGCACTTCTCGACGTAAGAAAATGCTGTGAGCGATCACCAACAAGCGCTCCTCACCTTTCCTTGCTCCGTGGGCTCGAACATTTCGAACTCGGGTATTAAAACGTCACTTCAGTCGAGCAAGAAACAATTGGGACGCATCCCTCCTACTAGGATAGTACGTACTAGATAGTACGCAGATATGCTCTCTCTCCCTCCCTCTATCTCTCCTTCTCCCTCTGTATCGCTCTCTTTGATCGCAACTCGCAACTCTCCCACGCCGGAAATCGCGAAAGACGCGCGTTGCAATAAGATCGCCGTGTGTTTTTCTCGCACTAGGTTATGGAAGAGTAGTACGTAGCACAGAAGTCGAGCAGCTGCATCAAAGAGACTCTTGACGGGCGTGGACATTAGACTCGCGGTATCATATGAATAAGCGCCTAATCGCCACCCGTGACATACGCTATATGTCTGTCTGGTCTGGTCTGGTCTGGTTTGGACAGTCTATCGTACATCCATTCACATTCATGAACCCCTACTATATTATACACATACATATTTATATCAAGAATGTCCCCACGCAAGTTTCTGGCCCTTCATCGGAAATCGGCGCAACCGATCGCTTATAATTACTTGGCGAAACAATTTTTTGTTCCTGTCTTATCGCATATCTTGACACGCGCTTCGATCATCTCTTCGAGAACCAATTGTCATCGTGTTGATAAAGCACTTACTATATAATATGTATCTTAATTGCAATTTATATATAATGCTGAATTGCTAGAACTGATATTGAAACACCTGTTGAACTATCGATTGAATTCAATCAAGGCAATCAAACCGACGACATATCTAATGTCGACGGTCTATAAGGTATTTGAAGTGGCGACTTAATCGGATCGATTAAGGAAATCTAATCAATGTCTAAGACCAGCTTAAATTGGGAGGATTTCCCGTCAAATATGACAAACATATCGATAGAGTAAACAAGAAACTTCTATGGCCGTAATATGCCAACGTCATCTACTGTCTAGAATATCAAACCGTTAACCACAAAGACTGCACCCAGCAATGTCGGTAAAGGTAGAATTGTAAATTAATCGAATGCAATAGAGAATAAATTAACATTAATGTGGGAATTTCTGTTTCTTTTCCGGTTGGAATAATCTCGTTTATTGGTACACTTTACAACGCTTATAAGTTTGTACTCGACTCATCATACGCATTCGTATTCGACGACGACCACATAAGAACTCTCGCCCTTCAAACTCGCACTTCCTCTTATAGTATTTTGGTGGTCCTCTCATTCGCCAATCACATTCATTCCCATCGTGTCGTACCTTCTAGCCAATTAGATTCATTCTCAATGTGTCGTACCTTCCAGCCAATCCCAGTCATCCCTACTCAAGGTAGTCGAGAAAAATTTAGAAAATTGCTAAGATTGAATAAAATCGTATAGTGGGTAATAGGTTTCTAAAATATTATGCAGGGCATGATGGTAGGATCTTTATGGGAGTATCTTTAAGATACAATTCCCGTGCGAACCACCCTTGCAACACTGATTCAGAATTGAATCAGGAGCGTCCTTGCACTTTTCACTGCTGAATCGCATTGGAACATTATGGCTCGCATTACATTAACTGCGGCGAAATACAGACGTGTTTACTGGCCAGCAAGGTTTTCCTCTCCCACCAAACTGCTTTGTAAGCAGACCTTTTTCTCCTCGAATGTAGCGGTGGGCCAAAGTGTGACGTCCGTATAATTTTTTACATGCCGCTCGATAGACGGTTGAGCGTAAAAGCTCCACTCTCTAGTCTCTAGGAGTCCCAGCAGTATTACATCTAAATAACAGTTCTTTTGTCGAGTATGACGCGGCGGATGACAGTGCGATCGTCTCTTGGCTTTCACAATTCCAGTGTTATTCCGGGTTCGAGTACGCGTGCACTCAGCTCGATGCAGCTGTTGATTCACTGGGGCCACGTAACCCGTCCAATCATTAGTTAGGCTACTAAGGAATCACGTCAATAAACAACTTAAGTTTTTTCTGTGACAGATAAAACACAGATAAACATAAATCGGAAAATGCAAACATTCATGTGCCCGTCATTAACCAGAAACTCTGCTCGACTTTAGTAACCCGATATTAAAATTCTGCAAGTCCAATTTGGAGAATGGTGGCGTCAAGCTCGGGAGCATTACTATTCGGAATAAATCTGAATGAAATTACTGTCATGATTATCGAGGAGCGCCTCGGTGAATGCTGGAATCCCGTGATCCTTTGTTCCAGCGCACCTACTGGAAAGGAAGCGCTCGATTCTCCCTTGCACCCAAGCCATCGCCTACTGAGTGCGCCTGCACCGAGAGCCTCCGCGCCTATAGAATACGGCGCGTATGTATATCCAATACTATTAAATATTTACTATGTAAGACACCACTGGTAATGACATAGATCTAATAAACTTGACAATAGAATACCATCGTGGCAGGTTCCCATAGCCGTGGGCCGCAATAATGCGAGAACTTGATAAACTTTATATTTACGTCTAACCAATCATTAGAGCATCGCATAAAGGAGATAATCCGACTGACTAGGCATAGAAACTAGGATGAAAAAGCGGGTAACAGTGAGTAATGATCAGGAGTTCGGTCCGGAAAACAAAGGCAGAGTTAAGTAGACAAGAAATTCTGCGAGTACTATTACGCGGTCAAAATGAAAGAGGGTTTGCGAAACCGGTAGAGTACCATGTAATTAAGGACTATGTAGTAAGAGTAAAGAAATAGGCAGGACGCCTCTCCGAAGAATTGGCATTCTGTAATTGGTCTCAAAAAAAAAGAAGCTAGAAGAATTTATAACTCTGAGGGTTCATAGTCCATCGAGGCATCGAGATGCAGAGGCAAAAACCGTGTTATCTCGCACACTAGCGAATACTTGAAGATACTCGACGGGAGAAAAGACGTGGCTCGAGAGTGCACATGCACTTAGATCACCCCACCTGCACTTGCTTCTTGTGGCCGATCGTGTAAGTCTAAAGTACATTGTCGCCACTTTTACATAACATTCCTAAGAAAGGTATTATCACGAGCAGAGCAACAAGGCTTTTTCACTGTCAATCCGTGACAGATAGGTGCTCGTTGGTATTTTCTTGGAATGACGGAATAGGAGAAAGACATCGTTCAAGAGTTGAGTGACTTCGTGGAATCCCGAGCCAGCGTTCAGGTCGTAGCTCTGTAAGGCACGGAAACGCAATTTCGGCAAACAAGTTCTCGGGGCGCACATATTTCTCAAAATAGGCACAGGAGAGCAGCTTGCAGACGAACGGATTACGCAAATCTTGGCGTGCGAGTATTTCTCCGACCTCAGCGCGAACTCCTTCCGTAAGATAGCTGATTTAGTATCATGCTATATCTATCCAATAGCCGCAGAACTGTCGTTACCGTGAAAAGGGGAAAGGCCGGTTTAAGGTACCACCAATAATATCATTATATTATTATCACTATGATGTGCGTATCGAAACATCCGGGGTAGAAGGTCCAATAGGAAGTCTGAGTGCAGGAAATACGAGCACTGCAGAGAACAGAGAAGGATGTTCGCAATCTCGTGATCTTTGAGTTCCAGCGCAGCAGAGCATCACTGCTGCTGACCTCGATAATGATAAACTAATCCGGCAAGCCGATATCCAATGCACCTTGCATCTTCACCATCCTCCGTATTTGCACCCTACCTTTTCCCAGTTCAATCTCATTCGGTATACGTGACTTGATGATAGTGATGACACACGCATCTATCTTAGTCTATCTGCACTACCTGTTCTCCCTCACCCTCACCCTCACCCTCTCAGCCAGGCTGACACTCGCTTGTCCGCTCAATACTTTCGATGGAGAATTCTTTCCTTGCATTTGCGTTGCATATGCCGTTACTCTAGTTGGCGGCGATTGTACTAGAGCCTTTGCGGATTTGCCAAGAATATCCGCAGTGGCAACTGCGACCAGGTGCTCTCTCACTTCCTTGGTTGCCTAATTCTTATCGGGCGGATGCTTAAAGTTCAAAGCGTCGCGATCAATCCTTGGAAAGAACAGCGAGGCGTACGATAAATTGTTCGGCATTAGGTGACAAGGCGACACGTAATTCAGGAAGCTCTTCAAAGCCACGGTTCTATTTCAGCAAGACAATTTTTCTCATCGAACATACGTGTCACACACACGAGCTCCTCGTTGCTCTGGGTTTCTTTGTCCCTAACCAAACATGAGAAGTGCAAGTCTATCACTTGCACATATGTGGACCAATTCCTAACCCATCAAACGACGGACTATCATCGGGTATATGTATAGACAAAGAATAGTGGCTGCTGAAGCATAAAGCATATTGGAGAGTCGAGCAGAAATAAGTGAAATCATGTTCTTCGATGCGGAGAATGGGATTATGGGGAAAATCTTGGAGCGAGCTGCCGTTCTCAAGGAACATTCCGCAATCCGCGAGCTGAAGCCTTGATCCTTTCAAGTAGCGTAATACGTCATGCACGTCCGTTAGTTTCCAAGTGTGAAACGTTCAGTAGAACCATTCATTGTTGGTTCGAAAGAGAAGAATAAAGCTGATATGATTTTCGAATTGAACGGAGAGTCCTTGGTGCGTGTCTGGCGACAAGTAAAACGAAGATAGAAGGGCTGGGCGGTCCCCCTATATGTACGGGGAAGATACTTGACACAGCGTCGAGGGTACGCAAGTAGACAATAGCTGCGTCGGACGTCAGTACGAAACTTCGATCTTCATTGAGGAGTGTGACTGTCCTTTTCTGTAGGGATGGTATTCTCCTTCTAATCTAGTGACTTGCGCCGAACGTAGTAGACTTTGGCGCACGAGTGGCCGAGGCTTTGGGTTCTGAGTGCAGATGTACCGGGACGAGTACACTCGCACCGGAGTTCGGCCGGTTCGGTGCTAGTGTATCGACCCGCAGAGCATGTGGCGGAGAGTACAATCCTCCTTTCTCTCCGTCGCGCGGCCTCACCTTCCTCGTTCCACTCAAGGAATCGTGCCACCCTTGGCCACCGGCTGTCCTTCATCCACCTAGCGCACCAAGCCGGTCTTCTTTCTCTGGCTGAGTGCGCGCTCGGCTGCGGGTCGAAATTCGCCCGCACGTACACGGGATTCCAGGCCGTACGCGCGGCCCACTGCTGTTGTGTTGTCGTGCATGCGCCGAGCAGATTACCCAGCGGTGTCTCGCAGCACCCTTACGCCCTGAGCCGAGACTTCACCACTCTGCCAGTAGCCCAGTCGGCAATCTCGCGACGCGCTCCCATGGAAAATCGCTCGTCTGCCTTCTCATCTTGCTGTCGATGATCTCACGCCAATCCCAAGGAATCCCAACACCCTGGGGAATGGACACGAGCTGTGTGCAAGGATCGCCGAGTGACACATCGCGATTCCTGCGCACTCCTATCCTGAATCATTGTGATTACTCAGAATCGTCAGGCAAGGAACCCGCCATTCCAAGACTCGCCAGCCTCCCTTCCGTGGGCGTTCGACAAGCCAGTGTGAAAGGGCTGCAGTAAACCCTTACTGGGACTTATCATCTATTTACCCGAGCCTTCTTCACTAAGGAATATCGCTAGGTCGACGTTGCACAGAGTCCTATCTAATGCAGCCTCCAGCGTATCGAGCGCTTACTCAGACCTAGACAAGCCTAACCCAGCAACAGAGAACAAAGGCCGCCGATCGCCGTTCTTCTGCAACGAAGAGCAATAGGCATCGCCAGTAAAAAGGAGTGTTATTCCATGATCGATCGTGTCATCGTAAAATGTTAAAAGGCTAGAGCGCGGGGCACTGAGGTTGAGGAAGTACGGGTGCAAAGCAGCCAAGCATGCTGGCAGGCTGGTGAATCATTCGACAGGGAGAACTGGAGAGAGTACGCGAGAGTAGTGTGCGTTGGAAGTTGGCTATCTGTATCTAATGCAGCAGCAGCGGCAGCAGCGAATGAAAGTAAGAAGCGGCGAGAGCGGTGAGCGCGGCGAGTGGGAGAGGGCCCCAATTAGCATCGCGGTCGTCCCTGGGCCCCAGCGCAAACGGACGTCGGCTTCATTTCGCTGGCAGAGCTAGAGGTGGACGACGACGCGACGACGCTGCAGAGCAGAGACAGAGCTCGCCAGCTGATCTCGCTCGGTTGGTGGTGTGTGCTCGTCGGAACGTCGTTCTTCCTCGTTGGTTGCTGCGATCCAGAGTGCGCATTCCAATTACTCGCCTGGGACGCTCGCTCATCGAGAAAAGTGCATGCGCCATCCGACTCGCGAGCCTGCTACTTCGAAAATACAAGCTGCCACTGTGATAGCGAATGTATTGGGTTCACGCATGTCGAAAACTTAGTGACAAAGGAGGTTCGCGTTTGACAGTACTCTCGAATCGCTGTGGCTCAATCTCACGAGTTCCATGCCTTGGTGAGTGAGAGGAAAAGGGAGATCAAGAGAGAAGGAGCAGTGTCGTTGAGTTCTACTTTGTGAATAGTGACTGACAGATAGAGAGAGAAAGAGAGACTAGTGTTCCGCAGTCTCAGCAAGCTCAAAAATGAGGTGTACCATCGCCAGGGTATGATTCCAGGGCGCATCAGACCAGCTGAGACTAGTTTCGACCTGCGGTAAGTCCAACCTGGCGGTCGAACTTTTATTGCAATTGCACGAGCTCTCTTTACACGTACAGCGATGCCTTTACCGAGGACTCTTCGATCGGTCGACCCTTTCGCGCGAGGGGTTTGCTCGCTCGCCCCCTCGCTCTCTTCCCTCCTCACCTCCTCACCACCTCACCACCTCACCTCCTCGGTCAAGCCCATTTTCACCGACTGCCGCACGTGGATTATACTCCCGCAAACCGCACTACCCACCCACTCCACCACCCTAACCTGCCTCCCCCACCTACTCATTCTCCTTCAACCTAGACTTAGAACTCTTTATTGTTCGCTGCACTCACACTCGCATAAGTCGATCGTGACCAATGGAATAATATTGCAACATTAACACATGACATTGATTCATCATCAAGCGCACAACGGAATCACCGTTTCGCCTTTGTCTCGTTGTTTCCTACTGGCCACCGCACCGGCGAGCCAGTTACCGAGCGAATGAACTTTCAGTGACAATGGGTGACTGACTATACGTTCTTCCGTTTTCGATCTACATTAACTAGGGAAAGTAATTGGCGAAATTTAACTACCGCTCGGTATGGCTTGTTTATCTCTTATATTATTATCATGATTTTGGTGGGGTATCGTTGGGGAATATTATATTGTGATATCACATTATAATGAGGCGAGTGAAAGCAAGACGTCGTATCATAAGACAGAATATTCGCCAGAGCGAGGAGAGTGCAGTTACTGCCAAATTTTTCGCATAAGCACTCATTGTTGTTGGATATTGGCGCATTAACGTTTCTATTGACAAAGCATTTATTAGCGTGCCGCTGGGCAGACGTCACTCTTGATGTATTAAGAAAGATGTTGTGCTGAGATAACAAACTGGCAAAACATTATACGAGTAGCGGTGTGGCGTAGGTCGGCATCGAATGGGGTTGCTGGTGGCGCGTTCCCATTACATTGACACATGAAATCTTGTCTAGGGCTTATGAATCTGACGGTTGGCGAGAACGAGGTTGCGACGTGCGTACGCAGTCCTCTTGGCTGACTGTCAAAAGCCTCTCCTCATTGAAGAGGTTTCGTGGTCGTTTGATATCGTGGGTTCAAAGTGCTCGACACCATTGGCGAGAGTGTCCGGCTCGATTCAAGCAGAGTTTCAAATTCATTTAAAAGTTCTTGAATATCACATTGCACGCGTGTCAGTGATACACAGATTTCCGGACGAACGATTGAAGCCGCAAAATAGTTGGAGAAACATTTTTCGCGTAATTGAATTAGATCTGATTTACTGGCCGGTTCGCATTGCACTCACGCAGCAGCAGGGGCACTTGTATGGCATGCGTCACGTGCGAGAGGGTCAGTGCGATTTCTGGCACGTGCTCCCTTCATCTTTGAAAAGTGCACCCGATCGATGGCGCAGCTAGCCGCCTTGATGACGGTAGACATTACAGCAGCGGTGCGTTTAAAATTTCATACTCCCCGCGTACACCAGCTATCCGACCACTTAGTAATTGCAATTTGCCCAAGTTCTCATTACCATCTTCGTTCTTTGTGCCTTCCTAGCAGTTCGTGCAACTTCCCTACTCCATATTTGTTCCATTGTAGTATAAGAAAAATTCGCAAAAAAAAATGTTGAGCTAGGGGTCTGGAATTTTTTCTACTTCTTCCTCGATGCAAAAAAACATTCCCCACCAAATTCCAGCCCCGGAAAATGTCGGGAAGTATGAAAAACATGGGGAAAACAGTTGAAATGAAATATTCAAGATCGGTTTTCCATGTGTTTTAGGTACAATTCCGGCATTTCCCCCACAACATCTATGTTTTTTTTCCGTTTTGAGACACGAGGAATCGAAAAATCAAGCGTTCGTCCCGGTCCCAGAACCTTCGAAAAATCGAAAATTTTTGAAGGGGTATGCCTTAAAAAATTTGCGAAAAAATGAATTTTGAGCTAGGGCTCTGGAATTTTTTCTACTTCTTCCTCGATATAAAAAAACACTTTCTACAAAGTTTCAGCCCCGGAAAAGATCGGGAAGATAAAAAAACATGGCAAAAACCGTTGAAACGAAATATTCCAGATCGGTTTTCCATGTGTTTTAGGTAGAATTCCGGCATTTCCCCCACAACATTTATGTTTTTTATCCGTTTTGAGACACGAGCAATCGAAAAATCAAGCGTTCGTCCCGGTCCCAGAACCTTCGAAAAATCGAAAATTTTTGAAGGGGTATGCCTTAAAAAATTTGCGAAAAAATGAATTTTGAGCTAGGGCTCTGGAATTTTTTCTACTTCTTCCTTGATATAAAAAAACACTTTCTACAAAGTTTCAGCCCCGGAAAAGGTCGGGAAGATAAAAAAACATGCCATAAACCGTTAAAATGAAATATTCAAGATCGGTTTTCCATGTGTTTTCGGTCGAATTCCGGCAGTTCCCCCACAACATTTATGTTTTTTTTCCGTTTTGAGACACGAGGAATCGAAAAATCAAGCGTTCGTTCCAGTCCCAGAACCTTCGAAAAATCGAAAATTTTTGAAGGGGTATGCCTTAAAAAATTTGCGAAAAAATGAATTTTGGGCTAGGGCTCTGGAATTTTTTCTACTTCTTCCTCGATGCAAAAAAACACTTTCTACAAAATTTCAGCCCCGGGGAAGGTCGGGAAGTATGAAAAACATGGGGAAAACAGTTGAAATGAAATATTCAAGATCGGTTTTCCATGTGTTTTAGGTAGAATTCCGGTATTTCCCCCACAACATTTATGTTTTTTTTCCGTTTTGAGACACGAGGAATCCAAAAATCGAGCGTTCGTCCCGGTCCCAGAACCTTCGAAAAATCGAAAATTTTTGAAGGGGTATGCCTTAAAAAATTTGCGAAAAAATGAATTTTGAGCTAGGGCTCTGGAATTTTTACCACTTCTTCCTCGATGCAAAAAAACATTCCCCGCCAAATTTCAGTCCCGGAAAAGGTCGGGAAGTATGAAAAATGCAGAAAAAACCGTTGAAATTAGACGAAATTAATTATTTAGGAGGCCCTCTCGACCTGTTTTCGGTACAATTCCGGCATTTCTGTCACTGGTTTCGTGTTTTCTATTCGTTTTAATACTCAAGCAATCGATTTATGAATAATTCAGGAAAGGTGAAATATTTTTTTAAAAATATGCTTTTATGCCATATCAAAATATGAGTTTATACTATACTAAAATATTGAAAAACCTCGGAATCGGTAGCAGCGTGACGGTAAATAAGTTAAGAAAAAATATTTCCATTGTTCCTTAACCATTTTGTTTATCTGGGGACACGATTAGCCGCGCAGACTTTAACAAGTGGCCAGCGATAACCGGAGCAATTGTAAATTTGAAAAATGTGAGACTCAAGTGTAATTGTATACTGGCCAAGAGAGCTCGTAATTAAAGATCTGCTACGTGGAAAAGACCAGGTGGAAAGAAAGAAAGGCAGGGTTTTTCTGGCGCGATGCCAATAGGCAAACTCATAGTTTGCTCGTCTTTGAAGAGCCAGTCGCGTCACGTACGGTATCACACCTCGGTCCACGTGGGATTTCAATCAAGTTTCGACTTTGATTACGCCGCTTATTATCGGCAAAAGGAATTTTGATCCCTTTTCATCGAGCAACGAGGGACTCGCGTTTATCTTAATTCTCCCTGCCGCAATCTGATGATAAACAGTCGAGTGGAAGAAAAATATACGAAGATCTAGTTAGCAGCAAGCAAAGTCCACCTTTAAATTCATTTATTCCCATTTTCAGCAACAGTTTCACAGTGAAGTTGGATCTATACTATAGGTATAGATCATACTAACATTCTCAAGGAAGTCTATTTTTGACATCGATTTAATAATTATACACCAGTTGCGATCGAACTCAGAGCGTCTATTTATTAATGTTTGTTCAGTATTGGATATAATCGAAATACAATTGGCCCGCGATGGTAGGCCGACCATATTAGCCCTTGTCGAGTTACGTTATATCGTGTCACACACACCACTGATAAAATCGTATATATATTGTTGGGGAACATTGTCGCTCATTAAGCGGCAAGCCCGAATCCCGAAACTGTCTTTGCTCCACTTTCGCAACTCGATACATGCGAACCGACGATACGTAACAGTAAAAGATCGATACTTGTGAACTTCTTCACTAATATCCTTTGCAATCTCTTTCGAGCTCTAACTATAGCTAACTCCATCCACTATTCTCCGCATTCGAAAGGTGGAATGTAGGAGAATTTCTTTACCAGCCGGGAATAAAGTCCGCGAACACATACTAATAAGTCGAAACGGGAAATCCTGAGATCTTCGATTGCTCATACATTGGAGGTAATGATCATAAATGGCTTCCACATTGGCATTACGTATTAGGCTACTATTGGCACGATGATTGTATTAGTGGAATTATTATGTTCGAAATTTCCAGTGTGGAAAGAATATGAATAAGAAAGGCGAATCGGTAGTGAGGTGGAAGTTTGATAGTGAACTTTAATTGGGAAACTTATTGTTCCAGAACCAATAGATGATGTCGGATTTAAAGAATCTTACTCTGAGTGATGGGGGAGGAGGAGTCGGGGGATCAATGTATAACGGTGACGAGCAGGTCCAGTTCATTCCTGGAGGCAGCCACCAGGTGACCATCAGGTCTCCGCCTCCCACTCTTCACTTGGAGAATCTGAATAATGCAGTCCTTAGGTGAGTACACATTCATGAGCAAAGTACCAAATCTTGAGGGAATATTCAATGTGTGTCTCGGTCACTAATAGAGAGCGATATGTGCACTAGTGCATGTCAGCCTTTAGGCTTTATCCAGCTTATCGTGGGCAGACAAAGGGACTATCTGTCCGGAGGATGTAAACCGAACCGTAATGTGCATATCTACTCCCACAGCTGGAAGCACTCTGCTCGCAAACTTGTGTTTACTCCGACAGAGTGGACATGTGCTTGCCCTGCAAGTTTCTCGGTTGTGCATAGGGAATGCAAGGAGAAACGTGGAGGGAAAAGATAGAGAATAGAGAATACTCCTTGCCGGGACTTTTCTTTCGTTAGGCTCCTCTCTGAGCTATTTCATCGACCGGCGGGTGTTGTCGCCTGACCCGAATTCCACCTCCGCACTCACGGAGAACTCACTCCACACTTGTTCCAATTGTTGGCCGAATAAGAGCAGCTAGTTCTTTATTGCGACACCCCGAGAGCTTATTTGTTCAATGAATTGCACCGTGGGCGCGTTCAGCTGCGAATAAAGGACTTTCGGTGAGGAGAGCGATTTCAGGCTTCGCCCTTGTTTGCTCCAGCCTCTCTCCTCTCTCATACTGCGACCATTCCGAACTGCGCTTTCAAATAAGCGGCTGTTATCCTCCTGCAACACGTCATCGATCAATACAATGAATCGTATGCAGTGTTGCGACTCTAATCACTGCTTGCCGGATTTGAACTAGCTCTTTGCAATTCGAATTAATTAGCCTCCGACTGGCTGAGACGAAGTGGGTATGCCGGCGATTAACGGTACGGGAGGACCGAGATTCTCCAACAACCATTTGAAAGAAAGTCCACACGGATTATACGAGCCATCATCCTCACTACGTCTTTTATTGCCGGAGCTAACCTTCAGCCCCTCTCTCGTCAAGGTGAATCTGGCCTCATTGTTCGTTTTTTTGCTTGGGAGCCTCTCACCAATGATGAGACGATCGTGTTGACGCCCGGCCATAAAAGAACGCATCTAGCTGCCGGGTATTAGTCTAATTTCTTCGCTAGTTGCACAGTTATTTAAACAGCCGAGTTTATCCGAACTGTCCATCCCTTCCTCTTACATATTACTGTTCTCTGTATTGGGTTAGAATATGCGTGTCGACCTTTACCTTCACCCTGAGTTTGGGTACACTGCGTAGAAACGCTTTACGACTCATTCAGCTGGCTGGGCCAAGTGAGGGCGCGGAGTGTTTCGGGGATCACGGGATATGAATGGGGACGTGCTCGATCAAGAGCTAGTCCCGACACGCGAACCGTAGCCCTAGATGTACTTAAAAGGAATCTCAAGGTCCTTCGACATCGACCATTCAAGGAGCTTCCCGCGAATAGCTCGCTCTCGTTTCGTCACTTTTACCAAATCTAATTTATCGCCCGACTGCCACCGTTGTGCCTCCCTCTCATCCACTTTTATTTCTACCTACCGAACCACCCCTAAACCATCCCACCTGTCAATTCGAGCTCTGCCCACCTTTTCATTGCTCTCTCCATTTGTCCTTGAGAGATTTTGTACTGCATTTGAGCTCACGCCTTTTTCAAACACAGCTGTGCGCGATAAGGATCGCCCTGATATAAGAGAGATCAGATTGGATTCCAATGTGCAGGTGTCTCAACGAACCACAAAGGCGTAGGGGAAATCGACCAAATCTTAATTAAATTCTTAAAGAATCCGTGTGTTTCTTGCAACATGGCACACACAACCGGTGACATTGTTAGCGGATGTTTGCTAGACCCAGTATGAACATGGTATCATTGTTATACTTCCTCATTCTGATTAGTCTTTATCTTGGATGATTTTGAGGAGCGCGCATACAGGGCAAATGTAATACTTCCCTGATGTCATTTTGTTTGTGTCTGCTTTCAAGGAGGCTTTAGTCATGCCGCCTTTTTTCCTTGCTGATTGCAGTGGCTCCCAGAACAATCTACATTGTAGCTGCAATGGGACAACGTCGAACGGCGGCGCAGCTACGGTTTGCAGCGGCGGTGTTCTTGCGAGGAAAGTGCCGAACCACAGCGGGGCTAGTCCCGGACAGAGTAACAAAAGGCCGGCGGTCGCACTGACGCATTTACCAAAGAGGCCACCGGTCGACGTGGAGTTCAAAAACTTAGCCTACAGCGTTTCTGAGGGTAGAAAGAGAGGTTCGTGGTTTTGTTACCAACCGACTCCCTAACTGTCCACCCATCCTCCTCCCCAGCAACTTCCTTCTCAGTCAACACCTGCCGTTTCTCTCTCTCTTTTATAATAGTTCATCCCTTTCTACGACTCTGCGTGGCTCTTATTTTAGAAGAGGAATTCCGTGCATTATACATTTTGCTCATAAATAGAATATACAATTTTTTTGGTTGCTTGGGTATAAATGTTGGCGTGGTCGGGGACGATAGCGATAGACTAGAAGATAGAGATTCTTCCTTAGCAGTTGGCCAGGCCGCGTGTGTGAACGCCCTAGCCGGAAGAATCGATAGAAATGTTCGGGACGGTTCCCATTTCCCGTTTCGGTGGTGTAAGTGCACGCGCACTTGCCGAGTACAGCTGCACTCGCTTTAAAGAGGTCAGCCAGAGGTCTGGCTAACCCATGGCGTATGTAGCTCACCGGGTTCCTCCTCTATACCGTGTACCGAAGAACGAGAAGAAAATTTGGCAAGAGCAAGCATGGATGTTTTGGCAGTAGTCGAGGCGAAAAACTTGGTCCACGTGTACGATTGTATTTACACGCTAATTGTTAGATCTAAAGAGAACCGTTCTGAGTCACAAA
This sequence comes from Ectemnius continuus, assembly GCA_910591665.1. Classification (NCBI taxonomy): domain Eukaryota; kingdom Metazoa; phylum Arthropoda; class Insecta; order Hymenoptera; family Crabronidae; genus Ectemnius; species Ectemnius continuus. Next base: position 19,286,600 of record OU342859.1, on the reverse strand, counting down.
GAGCTCTTTATCCTTCTCTTGTCCCCGCACAAACAACACTTTCCTGTATCCAAGAGTTTATCCACCTTAATAGTTTCGAGAAGTCCGTTTCCACAAGGGATTGGTCACGTTTCAGGGTATAAGACGATTTTAAAATGTGTCAATGGGAAATTCAAATCGGGGGAACTGACTGCCATAATGGGCCCCTCGGGTGCGGGGAAAAGTACATTGATGAACGTTTTGGCTGGTTACAAGTGAGTTTCATTACGTTAGAGTTGGGATACTGTATAAGAGCTAATAATCAGAGCTCGCGCAACATATAATTGCAATAAATATTTTTAGAACGTCGCATTTGAGCGGGTCGGTACTTATAAATGGAAAGGACAGGAACCTGAGGAGATTTCGGAAGATGTCTTGTTATATAATGCAGGATGATCGGCTACTGCCTCACTTAACTGTCTACGAAGCAATGACTGTCTCCGCAAACTTGAAGCTGGGTAAAGACATAAGTGCGACTGCCAAGAAAGTTGTGGTACGTGGCGTTAAAACCATTTCCTGGAGTGTTCAACCCCCACCACATGTTACAAACAAGAATTGAATGATGTAGATCGAGGAGATCATCGAAACCCTTGGCCTAAGCGATGCGAGTAACACGCAAACCCAATGTCTCAGTGGTGGACAAAGGAAGAGACTGTCGATTGCATTGGAGCTTGTTAACAATCCCCCGGTAATGTTCTTTGACGAACCGACATCCGGTCTGGATAGTTCATCGTGCTTCCAATGCTTAAGTTTGCTCAAGTCATTAAGTAGAGGAGGTACCCTAAAATCCTTTCTTCTGTACACCTTATTCTTAATAACTAGATGAAACTTCTAACGTCTTTGGTATTGCTACAGGCCGAACTATAATATGTACGATTCATCAACCGAGTGCACGACTGTTCGAGATGTTCGACCACTTATATCTTTTAGCGGAAGGACAATGTATATATCAAGGGAACGTTGCAGGACTCGTACCCTTTTTAGCATCAATGGGGCTCGAGTGTCCAGGCTACCACAACCCTGCAGATTATGGTAAGTGCACAGTACATCGATATTACGTATCATTATGGCAATTTATGTTCCTCCCCTCTTTCTGAATTCTACTTTTAAATACAGTGATGGAAGTGGCTTGTGGAGAGCATGGGGAATGCGTGCACAAGCTGGTAATGGCGGTGAACAATGGCAAGTGCAATAATTATCAACATTACCAAGCAGCGATATGCGCAGCCCAGACTGTTTCAAATGACATCGTGAAGGAGTCACCACAGCAGGAGCTGATCAAGACGGAGCCTGCCCTAATTCCAAACGGGGTGGCGAAGCCACCGAGTACCGGAACTGTAATCAACATGCCGGTTTCATGTACAACTTCTCTGTTAGATAGTGCTGAAAGCATAGAACAGAAGGTCGGCTTTCCCACTAACAGTTGCCTGCAATTTTGGATTCTCCTTAAGAGAACTTTCTTATCGCAAATGAGAGATATGGTACGTTCATTTAAAATCATACTATCTAACATATTTTTTATTCTAAAACAAAACGGCTTAAATTTATTTAATTTATCCTCCTTTCTGTAGACGTTAACGAGAGTAAGGCTGATTTCACATATAATAGTCGGTTTTCTGATCGGCGCGATTTATTATGATATTGGTAACGAGGCCTCCAAAGTTACAAGCAATGCCGGCTGTGTTTTCTTCACAGTGATGTTTCTCATGTTCACTGCAATGATGCCTACAATTCTCACATGTAAGAATAAGTTACGTTGATGAAGGCGAATTTAACACAGAACACGAATAATCTAATATGAAAAATTTCATTCCTAGTTCCTATGGAAATGGCGGTATTCGTGCGAGAACATTTAAACTATTGGTACTCCGTAAAAGCCTTTTATCTCGCCCGAACTCTAGCTGATTTGCCATTTCAAGTAAGTTCACAAGTGGTGGTTATATCTAGATTCAATTATGCAGAAGGCTTAATTAGTTACTAATCTTTTCCAGATCGTGTATTCTATAGCATACGTCATGATAGTATATTTTATAACATCACAACCGTTGGAGGCAGAGAGGTTTCTCATGTTTTTGAATATCTGCGTGCTAACATCACTAGTTTCACAATCCATCGGCTTGCTGATAGGAGCAGCCCTGAGTGTAGAGGTAGAAATCATCTTTAAAGAACATCAGATACTAGTTAGACTGAATTAGTCTACTTATTGAGGAAATGTTCTGTTGCAGAGTGGTGTCTTCATCGGTCCAGTATTATCAGTGCCGATAGTTCTCTTTTCTGGCTTTTTCGTGAATTTCGACGCCATTCCAAAGTACCTAAAGTTTCTGTCGTACGTGAGCTACATCAGATACGGCTTTGAGGGTACCATGATTTCCGTGTATGGTTACAACCGCGCTAAGCTCAAGTGTTCCGACGTGTACTGCCACTTCAAGAGCCCAACGAAGTTCCTTGAGGAAATGTCAATGAAAAACGCTGTCTATTGGGTGGATGTTGTTGCTCTGATCGGTTTTTTGATCGGTTTACGAGTGATCGCCTACTTTGTGCTAAGGCTTAAACTGCGATCCCTGCGTTAAACCGTGGCAGTGGCCAAGTACAGACAATAATCAGCTCGACACTATGCCACGAAATCCGCACGGTTGCTGGCGGACTTAAAATGCACCACCTACGGAGATCGCAATTCTTCCATTTGTGCAATAGCTTCAGCAGTGATCTACATACCTGGATGTATGTACTTATTGAAAAAACATCGTTGGATAAGATTATAATTTCATTTTTTGTTTCTCTCGTTTTACTTATTTTTTTAATGAACAGAGGGTTATTAAAAAATGTCTCATCAAAACTGACTGTGGTGATTGGAAGTAGGGGTAGGGGTAGGGGATTCAGTTATTCCAAGTTCATGTAGATTTCTGTGCAAATATATCCGAAATAATTACCTCAGATAAAAAGAATTTCATGGGATCTAGGTGGAGACATGAAAAGCATATAATATCTAGGGCGATCTGAGAAACTAGGGTGCGCAGAAGTAACACTACGCTCAGTCGCATGTCACAAGTAATAAGCAGATAATAAGAGCATCATCGGTTATTCATATTAACTCAATACCCAAACTTTCTAGCCAATTAATACGAACTCGCCAGGCGCCTTAGGCCCGTTCAACTCACATGTCCCTCCAGGATTCGCGTCTACGATTCGCGAGGAACATAGACTTTTCTATAGATAGGTAATAGAATTTTCAATGCCGACAATTAGAATGGAACTATCATTGCTCTGGTATTCGCATTGTTTGCTCTCATTTACGAGAATTGTGGCAAGCATCTCGAAAGTATACGACGCGCTTACGAACGCAGCCCAGAATCATCTCGAAGATTTAGAACGACTAGCAAGGTTGGTCTGAGATTCGCAGCACCAAAAGGCTCGTTCGTAAGATGAAGATCAGTTGCTATATTGGCGAGACACTTGTGTATTTCTACCGGGAAGTAATTTCTTACGTGATTTCTCTCGATCCTTAGTCATATCGTAGTTCCATTACTGAATACACAGTAAATGTAACACGTAAACAAAAAAGAAGAAGAAAGCGTCTATGGTAAAAAGCTCACACTTGACCAATCACTAGCTGCCTGAGCGTTTGCTTCTAAGTGCGAGTACTGAATAATGCTACACTTACAAAGGTATAGCGACTTACCAAGAAGAGGGAGGAAGGAGACTACTATAACAACAAAAAGAAACAGAACTCCAAATACCTCCAAAATACTAATTGTATCTCTATCAACCTAAAGTTTATCCTGGTTTCTTGAAGTTGTATAGGGATTTATTTCGCGGCCTATACATAAATGTGCGTTACGAGTTCATATATCCAACGACTGGGAAGAATGTTTAAGATCTCGTAGAAGTTTCAGTTCCGATTTTATACATCGTACTGTCGCGAGCAATTTCGCGATGACGAGTTTTACCAACCGGTGCCAGAATGAGCCTTTTTTATTGTTGGGTAATTCACAGCTACTTAGTTTAGATTTATGGACTAAGAGTACGTCCAATGTTTAGTTTAGTTTCATAGGTAAGTGATAGAGGAACAGTGTTGTTCGTACGCATATTTTTATATTGTGGTGTTGTTGCATTGATTCCACTATGTTCTTGCCTACCGAATAATCCTACACAAAGCCACCATTTGTTGATGCTAGGATTGTTTTAACTTTTGGTTGCATTCCGTCTCTCTATCTCTTTCCTAGGTCAATGAATTTCCTTTCACTGTGATCTATTTCACTAGCATTATATCAACTGTCTTGTGTATTACGTGAACAATATTAATTTGCAGATGATATATTATAGACACGAATTGGTACTTATCATGTAATACTTATGAATCTCCAGCTGATCTTCAATCGATCCAGAAAATGTAACATTGCCTTGCCTTTGTTTGATTGATGTTTCAGTATTATTCCTTTAAGTTACTTTAAGGAGGGGGATTCACTGTTATTATAGGTAGTTGAAGTTAGATTCGAGATAATTAATTTAGATTTATACGGCCACAACGTAATGTAGAGATTACTTCTCGATGTGTTAGAGAAACGCTGCCCCCGCGCGTTTTCCATGGTGAAACTGTGAGATTTGTAACGATGAAATCATTTGTGCTTCGCGTGTAACTGACGTGTTAAACGGATCACTCGAGTGACAAGAAGCTATGTGTCCTCGCGCCCAAGGGACAAATAAATTTCCATATTTTTAGACTTGCTGTATAATTATCATCGTTTGTACTTTTACTTACTCCAACAACAAAGTACGCCGATTTTCAATGCAGCCAGGTAGGCAGGCAGGCTCGGCAAGAGATAACGTTTAACCCCCTTTACCAATGGACGGTTTCGTTGGATTCATTTCCCGTGAATCATACAAGGAGACGCGGCACAGGTTACGTGTATCATTCTGGTCACTTTATCAACAATCATGTGATAGCGACGAATCAAACAAATCCGATCATCTTCAATTTGCCGAATGTAATACTTATGCAAGCGACCCACTTGTATTCCTAGAATTGGTTGCATACTGAATGCACCTGTCTAGGAGGATATGCAATTCGAAACGTCTGTGATCGATAATGAAATTCTAATGTGTCACGTGTAAAAGAAAGGGTGAATTTGGGTAATATTGCGAAGGAAGCAAGGGTAAAATAATGGGACGCGACGTAGGACGGTATGAGTACTATCACTTATTACTTGACAACTGAGAAACAGATCAGCGCCAAAATGATGTGCGTTCAGGTCTCAGCCTGCCAATGTGACATAAAAAATAAAATGGACACGTCAAATATAGACCTGTAAGTACAGCGTCAAGAAGGTATCATGTCGTATTCCGGTTTGTCACTTGGGGCAGAAACGTGAAGTTGGGTACGCCGGTCTAGGCAAACTGCGTAGCTTTGGGCAGTCACGTGGGTCGGATCAGACCGGGCTGCATGACCGAGTGACAACTGGCCAAAAACGCACGCATACTGGGTGTGCAAAAGAGTTCGAACGCGCTGGAATAAGTATGGGGACGTGAATAGTAATGCGATAAAGGATAAGAGGGGCCAAATCATTCGTGGGAGAGGAATTCTTTATTGAATCACAAGGTAACAATTAGGCGGCTGCGGCTGACGGAACGACAATCCGATTAATTATCATACAGGTGTCAGTATAGAAGAAAGAAATAATTGTAGAATGCCGATAGGAAGAAAGATAAATACAAAGTCAGTAAGGAAAGCATTATTAAAGGGCTGAGGTGATTTATTGTCTGATTATTTATGTCGACAATCTGGCCTACACATTTTGGATGCACTTGTAACTCTCTCATGCAATAATTCAAACGTGTGATTATGATTGTTTAAAATGTATAGGCCAGATGTCTTTCATTATGTCGTTTTCCTATATTGACACCAGTATGATAATTAATCGGATTGTGATTCCATCAGCTCCTGCCGCCTAATTGTTACCTTGTGATTCAATAAAGAATTTCTCTCCCACGAATGATTCGGCCCCTCTTATTCTTTATCGCATCACTATTCACATCCCCATACTTATTCCAGCGCGTTCGAACTCTTTTGCACACCCAGTATGCGTGCGTTTTTGGCCAGTTGTCACTCGGTCATGCAGCCCGGTCTGATCCGACCCACGTGACTGCCCAAAACTACGCAGTTTGCCTAGACCGGCGTACCCAACTTCACGTTTCTGCCCCAAGTGACAAACCGGAATACGACATGATACCTTCTTGACGCTGTACATAGCAATTATTCCAGAGGTAAGAGGAAAGTGAGATACACCAACAGTATACATTACTACTACGAAACTGAGATCTAAACGCTAATCATGGTAGTTTGCGAGTTTAATCGACGACTGCTAGCGACGTATTACAATCTCATCCTGGAACTCATGCATTATTGTGTTCAAGAGACTCGACACGGTTGCGAGGCTTCTCAAGCATGAAAGCCAACCTTCGAGTCTGTTAGTGACAAAAATTTAACTTACATGCATACTATACACTTTAAGCGAATACACGTCGCAGTATAGGAGAATTGAGTCATAACTTCTCGCTTTTGGAGTATACACGTACACACAGACAAAGAGACACGATACACATCAATGTACATTGCATACACGACATATTATTACACCATACACCGCATACCAAGTACTTATTACATACACAACTTTTTCCAACGTACCGTAATTTTATATGAACGACAGCATGCGTGCCTGCGTGAGTGAGTGTGCGCACGGACTTGGATCTCTTGGCAGAAGGCGAGAGATAGAAACGGTCTGGTAAATCCAGGAAGTCCAAGGGGAATGTAGAAGTACAATCGAGGGGACAGGAGGGTTTGAAGAATGAGGTGGCTGTACGTGCGAAGTACACAACTGTAGAATATATCGATGAATGCGCGAAGTACCGCTGCGAATTCATGCGAAACGAATGTCCAAATCGTTTGTTTCGCCTTGTAATAGAGGGATGTCACGTTTATACTAAAGCACAAACGAATAAACGATTGTACAATGCGACTGGTGCCGATTTTATGTACAATTCCTTCCAATCGGCGGTTCTATATCAAGGATGCAGCGTCTTCCACTGTAGAATTGTGCATTCAAATGTGCACGAGAATCACGTGGCGTTCAGTCGTCCATACAGCAGGCCTATCTATTTTTGACTTGGTTTTCGGGTGCATCAATGCTGCCACAGTAGTCTCGCTTGGTTTTTATTTTAAATCTGCACTTTAGTTAGGTTGCTTCTGAAAGATCTGTATCCCGCAACACCTTCTCAGTAAGTTCGAATAGTGCTTAATTTTCCGTTACAACGTAAGATATTCGATGGCATGAAAGCATGAGTAATCTCAAGGAAAGTGGTGTTAAATTGGTAGTGATTGCGAAACCGCGTTGCTAGAGAATGCTATGCGCCATACCGGCCTAGAAGAAGCCTGCTCTTCATTAGAACCTTTCTCCATCAGGTAACCAGGAATTTCTGCGAATTTCGACAAAATGGAGAAGCCCATTGTTCGAGCTCGCGTAGTTAAAGTTCTCGGACGGACAGGCTCCCAGGGACAATGTACCCAGGTAAAAGTGGAATTCCTCAACGAGCAAAATCGCCAACTTATCCGAAACGTGAAAGGTCCCGTCCGAGAGGGAGATATTCTAACACTCTTGGAATCAGAACGAGAAGCCAGAAGACTTCGTTGAAACAAAAAAGAGTTGATTCTTCCCGACAGTTGCACGCTGTATATTTACGTATTTTATGTAGCCCTGACTTTTTATACTGAACAAATCATACACTGCTAATGAAACAACGATGATTTCATGTTGTATCGAATTATTGAATTAAGTAAAGATGGACTTTGTGTATGCCTCTTCCTTCTATGTTAAAACCAAGTGAAAAAGAGCGTTGATAGCTGACTATGTCCACGTGTCGGCAATATTCGCACTGCAAGATATTTTTTGTAGAACAGGCAAAGTTTTTGTTCCTCTAATGTGAGGTTGCTTTTTTGCACTAGCTCGAGAAAATATCGCTTAAATATTTTCAATGATAGACATTGACTAACGCTCTGTCATTCGACATAAGAGGCTAATGATGCACAAACCAACATTGTGTGTACACACAGTTCCTATTAATCTGTACCCCCTACATATGTACATAAACACGTGTAGGCAGCGAGCCGTTGCATATTCTAGGAAAACTTGCTTCAATTTAACGAATTACAATCCCACAAGATGGCTCCCCAATCGCAAAGCTGTTCACCTACCACGCCAAGACAGAATAACGCGGGAAGCAAAATTCTTAAGCGATCAATTAATTAGAGCTGAAATTGGGAAGACGGGAATAATGACAAAATAATGAAGATAAAATGTTGTAGCATAATACAAAATATTATATATTGCGGAAGTAAATCGTCAAAATGAAGTGGTGGCAGCAGCGTCGCTGTAACCGTTAGTGTTATGTTGAGAGTGGCGGCCATGAGGCTTGCTCAGTCTAGCTTGAAACGGCATGGGGTTCGGTGTAGGTTAGTTTTGTCGCGTAGTGGTCGGTTTCGGCCGCGCTTCGTTTATTCCGTGACACCTTTGCGTGTGTCTTGCCCCAGGCACGTCTCTCTCAAGCTAGGCACAAGTGCTAATTTAGCCATGTCGACTTGTTGGCTTACGCGTCCCACACCGGCACGTGCCGGTCGCGATCGCGAGCGCGGTCCTGCTCTTAGTGTTCGTGGTTCGACGCCTGTCCCCTTTCCCCCTTTCATTCCCGCTTTCTTCGCTTCTTAATGCGGGAGGTTTGCTCAATCTCTTCTGGGAACTAGGGATGGACGTAGCACTAACTGTGCTTGTTCCTTTATTGGTGCAAGTGAACAGTTGTGCTCAAGGTTCAGAAGTTTCCGACATGGAGAGTGCGATGCGGATCTCTGGCTGCGCCTGGGAGTATTTTCAGTTGAGGCACCCTCCTTGGCTGGGATGATGCCCGTGGCGTGCAACGCATTAAACAAGACGTTCTTGCGCGGCGGTTAGCAGTGTGGTGCATCTGCGTTCCCTATGTGCCTCTAGTAATACAGCCCGTAAGAGGGTTGGGCTCGGGGAGACTGTACGCGTTAGGATAGTATCCCCGTAGGGCTCTTTGCGATTGCCGGGAGGCGGAGACCGGCGCGTGAAGTCTGGGCTAGCTGGACTTCTCCGGGCTTGTTCTGCCGGCATCACTCGCCGTGAATGGGTTGGAGATACATTCTTCCGCTCATCCACAACCCTTTTGTCCCATCCAGCGGCAGGTGGTTGGCCACAGGGCTTTGAGTACGGTCTCGCTGCTTTTCCGTCCGTTCCGATCAGCCAATAAGCAGGCCTGGTCGAGTTGGCACTTCGCCCTTCCGATGGGGCGTAGGGTTTTCAGGTTAGCTCAGGGGAGTCAACAGCCAGCAAAGGGCCGGATTGGCATCTCCGATCCGGTCGTCGCAGCCCACTAAAGCTCAGGTTCCTCGTGTCAGTTAGACTTAAGGTTTTCCAGTACTCGGCGATGATTAGCACGTCTAGTATTGGGTCGCGTCGAGTTTTAGAGAATGCAGTCTTGTTGGGCCAAAGTTGGTTTAATAAGAAGGCAGGCGCTGCGATTGCAAAATTCCGCAGCGCATATTCGTTTGAATGGAGGGTTGGTTGGGTCGCTTGGATAGGGTGGGTCACGAGTCGCAGCAACCTCCACGTGGTGTGACCTGGGAAGTCTGAAGCGCATGGCACACTTATAAAAAGTAGCATGCACCGAAGACTTGCGAATAGCTGCCAATCTCTTGGAAAATTTCTTTGGTTCATTTAAGTTGACTCAGAATAAAAACAGTAGATATGCAAAACAAGTAAAACGAAGTCCTGAGAAATTAAAGTTGACACAGCTATCATAAAATTAATGTGGAATATGGTCAGGTTAATGAATGAGATTCTGTATCGCCAATAAACATTATTATTTTCGCCCCAGATGACTCCAACTTCTTTACAGAATCCCTCTCACAGAACACGAAATATCGCAGGCAATACTCAATATACGTACTCCCAGCAAGTAAGATCAGTGCATGACCTTGCTGCAAGTCCATTCATAAATTACCGCGAATCAGGAAGCGTACACAAGGAGGGATAAAAACACGATCGAGTTTATCAGTTGTTCCATCTGGTTCACGCTACAATGCACAAAGCTTCGTGGGAATTTAGACTTTTTCGCGGCAAAACAGCTGCCGGCTAAGTTATTTGGTAAAGATGCGCACAAGTCGCAGGGTGTGTCAGCCATCTTCGAGTTCACACGAATAGTGCACAAGAAGTAACGTACTAGGACGGCTTGCTCGCACAGCGTGCCAAGCCAAGTGCGAAGGCGGAAAAGATGATAATGAGAATGACGCCTCGCGAGAACTTCTTGTGATAAAGAGGGGAGTGGCCTCGCGAGAAAAAAGCCGTCGGTGTCAAAGTTTACTAGCCGCAAGGCATTATCGGTGGCCAATCCGGTATGTGAACTTCGGAATGGGGGATGTTGAATCGCAACGGATTAGACTTCGGAGAGGATTAGAGTGTGGGCAGTCGCGTACGTTCGATCGACGCGTTCAGTGGTAGGCGGCGAAGCATCGCAACGCTGCGCAGCGCGTATCTTCTCACGCGCCACAGTGACATGTAAGATTTTTTACCGGCCATCAGCAGCGGTGAGGAGAGAGAGAGAAAGACCACATCGTACACTGTCTAGCAACTGCACTGCCTTCGCCAGCGAGAGCTCCATTCCCTCCCGCTATCCAGAAACCCGTCGTAGAAACGTATGCACTCCTACCGAAGGTGTGCAGTTTCCCAACGCATTACCAACAAGTAAGTGCCTCGATTTCGGTGGCGACCAGCTGAGCGGCTGTCGCGTCAACGACACGCCTTGTTGTTGTTGGCCTTCCCTGAGACGATAGGCAGGGGGGCCACCAGCCACCACTGCCAGTGCCACCACGAAGAAACGAGCTGCTACCATACACACAGTAGTGACGCACATGACTCGCCGCTAAGTGTACAAAGTATCCGAGCCACGGGTTCTCAATGCGCGCGTCGTCTTCACTGACCTCTTACCATTTCATCTCTATCTATACACTCGATGTCATGTACATATCACTTGTATTCGAATACCTACTGAATGGAAGACTTGAGTCGAGTGCTAGTCTAGCGAATAGTCGGTACTCGAAAGCAACTTGATTTTTCGGAGCTTGGGAACCTCTGGTCATAAAAGTAGCTCGCTGCTAGCTGCTCTTCATGGCCTTTAAGTTCGATGGACGATGTTTCTGTACTGTACACGTGATTACCACGGTACACGTAATCGTGCTTTTGTCGAAAAGTTCGAGACGGTATGTCGAATCACTCGACTCGGCGAATAATGAGATAGTGAGTGTTTTTCAAACTTTGAAGTCTGAATTGCAATCTAGCAGCTTCTCCGCACGTCGAAACGATGATACATTCAGGATGTTTATTGCTCGAACAATGGACTGGCGATAGAGTCCAGCGGTTTATAACTTGGCTCGGAATAAACATTGAACACCAGTGGGAAGTGTACTTGCATACATTACATAAGACAGTGATTGATGTAAAATGAGTCGCACTGGCTGCATGCACATTTAATACACTCTCATTTTATGCGTGCTTCTACGTGAAAAACATGTTCAATCCTGTCAGACTCACGTGATGCACTGAACTGATACGACTTTAGCTTAGGGAAACTCTCACATGATTTTACATAGAGAATTGGGAACCAGGTTCAACAAACCACACAATAAATATCTTATTTTTTATTTTCTCGTATTTTTTCGTTGATACATTTAATTTCGAATAGGATGTTGACTCTGTTGCTCAAGCGCACCAAGGATCTTTAACCTTCTATAACCCTGATGATAATGTCACATTTATAGTTGATGCATTCTTCTCCCACAAGTGTATGCAAGGACCGCTGTTCCCAATTAGAATACCAAACGTTTAATTATAATAAAATCGTGTTATGCAGTACTAATTAAATCGGTACTCGACGTGACATTCTTTAACCATATAAAAGGTGGCGATTAATTATCAAATATACAAGAGTGCCTTTATTTATTATTGACAGGTTCATCGCGGCTTCGGAACAAGTGTTCCACTTATATTTTTATTGGGTAGGATAGAAAATCGGTGAAAAATGATTGAAGGCGACAAACACAGCGGCCAAGTCGGCTTCATCAGCAATGGAATCAATGGGTAAGTTATTGTACTATTAAGCCTATCCGAATCACTGAAATTTTTTCCTCGCACTTGACATAGAGAAGTGTGACAGTGCCATAAAGGAATTACCTTTCAAGCTTCACACCCAAGAGATAATGAATGCAAGGAGATGCACACCTTCTGATTGTATAAGTTGATCGAACATGACCTATGAAAGAAATCGCTCAGTTTTTACTATCGCGACTAATAACTACTCTTGCAGCAGCTTGTTCCTCGCGTCAGTTGCGTAATATACGGAGGATAATTAGTAAATCATTCGTATGCTCGCATTACGCTGGATTCTTCGATCAACTAGAGCAGTCTACGTAATTTCTGGAATCACAATTTGCACAGGGATCGACTAGGATTCATGCGGTGTGAATGTTTCTGGATCAAAAAGAATAGAGAAGTCTTTCGAAGTTGTACTTCGTGACATCGAAGACATGTTGGTCGACCTTGACCACTATCCAAGATTTTTTAGTGATAAGTATTGTGGAGCTGTGATAACTTGACCGATAAACAGCTTATTAGAGATATGTAGTTAGAAAACTCATTGCTCTATCGCACTAGTTTCGGCTTATCCCATAGGCGATCGATTTGTTTTCACATTCACGATTCACTAATTTCCATTTTGTTTTCCGAGACTCATTGATAGCTTGGGATGCGATCAACACAAGTTGTTTGAATAGGTGTTTACATAAATGACATTAGCGAAGTGTGTGCGTTTATACGCTTTATAGAATTTACGCCTCGCAGTTGATTCAGTGTTCGCGGCGGAATTACGGTCTTTGTCTGTTATTTTTCTGGAAGTAAACCAGTTCGCTGGAATATCGATTGGGTAAACTTGGCGCCTCTTGGCTGATTATTGCTTCGTTTTCCTGCTCATAACTTACAGCGCTAGTTAGAGTAGGTAGCCTGTTTGAGTTAGGAAACGGATAAAACAAATCACAACAAATCAATCGTTAATAATTATTTTTCACTGGTGGGCAATCATTTATTTCGTTGAGTGATGTTCACGGTCAGAAAAATAACAGCGTTATGGATGCCTGTTTCACTCACAGAAAGTAATTACGCGGCTTATCGCAATCGCAGAAGACGAACGACTGGCCACGGTGGACTTTGAGTTGCCGGTTGTGTAAGCGACCTTTATCCCGGTAGATCGAATTCCCTGCGTTCGTCGTGTATCTTTCCTGGCTCCTTCACGACTTGATCGATAATGGGCCTGTACTTTCCTAATTTCGCTAGTTTATCGATTAATTCCAGTTGATTCTAGGAAAGCTTGATATATTCCGAGTAAACAGTTGATAATAGGGTTGAAGTTAGGCAAGGAGGAAAAAGTGATGGTAGGATCGTAGGAGCGAGAGTAAGCGGTACGATTGAATGCAGTGTGAGTGCGCGCAAGAACTGATTGTGAGGTGGGTGGCAGATAGTACGGTGGGAGCGATGTGCCAACTAGGAGCGCCGACTCGCGCTTACCCACACCACTCGCTTCCTGCGTCCCGTTGATGCGCACTATTTCCGCACGCTTTTGATTGAACTTTGCCCTAGATAGGAAAGGCAAGGGCTAAGATTAGAGAACACTGGCAAGGAACTTTTACAGCACGCAACCCCACAACAAATCTCTTTATTCGTACGTGTTTGACTTGTTGCATGAGCCACTGCTTGATATCGAGCGACTTAGTGGAAGGTGATTTCATTACGGAGAAAATTATCTGTTTCTCGGAGGGACGCGACACACTTTCCAACTTTTGCCCGACTACTTGTTGCATTCATCATTATTCCACTGCTCCTGATAATGCAGATCAATCGCGTAGGCTTCATTATTCCTCGTATACTTCAAGGCGAGTGATCGATGTGTACACTAATAGATTGTTCCGCTTTCGTCAATGATAGGCACGTCGAGCGGTGCATGTAGAAAAATCGTGGTATTCCGCAATCCGTGCAACCACAAATTGAAAAACAGTTCACCAACAATGGTAGACGTATGTATATGTAAGCCGGAATGGAAATTGCCTCGATGGATTGTCCACCTTCTATGCGAAGATCAGTATTTCCCTTTCGGGTCTACGTGACTTTTGGCATGATGATCTTGTGGACGGTACACTTGGACTTTATCTCTTGATGAGACAATATTAGAATTCAGTATTCAGGACGGTTTACCTATTACGGAGGAAACGAAATACCGCGGATTCTGTCTTATTAAGAAATATTACAAATCGGTCATTGCGAGTCAGTAGAAACATGTTTAGGATGCGAAATCCAAGTCAGATTTTCCCCCTGTTTCACGAACTTATTGCTCACTCGAAGCGCGATTCTGAAAAAAGAGCTCAGTCAGTGCAGTGGTATCTCGCTTCATTTTTAATTCGTGCACGTGTCTTTCTGACGGACACCAGACGTCAAGTGACGGCCATTCATACATCATAATTGCGTACTTCTTTTTGGGAAGCGCGAGCAAAATACAAGCAGCACTTAATAAGCTTGGCCAGTCAAATAGTTCAATTTTTAATGCTACGTTATTTTCGGAGGCAGAAAATCCATTTTTAAATCATGGCAGATATTTTATTATGCGATTGCGAATGCACAACCACTAACCGTAAACTTCCGCTCGTTGGAGCAACGAGATAGTTAGCGTAGTAAGCTTCTGTGAGAAAGGATCATCCCATCGGTAGCCTCTATTCATTAGAGACACTAATGCCTAACTTACCCATTTTAAATGTGATTATAAAGTCTACCCAAATGACAATAATTGATATAAATATGCTGGCTTCCTGAACTTTGCTATTAATTGTACACTCCTCTCTGTGCACAATCAACTTTAATTGACAGTATAAGAAGTTAATCGCCACACCAGACAAGTGTAATATGAAGTCTACAACAAAGAACAGTTTCTTCAGGGCCTTCTCGCTAAAGAGAGGAGGATCCTTGAAGTATCGCTTCACTCTTTTCTTCAGTGACAGTATCAATTACCCTGCCGTAAGACAACTCTATTACTTTACATAATGAAGCATAGCAAAATTGGAGCGTTATGATGCTTCTTCCGTGAAGATCCGTGGAAGAATGACTGTTCGATTTCGGCTGTTTTGCGGGAGAACGGGTTTAAAGGTTAGAAATCTCCCAACGCACAATGTTTCCTAAGAAGCATGCAATTCTGGCCGACTCGACGAAAGTCATTTAGTACTTTTTACTGGGGCGTGATAACAGTTTCGAGGAAGAAACAGCATGATACGTGTATGGTCAATTCTATGATTTCTCTGTGTTATAACTTTGATAGAAAGTCCTCCTCAGCTTATTTTAATATCATGCGCGTCTCGAGCATTGAAAAATTCACCCATGTACACATTTTCAGCATTGCGAAACTGCTAATACGATGCGATTCCATGGCAAACAGGTTTTTATCCTGATACTCGATTGACTCGAGATTGAGTGGATTTATAGCTGGCCTGCCTGAAAACACAAGCCTTGTCGCGAGCACGTTTTCCCTCTGGATCCTGTTATGACGAAAACGAGCAGCCCAATATTCATTTCATTCGTAGATAGTGTGAATACCGTGTTTGCAAATAATACAATCTCCCACTTCTTACATCAAAGCTCAGAGGATCAATCTACTTTCATAATCCACTTCGAGTCAAATGTTTTCTGCGCGACTTAATTAATCCATTCTGTATGGTCATGGAGTTCCTGACAGGCTTTTGTAAAAAAAATGACGATAAACCCCACGAAGTATGTGGTTGTCCTCGAGACTGAAGCTATTCGAACTGGCACCCGGTTTATCTGGATATGGAGTCATCGACATTGTCTTTTTCCCCGTGAGCCTCACCGCCAATGCACATCCTCTCTTCATCTTGCTCCTCTCTTCTCCTCTCCTCTCTCCCTCTCTCGGAGTTAGTTGTTGGTGTGGAGCGTGTGGAGCGATCCGCGCGGTAGATGGGTGTTGAATATGTCGGAGCAGCAGGAGCTCGGTGCTCGGTGGCAGAGGCATGAGAGGAAGAGGGAGCGAGAGTGGTCGGCCGGGCTCGAGGAGAGAGTAGAGCGGAAAGGAGCCTCGGTCAATGGTGATGGCCGTGGTGGCGGCGGCGGTGGAGTGTGATGCCGACTGATGTCGACGCCGCTGATGCCAGGCCAGTTAGACTGGAAGCTTCGCGGCATGAGGTTCGTGCTCTCCGCGACTAACACCACCATTTACTGACGTGTCTACCCTGGTGACGGTGAGAGCGAGCGAGCGAGCGAGCGAGCGAGCACAGTCATTGTTCTCGGCGCGCCTCTTATCCCTATCACCGCTCTCATCGTTGAGCGATCAGATCGTCGTTGGTCGCTCTTTAAACTTTAAAACCACCGGGCAAAGTGCGCGCTCACAACTCGACGTTCGCACGCGCGACAAAGTGCGGATTGTCGATCGTTCAGAGATCAATTTCATTCTCGTCTCGAGATCGCGAGTATCGTGGAGGCCCCTCCAGGGAAACGAAGCACCCCTGACCAGTGCAGTATCGACATGTCCTGTGCCCCGAGTCACCTGTAGATTCTCTCCTCGACTTTCCACAGACGCTTGTGCAAATGTAAGGATCATGGATCAGAAATTTGTTTCCGACACTCGCAGAATATTTCCCATAAGCCTTCGAGCAACTTCGAGGTGACTTGAATATTGACGCGAGACTTGAGAGACTTGGGAGCGGGAAGACTATCTACTCAATACACTGCATAGTCAACTGACTGGAGAACAGTGGTTTCTCAATTAGGGATAGGAAGAGGAAGAGGCTTGCATTTGAGGTTCTTTCGAAACCGATTAGTTTCGTCATAGCTGTTTGATGTGACTTAATGAGCACGCGTTTTCTACCCCGTGGAAGTCTTTTTCATGCAGTCCGAAAGGCTAACGGGAAACACGTTCACTTGCAAGAAAACACGGGTCAGGAAGTAATCTAGTCGTATGGAGTCGAGTCATTCAGTAGTAGTTGGACTGATGAGGGATAGACAGGAAGCTTAAAAATAAGTATACTTCTGGAGTCTGTGTATTAACCTACCTTATCTACCGTATCATTAGTTTTCTTCTTTTTCTTCTTCACCGCTGCTAAGTCATTGGCTTGTCAAGTTGTTGCGATTCGACTCATAAGAACTGCGAGGGCCTTGTAAGGCGATTCCATCAAATTGGATGTAGAAGCATGGCTGTAAGGGACGCGCGGGGTGTTAGAGGGGAATGCACCGAGTATCAGCAAGTGTGTCAAGCAGCGGCGTAAATCATTTTGCAGGCGATGAGAAAAGTGGACGTCCCATTTTCTCGCGTTCCCCGATAATAGCCGGCCTAGAGCGAGGAGGATAAGCGTTGCAACTCTCCGAGGCTGCCGAAGTTTGCGCGATAAGTAAAGAAAGAGGAACAAGTGGAGGAAGGTGTGCGCCTCGCTGTCAATCAGTATTGACCAATCGGTGCCTAAACGTCGCTGTGTGGAAAGAAAAAAAGGGAGGATGAAGCTCGAAGGGAATTCCTCGCAAGAGGACGACTCCAACAATGGGATTCTGTTGCAATCTAGGAAGGACTCGGCAGTGCGGCTGCAGATCGTGCCGTCCCAGCCGAAAACCATTACACATCTTCCGAAGAGACCGCCGGTCGACTTGGCATTCACCGATTTAACGTACAAGGTGCGAGAAGGCCGCAAAAACAGTAAGTACATATTACTGCATCTTTTCTCGTACTCTTT
Source organism: Ectemnius continuus (assembly GCA_910591665.1). Taxonomy (NCBI): domain Eukaryota; kingdom Metazoa; phylum Arthropoda; class Insecta; order Hymenoptera; family Crabronidae; genus Ectemnius; species Ectemnius continuus. Next base: position 19,268,689 of record OU342859.1, on the reverse strand, counting down.
CCTGAGTATCATTAGTCGAGCACTTCCATCCTGCTGCCGTTTCTGCCAATCGCTCGGTGGCAACAAAAAGACGAGCAGAAAATAGCGGCTGTGAGACTCACCATTAGTTCTCCACGCACAAAGCTCTTTATTTGCCGTGTCCCAGTCATCGCTTGCCGTTCATCAAGATATCGGCGAAAAAACATTCCTGATTACTTTGCCATCACTCGATCTCACTTTTATGAATGCCAATGTGAGAGATGTTCTATTCCCCTATGAGGGCGCGTGCAGCACTACTTTTAACAAGGTTATGCATGCTTGCACTTGGACTGTGACCGTGTTGCGTAGCTTCTGCTTCACACGCACGTTTCAAATTCTAGTCGTGATCGATAGAAGTGTACTCTTAGACCCGTGCCTTTATTCTAATTAAATCGCAAGATCTCTGCAAAGATACTGGTTTTTGCCGGGAGATTGATCCAAGGTATTCTTACCATCGTTTTTAAGCCTTCACGACAATTGCCGTCAATTGCTTGACGATCTTGGCGTTGTCCGAGTGGTCAACGAGGCTTTAGCTTTACCAGCAATTAACTCGTCTCAAGTGGAACGTACATCTGTGGCATTACTTACGCACCAGATACATTAACAGGATAGGAACTGGTTCCCGATGACATTGACCACCGAGTGAAAGTGCATCCTCCACTACTGTCGACTGGCACTTGCCTGTCGAAGGAAAGAGGGTAGCTCGTGCATCGTGCATAGATTCTATATATGTCCAATGCATATTGGATAGTGTATTCGCCAGATCCACTCTGCCATCACAAAGCCTGTCCATCTCCCAAGCACTCCCGCACTGATACGCTCTTATCTGCATAAACTGCGCTCGACATTTCGATAATGCTCCTCTCCACCCAGTTCATATCATCAGCTAATAACTATGTTCAGCGTTGTTAGAATGTATCGCTCGTGGTTCACGGGAATCTCTTAAAGGCGAGAGCTAATAAAAAAAAGGTACGATAACTTGTAACTTCTGCGTGGGAGACATTGACATGTTAAATGTTTCGGCGTGACCCCCTTTCGATTCCTCTCGCTCTTAAAGTTTATGCAAGTCCGAGTTAGAGCAGACTTGCTATGGTAAATGGGATTAGCGAGCGCCATTTTGCAAGAAGCCTACCCACAGCATAACACGCTTGTAATCTTCAGCAGGCCAGTTACTCAAGGCTGATTTATCGTTATGGCTAATTCGAAGCCGGGCATTGCCAAATTCAATGGGAGAGGAGAGAGGCCGCCGGTGCAGCTGAGAACCCGTTCGAGCCACTTGCGCTTTCACACTGGCCAGCTGAGTTATTCGGCTCGAAATCCCCTACTTTCATACAGTTTTGCTCTAGTGAACAAGGCAGCCCTGTTGCTCGAGTACGTCGCGCCGGGAGCAAAGGTATCGCCAAGAATATTGGGAACGTGCACTGCACTGGAAAATCGAGTCTTTGTTTCGGCTTATCGCAAAAGCCGATACATGCCACCAGCAACAGGCTGCTCTAATTGCGGCAGCTGTGTGATAAAACTCCGTCCTTACTGCTACGAACGCTACTAGTTCTTCTTGAAAGGTTCACGTTGATTGAAAATAATGCTCGATCTTAAATGGCCTGGAGTAATGGGGAAAAAGTAAACAAAAGGGGAAGTCTGAGAATAAACGAGGTATTTCGTGACTAGTATAGGTTTGTCTTTCTCATTAGCAGCTGACCACAGCTCTATCATTGCGCAAAGCCTGAAATCTGACATTATTTACCGAGTAACAAAATTCGAATGCCCGACAAGCGACGAGGAATTGCTGTCCAGCTAAAATTCAAGGACACGGTGATAAAGAAAGAAATCTGATTTCGACGATTATCGGACAGCCGAGTTATCTAAGACTCGCAGAAGATATTCGCGTATTTTCGTGTTGGTGAGCCGAAGCGCTTCTCTTTATCTTTCCTTCGAGTATCGCATTATCGGTACTCGTGTTAATTAAATTGTTCTTGTCTCCGAGAGCCCTGACCGGGAGAAGCTGCCGGATTATCTTGGACTCTTTGTTTTAAGATGGGAAAGGCTTGGGCACACTCTATTTAGAATCTGCCAGTTTACTTAGTATATTCACTATTAATATAGAGTGCCTGTTCATAGGATGATTTATGCGGCCCGGCAGAATGAACGTCCGAGATTGTAGCAAACATTTGTATTATCAATTGCCTTACTATATCGAGGAATCTCCTTTGGAAATCCACAATAAAGGATTATTTTGTTTGTCATTTCCTGCGTGTATCTGATAGCAGGGCACAATCGTTGCGGTGTACGCCGCTGACACCACGTTGCCAGCGCACCCAGAGATAATGACTGCTTCTGAACTCTCCTTCTCCATGATGTACCGTAATTGGCTTGGCGACTCGAGAAGTTGCCGCAGCCGACCGAGCAGCCCTCCACTCTCCCTATTAGTTAACTTTTCGTATTACAATTATGCTTGAATCCCCCTCGACCCTTTCCATGTTCGTACTCCCTGCTAGTTGTGAGCTCGGCAAGTAGAAAGCGCATGTTGCTGCAAGATTTTTGCAATAGGTTCTTTGCGCAATTGATCTCAGCTTCTTTCGTGCCAGCTCCCCTCGCAGATTCTCGAGCCCCATTAATCCTACAACCGAATGCACTCCGTGGCTCTCGTCTTTCAATTCCAGGAATAATTCGACACGAACAATCTAACTATTAAAAATTGACCTGTCGGTTTACTGCTGAGTCTACGAATTTATTGCCGGGCTGTCTGCTATTTATAGGCCCCGAGCGGTTAATTCTAGTAAGCAATCTATAAATCTCTCGTTGTTTTCGTAACTTACCTATTCATTTTTTGCATCTCTCCAGACACTCGCTCGACGCGTCTATTAATTGCTATATGCAAACACGTTTGCAGAATATTTGCCGTGTGGTTCTATCACCCAATCAAAAACTGCATGCGGTTTTTCTCCTTTCCAAAAGAGACTAATAAACTTAGGAGTGTTTTTGAATGTTCGACTTTTATTTTCGACCATCATTTCGCTTTTTGCAATGTGATTTTGTATCCTGGAAGAGTACAGTCTTGAATAATGTTCGCGGAAAAATTTGATTCCTCCTGCGAACTCAATACACGCGTAATATGCCCGGACGAGCACGACCCGCTAAGAATCCTGGACAACTGCGACGTTACGTAAGAACAATGCCATCCGGTAGGTTTGTGCGCGAAGAGAAAGACAATCGTGCACTTTCGCGTATACACGATCAGCCGAGCTATTATAAAATCGGTGTCTCCCTCTCTCTCTCTTATTGTATTAAGTATTGCCCGGTTGCTATCGTATGATTATGCAGGCTGCAGCCATAATTTGCGTTGGTTCCTCCTTCCGGATACGTAAACGCAACACTCCTTGTTCCTTTCGTTGGAGCGTAGATCGTAGTCGGGCCGAGATTAAAGAGTAGTTTAAATCTCGCGATTACTCGAGAGATACACCGGCATGAGAAAAATCTTAAAGCAAGAGGTTAAAGTGTGTGAGGCATACGAGTTTGTCAAGCACGTAATTCGAGAGCGATAAGACAAGTATCATATGTCCGGCGATATGCTTCGCCGGGGCAAAGTATGGTTGACAATATCACCGCTCGTGCCGACAATAATTTCCGCGGCTTGTTTTGTTTGGTCAGTTAAGCTAACTCCGAGAAGTAGAAAACGAGCAGAGGGCTTTAATTCGTTGGGTCACGATTGCTAAAGTGGGGTTGAAGCCTCGCCCTCAATTTCGGGGAAGCCTGCTTACTCGCGAGTTGAGTCAACTTGGCTCTCGGCACGAAAAAGAGCAGCCTCTATGCCTATTTATTTAAATGTTCCCTTCGCTGGCGTGTTCGGCCAGACAAATATTTTCCCAAGCGCCCCTGATGAATTATGCGATCTGGCATTGCGGCACTTCGCATCAGGGAGCAACTCTATGACATCACTACACGACCGCGTGCTGCCACTGAGATACATAGATATAGATAATATCCGTGGTTTCACGTGTGATTCACTTGGAAGCACGAACTGCTTCGCTTGGTTCATCTGCTTCGCGTTGACCGATCGGACTTTGATCGCGCTGATCAAAGCAGACTGTATTTTTTATCGAGAACCGTGTAGCCCCTAATGCCCGGTTTCTAATTATTAATGCGCATCAAGGATATGTGCGGCTAACAATCGATTCACGTATGTCACTCATGTCACATATGTTAACGAGCGACAATGGGGACTGAAGAGCGCAGATATGATCGCATCAATATTTCAACGGTGCAAACTATGACTATTTCTGGGCTTTGTGCCTCGCACTTCTGATACTCGGCAGATTCTAGCCTGATAGTTTTCACAGAGGAATTATAGGAGATATTTACTTTCAGATGTGAAAACGATACTGAAGTCTGTGAGCGGCAGGCTACGTTCCGGCGAGCTCACAGCTATCATGGGTCCTTCCGGCGCAGGAAAATCTACGCTTCTGAATATTCTCACCGGATACAAGTGAGTCATCGTATTTGTGCTTTAATGCGATACGTCCTAAGGAAACCACTTCGTTGACCAACGATCCTCTAGCGATTCTACTTTGAAAACTGCTACCAACCCTCCCTTCCTGCCGCTCCACATGTTAATCAGCTTCTCTTTCAATGCTAATTCGCATAGGTTGAATTAAAGACGAATGTTTCATGCCATGAATCGAGAGAACAAAGGAGTTTGAGGAGAACTTGGGGGATAATGAAAAAAGGAGCTGTCTCATATTTGTATGCACGCAATTCTCATTAAGTAGGATCCCTTTTCGGCTATTGTGAATATGTAATGGAGAGGCAGACGCACAATCGACCAAGAGTCGATCCACGACGAAGCGAAAACTTTCTTTCAATCTTGCCCGAAACAGCGGGTTTCGCTTTCTTTACCGCTACTCCTGATCTTACTTTCATAGTGGCTGAGATAATTCCTCACTTTCTTCGCGCTCTCTTCGTGCTTACGCAACTCTGAAAAAAAACTGAACCCGGCTAGCTTGTATATATTCAAGTGGTCTTTAATGCTTTGAAATCAAAAGAGTGTTCTCAATTCTCGAAAATCATTTTTACCAGGCGATGTGCGTTTTGCATGTTTAACACGCCAATCTTCGTGGAAATTCGCTCGGAATCCGCAAGGAAACTTATCCTATTTTTTTTTCATTCTCGGTATAATAGCGTAATAAAGCGAAATAAGGCTGATTATGACTCATGCGTATCGAACCGGTTCTTGCCATTTGGCGATGAGTGTAAATGAAATCAGCGACAAGGAATGGACAAGTCGAGGGTGAATCGCAAAGCAAGCTATACTCATCAATTCATTCTCTGCCATTCTCTGCCCAACGTCCGGTATTATTCCATTGGCACCAGTGACGTCAGTGCCTTTTTAATTAGGGACTTACAAACATGATCACGTGGAAAAAGTTTCGGGAGCGGCCTGAAGTGTGGGTCGCGTTCGTTAGCAACACTCGCACCGTTTACACTGACCTAAATTATACTGACCACTCATGCCCACTATCTTACTTCCTAAACATCCTCTATTTACCAAAATTAATACGCCATAAATATAATATAATCTGGCATTCCCTCTTTTAGTATCTACTAGTCGTAGGTAAAACTTCACTTTTATTGCTTTTTTATTACCGTGCAAGGAAGGTTTTGCTTACCTGCAATTACACGTGCAACCTTCATTCAATGATGAGTCGTTGAAAAGCTTGGCATTAATAGTATCGGTTTTACTTTATTGATTTCCCATTACTAAACATTCCTCGAGACGGTAGGGTAATCAGTGTGAGGGAGACTAAGAAAAATCATATGCCAGATCGACAGGTGTAGAAGGTAGCATTACGATGAACGGTCACGAGAGGAACCTCAGTGCCTTCAGGAAGCTCTCCTGTTACATTATGCAGGACAATCAGCTCCACGCGAATTTGACCGTCGCCGAGGCTATGAAAGTCGCGGCGAATCTTAAGCTCGGCAAGCACGTGAGCAAAGCTGAGAAGGAAGAAGTGGTATGTTGACAATTGGTATTCCGAAAGGAACGTATTCATCCAACCTTTATTGCTCTGAGCGGCTAATCATTTGCATCCTTTATGATACATGTAGATCCAGGAAATCCTTGAGACTCTCAGCCTGTCGGAGCATCAACGCACCATGACCTCGAACTTGAGCGGAGGCCAAAAGAAAAGGCTTTCGATTGCCCTCGAGTTGGTCAACAATCCTCCAATAATGTTCTTCGACGAACCCACCAGGTGAGCATTAGCAGTTAATCTTAAACTTATTGAATTCAATTCAATTTGCCAAGCGGAAGAAATACTTACAAAAAACGAGTAATATGTTACTTGGCAACATTTTGTTTCTCTTGAGTAGATCAAATATTAGATCGGCAAACAGTTCGAGCAGCGCAAGTACTTCAATATTCTTTGCATTGCAATTCACGCGATGCACAACGGTTCTGTATTCTTTAAGAATTTATTCCACTATAATATGGTGTCGCAACTTTCGTGCCGCCCGTAACTTTTGAGTTTTGGAGAAGTTCAGCGGTAGCAGCAGCGGAGAAAAGTATGCCCCAAGAAGTGAAATACTCTTACTTTCACCGGTACCCGGCAGTCAGTGAAATCTTCTTTTTTATATAATAGACTTGATCGCTGACGATGGTCAATGTCAGGATTAATCATGAAGAGCTTCACTTTTACTTATGCCAAGCAGATTTCACTGCGCCGATTTTGCAAATCGTTGTATGTTTAATTACAAACAAAGTCGAACTCTGGCTTCTGTACGGCCACTTAAAGATTGCAACTAAATCGTAGCTATTTTTATGCTAACGCGTTCGACCGGTTTTCGAAGGCTTAGGAGCGTTCGTTTTTGTGATCATCCTGCACAAGGAAACGATCGATCAATGACCGCGCAGTTTCTCAAGGCCCGCATTCCTTTGTCTCTTTCCATATATGAATCCAAGTCAATCGACACGTAAAATTTGTCAATTTCAGTGGATTGGATTCTTCCTCTTGTTTTCAATGTATCTCGCTGCTCAAAACCTTGGCGCGAGGGGGAAGAACGATAATCTGCACCATACATCAGCCTAGTGCCAGACTGTTCGAAATGTTCGATGCCCTATACACCCTAGCCGAAGGACAATGCGTCTACCAAGGTTCAACTACACAATTGGTACCTTTCCTAAGAAGCATTGGATTGAACTGCCCAAGCTACCATAATCCTGCCTCATTCAGTAAGATCTTTGATTATGCATGTTTTGAAAATATTAACATCGAAAGTCCAAGTTGCTTAACCGAGGCATTGTTACAGTAATTGAAGTATCCTGTGGAGAATACGGAGACAACATCAAGAACTTGGTCAATGCCATTAAAAATGGTAAATATGACATTCGGGAGGGACACCCGTTCCCTGAGTCGAAGTCGGAAGGACTGAATAATGCTTCCGTCACCCAATACGCCGAGGATCCCAGTGGAGCCACGAATGGCGAAGTGAAAGACAAGAATGACGTGAAGAATCTAGAGGAAAAATTCCAAGATGCCAAACCGAAGGATATCAATAATCGGGGACTGATACCAAGTTATGCTACTAATGATATTGTTAAGAACTGTACGTCCATGTATTAATTGATAAATTTTTACTTCAATGCATCTCCACTTTTTATACATTAACTTAAATTCTTTGTACAGCTCATGTGATACCAGTGGAAACGGATAAAAAAGATAATGCAAATGTAGCTTTACTCGATGAGTCTATAGTAGTCACACCAGAGCGATACCCTACGTCAGAATTACTGCAATTTTGGATTGTATTGAAGAGAACCCTGCTCTTCAGTCGACGAGATTGGGTAAGTGGTGTTTCAACAAAAAATTTCTAAAATTATGCTAAACAGGAACAAATAAATAACTCGATATCATATTCCCTGGTAGACCTTGATGTATCTTCGTCTCTTCGCTCACATTGCGGTAGGATTCTTGATCGGCGCCCTTTACTATGACATTGGAAATGACGGCGCCAAAGTACTTAGTAATCTTGGGTTCCTGTTCTTCAATATGCTGTTTCTCATGTATACCTCCATGACGATTACTATATTGTCTTGTAAGTCTAGTGATTCTACCTAATCGATTGAGCCGAGTAATTCGTTCATCATTAATGGAAATATATTTTTGTTTAGTCCCATTGGAGCTACCGGTGCTGTTGAAAGAAAATTTCAATAGATGGTATTCCTTAAAGGCCTACTATTTAGCCATTACAGTGTCAGATATTCCGTTCCAGGTAAATATTTCGACTTGACACGAAAAGTTTGTTCCTTGATCCATGCACAGTTTTTTTTAAACAACTTTTATCTTTTATAGGCTATTTTCTGTGTGATATACGTTTCGATCGTATATTTTGTGACGGGACAGCCTCCAGAAACAATGAGATTTAGCATGTTCTTGAGTGCATGTTTACTGATCTCCTTCGTGGCTCAATCAGTCGGCCTCGTAGTTGGTGCAGCCATGAACGTACAAAATGGTGTATTCTTGGCACCAGTGATGTCCGTGCCGTTTTTACTCTTCTCAGGCTTCTTCGTCAGTTTCGATGCAATACCAGTGTATCTTAGATGGATCACGTATTTGAGCTACATCCGATACGGCTTTGAAGGAACTGCCTTAGCCACTTACTCCTTCGGCCGAGAGAAGCTCAAGTGTTTCCAGGTAAAAATGCTTTCCTCTCACATTTTTGCGCATGCCTATTCTAAACGACTCTGGACGAACTTGTTCAAATGTTCAACTTGGTTACTGCAGGTCTACTGTCACTTCAAAGATCCAAACACTACCCTGGAGGAGCTGGACATGCAGAATGCAGACTTCACCCTCGACATTCTTGCCCTTTTACTGATATTCGTCGTACTTCGAATTTCTGCCTACCTGTTCCTTCGCTGGAAACTGAAGAGTGCACGATAGGATCGTATAGGTGTGATACGTAAAGTAATGCAATAAGATCCTAAGAGTCCGATATAGACAACGCGCTGCGCTGCGAGTGCTCCCATACCGCCACCGCAGATCCCACGGTCCTTTTAGTCTGTATGACAAACTCAGTCTCTCATATGTACCAAAAGGCTCGCATGGGCAATATGTCCTCCTCTGTTTCTTCTTTTTCGAAGAATCAATACGTATAGTGGGAGAGAAAGTGTCCTGTCTCGAAAGCGTCCAACACGAAGTGCCGCTTCTTTTCTTACACTGATTTTAACCATGTAAGCTATGAAGTAATCTAATTTATTCGTGACTAGATTAGTACTATGACTACACGATAATTAATATCACATTCTTGTTCAGGGTACGTTTATCTTTTTAATTGTTTTTATTGTCCAGTAGCACATTTAGATCGAGAGCGAGTGCCACGATGTGTTATCGCTTATTGGGAAATGGGGAGCGCATGACGATCATTTTGTAGATATGAGATTGCCGTTCGGTTTATCGAATAATTCCGAACTGATATTGTACGCTCAGCGATATTAATCGGAAGAAACATGGGGCCTTAATCGACAATGTTTTGCAAGCGATCGTAATACTTTAACCACCAATGGCTGTGAGTTTAACGATGCAGGAGTGTTAGAAATGACAAGCGCGATGATGTGTATTCTTTATTCTGATTTCGGATGCGGTGCCCGAGGTAATGAGTACCTCACCCGAGACCACGTCCGGGACAATGTATTTCTTGCCAGGTTAATTATATATATTGGAAGCCAAATATTGTTTATGAATGACAATAGTCCCGACGATTTCTATATTTCACCGGTGAGGACTTACGATACACACATTAATAGAGTTACTACTGGAAGGACTCTATTTCAAATGATTCTCATGTACATCGTCAGATCAGGGTGTTGTTTCTTACGAGAATCAAAAACTCTTCTCTTTTTTTACGTACATTTGTAATATTCTGTCACACAGGTACGCGCACGTGTTAAGTCACGTGAATAATTCGATCGACTACCGATCAGTATAAATATTCTTTTATAAAATGCCGTGCACTAAAAGTGCATGTACACACATGCTGGTTTGGCAGTTTGATCGTTGTATTTTACAATATACTATGTTTAATGCGAATAAAGTATGCTTTTTTTAAGACCCAGTGATTCGAATCACATCTTTTTCATCTTCCTTGCCAGTTGTGCATATATTTGAATATCACTTAACGCTTGAAATAATTTCAAGGTCAATGTCACATTAAGAATAGAAAAAAGTAACGTTTCTTCCTACGGTTTAGAAATGCTAATTAAATTCAGTTATGGTTGCGAATGATTTATATGCTGCTTTTGAATCTGATTATGGATCAAACCTATTACGTAACCCACTTTTCACAACATAGGGAGGACTTATTGTTAGATTCTTCTTCTCTATCTAATGATCGACGAATGGAAAGTTCCAGGATTACTGGCATCACACTTCCAAGCTGCGAAGTGCGAACAATATAAAGAATAAAGAAGCAAGCAATTTTTCCGTGGAGAATTCCACTACCCTTAGTCTTCTCGAAATAGTGCATGACTATCTTCGGAACAAAAATTACGAGCAATATAATTGATCCCTCTTCCTAGCAGCTCCAGCATCTCGTGGTACTTCTATCTGGTATAAGATATAATGAAGAAAAACGGACTCAAAAAAACGTAGTCATTAAATAACGCAGAAGAGTACGGGACCCCAAAGAAAAACTGCGAGATATTGAAATCAAAGACAGACAACGACTTATTATGTCCGCACAGTGGCTAGCAACACTTAAACAGGAAGTAATTAAATCGGCAAACTATAAAGCGAAAAAGGCCGGGTAGACGGGCACACTGCAGTAGATTCTTGTTCCTTGTGCTTTTTCTGTGCGACAAAGCCGAGTTTCACGACTACCGCTGTCACTTACGGCGTGCTTAACTGTTACAATTACGTTGGTTGTGCTATCGAAGCATTGCGGTTGGTGCGGTACCACGCGACACCGGCCAGCCGGCCAGCCGGCCAGGCGGCCACATACCGCCGCGTCTCCCATTTTTTTCCCCAGATACTGCCACACTCGTGAATATAATAGGTGCCCGAGGGGACTCTGGATTGCTGATAAGGAGCGAAGTTCAAGATTTTATTGCCCGCTCATATATAAAATCTATCTAGAATTTCTTTCCTCGGCATATTTATCGCTTTAGGGTGCTTGACACTGAAAGATTAGAACATTATAAAAAGTGCATGTATAACAGAGGCGTCGCGTTCTGCTCCAACCGAGGCATCAGATGTAAGCTTTAAGAGCGAGTGTGCCTACAGTGACATGCTTATCGGTAACACCACTTCGTGGCACTTAGTGCATCAAGCCAACTCTAAGCCACACTGGCATCCTAACAACGAGCAAGTGGGCGCGATTCAAAGTCGACTAATTGCGCACCCGTTGAGTCATCGAGTCTCCGCATTTTCACTTCGACTCGAGAATCCGTCCGTGCTGGAACAAGTTTGTGCTGCTACTGCGAATTGATCCGGAAATACTGTTGGTATCGGTAAGGATAGACTCCCGGGGGAAATTCTGGCACGGTGGGATTCTGCGCCAGTAGAAGGAACGTGGACTGGCGGCGACCAGAAGTGAATTCTGCGCAAAATGTTACCACCATTTGCCATTAGGTTTAACGGTGGAGGGCGCTTGGACGCCGATACAATCGAGATATCGGGGAGGAGGACCACGGGAAGCTATTTTAGCGTCAGTCTTCCTTCGCCACCCGCTACGTGCTGAACTTTCCGCGCGACGCGACGCGACGCCGCGACGCCGCACCCGACGTCTGCCACCATTTCTCGAGTGTGCCTCGGAAGCATCTCAGTCAGAGACAGAGAAAAATACCATAGTGTGACTGTGCCTATCGTTTTATTCCTTTGAACACGTCGCTCTCTAACGGCCTTGTCTCGCCTCTTAAACTCAGGCGCAGACTTTCACAATATATTGCTGGGAGAAATTGCGAGAATAAAGAATTTGACAGCCGCTCGCTAAAGTAGGTAAACACCGTCTTAATAAGAAGCACCACACAGTTCTCCACGTTCACGCGTCAACTATCTAATTCACCGTCGAATTGACATTACATTACACTGACATTACATCAAGACTACTGATCAGCAATGCATGTTTGTCTTTCGGCGCGCCGTCGAGTGTGGCCAGGCCATCCAATTAGGATTCAACGCGCGCCCCTGCTATTCCAAATTTAACCGATCCGATCTCGTTGTCGAAATTTGCGACGGTTGCTCGAACGCGAAATTCCGATGTGCCGTTCCTATATGCCGCGATAATCATCGCAGATAACAATTACTATCCGATCTTATTTGCAGAACTCCATACTCTCCTTTCTTTTAATCGATCTTCACCTCCGCGCTTATCTGTGATTATCCGTGCGACAGGAGCGCATCGAATCAAGCCGGAAGAACTTTACGCACTGATTATTATTTACCATCTCGCGATCTTTTTGTAAGTGGGAAACACGCCGAAGAAGCTCCTTATCGTCAATATTTATGATCTTCTTTCATTGACAAAAAGCACATATGCCATATTATGCAGAGCATGCGACAGTACGGAGATTCCCTGATACAAATTGACGCGTTCGTTATAACGAGTATGAACTGAGAATAGATTGAACGTTTTTTTATAAGCGGTGAATTTGAAATTGTCTTTTAGATGGTAATCCTATTAGACGACTGGCGAGTGGCACGCTGAATTAGTTAACCCTTGAAGAGGAGTGGGTATAAGGCCGGCTGTCGCATGGCGGCTGCAACCAACTGAGGATAAAAGTTCATATCTGCCAGCATTCCTCTTCCGCCAACAGTGATTATGGCGTCAACAATGAGGACAGTAGTGAAGCAGACAGATAATGCTGGCCCGCCGATCTTCATGCCAAAGAATGAATCCTTTCAATTGTCACACCTCACCAAGATGCTCTCAGTCGACATTGAATTCAACGATATCACCTATAAAGTACCAAGCGGCAGAAAAGGTATCGCTCCCACCAACTGGCAAACTGTACACATTGATTCTTCCTTTCGCTACATTGGCTTTACAAGGAAATAAGAGCACAAGCTGCTAGGTCTTTGTTCGGAGTTTGTGTACGTCGAGTGGAAGTGAGCCGCGAGACCGAAACCTAATTAGAATAGGTCAGCCGAGATACTCCTCGCTCGGAGAATAAAGAGCCGGCCAATGCTTCTGTATGCTAGCAATTCTCAAAGTCCAATTACGTATCGCTTGACCCAGAAAAAAGGAGGGCCGATCGGAGACACTTTTCTAACTCGATGAACGTTTACGCATCAAGCTACATTTACATTATTCAATTGACTCAGTTGACACCTCTGACTTCATTTAACATTCCCACGTATTTAATGCGAAATTAAGCTGATCCGATTAACTGACGTTGTATTTCAAATTATTATCTCGAGGATGCAAGCTAATCTCGGCGTATTTGTTGCTGTTAGATGGAGTGGTATCATAGCAAGAGTTAGCAATATTAAAAACGGCGCGTCGATATGTTGACCTTAGTTGGCTCGCGGTTGATAGATGAAGGAATGGACCTAGAGATATGGCTGAGCGCTTACGAGTCAAAATACTTCATTTGAATAAAATTCTCCATTAGCAGATATACGACATTGTAACTCACGCCTGTTTTCTACCAGTGCTCTTAGTCATTTAAAATGTAAATTCACATTGACTCGCAATCCGAGGTATTCCAAGGTGTATATTCTGAGCGACCATGGTCCCGGCATTACATAGATATCATCGTGAAATATTGATTGCCGTTTCACATCGAGGGTCTTTACAATTGATTGGCGCCGGCGTTATATTCTTCAAAGATGACCTCTGCCAGGCTCGTTAATATACAATTAACTTGACGAGAGCAGTGACAATATCAGCCTGCCGAGAGTGTAATATCAGAAATAGTGGTTACAAGCAGTCAATGATGTTTGTACGCTATGTAGACATCGCATTGTATTGCGGAACTTATATCCGTTTGAAGAAGCGGAACCGCTTCTACTGGGACAGGCTTATTGACCGGGAGCTTGTACGAGGGTCCTTGACCCGGTAACTTGCCAAGCAAAAATTTGTATCTATCGCCTGTGTACACGATAACTTTTCCTATGTGTTTACTTGTCAGTCATACAACTTGAAAGCATGTCATAATTATTGCTGAGGCATACAGAAATGTTCAATGAAAATAAATGCTAATCAATGCAGATCAATGCAAGTTGAGATTGACGGTCTATAGAGGATTAGAATGATTAGGTCACACGCGTCATTGAAGAGAGGGGAAAGATGTGTCAGTTGACGAGACAGGACTTTCTTAACTAATGGGGAAAAATCAGTGCAAGTCCGAGTGAATGGTTTTCCGCGAGTGAAAGGGAAAGCCCGGCATTTTGCCGCTCGAAAAACTGAATAATAGGCTTAGGAAGAGAGGAAGGATAAGAGAGAGAGAGAGGAATAGGCACGAGGTTGCTGTACAAAATAGGCAAGTGTCCTTCCAACAAGCAAAGTTACAAGAGTAACGAAAGCGACGCGGCAGTTTCATTTAATCGATCGTACTTTATAACGCGCTAAATCCAGATAGAACTGGAAATTACTCTGGCAGCGTAACCCAGCATTATCGTGCCAGGCCGCAATTACGACAAAGGGATCCGTCTCTCTCCCGGTAACTATGCTGCCTCAACGGGAAATCATGCGCATATTTATCTCAACCGCTCTACGTATTAACCGAGCGGTAAATTGGTTCTGATTGTCACTCCGCTCGACAGCTACACTCAAAACAAATAAAGAGTGATTCGTTCCCCTGGCTTATCTGCTTTTATATTATATCTGCCTACGATTTGTTTTCTCATCCGAGAGTGACTCGATACCGATCAAGTTGAAATGCAGCGCAGCACTCCTGACGTGCTCACTCAAGGATCACCCGCCTTGTTCACTTTCTCTTCCTTGCATTTGAACAGCCGTGAGAAATCACTCCCTATCTCGATCGAGCGTTCTTCGGAGGAGCGTACCGCGCTCCTCCCCATCTATTTCAGCCTGATCCATACTACGTAACTTTCCTTCTTACTTCCCAGCTGGTTAAAGTGCAAGTTCACTGCTCTTGAGGAAACTAGCTAGTAACGTCTGTCATTACAATAACAATGACTTACTCAATCTCCAAATATATTCGGTGCCTGACGATGCGGCGTGTTGGCGCATCGAAATCGAGCTCAATTCTTGGCAAACGGAGTCAACGAATTTACTAAGCATTGCTCGAACGATAAGCGGCCTCTCTCGCCGCACCGCCAGAAAGAAGAGACTTTCGCGAACAAAGACGTCTCTCCTCTCGGGCGAATCATGACGCAGCACATAGAATGCTTCGGAAATTGCAGGAGCGCAATATGCTCGTTATCGGACTTATTCTTCACTGGTGACGGAAGCAGCTACCGTTCGCCAGTGGTTTCCGCGCAAAAGCCGCGAACCGGTGAAACCTCGCTAAAGTTTCTCACCTCTATCGCCAGTATAATAATCCCTCAATATCATTATAGCACTGGCTTGCCGCGTCTCGCTTTCTACGCCCCTCTTCTTCCCCATTCCCACCTTTCCCTTTTTAGACAACTGGATGACAGCAGCCTCTCCTCTTTCCTATATCATCAACCAACTGCCTCATCAAACTATGCTAATCGAAAGTTGCAAAAACTTCTAAGCAATTTTAATTACACTTCTCCCGTCTGAGTTAGGCTTTTTTTTATCGGGATCACGATAAAATCATTTTTGCGCTCGCCTATGGCTATTAGGACTCATAATCACGAGAAGCTAGCAAACGCAAGTACTCTATGGGATGATTATTTAATGCTACGAGTTGTTGTACCCTGCGGGCAATATTGCCTTGCATTACGGAGCAAGTGACAAGCGAATCCCATTAAACTCCAATCAATTGGTCATGGTTGGCCACGGGACGTGAGAAGAGAGTGACAATTCAAGTTCTCAATTGGAATTCCGTCTACCAACGGTTTGCTGAAGAACTTGTGCTCGCTGAAGTGACAAACGCGTTATTATGTTGAGGAAGTCAATAAGAAAAAGGCTAAATCCGTAATAATTGGCGACTTCACTGAAGTCAGGCAAAAACGACTGCAATTGGAGGATGCCGCGTTCTTGCGATGTTATTCTGCTTTTGGCAGATACCACTTACATCTAATAACACTCTGCTAAAGCAAATTATTGACAGCTGGCATTGGAATGCCATATAACAATATTGAGTCTGAGTCTGAGTGCAGTCAACATTTTTCTATTAGTACGTGTTGACCATTTTTTCTTGCTTCGACATTGCAGGTTCTAAGGTGGTTCTGAGGGGCATCTCAGGACAATTCAAAGCTGGTGAACTTACAGCGATTTTAGGGCCATCCGGTGCCGGGAAATCAAGCTTACTAAATATCCTCGCTGGATATAAGTGAGTTATCGAATTATATACGTGTATAGAATATTAATGTTAATCTGGGTATTGATACTAACAATCAGCCGGGAACAACTCTGTTTAATATAAATCGGACAAAGAAATCAGCATACATTAGAGATTTGTGAAAAACAAGAACATTAATCTTAAGACACGACAGCTGCTTCTGGTACAAGCTTGTTGCACAAGCATATAAAAACACTCTTTGTTACCGAGTTGCAAATCTTTTTGCGTGGTTTTCTTAGAGTGCTGCTGCTCTTTACCGAGAGAACAAGCATTCAATACAAGACGTTGGTGGTCAGTGACCTGATGACCTAGGGCACGCGAGCGACCAGTTCCGCGAACCTCGGACTCTCTCGCCTGTAAATTCCGACGAGGATCGATCAATGCAACGAATGTCTTTGCTTCAACGACTAAATTATCACTGTTACAGCACACTCGACATTCTACCTGATAGGCATAGCTTCTCTTTGAGTAATGAAAACATTCTTTATTGTAGAACAGTAGGTGCCGCTGGTCTCGTTGCCATTAATGGCCAGCAGCGCGATTTGAAAGGCTTCAAAGCAATGTCCTCCTATATCATGCAGGATGACCTAATACAACCAAGGCTCACGGTTTTCGAAGCAATGAGATTCGCTGCCGATCTCAAACTCGGTTGGACGGATCATGCTACTAAGTTTACAGCAGTAAGTTTCTTTTATAGAATCACTGTTGATGCGCACGAGATGTGGAGGCTAATTGGTTTCCAGTTTCCACAAGTTTCTATGATGTTTAGATAAAGGAAATCTTGGAAATCTTGCGAATGACTAGTGCGAAAGATACTCTCGTCGAACGGCTATCCGGCGGTGAGAGGAAAAGGCTTGCAATTGCTTTGGAGCTAGTCAACAATCCTCCAGTTATTTTTCTCGATGAACCTACCACGTGAGTAATTGTTTTACGACTTTGAGTTGCCGTATAAGGTAGTTGTATCAGTTCTGCGGGCCTTAAAAAATTTGCAAAAAAATGAATTTTGAGCTAGGGCTCTGGAATTTTTACTACTTCTTCCTCGATACAAAAAAACACTTTCTACAAAATTTCAGCCCCGGGAAAGGTCGGGAAGATAAAAAAACATGCCATAAACCGTTAAAATGAAATATTCCAGATCAGTTTTCCACGTGTTTTCGGTCGAATTCCGGCATTTGCCCCACAACATTTATGTTTTTTATCCGTTTTGAGACACGAGGAATCGAAAAATCAAGCGTTCGTCCCGGTCCCAGAACCTTCGAAAAATCGAAAATTTTTGAAGGGGTATGCCTTAAAAAATTTGCGAAAAAATGAATTTTGAGCTAGGGCTCTGGAATTTTTTCTACTTTTTCCTCGATGCAAAAAAACACTTTCTACAAAATTTCAGCCCCGGGGAAGGTCGGGAAGTATGAAAAACATGAGGAAAACCGCGAAAATGAAATATTCCAGATCGGTTTTCCATATGTTTTAGGTAGAATTCCGCCATTTCCCCCACAACATTTATGTTTTTTTTCCGTTTTGAGACACGAGGAATCGAAAAATCAAGCGTTCGTCCCGGCCCCAGAACCTTCGAAAAATCGAAAATTTTTGAAGGGGTATGCCTTAAAAAATTTGCGAAAAAATGAATTTTGGGCTAGGGCTCTGGAATTTTTTCTACTTCTTCCTCGATATAAAAAAACACTTTCTACAAAATTTCAGCCCCGGGGAAGGTCGGGAAGTATGAAAAACATGAGGAAAACCGCGAAAATGAAATATTCCAGATCGGTTTTCCATATGTTTTAGGTAGAATTCCGCCATTTCCCCCACAACATTTATGTTTTTTTTCCGTTTTGAGACACGAGGAATCGAAAAATCAAGCGTTCGTCCCGGTCCCAGAACCTTCGAAAAATCGAAAATTTTTGAAGGGGTATGCCTTAAAAAATTTGCGAAAAAATGAATTTTAGGCTAGGGCTCTGGAATTTTTTCTACTTCTTCCTCGATATAAAAAAACACTTTCTACAAAATTTCAGCCCCGGGAAAGGTCGGGAAGATAAAAAAACATGCCATAAACCGTTAAAATGAAATATTCAAGATCAGTTTTCCACGTGTTTTCGGTCGAATTCCGGCATTTGCCCCACAACATTTATGTTTTTTATCCGTTTTGAGACACGAGCAATCGAAAAATCAAGCGTTCGTCCCGGTCCCAGAACCTTCGAAAAATCGAAAATTTTTGAAGGGGTATGCCTTAAAAAATTTGCGAAAAAATGAATTTTGAACTAGAGCTTTGGAATTTTTACTACTTCTTCCAGTGATAGTCAATCAATTTCAGGGGACTAGATGAAATAGCCTCGTCTCAGTGCATGGATTTGTTAAAGAAGCTTGCCCAGTTAGGCAGAACAGTGATTTGTTCACTTCACACCCCGAGCGCAAGTATTTTCGCCAAGATGGATCATGTCTACGTTATAGCACAGGGACAATGCCTCTACAGAAGCACTGCCAGGGAACTAGTGCCTTTCCTGAAAAGTGTAGGCATCGAATGTCCGCTGCACTACAATCCGGCAGACTTCGGTAAGGACCCCGGGTAAATAGATTAACAGGTTAATACCCAATAACCGATGATAAGATAGCATGATATCGAGTCTGAGTGCACTCTCAATTGATATAGAGGACAAGCACGTACAACAACGTGTTGGCTTATCATTTTCCAGTGATCGAGATCGCCGCCGGCGAGTACGGCTACGAGTGTGTCGATCGAATGATTAATTGTGTGAACACCAAGTATTCGATTACACCATTGGTGCACTCTGCCAAAGTGGATTGCGACCTCCAAAGGAAAGTGAGAAAGACTTCCTGGTCAAGCCAATTTACCATTCTTGTGAGAAGAATGACGTTACAGATGTATCGAAACACAGTACGACCTGTTCTTCCCTATTCATATTTATGAATTCAATCTGATCAAGGAACGATTGTGAGAAAATTTTAATGCATTTCTATTTCCAGGAATATACATGCCTTAAGATGTGTCTGACGGTATTTCTCGGTGTAATAATTGGCGGCTTGTTTCTGGGAATTGGGAACGATGCCTCTAAGACCCTCTTTAACTACGGCTATTGCTTTGCCTGCATCATCGTTCTTCTCTACATCCCAATGTTTCCAGTTTTACTTAATTGTAAGATACAATAAGGAATCTGAAGTACGCGGAACGGGTGGGAATATGTTGTCACTGGCGTATAATTTACGCAGCAACAGCCATGAATAAGCGTAATTGTCACGTAAGCGCGGGAAGTGGGTGTAGGAAAATGAATACATACTTATAAGTATAGATACGCTTATGCAAACCTGTGTTTACGGGGGGAAAAAGCATTCCATAGTCAATCATTACGATTTCAAATTTAGATACTAGAATACATTATCTGGAAGGATATTCAGGGCAGCAGTGGCATCCTCTATATTCCTCACCTTTTCAATAATGAAAGTTGCCCGATATTCAAGCAATTCAAGAACTATGTTTCGTTACAGTCCCATCGGAAGTGCGAATAATAAAACGGGAAACGTTTAACAGGTGGTACGATCTAAGTGCATACTATTGTGCCTATACGTTAGTCAACTTTCCGCCACAGGTTTGTATTCATGGTAAACGACTACAACGTCCTTTCTCTGTCTTGTCGTTTAATTGAAATCTTCGATGCAATCTGCTCTAACTTGCTAAGAGGCTTATGAAGATAATCTCTGGTATAAACAGTTGATGAGAATGAATGCCCAAATTGCAGGCGATGCAGACGATAATATACGTAAGCCTGTCGTATTTAATAACGTCGCAACCTCTTGAACTCAATAGGTTTGCAATGTTTTTCGCGACGGCTATGCTATCCGCATTGATCGGGGAGAGCATAGGCCTGGCTGTTGCCAGTACATTAAGTATAGTGGTAAGTAAAAATAACTCTTCGACTTAAAACCAAGGCAGATGAGACGAGTGAAGCATTTTGCAGAATGGTATATTTTTCGGGGCGGCTTTGACGGTTCCTCTAATGCTAGTCGCGGTCCAAGGTCTTGGTGAATACAATCCATTACCGTTGTATCGGAGGCTCCTAATGTATGCAAGCTACATAAGGTACTCTATGGAGGGCCTGACAATTGCTACGTACGGATACAACCGAGAATTATTGTATTGTCCGCCTGAGAAGATATTCTGTGAATTCAGGGTACCGCGTTACCTCTTGCAAATGATGCGTGAGTCTACTATTTTCTTCTATACTTAATCTAGGAGGTGCAAGCCTCCAAATCCGCTACGTTATAGTGACCGATTCTAAATAGTTAACTTCCTTGTCGTTTCAGAAATGGAGCATGTTAACTTCTGGGTTGATTTGACGGCGCTGATAGTAATTCTCGTGACAATGAGAGCTCTAATATTCTATTTATTAAGACAGAGGCTAACACCTAATCGAACATTCCGAGCATTACGCTTGATTGGAAGACTCGTGAAGAGACATTTCAATTAATGAGTCTGAAATCTATTACTCTCTTAACGTCAACCGTGAAGAGAGAACGAAACTGTTGTAAGCACTTTCTAAACGTGATAGCGCAGAAACTGCAAACGAGTAACAAGTGCTGAGAAAGTCGACTCAGAATGGGAACAAACCATTCGAACCTACTTTTACATGCATCCATTGGAGCAACAAGAATAATGCGGTACTAATAAGGCCTACACTAGCATATTTTTATACGAAAGAGGAATTCAAATTAATTTGTACAAAGTGAATAAAAACACTCGTCAAAATAGGCGTATCATATTTTAACTATTGGTTATTGCCTTCCGCTTTGCTTATCGACGTCCGCTGTAATAATTTCCCAGCCCAATTGATTGAAATAATGAACACTCCACAACCAGATAGCTCGCGCCATCTAGAGGTTCCAGTTTATGTCTAAGTCCATTAAACACTTGCTCTTGCGGTTGCAGCACACAAGGAACATGCAACTTGTTGGGCAATGCAATGGGACTCATCCGCGATAACCGAGCCTTTGTGTACGATAGAGCACGTGCGCGTCCAAACAATTGTAAATGTAATCAAGATGAATCAAAAGCAATACAAGATTTCCGCCATTCTGGCACGCAATTATTCAATGGGAAACTGAATATAACTGCCATTTATTATTATGGACGAATGTGAAATAAATATTATTCCTTCGGCTTAGCTGCCTATCATTTTTATCTAAATCTACCAGAGAAATTCAACTGGTTTAATTTACTCCATCAGTAACCAGCATCGTATCTCGTTTTCATCGTTTTTTACACGGAACTGCGCGAGTTCCGTCATTATAACATATATGTAAAGTGATATTAATTCCAATCAGTTGAACGAAGTTCAAGCTGATAGTACGATTTTATCAAATTCTATGCTTCCGCGAAAGATACTAAATATAGACCGAGAAAAAACTATCTCCGCGTATGGTAAACTTTATAGGAAGTATATCAAGGCTTTCCTTACTTTGTGTTGACAGAGATTATCGTTGGTCCTAGAAGGTTGTTCGCTATCATCGCTGATAATGTTGACGACGCTGCGTCTACAAAATCCTGGGAGCGGCTGAGCCTGAGCGAGCACGTAAGTAACCATCTGCTACGCTGGGAACAGGCAGTAGTATGCGTACAGTGGTGGGGTACGTTTAGTGAAAGGTGGCGGATGCTTAGGCCTGAGCTACGCCGAATAGCGTCTATTGTATGCACCAAAGTGCCATTCGCCGTTGATCTTTGTGCTGGGAGAGTGCCCAGCGTCATGTTGAAAAAGGCCTTGCTATTTTCCTTCTTTTTGCTGCTACTTTCGACAGTAGATGGGTGAGTCTTTTACAAAAATATTTTGGCTCTTATATAATCTTATCTAGTTTATCTATTCGTGCGACTAATACGCGAGCATAATAGCCCGTCATCTCAACACAATGCACACATGAGTCAGTAGTAGAGAGTGTCATCGGCACATGGTACCTCGCACTTCCGACTTTATATGCTATTTGAACAGGTGTTCCTTGTGCGAAATCTAAACGTCATTATACTTTATAGAAGGCGCAGAACTAAGGTGCGGCAAGACAAACGGGACAATGAATTCGATGTTTTAATTTTCACGCAACGATGGCCACAAACGGTCTGTTTCTTGTGGAAGGAGAACTCGGCTTCTCACACCTGTTCTCTGCCCAAGGACGAGGAATGGACGATTCATGGGATTTGGCCCTCACAATACCATAAAGAAGGCCCGCAATTTTGCAACCGTTCCTTGCCATTTAACGCGAGTGCTTTAAAGCCACTGGAGGATCAACTGGTGGAAAAATGGATTGATATCGAATACGGGCAGCCGCCGTATTCATTTTGGCGCCATGAATGGACAAAACATGGTACTTGCGCGGCGGTACTCGAACCTCTCAACACTGAGTACAAATATTTCAAAGAGGGGCTTTCCATGCTCGATAATTATGATATGACGCACATACTCGCACAGGCCAACATAAATCCTGGTAATCGATATACTGTTGAAAATATTTTCCAAGGAATTGAAAGGATACTAGGAAAAAGAGTCGAAGTAATTTGCGCTAAAAATGATGTGAGTTTCAAATGCTTTCTCCCATCCACAGAATCGCCGTTGCTCAAGTTAAAGTCAATAAATATTTGTTTTTACTCTTATTCCAGAAAACCAAAGAACACTACGTATTCGAGATAAGAATATGCTTCGATAAAACGTTGCAGTTGATTGATTGCGACGGTATCAGCGAATTCCCAACGAATTGTAATCGAACAGAAAATATTATATACCCCGGCACTGTACCACAACACTACCATGTCCTTCAGGTATAGCTAAGTAAGTGGGAGCCCGCTTGGAACAATGCATAATGAGATCTGAGATAATATTAATTGAAATTCCAACGATTGTGTATGTTGCGTATCGAGTTATGCTAGCTAATGAAATTGTATATAATTAAATGTATTAATGCGCGCTAGTCAATGTAGATTTGACGCGTGTTTTGGGCATGTATTTGCTGCAAAATCAATTGTCAATCATGAATATCACCTTTATACACTGGCGCGTGAGATCTCACGAAACTGAAGCTCAATAAAATGTACAAATAACGAATATTTATTAGTAAGAAATGTTCTGCACTGAGGCAAACAAAGTGTACCATAGTATACTCCAATGTGTTAGGTCCAAGACTGTATTAATTGTATTGCCCAAAACATATCTATTCCACTTTCTTTTGAACAATTACAACAGCGGACGGCACCAGGCCTGAAAATAATCACGGTCTTTATTATATTCTGCTCTCAACGATAATGTCTTATTTAGAAGGTATTTGCTTAAATCAGAAGAGTTGACAATGCCTTCTATCCACATAAGATATCAGTATGAGCGCACAATACTATACCTAAAACATCTAACGGAGCATCGTAATCCTCGTCCGAAAAAATTTTCTTTGGAAAGTTTGTCATTAAATTAAATGGACCTTGTCCATCTGTTCTATTTATTTGAATAAATAATCTTACGGCCGATAATTGTTCTTTACTTCCAAACCGTTGCACCATGGTTTCTCCATTAGTAAGCCTGATCTGAAATATGCAAGAATGAAAACAACTTGCTACTTGTAATTGATTTGTGTACAACTAGATTAAATACCTGCAGTCTTGTTTCACTGTAATTCTTTCTATGGTGTGATGCAACAGTTGATGCTGCTGCTGCTGGAGGCGGTGCTTGTGCTTGTTCCGCCTCAGCTTTTGCACGCCTAGCAGCCTTATCAGCCTCAATCTGTGCTTTGACCCTTTGTCTGGCCTGCATCTCCTCCTCCTTTTCCCTTTTTCTATCTTCTAACACTTTTTTCATTTCTATTTCTTCCAGCCTATAACAATACAGGTATTAGTAAATAGAAACAAGCCAATGGTATTTCTTTTTGGGCCAGCTTACTTTTTTCGTGCTTCTGTCATCTCCTTTCCTGATCGTATTCTATTCTTCTCTCTTTCAAGAGCATTCTTTTTCTCCTGCTCCTCCCTCTCCTTAGTCTTCTGCTTAATCTTCTCCTGCAACAGTCTCACCTGTTCCCTCCTCTCATCCTCGGAGAGGGGCTTCTTTTCCTCGGTACTTTCTGAGAACTGATCATGACCAGACTTTGTCGCGTGGAACTCAACTTCCAAAGTGGACTTGAATAGCTTTCCACATCTGAAATCACACTTCATCACTATCCCTGTTAGTGATAAAAAAGAAATGTCGCATGGGCTTGGATGCGGATTTATGCAGTCTTACATATCACACTTCATAGACTTGGCTTCTTCGGTAGTGGTGACTTGTGCACTGGTATTAGCTACGCTATCTTGGGAAGGTGTCTCAGCAGCCGGTGCTGGAGCACTCTCGGCTGTTGGAGGTTCGGGCGAAGTCTCGGCTTCATCTGAATGGGCCAAAAGCCTAAAATGAAAATGTGTGTTTTGAACGCGCGAGGGCCTTCAGGGAGGATCAGGTCGTTCGTACCATTCCATCGCCGCTTCGACGCCTTTGTTCCCGGTGACTTCCAAGGCTTTCTCACTGAAATAGTAGACGGGGTCAGCTATCGAAGGTTATACACCGACTTCGGCGAAATGCGAGTACGTACGCCCTGGACTCGCTGAAACCCATATCCTTCAACATATCTATGTCTCCGGACGACATTCTCTGCGATTTGTTGAAGCGTCTTGAGTGATATCAACAAATCCAACCGTATCTTGATCGGTACTCTCAATCGAAAATTAAATGTCACGTCCAACCGACGCGCTACCTACCTCACAGGGCTCACACACGCACCAACACTCCCTCATTCACTCTTCCATCCTTATACACACGTGTGCAGTTGCAAAGGCAACCGGTGGAATTACAATCTTACCGGAAGTTCTTTATGCACGATTCGCATCATCCGAATTCGAAACTTATTTCGGTTACGACATAACGGATTCTTTTGTTATGCTAACTTGGCATGGGACGAGTTGCAGATTCGGCCAACTGGTTTTCAAGGAGGGAGAATGCACAAGAACGATCAATTTAATGTCAAGACCTATCATCCTTTATTTTCGCTTTAAATATCGTTTACATTCAACAAAAACATTTAACCCGTTGCGATATTTATTCATTCTTACAAGTTATAGAACATTACTTGTAGTTTAATACAAAGTCAGTCAACAAATGCATACACAGGGCAATCATTACTGGAAGTCTCTTAAATAATTAGAAATAAGTTTGTTACAACATAAATTTACCACAGACAATAATACAATGAACTGGCTGCATTACTTTAATTATTTTAGAACTTTGTCACTGATAAAAAAAACCTCATACTGCATGGCTGAAGTAGAATAAGTTTAGAATGTATGTCGAAGATCTAATGCAGTAATATCTGGTTCGTAATTGTACTTCTGATTAAAAGTGGTCGAGGAAGGATATATTTCTAAAGTATTCGTTAAGTTATAAATGTTAATCTAATATTCCTGGGAGGCTTTATCGCCCTTGCCAGATGAACCAGTACCAGTCTTTTTAGGCAACAGCACCGCTTGGATATTGGGCAAGACACCACCTTGGGCGATGGTAACACCAGACAGTAATTTATTTAATTCTTCGTCATTTCGGATGGCCAACTGCAAGTGACGTGGAATAATTCTGGAAAAGAGAAAAAATATTTTCCATGTCTTTATGATTTACACTGGGAATTGTGTTAATACAGGATTAGACCTAATTACAGTAATGATATTGTCTTAGAGGGGGACAACAGGCTATGCCAAAGTTTTTGTTCAAGCTGGATGTTTTGAATTGAGGTGACAGGGTTCAAACACACAAAAAAATGTTAACTTGAATTACACCTAACGGATTTTGTTCTTCAACAACTCGAAATAATACAATTTACAAATTTCTGGAGGCTGCAAAAGAAAACGTCACCTGAATTTGCAGGCAGTTCCTCTATCAATGTATGTGGGACAAAGTGGAACTGCAAGAAAGGTGCAGTACAAGGGCGAACAAATTTGTATTGATCGGCAAGTGCGATCGAAAATAAGGGAAATGGGACTAGAAGCAGGAGTAATGATATTTGAAGCAGAAGAACGGAAGAGAGAGAAGGAAAAGGAGATGTGAGCGTGCGAGCACGAGAGAGAAAGAAAGAAAGAGAGAGAGGGTGGGAGGGCGAGGAGGAAAGGCGATCAAAGGGCTAACGGCGTACCTCGTCTTCTTGTTGTCTCTTGCGGCATTTCCAGCCAACTCAAGTACTTCAGCAGCGAGATATTCCATCACGGCAGCAAGGTAGACCGGCGCGCCGGCACCGACGCGTTCGGCGTAATTTCCTTTCCTCAGAAGACGATGGATTCTTCCAACGGGAAACTGCAGCCCTGCCCTGCTGCTGCGGGTCTTTGCCTTTCCCTTAGTCTTTCCTGGAAGAATGCAAGACTCGCGTGTACAGGGGAAATATCGTGGCAGCTAGTAATCGAGAGGAATTAGAGAGGCTTACCACCCTTGCCGCGTCCCGACATCTTTCACAATCTTTCTTAGGAACAACGACTCTCAGGAATTCAGGAAATAGAGTGGATGTCTCCAAGCGAGCGCTGAACACCGAATGCAGCTCTGCGCTTCGCAGGACGACCGTTACGCATACGCACGTCAGATATTTTGGCGCTCGATTTGCGCGGGAATCTGCTCTCGCTAGGGTATCGACAGCAGCGCTACGAAACCACCGCCCAAATCCCCTAGATACACATTCTTCTTTTCCATTTCCTCTTGTGCAAATGTTCAAAATTTACCAAGTAAAGGAACAGGATAATTTGAAATTGTACATAGCTTTTACCAAGCCAGTATTGTCCATTTCTAATGATTAAATCTCAAGTTAAGCCTGACCGCCTTTTCACTTCCTTCAAGCTGACAGTTGGCGGGCTATTGTCTAGAGAAAAAATGGCTATGCGAGTGTTTCTTTTTCAAGGGTGGGGGAGTAGCCTTCAAAGTTTGACATTTTCGCGCGTAATTAGTGAAGTGTTCGGTGTTGAATTTGGAATATTTGTGTGCGTACGAATCTGGCTTAGGCGTAAAATAGCGAGGACAAGGATGGGATTAACGGTGATCGATCGAGGGAGGAATGAAATACTCGGTAAGTTCATGTTTTCAACAATTTACTCCTAGGCTCTTGTTCTGGCCAGACGAGACCAATGCCGTGGCCTCTCTTTGTTGCACAATACATAAAAATAATGATATTTACAAATGTAGGATAATGTTAGGCACTCAATGAACAAAACAGTGAAATTATAAATGATTTCCTTATTACGCATATTGGAGGGGTAGGATGTTACGATGCATAGTCAATTGATGCACTCAGAGAGCAGAGTGGGATAAGTCGAGGAGACCCAAATCAATAGAAGAGTAAGCATAACGACCGGATATAAATATAAAGGTAGTTTGCTCTTGCTGCTTCCTTTGAAATTTCTTTCGCATCCAATGTCGTGGAATGTTAGAGGTCGGGTTAGAAGCATTTATTTCGTGTGGAATGTAATCGCGCGCGCAAAGTTTCACGTCTCTTGTCCTCGTCGTTTGGTTTTAAATTAAGTCGCTTTACCTAAGTACCTCACTGTTCGTATTACGTTTATTATCTCGCATTCACTGGCCTTAGCATTCGTTATGCTGAACAATGGACATCGAAAGGTAGGATAGCCCACGATCCTGACTCGTTAAAAAAGTCAAGGGTGGGATTACTCCTGTGTTCTGTGCATGTCCGCAGACTAGAGTTATTACCTCAAAATGTTATTTAAATAAACGTCACTGATACGAATCTGCCTCCTGAAATAAGCCCACGACTTCTGCATCTTCTAGCCGTAATAGTTGGACACGGACTGTTCCTCGAGTAAAAATGAAAACGAAGTCATAGTCTCTATTGGAACAAACTTGTGACGTATCACCAACTTAACCTTGGTGAACATTCTTCGACCCTATCTCTTCTTTTTCCATCTATTAACTTTACTGATCCGTCGACATACAAATTGCGTGACATACAGTTGCCTCAAATAACCTGACATAAAGTCCACATTACGCAGAATAAAATAAGTTACACGATTTGTCTATTTTTCATTAAAATATTATGATACAAATTACAATTATTTATAGTATGGGGTCTAAGAGTCGTTAGTCAAAACTATAAAATCTTTATTAGCCACTTCTGAGAATGAGAAGTGTATGTATATTCTTAGCATACTTTTCTTTTACACACGTAACGTTATACGTGTCTTTATACTGTTGATATGATTCCCCGTGTTGAAGCTGCGCCCAGTAATAATAATATTTGTTGCGTTCTGTAAAATGTGCACCTGCTGAAAATAATTCCGCTTTTGCGGTATTTATTTGCCGTATGCCTTGTTTCAAGACATAATCGGGGACTCCTGTCAGTTTGGTCAATGAAACTTTGTCTTCGTTACTTATCTAGGTATTACACTTTACAATGGATATTGCATACTAACGACCCTTAACCCGTCGATAATATCACAGATGAATGAGTTTCCGTGTTGTGCGTCACACATCGCTACCTAAGGTTCCTAACAAGTGCGTTGATCCTTTCGATTTTTTCACTGAGCACACGCCTTTCCGAATCAAGTGCTGTTCTAGCAGATAAAAGTTCGTATATCCGTCTTTCGAGTTGAATAGTGTCCGAACGTAAGTTATTTGACTGTACCAGCAGTTTTGATGTTTCGCCCGCCAAAAGTTTCCTCTCCAGTGCCTTCTCTGAAATCAAAGTCGTTAAGTGTTAGATAAGGATAAAGTTTCTTTGACCAGCTTTCACTTCCTATACCTTTGGAATACTCTCTGTATGCCAGCATGATGGCCTCGATCCCCGTCCACTTAGGTTTTTCTCTCGTTTCGACCATCTCTTCTACACTATCATCGACGATTTTGATGTCCACCACTTTACAGTGTGGTTTTATGCCATTCTCACCAGGCACAGGAAAGGTTGGATAATACATTGAAACAATGTTTGGAACCAAAGGTGGAAGAGGCGGTGGACGCTCCGAAACTTGCTTTACTTTCACCCTATCCAGAAGCCTCATCTTCTGTGGTGCTTTTGGTAACGTTGGAGGATTCGTCGAGTAGACCTTAGCAATCCTTTCACAGTACGCAGTAACAGTATTCGTACTCTTCCGCTTCTTGCGATCTTGTAAAACGTACTGCCACGTAACTTCGGCCTCTACAGTAGTATTAAAGAAATGTTGGTGTCACACAATGAAAAGCTTGTATGAATAAAATAGTGGATAATTACCATCACGTTTAGTAGGGGGCATTATGTCGAGGCCTATAGTTTTGAGAAAACCGACTTTCGTATCAAAGTCTGGCGTGTGGAGTAACACATCTGGATGTTCTCGCGGAATTGGTAACACAGATTCTATTGCTGGCTCCATTTCTAGAGGCACGTCTGGTGGATCAGGATTTAATTTGTACCTCTTTTCCAATTTACACAGTTCGATATCTGTAATGAAGTCAAACACAATGTCTTAGTAAAATATTGTCCTGTTGATACAAGGCTTGGAAATAATGTGGCAGTTGCAACATTTACCATTTCTTACACTTAATGTGGTCAAACCAAACATTGCAAGAAATGTCAACTTCTTCTCCGAATACTGTAGCTTGGCTGGTGGACCCTTTGTAATCCATAGGTCTACGTCTTTAGAATCATCTTCTCCTTCTGAATCGGAACTACACGCGATGGCTGCGTTCTTTTCTCTCTTTCGTTTACGCCTTTTCTCGGCGAGATCCAGAGACGATGTCAACTCCTTCGGTTTCTCAGGTACTAGAAAGGACTTTTCGTTCGTTACGTCTTGCTTGACCAAAGTTTTGCTGAGGTCGGGTACATTCAGGACCGCTGGTTCGCACTTCACGGAAATCTCAGTCAAATTATTGCACTTGTCAGTAAAGCAAAATGCTGTTTTGAGTTCGTTGTTTGAGAAATTCAATAGCTTTTCCTGATATTTTGGTATCTGTAGGAGTACGTTTGACACGTTCTGACAGGTACGCAAAACTTCCTCAGACGTGATGCTCTGCATCAGCTGTGTCGAGTCTATAGGCTTCTGTGCAATATCATTTATGCTGAACTTAAAAGTCGGTGGAAACGGTAATGTGGACAAAACGTTGTTGTGATCACTCTGCGTCTTCACTTCGGCATCAGGCTTACTCTCCTTCTCGGCAAAATTAAAGCCTATAGGATGAAAGGAGGATAGAGCCTTCCCTTGATCATAAGGTAAATGTGGCGGCAGAGGTTTCTCTGGCAGCGGATTCTTTGCCAAGTGATTCTGACTAACTGTTGGTAGATTGATCGGACTATCATTTACGACTTTCTCGTTGCAAGCATTTATTAGCTTCGTGTCTTTCGTTGCATCCGAGGTACTTTTGTGATGTGAATTGGCATGATTTTGAATTTTGCTGCCGCTACTTGCGATATGATTATTTAGATTATAGTTAGTGCTCCCAACGACCTTCTCGTTGGGAATGCAATTAACAACACTCGGTGTGATGATCTCGTTTCGTTGTGATACCGTAGTAGTCTGACGAGACTCACTAAAGTGGTGAGTGTTTTGCTGTTTCGAGCAGTTTGAACTAACAGCGATCGTATTGCTATTGTTACTGCTATTACTGCTACTAGAGCTAGTAGTAGTTAACGTTGGGATACTGAGCTTCGTTTGGGAATGATGCAGCGGATGCTGCAAGTGTGGTGATGGGGACGTAAAGTGAGGTGGTTTATATAGGCTGGGTACATGGGGGACAGGTATATGAGGATGATGAAATTGTTGGGGTGGGTAGGGGATGGATTGGTTCGGAGACTGTTGAAGACTCATAGATTTTGAATTATTCTCCAAAGTAGTGGTATCCTGAACAATCGGAGTAATAATCGATTGAGAAGTTGTTGGTGTCGGTGGGGTCTTCAAAGACGGCTCTTGATGACTAAGTTGGCTAGATATACTGTGACTGTTTATGATCGGTCTTTGCTGTGGCTTCGACGAAGACCGAAAGGAGTCTTCGAACGGCCTAACAAAGGCTGGCTGCGAGGTTGTCGTCGTGGTCGTTGTCGTAGTCATCACTGAATTTGTCGTGAGAGCAGGCACAGTTGTACTTGCTATAGTGATTGTGTCTTTAACTCTAGGAACATGAGTTCCGTGCGGTAAGGGTGGTGACTTGTGTGTTAGTGTCATATGATTGATGTTATTTAGAGGCGTCGATGTACCACTTGGCGTGGACATTGGGTGTGTGGTGTGTGTAGTCGTTGTGCCGCTGTTCAATGAAGAACATGTTGTAACAACAACAATCGCGCTACTCGAGCGTTGTTGGTGCTGTCCCGATCCCTGCTGGCTTTGCTGAGCTTGTTGCTGTTGTTGTTGCGGCTGTTGTTGGTGGTAAATGGAAGTGGTGACCGTAGATGTGGCGCTGCTCATTATCGTGGCTGTATGCTGACTAGAATGAATGGTACTCGAGGGCACGGGAGGTAAATGGAGAGAAGGTATAGAAATGATAGGCGCCAGAGGCATATTCAAAGGCGGAGGCGGTGGCGGAGGTCCTATTACGCCCGGTGTTAAGGATGACATAGAGGGTATGGAGGGTATGGAGGGTATGGAGGGTATGGGTGGAGGACCGATGGGTGCCGTACTTATAGCCGGCGGAGGTCCCAGATTTAAAGGGGGCAAGGCGGTGCCCAAGGGGGGTGGTGGGATTGGTGCGGAACTAACGGAACAGATGGAAGCTGAACCCAAGGAGGGTGGTCCAATGGGTGTTGCTGGACTTGGGAAGGGTGGTAATCGGGAATGATAGATAGTGGGTGCTGTGGCTGGATCGGCGGTTGCTGGCGGTGGTTGTGGTGCTTGAGCTGGCGGTGCTGTTGGAACAGGTGACGGTTGTGCCTCTTCTTTTCGGGATGGATGGTGATTGTTGCTGGAGGATCCAGCGGTATTGCTGTTGCCGGTGTTGCTCGTGTTGTTCCCGCTGCTTCCACTTGGTCTGTCCCGACTCTCGCGCTCTCGCTCCCGTTCCCTCTCCCGTTCCCGATCCCGTTCCCGCTCCCGCTCCCGCTCGCTGTGCATCTGAGCCGCTATGGTCGGCTTCCTAGCTGAAACAAATCCCGAACATAGTGCTTGGTAACCCTCTACAGATTTATCTCTATCGGCTTATGTAATAGACGAGACGGATCATCAAGTGCCAACTATTTCGATTGGTGTTAATAGTACCTCGCGTCTTTTCAGCGGCTTGAGCAGGGCATGGATACTAGGTTCATGCGCGAGGAGAAGTGTTAATGTGCCTTGTAGATTGGTACGAGCGTGTAATGATATGCGTCTCATTACACGGGACGGTAGTTAATAAAATGGTCCACTCTTCGGAACGCAGTTATTTCTTGGCAAGCTACTGGACTGATCGAGATATACTAGTAGGTAGTGTTGTTGAAAGCAGTACGTCTGAGATGGGAAATTTCTTTGGAATAGTCAGAAGGCAATCGCGTAATGTTACTGCAGGTCGCTTTAGAGATACGTCGCTCACTTCGACTTACCTTCGTGATCTCCGTACGCTTAAAGTTAGTCTGGTGCTATAAAGGGTAGCTTAATGTACTCGCTTCAAAGTATTGGGGATGATTGCCATTAGAATTTCAATGAAGCTAGTCTAAATAGAGAAAAAGGAAACGAATTTCGCTAACTATCGGGACGGTCGCAGTCGCCGCTGAATGGTTCGATTGGTAAAATGCCAGTGCTTTTCTTATCGACTCCAAATTGCTTAGTTGAACGTCACCGAATCTTCCCCAAAACTGTTTCAGAAAATGTATCGAGGGTCAAGAACTCCAAGTCAATTAGAATTTTGATCACGTTTTTTTGCAATGTTTATTTCTCAATTATACTCCAAATATACATGTTTACATAATAAATTATATAAAAACGGTATAATTTTGACAAAAGAACATGTGTGACAAAGTTATATACATCGGTGGATTCAGTCAGTAAATGGGTGAAGTATGTTCACTACAAGACAAATTATTTCGACATTAAATGTTTATTGGCAAATTTCTAAAACAGTTGCGGGAACTAACGCAAGAGTGCACTGCGCCTGAGAAAATATTCGGGTTCACGTATTTAACAGTATACATTAAGTTCACTTATATTACTCTAAGGACTCCAGTCTGACTTGATCCAGTAACACTAGCGATCGACGGTGAGCATCGGATGGATAAAAGAAAAACAAAAATAGGAACTTGGTGTGTAGATTTCCAGCTGGCGGAAAGCAAAAACAGTGTGCTGTTCTGACAATGACTGATTACCACCGATTCACCATGTAAACTATAATATTTCTGTCATAACATATGCATAGATTAAAAAGTTGGCTACAAAGAATTTAATAAAAAATGTATAACAAGCAACGTGTAAGAAAATGGTAAAGAAGGAGGATACATCCCGTCGACGTGATGACGTTCTTCGGGCGAAAATGTGGATGACGTTCGTAACGAAAAATCCTTCCTTACGAGGCGTGCACTCTTATGTTGAAGTTTCGCCGAAGGGACGTTACTAACTACAAAATCATTGATTATTCAACGAACTCGTCATTGTACATCCATAAGAAGGGTCTCATTCCAACACTACAAAAGGACTTGGAACGTGTATGCCTCAAAAATGACATAAATGAAGGAACGGTCGACCGAAGGCCGACTTACTCTCGTCTTGACGTATGAAAACTGTTAGCCGCAGCTGCCGATAAGTCTGACTTCGGTCTCTGGGTGGACAGAACAATTAGCTAAATCGAGCCCTCAGAACAGATTGTAATTTAATGTACCCACTAATCCTAGTGGATCTAAGGTAGATAGTGTGTCTTGCCTTTCCAACTACACGAGCTTCGAGCAGCTCTTCGAGCTCGAGCACTGCCGCGGAGTCGACGGTTCTGTTTCCAATGAAAAGCAAACATCAAAGGACAAACATTATATCTGACTTGTTCATCGAGCTGTGCGCTTACCTAAAAAATATCGATCCTACCTTCATAAGAAATGATTAACTATGACTATAACTTTGATTATATCTAGATTAAGATTAGAAGCGTAGTATGTTTTTCCTTTCCGATTTCTTTCACAGTCAGGTATCTCTACAACGACTTCTCCTCGCATGATCGTCGGTTCCTTTATACAGAAGAACTGCGACTGACAATACAGCTTATTTGCACATTGTACCAACGACATCAAGACGTCGAAAGTACCATCGCTTGGCACCGTTACTTCGGAACTACAACCGAACCAAATAGCCAGGGTACACAACTCGTATCAGTCCGTGAGGAAACACCTCTGCTCAAAATTCATTAAACAATCCTTCTATACGCGAGAGCACAATAAATCATATGAAAGGGGACGGGATCGGGTTTTAAGTGCAGTGAAGTGAAACAATATACTGAAAGAGAAATGGAACAACAAAACGCGACAGTACGATATCAACGCCATCGACACGATTCACGCGTTGCCGTAAGGAAGGAGGTAGTAAGTCAGTATGAGAAAGCTAAGGAAAAAGACAAAGATGACCCGTGGATTAAGTGAAAGTCGAGAGACAAAGAGAAAGAGAAAGATAGATAGATAGAGAGAGAGAAAGTGTGTGAGAGAGAAAGAGGGGGGGGGGGGTGGGCGAGGGTAGTGTGTGTGACGTGTGTGTATATGTGTGTGGTGGTGTGTATGTGCGCGCGCCTTATGCCGCAGTCGTACGAAGAGTGATTTCCGCGTGCAGCGCGAGTGAGCGAGCGATTGTCCGGATCTCGCAATCGCGCGTGTAATCGATGCTTTCTTTTTAATGAAAGGCAGTGGGGGGTGGAGCGACTCGCTCACCTGCAGTATCAGCGGATGCAGGTGCAGGTGCGGGTACCGGGGCAGCGGGAGCGGAATTTCGCGCCACTCTTCTCCTCTCTTCCTCGTCCCGCAGTGCTGCTTGCTCCCGTGCTTGCCTCAGCCTGTGCTCCTCCTCCAGTTTCAGTCTGCAATGAGAATCGCATGCTCATTAGCGGGATCCGCTCTCGAAACATGAAAGATCGACATAGAAGGCTTTCGGAGCCTCTTGCTTTCACTTACCGCTCGTGCATCACGGGAGACATCAACCCGAGGGAGGCGGGTGGCAACATCTCCGGGCTGTACCTCAAGCCGTACAGGGGATACGACGGCAGCCCAGGAAATAACGGCGGTCTCAACATTCCACACCGTTCCAAGTACAACTGTTCCTCTAATCTGCACAACCAGACAGACGTACCCCGTTAGCTTTCCATGTACAGACTCTAACTCCATTCATAAGCAAAGGGCTCGGAGCCCTTTTATTCTCAAGTATCAAAGACTCGTTCGATAGATTTTAGTATTTTTTTTTATTATTCTACGGGAATCAGAACTTTCTTAGTTGTCGAGGAGGGTAGACATAATTACCTATAAGCGTGTTGAAGGTGTGGCGGTGGATAAAGACCAGGATGGTAGGGACTGTAGGCCGCGGGGTCCAAGGCAAATGCTGGCGGAGCATGAGCCGGGTGATGTTCCGGCCGATATGGCTGGAAGCCGGAACGAGCTAGCAGTTCGGAAGCAGCAGCAGTGACGCTGTGCTTGTTGCTCTCAGCTGGCCTTGCAGTCGTGTACAAGGAGGGTATCTCCTCGGGTCTCCGCTCGTGGCTGGACCGCTCCTGTAATGCAAACGACGGGAAACCTGTTAATCAATCCGCTTGTAAACAGGCAATACATCGAAAATGCCCTTAGGCTTGATTGTACGGGCTGGGATGGGATGTGGGCTAAGGAAACGCGATTTAGATCGCGTCCCAGGTAGGGAAGATTATGGTAAGGTTGCTAAGCAGCAGTAGCACCGGGACGAGATGAAATTAATCGAGCGGCTTAAGTCAATTTTTCGCGC
This sequence comes from Ectemnius continuus, assembly GCA_910591665.1. Lineage (NCBI taxonomy): Eukaryota > Metazoa > Arthropoda > Insecta > Hymenoptera > Crabronidae > Ectemnius > Ectemnius continuus. The sequence continues at coordinate 19,232,384 of OU342859.1, read as the reverse complement.
TACCGTAACGAGCCTAGTTGGGTGAGCCTCTTCGAAATTTTCTCCGGCCGATAGTCTCTTCCGCCACTTAGGTGTTAGCAGGTAGTTGCAGTTTATTGCGGAGCTTCGTAACGAAGTCGTGCACCGAACCGGCAATGAGTTGCCGCTCGGATGAGCGCGCCATGGAAATTGGCAGGAAGGACGTACCTCCGGTGGAGCTAAGACAGCACAGAGCGCAAGCCGGAGGAGCGCGTTTATAAGCCAGCACTAACTGTCTGCGCCGGGAAACGGAAGGCACTTTGATCTCCCGATTATCACAAACTGAGCCGCCTCGCTTTCTTCCGGTAGAGCGAGCTCCTTTATCATTTCGTCAATGGAACGGTGGGCCAGCCACTCCGCACTCCTCTCTCCTTGCTCTCTCTCTGTCGCCCGCCCCTTTCCTTTCTTCACGCTCCAACTACCCTTTTCGATCTCCCGTGATCTGTGAGAAGTATTGGAGATTTGCCGTGGTGCGCGCGTTCGTTCTCTCGCTCGCCTCGGAGTCGCAGCCTGCTCTCAAAGTTGCCTGCCGAGGAGAGCAGCCACTTGGCGAAATTAAAGGAGGGATGGATCTTTGATACCGCGGTTAACCAACACTGCCGGCGCGGACAAGCCGCCCCCGATCTTTTTCAACCAGACCAGAAATTACTTCCCGATCTCATTAACACGAGTGCCCTGTGCAAAGTCCTTTCAAACCTTCGCATTAACCAACGATTATACAGCACGGCTCGACTCTTCTCCCCTATCGCTCTCCGCACGTGCGACTTTCTCTCTCTTTCTCTCTCAGGGAGAGTTTCGCCTGCAGAATCGCACGATTGTTATGCGTAGCGTACGGCAAAGCTTAACGGCGGAAGACGAGGGCCCATTTATTGCTGCTTCGAGTTGGATGCACTTGGAAGAGCGCTTTAGTTGAAAGCGGTGTAGAAGGGGTCAGAGGGCGGAAAGGAAAGTTGGAGATAAAAAAGCAGCTCTATTCGAGGAGGACTGACCTTGCCAGGGGAAGGTGCTCTGACGAGAGGAGGTGGCGCCCGGTTTTTGGGACTTGCGCGAGGTTCCTCTTCCTGAGGGGCTGGCCCTGCCTGTTTGGCCAGGTTCCTCAAGGCGGCGGCGAAGCTTCTGCTATTCTGCTGGCCACCTGGACCGGGTCCTGGGGTGTGACCCTGAGGTAGAACTCCGGAACTGGGTCTGTGGGACTTGCCAATTGACGTTGGCTGCGCTTTGGTGCTGGCAGGCTGAAGACCTGAAAGAAGAACATTCGTAGGGGTCAACCATCGTTCTCTCTCCTCTTCCAATGGATTAAGCACCCTTATAAATTAGCTAGCCTTCCATGAGAAACTTCACGAAGTCTACTTGGTTGCGTGATCCTTCATTCGCAAACATACATAACTAACTTGTGACAGTCCCTTTCGTATGGGAGGCGCGCAGAACGATTTCTTTGGGAGGGAAAAAAATTGCTGGAGGCCTCTTCATGTATCGCCTTGACCAGCAGTCCATGAAATAAAGGGACGTTATCGCGAGTGGCGGATAACGATGTTGGCTGCTTCTGTATGCGCGCACTCGCATCCTACTCGTACTCGGCGAGCCAGCAGGCAAGAACATGTGGGGGATTAAAGGATCTCGCGAGATCAGAGGTCTGACTTATGTTGACGTGACCCGGGACAGGGAGGTCCCGTCAGAGCATGATTGCCTCTCAGCGAGATTAATTGAAAACGAGCCTCAAGGTAGTAAAGAGCGAGCGGAGATTGCGTGAGTATCGTAGCGTATGTTAATCGATTCACATTTTTGCCGGTCACCGAAGAGCCACGTAACGAGACTATTACCGGCACGGCAGGCCGTCCTGCCGCTCGGAGTATGTACATAGCTGCTCTCCAGTGGCGCAATACGCGCCCACCGTCACGATAATTATGGCAAGAATTATAGAGGCGTGGCGCAAAAAGGAGCAGATGCACATTGTGTCGGACGCGATGCGCCGCGCGCACTCGCTGCTGCTTTAAAGTAGCGGGTGCGGGCGCGCGAGGGACTATCTTTTAATGAGAATTAATCGCCACGCCCTGAGGAGCGTAAATCCGATAAAATTGCCGGTTAAGCTGCCGGCAGAGCCTGCCTGGCTGGCTGCTGGCTGTCGGAGCCTTGAAAAGCTGCAAAACCATTTCCGCTGATCCGGTTTCCCCGTTTGATATCGGATCGCGCGCTTATGTTCTTATCGGCAGCGTTTCGCTCTCTGTTTTCACCAAAGCGCTCGTATTTTTGCACCGAGCCGCTCTCTCTCTCTCCTTGTGCACACACATTCGTGAGACTCGCACTCGATATACTGGAGATCGTGTGCTGCAGTACATAGTCCATGGCGGACTTTTTGCAGAAAAGAAGCCGAGAATTCCTAATGGGGAGTGACATTGATAATAATTAGCATCTGTCGCTTCGCAACGATAAAATGCCATTATTGTGCGAATTGAGCATTTATTAATTAAACGGGCGCTCCTGACGCGAATTGGCTGTCATGTGTATGGGCGCGCATGGTCAATCCGGCGCGAGCTAAATTATCGCTAGAAATTCGAGCTGCTCGATAGCGGTGCGCGATCGTAAACGTTGAGCCGCAAGAGCTGTAAATGTCAGATGGCTAGGTATTAGAGGTATCCGAGGGATGATATAGGTGTGTGCGTGCCCGCATCGCTGAGCGATGGCAATAAAAATACGTTAGTACTGGAAAAATCAGCAGTGCCACCAACAAGACTGGGACAATGGGGAACACTTTGATGACGCAGCAAATGTATACGGCGGCGATTGGCGATCGGCGATCGGCAGGCAGGTTCCCTCGCTGTTGCTCCACTTGAACTGGTAGTGGTGGTATTGCGTGTTTCAAAGGCCATCGCTACTCTGCCATTGGGATGAGGTCGATATTAATCTGAATATTAACTTCTCATCCACCTCTTTGATCCCGCGGCTTTTTGCACTGGACAGTGCATAATTCGATGTCACCGCGGCGATAATTACACAAACGAGCAGCCGGTCCATGCAAGCCCGTTATCCCGGTTGCGATAATAAAATATCGCTCATGTCAGCGCCAGGCATATAGAATTATTTTCCATGCCGTCGGCAATTATAAATTGGAACCTTTGACCTTGCCAAGTTACTCGCTCCTGTCGCCGAGTCACTCCCTATCTAGTCGCGTATGTACAGGGTGAGTCACTTGCCTTTGAATCACCACCAAAAATGGGATATTTTCGGTGGTCAAAAATATCGGGGAAAAAAAATGTTGCGCTGGGGCTCTGAAATTTATATCACATCTTCCTTGATGGAAGGACAGACTGCCCGCCAAATTTCAGCCCCGGAAAATGTCGGGAAGTACCAAACACATGAGGAAAACTGCGAAAATGAAATATTCAAGATCGGTTTTCCATGTGTTTTAGGCAGAATTCCGGCATTTCCCCCACAACATTTATGTTTTTTTTCCGTTTTGAGACACGAGCAATCGAAAAATCAAGCGTTCGTCCCGGTCCCAGAACCTTCGAAAAATCGAAAATTTTTGAAGGGGTATGCCTTAAAAAATTTGCGAAAAAATGAATTTTGAGCTAGGGCTCTGGAATTTTTACTACTTCTTCCTCGATGTAAAAAAACACTTTCTACAGAATTTCAGCCCCGGGAAAGGTCGGGAAAATAAAAAAACATGGCAAAAACCGTTGAAATCAAATATTCCAGATCGGTTTTCCACGTGTTTTAGGTAGAACTCGGGCATTTCCCCCACAACATTTATGTTTTTTTTCCATTTTGAGACACGAGCAATCGAAAAATCAAGCGTTCGTCCCGGTCCCAGAACCTTCGAAAAATCGAAAATTTTTGAAGGGGTATGCCTTAAAAAATTTGCGAAAAAATGAATTTTGAGCTAGGGCTCTGGAATTTTTACTACTTCTTCCTCGATGCAAAAAAACATTCCCCACCAAATTTCAGCCCCGGGAAAGGTCGGGAAGTACCAAAAACATGAGGAAAACTGCGAAAATGAAATATTCAAGATCGGTTTTCCATGTGTTTTAGGCAGAATTCCGGCGTTTCCCCCACAAGTATCATGTTTTTTTTCCGTTTTGAGACACGGCCAATCGAAAAATCAAGCGTTCGTCCCGGTCCCGAGACCTTCGAAAAATCGAAAATTTTTGAAGGGGTATGCCTTAAAAAATTTGCGAAAAAATGAATTTTGAGCTAGGGCTTTGGAATTTTTATGGTATCTTCCTTGATGCAAAAAAACATTAGCCACCAAATTTCAGCCCCGGGAAAGGTCGGGAAGCCCACAAAAAAATAAGGGCTAGGAGAGTTCTGATTCAAAGGCAAGTGAATCACCCTGTACGCACAGTTACCAATTATCCATTTTGACTTTGTTCGCTCGACACTTAATCGGCATACTTGGCATCGCGATTTTTGTCCCTGCAGAACGTGTCTTCCTTGGTCACGTGCGGAAACAATGCAAGATCAAATAATTCAGAAGCGCAATTCCGATGGCCGTTTTATACAAAGCTTGCGAGAGCAGTTTGCAACGTGGAATCAGAGTGGAATAAGCAATTGTTTTTTTAGGGGCTGGTAGATGGTGTGGGTGAGCGAGAAAAAAGGGGAAACGAGGGAAAATTGTATCGATCAGACATAATTAGAGGAACACGGGGAAAGCAGAAGATGGAGAGAGCGTGGCTTGGAGAACAATGATTGCCAGGCAACAATCTGAGATTTCCCCATTTCTTCGTTTCAGAGGACATTCTCTGTCTCCGTTAGTCCCTCGCTCTTGGCGATTGCAAAGGGTGAGCTCCAAGATACGCCGGCATCTCGGTGGCCCTTTGTCCCGAGCGGTGGGGCGCTCCTTCTCGCGAAAAAAGAGTGATAGAGCGAGCGAGCGCTCGCGAGCGCTCGCGAGGAGTCGTTTTGTCTCGGGCGCGCGAAAAAGCCCTCCGGTTAAAACGAGAAAATAACAGGGAGAGAATGCAGGATGGCTCTCAGGGCGTTTCGAGGGTGGTTTTCGCCCGGCATTCAATTCCTCATCAAGAGAGTGCACACTGCACATCCATTCCTCTACTCTTATGGATATATACCGATCACTCTGCCTCTCTCTTTCTCTCTCTTCTCAGGAAAGCACTCTTTTCTCCTGCCAGGCATTCTTCACCGTCTTCTACTCGACTTGGTCCCCGAAGTGTTCACCTTCGCCAGCCGATTTCCTTTCATCCCGAATCCCGCTTTTTCTTCCATTCCACTCGTAATAACTCTCCTCAGCCTTCGTATACTCAATCCTCCGTGATATCACGCCATCCACACTCTTTCCTCGCAAGACTGGAAGAACACCACCAGGTTGGATTGACGGCAACTCTACCTTTAATATTCCAGTAGCCATCGGTGGAAGGAAAGTTCCCTGGTCATTGAATTTCTAATATCGTCCGTGTCATAGATCTTCCTGGTGATCGAGTTAATCGCCATTTCCAGTCAGGCAGGCAGGCAGGCAGGCAGGGTCATTCAGGACTGGTCATAGGAAGAGGATCGGAGTGAAGTAGAGGTGGCTGGCTGCTCTTCAGGAGCAAAGGATCCCCGCTAGTGGCAAAGTAGTCCGAGGAAAGGGGTGAGGGATGAAAGGAGTGACAGAAAGGACGAACTCTCTCGTTCGCGCGAGAGGGTGCTAGACTTTTCGTCGAGCGGCTATAACGAGGGTGCGAAAACGTGCATGGACGCCGCCGGTGTGGATGTGGCAGGGGGCATGGGGGCAGGGGGCAGGGGGCATGGGCCAGGGTGGCTGATGCTCGAGGGCGAGGGGCGGCTCGCACGGGGCAAGAGGGTCGAAGTGGGCCGAGGGGTGCGGGCGAACGGGAATAAAGGGAATACGTTCTGCCGGAGAGGGTAGTAGGCACCGAGCGAGATGAGGGTCGCCGGACTAAGAGAAGCTGGGAGAGAAGGAAGGAGAGGGACGCGGATATGGAGAGCCGAAGTGTGTTCGAGTTAGGGGTGCGAGTGAGTCGGCTCCAAGGGTGAGAGCCGTTAAAGGGAGAACGACATTCAGCGGCACGGACGGTAGCGGAGAAGCGAGAGAGGGTGAGGGGGTGAGAGGGTGAGAGAAAGAGAGAGAGAGTGCGAGGGAGCAAGCTCAAGGGGTGGGTTGACTCCGCGTCGGAGGCACAAGGATCCGAGTGAGTTGCGAGGGTGTAGAGGGTGGTGTTAAGCGGCTTACAGTCTGTTACCATGGTAACGCCACACCACTAAGACAGAAAGAGCCTGAATCCAGCCCGTTGCACACCCTCTGACCCCGAAGCCATCCTCCTCCCGCGCTCCCACCTAACCCCGTCAACTGCGATTCTGCATCCTGCGATCCTCAGATAGAGGAACCACCAAGCTACCGAGAACGGCATGAAGAGGGAGGGATTACGCCACTAACTCTGTTTTTACACCAAAGTGTTTTCAAGCCCTCCACCCCGCCTCCCTCTTCCTCTCTCGCTCTCTCTCTCTCTCTCCCTCTCTCCTACGACCTTGCAGCGCACATAAAGCCCGCCGCCAGCCAATCTCCTCCTAACTAAGTTAGCTCGCTCGCTCACCGGACTTAAAATCGAGTGGGGCTCGCCGAGTGGCACATACCACCGCCCTCTGCCACCGCGCGCACCTGTTAAACATACAAGCTAATTACTTAATTAGCAAGTCGGCGGCCCGGCCGCATTGGCTTCCCTCGCGCATTGTCTGTAGTTGGGCCGATGCGATGCGGCCAACCACCGACGGTCCCAGTCCTCCCCCTATCTTATTTTATCGGGAGCCTGCTACGAGATTTATAAATGTCACTCGGAGGACGTGCTGCGCCGCTCTGCCATCGGACGACACCGATACACAATCGAGTGGACTGTGTATCGGGCAGCTGTCAGGTGAGAGCGACAGACAGCGCTGGGGAAAGCAGTGGCAGGGGCTCGTGTTGTCAACGAGAACGCGTTCACCAATATCTCCGGTGAATCTCGCGTGTCCCAGCACCGCGCGACCTGCTACCACCGTCGGCGTCGCGGCCAATGAAGTTATTGCCATTTGCATTTACCGGCCTATTATACGGCGCGGTTCGAATTAGAGCGTGCGGCACAGCCGGCCGCTGGCACAGCCCTCGGGCTCCGATAACAACCGCGCAAACTTGAGCGACGACGCCTCGGAAAGTTCGTTAAGTAGTTGGGAGCACGCGTGCATCTGACGCACTTCGCTTACCAGCGGCGTATTAAACCCTGCTCGACTAACATTCACCTGTATTCGATTATTTATGTAAAAATATTAAAAATATGCGCGTATATTTTCCTTTTCTTCGTTTATGAATCGCAGTTGTTTGTCCTTCGAAAATAAAGGACAATCGGCTTGAACTAGTCTGGTTTTTCGGGCAGGAAAGACGATAAACAACAGGTGGGAAGCGGCGTTGTGTTTTAGAGGAAGGAGTGTCAGAGAGCGAGTGAGCGAGTGAGCGAGTGGGGTGTGAGTGTGAGGAAGAAAGGGGGAGGAGTTCTTGGAGGATGAGCGAGAGGGAACGGGGATCCGTTTTGCATCACATAAGCGTGCGCGAGAGAAGAAAATTCTGACAGAGAGAGAGAGAGAGAGGTGGGTGAGGGTGGTGGTGTGTCGAGGAAACCACGCTCTCTCGTCGCTCGCTCTCCTCTTTTTCCCTCGCATTGACATTTCACCGTGGTTCTCCTACCTTTTTCGCGCGGTTGCTACGTACGTGGCTCGACCTATCGATTTCCACGGCCGAGATAAACGAGTGTCGTTTTACCGAGGATATAAATCCTGTCGAAGAGGAGCGAATGGGAGATGCGAGTGCAGGCTGCTGTCGCGACGCTGCTCGTCACTCAAGTAACTCAACACTCGCATTCAAATGGTACCGGATGCGCCCCGCCCCCTTTATTGTTCTCGGCGAGCCACTTCGCTTTACAGGCCTGAGATCACGTTCGGACGCTGGTGTCCCGTGGCCGTATTACCACCCGGAATCGGACCATCCCCAGTTATCGGCCCCTAGTAATTCCCTCCCAATCAATTTACCCTCTAAGTTCCATCGGATTTACCCCGCCAGCTCGTAGCTACTTTGCCCGGCTCAGCCTCCTGCATCCCAGCTGATATCGACGTCAATTTACACAACCATGAAAAAAGCTTGGGGAATCTCAGCGGTGGAATTTCATTATACGCCGATATACACGTCCTCCGGCGTGCTTTGATGGCTTTGATGAAAGCGATACCTCTTCGGGCCGAGTAGACTTTCCTCAAGGTACAAAGAGAAAGAGAAAGAGAGAGAGGAGGATCGGAGTTAGAGAAGTAGAAGGGGGTGGGTGGCAAGGCAAGCGAGGAAACCGATTGCGGTGGTGGTGATTGTGCCTTGCGGAAATTCCAATCGGCCGTGCATGAAAGTGATCAATCGCCGAGTGAAAAGTGAGACGTCTCCGTGGCACGACACACGGTGGTTTCGAGGGACAAAGTGGGAAGAGAGTATGGGATGGCAGAGCAGAGCAGGGCAGAGGAGCTCCTGGGGCCATGGGAAGAATTGTTTACCGAGATTGCGCGCGTAGGGAGGAGGAGGAGGCGGCGGCGGAGCAAGAGAGAGAGAGAGAGAGAGATTGGAAGGAATGCGTGAAAAGGGAAGCGGAGGAAGCGAGGGTCGGGGAAGAGGAGGGGTGGCGAGGGAGGATCGAGTGAAAAGGAGGCAGTCAAGGGTGAAGGTGGAGGAGAGGCAGAGAGGGTGGAAAGGCATCAGTGCCGAGAGGGGAGAAGCCGAAGAGCCCTCTCGACAGGAGCGACCTCGGAGGTGGTTCTCTGCCTCTGGATTTCTGCTCGACTCCGTCTCCTCCTTCTCATCGCAAAGCGGATTCCTCGCTCTGCTACAGATCCCCTGCCACTTCCCAACAACCCCCTCCACGCACCCCGCATCACTTCCTTTTCCTTTTCTCCACCCCACGCAGACGACAACGGCATTGCGTGTCCTCGACTGCTTCCTTTTTCCCAACCTCCCATGCCAAACTTGCAAACACCATACGCGTGTGTGGCATACGTCACTGGCGATTGCTCGGAGTGAGAGCAACTTCCGCGGGAATTCCAGCAGGCATTTCCACCGAATATCTCACCCCTCGAAATCTGAACATCTAATACCCGAGGCGAGTGAGCATTTCATAAAATTTTAATACGCTTAGTTAAACCGTACTCCAGGCAAACGCTCTCCGAGCCTCTCTTTTCGCAATTTCGCTGAAACTATGCGCGAAAGCTGTATAAGAAGAAGATCCTCATTTCGGTGGAAAAATGTAGGGAGCGAGATAAAAAGAGTGAGGGAGAGCGATAGTGGAGGAATGGGCCGGGCGCGCTCTGTGGTGGAAGTCCGGGGGAAATCGCCGGATTCAACGGGCCAGGATTGAAATCCGAAAAAATATAGGTATGCGCCGCCACCGGGGTTTTACGTTTCCCGGTGAATTTCCACGCGCCGTAAATTCCGGGCAATATGCATGCGGCATTACATCGGGCGCGCCACCAAGGTTTTCGGCCCGCTTCCGAAGCTCCCTCCTCTCTCCCTCACCCTCTCTATCTATGCAAGCGTGTATATGTATACGCGAGTCGGATAAGGGCCTACCGGCAAATGGAAGATGGTGTCGAGAGAGGGAGGGAAGGGTGGTAGCATCAGCCTCGAAGGGAAAGCAACCTCATGCTAACCAAGCCCCTAGCGATATTAAAATGCTGAAAGAAGAAGCAGGGGTTGCTGTTGCTCCTCGCGGCCGTCTTCTCCTCCCGCCAGGACCAACTTTCCCTTCAATTTCTCTTCCACGACAATACCTCCCTCGCGGAAACCGACATCGAGTCCTGTTGCTGACAATATTAAATTTCCGGCAACGAGGCGCAGCCCGTTTGTAGGAATAGGCTGGCACGGAATCAGCTGTCGATTCCGAGTGCACCGTCTAAACTCCTCTCAGAAAGTACTATCATTTCAAGGGACAAAGTTGTTCCTCTGCTCATTCATTTCTTGATAACTCCCTGATTTGCTGTCGTACTGCTCGATAACAAAGCTCGACGCGAACTGCGAGGAACTAGAGAGATGGAATGCCATTTGTTCATCTGACTAGTGGTTCGCCTTTGGAATTGGAGGGTGGGCCGGCTCGAGTAGCGGGGATGCTGGAAGGGTCCGAGGAAAACGGAAGGAAAGGGGAGAGGGAAAGCGAGGGCTAACCGGCGGGCATAGTACGTGTCAGTTCGTGGTTGACCTTTTCCCGGTTAAGCTGACCCGACTGGTAGCTGTGCCCCGATCCCCTTCCTTCCAGCAAGCTCTACCACGGGAAGTCAAGCTTCGCGTGAAAAATCGATGCCGGAAGGACTGCTGCTGGTGGCGGCTGGCTTACAAAGGAGAGGAGAGCGAGCCGTCTACACTATCAAGCTCGGAGGGAGCCTTCTGCCAACCAAAGATAGAAGAGACCAACACAAATTGCGATGGTCTTAGCGACAGACTGAGAGACATTAAAGATTGATTCCTTATTCGCGTAGAAATTAATAGAAGACTTTTAGGAACTATGGAATTTCCTGTGAATGCGATATACATACATCCAGAGATTAATTGAAGAAGAGGGAGAGTTGTAAATGGGGCATATTTCTTGGCAAGTATCTTTGGCAGTGGGAAATGATGCCAAGCGATCTTGTCGAGCCAGCCAAGAGATTTCCTTCACTTTTCCTCTCGTTGAATATGCCTTGAAGGCTGGGCATGAGCCGAGCTATGAAAGTACGAGAGGCTTGAGGAGGATATAGGGGTGTTAGGGGTAAATGATCGAGCGATAGTTGATCCCATAATTTGCCAGGTTTCGATAGCCTGCTCCGGGCCGTTCGTTGCATGCAGTATGCAAGGGGCCGCTAGTTTCGTGCTACCACGTTACAAGCCACTTTTATTTCCGACGATGCTTTACCCTTACTCGCTTGGGAACAATTGGCAGTGAACTCACACAGTGCGCACACATGCCTTGCTCTCTCTCCCTCATTCATAGTGGCGCTCTCCTTTGGACGGTGGCTTTTTTCCAACGAGCAACTGGAGGGTGGGTTGAGGAGGGGCATGGAACGCGGTGGTTTGGCGTTAGTGGGCGCGCGTGTAAATTGCAGCTTTTACAAAAGGGCAGAGTGGTGCGCGCACGCACGCAGTTAGATCAACATCTGTCGTTTGCGATCGTGCTCGCGCGGCACGAACCTCCCATCGATTCTCTTGTCGCGTCAAATCGAGGTCGGAAGGACACAACAGCCGGCATACACGCCATCGGCCTACCAACCATCTCCGGATACACTGACTGTCAGTGATCCCCGGCCCTCTTCTACACTTCGCAGAGAAATAAACGCGGCAGAGAACAAAAAATATGTGTTGCGCTGCTATCTGATCGGTCAAACACTGACAGAATGAGAGGGGAGAGTGGCAGTGGATCTCTGCAATTGATTCGACAATCGCTCTAGTTAGCCGGAGAGCTTTATTCCCTTGTCACACGAGTGCCTGGCAATATTTATGGCTCTCGCCGAAAATAAACAAGCCCCATTGACGGCGCGTCATCGTATTTGCAAGCCCCATGGCCGGCCGGCCGGCCGACCACCGCACCGTCCAGTCAGGGAGGGCCACGTCCCTCAATTATTATTTATTTCCCACTTTCCAGCCACAGTATTTATCGGGACGATTAACGCTTTAGTCATCGGGCCGCTGCGCTCTTTTTCTTCGGACCTATTGGATTAATGAAAAATTGGTCTCTTTGTTGGGAAAGCCCCTGCCGCCACGCCGCCAGAAGGATAGATAGGCGGCCGAGGGCAGCGAGGAGACGCGTGGGTTGAATTTTATCCGGCGCGTGACTCGTTTATGAGCGTGACTTGGGCCTCCATCGAGCTCAGGGTCCACCCTTACGAGTCCCTTGACATTTTGCGAAGCACCCCCATTGAATCACCATATAAACGACTCGGGGAGTCCTGAGCCAAACCCCTGCGCGATCCTCCCTCCGACTCCCGCCCCAACCTCAAATATACGTTTCATTTTAGTACGCTTGCCTCCGCACCACTTGAAGCCCGACCCCCATCCACCCCACACCAACCACCCATCAACCAACCAACCAACTACTACCCCCGAGGAAATCTTTCGGAGCTCGCGAACTCGTCCATCATCCACCACGACTAATCGATGACAGGATCTACTTAATACAGATTACAGGATCAAGCGGAATTACACCCTGCCCCTTCTCCAATTCGATGAGCGCCCGGCGCTCCATACAATCACGAGTTATTGCCTATTTCCACCATCTTCCGATCACCGGTAATTTACTCGAGTCATTTGGCTGGTAAGTTGGTGGAAAGCTCGGCGAGGCTGCGGCAATCTCCGAAAGAGAAAAAAGATCCAACTAAATCGGAGGATGTGAGGTTGATGTCGACGCCAGTGGAACTCGATTTTATTTCGCCACCCCCGACGCTACTGGGACAGAGAACTCCTCTCACTCGCATCTCCCTCTCTCGGCCTCTTCTCTCCCCAAGGGTGCCAGTGGGATTTCAGTCGTCGCTTCGTTCGTTCGTTGGTTCGCTGGTTGGTTCGTTGGTTGGTTCGTTGGTAAGGTGCTTCGGAATTTCCATATTAATTCGTTAGATCGGCGAACGTGACGGGAGTACGCGATTTAATAACGTTTTGCCGGTGGTTCACGTAGCACTGGCAATACCCGGGGGCCCCTGACATCCTCGGTGGTCTCTCCCCGGCCAATCTGCATTACGGATGGCCGGGAGAAGCGAGCCCGCGGAGCCTACGAAAAAAACGCCCTCGCTCCAATACCAACCGTACGAATCTACGCTTGGATTCTTTCACCAATAATTATTTACCCATCGATTTAAGCCGCAATTCCATTCGTTCCCCTCACAGATCCTCATGCGTCAGAAGTAATTATCAATGATTAGAGACCCCTGCCAATTGAGCTTTCCTAATAATTACTTTATTGGCCAGTGGGATCGTAACATTTTCCTTATTTATGTTGCTCATGAGAAAGAGAGAACAGGTGAAAAAGAAGCGTATGGTGGAAAAACTAGCATGACAGGCATCTCTATTACTACTTTTCTTCGCCGAGAAATTCACTTACGTAACGTTTCGCAAGTAGCAAGGTTTTCTCGGTGGCAGTGCACTCGAGACTGTCAGCGGTATGCCGCAAAGAGAGGAGCGCTTGTGCCTTTTTCCCTCGGTCTGTGACAGGAATCTTTTGTTACTAAGCGAAATGCGATTTCGACAGAGGTGGGAGGAGGAGGAGGGCAGCAGCGTGAAATGGAAAAAAGCGTCAGGTGTTCTTTGTCCGTGGATGCCAGTGAGAGGAGAGACTGGAAAGAGTAAGCGGGAGAGCGAGGAGCGACCGGATCATCCCCTCAGAGGGCTGCTGGAGTGTGTCGCGAAAACTAGACGGCCATGTTTAAAGAGAAGTGGTACGGGAGGGGGAGGGAGAGGGAGGGGGTTCGGTATTCAGAGTGTCAGGATGAGAGAACGGGAGAGAATGGATTTGGCCGGTGAAGCACGGTGTCAAACGGTGTGGTCGGTGGTGTGTCAGCGGGATCACCGGGCACTCCGGAGGCTGAGTGGCCTCCTCTCGGGAGACAGGAACGACCACGCGCCAGCCACATCATCGGACCGCTGCGCCACCAGTACTACCGCATCACCAGCACCACCATCAGAGCCCATCTCCGGCTACGCTCAGCTTGCCGAATAAATTCCCCGGGGTAAATAGGAAAATGAAATCTCCAGTGGCAGAGCGGCCCGCCGCCGCCGCTGCCGCCGCCGCCACCGTGAAAACACGGCCCCTCATTAATTCTGACCAGCGCTATAAAACCCCGGAACACAGGAATTGGAATACAGAGGAGGAGGAGGAGGAGGAGGAGGAGAGAGAGAAAGGAGAGGATGACTGAGCGAGTGGGAATCCCTGCCACCTGGCCCGGAACTTCGACCATCCAGTCGGAGCTACCCTCGTGCTTTGCCAACCTCGACCATCCTATGGCTACGGAAGCCGTCGCCTGCCTGCCTGCCTCTCCTCACCTCTCCTCTTCTATTCCACTGCTAAGCTTCATCCCTCTTTCGCCCCACTCTCGCTCCTTCTTTGTCTCTCCGCTCCTATCTGGCGTCTACAATTTTCACTGGCTCGCTGTCGGCACCGACACCAGTGGCGGCGGTGGCGGCGGCGGCGGCGGCGCCCAACCCCAACCCCCTCTTGGCAAAGCACACGTCGCAGTCCTTGAATGCAGCCCAACGCCGCGCGCGCGGTGCGCGGCCCCGTCCGACGCATGCTGTACAACACAACAACCACCCTCGGGCCGGGTATAAAAGCCGCGCGTATTCAATTACCTGGCATCGACCGCGTTCGAATAACGAATGTGCACGCCACGGAAAATATTCCCTAGCCTCTCCACCTCCACCGCAGCCGCCTTTACGCAGGCCGCAAGCCGCATTGGCGCGCCTTTTCCTCTTGCCTCGGGGTGGCCTTTCATGCGGGGAAACACGCGCGAATATTTTACCAGCACACCGCCGACCGATCGAAACCAACCACGTCCACCAGTCCTTACAACTTCCGTATAAAGTACAGCCGAGCGAATGAAAAAGGCTCTCCTAATTCCTGCTTCAGTGTTACGCCTTCCTAGGAGGAGTTTCCTTTTTATAGAATGTGGCTGCAATGGCGCGGAAGAAATAAGCTTCGGATTAGGGGTTTATTTGTAAAGGGGGGTGCTAATTGTCGAGGACGAGCACTGTGCTCGCGGTGCCCTCGCGAAGCACCCCTGCTGTCTCTGACTGTTCTGATTCTCGTGCTTCTACCACCCTGACTCTCTCATTACTCCTGATTCTCCCTCTCTCCCTCTCTCGTTCTCTCGTATTCAACCGCTCGAATCCACACCCTCCCATCTTTCTTTCGCTCGCTCTACGATCCTCTTCTCGGCCATCTGCCGCCCCCTGCGGTGCTCACCCTTCTGCCATTACACGTAGTCTAGGGTTCACGTGCTTCCACCCTCATGATTCGCGAAAGCAATTCGGCGAGGCGTGCGCACGCCCGCCAGCCCGTCAGCCCGTCCGCGTTACATTACGGGGGTGCGAAAATCGCCGAAAGGGGTTGCATATCCCTTCCAGCGTAGTGCGGGACCGCGATATGTACCTGTTGGAAACGACCGCAGAATCTGCCACCGGCGGATTCTCGACAAACGTATTTTCGCCTTCGAATTCAATAGGAATTAGTACATAGTCGAACTCTACTCGATTGCTAACAATTGCGATGGTGCGATGTCGGGTTTAATTGCCGGCAAAGGTCGAGCGAGAAACGGACATCGCGCGCAAACAATCGCCACGGCAAATCTCGCTCATGTGGCGCCTCTTTGCCTCTTGCGATTACGAAATGAAATAACGCGCTGTTAATAGCGAGTCGTTTAGAATTACGTATTAACATCGGTGCGGAAAGGATATTTGTCTCTTGGCATTCACATAACTAGAAGGAAGGAAGGTGGAAGATAGCGGAGAGAGAGAGAAAGAGCAGAGAGGAGTCTGCTGAGCGTGTGAGAGAACATGATTGCGATGGTAGAAGCTCGTTTTCAGTGCCGGGCGATAATCACATGCTGGGAATAATTACGGATTGCCCAACAGCAGTCTGATTGCCGTCGCCGCTAGTTCCGGAAGTGCGGCGCAGCTAGAATGTGTATGCAGTATGCACAGATAGAGAGAGAGAGAGGGTCGGAGCAATCCATAGCTGGTAGCAGTGGTTACCCTCGATCTATCAATCGATTACTTTTGCGACCTGTGTGTGTGTGTGTGTGTGTGTGTGTGTTGTACTCGGCGCGGGCCTAGTCTCGACGCGTTTCCCTTGGAAAACGACCGGTGTAGCCGGTTTAAGTGGAAATCAATTCGACCCTATTGACACGAGAGCCGCAGCAGCGCAGGGTCGTCCCTGGTCGGCCGGTCCGCGCGCTACCGAGCGGATGACAGAAACGATCTGTCGATCCAGCGAGGAGAATTAAAAAATATTTTCAGCGCGCGCGCGCCGCCAGTGCGCGAGTGAGAGGAGAAAGCGAGCGTAGACTGGCGGTGTGCCTAGTTGATTTGCGGATAGACCATTTTTTCTGCCTTTTCTCCACTTCCCCCGCCTCCCGCCTGCCAACCCGCCCTCTACGAGCCGCAACGTTTTGATTCCAATCACAATCGAGCCGCAAACGCGAATCTGTTCGTCCCCCTCTTCCTCTCCCCCCCCTCGTACGAGCGCTACCGCTACCGCTGCCGCTGCTGCTGCGAGTTTTTCCCGTTTCCTCGATATTTCCCTCGGCGATAGAGCATCGCCGGACGAAAAGCCGGCCTCGACGGAAGAGTAGGAGAGCGAACGAAATGGGAAACGAAGGAGAGATCGAGAATGGTGGACGGGGGCGAGAGGAGAGCAGCCCCAACGAAACAGCTGCGAGAGGAGAACACACACCAACGTACGGCAGACATCCTCCTAGTGGAGAGAGCGCGACAGGACCAGAGTGGATGAGGTTGTGTGTGGGTGTGTGTAGAGAGAAAAGGGGAGTTTAATTTTTCGCGTTCTCGCTCGCCCGTTTCCGCGTGAATTTTCATTCCATTTCGCGCGACCACCCAGTCGTTATTTCATTTCGCCCCGCGTTTACGCTAGTCCTGGGGGCCTCTTCGCTCTCTGTTTTTATTTAATCCACCACGAAAACGCGCAACCAACTCCCTCTCGCACCGAACGAGGAACGTGTAACCCGCTCCTCCTCCCACTCGCACTCGCACTCTCGCCGCCCGCACACACCACCCCGCCAGACTATATATTTCCCTCTCTCTTTCTATATACATATATGTATATATATATATGTGTGTGCACATATATCCCATACGAGATTTCCACGACGATGATTACTCCCCCGCTTTTACGCGCTTCTATAGGTACTTCCTCTAATTGGTAGTCTCTCGGAATCGCCATCCCGCTCTCTCGGCACTCTCGAATCCCAGCGAGGAAAATGAAAAGCGCCAGCGCGAATCCTTTCACGTGAAGCAGCAGCAGCAGCAGCAGCAGCAGCCGCCACCCGCCCCCTCTTCCGCCAAGCCCCGCTCAATCCTTTTATTTCATTCTATCGTGCCATTTCACTCCCTCCTGGCGTGTATATGGTTGCGGGGGTGTCAGCGACCTTCAGCAACACGTGGGAAAGCCGCGAGCGACCAGCACACACAACTAGCATGCGCCAGACGGAGAACGCGCGCGCCCTGCAAATTCCGCAGTGATATTGCCGTGTTCGAGGCATTGTCGCTCGAGATATCTCACCGGCGCCCACCCCCTTCCAACCTGACAGGAAGACCGAGTGAGAGCGGGAGGTGGAGAGGGAGAGGGAGATGGATGGATAGAGGACATGTGCAACGCTCAAATTCAGAATGCATGAGAGGCGGCGTGTCTCGATTGTGATATCCCGGGAGCGTACCATCGGATACTTTATCCGAAGCCAATGGTCGGTGCTCGATGGGTGCGCGTTTCGATAGCTTGCCTGAAGTGGAGAGCCGAATATTGTGAGAAGAGGACACAGCAGCAGCAGCAGCAGCAGCAGCAGCTCTATCTGTGGAGAGGGTGACGGTGGTCGGATAGTTGGGGGAGGTGGAGGAGGAACTGGAGAGATCAGAGGTAGATGCGCGGGAGAGTATTTGTGTAGGTGGTGCGACCGGCAAACGGAAGGCAATATGTGTATGAGTTAACCGCGCGTGATGTATCCGAGCGAGAAATGCGGGAAGCGTGTAACGCGGGTGTATGAAAGGTCATAGATAGATATGGGAACTAGCGCGGGCAGATGATATGCGGAGCCACGCGTGCACTAGCGTCGCTTTGCTTGCACAGAGCGCACCGGTCGCCAACGGTACGTGTCTAATGTGCCGGAGATACAGGTCTATTTATCGTGGAGCGATCGTCCGATCGTTTTACACGCTCGCGTTTAATCCCCATGGCAAACCTGTGTGTACGGTGGTGTGTCGATTCACTCTAAAGGCCGACAGAGGCAACGGTATCGCGCGATATTCGTCCAGCAAATGCACCCTCGAAAAATGTGGAAACCCTTCGACTTCTCGCTTTTATTAGCCCGCCGGCATGGAGGCCGGCGCCGCGGCGCGCCGTACCGCCCAGGGTATTACGATCAATGGCCATCGGTTATTGGTACCGCGGGAAACCATTTAGCGACTTTAGCGAGGGTGGCTCGTTAATCGATAGCCCGGCGCGCGATACAGGGCGAGAGAGGGATGATAGCATAATCGGCGGAAGCGAATATCAAGCGGCAATGGATACCACCTGCAGTAGAATTACTGATAGAATTTCGAATGGAGGATCGGAGTAGCGGCGATCCTGATAATATTGCTGACGAGCGCGCGCTGCCTACCCGCCCCACCCCGCAACTCGTTAACTATGACTAAATGTTCCAATCTGTTCCTTTCCACTCGACGACACTCCCGACTGAGATAGCCGAGGGACCACCCTCGGAAATGAGAGGGAGGATCAACGAGAGAAAGAGCGAGATAAAGCGAGGAGGAGGAGGAGAACACTTGGCCCGCTTCTTTCTTGGTCAAGAGGTAGATCGATATCGAGGACTCGCATCAGCCGGCTTTCCTCGACACGTCCCTCGTCGAAAACAAATGGTACGTGAGCTGGCTGGCGGCGGTGGTGGCGGCGGTGGTGGCGGTGGTGGGCCATTCTCCCGTTATTAGAATGCTTCTGGCTGCCGCCGATCCCACGGGCATTGGCTCCTTCTCGAGAGGAGGACGCGGATTATGGGGGAAGGTACGGTGCGCTCGGACTCGCCACTCCGCACACACACAGAGAAAGAGAGGGAGAGAGGGAGTGCGCCCGGTCGAGAGCAATCCTCTTGAGGAGCCGAGAGACCGAGAGAAAGGACGCCCGTGCGTCGAGGAGATCGCCTTGTTCCACGTAATTGTTATGTCCCGATCTCGTTCGCCGAGCACGTGCATCGCTTTCCGAGAAGAGAGCTTTTGCCTGCCTTTTATCGACGTTTCACCGTCCCACACACACACACACGCACACACCCGCTTCCACCTTAAAGAATGCTGCTCCTGGGAATGGGTTTGCCGCGTCTGGCATTACACGTTTCCGCTATCAGTCGCTCCCGTAAATTCCGGCCGGCCCAATGAATTTCATAAATTTCATAAACGAGCATCTCACGTGTGCCGGCGATCCGATTGGACGCGCGCGCGCTAGCCATGTAGTATACGGCATAAATTGTCCCCTGGTGACATTTGACTATTTGTCGGAGCTGGTAGGGCGTCGATGGGAGAGGCTCGTTTCCACGGGAACGGGGGATAAACGGAGTGAGAAAAATGCGGGGAACTCTCGTGAAAGGGAAGAATTCGGCCTCTCGCCGGATCGTTAAGAGGGAGAGGAGAGAGCAGAGAGCGGAGGGGGCTCTCTCGCTCACTCTCTCTCTTTTTGGAGGGACGTCGGTAGCGTGCGTTATCTGGGCGCGTGCGCGCGCGAGAGAGCGCAAAGCCTACCCTCGTCGGAGGTGGAATGCTCGCGGGCTAGCCCGTTAACGGATCTCTCGAGCCGAAACGGAAGGATAATTTCTCCTCTTTGTTGGAGGGGCCCCCTTTTTGTGCCAGCGGCGGAACCGGTGGAAGGAAATGTTCGTTGATAAAGCCAACACAGCGCGCGCCCACTAGATAAAGGAGAGCGAAGGAGAGAGGAGGAGCGCCCGAAGGAAACGACATTATTCTTTTTCTCGGCCTTTTTTCCCCGCGCCGTCGTGGAAGTAACGTTTCGCGGAGCTCCATCAGCGGTTCCGCCCTTTTCAAGCCGCTCGGCCAGAAACCATTAGCAATTTTCCATCCGGCGAAGAAGTTGAAAACCTCCTCCGCCACCCTCTCGCCTTGCCACGCCACGCCACGTCACGCCACTCCTCTCATCACCCTCAGCGGCGCGCCACGTCCGACTCTCCTCTCCTCTCTCCATTCCCTCGGCCCCTTGGAACTTCGATGCTAGATTTCGCGTTTGCCTCCCAGACAGGATTATTGATTTTACGATTCGCGCCACTTCGACCTCTTTTAAACAAGCCGCTCCGACGCCCTTCGCCCGCAAAACCAAAGCCAGCAGAAAATAGACGGAAAAAATGGTGCCGATTGCTCAGGAACAGCCCTCTCTCCCCATAACTACGAGGAGATTACGGTTAGCTCGCTCCTTTCTCCAATGGAAAACGAGCGACTAGTATGTGAATCGCAGTCGGTTGGATGGCTATGCATTTGACTGGAGCAGCGGGCCGAATGCAGCGGGTAAACACGAGCCACCGCGTCGTATTCATTGGGAAAGTTCGGGGTGAGTGTTTGCGGCACACGGTCCGCGCGCGCGCGCGCGCCCGCCCGTTCGCCGAACGCGGGGTGAAGCGCGGGGTGAACGCGGGGTGCACGGTCTCTTTCATTTCCGTATGGGATGAAGCCGGAACCAACTCGGTCCGACCCTTTTCCGATAGGGCCATTCTGGCCCGCCGCCCTTACCGCTCCTCTTCCATGAACGCCGCGCACACGTTCAACTCTACCCGCTACGACAGATATTCTTCCTACCAGTTTCCCTCTCCCTCGCACTCCCTCTCACTGCCCCACTATTTCCCTCTATCTCGCACCACTTCCTTCTCCGGGAACTACACACATTGGTGGGAGGTTTTCGAGCAGCATCCGGACCATTGCACCCTCGCTCGGTCTCTTTATCCGCGCTCGAAGAGGACGGGATGGGGCGCGAGGAGTGGGGCGGGGGTCGGTGGATCAGTTGCGAAACTAGTTGGCCGGCTTTAAACTCGGCCATCCTCGGTGGCTAGTAGCCCTCCACCTCTGCTCTCTCGTCTTCCTTCGACAAGCCACGGAATCGTTCTCTCTATCTCTCTCTATCTCTCCCTGTCCCGCTCGCTCGCTCCACCACCCACCCACTCTCGGCAGTGCTAGCTTCAAGCCCGAAAAGCCTGGACGGCTAGAGTGAACACAGAGGGGAGTCATCCTCCCACTTGATGCGAGCCGGCGGGGTAGCTCGAGAGGATTGAGAGGGCAATATGTTCCCGAGAAGCCTCCAATTTCCTTCGTACAACCCCGCTGCGACGACCCCCTTTTCGAGAACGCCACTCCACTCTCGCTCGCTCCCAAGCAATCCCTACCCCTCTGCCTGCTACCACTATCGCCGCCGCCGCCACTGCCGCCCGCCGCCTTGGCTTCCGGTGCCGTATTCCGGGACGCACTTCAGGGACTTCGAGGTCGGAGTCGGGATAGACGAGGGGATGTATACGCCTTGGCTTACTTGCTTGCTTGCTTGCCTCCTTGCTTCCTTCACAGCGAACTGAGGTTCGGTGAATAACGTCGACGTGAAATGCGGCTGAATGCCGTGTTAAGTAAGGATTACGTATCACCGGATGCTTCGAGCACACACTCCTCACTCCAACGCTCTCCGATATTCCCTCCCTCTCTTCCCTTCCCCCCTTTTCCACCACTCAAACATTTAATCCACACTTAATGGAGTATTATCTTTCGGGAGAAGAGTGTCTGGGTCAATTGGAGCAATGTGACATTGATCATAGATGTAAAATGAAAACGATCCCTGACACTTTGAGAGGATTACTCTCCCAGGCAGCAGCGATCGCTGACTCCTTCAATTTCCGGAGCCCCAGTAGAATTTAAAGAGTGATTAGTGCCGCTCGGGCAAGCGGAGCACTTTACTACTACTACTACTTCTCCTCCTCCTCGCCTTCCCCTCTCTCCCAACGAATCCAGGATAATCAAATATTTACGAGAGAGTGATGTCACCGCTGCTAATTAATATTAACGAGGCCGAGCGGGCCGTTGTACAGGCTCGAAAGGATAAGACTGATACTGACCGTTTCACGAAGAAAAACAGAGAAAGAGAAAGAGAAAGAGAAAGAGAGTGTTGGTCAACGTGTATGAGCGGGCATAAAAGGCGAAATGGATTATCTGCAAGGTTGGCAAGTATGTAAACGGTGTAAGATAAAATGGCGGGGAAGACGCCGAGGGCGAATGTGAGGAGAATGAGTGGGGCTCGATAAGTCGCTCGAGTATCCAGCCAAATTGCGCAAAAGGCCCTCCGAAGGCAAGAGCGAACAGCTATTTTTCAAAGAGCCGTTTGCGCCGCCTATAAATCATTCCGAAGAGATTCCCTTTCATTCCGGGCAAAATGCGAGGGCCCATATTTTTCAAGTAGACGCCAGAGGGTAACAAGATTCGTGCCACAAACGTTGACTGTGCGCCGCGCCGAGCCGCGCCGCGCCGCTTGACCGACAGAAGAGTAATGGCCCGGTGGCAAAGATGTCACGGAGAATCAATAGACTCCCTGATAAAAGCCGTTGTCCTATCGATTGCAGAGACATGTCGAGCCGATCGTAACCCTGCTGACCTTCTCAAAATGAGAATCTCTATCCCACTCCAGCCAGTTGGAACAAGACTCTCCTTAGCATAGGTACTTGTCCGATTGGAAGATATCGATATTGCGCCTAGTCGAATCAATGCTTCGATTTCGATGGTTCGGGCGCGCCAAGTGCGCTAATGAAGTAAGTGCAAATGAAGCAATGTCTCCTGGAGCCGATATCGGTTAGTTATTGCGGTTAGTGGTAGGGTGGGGCTACTCGAATATTCATTTTTCCGTAATGAAGCATCGCACGGATTCGGCGACGAGCGAATGATTAATTATGTAATACTGAAGTTGCACAACTCTCTCTCAGTTAGCTCGTTAGCTGTCTGTATTTAGTTTCCTTCCACCGGAAAATCTAGCTGCCTGCCTCTCGCTCATTCGCTTACTCGCTCTCTTTCTCCGGTCTGCTCCAAGAATCGTTTTGCGTCGGAAACTTGATAGGGCGGACGGGCGGGCGGCTGGAAGGGAACGGGTGGAGGGAAGAAGCCTTACTTCTCGATCTGGCTGGAGCGGCCCCTTTTGCCCTTTACCGGGGGAAAGTTCGAAAGGAGGGTCTAGCTAACGCACGATAAACTTCAAGAGGGGGTGAAGATTAACGGGCACGAGAACTTTTCGCGCGGCAGCAGCCCTGTACACACTAGAGACTAAAACCACTAGCAGCACCAGCAGCAGCCCGCGAAATTTACCGTCGACTACCGAGAGTGGAAAAGTTTCGGCGCGGCGGCGGTCCTTGCCACCGGGATCTTTCCGGTGAAAGAAAACGCGCGCCACCATAACTGCCCCATTCCTATCGACATAAGTCGACCGATATATTTTTCTTCATGTAATTAAAATGAGATATTTTCATGAAATTCTCGATGTAGAATTTTTGGAAGGATGGGCAAGTCGCAAATAATGATCCATTGACACTAAAATCAAAAGGGAGGCATCCTCTTGGCTGAGGAACCTTAATGCGCTCTAATAACGTCTGATCCAGCCTGGGCAGAGGAGAAATCTGCAGAGGGTAGATGTGTACTAAGGGCAGAAGAATAAGCAGGCGGACTCGTCATCGCCATTTCGCAAGATTAATCCCCCTTAAGAGACCAGATCGCCAGGAATGCCAGCAGTCGCCGCGTGACGCGGTGACGTTGGTGAGTGGAGCACTAACGGAAGAGAAAGAAGAGAGGAGGACGGTGGTATTATCCTAGCGGGGGGGAGAGAGCGCGCGTCTCTCTCCTCGGAGTTCGCGAAAGGACATTTTTAATAAAGGATTCGCTCCTAAGTCCTCGACTTATCCGCTAGCTGGCGGAGGAGAGGTTGGTGCTCGCTCCTGGCCACGCCAACTGTTTCAATCCATACTTTTCCCTCTTTTTCCTCGGCCTCCCTTTAGTCTGATTCCACCCCTCGTGCGACGACGCTTCTGCGACGTCACCCCCATTTCTCTTTAGCGGTTGCCTGCTGCCTTTCTCTCCGAGCGACGCTTCTCCCTCTCACGTGCGCCGCTCTTTCCCTCCTCCTCTTCTCTTCTCTTCTCTTCTCTCGCTTGAGCTCTCTTTGCCACGTTGCGATCCGCGCTCGAGAAAGACCAGCAGCCGGTCTTCCGACGTGGAAGCGACGTGGATAGAGATTTAAAAGCCGCATTTCCCGTGGAAGGAACGCCTCGGCTGGTTAAAGCTAGGAAAAGGACTCTCCCCTCTTTCTCCATCTAACGTGCAGCGCATCCCATCCACTCTCTTTCTCCCTCGTTCCCTCGATCCCTTTCAACCGCCGGAGATAGAGATGCTTCGGTGCCCGAGGAAAAAAGACCTCGACGGGGAAAGCTTTAATCACTCGTCGCTTGGAAAACACGGTTTATCTGGAAAACCTTGGCACCGAAAAGAAATCCCGACGCATTTATTCGAGAGCATTGCATTTCTAGCGGCGTGCCGCACTCGGAATCTTGGTCACATTTGAGCAGTCGGCGGTTGGCTGTCGGCTGAAGGTACTACCAGGAGAGCCGCCTCTCATCCCCCACAATGTCTAGCTTTTCCACTTCCTTCTTTACGCGACTCGACACCCATCTTCCATGAGCTATCAATCGAACGTATTATCGAATTACGTGACTGGATACAAAGCAACCTTCTCCCTCTCCGGCTTTCTGATCCTGTCGCTACTCCTTTCCCCATTGTCGAAGATCGCTATTATTCCTCGGTGGACGAGCATCGAAGGACAACCACCTACTCGAGATAGCTCTGCGCGACGACAGTGTTTGCTTTGGCTTTCTCAAATCCTCGATCGAAGAGAAACCTTTGTCGGTACGTCGCGCTGCTGCTCTCCACACTCCTTTTCGCCCTATCACTCCCGTGGGCTTCCATTCATTTGGAAGGCGCGCACGCGCCGAATGGCCCAGGCTCCACAAGTACCATACTTGGCTGGAGAGCGGGACTTTCCGAGGAGAAAGAGCTCGAAACCGACGGAACGACGGTACTCCTCTGCGTTGCTTTCAAACTTTAAAACCCAGGGGCGCAAAAGTGCGAGCAATTGGACGGGCCAGAGAGAGAGGGTGGAAAATGGGACGCGGAATTCAGTGGAAAACTGGCCAGGCCAACAGGAAAATCCCTCGGTGGTGGTGTACACACGCGCTAGCTAGCCGATGACACAATCGAGCCGGGCTCTGGTGAACCGGAAGCGAGCCGGAGCCGGAATAATCGTGGTCGATGTGCGCGAAGCTATCGGCAGGCTCGTTACCGGGCCGGCTCGTTAATTAACCGCGATTACGAGGGCGACGTTGCGTGTGGCAGAACAGCCTGCCGCCCTCGCGCTACCCCCGACACTCCACCCTCATCTCTCTCTCACTCTCCCATCCCATCCCATCCCGTCCCATCCCGCCCTCCTCTCTCACTCTCATCCTCGGCCTACCAGCAGCATCGGGCACCGGCTCGTTCCCGAGCACCGCCAGCATCATCGGCAGAAGCAGCGCGACAAGCTTCTACCTCGAATAATCACCGGTGCGTGAAATCATTACCACCGCACAGCGTTTAACGGGAGCTTCCTCATCATCCCATTCCCCTCCGCGCCGCGCCGCGCCGCGCCGCGCGAGCCCGACACGGGCCTCTTCTTCGCGCGACCTTTCTACTTTGACGCCGGCGAACGCCAGAGGGATGGAATACTTTTTCCGAGGTAGTCAAAGAATTATTCCTGGCTCGTTAGCACATCCCACCCACCGTTCGGCCCTCCTAGGGGCTGTCGGAGGGATTATTTCGCGCGGCCAATTTTCTGGCAGCGCGCGCAATTAGTCCTGCGATTCCGGCTAACCAACGGGACGATTATTCCAGGATCGTTAACGACCTGCACCGCTAAATCGGAGCCATCCAGCGGTGTGTATGTATGTCGCGGGAATACTCCGCTCACCACTATCTAGCTAGGTATTCCGTTCAGGGTGTCCCGGCGACGATTCCTCGTCACGTTGACCATTGCGAGCATGCACGCGGACGTGCATCTAATACGCCGGCGGAGTTACGCAAACGTGAGTGGCAGGCGAAGTACCATCCTCTCCGCTCCTCTCTATCTCCAAGTGTGTGTGTCTGTGTCTGTGTCTGTGTCTATGTCGAGCCGGGTACGAAGTGCCGCTAATAGACGCACCTATACAAACTGCAACACTGTTGGCGGCAAGTTCCAATCAATGGAAATGCCGATGCCGGGGCCGGCGTCGGCCGATAGGAGGAAATAGCGAATCCCCGCGCAATCAGACTGCCAAGGGATGGATAGACGACGCCGAGCTGGTTAAAGTTTATGTCGATGAAATTGGTATCGTTGATTCGCGCGGGATTTTTAGCGGCGCGCGAAATAGAGGAGAGAGATTGCAGCAACGGCGGCAGCCGAGTGACATGCGATTCTCCACGGTGGCATTGGATCGCGATGGAAACGCGAACACGCAGCTGAATGCAGCGCATAGCTCAGTTGGCTCGCTCGAGAAGCAATGGATATCTCTGTGCGCCCTCCTAACACGCACACTCCGCGCTATGCAAACCGCAATCAAGACCACTGGCACACAACCGAGTTACTTCTTAATTCGCTACTCCACCGCGACCTCGCAGTGCGGTTTCTTGCCACGTGAAACGATTAGCCCCTCACTTACCAACTACCACACCACCGTCTTATACATCCTCTACCAACAGCATTAACCATTGGCTTCACGTACCTGTAACAGAAAGGAGATTTGGCATTAGTACCATTCTAGGTACCAGGGAGCAATGAATAGTAGAACGGTGAGAAAATGTTTTTCCGCTAGGATTGAAGCTTGCTCTCGGAGGAGTTGGCCGAGCGTTACAAAAGCTTCGGTCGACCGGGCCACTAGCAAGTGGTTAAACCGAACGGGCAATTGAACGATCCCAATAACCGGCACCGCAAAATTGCCCGGGCGGAAGTGCCGCTATTAATTCGACGTGCATGTAGCTCTGCCAGTGTAGAGCTGTGTGTGGCTATGTCCATGTATGTACGGTCCAGCGGAACGTGTCGAGCTAAGCTCGAACGGGCTCCGGATATAGCCCGAGCCCACTCCAGTGCCCATCTGTCGCAACATCGCGTGTTCCTGGAATTTTCGGAATTCGCACTGGGAGTGGCCTGCCAGCAGAGCAGAGCAGCCTTTTTCATAGGCGGCCTCGCGAGGAGAGGAGTGAAAAAAGTGCGCTCTCGAGGAACGCCGAGCGTAAAGGGGAAAGGCGGACGAGCACCGAGAGTCCAGTAGCTTCGAAGGAGAGCGCAAACAACCTCTCGAGACTAATTCGTGCGTCGTGGATTCTGCGGGCATTGCGCGCGCCCAGGGTTAATCGGTGTCACCGAGCCACTTAACCCATGATCAATGTAACCTCGGAATTCTCCGATGGAAAGCACTCGGTGGGTGCGTTCTCTGCGAATCACAGACGAATATTGTCCACTGTCGCCTTTGCTGCTCATATTCACAGCGCTTTCTTTTCTCTACTTTGACCGAAGTTTGTTTTAAACCTACACTGTCTCGCATTTGTCTTCGTGGATCAATGAGATCTTTAAAATGTTAATGCTGTCGTTGATGATCGATCGTATAATTCTACCGTGAATGACTGTGAACTAGTGGGGGATCCACTTGGCTCGAATAAGCATTTTCCCAGGAGTTTTCGTGACCTGCGGGAACCGCTAGGCGCATTAGTATGCATAAGATGTTACCGGCACGAGAGAGAATGAAAATTGCAGCGCTCCTGCATTCGGAGTCAAAGTGCATCGTGTGCTGTTTGACTCTGGCTGGAGGTCCGAAAAATTCCGATTGACCGGGAGCTATAAATGAACGGGAAAATGACGAAGGAAGAGATTCACAGGGTGAATATCGAACGTGCGAATTTTAGTTTACAAAGTTCCTGACTATATAATTTAATTCGTGCGAGCTCTGACCTGACAGAGCCAGCGGCAAATAAGATTATAGAAGGATGCATTTAACAGCAGTGATTCCGGGCGAGAGACGGTAGAAGCATAGTGGGCCCGCATTTGCAGGTTGCAGTATGGAAAGATTGGATGTGTCGGCTAGTTAGTCGGCCTCAGAAATGAGAGATTTCACGCTAGGTGCTAACTAGATTACGTGGCAGGTTGCGCTTGAGCCCTAGGCGGCTTGACGCAGGGGAAAGAGGGGTTCAGTTCGGTTCGTGAGTGCAGTTCTCCCTCTCTGGAGAGCTCGACTCTCTGTCGGTACTCGTCGAGGCATCGGCATTCCAGGGTATCGATAATCGAGTTTGCGCGGAACGTCGCCATATCAGAGGGACCGCCCGCGCCACGCTCGCCCCGGCCGCTTTGTCGCCGGTAATTGATTTATATACTATGCCTTTGATGTCATCTCCCACCGGCGACATCCTCGACATCCCTCCTCCTCTCTCTCGCCCTCTCTCTCCCTCACTTCCCACACCTTCACCCCTTTAGAACTCTCTTTCCCTCTCTCGGGCCAAAACCGCAGAGCTACTGTTATCGGAAACGTCGCCAACTCTGACACGCACATGCACTCATCCATCCCTGACAAGCTCGCTTTCTCAAGCACGCAAGAACGATCATGTAATTTCAAAGAGC
The DNA here is from genome assembly GCA_910591665.1 of Ectemnius continuus. Lineage (NCBI taxonomy): Eukaryota > Metazoa > Arthropoda > Insecta > Hymenoptera > Crabronidae > Ectemnius > Ectemnius continuus. The sequence continues at coordinate 19,203,939 of OU342859.1, read as the reverse complement.
ACATCGATCAGCAAAGGCATCGAATTTTCAGTCGCTCGTACGCTTGTTATTCCTTTGCTATATGAATACATCCGAACCAATCGGGAACGCGAAGAATTTATTTCGCGCAGCCTGCGAGTATGGCGTTGGAAGTACGAATTCGAAGGATTGAATTGGCAGAATCGTGAAAGGCTAGTTCCTGAGTTGCGAGGGAGTTGAATAGGAGAGGGAAGGTTCTCGAGAAATCGGCTCTGAAGTGACTCGCTCGTAAAACATGCCAAGAGGCGGCGGCGGCGGCGGCGGCGGCGGCGGCTTCCATAGCTTTACGATCGATTAGGGAAGGAACGCGCCTGTTTATTCCACGATGCAAAGCAGCTGTTCGCGCCGGGCGAAGAGAGCCTCCTCGTCATTGAAATCAATTTAGCGAGCGCGGCCGCGCCGCGCCGCCCACGCGTCCCTAGATGCCGAAAGTAGCGGAGACCTCCGTGCTCGAAGAGGGTCGGAAATTAAAAATAGCCGGGCGAGGGAGTATCTGGCACGAGGCTGCCATCCGGAGCGGCGATCCAGATTCCACGGAGGTCTTCGTTCAAGTTCCCCTTTCAAAGTACACCTCCAACACGATCACTTCTCTCTTTGCTGTCAATCATTAAAGAGTTATTCCAGACGATTTCTATCGTCTTCTGGGATAGTTGGGTAAACAGGAATTGGGTGGATCGATCGTCGAAGAGAAAGAGAAAGGAAGGGCGGAGTGTATACATAATTCAGTTGGAAGACATAGGAGAGCGAGTAGTGGTCGGGGATTGCGCATTAAAGGTTCCTGGCCCGGATCAATTTAACGGAGATCCAGCGGTGGAAGTTGCGGAGGATTTGCAGACACGCGTGCCAAGGAAAGCAGCAATAATTCATCCATCTCGCTGGCCTGGCGTGGTGCTCGAGTGCATACTGACACCTTGGTAGAGCGAGAGAAACGAGGCGGCAGAGGAGCGGAGCGTAGCAAGGCACTTGGTGCGAGGGTATGTTGACTGTGGAAATAGAGAGGCGGAGGAGCTCGAGAGAAGAAGACAGAAGGAGAGAGGAGAGGGAAGAGGGAAGAGGGAGGGAGGGAGAGAGAGATTGACCATGGCAAGTGGAGAAGCGAGAGGAAGAGCGAGCGGGAGACAAATGGACGGTACACGGGCTGCGGGATGATTATAGAGGGCGATGAGGCCAGGGAGCAAGTTTAACAGGCTGGTAAGCCGATGACTCGGAGTCATGACAACGCGTACAGTGGGGTCAACGAGTGCCAATTGGGGCCAACCGTGTCAAACGACGGCAATAGACTGTTGGGAAACAAACGCAGCGAGCGAGAGCGCGCCTCAACCGCTCCTGTCTGCGCATCGTCCTCTCATCCGCGCTCGAGACCATGACGACGACGACGTCGTCTTATCCGCGCGACTTCTCTCCCCAGAAGTACTTCCCCTTCAACACTCCGCCTCTTCTATATATCTATGTGAAGTCTATCTTCAATGCTGATGACTTTCTCGCTTTCCGTCGGGGCCAAGGAAGCTCGAACAAAAGGGGCCAAGAAGCGAGCGGGTGAGCAGAGCGCGACGGGGCACATGGCACGTACGAGAGAGACTCGGCGCGCGAGGTATACGTGGGCGCAGCGCATACTCACCGAGAAAGAAGAGGATGAGGAGATACGGCTACGTGCAGGACATATAATGCATACATAGACGTCCCATCCATAGAGCCGTCGCGGCGTGCGACGCGCGCCCGATCGATGCCAACGGCGCGCGAGAGACTCTCTCAGCGGAGGTTAATAATTTCATGCCGTCAAAGCGCCGCAATGTATCTCAAAGCGGACTAATGAGCGGACGGGCTTCGCTCCGCCTCCTTTTACCGGTCCGACTCCCTTCTCTTCTGCCGCCCCCTAATGCCTTTCCTCCGCGAATTAAATATTAAACGCACTATCATAGTCGCCGCCGTGCCTGTTAAAGCCCGCTCTCCCTGTCTTCCCAGGAGGATAACAACCAGCCAGCCTGTTTTCCCACTTAGCTACGCCATGCGTTCCAGGTGAGAACCGATGGTTATGATCGATTGGTTTTAGAGGGATGATATTTGAAAAGTGTGAGGGCCGCCAGCAGAAGATGGCGAAATTTATTGGGAAGGCAATAGTTGATGAAAGGGGTGAGAGAGGGGCGGGAGGGATGGGAGGGGAGAAAGTAAGGGGTAGCCAGATGAAGAGAAACGGTCGATTGGCTGTCTTCCGTCTGGAGGAGCGCGGGCCGATATTAATCGAGCAGCTTCCAAAAGTAATTATCCCTGGTTATCTGGGACCGACAGTTCGTTTAGGCAGTTGGGGTCGGTCCGCTTGATTTCAAGCCCTCGAAGTCACCCTCTTCCTTCGCCAAGGAGTACGCCACCGCGCTTCCTATTTATTATTCCACCCGTCTGCCCGTTCGATCTCTCTCCTCGAAATGAAAACGCGAGTGCGGACACACCAGCATTGCCGCTCGCCGCTCGCCGGCCCAACCCACCGCGAACAAACAACCTCGGGAAAATTTTCTTCTCCGTCAGCTGCTCGCCCGCCTGAGAGTTAGGCGAATTTCGTGACCGGAATAACTAATTCGAGGAAGGAGGTGCCAAGGATATATCACACTCCTTCCATTAACCTCGCTCGAGCGAGCAACCACTTCGCTTTAAAGAAATTCTACAAATTCGAAATATACTTTGTACGGGACTCCATCGAGGCTAAAGTCATTCTCTTTGCCGAGGAAAAGGAGATAGCTATCCGACGTATCTTTGCAGGTGAAAGCAAGGCAGGAAAGCAGGGATAAGTCGCGAGTGCCAATTAGCCAACTTTGCAGCGAGCTCGCTACGGGGGAGTATCTAAGCCAAGCCAAGCCAAGCCAAGATTCCGCAATAAAGAGAGAGAGTGAGCGAGTGAGAGGGAGTTCGTCGATATTACCGGAGGTGATTAGCAACGGCGGAGGAAGCAGCCAATTAGCACTCGTAAAACAACGCCGGAGCCGCTCTTCACTGGAACTACCCACACTTCCCAGTTCTCTATACATACCAAGCCATACACCTCGTAACTCCTACCACAGGGCAACACTGCCACAGACTGACAGTCTAAACATTACTGACGTCGCTCTCTCACTCCTCCAGTCATTTGATTCGAGAAAATTCTCAGCGGATAAGAGAGAGACCGGCGATAGGACGCGACGAGCATCAAGCGGAGAGTGTCCCACGCAGGGAGAATTTGAGATTGGTGGACGATGCGCAGATTGGTTGCCCTATCAAATTGCCAGGAAGCGTGCGTGGCGTAGATAACGCAATGATCAGAGCGGCTCATTCTGGTGGAGATGACATTTTAACCGGACACTCAGGGTACTTGGTGTGCGGGCGGATATGTGTACGAGGTCGATGTTGAAAATCAGCGATCGCGACGGAAAACATTTTCTCGTTAACGGTGGCTGGCGGTGGTAGTGAATGGGTGTGCGGCTGGCACACATATATTCGGCTGGCGAGAGGGTGTTGGGTGGTGAAGAGGCTTTTCACTGCGGAGAGGTTTACACGGGGGGATGCGGAGCGGCGGGGCGCGATATTGCCGGCGCGGGGGACTATTAATTTCGCGGACGACGAGCCGGGCAATCGATCGACCACGGGGGCATAGTGGTCCGCTCATTAAAATAATCATGGACACGCGCGAGCCTCTACCAACCGAGAGTAGACTCGCGCTAGGGTGAGAGAGGAGGCTGCGTGCCCGACACGTACGGTACCGCGCATTATTATTAATTAATCCGTTCAGGATTTCGGGGACACATTGCTCCTGCTACTCTCTCCCATGCACAACGCAGGAAAGAGAGGGTTGCGCGTGCAAGAGCTCGTCGAATGCTGCTGTCGCTGCCGAGCGAACATGCGTCCAACAAAACCTCTGGATGATGCGACACACAGCCCTGTCCGCTGGCGCACAACACACCGGCGAAAATCAACCACAACTACCATCCCACCAATTAAAATATCAAGTTTTCACGGTACCGCTCGATCGACACTAGAATGAAACCGCCCCCTCCATGCAGGAATACTGAGCCGACAACTTGGAAAGGAGACATTCCCCTTCCAGGTTTGTATACTGCGCGTAGAACGAAGGATATTATAATCCGGGGCGGGTAACTCGTACTGGTCGCCATGAAAGAGAGGGTGGATAATAAAAATGGGATATTACGATGAGAGGAAGCAAGGAGTTTCGATATATCTTCAATTTTATAACGTACATTCGCCGCGGCGAAGCGTGGTACAAGGGGAGGGATATCAGAGGACGGAAGACAGTCTCGAATACCACGAATACACGAGAGGGGGTGTAAAGGGTGGGTTATATGGGAGGCAAGGTTGTGCGGTGGTTGGTGGATCGAACAGACTGCAGCGGAACAGGGAGTTTTGGGTGCTTTCCAAAGGAGTGTTTATCGGCTCTGTGTAGAGCACTCGTTATGCTGGATAGCCAGCCACTCGCAGCTGGATTCTCCATTTCTTCTGGTAGCACCGAGAGCACGCACGTAGAGACACATAGACACCTGCCTCTTACTTGACAATCTAATCTGGCCGTATTAGATTCGCTGTCTGGTCGCGCGCCCCTGCTCCAGAGAAGTGTGCCACTCTTAAAGGAACAAGTGCAATCACGAGGCTTAATCGCAGGGATCAAAGGAGCAAAGAGAGTAAAAGGAGCGAAGCCGGTGGTTGCGTGGTGGCGGCGTGGTGGCGGCGGTGTCCTGACGAGATCACGTTTGTCGGTAAGAGGCGATCGAATGCGGAGCGGAGCTCCCGAACGAGAGAAGATTGGAGTAGCTGTGCGCGAATGGCGTGGCGATGCCCCCCGGGCTACCGTGCCGCCAAGCCGGAAACAGGTTTCTGCTGGAATTTGTTCTTATATAGACCATTCCGGCGACTCCGGCGAGGGCGAGTGGTTCGCTGGTGGTTCGGAGAAGGAGAGAAGAGCGTGTGCTTGGATACAGCGGCGTGGCGCGGCGCGGCGCGGAGCGGCACGGGGAGGCCAGCAGCTATATAGCCAGGATTCAAGAGGATTCCCTGCCATTCTGACCGAAGTGTGCGAGAGAGCGAGGATCGACTTTTTCTTCTTGGCCCTTGGGTAACCCGCCGTATCACGGCATTTCTTCCTCCCGCCCTCCTTTCCTTCCTTCTTTTCCTCTCAGGCCCTCTTCTCCGCAACCTCTCTCCTCCTTCACCCTCCAGTCATTCCGAGCTGAATAAAGGCGCGCTGCCGCTGTTTTATGGACCAATAAAGTCTGGATACGAATGTTCGTACGCGCAATTAAGAGACACTCGGTACGATGCGGTCTTTCCATGGCGGGCGCGAGTATCGGCCCGTCGAGTAGACTGAGTAGAGTGCGATCTCGAGATAGTGTACGACCACTTTGCCGCTGCGGACCGACAAAACTCAATTAGGTCACGTACATTGCTCCCCGCACTTCGGGGACTACGAGAAGCCGAACCGGTCCCAATAAACCTCCATCTCGATTTCCCGTCCTCCTCCTCCTCCTCCTCCGTAGTAGTTCTGCCTCTCACCCTCCTCCCCTGCCTGCCTGCCCACCTGCCTGCCTTTTGCATTCCAGTGTCAGCACCGATGTCAATTGCAGTTGCGCGTGGATTCGTGTTAAAATTGGGAAAGAGCGACGGCGACGGCTACGGCGGCGGTGGCGGCCACGAGAGCAAGTAGCACTCGGGGAGAAAGCAGTACCTGACCTTTCTAAGAGCACTCGAGTGGCGTGCCAGCGCCGCAGTCCGTCGGTCCTTTCATCACGCGACACGAACCCACTAAGCAGAACCGAGACACGAAACCATTAATCATACGAGTGTGCTTGATGGGGAGGGAAAAAAGTCTCGCACTCGGGTGTTGCAGAGATATAGGAGGCTCCTCTATCGCCCGCGGCCCCATGTCCCATTCGAATAAGCCGATCAAACTATCATCTCCGCGAGTAATAACACCAAACCACCAGAACGAAGGACTCGCGCATCCAGAAGGCTATTATTAACGAGCTAATAAAATACAGTTGGACTGTGGCATACCCTACATTAGCCCCGTTTGAAAAGTCGTACATTATACGATGATCATCATAAAGGAGAGCAATCGCAGCTCAAAGATCGCTTTTACAAGAAAGGGAGAGGCGAACGCGCTGTCTGGAGTAGTAGTCGATGCTTGATAAAGGTGGAATACAGCCCTTTGCCGTAAGGTGGGTCGAAGGAAAGGTGTGCCGTGACCGGAATGGCAGTGGTGTCCGGGCGGCACGAGAGCGGAAGGAAGGAAGGAAGGAAGGAAGGGCAAAGGGAGAAAGCGGAAACCGACCTCCTCTGAATTACGTGGCCGAATAACGTACTGGCCGGCGAGTTTGCCGCCGGCAGCCGGTCGGATAGCCAGCAGTCCATGCCGAGAGCTTTTATACGGGCCAATAAAGTCCGCCGCGCCGGAGCGACCGCTCGTCCACCGATATCCAGGCGAGCGCTGTGGATTTCCGGGAATTACGGCGAGCCCCAAGTAGCCCGCCGCTCTACAACCCCACCGCACTACTCTCTACCGGAGAATATTCCTCGGACAATCCATGCTGCACCCCACTAAGCTACGGCATCTGCGCCACCTCACCCTTCGACTTTCAGTTCTCGCTCTCCCAGTAACTACACTCTTTTATGCTCCCGTCTTTCAAATCGACGGAACTCAATGCTTCCCGAGAGAATGCAGGTGATAGGGAATGCCATTTTAACGAGTCTACTTCTTGACGCTCTATTTTCGACCAACTTGGCGCCAGCGAGGAATCCACTCGCTACCTCGTGGAAAATTTTTGAAGAGGTATGCCTTAAAAAATTTGCGAAAAAATGAATTTTGAGCTAGGGGCCTGGAATTTTTTCTACCTTTTCTTCGATGCAAAAAAACATTCCCCACCAAGTTTCAGCCCCGGGAAAGGTCGGGAAGTCATGAAAACATAGGAAAAACCGTTGAAATGAAATATTCCAGATCGGTTTTCCACGTGTTTTCGGTAGAATTCCGGCATTTCCCCCACAACATTTATGTTTTTTTTCCGTTTTGAGACACGAGAAATCGAAAAATCAAGCGTTCATCCCGGTCCCAGAACCTTCGAAAAATCGAAAATTTTTGAAGGGGTAGGCCTTAAAAAATTTGCGAAAAAATGAATTTTGAGCTAGGGGCTTGGAATTTTTTCTACCTTTTCTTCGATGCAAAAAAACATTCCCCACCAAGTTTCAGCCCCGGGAAAGGTCGGGAAGTCATGAAAACATAGGAAAAACCGTTGAAATGAAATATTCCAGATCGGTTTTCCACGTGTTTTCGGTAGAATTCCGGCATTTCCCCCACAACATTTATGTTTTTTTTCCGTTTTGAGACACGAGAAATCGAAAAATCAAGCGTTCGTTCCGGTCCCGAGACCTTCGAAAAATCGAAAATTTTTGAAGGGGTATGCCTTAAAAAATTTGCAAAAAAATGAATTTTGAGCTAGGGCTCTGGAATTTTTAGGACTTCTTCCTCGATGCAAAAAAAGATTCCCCACCAATTTTCAACCCTCCAAACAGTGAGGAAGGCTGGATAAAATCGAATAAATCTGGAGAACTCTATAGTCAGAAGCCCTGTGGTACCTGATGATGCCAATAATTCACTGGCTGACACTGGTGGCTCACTCGAAAAAGTTTCCCAGCTACGAGGATACTCCAGTTAAGGAAGTTCTGGGAATTCTCGCCAATTTAGACTGACCACCTTGTGCCCTTCGAGCATGTCGATCCTCACGATGCATTATGTAGGGTGAATTCAATGCCAGCGCTTTATCAACGCTCTGCACATAAAGTCAGATTGCCAATGGCTATTGAAATAAATTTGACACGCAGTCTGATAGCGAGACGAGCCTTTCAATGTTTTTCTTCGCTCTGCTCTGCCTTTCTCTTGCTATGTTCTTCACCGCTCTGTTGCGTTGAACGTGACAAAAATGCCACGACGACGCGAAGCGGTGTTGATAAAAAATGGCATCGACTTTATCGCAAAACGACTACCTCTCTCTCTCTCTCTCTCTCTATCTTAGCTTTGCCGACAGGCAAGGCTGTGCGCGCTTTGCATAAATGTTTATACATTCCCAGCCTGTGGCTCGTCTCTTCTCTTAACGCTCTCGACTGGCAGACTCTCCTTCTCTCTCCAAGACATCAGGCAAATGTAAGAGAGGGAAAAAAGAAGGATGAGGAAGAACCACTCGCCGAAAGAGTTACCGGATAAAGATACGAAATGCGCGAGGAGGAGGAACGAGGAACGAGGAACCGGTTTAATCCACGCGCGGGCCCTCAAAGTAAATAAGCCAGAGATCAGGACAGGTTACAGAGAGGCCGCCGCCGCAGCCGCCGCCGCCGCATTGGCCCGGATGTGCTTTATGCACCGGGAATAGCAAGTTAGCCGGGTAATTGCCACTGATTGCCGAGAGATTTCAACGGGATATTGATCGCCGTGTCAAGTTCCACGACTGGCGGTGGCGGTGGTGGTGGCGGCGGAGCGATAAATCCACAGATCGTACATCACGAGGAATCGGCTCCGATTGACTTAGCTGTTCTCCTTGGAGGTTCGAAGAGCCGTCATTTCTTTCAGCCCGGGACACACGAAGCACGACACCGAGAGCATGAATATTTGAGTGGCGCGAGTGAACCGCGAACGAAGAGAAGATCACGTATCCGCAAGAAGCGGCCCTCTAATGCGCTCGTATCTTGTGTGGAAGCACAGGTGTATATAACCGAGAGAGGAGGGCAGCGAGGCAGGCAGGCACCCTCAGCCACCTTGCCAGCTTGATATATCATCGTAATGGCGAGCGCTACCGCCACGCTACCACCACGCTACCGAGCTCTCGCCAAGCCACTACTCGCGCTTCAAAGAACCGAGAGCATCAGAGAAAGAAAGATACACTTCCACACCGCACGCAATAAATCAGTGGTATTCGACGGGTATATCATCTGTTATAATACTGCTGGATTTCCTTGCTCGTATTCTCTCTCCTTCTCGCTCCACACTCTCCTCGGCCCATTCTACCTTTCGCGAGATCTCTTGGCAAAAGTTTCGGTTCAAAGTGAACTGGGTCGTCGCCGCCACCACCGCCGCGAAGCGGATGAAAGTTCAGAGTTCAGAGAGCACGCTGCTGAGAGCCGAGGAAGGAAGGGCGAGAGAGAGGGAACATTTTAAGGAGCCTTTGAGAAGGCGACTGGTTTCAGAGCGCGATGAAAACAAGAAACGCGCCAACCAAGTCATTCGGTGCAACCTACAAGTCGGGGAGAGCCGCAATTTCCATTGTCTCGGGCTGCCATTCGCACGGAATTTCATCCCCCGAGCAAGCAGGCTGATGCGCGGCCAAGTTAGTCTGTGAAAGCCGAGTGTATAGTGCACGCGTTATCAAGGAGAAAGCCAGGAAGGTTGTATGGAGGCTCGAAGATATTCTCCTCCTCTTCCTCTTCCTCTTCCTATCTTCGTGTGGCGCATGCTATTGGTTTCGCAGGCTCGCTCACTCCTCCCAACGCCTCCCAATCCTCCCAATGTCCTTTGGCCCCGAAAGCTCATCCGATAAAAGACCCCTTGAACCCCTCCTGTAGACCTTACCCCCTGATAAATGCGAGGTCACATTCGCCGGGGTTCTAGTTCAGGGTCGGAGGTCAGATTCCGGATAATACATAGTATAGGAGAGGTGGAGTCGAGGAGAAATCGAAATCCTTGAGTGGAGCGATAATGTCTGGCCGCGCTGAGAGAAGGAATCTCAAGTCGAAGATGCAAGCACTCTGCTCGATAAGCCGATTATTCGATGGGGAAATAATAGCTGGGACAATATTGACCAGCGCGCCGGCTTGGCCAACGATCGCGAGCCGCTGCTGCTTACTCGCAATGTGAAACCCTCTCCCAGGAGAGTTGGATGCTCGAGCGAATTATCCCTCAAGCAGCGCAGCGGCTCGGAATCGGACAAGAAACGTCGCAGTGCGGGCGCGCACGCGGTTGTTATTTCGCGGAGAAGGCGATATCATCCGATACGATAAAATCTGACGGGAAATAAGATGGATCTCGGAATTAGCCGGGGCAAACACGTCTTGAGCCCACATAATACCTCCTAGGTTGCAGTGGGAGGCGAGGCGTATCAACTTTATCAGAGGTTCGAGAAGGACGATAAAAGAAAGACGTCAAACAATACGGGGAAGGCTGGAACCGGAGTACTGGTTCGCCTCTAACGTAGACGTGGCTCTAATTTCACTGACTCGCTCCACTCACGACTCACACACCACTGACTTTCCAAGAAGAGGCATGGGATATAGTGCGCGCGCCACGTATGTTTCCACTTGATTCGTCCTTGCGATTTTCTTGGTAAAGCCGTTCATGTGGACGAGGCTGATGACTAATAATACCAGTGTACCCAAGAGGGTCATAGCCAATGCTAAGAGAGAAGGGTCAAGTCCCAGGGCAAGAATGCACGAGCGACAAAGACGAGGAGTGCGCGAATGACGTCGTCACTTGATATGCAAGCCAAGCAACGGGTTGTCGCAATCCCAGCGGGCCCTCGAGAGTTCCGCTCTGGAATTTTTCGGGTCACGTTGATACAAGCGCTGGCAGCTGGCCATCCGAACCGAGCCAGCACCGCCAGCAGGCGACCATGACGAAAAATAAGCGTGTCGTGCCTCGAGGAGCTTGCTCCTACAGAGAGGAGTGCCGCCGCCACTCACCAGGAAAGGAAAGAGCGTCTCTCTCTGTGCCTGTCTGTGTGTATTGAGAACACGAGGAAAACTGGTGTTCCCCAACTTACTCTTTCAAGCACGATTTCAGGAGGAAGTCGACGCAGCCAGACACTCAGTCGAGTCTGCTCGCTTCATCTAACGGAAATAGCTTGGCGAGCGATAAAAGTTCTATCGTGATAGAAACGAGCACCGCACCGGTTCGAACGTGGAGTGCGCGCTCTGCTCTGCTCTCTCCTCATTCACACATGCGTCAGATACTACCTTCCTTTTGTCGGTCTCAGTCTCTCCTGCGAGCGCGACCCCTTTTGCCAGAGAGCTCCGTGAAAGGAGAGATAGCATCCGCGACACTCCTCGACTCTCTTACCCCTTTGACACTTGCTGCTCTCCACGCCGACACCATATCGACATCTGAGATATCGTCCGATCGTTCGCTCTCTATGCTTCTCTCCCTGCTGGCTGACATGGAAGCATCGTCGGCTGGGATCACCCTTGTCATCGAGCTCCCTTCAATAGGACCAGTCATTTGTGCCGGCGACACTCTCTCGTTACTTTGGCCTGCCGACTTTTCGCCAATTTCCCAGCCGCTCGATCTCGATAATATTTTCGGCAGGCTCGATTATGCGTATGAAAGAGAAGCTCTGCCACCGCCTTATCGGCTCCGTGGCGCAGGTGTGCGCAATAATGATTTAAGCCTCGTCGGCTTTCATAACTGGGTGGCGCAGGAGCGAGCAATAAAATAAATTCTCGCTGGGCCGCGTTACGCTCAAGAAGCAATTTGCTGTGCGCGCGCGCCTCCATTAAACGTCGCTTAGCCTGCCAATGGGAATTTATCGGGCGCGAGAACCTCGGGGTAAACCGAGCGCGATTTCACGCGGTGCCAGAGTGAGAGAACCTATCGGTTTCACGTCCTTTCGCCGCCCGCTTAACCCTCCACCCTCCCTCTCCCTCAGTGGATGCGAGTGCGCACGTTGCAAATGCGTTTACCACCGCTACTAGAATCGTAAACACACCGGGCAGAGCACGAGGCTCGCGCTCCAATGATTATTGCGAGTAGTATAACGCGTTACTGGATACGCCACTAGCCAGCATCCGCATGCTCTCTGCTATTGGATATGCGTTATTCGACTGCTTGCTTGCCCCTTTCCCCCGTCAAACACTCGCGTCCGTCAATTTTCATTACGCAAGGAAAGCAACAGTTATGACAATTCTGTCGGCCGCGTCGCGTCGCGGCGCCTCTATCTCTACCCTGCGCTGTTCACCCAAACCGCTCTTCGCCCGTCGACTTCGAGCCACTTGCCAATCGAGTTACTTTATCTCCGTTGCGAAACATATTGCTTGCGTGTGAGATAAGTATGTCGTTAGTACAATAACGAGTACCAAAACATCGTAGAACTGTCGCCTCACTAATTTATAGGTCTTCCTGCATGCAGATATTGACTGTGCGTGTTCCTTCCGTCGTTTATTTTCAATATCAATATTTCCTTATTGATGGGAAGCAGCCGCAGGCAACTCTGCCTGCCTGCGTGTCGATATACGCGGTTCACCGGTGGATTCACACATTTTCCTATCCATTTCAAAGGGCTCCCCCACCCAAATTGCCCGCCTACCTTTCACCTCGAACCTTATATATGTCTATCACCGGAAGTGTGACACATGGCCCGCCCGCTTCAGTAGACACAAGGTGTGCTGCGGAACAAAGTCGCCACGTCGCAGTGCGAGGGCCAATGCCTGTTATCCCAACTTCAAAGATAACGAACCGGCACACAATGGCCGTGTTAATTACTGCCACTTTGAAGTCCCGGCTACTTGGCCGGCGCTTCCATTCCTTTCCTGCTTTTTTTTACTCGGCCTCCTGCTACATGTGCGCGCTCGCTCACTCGCTCGCTCGCGGCAGTCGCCAGTTAGATTGGCCAGCCAGCCAGCCAGCCAGTCCCGCTACTGGCAGAATGCCGAGATGGGCCTGCGACATGATGGACGTGCCTCGAGTGACTAATAGCGTTGAAAGCAGACAGAGGAACACGCACCTCTCTCCTCTACCTTTGCTTACACCGCGCCAAGAGAAATGACGGGGGGAACACGGCCAGCAGAGAGCAACGCTCGATGAGCAAATCCTACCACTACTACCAACAACCCTGACTTTAATTTCCTTAACAATTTTTGTTAGCAATATTACCAGAGAACAGTTTTTTATTGTTTATCTTCGAATAAAAACTTGACTTTGTTGTGTATCTATACCTTCTTTCTTGTATCCTAATTTTGTGGGGGAATTAAACTGCTGGTTGACGGATTTTTTTGCATTTTAATTTTTTTGGACGGTCCTGTTACTACTACTTGCAAATACGCAGACAGTGTCGAAGAATAGAGGGGAAGGGAAGGGAAGGAAAGGAAAGGATAGAAGGGTGGTAAGAGAGAGAGAGGAGCTTAAGCACAGCAGGGATAGACACCCAGGGGGATCGGGACTATTGGCCGGCTCAACTCGATCTCTTTGGTCTCTCCCCCCTTGCTAGTAAGTTATAGCTTTAAGCGAAATCCTATTCAAGTTGGGATCCGTGGCCGCTCCTCCTATAGGGCGAAACAATGCCGGAACATGGAAATCTCGGTGCCTACGGGCTGGCCGTTCTATAAGTAGCTTATCGGCGAACAACACGGCCGTCGCGCGCCGTCGGCCCTACTCTCCTCTCTCTGTGTCCCGGGGCCCTCGAAATCGGGCCGCCCGCTTCTGTTCTCTCTCGGAGCGTCGAGGAGATCCCGGCGATTACCGCCAGGAGGAGACCAGATGAACACGCCAGTTAGCAGCAGGTATATGTCTGTCTCTCTGTGTGTGTATTGTATGGATACCAATCGCCCGGACGAAGAAGAGAAGCTCAAGCGCAAAGGGATAGCAAGAAAGCGGACGCGCTTTCGATATCGTCTAACAGCGGGCAAACAATGGGGAGGACGGGCCGGCCGGCGCCAATTAGCCCTATAACCAATTTGGTGGGCGGCCTCTGTAGCGGCGATCGCACGCGTTGCGACGGCCTCCGCTCGTGCCTGCGCTCTGTGACGAGATTAAACGAGCTAACTGAAAAAAGCCGGGCATTTAACTGGAAAATCAAATGACGGCGCCCTCGCAGAGTGAGGGAAAAGGGAGGGAGGTGGTGTGGGTGGTCGGATGTAGGCTGATAGGAGCAAATAAAAATCGGCTGTCGACGGATCAGCCGGGCAAGAGAGCGATTAAAAAATACCCGGTATACAACGACCCTCTGTTTGATAGCCATAAAGGCCAGCGCGCACCGCCCGCTCCAACTACCCACCCTCCTCTCTCTCTCTCTGCTGGTAGAAGTCGCGCTAATTTCATTGCAATGATTTCGCTGCCCGTTTTTCCAATCCATTTCGCTCCCTCCCCCGCCAGGGTTGAACTGGCCTGGCCTGGCCTGGCGAAGCGCACTATTGCCGCCGGCCGCGTTCTCCAATTCACCCCGGCGCGCTCGCCTCGCTTCGCACACTCGCAGCGGCGCGAGGAGGGCGCAGGCGCGATTGAATCGTAAATTCGCGTAGTAATTGAAACGCAAACGCCGTTCGCCAGTTACGTTAATCCAATGAAATACAACACGCGCGCCGCGGGACTTTAGCCGCCCTCGCTCATTCGCTCCCGCACACCTGCTTTCTCGCTCTATCGGACTCTTTCGCACCAGTAACTACAGTCAACCGGGCAGCAGAGGCTCGCCGTGCGCACACACTGTGAGAATCTCGCACACATAGAAAGAGGAAGCGTGCAAGCAAGCAAGCAAGCAAGCAAGCAAGCGCGAGCGGTGGCAGGTAGGGCCTCTGGCGTGCTGTTCCCGGCAGCGGTTATCAACTCTCCGAGCTATTGCGAAAGCGAGAGAGAGAGAGAGAGAGTGGGAAAGCGAAGTCAACATGCGAGCGAGCCCGCCCGCCCCATAACGGCTCGCGTGACTCTAATGATTACGAATTAGCCATAAATTGTGCGATCATGTAAAGCGGCCCTAATTTATACCGGCAGCTAGCTACGGGCCCCACCACCATCACGCTTGCTGCTGCTTTGCCTGCTCGCTTCGAGTCCACTGGCGGTCGAGAGCGGAAAATAAGGAATGACCGCTCTGGAAAAGAGTAATGGATAGTGGCGGCGTTAATAGCGCACTGCCGCCCCTGCCGCCGCCGACGCCGCCGCCGCGGGCGGCGCCCCCGTGCCACTACGGCTACTGCCGCTCTCAATCAAGCGGGCTTGGAACTTGCCGAGTCTTTGAAGGCAGAGCCGAGCTAGTTTGACTTTAAAATGATGAGCGTGGCCATTTTCGGGGGCGAAAAAAAAGGGGCAGGATCGCGCGTTCGCGCCACCACTATGCCAAAGTCGAGAATCTCTCTGTCCCGCGAGCATTTCATCTCCCCAGAGGAGGCGCAGCCAACGAGATGCACATACACACACAGCCACACATACCAGACAGAGAGAAACACACATGCTCGCTGGTCGGACGGGTTGGCAGGGACGTGTGGCGCCGGCCTGTGAAACTTTTTCCTTCCACGGGGGTAGTGGTGCGTGCCAAAAAGGGCGGCACTTTGCATCCGGCCGTCCGGCGCGGCAACGCTCGCTCCAACAAAGTTAACTCCCTTCAATAAAGTTAATGCACGCCGCCGGCAGTTTGAAAGCTCGCCGTTAGAGAATCGCCCCGGCATAGAGAGAGTGGCAGTGGCAGAGGCAGAGAGTGAGAAGGAGGGAGGAAAAAGAGAGAGATGGACAGGGGAGCGGCGAGCGATGGCAGGAGAAAAAGCGATTCAGCTGTCGGGCGTGCTCGCGCCGATTTAATTATCGGGAGTAAGTTACGTCCGGGGTGAGAATTGGCCGGCCTCCGGAAACAACGGTACCCGCTGGAAACCCTCCGAGAGAAAGCTTGTCCTATCTGGGAAAACAATGATCAGCCTCCTACATCTTCCCTCTACCAGGACTTTCCGAGTCCATTTAATTCCCTCTCCGAAACATCTATACTCGGGAAGAACTTGTCTCCAACGTCGACACTGCCACGATACTCTGCTGGCCTGTAGAACCAGGAAGAATCCATACTTTTTCCACTGTCCGGCTCACCTTCGTCGTCAGCAAAGAACATGGCCAGTGAGAAAAAGTGGTGGGAGGAATTGTGCGAGCAGTTCTGGACCAGCCAGCTTTTGCCTAGTAGGAAGGGCGGCAGAGCAGAGTAGAGAGGGATAGAAAGGGAGACTATACCAGGGTGAATGTCGGTTCAGCAGTGGCATCGCCGGGAAGAGAGAGAGTAAAAACGTTGATAAATTAATTTGAAAGCGGTGCCGAGGAGAGCGGGCTCGGTGGCTTGTTTGGTAAAGACTTCCCTCTGATTTATGCTGCCACCGGCTGGCCTTTGACTCGTAGGTGGCTGCTCTCTGCGGCCCCCGCGCTACTTCTCCCAGAGAAGGTCTCGAAAGGACGAAAGAAAGCAGCGGCCTTCCCTCGGAGCCCTTCATCCCTTCCCGTGGCACCCACGCCTCGCGTATTGATCGAAATCGAAGGGGAGACTTGGCTGTGTGGGGTGGGTCATACCTAATTCATAGTTCCCTGGGTTCTTCCAACCCCCCGCGGTGATTATTTCACGGATACCGGATGGGGTGGCTTCGAACACGATGCTTACGGCATACACACACACACATCCCGCCAATACCACTCATACACCGCTACCCCAAACTCGCCGTGGATCGTCCTCCATCCACTTCTCTCACTCAATCCTCTCTCCACCCCTTCCCACCACCGCCAACCCCCCAACCCCTTTTACGCCGCGATGATTTTATGCTGCATTCAGCGTGTGCAGGCCGCCTCTTTGTCCTAGCCATTTCCCCGTACGATCGGCAAACTCTCATTACTTGGGATCTGGCGGCTGGTATGCGCGATGTCGGAAGACTATCGCCTGCTGGGCAAGTGGTTTCCTGTTGCGAGGGAAGCACTTCCGCGCGACGTATCATCCCCGGCAACAGAGCACTTATGAGGCCCGCTCGATGAAAGTAATCGATGTGCAGTCGTAAACGGATCGCGATAACAAGAGCGAAGGCAGGTGTGGGGGGAAGGGGAAGAGGAGTGCAAAGAGAAAAAGAAGTGGGAAAGGCCGGTTGTAAAAGCCATGCTTAATGTAGCGGCAGGCAGTTTATGGCAATTTAATCCGGCACTCCACCGCTGGCCACCGTAACCTTCGCGATTTATGAGAGCATGCCCTTCCCTTATCGATTGACCGGTCACACTTGCACCTGATACTCTCGGCCGAGTTAGATAGCGGTACTAAGGCCGGGGCTATCGCTAGCTTGAGTGTGTCTAGAATCCACTCTAATGAAAAATCACTTTGGCACCGCCGCGCCGCCACCACCAGCTGAAATAGCCCGATCGGTTTCCTCTCTTCATTTATCTTACTAACACGAGGAGGAGCAGGCCCCGGCCCCCTGCTCCGGCCCCCTGCCACCGGATATCTCCTCGGCTGAACGAGGTGGAAGTTCTCAAAGTAAATGAAGGAAACTTGGCCAAGAGCGAAGAAAGGGTGGAGAGGGGAAAAGGGGGCGAGAGGCCGACTAGAGGAAGGGGTGGCAGTGGGAAGGAGTACGAGTAAACGGGTGAACGCGTTGGCGTCGCGTCCGCTTGCCTAATTACATCAAGAAGTTGCGCCAGTCCTCTCGCCACTGCTAGCAGTGCTAGTAGTGGTAGTAGTGGCAGTGGTGGTGGTTTGTGGAGCACGTAAAAACCAGGCTAGGGCTGTTAATAATCGGAAGTAAGAAGTTTTCCAAGCGGCTCCCTCAAGTGGATTTTTCCCCTCTTTCTCTCTCTCTCTCGCTCTCGCTCTCTTTGCCAGTGGCCGGCGCGACTCTGTTGCTGCTGCTGCATAAGCCGGCGAAGTTTGCGCGGCCACGTATTTCAGCGATAAAGCGCAACCCTTTCCACCTTTCGTTCGCACGCGGTCTCCCACGTGAGAAAGAGAGAAAGAGAGAGAGAGAGCCGCCCGTTCCTTCCTACCACATTCCCAACGTCCCAACCACTCGACCGCACCACCAACTCATCTCCTTCCAACCATTCACTCTCTTCGCTCTCTCACCGTTCTTCCCTTCCCTTTTCCTCGTGGTATACGTGAGTTATATAACAGGAAACAGGGGCGCGCGCGCGCGCGCGTCCGCCCGCCCGCCGACACGACCGCATGCATTTTACATGCGCGCGCGCGGCGCACCGTCCTCCCGTCGCCGCGGCGCGGCGTGCTGCATCGCATGCGAGTGTCCCAGCCGCGACGAAAGCACACGTACGCATACATGCATGCAGGCCCGAGAGAAAGAGGCAGGTAGAGCTAGTCAGAAGTAGAGGTAGGCAGAAAGGTAGGAAGGTCTGGCGGAAGTGTAGGGGCTGAGGCAAGAGGAGAAAAAGAAGGAAAAGGAAGAGGAGGACCAGGAGCGGGCGAAAAAAGAAGCGCAGAAGCCGCGGGCGAGCGGCCCGTGCCTCGCCTGGCATGGCCTGGCATGGCCTGGCTGCTTTGAAAGAGACCGCGTGTGTGTGTCGGGGAAAAAAGGGCGGAAAATAGCGGCAGACACTTCTACCTCGCGGAGCGTGCTTAAGTTCCGGCACACCAGTAGCTCAAACACCTGAAGGCACGTACACATGTTCCCTCGCACACCTTTGCCACGTCTTTCTCTCTCCATCCTTTGGTCCGCCATCTGCGCGGATGAGGATGATCCTTTGCCACGCGAGCGGACTGTCGACGCCAGAGAGGAAACCGCACACAGCTTTTGTGAGCATCACGGCCACCGAGCGAGAGAGAGAGAGAGATGAAGAAGAGGCCAAGCAGAAACAGCTGGGTTGCTCTTAGGCTTCCCGGAGATTTACACGACATTCCGCGTACACACATCATCTTATCAATGGTGGAGGTTCGATCTAAGAATCGATGAGACAGAGGAGGCTTGTCGCGCCGAGAACGGGAAGGATGAATCGTCGAGGTAAAGGTCAAAGAGGACAGAATTGCTACATCGAGATACGGCAGGAGAACTCTTGCCAGGATGGCCAGGCCATCATCAGGAGTAGGGTACAGAGCAGGCAGACTCGTGGAAATGGAAGAAGGAGAGGGGTGCAAGAACGGAAACGCAAAGGGTGGCTTGGCTGTAACAGGGCTTTGTCGAACGTGGCGGGACAGGATGAAGAAAAAGTAACGCTGCTGGCTAGCAATTATTTAGCGGAGTAGAGAGAGGCCGGCAGCGAGCAACGAACGAGAAAAGAGCGGTGGTGGCGACGGGCCGAAGAAAGGGAGACTGAAATGGGGTGTTGTACGCCTGGAACTCGAGTGGCAGTGAAAGAAGGGAGCGCGCACCAGGAGGAGAAGGAGAACAGTGGGTTGGCTGGCTGGCTGGCTGGCTGGTTTTCTATGAGCGGCCGCCGGCAGGTAGAAGGATCAAAATAAACGTAAATAAAGGATCAGCGGAGAGTATTTCCGAGCGGTGGGAAGGGTGGTGTGGTAGCCTCTCGTGTTACCGGGCCAGATAACCAGGAGTCCCATAGCCGGCTGTTTGGCCAATAGCGTGGCCCGGGCCGTACCACCTTAAGACGAGCAGCGAGAAGAAAAAAGGAGGAAGCGCCGTATGAGAATTGGGCATGAGATCGTGCCGCTTTCTCACATCTCGCACACGAGAGCTGCAAGAGAAATCGTGCGGGAATCGAGAGGCAGAGAGCCAGAGAGGCGAACGTAATGGACTTTATCAGAGACGGTAGGTGGTCGACCTTCCGCTCCGTCGTCTTTTCTTCCTTCTCGAAAGCGATGCCTCGCAGCAGCATTTCTCGCCCCTCGCGCGGACCCCACCTTAATTGTCTTCCACTCGTTTTTACGCCCGTTCCCCTTCGTTACGGTCCGAGAGTGGCGGACAGAGGCCTTGCGAGACATTTACAGTGCTGCACGGGTGGCCCGGATAAAAACCCGAAGAAAACGGGTCCGGGGAAAAATGAAAAAAAGGTAGGGAGAGAGGAAGAGAGTGAAAGAGTGACGCAGTGCCGCGCCATATCTTAAGTACATGCGAACACGTTAACCCCTACCTGATAAAACCAATTCGAAATACCTATTATCGGGAGCACGGGCTTTTCCCCGGATTATATCTAGTATCAGTTATAGGCCGTCTTGGTCATGGCGATAATCATGTGGGACTGGGCTAAAAGGATGAAATACAATAGCCGGGAATACACCAGAAGCTACACACTACACTCCCTGCTTCTCTCTATCTATTGGTATTTCCCTCTCCGGCGCCTCGATAAAGGGTAACTCGATCGTGTATTCTGCGGAGCGGCAGCCCTAGATAGGATAGCGGGTAACGCGGCGAGAGACAAGGAGGCAGAGGCAATGCCTGATGTTTGGTTTAGCCGGAGCAACAGGGAATTTGTAGGAGAGCAAGCGAGCAAGCAGGCAGGCAGGCAGGCAGGCAAGCAAGCTCGCCTAGCTCTCGCGTGAGATAGAGGTTACGAGAATTAGCCAAGTTAGACGCTGTTAGCCGACCACCCGGATTGGAGATCCCGTAATGGAACTGGATTTAACCCCGAGGCCTGTCAGTGGGGCTTCTCCGTTGCCCGGGACTCCCGCGGTCGGAGGACTCTACTGAGAGAGTCGCTTCGTGCATCAGTAAATAAGCTAACGAAGGAACACGGGCTTATGCCTCTTCCACGACGCGGTTTCTACAAAGAAAAAAAGACGCAATCCCGGGCAGCGCACGACCGCTAAATTGCATAAAGCAATCCACTTGGCGCAAAGTGCCTCGGTAATAAGTAAGCCCGGGATTCCTAGCGAGAAAACCACCGCCGGAGGAGCTCTCTGCCTCCTTTCAACTTGAATCACGTTTACCGCGCGCGCCCGCGCGCGCTACACGGGTGACTAGATCCCAGACGACAGAAATGATGCAACCTCTCGCAGAAATTGAATTGTGAGCCCACTGCTTTCGAGTGTCGAGAGCAAACAACTTGAGGCGAGACATTTTCACGATTGACAAATAAGAATGCATACTCGACGCGGTGATCTTTCCCACTAGAGCGGAGATTGGCGAGAATATCCTCGGGCGAAAAGTGAGGAATCTTCTCCTTGATGGAAGAAATCGGGACTGACAGGGGAAATCAACGCACTAGCACCCTCCACCACTTTCCTCCTCGCACGGAGCCTGCCTGTCGAAGAGAATGCAAAGGAGGGCGGAGATTCAGACAGGCACGTAAAAAGGAAGGCAGCGTTTCATCTCGGAATATATATCGAGAGAACGATTTACAGAAGGCGACAAACGACTGGGAGCGCGCGCGGCCGCGCTGGCGCACTCTCAGGCAAAAAAGAGAATTGCTTTCATGGGTTGCGCGCGTGTGCTCGTGAGAGTGCCGAGAGCCCAAGAGGAGACACTCGTGTCCCGTCTCTCTGTCCTCTCTGTCTCCGCCAAGCAATGGATTCTCCGTGTTCCAGGGACGCGCGAGTGCTCGTTGAATTGCGCGAGATAATCTGCCTCTCGCGTTTCTCCTTTCTTCTCGCGCTCTCTCTCTCTCTGCCTTTTCCTTGGAATACCTACAATCTTCTCGTCTCTGTCGCGCTGGCCAGTGGCGAGGCTTCGCCGATGTAAAAGGCTTACGAGCCCGCATAAACGAGCGCTTAAACGGTCCGAAGAGCGTGGCTAATGGCGCCCGCCTTTGCGCGCTTTATTAATAACGGCAATAACAAGCCGTTTACCGCGTGTCCTGGTTATTACCGACGACGCCACTCGCATTCCCTCAAGATCGTGCCGCGCACGAAATCCGAAGGACTTCGGAGATCAAGAGTATAATGAGGGAGTGCTGCGGTGCGGCGTGTTGTCAGTTAATTCATGCTGAGTTATGAGTCTCGAGACATAATTATCTAAATGAAATGTTCTCCATACGAAATCGCTCGATGATAACTATTCACATGGGAAGGAGAACCTGTCCACGAATTCACGGCGAGAGTGATCCGCGGAAACAGATAGGACCGAACAATCACTGTAATTACGTTAAATTAACAAGCCCAGTTAATATTGCCGTGCTTGGTTAAATTACTCCCCTTCATCCGCATATCGCCGGGAGCGGCGCAGTCTGGCATTCCGCCTCTCTTTTAAAATTGGACTCCTGCTAATATCAGTGTGACAGCGGACAGCGTCCATTTAAACCTTCGACACGGCGCGGTGAGGCGCGGCGAGGCGCGGCTCACGCACGTGAGAAAAGCGAGGAAAAACAGAGGAGGCCATTGAGATTTTCATGGGTTAGCGGCGAAAAAATAGTGCGCGTATCACGTCGAGCACGCCTCGCAGACCTCGATGGATAATTAATTTCGCGGCAGTACCCGGTAAAAAGGTGAGTGAGGAGGGACGGACAGGAGAGAGAGAAAAAGAGGGAGAGAGTGAGCGTGCGAGCCAGGCAGGCAGGCAGGCAGGCAGGTAGGAGCAGCACCGAGAATCGTGGAAGTGACGAGAGCTCTTTGCGAGCTTCGTGTGCGGTCGCCGACACGATACTCGATATCCGTCGAGCCCGTCCTCGTCCTAGTCGGCGGCCACGAATTAAAACGGACTCGTCGTCCTCGGCATTACGGATGTCCTGGTGGTTTTATCGCCAGTGGCGGGTCAGCCACGTTCGCGGTGAGAAGGAATAACGAGAAAAAGCCTGAGCGAAGGTGGTGATGGTGGTGGTGGCAGGACATATGACGATACACGTGCAATGGATGGAGGAGGCACGGACGGCAAATGCACTTCGGTTAGTTAGGTGCAAAGCAGCCTAACGCACTCAGCCAATATTTGCTATCGGCATGCACGCCAGCCAGCCAGGCAGAGGCAGGCAGAGGCAGGGAAGCAAGCAGGTCTCAGTGCTGGCGGGGACAAGAAAAATAGCTCCGGCAATTAATGATGTTGTGTTGGACTAATAACGGGCCGGTGTGCATACTCGGCGCGGACTTGTCCCCCCCGGGCGAGTGCCGAGGCCGACAAGCAAGCCGAGCGCGGCCGGTCTGCGGATCGGCCGATGGACCGACACGCCACCCGACACCGGTTCCACCTCGCCGTCGGATTTAATTTCAATGCACGAGGCAGCCAGCTAGCCAGGCACCGTGTGCTCTCTCTCGCCGCCGCTGCACTGCGCCGTTAATTCGCGAGGAATTTTCCCTGCGAACCGTCCAAAGAGAGGGAAGGCAGAGGACGCGGCGGCGGCGGCGAGAGAAGCCGAGAGGAGGCGAGAGGAGACGGTGATCGATGCCAGTCGGTGAACTTGTACGAGGGAGAAAAACGAGGGGTTGGTTGGTAGTCGATGCTTGAGCCAATTATGTCTGGTAGCCGGGTGCGCGCTAGACAGGCAGGCGCAGAGAACGCGAGCGAGCGAGCGAGCGAGAGAGAGAAAGAGAGGAAGCGAGCTTTTTTGCGGCCTGCCAGTTAATAAGCAGGTACTTTGCGCGCCCGATAAAACCTATCGACGGGATCGCGCGGCTGATTAATAAATGACAGAGAAGGGTTGGCGGGATAAAGAGATCCGTCGATACCGCGTGATTTTGCGCGCTCCAAAATGCCCCGGTGCGCTCTCTCGCCGCTTCACAGAGAGAAAATCGCCACGGTGGCGATAACTCAAATTATACGCGCTGATGCTGGGGCAAGCAGCAGTCGCGGCGGCGGCGGCAACGGCGGCGGCCAAGAAGTACGAGAGACGAGGTAGTTAAGGAGATTGCCAGTGCCCGGCAGAGTGTCGGCGAGTAGTTCTCCACTCACACCCCTCTCACTTCCTCACTCTCCTGCCTTGAGTAAGTTAAACCCGCGCGGGCGCGCGGGCGCCTTCCTCTTTCGCTCTGCCTCGGATTTCTTTCGACTCGAGGGCCGAAGAAACTGATCGCAGGAAGGAACGCTCGAAACTTCAGTGAAAGGCAATCTCTCTCTCTCTCTCTTTCTTTCTCTCGGCTGCTGTAAGAGCGTCAGGCGGTCTGCTCTCGGAGGAGAGAAGCGCCGTCGGCGCAAATTGGCTTAATGCGATAAAAATATCACCCTGCCGCGATTACTCCGGAAGGAGCGGGCTGCACGCCTTTACTTACACCGGCCGAGCGCCCCTCTAAAGATACCCCGTGCGATCCTCATGTTTAAGTGATTTCACCGAAGCCATGCATTAAGGAAAAAGAACATGGAGTACTGTTCCACTACGTTACCGGGGCAAATTGTACGGCCCTCGCTATTAAGATCGCCGTCGTAATTGGCCAGTTAGACGGCGTAACGTGTAAAACACGAAGAAAAGTGATTTCCCGATTCCATTCAAGTCGAACTTGAATAAAGAACTCAACGTCTCGTGTCGAGGAAGAATTACGTATATATATGTGTGTGCGTTACATGTAACACAACATTAGCAAGGCCGAGGTGATTTATCGCAGTAGGAAATTCACGAGGGTCAAGATCGTTAGATCGGATGAGTGGGAAGGGATTGTACAGCGGGTGAGGCTTCGTCACTCGATCCTTGCTGGAGGAGGAGTGTGTGCGGACGTGTGGAGTGGTGTGAAGAGTTTTAAAAGGGTGCGGGTGCGGGTGCGGGGGCGTTCGAGGGAGAAGAGGGAGGAGAGGGAAGGAAGAGATTCTGAAAAGTACCTGGATAGTAGTAAGGGTGTCCGGCGTGCGAGGGGTGCACGAGTGGTGGATGCGGTGCCCGGAAGTCCATTGTGGCTGCAGTGGTGTGTGAGCTGGCTGCTCTGGGTAGGCTGCGCCAGCGGCGGCAGTGTCCTGCACACGCGGAGGAGCTACGAGACAATTTTGGCACTAGCCCGCCTTTCTTTGGTCGCTCGGTCCGATCGATCCAAGCACATCTTTCTACATGCGGCCTTCGAGAATCCGCCGTGAATCATCGATCAACGACAGGACAGGGCTCGCGCGACACACGTACAACTTGTAGAGGCTTGCGGCGTCGGCGTCGCCGTCGGCTCCGGCAGCCGGTAGCTTCCTCGTTGTCCACGGGAGCAAGGCAGAATGTGTGTCTGTGTGCGTGTTGCTCTCTCCCGGGTTCAAAAATAAATCACTCGGCACTAGCCGGCGGCCGATCGAAATTCTCCCGCACTGACTCTGACACAGCAGGCTCTCTCTTCTCCGGGCTTCGCTGCCTTGCGTGTCAAGCTCCTCTTTCTATCACTGGGAGTGAAAACTGGTCGCTTCGGGCACACACGGCACACTGGCGCGAAATGTTGAGACGCGCAATCTATATCGTAGAGAGACACTCGCGTGGAAAGCGCCGTTTCTCCCTCCTCGCGGCCTTAGTTTACCCTCTCCCGGTGAGAGATTTGCAACACGAGACTCAGAGGTTGATCGTCCGGCCGACGACGCGTAATCTCATTGTCCCGCGCATCAGCCTACCAGGCGGACGACTGCACGCTCGAAATGCCCGGTGACGCGCGACACTATTCTACCACCAGCTATCATCATTCATCGCGGCCGCGCGCGCACACTCCTCTGGTAGGAGAGAGGCAGGCCCCGCGTGTGATTTACAGCCGGGGAACGCGCGTTCCTGGCAGAGGATTCGCGCCCACCGAGGATGAAGAGGCGAATGGATCGGTTGGTGGTGGTGGTGGTGGTGGTAGTGGTGTGTTGGTAGTCCGGCGGCTTCGGTGCGCCCGTCGACACGGCTGGAGAGTCGAGTCGCTCGAGCGAGAACGCGCTTCCAGTTGGGCTCGTGGTGAAGGATACAGGCGCGGCGCGGCGAGGCGAGGCGAGACGAAGCGAGGGAGGGGACCGGGCGGGCAGGCAGGCAGGCAGGCCGACAGGGATATACAGTCCCCCGCGCACTAATCACCACTTAATTGGCCGAGACCGACGCGGCAGGTCGTGCCATTACGGCTAATTGACTGAATGCTTCGGCGCTGCCGGCGGACGGCCAGACCGAGGATATATTTTCACGCGCGCGCGCCTCTCTCCCGACGGAGAGTGAATGCGACGACGACGGCGGTAGCGGTGGCGGCGAGCGGAGCGGAGCGGATCGGCGCGCGCGGGGCCGGAGGGAGCCGCCGGCGTACGTAGACGCTTTTAAAGCGAATCCCTATATCCTTGTCTCTTTCGTCTGCCCACTAGTGACTCAATGAGAGAGAGGGAGAAAGAGAGCGAGAGAGTGTGAGAGAATTGAACTGTATATGGCAGCGCATGCGCCCGTTTTACACCGAGCGGCCGAGCGGCTCTCTACGCACTGCACGAGAGCAGAAAATCCATCGCTAACGAGCCGCGCTCACTCGGTCGTTCGTTGGTTCGTACGAGTACGTTTCGCTTGCTCTTCTCTCGCGCGGTACACTCTTTCTCACGTGGCGCGCTAGCGCATCGACCACCTCGATGCGACACCGACGATGCCCGCTACTCGACTGGGGAGTCGAGAGCCGAGACCTACGCTCGACGCGTTCCGCCCGCCTTCGTGAGAACCCCTCCGCTCTCTCCTCTCTTCTCCCCAACACTCTATCTCTGTGTGCCGGCGCGCCGGCCTCATGTACACTCCGAGAGACTCGGCCCCACTCATTTCGCACCGCTCCAACCGAGACAGCGACTGCTCGTTCGAGTGTGATGGAAGTACTATCGGAGTGCCGCGAGGGGAAACTGCTTTTCGGCCGAGAGAAGCCGTCACACGTTATTACGTGCATCTTTGCCAGAATCGCGCGCGCAAACCACGCGCTGCATATATCCCGCCAGCATCCCGCCAGCATCCCGCCGCCCCTTCGCCCTCGAGGCCATCGTCATTCATGCCCCGCTCACGTACACGACACTACCGATACGATATATATCGCGCGCTCACCGCACGCTCCACGAAATCGCAATCGCGATCGGAAGTGACTGCACACACAAGCCACCCACCACCGCACTCATCTCCCTCGCTCATTCACTCCCTCCCGAGAGAGATGCCGGAAATAGAACAAGTGGGTCCCGTTGTAAGTGAGTCGACCCGACATAAATTTCCAATGAAATTTGAACGGGTGCAGCCGTGGAATAGAAGGACGCCTATAAAATTTTCGCTACTGCGAAATTCAGCAGGATTCAAGATATTGGATTATATAACGGAGTGCACTGCAGAGCCTATTGCTAAGATCCATATCCCTGTTGGAGGATAGAAAGCAGGAACCTACATTCCTCGAGTGCTCGTGCCAATTTGCTCGATCCAACGGGAGTTCAAGTTTCACGCCGGGTATTTTTCATCGACCCTTGCACCGGCCGCTTCTCACCTATCGCGACTGGAATCCGAGTTTTCGCTGTACCAGCGACACCGGAGACCTGCTCTCTCTCCTTCTCGGCTTCCTCTCGGATACATGAAACGTCCTCCGAAAATATTCACCAATCACACGATATATCGCGCGCGCGCAGAAAATTCTAGGGCTTAGAAGAGGAAACTAGAAGGTGCACAGTATGGAATGGAGTAATAGGGTGAGAGAAAGAGAGGCCATTCTGTGTGCATGGGGAGCAGAGAGAAGAGGGAAGCCATCTGGCACTGAAGCGGCACGCGTTCCTGAAACCCGCAAGCCGTTCCATCCACCATTTCTACCGGTCCTCGTCCTCGTCGTCGTCGACTAAACCGGCCACCCTCGTTGTCGTAGCTCGCTCGGCAAGCAAGGAAGCAAGCAAACAAGCAGAGCTCCCTTGAATTGAACCACTTCGTCAAGTCTGAAGGGAAAGCACGCGGTCATCATCCCCCTCGGCAAGTCGAGGCCGTTTTAGCCGGAGATAGAAAGCCGAACGTCAGCCACGCTCGAATCCCCCATTGAGTCGATGCGGTATCCAGCAGTTCCGAGCGGAAGCCAAGGTGCTGCCCGCTCAGATATAGTACGATCACCAAGTCACCGGACTTGGTAAACAATTGGCGTGCATCGTTATCGCGACAGCACTGGCCCACACGTTCCTACTGGTCGGTTCGTGTCGGATGCCAGTTAATATCGTTGTCTCCGCTAGCCGATACGGTATCAGGGTCACCGCCGGGTGCAAACGTGCACACGGCGCCGCCGCCGCCGCCGGCGGCTGCACTGTTTCGGCTTTCGAGCCCCACTGATTTCCTCCGATTAGCGGGATAACGCTCGCCCCTACACCAAAACCATACGGAAATCTCCAGGAATACGGGTGAAACGCAATTGCTACAGACCGTTCACCACCCCTCACTTTCCAGAATACCTCGTCAAATGAATTTGTCAATTTTAATATGAATATTAAGTTCTTGGGATTATCATGATTGAACATTATTCGAGACAGGGTATGAATTTCATTGGAGTGGAATGCCACATCCGGGATATCTTAAAGCGGGAGAAGAGAGTACTCTATTTCAATGACGCAACTGGCTGTAATTCGGCGGGTTGTCGAATCGCGTGTAAATACAGTGAAGCACGGTAAAATTGGCTTGACCACCGCGCGTACGTAATATCCGGCCGCGATTGGAGTGCTCAGTTAGCCCGAGGCAGATTTAAAACGTTCTAACACTAACGAGGGAATAATTAACTCGGCTGATCCCGGTTGGTATACAATCTGTCGGTATGCGGACACGCGCACCCTCCGCCCTCTCCGCCCTCTCCTCTGCCCAAGCGAGCGAGCGACCGCCGCTGACAAAGCCGACTTGGACACTTTACGTTTGACACGCAATTAATCTCTGCGGAGGGCAGGAGTGGGGTCAAAGCCGCGGGCATCGACTGGCCCCGCTCCAATAAATTGATACGACTATTAAAGTTTATCGCCAAGCCGATAACCACCGGTCGCGCGTTCTTTCAGCGCGGTCGCCGGGCTGCGGCTTGACCCGAGCGCGTGCTGAATCATACCTATATGTGTCTATGTGTGTGTATGTATACGCGCAACCACCGAATCGTCAATATTTTCCCTGGAGCGAGTGAAATCGGCCCCGG
Organism: Ectemnius continuus; assembly: GCA_910591665.1. Classification (NCBI taxonomy): domain Eukaryota; kingdom Metazoa; phylum Arthropoda; class Insecta; order Hymenoptera; family Crabronidae; genus Ectemnius; species Ectemnius continuus. The sequence goes on along the minus strand of OU342859.1, from coordinate 19,175,377 downwards.
TGACAGCAACAAGTATCGCGGTGCGCGCCCGATGTGAAGAGCGTTTGGCCGAGTGTAACGAGGCCCGCCCGCCCGCCCGCGCCACACTGCTTCCCCACGTGTGCCGTACGACACCCGGTAATACATATCGCAGCCCAACCCCACCCACCCCTCCTTGCCGAGGCCACCTCCTCATAACTCCCTCCAAGTGCGGAGGGTATAGGTACGCTCTCAATAGTAAAGGCGAGGGATGCTGCTCGAAGAGCAAGTTGCAGAAAGGGAAGTGAGGGCGGGCGGGCGGGCGAGTGGCGATGCAGAAGTAAAGAGCGGAGATAGTGGATGGAGTCAAGGGTGGTGTGGAGAGAGGGAGAGTGAGCTAGAAAGAAGATAGAGGTGGGAGAGGGTGTGAGAGTGAACAGTTAGGTCGGTCGAGGGGGTGAGAGCGAGAGGCGGCGAGAGCCCAACAGGCGGCTGTCTGTCGGGCAAAATCAATGCGTGCCGGCGACAGGGTACTTTCCCCTCGCCCTTCTTCTTCTCTCTGGCGGCGGCGGTGGCGGCGGCAGCGGGCGATCGTCACGTCGACTATCCTCTGCCGACCGCTCGCTCCCTCTAACTCTAGAGTGGAGAGTACCGCGCCGCGCAATTCTCCTCTATTCCTTCTTTCTCTCTCTTTCCTAGCGTCACCCGAGCCGCCGCGCCGCGCCGCGCCGGGGTTCAAGCCGTCGCACTCTTCTCTCACTGGTGCGACAGACACACCGAGACCCTATACTCTCAGCACCTACTCTCGCACTCGCTCTTCGGCTGGTGGTGGTGGTGGTACCGCTTCCGACAGTCCGCCGCTACTACCCTCGAGGAGCGGGCGGGTGAGAGCAAACGGTGGCGCACACGGGAAAAGCCCGGCGTCATCCCCGGGGGCTAATAAGCTGTATTATTTTTATCACGCTAGGCCGAGGGTGACTCCGCTGGCGACGTTCAGGACGATTCATCCTGGCTACGAGCGATACACATACATTCCAGCTATACCATGTCACCTATCCCCCCATTCTGGTATCGCAATCCCCAGCGGGCCTTGAGCCCTCTCTCTGCCGCCCGTTCCTCCCCCTCTTTCTAATCGGAGCATGCGATCGACCGGCGACTAATTATTTTTCTCCCGTTTCTATAAATTATTGATCACTGTAGTCGGATGTTCGCGGTTATTAATGATCCTGTCGCGCTGTTGGTAGTGGCTTTTTGTGGCCGCACGAATTTGTGCGAAAGCTTTGAAAGCCGTTTGACCAGAGGAATAAAGGCGTGCGTGTTGAGATAATGGGGAGGGCGATGTATTAATCGTATGGAGGTGAAACGACGGAGCAAAAGTGGCAAGGTAGAAGGTGCTCGTGGCTCTAATTACCTGCGTGCGGATTCATTGAGGGTAGCGAGGAGGCGAAGGCTAACAAACGGTGACGCTGACAAGTTGAGTGAGCGTAGACACGGGAATGTCTCGGCATCCGTGGAAAAGGTATCACGTTAGCTGGGTCGCTTTAGCTGAAGAGGCAGTAACAGAGAGAGAGAGAGAGGGAGTGAGAGAGCATAGGAGGAATGTTACTCGAAGCGAAGCGAGCCGTAGAGTCGAGTCGGGCCGTGCGAGAGCTTCGCCGAAGCTACTACGTACACGGATGCCGTTGGTTAATTATTAACACACGAGCCAACACACGATGCAACGGCAACGCGCACTAAGAGGAGAGGAGACACCTCTCCATATATGCGTGTATGTACAACGAGGACATAGCACAAGTATTTAGAGTCCGGCACGCTAGTGAGTCAGCAGCCGGCCAGGGAAATATAGAAATATCGCCGTAGGCTAACGGATTAAATCGGCACCGATCGTCGGCTTCAAATTAAAAACCACCCCAGCGTCAGCGAGCTATCGGCGAACGGCGAACGGCGAAATGACGGCCTCGCGCCTATTTGGCCGTAATGCCGGCCGGAAATACGACCGCGGCCTGGGCCACCGCCTGCCTCTCGGGCGAATTCGTGATTATTTCTCGTGAAGCCAGCGAAATCGCCTCTACGTGCGCCACTCGAGCGTTAAATTTTAGATCGGCCCCGGTGCGCGCGTAATATGGGCGTTACTGCGCCCTGAATACGGTACACGGCCGTATGCGAGCATCCCGTCCCACAATCTGCATGTGCGCCCACTCTTCAGTAATGCCATATCAACTCCATACGTGAAATGTGAGCATCTACATCAGCCACACTCTTTCCTCAAGAAAGTTCACTCAATTATTTGTACGCTTTTAAGACGCGCGTATATCGCTACTGATGATACCATTCAAACCGCATATTCAGTGGGGGTTTAGTTCTAAATCGATTGTTTCAGTATCATAATAGGTAGAAAATACGAAACCAGTGGCAGATATGCCGGAGTTGTACCCAAAACACTTGGAGACAGCCTCCTGAATAATTGATCTCATCTAATCCCGACCGTTTTCCCTATGTTTTTTTATCTTCCCGATCTTTCCCGGGGCTGAAATTTGGTAGAAAGTGTTTTTTTGCATCGAGAAAGAAGTGGTAAAAATTCCAGAGCCCCAGCTCAAAATTCATTTTTTCGCAAATTTTTTAAGGCATACCCCTTCAAAAATTTTCGATTTTTCGAAGGTTCTGGGACCGGGACGAACGCTTGATTTTTCGATTGCTCGTGTCTCAAAACGGATAAAAAACATAAATGTTGTGGGTGAAATGCCGGAATTCGACCGAAAACACATGGAAAACCGATCTTGAATATTTCATTTCAATGGTTTTCCTCATGTTTTCATGACTTCCCGACCTTTTCCGGGGCTGAAAATTGGTGGAGAATGTTTTTTTGCATCGAGGAAGAAGTAGAAAAAATTCCAGAGCCCTAGCTCAAAATTCATTTTTTCGCAAATTTTTTAAGGCATACCCCTTCAAAAATTTTCGATTTTTCGAAGGTTCTGGGACCGGGACGAACGCTTGATTTTTCGATTGTTCGAGTCTCAAAACGGATAAAAAACATAAATGTTGTGGGGGAAATGCCGGAATTCGACCGAAAACACATGGAAAACCGATCTTGAATATTTCATTTCAATGGTTTTCCTCATGTTTTTTTATCTTCCCGACCTTTCCCGGGGCTGAAACTTTGTAAAAAGTATTTTTTTGCATCGAGGAAGAAGTGGTAAAAATTCCAGAGCCCTAGCTCAAAATTCATTTTTTCGCAAATTTTTTAAGGCATACCCCTTCAAAAATTTTCGATTTTTCGAAGGTTCTGGGACCGGGACGAACGCTTGATTTTTCGATTGCTCGAGTCTCAAAACGGATAAAAAACATAAATGTTGTGGGGGAAATGCCGGAATTCGACCGAAAACACATGGAAAACCGATCTGGAATATTTCATTTCAACTGTTTATGCCATGTTTTTCATACTTCTCGACCTTTTCCGGGGCTGAAACTTTGTAGAAAGTGTTTTTTTGCATCGAGGAAGAAGTAGAAAAAATTCCCGAGCCCTAGCCCAAAATTCATTTTTTCGCAAATTTTTTAAGAGGCACTGACAAAAGTTTAGTTCACCGGCAGCATGGAAAGCGACCTTAACAGTTTCTTCGGCCAACGATTGACTTTTGGATGGTACAGTACTGATACAACTACGTTGCGACGTTAAGTTGCGACCTGGCACCGATTCCCCGGTGGAAAATGTTCCTCGAAATCGAACCTTTTGGCCGCGTGCCTGCGAGGAGAAGCAGGCGAGCGAGTACTCGGATGTAGTGCGCTCTCCAAGCGACAAGGAGAGCGAGGAACGTAGTCGATGACGCTGATATCGATCCCCCAAAGGAGGAGAACGACTACTTTGCCTCTCCCTTTGATTGCTCTCTTTGTGAAAGAGAGAACGAGCGGCCGGAGCATGAGGGAAGGTAAACGAGGATCGCGAGAGGTGGGTGGAAAGTGAATATATGTACGTGGAGGTTGGTCCACGTGTTAGTGGGCGAGCGAGCGTGTAAATGTATATATAAGTGGAGGCTGATGTCCTGTCTGTAGGTTCGGCGGGACAGGAGGGTCGTGTTGACGAGAAACGACGACGGGGCCGGCTCCCTAATTCGAATTTAGGTGTTGGGCGGGTTGGCAAGTGGGCGCAATGCGGTGTCACGCTGCGGGCGTTTGCTCTTTCTCCTTCAACCCCTCTAATACACCTTCCTCCCATTCTCCTCTCTCCCTCACCCCCTTTCTCCCGCCGCATCTCTCTCTGGCAATCGTTTTCGCCGTTTCCCGTCCCGCTTTACCCTGTCTCCTCTTAGGCCGGCTTCCACGTCCCGTCTACGTCTACACTCCACGACTCCACGCTACACCGTCGCGCACCACATTCAACCCTCCATCCTTCCTGGTTTTGCTCTCTCCTCCACTCGCCCGGCTTTCACTGGCAACGACGAGCGCCCGCCCGCCCGCTCACCCTCTCCTATCCCCGTCTGTTAAGCCGCCCGCTAAGTCCCTCCAACACCTCCAACCACCTAGTCCCTCTAAGCCAGATCGACCGACCTTAATCGACCCCCTGATCTCCACGATCGCATTCCTCCTAAACGTACTTCCTCTCGCGCTCGCCCTCGCTCCCCAGACTACCTACTTTCCGACATATCACCCACCGCACTTCCACCCCTTCAATCTCTCTCACTTTCAACTACCACGCTCATTGAATTTTTCCGGTAACTATTTATTGTGCCGAGCTGCAAAAATTTGCGAATCGGGAAAGGACACGTCTCGTAAATTTTTAGAATTAAAAGAACACCGAAGAAAATGTTCGTTGCACATGAGGAAAAGGGGGGCCGAAGGGTGGATGGTGCGGAAGTCAGGCGTTTCTTGCTGGGGTGGTTCCCGTGCAATTGGGCGGCGAGCGCTGCCACTAATCCTGCGGAAACAAGCTTTACGAGATACGAGAGCGAGACTTAAGTGTCTCCCGGGATGGAGAGAGGGAGAGAAATAGTGGAGACGTCCCGTTGAGTGAGTTTACAACTCTCCTAAGGGGTTTGACATATTAAACGGCAGGATTTGCTGGTCGCTTTATCGCGTCAATCCCGACGCTCGTGGGTGCGAAGTCTTACTAGGACTACTACCACTACGTCGAGGCTCTGCTTTCACTGCTGATAAGCACCTATCAACGGGTAGAAAAAAGGTGCGGCTAAGGTGAAGTACACGCATTATGCGGAGACGTTTTACGCCCGATGTTACTTAAATAGTGAAACCTCCGATTACGTGGCCCTTCATCGCCTTCACGCTGCTTTTCACGTTTCCGCTAATCTGGCACGATGTAAAATCGAATTTACGTCGACAGTATTTTCTGTTTACGCTCTCATCCCGTTATACTGGAAGGCTGCATCCGTGGTGCATTTTCCCGTAGAGCGCGCACGCGCGCACGCTTGGATGCGACGAAAAAATAGCATGGGTAGTTCTCGGTGGAGTGTAAGTTTACGACTTCTAAATAGCAGGTTCGCACAGTGCTGTTAGAGGATCGTTGGACGGCCGAACATCGGGAGAATGGTGTGCATCGCATCGTGGAGAGGCACGTACGCGGCGGGACCGGTATAAGTCAAAACGATAAAACGGGAATGAAGGAGGAAAGTGGTGCGAACTAAAAGCAAACCGGGCAGCAATGCTACCCCTCCAAGTCGAGTCTTTTTCAGCGTAAAGCACGCCTGTTACGATGGAGCAGGAAAAATCGGAATATTCTCCCGGTCTAAAGTTACACATTGGCTATTGCGCGTGGCTTGCCGAGAACCCTTTGGGAAGACGGTGGATTGGGAAATGGCAATATTAACCCCGACCGGCTGAGCGTGTACGCCCGGCAGTAAGGTCGTAAAGTCTTCCCCCGTGTCAAGAGGAGATTATATATCGCGCGAGTAATTTTATTTTATGACGGGCGCCTTGTAGTTGACCCGAGAGGAATGTCTCTCGCGGGTTTCGACGATTCGAGCACTGCAAATTCGCCGGACCGGCGCACTTACAGAGAAAGGTAATGGTGGTGGACTGGCGGACCGAACGATTCTGGCTGGCAAGGCTGCGCCAGTATTTTCCCTTGAAAATATTCTGCGATCTACCCGACTCGCTTTAATAGCAAAATTATACAAATCGCAGAGGCCCGGAGAGGAAGGTCGATGCAAACAAGATTCCACCCCGTGAAAGCTTAATGACGTCCCAACGTCTTCCTTAAACTGCCGAATCGTCCCTTCCCTGTCCGCTACCGGAATTAGCATATTTACTTCTAATTTTCGCCCTCGCTTCTCGAGGGCTATTCTCAAGGCAATTAGCATCGATATTTTTACGGCACTTCTAAACTCGGGAAAGGGTTTTTAAAATTGGAATCCCAATTAAATCCTTCCGTTTATATATCTCCACCCTCATAATCGGTTAAGTGTTCCAGGGATTATGTGCGGCTCAGAAAACTGCGTACCTTTGGTTAATCAAAAGTCAGACATTCTCCGAAATATACGTGGCCAGACCGTATTGAACGTGAACCAAGAGAGTCAGCTTCGTGCTGCTAATGCACGCTGGGAAACAGGGTGGAAAAAATATGAGTAATAGAGGAGGGCAGTACGGAAGAAAAGAAAAACAGATAAAAAGAAGCAGTCACACGGACGCAAACCATCAGGCCCTCTTGGAAGGCACTCCCGACTGCCAGTATCCTTTTGTCTGTTGGATTTTTAAGAGCTCCACTCACGTCCTATCCACTAGCCTTCATCTCCCACCCACCCTACCAACCTACCTACATGTCGCTACTGTGTCTTTGTCAAACACATATATCTCTCATATGTAACAATATCTTTCCTCACGATGTTTTACTCTTTAGAATATAAACGCACATATAGGAGTAATTACTTGCATTCAACAATATATACTCCTCCAGTGTTTAAAATATAAGGCATGGAAAAACATGTTGTCACCTACCTTGTTCTTTTTCTGGAGCTTTTGAAGGTGCTTTCTTGTCTGGTGCCTTTGGAGAACAATTCTTTCGTGCTGGCCTTACTGTCAAGGTTGGTGGGACCTATGAAATACCCAGAAATTTTAGGTACAAGGTGATTGTGCGGTCTGATATTGATGGCAGCGTTAGCAGGTTTTATAAAATAGGCTCACCACTTTCTCGGATCTTTCACCAGACGGCAGCCTGGCTATTGCAGCATCAGGGCTGTCTTCGGGCGGTGGTGGTTGAACAATCCAATTATATTCGCGTTTTTCGACAGGTAAACCCCATCTTTCGTACTCGAGGCTCTGAGTACGCAAGGTTTCGTAACAATCTAAACAGACCACCGCAAAATCCCCGTTCTCCAGAAGCAGACTCTTTTCTGGTTGTCTATGACACCGTAAGAAAGGGAAGTCCTTCACGGGTAATGCTCTCACTCGTTTCCGGTACGTCGTAATGCCACAAACGTAGCAACAGTAGTCGTGGGTATTGTATTGCCTTTCAGCAGCGTTTACTTGTTGCCCACCAGAGAGAGATTCGTATCGACGCCATTGCGCCAGGAGAGAATGGTAACAGAATGTGCAGACGAGAGCGGACCCGTCCTCTCTGAGTTGTTCGGCATTGGGCGGTGACTGGTGGCGCAACAACTCCGGGAAGAATGGTGCGTTACGACCTTGAGGACGACCGTACAAAACTCTTGCGAGAGTCAAATCGCTATGCAAGCCACATAGGAAGCAGTAAATAGAACTGCTCGATGTGCCTGGATTGCTACCAAATGTTCGGTCTGAACTAGAACTCGGTGGGGTGGCGATTGACCGGTTCACATCGCCGTTTGGATGTGGACTAGGAATATCGTACCTGCACATAAAGTACAAATATATTGTACCTACATATTTATATTATTTTATTGTCATTCTATTTGAAAGCGAATTGAAAGTTTGGAACTGACCTACGACGCTCTAAAGGAACCCTTTCAGCATCCATGCTTTCCCACTGTTGGGCAAGGTGATTCACACAGTGACTACAAGCTAACACTCTGCCATGACTATCCATACACACGTTCTCGGAAGAGCGTGCCATTCCTCTCAAACAGGGGAAATGCATTGCGTGCGAATTCATACCTTCCGGATTTGTCGACAACCTGTTGATAGCAATAAAATATTTATCGAAACAATAGAGCAGCATCCAAAGTTTAATTTGTCTTATAACGAATAAAGACTGAAACGTACCATTCCATATGAGTTCGAGGATATAGTCTTTCACAAATATAGCACCTATAGTTTTGACCTACTGCAACAGTTCCATTTTCAGCGGGTCCATTGCTTGGCGAATTTCGTTGCCCCGGGGTGGGAGCTTTGACAGTGGCACTGCGTTGCTTATTGGCAGCAACAGTTGACTTATTCAAGTCATATGGCTTAAAGCGGATATCGCTGCCAGCAGAATTTGCTGGAGATTTTGCCACAGCTGGCCGTGGTGAAGGACCTAGAAAATATATTGATTAGTTCATCTCTAACTGTGATAGATGACAGAGGTTTGAAGTCTTAGTACTAGATATCGGTAAGCACCTTGCTGCCTAAAATCCGAACTTTGGCCGGCCGGTTGTGTCTCGTGATTTTCTCCACCAAATACTTGCTGTTTTTGCGGTATAGCTGTGTAACAAATGGAGCAAACTTGCACCATTCCCTGAGGACTAATAGGACTAGCTCCCGGCGGAGGTCTCAGAGAATAAATAAAAGGATAGTACGCCTCCTTCTCTGGATTAGGACAGCAATAAAGAAGTCTAATACTGGATGAAGGGTACTCGAGAGCGCAAGTATAACAGATAAACGTAGTCGTATCCATTGTTGGCGCTTGTCGTTTACGAAGCGTATAATTTCGTTCACCATGCGGTATTCCCTGCCGCGTGTACGCCTTCCATTGTAACAAAAGATGATTCTGACACGCGGAGCAGGCCTGCAACATAAAGGAAGGACAATTAGAATGTAATGCAAGAAGGTATATCTATACCCCAAAGGATGAAATTAAAAACTCACTTGCACACGTCCGGCACTGTCCATCGGTCTGCTTCTACTCGGTCGCGGATGGAGCATAAGGGATGGAAAAAACGGAGGGGGGCTGGAAGAAGGATGCGGCGGAGTTGGCAGTGGTTTCGCTGCGATGTGACTTAGCGATCCTCGTTTGAACTCATCTCCGCATACGTAACAAACTTCCGTAACAGAATTTTTGTCCGGCATGGAAAGATCCAAAATGTCTGTGCCGACACTCGATGAAGATCCGCCGCTGTAAATGGCTGTAATCAAAAGAAGATGTGTTTCTATTAAAAGCAGGGTAGTAAAGAAGTTGCGTCAAAGCCGAGTAGATAATGCTAACTGGCTATTCCGGTTTTGTTTCAAGCCTCTTGGATGCTACTGAGATTATCGTAGCACTGCACGTGGCCTACTTCGGTGATGCATTTTTCGCGGCTTTATCACCCTCCTTCAAACGTGGAACGACGACAATTTCGCAGTTCGCAATGTCTAGCGCTTCACTAGTTCGATTTCGTGCGACCTGCTTATCAACGGGGCAGTGCAGGCTGACTAATGAGTATCAGATCAGTTGGATGGATTGTAATTGAAGAGGTCGACGATATTGTGCATTCGGCATCTTCGGAGCAGCACGAAAGTTCAAACCGGATTTGAAATCGGACACAGTTATATAGTGAAACCCTCGTGGATATTCTCTGCGCTCTTATCTTTGAGTCTGTTAACCTTTACTTACAGACGTATACACTGCACAACGGAAGAAGGCAAATGTGAATAACGTCTGTACTGTTTATTTACGACAAGCGTGTTTTAAGTACAGTATCTCACGGTTTAGACTGTGAAGCGGCATTTTTATAAGATTTGAATGTGTGTACAAGCGCATTGCGAAGTTCATATTTATTTCTAATTATATAATCATTGGGAATGTCCGGATTGTATAGAAAATTGTATGAAATTACATACTGGAGGGAAATTTTGTATGATTTTATGGCCTGGATTGTCCAAGCATATTCCCTTGGACAATAACAAGTTCTTATTGTGAAAGTAAATTCCTTAAATGGAAGACTTACGCTGTGGTTGTGGTGGTAAACTGGGCTGGGGTGTGGGTGAACTCCTTGGTGCATGTCTCAAATCCAGGGCAGCTTCTGTAGATATTCTAGCATCTTCAATAGGCTGCCTTGGACTTTGCAGCCTTTGATGAGGTGACTGCAACCTCTGATGTGGGGATTCCATGGTCAGCCTTGCTTGTTCTAGGTGCCTGTGCGTTTCCGTTGTGTTAGAATGCGGCCTCGGCAATTCGACCGAGTTCGACGGTGGCCTCGACTGTTCGACACGCGGCGAGGGTGAATTCGGTGGTAGTCGAGGTGATATTCCGACTGGTCGATTCTCTTGCCTAAGTTGCGGTGCTTGATCGTTCGTTAAACCAAGAACTTGCGCTGCATATTCACCCTGCAGAGCCATTTCTGCTCCTGTGAATGGGCCACCGTCGCATCTCTTCAGCCAATAAATTCTCTGACTGTGAGGCCTCGCATCTTGCTCATAACTCTCCCATTGCTGCAGCAGTATAGCATAGCAAAGGCTGCAAGCCTTGACTGCTCCACTTCTTGCCCCTTCGCCTCTATATCCTGCTGGTGGCTCGTGGGATTCAAGAAATGGAAAGTATGGCTCGTTCGGCACACCCCCTGGACTGGGTTTCACTCTGAGCCAATAATGTTCTCCATGGCCCACCGAACCGCATACAAAACAAACCCGAGGCCCACCAGTGTCTTCTGGTGGTGGGTTTGATTGTGGGTTCACAAGTGATTGCCCATCAAGTCCCGGCTCATTTTTCACATACAGTTTACCTTCCATCATGTCAGGAAACCATTGGGTACCTTCAACTCCCTCTTATGTCTTCTTGTTTGGCACGTGTACACAATCACAAACTACAGTGGCTGACAAAGTCTTTGACTCTTGTGTATATCTGTCAACATAAAAAGCAAACGCAGTTTTACATCAGAATGTGCCCTCAGCTGAATAAAATGGGCAGCTGTATATATAAGGAGGTGGCAGGAATATTGCCCCGATGTGTTTAGGAAATCTTATTGTATGCAAATGAGATGATTTGGGCGCAGCGCCAATTTGATGCTGCCCCTTTGTTAATGATGACTTATCTCGACACAAATATGTATTATACTTCATCAAAACACACCAGGTCTATTGCGAAAATAATAAGATGCAGCCTTCTAAAATAGTGCATTCCAGGCGTTAAATCATAGATCCAAACATGCACATTACAATAAACTCTTGTGCAATTTCACAGATGAAAATGTGAAAGATTTACTAGTGAAAAAAGCCTATCTAGTTAGCGTGATATTGCAACATGAGAGATGCTTTTAGAATTCAGTAACATGTGGTATTTTTGGAGCATCGCTACATCGACATTTACCGACACCGACCAGAAACACCTTTTCGGGGTTCGGTAGTGAAGTGTGAACTGAAACTACTGAAAGGGAGAAGCTTTGCGTAAGTTTCCTGTCCCGATGGAGATTGTGTGTACAGCACAATTGAAGCAGAGCCAGTAATGCGACACGAGCGAAGCATGGAGGTAAGCACTTTCGTAATAATCCGGCGGCATACGCGTTTTTTATCGGCGAGGACACACTTGACAACCACAACGCGGAAACCGCCAGGACATTGTGGAATGCCCGAAACACCGAATTCCGGTGGCCACCGAAACGTGTTTTGCCCACGAATGTCTCATACAATGGTGGTGGGTTTGTCGGAAGCCACTCTCGGTCATTATACCCTTTGGCATTGGGAATAACTGTCGGCTGGGCCTGTCAGGAATTTGGGCAGGGCAAAACTGGAACGGGAGGCTTTTTCGAAAGAGGATCAGGTGGCGGAAATGCGAGGGAGGGATCAGGGAGAACGCATCGAGGGCAAGTGCATAGAGTTTCGTGGCTACCGAAATACGCACCCACGACACCTCGGTACGCATGTATCTCGGGCTTTGCACGGGACACTCACATTTTCAGAGTTCGGGAGTGCCAGCCACCGCATCGCTACTCCGTGATGGTAGATCCCTGCGGCGGTACCTATTGCTTGGCTGAAGCGGTGCTCCCTTATCTCGGATTCTAGTCTCTGCCATACGTGCTCGAACACCACACCGAGCTACGGGGTGTCACCTTCGGAACAGCGTTGCGCGCGGTTGCACACATATTTACATGGACCATCCACCGTCCAGTGCCTACCACACCATTCTACCACTCGCGGCTACCTCAAAACTATATCAAATGGCGTAGCGCGACTATGAAAAATACATTTTCCGATGGCACAGCACCACGACTTTGGCTCAATTCACCGCCATGTTGCAAAATTGCAATCCGCTTCCCATGATGCCACGCAGCTTCGTCATATGACAGTGCACCCGCACCCACCAATCCCAGCCCAGGACGCCTGCGCACTTCTCCATCCTGCAACTTAACCGCCGCCAACGTTCGAACCGCGCTTTCTTTGAATTTTCCTCCTTCTAGGAAAGTTCGAATTTTTTCCTTCCCTTCACTCCACCTTCCTCGCAGCACGCCGCTCTCCAGCTTCCTTCTACTCACTGTAACTTTATGTATACTCTGGCTGCCCAAGAAATAATCTGATAACCCCTTATCAATGCAATTCTTTTACTTGAAATGCATCGATTATAACTCCGACAGAAACATATGGTCTTCTGCGTTGCATCTGGTCGGATATAAACGAAACAGAATGCAGCCATTTGAATTCGGCGCAGTTGCGAAATTGTAGCATTAGTTCAAATCGACCAATAACTGAACACCTTTCTTCTCGAGCCCACCTCACCTTATACTACATTTACTTAATTTGCTGGCGCGCCACATTTTTGAATAGCCGCACGTATGATACTGGCGTTATACATTATTATCTTTTGATATTTCTTTGAAATTTAGATCATGGAATGGTACAATATATTAGGAAAATCTACGGATACTGGTATGAGTGGGATGGATGGCGGGCAAAGAATGATCGCCGTGATTTTTATAAATCTGTATTATTATATATTACAAAAACTCGATGTAGTAGGAGACGCTTTACTGCTCTGCTAAGTTCGGGAACGGGTTGTACTATCTGAGAAAGTGAAACAACATCGATATTTGATAATGTTTAATCAATGTGAAATTGGGGCATTGTTCCGTATCGTGTCGTGTATGTACGTGTGGTTTGCTATAAATTCTATCATGTTTTCTCATATGTTTACACCGCCGCGCAACTGGGATATATCCTGTTATAATACTAAAAATAATTGGAAATACTTGAAAAATACTCTTTGCAAATGATAACCTTTAGAAATACATTCTCTTCGAATCTTACATATCCCTACCATACAGTACTAGTAGCTACAATGCTTTTGAATTTCCACCTATACAGTGTTCTTTCTCAGTTTCCTTTTATACAGCGATACAATCACAAGAAATTCTCTTCTCCCTTCATAGTGTAATAGTATTATTGTTGCTTCTTGTTATTACTAGCCTTACAATTAATGAATAGACACACAGTAGTGGTACAAAGTTACTCCTTCATGCTCGAGACTACTCGGAACACAGTCCTGCTTAGGCGTAATTATGCTGATATACATATAAAGTTGAGTTATCGGTGAATGAAAATGACTGGTGGGGGGATTGAAAAAGCCCGTCACAGAATTCAGTTGGAGATATAATAGGTATAAAACAGTGGAATAGTCGCGTATCTATTACAAGAGTGGCCTGAGGCTGCATTGCACCAATCTATATGCTAATATCGGTTTTCTTCATACACATGTACTTATTGTATTTATATCTATAGAGTGTGAATCACTCATGTCAGAACATTCGAATCATAGAAACAACGCAGCCTCCATTAGACTATGATTTTCCTTGAGATTTGCACTTGTGGTGGTGCCTAAGAGAATCTGCAGAAGTGAGGGTTCAAAGGTGTTGTCTCGGGGAGGCTATAAGAAAGACTGCGTTGTACTTTGAATGAGAATCTTTTTCGGAAGGCATTAAAACATAGTACCATTTACACGCACACTTATCCTCTCATATAAATAATTATAAACTAGGTTTGTTTTGCATTGATGAATGACTATAACGATTGCTGTGTTCTTTACTTCCTCCTCACTCACCCTCCGTTCCTTTCATGCACACAATGTTTACGGTGTTTTCTATGCAGAGTCAAAGTTAATTCGAATCCAATTTCCAGCACTGGTAATGGTTCTCAACTTTTTCTCATTCCCTCGAGCAAATTAAGGGCGATATACTATTTGGTGCAGACTAAATTTCTGGTTAATTTACGTTTTGCTCTAATCGTAAGACGCATTTCGTTTTTGTGTGGTGTAAAAAAGAAAAGTCATTGACTCGTAACCCATGCCGAGTATCGTTCGAGTGCGACGCACACTAATTAACACGCCTTTCTTTTATTATGACTTATTTGAAGGATGGCATATACGCGGAGTGCGGTAGATCGGATTTGATACTTGGTGAACTTATGACATTTACTCGTTTGACCCTGCCACGGGTTATCTCCTTCCGTATGTACATATAAACAGATATTACTGTAATAAGGTTTCCTCCTCATACAGGATGCTTCAAGAAAGATAGTATAATTATTTGTGGTGAGGGTTTTTACATTTTCTCGTCTTCATTCCAAGTTCATTGTAATACTACAGATTTCTTTGTTCCGCTAAAATAAATTACGCAATCGGTCATATCGCGAGCAATTTATAATTTCTCTTAATGAAACATCCTTTATGAGTGAGACTGTTACTGCGGTCGTTTTGTAAATCATGCTGCATGTGCATAATCAATAACGAATGTTATATGAAAAATATGAGGGGTCACTGCTTTTGATAAAACTCCTGACCCCGGTGATCTCCAAGCACGGTATCTAAATCAGAGGTCGCGCATGAAAAAAGCACGTAATCTATCTAAGAAGAATGAACGCATCTTTTTCCAGAGAGTGGGGCGTATCTTTATTTACTCTGGGAATTAGGCTCGCGTAATGTAATTGCCGATTGTATAAAAGAGCCCGTCTTACAAAAAATTACAAAAGTTCACTCCAAACAAACTGATAGCTTTTTCCGGCCAGCATTTCAACAAAGCAGTTCTACTGTGCCAGTACAATTGTCCATTCCTTTGTGCTTGAATGTGCACGATACAAACGAAAGACAAATTAATTATCAGGCGATAAAAGAGAGAAGCTGACCGTGCCAATACAAATATTGGGAAACGATATAAGTCATGAAAATAAAAAAAAATTCTCCCCTCATGTTTCCGCATAAACCTGATGAAACCGGCCTCGAACAGAGCATAAAAAAGCTGCTCGGTAGAGATTCGAAAGTGGCGTCATACATTCAGTCCGCGAAACCCTTACAAGCTACTCTAATTTTCTGTAAAAAATCGAATAGTAATGGTGATCATACTTCAGTTGCACGATCCCCTATATTTTACATTTGTCTCCAATTACGGAGGAATTCCGAATTCAGTGTAACACGAGCTTCAAGTTCTCGGCTCAAGTCACTCAACTCATTGATTCAATATGATCTTTCTGCCTGACAAGTGAAGATCCTGAAGAGCCTCTGAAAGGTACTATTGGATCTTCCCGGGGGTCATTCTCAAATATCACTATTATTAACTGGGGACTCGGTGCTCAGGATTCTCTCCTTGATCTCGTCGCTGGCAGTCTTGGGGAAGAGGGGCTCGACAGTCTCTGACATTAACTTCGGACTGTGCTTGTCGATGTGAGTTAACTCAATCGGAAGGTATATCGTCCGGCAGTGGTCAATATCGGCTCGACAAAGTGGACAACGCTCGCAACGTCTAGCACAATCGAGACAGGCGACGGCGTGTCCGCAAGGAAACAAGGCGGTGTCCAAGCTCCGGTCCATACAGATGCGACAGAGCATAGCGTCCAATAATCTCGCCAGGCATTCTCGGGATTCCTGCAAGTGTCATTGTTTGAGAAACAGATAACTCCCGCATACCCATGTCGCATCTACGAGCTATGTCGCGATGTCGCGATGCCACACTGTTCTACCTTGCACTTAGGGTTCTCGCAGTCGCCGCACTCGTGCCTCTCCAGAATTTCGTTTTCTTCCGGCAAAACTATGGTCGTCGCCTCGCAATACAGGGCGCGACGGGCGTTGTCGTAAACTTCTCTGCAAGTTCTACGAATGTCAAAGACATACTTCTTCCCCAGGGTTGAATCCTCGTTGAAGATTGAAATGATCGTCCCCTAAAATGAAAGAGGATTTTCTTACTTCCAACATTTCAGTATAATGGGAGTTCCGAAAAACGGTAACTACCTTCAAGTCCCGAATGAATTGCGCGGTCACCGCGCTTCTAACAGTTTCGCAGCTATAAAACGCATGCTTCTCGGTGATGGCTCGGTAAAGACCGCTGGCAGACTGACTCGAGTCCAATTTGAAGTCTAAGGAAGTCTCGTCACCATCGAGGGACAGGTATACCAAATGGAACATCCGTCTCTGTGAGGTCGCACTTTGTATTGCCGTATAGGGTATGCTGCAAATGAGACAGGATCCCTGGGCCTTTAATCAGAGGATCTCAACGGAGGTAGATTTGAAGGGAAAAAGGGCTTGGCCGTAGTAGGACAACTTCCAGGAAAGGTATATGAAGCTCGGCGCGCTCGTGAAGACACCCAGTCGAGATCATATATCTTCGACGGGCGAGCCTTTTAATATCTCAAGAGGCAAAGAATGATTCTTTGTGCAAATTTATGCGACAGCTGCCTCGGCACATGGTAGCCGGAATCGAAGTCAGTAAGTGCCGTCGCCTATCGCCGGCGAGTGATATTAAAGTGAATAGCGAGCTTTTCGCTGATAAACGAAATCCCATCTAATACGTTTCCCCAAACTGCCGAGAGAGCGAGCGAGCGCGGGATACGTTATGTGCCTCTCAGGGAAGAGGACAGCTTTATTATACCCACTTCTGGGTCTCCTCGTCCTGGCTGCGATAGACCGTGATGCCGTGCGGTCCAACGCCGATCATGGAAACCCCGTTATAGCCGAACTTGCTATGAAACATTTCCTGGCCGAAGGTATCCAGGTTCGATATTTCCTTCAGCAGCCAATATTCCGCGGTCGAGGCTCTCATCCCCTGAAAGAACACGGTATATGCGTTACGTCACTCATAAAGCAGCGGCGTTTTTCTTCCTCGTCAATAAATTGCCACGTGAAATATACTCGGCCGGGAGAACTACTTTCAAACTGCATACTGCTACGACGAAAGGATCGTAGATTTATGAGCAGCCTAGAGACTAGAATGATTACGAAGTAGACGGACCTTGATCTCCTTGTGCTGCTGGATTATCCGGTGGAGGAAGTCCTGGGGCTTGGGCTCGCTGGGCTCGCTCGGTTGTATTTGACAGCATTGGGAGTAGAGTGAATGGGGCGGTGACAGCGGATCGTAATCACCAGCATCAGCCTGGGCTATCAGTGCGACCAAACGAGCCACCGAACCCCAATCCGAAACCTTCAGCCTGCCTTCGACCAGCTCGAGCCTCGAGTGTAAGTAGAACTGATGCCTGCAAGTAGACAGGAAACATGCATTTTTCCACCTATCCCTCTGTATCGCTGGTAATTAATCGTAATTAGCCGAGACGCGCCGGTAACGGCCTCGTCAGCCTGGCCAAGCTAATACAGGGTGTCCGCTCCTGACCAAGATTGATCACCTTTCCCTAAAAGAGAACTATTTCGATGCATTTCAAGAATCCTGATACAGTTCGATGATTAATCGCTACTGGGAGCCAGATACTCCGCGGAGTACAATAAATCTTGATGCATCCTGCAACGAAATACTTGGGAGGGTTGTGAATTTTTTTAGCACACTACACCTGATAAAAGACTCAATGCTAAATGAGAATAGCTCGCGGCAGAAGGCGGATGTTTCCTCGAGAATACACAGTGCACATCTTATTGCGACGTATTACACGTCTATTCTACTTGGCTCTATTTATACTAGCCGGCAGTCTGCAGTTTGTCTTTCATCGCTTCCTCCATATGTTCGCCTGCTCCATTGAATATTCAGTAATTAAATTGTCCCCCCTTTTCATTACTGCTCGCCAATGTTATAACTCTACGGTGGAATGTGAACAATTAACAATGGTCGGCTGAGCCGATGGGAAATAACGCAGATTAGAAATCGATTGAAACGCCGGAATTAACAAAGCATCTGGGTTTTATTGGAATAATAGCGTGAACGAGGATCGAATAAATGTAGAGCAGATTTTCCAATGACATATTTAATTGTTTGCAATATATTCGAGGGTGTAATCCGCGGTATTTGCGGAGCGAGCGGATTCGATCGCTATGAAATTAGTTTAGAGCTGGGGGGCGAATCCGGACGAAATGTTTCGGGCGGAGGCAGATGGCTGCGGCCTGCGGGAACATCTCCGCGTGAAATCGTGTGGAGGAGGAGGTCAACGGATGATTGAAACGGAGCAGATATTGATGAAGTTGGCGGGATCCGGGAGTGTGGCAATACCGAGACGAGAACTTGCCTGGTGCGGTCGAGGGAAGCACACGTCGGCAGCTCGTGGAAGTGGCGGACTTAATAAAATACAGAGTAAATCAAACTTCCGTTAGGAGGACGGAGTAGGAGTTGGTTGGGAGGGTGAGCGAGAGAGGTAATGAAAGTCGAATGCAGCTTGCGGGGGATTGGTGTCGGCGTCACTCGGGTAAATTCCCTCGGGAATGGGAAGGAGAGATCGTAAAAAGCAAGCTTAGTCCGTTCGAGGAGCTATTCCGAGTGGAAGGTCCTCCTAGTCTGACGAAGTGGGGACGAGCGTCTGTTCGCTGCATTTTCTTGGAGAATTAAACGGCTCCCCTGCCGAGAAACTTACTGGCCGAAAACAAAAACGTTATTTATCGCTCCCAGTTTCCACGATTCGAGACTGGACCGAAGAGCAGACGATCGAGAAGATAGCGTCTGCCGAGCAAGGATCCCCGCCTCGAAGGGAAGTTATCGTTGGTCAGGAAGTTCTGCCTGGTACACCGGGAAGGAAAAGCAAGTGACATTTGTCACCGGAGCAGATACACTGGTTTCTCCGAGCGAAGTTAGACTGGCGACGAGTGAAGGAGAGCCCCATTGATCGATCTTATTGTTATAGGCTTACCAATCAGAACAGCCATCGGAATCAGGAACAACCATTCTGCTCAGTGGCCCGTTACTTTGAACTCCGTGTATTACGGGATCGCACGTGAAGTTACCAGGATACATCTACGCCCGAATAAACACTACCCAGAGCTCTACCTTGAGGAAAGGGAGGAGCTCTATCGCATCGCAGTCTCTGAATGTACACTAGTTTATTTTTCATTCTAATATACTGCCTCATTCCAGGTTCCACGTATAACAGAATTAAGATCAACACTCTCCGTGATCGTGATTGTTGCTAATACGATTCTTTCAGCTTAATCGGCCACGAGTTTCGAGACTGCTCGGGTCTGAACTTTCACGGCTTGCGCGGCGCTTCTCTAAAGATCCATAAGTTAGCAGTATCCTAAAGTTTCGGTCAATAAAGTAACTGTGGCGCGTGCGATGAGGAGGCGCAGCCTCCATCGAGCAAGTAGTGTCTCATACTTCACCGAGTCGAAGCCCAACTACCTAACAAGCGCTTCAGTCAAGTCTGCAACTCTCTCCTTAGGTTGCGATTCAATCGCACCAACTTGCCGCCAGATATCCTTCTCGTTTCTCCTCTCCTCTCTCTCTCTCTCTCCCACCAACTTCGTTCTGCACACACTCCAATCTCCAGGCTTTCGTGCTCGAGGCGTCCTCGCTAGATCATGCGCTATCTTATCGAGCAAGCCAAACTGCACATTAACAATTCTTTCCCGAAGCGTTTCATAGAGGTTTGCCTCGACAGTCTATCAAATTTTTCATTCCTGACGGTGTGCAACAAAGTTTTCACAACCATACAATTATTGGGGAAATATCACGTAGCTGGAGAGAGTTGCTGCTAGTTTCCCAATAAAAATTCTCTTTATTAGTGGAGGTTGGTTGTTTTAGCGGGAGCATCAGCACTCTCTCTTTCAATATTCATATGCAGTATGCACTTGCCCGATATTCCTGGCCTCGAAGGCACGTTACACCAGCAGCCAGGTTAAATTCAACATTTACTAGTATGTGTCAGGCTCATATAGGGTATCATAATTATTCCCGGGTGCTTTATTACCCTCGATGTGTGCGCGCACCCGCCCGCCCGACCGCCCGCTCCCTCCTACCTGGTGTCAACAGCTTCGCGATCCTTTGTCTCCGCCAAAACCCACATAATTAATTATACAGTGGAGCATAATTAGCGTTAGGTAGTCAGTAGCGCGGCTGGCCATTGGTTCCCATTGCCGTTTCATATGCAGCTGAAATCGGCGAGTAGTGCGCGCCGAAAACTAGACGGTTCGTTTAGCCGCGACGTCAGGTGGTTTATTAACTCGCAGTTGATGAGATGCACAAGGGAGTTTGGCTCTCCCTCTGCCAGCAGTAGCTCTTCTTCCCTTCGGGTTCAGCTTTATTTCCCCGAAGGCAGTGGCGGCTCGCTAGTTGGCTGGCTCACTTTGCTCGTGAATTCGCTGAAATCGGGAAAACCCTCGGGCAAAGCTCGAAAGCCATGGATTCTTGCTGACATGCACTTGCTTTTCGAAGAACTGGCGAACTAATATATTTCCAGAACGCTGACCTGTACTGGCCGTTTTCGCTTCGGCTTTTCCTATCAGCGCGCCGTTCGTCGATTTTCCGCTGAGAAAAATGATGGCTGTTGTGTCTGGCTGGATGGTATCCATCAATATGATCTATACTTAGCAGGTGGGGACGTCTCGCGATGGCTCCACTTATTATTGAGGATCAAGATTAATGGAGGATCGTTCGCCAGCCACCGAGTTGCACACTCTCTCTCCCACCAGCCGGAAGACTTCACTTTCAAGCCCGATCCACGCTACACCTATCTTCTAGGCTTGATTGATTAATGGAACTGGCAACGTTCGCTTAATCGCGCGAATTTCACGGCGAACTTTCCGCCGGTGAAACTTTGAGGATTATTATTATTGGAGCTTAGTTCGATGTCGAAATGGAATTCGATCGGGTAGCATTGAAAAATTGGACGCAGCGCGCGGTTGGTTTGAAAAGCGATTGGAATATAAGTGAGGGCGAGATGTGTAGTCAATAGAGGATGGGGATGAGGATGGGGATGAGGATGAGGGTGTGCATGGTGGTGCTTCTCCGAGGGTTGAAATGGAAGCCCCCCGAATCGAGGAGGATCCTAGGAAATCCTGTGGGACTATCCACTGAATTACTTCCGCAAGAGTTGACAGCGCACATTGCCAGTCGAGTTCATTCTCGCTTCACGAAGACACTCGTCGGTGAAGATTTGCCCGCCAATGTCGGCTATCCGGGGAATCTCAAAATTTCCTCACGAGCGCGCTATCCGGAACTCGGCAGTCGAGCCAGTTCACTGGCAAAGTCTAGTCGCGAATCTCGCGATCATACATAGGAGATTTCGGCTATTTCGGGGAGAGCTCGTTCGGCTTAAGCTTCTTCGAGCGGCTCCTTCGCGGGGACAGTCGCTCTGCTTTCAGCAGGAGAGCGGAAGTCCCAGCGAATTTGGAAATTCAGTTCCTAGCATTGTAGAAGGGCAATGACATCGAAATCCTCCTAATTCGCGCGCTGCCAGGGCCCAATTGGCATTGGTAATTGGCCGAGTTGGCCGATCCCTCGTTGGACAGATGGGGGACTAACGTCATTACTCGAGCTTAATCCCCAGCGCGGATGTAACATCCAGTACCGGCTCCCTCCCACCCCAAGCACCGATCCATTTGACGAAATTAAGTTTCGGAAGTTCGATTATATCCGAGAGACCGTCCGCCCGCGTCCGAACCTCCGAGTTACTGCTTTTCCCAGCTTTACTATTCAAGCACCACCGATTCTCCAAACTTCATCTTTAGTGATCTCAATTATTCGATCGTTCTCCAGGCTCCCGCTTCTCTCCACTTATTATTCTTTCCTCGTAAAACTCGACTACTAATTGCATCGGTGGAATGCTGATCAAATCTCCATAAATAGTATTAGATGCTCTTTCCATTCTTTCTCTCTCTCCCTTTTTTCCCTTCTATCTTTCAGTACACTTCACTGGCCATTACTGCCAGTGAGCTGGCAACTCACAAACTTTTTCCAAGTCCGACTACCTGTTATTGCGGAATATTCCAAGTGAATATACAGGGACGGGCGAAACAAATAACAAGGTGTCTCTAATAAAGCGCCGGAGGGAAGGGCGAGCTAGGTTGGAGAAAAGGGAAAAAAGGAAATCGTTCGCTGAAAGTAATGCTCAACAGGTTTCAGCCTCGAGCTATGGATTCGTCCCTTTCTTCTTCTACTCTTGGTACGAACAGGCTGTGTGCTCACCTGTACACACGGAAATCTCCGCCGCCTCTCCTTCTCGCTGGGCTTGTAATCGAAGGGCGTGAGGTCCGCCGAAATTGAGGAACTTGATCGGATTACGAGGTGCAAGTGTTTAACGATTAGAACCGAGGTAAGATCGCTTGTTTAAGCGAATATATTATCAAATACAATTAATATTGGATCGAATAATCGAAGTGAAATAATCTTATCAATTACCACCCTCGAAATTCATCTTTCACAAGGTCTCCGAAATTTTCAAGTTCAAAAACTAATTTTCTCCGCATTTTTTGCGATTCAACCGACTGTGCGTCGGTGACACACGTACTCCGACATGTAAGTTACTCTCTGAGTGGAGAACAGCTTTTTTCTGCCGGTTGCCAGGATGACTGCTAGCGGCGGTGTCGGCGGTGCATTGTCGAGCCGTAAAAAACTTTCGAGCAGCTTTTTCGCAAGACTTTTACGGGCGGTGTCAGGGATAAGAGGTGGATGAGAGGAGGCATTACGGCTACGAGGTGAGCGACCACATAATACCCGGCGGCACCGACGTCGACGACGGCGCCGCCGCCCTCGGATTACAATACCGGCTTGAGCTACGGAAATCGAGGCGAACTAAATCTCCCCCCGGGGATAATATAATTTCACGGGAACGAGGTAATGCCTCATCTCGCCTCGACTGGCAAAAACTTGGTGCGCCAAGTAGGGCAGCAGAGTGTCGACTGATATTAATAGGAACAAGTTTCTCATCCACTCTCTTCTTCCCTCGCGCATCTTTCCACACCTCGCTTCTAAACTTTCATCGGGCTTTCCGCTCTTTCGCGTGTCAATCAAATCGCTAAGATTACTGCGTGTCTCTGTGTGCCTCTGTGTGCCTCTGTGTCTGTGTGGATGGGTGAGACAGTGTTCGCTGATAGCAGACACTCGAATTCCACCAGAGTACAGCCACAGATTTGCCACGGACTTAATCCCTTCGAATTTAATCAAGTCTGCGGAGAAGAGGGTGAGGGAGGGTGAGGGAGGGCGAGAGTTCCCTTGACATCTGATGCGAATAGAATTAGCCCCGGGGAAAGCAGGAACGCGTGCACCATGTGGGTGCAATTGGATGAGAGCAATCTAATATTGCGGTTGACGTTCATCGGCGTGTCCTTCCTAAGAGAAACTGTTTCATCACGCGCGACAGATAATCCCGATGGAAAATCCTGTAAAACAGTTGGCAACTCTCCTTCGGCGAAGAGCCTGCGATATCTAAGGGCGGAATCATTGAAAGTTTAATCGAGTTTCAGCCCGATGAAAGAATCCAGATCTAATTAGGAATCGGAAATCCCGACCTCGTCAACGGACTCTCATTAATTACGTATTTATCAGGGTAATCCGGCACGGGGATTATCCTGGTAAAATTAAAGGAGCTACCGAAGGAAAATGGAGGCTCCCTCCCTCCCATCCTCCAAGTAGGTACGAACGCTTCTGATTGAAAGCCATTTGGTTAACTCTCCTGGTGCAAATCTTTTTCCCGAGAGATATAACTGAGAGCAGAAGATGGAGAGATAGCGTTCCAAGTCTCATGAGGATCCTACTGCTGCTGCTCCTGCTCCTGCTGCTCCTGCTGCCAGCTGCGCCCACCTAATAACTCCTAGGAGGGCTTCGTCTCGGTAGCGCGTCGTGCAACTAATTAACTCATAAACTAATTACCTCTTCTACGGACTATACTATCCCCGCTACTATAAAATCTATCCGCTGGCGAAGACCTCTCATTATCGTTCCATTTGTCCATTCAATGTCCTTGGCCGATGTCCTTTTTAAATTGGATCTGAGAAAAAGCTGTCCCACGGGAAAGGAATTCCTCGAGAGTGCGTAACATTTAATTCGAATTTAATTCGGCCTCGAGGTGCGAATGTTTACGGAACGAGCGAGCGCCTCTCTGTTGCTGGCAGGATATGAGCGTGGCAAATCGATAGTTGCAACGATTAATAAAACTCGTTTGCTCGGAGAATTAAAACCTCCGGCATGCATCCCTCCGTTGCCCCTATATTCCAATATACAATCGACGCTAATATAATTTATTTGCTGGCGACGGAATTGGAACGCTGGGCGACGAAATTTTTATTGGATATTAAAAGTTCCCTATTGCCAATAGGGGGAAGGGCTACCGATGAAAACAGCAGGTTCGTTCCCACTCGAGCCGCTACTCCAGCTTATACGAAAACTTGCGGAATTTCGCTTCGATTATTTTAACCTTTCCAGCTGGCCGGAGAGTTTTTAGTCGAGGCTGCCCCGACCATAAGCGGATCAATCTACTCGCTCGTGAATTCTCTCTCACTTCCGAAGTAACCACCCTTAAATTAGAACCCTTAATTATTCCATCAAAGTACTTGCTACTAATTTCATTCGCAGGTGGATATTCCGTTTTGGTGCGCGGTCTCCAAATCCAATGGGCAAAATGTTCCTGGAGAATTTTGCCGCGAATACATTAGCTGATATGACTGGAGACACCCTTTCATTAATAATCACGGTAAAATTGCCGTGTCATGGGGTTGACAGGTGTGTTCGAGTGGAGCTGGTTGCAGTTGCTCGCGGATCAAGGATCCATTGGAAAGGACTCGCAGATGCCGTGGGATGCGGTGGCATATGTGGCTCTGGAGTAGGCTTGGAACTGGTGCAGTTGGAACTAATCTCGACTGGCGGCGCGGGTTGCTCTCATAGGCAGTTGGTTTTCGGGATTACGTTGAGCTGGCAAGTGGAGGACCGATAGTTGGGAAATTCGTAGGCAGCAGAGGATTCGTCTGGTGGAAATTCAGCTGAGCCGAACTTCCTTCGAGGATGGAGAGACCTATTTTCGATAACTACTCGAATGACTAAGTGTTCCTGGAGGTTGGTACTATCGGATATCGGGGCTGCGCAGACTCCATCTCCTCTCCGCGGAGGATGACGGGGCTATGGGTTCACCGAGCATCAAAGTCCAACTAGTGAGAGACGCGTGCGGAAGCCTCGTTAAAAGTTTACGTCTCGCAGACTCCATTACGTACGATGGCTTCCAGCCGAGCCCTCCGGATCTACATACTTGTTCCCTCCAAACTCGATCGCTTCGCCTCGATATTTATTTCCTCGAGAGCCTCCACTCTTACCAGTAGTCTCGTTCATCCGCATCGCAGATCCTTCGAGAAATTTCAATAGGGCAAAATTCAAGCTACAACTTCTCCCGCAGAATAGTAGTCGAGGTTGAGGTATGCATAATTCGAAGTTCAAGCGGGAGGAAGCTTTTAAAGACGTCTTAAAGGTAGGGCAAATTCACGAAAGGTTAATAATGAGCTATCTCCGCTGTCTTTAACTAACTACTCCCGCTATTCTCCTTCCTCTAGAAAACCCTCCACTCCCCCTTCTTCCTCTTTCTATCTTTCTCAGGCCATTGTTACCCAGACAAATCTCCGCTCTTGAAAACGTAGTCTGCCATTAATTAAACTCGGCGAAGAAGTCGCTTATCGTTTCGTTCGATGGAGTGAATGGAATTTTGCGAATGTCCGCGTTCCAGGGATTCCCGCGCATGAAATGGTATTAGAGCTCTTATTGTGGGAATAATAATTTTCGGTTAATTGCAGTAAGAGCCCGTTTCCCTTCGGTTTGCTCGCATTCCAAAGAGATTGATCGCTGCGGCCTCCTCTTCTTTATAAGCATCGGACAGCGGAGAGTAATATTTGTAGAATCCAGCGCGCGGGGTGATCTACAGTTATCACGTTGTAATCGTGCTTTCTGGCATTCCTTTCGTTTCAGGTGAATCATTACAGCTGCAATACTAGTCCGAGGCCACGCCACGCCGCGCCGCACTAGTACGTGTTTTATCTCCGTGTGGGAATTTCCGCTTTATACAGGTTGCTGCAACAAATTCGATTTCTGCAACCGACCCTTCTCGCAGCAATGCACACGTGTCGATGCAGTCGGTGGCATTGCTATCCCGCGGAGATTTCCTAGTGAAATACCTCGATCGAATTCGAAATTCGACTGGTTCGTCGTATGTAGAATTTCGCGCGGCGCGCCCGACCGCCAGCCCGCCAGCCCGTTGCTTTCATCTCCGGCAGCATTTCTATGACAGCTGTTGCATCGAGAGAAATCCCGGCCTCTGTTGTGAGCCAAGTTTAGCACAAGCTTGTTGAGCTTCATCTCTCTCTCTCTCTCTACCTCTCCCTCTGACTCGCGGGGTGAGTGAAATATTAACTTATTGCGAAGCAAGGTATTTTTCTCTTTGCACATGTAACTTTTATGCTTGGATTTTTCGTTCCATTTTAGCCGGACGGCTTTTATCAAGCTTCTGGCGCGCACATTCTTCTTGCACTCATCAAACTATGATGGCTCTATCGTCTAACTTTATGGCTCCATCCGAAGTACTTGGTCAACAGTATTTGCGAGGATTTCTTCTTTTATTTTACGATCCTAAAGGATTTTTATGGCCCTGATGGATATTATGGATATTGGATTATAGCGGAGAAATCCGCTTTGTGGCACGCACTCTCTACAAGCCCGTCCCTCTCTGTGTTCCAGGAGTTGATATTTTGAAAGGCAGCCAAATGTACAATGCGCTTTTATAACCAATGCGTTTTATCTCTCTCTCTCTCCCGCCCCCTCCTCCTCGCATATCTTCACTCACTCACCGGAGTCCCAGTTGAAAATCCTCCTGATCGATTACCGATGAATCAAAAGCACCGTTCTATTACGCGTCGGTCCGCGCACATCGCCATAAAAGAGAGTGGAGAGGGTAGGAGAGGAAAGCTCATACTCGTCGAAAACTTGGCTGGTACAAAGCTGCGATGCATTTACTATCGGCGAAGGCGAAGCCTTTGTCATGATGGAGCACGATACAAGGTCTGCCGAGCTAGTAAAAGCGATATTTCCATCCTTAATGAAATTCGAGAGTTACTGATTGAATAGCTAGTGAAGAGAGGGAGAGAGAGAGAGTGTGTGTCTTGAATGCTCCCCGGGGAATGGGTCTATGAATCTCCTGGGATATTCCGGAACCAGTGGTGTTCCTCGGTGCACTCGTTAACCAAGTTCTCGATCTACCTTGGGCCATAGATTATTTTTACGCGATCGTATTCTCTAATTACTGAAAGAGAGAGAGAGAAAAAGGAGTGGAAGAAATAGATGGAGAGAGAGTCGAGTTCAATCCATGGAATTACCTTCGTATTTCTTCGGCAGTGGGAACCGAGACAAATTTCCCGCATTACCTCGTAATACCACACAAAAGAGAGCAATTACTTTCGACGAAGATCTCGCCGGGAGAAAGAGAGATCTTGTAGACACCGTAGAATAATATCAGACGAGAAGGTTGTTAACATCCTTTCAAGCTGCGAGCAGACGCGCGTGTCTCAGCTCAGGCACTGCTCTATTTCCACGAGCGCTTGAAAAGAGGCCCGGGAAAATTGAATCGGGCTGCAGCCGGGTTAATTTAATATCTTCCTATAAGCGAAGGCGGACCTATTATTCGCTCCTTGAGAACCCGATATACACCGACGGCGGCGCGGCGGCGCGGTGGCGCGCACTTTTCCCTGCCCCTTGGAACAAAGCGCTCACGACAAATAAGGAGAAAAGCGCCGCTGGGCGACCTATAATCCCATTAGAGATTAACGCTCCTGTCTTTAGCCGGCAGTGGCGATGTAGGCCCTTGCGAGGAAAAGGCTGGCCAAGATTTCCCCTATACACGGCAGCCAAGGCAAAATGAGAGAGGCACGATGCAATTACCTCGCACTCGGGCGCACTACTCCAGCCCGTTAAATTAATCGGGACCAAGAAAGTATGCATGCCAAAAGGAAAAACACATAATCAATATAGCGGAAAAGAAGCTAAACGTAGGCGGGCGCGCGCCACTCAATTATCCGATAACGGAGCACCAATTTTTTAGAGTACCCCCACTTCATTAAACGGCGTCGCCGCCGCCGACGCCGCCGGTTCGTTCCTCGGGCAAGCATGAACAAGCTTGCGAAACCCTGAGGAATTTTAGCCGGCGTAACAACGGGTCAACTCTTGCCGCAGGGGATATTCACAGTGGCAAAGAGGGTTTGCCGTAAAAAAAAGGGGGGAAAGAAAAAAGGTGGGGAAAAAAATTAATCTTACGCGGTTGGCAGGATATGTGCCGTGAGCGTGACGCAACATACGTTGGCAGAGGTTGCTGCCTCGGGGACGGGAGAGCGATGGTAGCGGAGGCAAGGATTAAGGAGATATGACCAGAAAAGAGTGGCCTCCGCCAAATCCGCTTTTCCGCGAAAGATAATCGGCCGAGGGGTGAAGACCCGCAGAAAAGCCCGGATTCCATGTACATGGCAAAAGTTTGACAGGCTTTTCATCATATAGTGCTACAGAACGATTTTTCTCTCGTCGTTCCACATAGCGCATCCTGCGCGATAACAACTATATATGATGCATCTGGAAAATCGATGTTTTTCCAGACCGGAATTGGAATTCAAACTGCTGGTAATTGTCGAAGGAATTTATTCGCAAATTAATTCGCACCACCCTCGCTCACAACCACCCCACATCTCTTTCTCTTTGACTGCAGGTAGTGTAAATGACTGTTGGTACTGGCGCATTTAGAGAAGCGACAACCAATAATATTCGAAAGCGTCGATTCAATCGGAATTACACCTCGATCGGCGGTAGCAACTTGCAGAGCTAGCCCTTCGAGTGGGACACACAAGCGGCGCGCTATTAATTACTGGCGACCTGATTACACCCTGGTTAACTGCATCGATTTCCAGCTAGCTTTTTCCCTGCACGTAGCCCCCTTTTTAGCTGGATGATACTCCACTCTCGACATGAGTTCGGCCTCGCTTTTTACATTGGCCATTTCTACCTTTAATTATGACACCTTTCGTACGCCATTTCATTGGAAACTAATTGGGATTTATGGTGGAAGATGATACACGAAATTTGAATATTTGTTGAGTGTCCAGTTCGAATAAAATTCCGAGGTGATTGGTGGTTCTGGTTTAGGTGGTAATTGAGGAGTGTTGGTGGAAATAGAGAGTGTGGTTAGGGTGAAAAGTCCGATCGAACATTGGTACCTGGTAGCTTCCTGCAGCAACAGGTGCGGTGGCACCCAAAATTTGACCCTCAATGCAAATCTTAGGGGCGCCACACCACCGCCGCTCGCCTGTCTTTCTATGGGATTGCGCAGGTTCAGCCAGAGTTCTTCTCCCTTGGCATTCTGATACTTGAGTCCGAAGTAGTCGCACTCCTTGCTGATGCCCAGACAGTCGCAAGCCTGCAAAACAAAGCGAGGAATTCCCTTTGAAAAACTACTCATTTTCAGCGATAAAAAATCCCGGCTCTTTTAAAGAGTGGAATAAATATTTTTGGGTAATAGATTGTTTTTCATGGTTCTGACACGAGTCCGGTATAATTGACCGCTTATCGCGCGCAGTCTGACCGATTAATCCCGATCCATGGGAGGAGGGGAAAACAGAGCTCGCTCCGAGCGAGTAACAAATTGCCGGCAATAATTTAGAAAGTTCCCAGGGCTCGGCTGCCATCCAAGCGCATACAGATATCAGAGAGTGCGAGCAGCCTGGTAATTATCTGCCGGTGCTACGTGAGCTCTCCCACAGCGTCATTCCTCTTTTATTCTTATTTTGAGTAATTCTTGACCACTCCGGATAAAACGATAGCAATGAAATACGCTCGATCGTAAATCCAAGGTGTCGCACCTACTCCCTCCAGCTCCCAAATATATACCTGCACCCATATATACCCAGTGAAAAATCCACTTTATACTAATACATGATTGCAACAATTGGTACGTAAAACTTTCCGAGTTTCCACACGAGCGTCGAGCAATACATAGTGAAATGTTTCTCGAGCAAAAAGTCCCCAAGAAATTAAGGGAACTTTCACTGGGTGGGAAAGTGAACAAATGGACAAAGTTATGGCGCCCCCCTACGCCTTTTAAAAGTTTAAATCTCGGCAAGTTCGCCTGGAAAGTTGTAATTCAGTTGGCCGGCATAGAGCTGTGATTTTGGCGCGGTGGAAAATGCCGGTATCACTTGCCGTAAGATTCACTTTTGTTATTTAGCAGGAAGAGGTGGAGGCGGCGGGCTGGCGGAAAGTCGGTCGGTTGGATCGCGATAAGGGAAATGCAGGTTGGGTTGGGAGAGGAGGGCGAAAGGGTGAGAGGGCGAGAGCGCGAACCACCGAGTCAGAGAGCCCTGGCGATAAATTCCCGGCTGTCGGCGTTAGTTTGTCCGGTTTCCCGGAAAAAGGAAGCCCGCCGGCGTGGCGTACACCGCGCCCAAGAGAAATATGTATCTGCTTTGCAGGCATTACTCGCCTATACTCATGTTCCACTTGTCATCCGAATAATCCCGCTGATGGGATCCAATCAAAAATTCATCCGAGAACATTCTAAATCCTTCCTTTAACGAGTGCCGCGCGCGCTCTTTTATTTAACAACGTGCACAAAACAAAATGCGATCTCTTTCCCTTTATCGCAGGAAAATGTGTAGCATTGAACACAGCGGAGAGACGATGAGCAAGTGAAATTGTAGAATGGTACGCGAACGCACTACCATTTTTCAATCTCTCGAGTACATCGCGCTCTTTTCTCGCGAATTCAATTTTCGAGCCTTTTATCAATCACGGGGCTGCCTGTCAGCGAGCGTACGATCGCGACAGACCTGCACACCAGAATGAGATATATATATACAAATCCACGTAGAACGGGGTGAGTGGGAAAAGGAAGGGAACAGTGTCGAAAGGTAGAAAACAGGATTCCATGAAAAAACAGACCGACACACATGAAGGAAGCCATTGAATCGGAGTGTTTTCATCCAAGAGTTCAATTCGGAAATGGTAGAAAATGGTGTCGGTTGCGACATTAATATCAACAGGCGAGCTAGCATCCTTCTTGCATCGCCTATTTCTCTCCCTCTCCTTCGACACAGAGCTGTGACCTCCTCGACGGGTGGGTGCTGATAAGTCCGGATTGGATTTTATTCGAAAGGCAGCCGGCTGGCCTAGCGTTCCAAGGCATTGTGCTCGGATCAACCAGGAGCTGGAGCTTGTGCCCTAGTAGACGCGGCTCTCCCTCTCCGAAGTAATATTCGTCCGACAGCCTCGACAACCGATCGCAAACAACTATCGTGGTTTTCCTTGGATTGTCGTGTCGTGTCGTGTCGTTCCCTGTTGCCATGCACCCTAGCAATCCCTACCGTTGGATCGCTTTTCCATCAGAATTCGCAGACGTGTGTACACTAGCAGTGCCGAGCGCGCGCGCTCGCTAGGTACACGCTCATGAATATTCAGCCGATGTAGAAGGCACCTTTGAAAAATCGCTACCTCGATGTCTTCGATGCCCCGCGTTCTAGTTCGTTTTTTCATCCCCCAACCGACCAACCAGCATCGCAGAAATAGCACGGAACGGGGAGGAAAAGCGAGGAAAAGCGAGGAAAAGCGAGGCGAGCAAGAGAATGAAATGGCAGCTCGGCTAAACTCATTACTTAAATTAATTCGGACATCCACGGCTGGAGGATTGGATCCTTTTTACTTTTGGGATAATACATCGAGGCAGTTTCAACTTGGCTGGGGAGTAACAAGGCGAGTGACGGCCCCGAGAAAGAGATGGGGAAGGAGAGCTTGTGCAATTAGCTTGCCGTGTCTTGTAACTCGTCTCCGGCGAATCTTCCGAACTTGTTCCATTATTAGTGCAATCATGGGCGCGAATAATAATGGTAATCCGTTGGTAACGAGTCGGCGAATGGCCGATGCAATTAGCGCAGCGCGAAGCTATCAAATTGGGGTGGAAGGGAGGAAAAGGAGAAAGAGTGCCGAGGGCCGAATGAAAGGGAGAGAGATTCGCTTGGTAGGTCTCTAGCAACCAAAGCATGTTTTACAAGTATGCGCAAAACCGCGGCTGCATTAGCGGAATCCGCATCCGAGGCGGAAGGGCTCCAGGCAGACAGAGAAATATACGCTTCGGCCGGTAGGTGAGGCTGAGGTCGGGGGATGAAGGGACACGTGGAGAGAATGGGAGGGAGAGAGAGAGAGCAAGTGGGAGAGTGGTGGCCGAGCGAAATGAAGTAATTTGCATTCGCGGCGCCGAAATTAATATAGCTCGGCAGCGGGCCGAATTAAATAGACTCGTTAATCCGACGAGGTTGGCGTCGCGGCGTCACAGCCGCGCACTCGACAAATGAGCCTGCTGCGCCGCCCTGCGCCTCCCTGCGTCGCGTCGCGGCGCGGCGCGCTGTTGTTCAGCCAGCCGCAATTTTCTCCTGCCTCGGCGGCGATGACAGATTATGCCGATTACAATGGAACGAGCGGCAGCCGCCCGCTGCAATCGGCGACCGCCGTCCCAGCCGCGGAAACGCCGAGCGGATAACTGAATCGATAGGACGCTTCGGCCGGCCAACTGCTTTTTGCGGTCATTAACAGTGAGTAACGTTATCGGTTTAGTCGCCGCGGTGGCTGCTGCGGCAACGGCGGCTTGCAGTCGGAAAGTTGCTGCACGCCCGTACGCCTATGTACCGGCAAATTTAGTAAAGCCCCATTCACATTATAAACACGCTCTCACTCCTAATTAACGACAAGTAGTTCCCCTCGGTCTCCCTCGCCCACTTTGCCCAACTAACACTTGCGAACGAACGTCACTGTCACCGCTCGACCGAGATATAAAATTTCGCGGTCGGCCTCCTACTCTCCGCGCGCTTGTGTACACGACATGATGTAATTTAGCCGGTTGCCGGTAAATGGAGCGGGCCAAGATTTCGAGAGCGGTAGACGCCCTCCTCGCGGTCAGCCGACCAAGGTAAAAGAGAGCCAAAGGGAGCTTACACCACGGAGAAATTCGCACGTCTCGCGTGACCGTCCCTCTCTCTACTACGTGACTCTGTTGCCTGATGCTGCTAGAGATGAGCTACGATTTTCTTATTCGCCCCCTGTCATAACCGACCATCACCACTCTCCTCAAATTTCAATTGTTGATGAAATTCGAAAGCGTAGTCGTTCATCTAAAACAAGCTGTCCGCTTCGTTCTACTTTCGAGAGAAGCGAGCTGACATTTGGAAGATTAGAGGAATTAGAAAAATAGTAGTTGGCACGAACTAGAGTCATAACTGTTTAAGACTTAGAGGATAGCTCGTCGAGTGTTAAGAGCAGGAGCGTTAATAGCTGGGAAGGTGAAACTTGGCGGATAAATCTCGATTATCCCGAGGGAAGGGCGCGCAAGAGTGCAATGAGGGCCGGGCGATATATGTATGAATAACGCAATTTCTGCGGAGGTTCAACGTTATTAATGGGATTGGCGCGGTCCACCGATCCGGAAAGCGAATCGACTTCTCTCGCGTAAGCGGATCTTCCAAGTCGAAGATATATCTTGGAGAAAGGCGCGTTACTCCTTCGGTACTATCGCCAGTTGCTCGGCTTACTTAGTGCACCGGTGCTGTTTGATCCGTGCACAAAGAGCGTCCTCCGCAGTCGTCGATCGATGTCGCAATAGCTCGCAATCTTGGACATGCAATATTTATTACATTGGGAAACTTCTATGCAAGGAGTCGCTGATAATGGAATCGGAGAAAATATGGTGGATGGAGAATCAGATAGTAACGAGGACATCGCGGAGGTCATTCAAGAGACACGGCGAGCATTGAGAGAGAAATCTGAGAAATCCCCAATGTATCCTAGATCACCGCTAGGAAGGAGAGGAGAGGAGAGGAGAGAAGAGGAGCGTAGGAAACCTTAAATGGAATTGTTGGGCGATCATAGGAGAATGATAGACTCGGTGAAGAGGAAGGGATTTAAGGGGAGAGGGATCTCCGAGAGCGATAAAACGAGTTTCGGGGGGGACCAGTTCTCCTTGCGAGATATTTTTGGGAGAGCGAGAAGAGTGCGCGCGTGCCAAGACGTTTAACATATTAGGTCAGCGGGCTAATTGGCCAGCCGAGGGCAATTAATACCGGCACGAAGACATGTGCCAGCGTGTGCAGCGAGTAAATATTTCAGGTGCGAGAGGGAGAGAGAGGGGTTGGGTGGAATTACAGGTGGGAGGAGATTTCAAGAGGAGAGAGTGCACCGACCTCATCGAAGGTCGACTCTGTTTACTGCTCCGATCCTCTCGTGGAATCCAACTCTCTCAGGGACGTTCGGGCTCCTCTCTATGGAATCACGTTCCACGCGACATCATTATACGATTTCCGCTCCACTCTCCTTCACCCTTTGTTTTCTCTCTCTTCCTCTCGAAACTCTTGAGTAATCCAAGGAAGAGGAGGAGGAGGAGCAGCAGCAGAAGGAGGAGGCAATCGACATTGTAATGGTTGCCGCCATCGCAAGAAAAGACCAGTGGGATGCGCCTTTGAGAATCTCCTAACGACGCCACTACTCTAATTCCACGGTCATTAGAGTGTCGGAGTCCAGTGAAGGAGGCTTGCCTCCTGGCCAAGAGCACTTGTATCGGTGGCGATCAGTGACTTCTAGCACGCGCCATTTCCACACGGCTTTTCTTTTGTCAAGCGACCGATGAATTATCGCAAGTCAGATGATTCGCAAGAGAAAAAGGCCATAAACCCACCGACAAGTTGAATTGCCGGAGCGAGTAGATCAAGTCCTTGCCTGTCAGACTGCGGCGCAGAACCCTGGATAAATACAGCAGCCAACCTTTGAGCTGGTGCGTTTCATGGGAATATTCTACTCGAACAAAGGGCAACCAGCCCATTCTACATGGGGATAATGAAGTGAACAAACATACTACGTTTTTCATTTGCTACGTCAAGATACGCGCACTAGAATATTTCATACTTTAGGGAAGTTTCGTTTATCATTTATATAAGAGTTAGGCTGGCGAAATATTCCCTCGTATTAAAGTGATATAGTTTGATGATGAATACGAGGAAGCGGGAGTTCATTGCAACGGAGCGACAATAATTTGAACATTCTCGGGAAATTAACAAGTCCTTCGGAATTATTCTAGCGCAGAGTCGCCTCCCTCTTTTGAGCG
Source organism: Ectemnius continuus (assembly GCA_910591665.1). Classification (NCBI taxonomy): domain Eukaryota; kingdom Metazoa; phylum Arthropoda; class Insecta; order Hymenoptera; family Crabronidae; genus Ectemnius; species Ectemnius continuus. The sequence continues at coordinate 19,140,055 of OU342859.1, read as the reverse complement.
GGGAATGCTCGACGACGCGACGTGTGAATTCGCTCCAGTCGTACACCTTTTCTGTACTCCCTTTGTCCGGAGCCTCTGACGATGTATGTTTTCGTTTGCTCGGGCGGTCTGTTTGCCCGCTGTTCGTTAACCCCGCGACCAGCAAGCAGCGAGCCAGCCAGCCAGCCAGCCAGCCAGCCAGCCAGCGTCGACGAGACACGCTGTCAATACTGGTGTCGGGAGGGTAAAAAAAAGTTAGGTGGAAGCTGCGAATATGGCAGAGGAAAAGGGGTAGGAAGAGAGAATAGGAGGAAGCGTCGGCCTGATATGCACGAGCGCGTATGTGTACCAGAAACACGTCGTTTTGAGGACGCGTCAAGCGAGAGAGACGGCGATTTGACAGGAGCCAAGTTTGAAAGTCCCCGAAAAGACAACACTCGTGACTTCCTCCCTCGACGCGTTGTTTCCTCTCCGCCAGCTCCTGGAACACATACTACTTCCGGATAAGCGGGACGTGTCTCGGAAGCCGAGTCCCCAACTACTGAAAAATCCATTCGCTTCTCTCGATGCAATTCGATGGAATAAAAGAAAGGAGAGTGGGCATCGCTCGCTCCCATTGAAATGCAATATGCGGCCAAGCAATGTCGGTATCCGATAGCACTAGAATTATTAAGGCTAGTATTAGAGGATGACGGAGAAGAATGCTATTCAACGAATCATCAAAGGAAGATTTATTCCTGCACTCTTTGAGCATGCTTCTCTTTTGCGATCCAGTATTATTTCTAGAGCCATTGTTCTCCAAGGACAGGAGGAAGAGTTGGAATTACCGGTGGCATCCGAACGGTGACTAGAAAATTGCAGTAATTTGATGCAGCTTGGTATCCGAGTATAGAGACTTCCTAGCGGCTGGTTTGTGCCTTCGCTTTCAATGCGCCGCGCTGCGCCGCGTCGTGCCGCCTCCGCCCACCGAAATACAATGCGGTCTCTCTTCCGGGTATGCCAAGCCTACGTGTATGTAGTTGAAAAAGGTTGCGCGGCTACGTTCCGCCGAGCACTTAATTCACTCTTAATCGCAGACAACAGAGCGCCGGAGTGAGAGAAGTGGGGCAACTGGTAATTAGCGGAACACTCGTGATACAGAATGCCCCTTTGCTTTCACTTTTCCGCTGGAGACTCCTCCCCGGGCTTGGGGAGGAGGGACTCGCGATAATTGCCCTTTGCCCTCCGGCTGAAAGAAGCTTCTACCGTAACCGGCTTGTTACGATACGATTTATAGTCGTCAACGGTTCTTGCTTCAGAAACAAGCAGGTTGGCAAAGAGTGTAGGCCACTCTCGAGGAAGGACCGCTAATAGTCAAAGGAACTCGATCCAATGACATATTGCTTATTGAGGTAATGGAGAGTGGTGGTGATCAAAGGGAAATGAGAGGGCTCGGCTCTCTTGCCATCTCGAGAAATAAATCGTTGCTATAGGAACTCGCGCTCTTTTCTCCGACGTAGTATCGACAAACGCTCATATATATATATTATATATATGGAGGGATTGTGTAACAGTGTCGGAGGGAAATACATGGAAGGCCGGGCGGTAGGTGGACTTGGGACTTCGGACCGAGCGATGTAGGAAGCGGCGCGACGGGCCGCGAAACTTGCTGGCCCCCATTTATTCGGGCGAGCTACCTTACATACATGAATAGCTGATGCTCGCTGGTGAAAGGACGTCCGCCTGGTTGCTGGGAGAGCAGAGTTCGCGCACATTATGTCAATTTAGTCGCCGCAGCTCCACTTCCTGGCGAGCGGGCGGGCGGGCGGCTGCTGTTACTCGCAATCGGCAACAAATCGCGCGGCCTTTCAAACGCTTGGCGGGGCCAAACGGGCGAGAGTGCAGAAACGCCAGGAACGATGAAATATTCCCCTAGCGGGAAATCCGTTCGACGATTTACGCAGGATTCTTAGGAGGATCCGCACGCCCAGAGAGGATAGAGTTTCAACGTCTTGCCAGATCCACCACCGTCTATTCCATCCTTTTGCATTGCCTCACTTAACGGAACTAGATCATTTCGACTGCGAGTATTTCGGCTTTATATAGAAAATTGGCGCCTAAGAAAAATTTAAGGGGAAAGTGTAAGGGTTGTTGGCCCTTGCTCTTGACAAGTTTCTTTCCGGCCACTTTCCCCGCCCGGGCCGCTCTTTCTTTTCTGCTTGAGTAGAGTCACGCTTGCGATGGACGACGGGTTAATGACTGTCGCGTAATTGAGGTTTTCCACGAGCGGTAACGCTCTTGGGTGCTCGACGAGCATCGGCCACTTCGGCACGTACCACAACTTTTTGGCCAGTCCGAGCTCTCTCGTCGCCTTCTACACCCTCACCCTCTCCTCTTCCTTGCCATTTCCTTCGCTTCGAGTCTCCCAGCCCAACCGACCACTTCTCCCTCCCTTCCGCCCTCCTCTCCATAAGCTGCTTCTGAATTCGGGCGCTGGACTCCTTTTGAAGAGGCTGGCCGGAGGGGAGAATCGTTAGAGGGTCGAGAGACAGCCGGTGAAGAAATAGCAAGCCTCTTGTTTCCTTCCTTTCTTAGAGCGAGGCCAAGCCAAGGCTACTTGGCTCACGATTTTCCGAGCGAGTAACGGGACACATCAAGCTAGCCCACAACCTCGAGGAAAACCTCACCCCAAAAGCGAGGCTCGCATCTCCAACGAACCTTGACTCTCGACCCTTGCCACTTTTTCCTCTTTTAATTAGTGATCGTCGAGCGTGTCAGCGTTCTCTGATAATCGACACGTGCTCTCTCTGCTCCTTCTGCTCCCTCTGCTCACCCTCGATATTGCCAGCGGGACCGTTAAGCACAGACACGAGATATTTCACGGGAAGAAAAATTCCAAGGACCTCCAAGAAGATTCTCCTGGTGGAAGCAGAGGCCGCACTACTTCTCCGGTGCTGTTACGCGCGAGCACCCACTTTGCATGCGGATCGCGGAGCATGAGAGATTTGTCGTACGTTTTAAAACTAAACGCCCGGATCCTCTTCCGAGCGGATATCCCTCGAAAATGCAAGGGATATTCTACCGTTAAAGAATTTCGTTGACTGCCGCGAGGAACTTGACGCTTAACAGGGGACGACTGCGTCGACTTAGCGGAAGATAGGAATGCTCGATGCTTTGATAGATGGAAGTATGCGGCCGCAAAAGGCGGCCGGTCTGCTCCAATTCTCCGACCTGATTCAGTGCGGGCCGTCGATTCGCAATGAGTGAGATCAGTCGGCAAGTCAACGCCAGGCAAGTTTCCACGGGCAAGAGCTTGAGAAGTAGGAAGAGAGGGAGACTTACGAAAGTTCCAAGTCGGCGTTTGCATCCGGCAAACATCGGAATACTTTCGAGAGCGAATGGTGGGAAAGTTGGCGAGGACAATGGGAAGTGAGGGCTGTCTTAACCCGGAAAGAGAAGCCTGCTCCTGCTAGATATTCCGTCTCCTTTTCTCTCATTGGCAACAGTGTCAGCGACCAAGTTGCCTCTCGAATCAACGTGATAATTATGGAAACATTTTACGGGCGAGCTTAACGGCGCAAGTTTCTCTTGGGGCGGGTTTGCGGTATCAGACAACTTCTCCTTGAGTCACTCAGTCCCTCCTGGTACCAAAGGCCCCTGCGATCCTCAACCTCAGAGTGAGGGGGGATGGAGAGTTAATTAAATTACCGGTTCGAGAAGCGTCCCGCGACCCACAGGAAAATATTCCCCCACGGATTTTCCAACTTTTCACTATACGCGAATTCATTGCGTCCCAAAAATCTCGAGAAAAATCCCTCAGCGTCTCTCTCCACAAAAATCTGTTTTCCTACCAAGCAAACTTCTTTACTATCTTGCCTTTTCCGTCTTCATTCTTCAAGAGTGATAAAAAAATGTCAAGTCGAAAGTGTTATCATTGGCGAAGGTGGGTAATAAGTCGCGAAGAATTATGGGGCGGTGTTCCTAGCTGGTGGTGGTTCTTGCTTCGCGGGCGAGAGAGACCGTGAAAGACTTTAATACCGCACTCGAGTCTCACTGTCGCATATTCACCAGGCAAATGCCACTTTTGTTCCGATAGGTACGCCGGCGTCGCGATAAAGCTTCTCGCCGCTATCATTGGACACGTCTACCTCTCACAGAACTAAGAAAAGAAGAGTGGAGTGGTCCGCATGAAAAATAAGCTTACCCAAGCCAAAAGAAAGTTAAGGTGGAAAGGTTGCGGGGCGGGCAACGCTTTATACGAGTAGGCCAACCACTCGAGTGGAAATATGATAGGCCAGTGAGGCTCTCGACTTTTGCCGGAGCTTTGATTCAGGTGGAGCCAAGTACATACGTACTTACTAGCCTTCTCCACTTTCCAAAGGCTCTCAATCAGCATCGGCTTTACATTTGTTAGCCCGATCCGATACCATACCATACCATACGAAACTTGTCTCGCCATCGGAACTTCTGTCCACCTCAGGCTTTTCTTCTTACCGGCAGTAAGAAGCGTTCCAGCTTCCGCTTTAAGCCCTCTCTTGGCTTGGAAGCCGATTTCAATCATTGCCCGGATATACCAGCGATTTATGACAGGTATTGCCGAACTCTGCTATTGTACGTACTTGCTTGAATATCGAAAGCCAGTCGGTCGACCAATCGGGCTTGAATATGACCGAGGGAGAGAGAGAGAGAGGGGTGGCGGGGTGAAAAGCAGGACTGCAGGGCAAATTAATTAACGAACTCTACCGCGCGTATTGTTACATGCGATAACAGCTCGGCGGACGATGCATTATGAAGGGCGAGGATAATGGGGGCATCGGGAGTGCACAATGCTGGAGGGAGCAAAGTGTGCCGAGCAACTTCCATTGCTTTTCCATATTGAAGGGGACCGCCGCGCCGCGCCGCGCCGTCTTTGAAAGGCGCTAAGAATTTCAATAGTAATTCATCCCGTCAAGGAGAGTGCGCCCCGCGCCCCCGGAAACGCGCGGCGATATTAAAGAAGGGCGATCTTTATTAAAGTGCAAATGAGTCGGCGGCGCGCTAAGAAAGTCCCGGAATATTGAGGGCGTCATTAACAGTCAGTGGGGAGAAGTATCGGGAAGTCGATCGTCCTTGCGCCGTCCCTGCGAAGCGTCGGCGTCGGCTGCGCAAGGCGTGCTTGTAAACAATAAAGGCGGGAGGGGATCTTAGTGCCGGGAACGCTGCCGCCTAATTAGGCAAATCGGCGGGCATTGTCGCAAACGAGCGGAAAGCCTGGATCACTTTGGAAAGTAGGCGAAAGCTCCCTGTGGCAGCAGAGGGGGCGCATTGTCATTTAAAAGGCTATTAAACAAATTCTATCTAGCGGCGCACAGTTGGCCAACAACGCCACTAGCCCAAGTAGAAGCCGGCGTGGCGCGGCGCCGCCTACGGCGGATAATGGCGTCGGGATAATAAAACTGAAATATGGTGTTACGCGAATTACTCACTACGCTTAAAATACAAATCCTCTCTCGGCCGAGTGGGCAGCATTACACGTGGCCAACACTCGCTTTAGCAACGCTATCGGCGGTCAGCGCGCTCCTCTTAATTAACTCGATCGACAATCGGTCCACCGCTATTTACAGTCCATTGGAAAGCAGAATCCTCCCGATTTTATAACAACTCAGTGATTTATCAGGTGGGCATTATGAGCTTGCCGGGAGAACCCGCTCGAATCCCGAGGGCTTTCTCTAAATGTTTCGCTATCTAGTCGCGCTCCTGTTATGTAGCCGGAATTACTTGCCGGGATCGGGACTTTGCCACGTGTGTGCTTCGTGTGGCCCTTTGCCGCCTGTGTACCAACGTCGAACTGCTTGTCAGCTATGATCGCGCCAACGAGCGCTACGTGTCAATTAACGAAGTCCCGCTCCTCCTCCACTCCTCATCCTGAGAGGGTAAATAATGAAACAGCCGTTTATATGGTGCCAGGTCTCGGTTAATTAGGATGACAGTGGTTTACACGATGGGAATCGGTTAATTAGAGCTGTACGTCACTCAATATATGTACTGCTAATTACTGCCCTCTACGCTCCTATTTACGGACTCCGGAGTATAATTTCAACGCAGCTGTCTTGTGGACTCGGTTAATGTTAAAATACTAAATATAAAAAAAAATTGCAGCGAAACGCGAAATGATTGGGATCGTCCCATTTGATGGAGCTTTTGCTGACTGGCGGGGATGTGCTTTCGTGGTAGTGTGTCTGTGTGTCTTTTACATCCAGCCAGTGGAAATCCATGATATCGAGAGGCTTCCAGATTGGAAAGCCTTCTCGACTGACGAGCAATATTTCGAGCTTCTGGAAAGACGCTTAAGTGCTGGCTGGATGCAGTCGGATTTGGCCAACTGTGACCTGGAAGGTGAGGAGAGGAGAGGAGAGGAGAGGAGAGGAGAGTTTCTGACGAAAGGTAAGGCTGCGCTTATAAGTAAGTAGCTGTGTACTTAAGGAATGGATGGGAGTCGAGCGGATGTTTATCTTATCGGTGGAAGGGGCAGAGGAGGACCAGCAGTCTTTCCCCCCAACTGGTATAGCGGTGTCTGCCCAAAAGGTATATCCCCCGTGTTTTCTGTGCCAGGGTATTATATCTAATTCAAGGAACTCGTCCGTGCTTCACCTCCCTCTTGCTCTAATTGAATATCCATTAGGGAAGTAGGGGGCGAAGCGCGCCCGGAATAAAAGATGCCTTGGACCAGCAAACCGAAACACTCTCGAGCACTACACCACCACCCACTCATCCATCCCCATTTATTTCCCTCGCCTCCTTTTTTCCCTTTATCGCCCATATACTCACTTACTTATGGCTTGTAATACAAATGAAACCTTGTTTCCAAAAGCCCTCGGTTATTTGCTGTATTTTTACACGGTGATTGAAATGACTTGGAAAGAGGGTAGAAGATTTTGTCATGGGATAGATTGAACTGGAGTGGGAATCGATATTCCATACGCTTGGTGTTTGCTCGACTGGTCAACGCGCTCCAAAGAAAATGATTTATGTCTCCGGCAGCACCCTAAGCGGCGGGCGCATTAAATTCCCAGCGTCGCGTCGCGTCGCGTCCCAGAGCCGGAGAAGTGTCCCAAAGGGAAGGGAAAAATAGGAGGAACTTTTCTTTCGTTATCAGCTGACTTTTATGATCGCTGCCAATGAAAGGGGAATTCCGTGCTTCCGAGGGGAGGCCACTGTTCATACAGAGCATTATCGTACCAAGTCTGTGCATGTAAATCACTGGTAAAGGAAGTGAGTGGGGCTTGGAGCCAGTCTCGCGGCTTTATTCCTCCTCATGGACATTAAGCTGCCACACGCACGGCAGAGCACAGCGTATGATAATATTTCGGTTCCTTTCTTTCCCAGGGAAAAATCCGGATTTTCTTATTCCCGAGGCGCAGTCTCTTGCCTATGCGCCATGTTAAAGAAAACACACCAATGTTCTCGTGGAATTTCAGATAATTCTCATTTTGTTAGAAAAGCAATACATCTATCGCGCGTGAATTTATAAACTAGTTTCTAATTATCCGACGAAATAATCCCGTAAAAGTTATCGTGGCTATAAGGAATTTGGATTTCAATTGTGGGAAAGTGAAAATTAATTAAAGCACAATATGATGAAGCGAGGGTGGGAGTGTCGGGAGGATGGGCTTGTGTAGAGAGTTGAAATTTAATTCGCCGGAGGTTGCGGCACCAACCTTCCCGAAGCGGCCAGTCGTATTTCACATATCGACTTCTGTGGCGGCTTTCTGGACCGTCGAGCTAACAGCCGGCGATATTTCATCCCCGGGAAAACTTTCTTAAGTGCAGCGTGCCTTCGAATGTGCGCGCACACACACTCGCGCAAGGCCCTACTGCACCCAGGAACATAGAGAGTGAGGGAGCGCGGTTAAAAGTACTCTGGAAAAGCCTCTGCTCCGATTTCGGGCTTGGACCCAGCCACTCGGCAAAACCAAGCCGTTATACCTCCAACTCCCCTTCGACCCCGCCGCACAATCATTCCACTTCTTGAGAAAGGGCGCTCCTGCCACATGCACATGCCCCCCCATCCAATCGAATTTCGACCTCCTATACAATTTTTCCATTTTCTACTCATTCCATCCACCATACTTTCAACAATCCCACACTCCCCTTCAACCGACCAGTAATTCCGAATAAATGGACCACTGCTCTTTTTCAAAATCCTGGAATATCCTTAATAGTTAATTCAATGGAAGGTCTGTTTTCCACACGATTTTCCTAGATTTCACTCGGTATATTTCCCAGATTCAATTTCATACATCTGCAAACGCTTTTTCCCGTCGGATCGAGAAGTTTTGAATAAGTTATCGATCATTGGCGCTCGGAGAAAAAGAAGAATACATTCGGCAAGCTTCTGACAGGCGATTGGAAGGCTTGCGTCGCTCTCATGCTAGCATGAAAGGTAGTGTCCGCGATTTCGATCTCCCGCTGTCCGCCTGCCACCACCGCCCTGCCTGGCATAAATCGATCCCACATTTCCATGGAGCGCCGCTCTTCTTAAGCGTATCCTTTCAGACTTGGCAAGGATATGCTTTTATCAGAGATTCCATGAAAGCCGGCCGCCGCGCCGCGCCGCGCCGCACCGTCCCTGAACTGGCAGCTCGCGCTCGAATATAGAGAAGGATCCTCTTCCGCGTGCTGCTCCACAAAAGCCCCCTGAAATCGCGAGCCTGAATCACTCTCTCCTTCCTCGAGACAATGGAATCGCGACGCCAAGATATTTCTGATTTTCAATATCTTCCAGACAATTCCTTCATTTCACAACTTAAGTGACATGAAACTGTGAGAATCACTGAATCCAGCATTCGTATGAATGTAGAGTGCGTATCATTTTCAAAGATAATAACAAAAATTAAGAGGTGGAGGTAGAGAGAAAAAAAAGTGCCGAAATATTTCATGACGCTCTATCTTTTGCGATTGCTTTTCTTCGAGTTGACACGCGTGTGCAGTAAATGAATGGGTTTTGGAGAGGATCGCTTTAACCCTTTGACTGGGAGTCCAGTGGAACTCAAAGGGTGAAAGATACTCCGAGAGTTGGCAGTTGCAATTTATTTCAAGGACACAAATGTTAATCCTTCGGCTGACTGCTAATCCCCTTTTCTGGTGGTCTTGTTCGTCAGCCGGTCAAAGGGATGGAAGCACGCCGAGTTCGGTTTTAAACACACCAGCGGTGCACCCAGTTTTCCAGAGGACCCAGCAACGGCTTGCTGCCCCTAATTGCAGAGTTCTCTTCTTTTATCCGATAGAAGTTTGCTGCTTCGCTTTTCGGCTATCAGGAACGTCGCAACCTGGTTTCGTTTCGTATTTGTCCCAGCAGTTCCCAGCAGGAAGTCTCTCTCTCTCTCTCCCTCCCTCTGACCTCTGTGCGAACTCCGCCGACTGCTACTATTTCCGTTCGCCGGTTAACCGATCCTTTAGAAAACGGGAATCCCGGCTGCTTTCTCTGCGATTTGTATCCGAAATATCCGAGTCAGTGTTCCTGGCATTTGGAGTGGGCGCAGGCAAAGCGAAACAGAAACAGTATGATTCGAAATCTGACCTCTGCGATCGGATTATTATTTATAAGAGAGAATAATGAAGGCTGCGAATTGTGTGGATGATTACGCAGTAGATTCCGAAGCCAAGAGTTCTGTGATAATCGATTTTCTAGTAAGGCGAGATATTGGAGTTGCTTGTGGGTAAGAGGTTCTAGCAGATTTGCGTAATCTGCCAAGGTGAATCCATACACTGACGCGCAAGGGGTTCCAGCCAAGAGAACGTAAGCGCCTTCGCTCTATTCAATAACACTGAGCCAAGAAATCTCACTCCCGATTTATGCTAACTGCATTCCAATTCGATTCCCACGCTTTCCCCTCATAAAAACTCCACCCGACCATCAGCCTGACAATTGAATCGCGCCGAAATCACTATTATAATCCAACAATTCGTGTCGATCGCCGGACTAATGAATATCGGCCAATGGCATCGGCGATCGTGTATCATTGCCACCACTGTGAACATGACAATAGAGGCTAACATCCAATCGCTCGATATTTCAGTGGGGATAAACAATTGCTCTCCGCTCTTTGTGTCGGATTATTTCGCCCAAAGCAATAGGCTTTTCGCGCCAAGTGTAACCACCCCTTCTCCCCCCTTCCCGCCTCCTCTTTCCCGCATACTGTTCAATAGTCGTTTTCAACGATCCATTATTCAAGCCTGACTGTTTGCCGCTAGGATTTCGCTGTACAATATGAATGGGCCTGAACGTGTGCCCGCTTGCTCCCCGTGCATTAATTATAGTCCCTAATCAGGCCCGGTAATTACGCAGGAAGCGTTGATCAGCCGCCACGTGAAATTCCGAGCCAGTCATTACCGCTCCAATACACACCCACCACCACCACCACTACCACCACCACCTTCCTCCCCACTGACATGCCGCTGGTTAGACTTCTGCTATCCGGATTAATATGTAGCGATACTAATGAGCCACTGTCGACAGCTGAGTTGGACGCTGAGCTGTGAAACCGAGCGCTTCGCGACTAATTAACACGGATTGGTGGCTGCCTCGCTTGGACATATATTACCCCCTTGCGATAGTTTGATACCGTTTATATGCTGATAAGTGTAGTAGCCCAGTGTTCTACGGATTTCCAGCGCGATGAACTTCCCCTACAGTAGACGCTCACGACAAAGGGCAAATATTAATTGGACGAGTACTTTGGAGGAAAGTTAAAATCGAGGCGGAGCAGTGGTGCGTTGCATGGAAATGCGAAAAAACGGCTCCCTCCGTAACCTCCGTGCTTGTCGAGTAAAGGGGGAGTGAGAGTGGGAGAGGGAGAGGGAGAGAGTGACTGAGTGAGGAAAAGTCTGCACTGCGGACAAAGAAAATTTCCGTCCCACCGAGGAGTTCTACCGTGCTCGTATTTCCACACGGTGGCCTCCTTCTAGCCGGCAATACGAGAAGGAATTCAATTATGGCGACCTTGGTCGCTCGAGTCTGGAGAAAAACAGCCGCGGAATTAAATAGTAAAACTGTGTGACCAGTGGATTAATTAAAAGACTGGACCGAGCAGCTCCATCAAGGGACGATGCTCGGGAAATGGGCCGTGAAGTAGCTTAAGTGTCTGGGCTAGGTATGGACGTCCGGGGATAGAAGCTGGAACGAGATGGATAGCTCAGGGCTCAGTTTACCACCCTGTATTTATTAGTGGTATTAAACCCTAAAGAAGTAGCCACTCTCAGGCCGAGTTCCAACGCAACTTCCTTGGCTATCCTCTACCCTTTCTTTGCGACTATCCTCCACTTTAGTATTTTTTTACTTACATCTGTGTATGCTTTTATTAACTCGTGTTTGAGTATTGAAACAACTAGCAAGCAAAGAATTATGTGTAGAAAAGCCGGAAAGCCGGAATAACACCCTGGAACGTCCTCCTGAGTAATTGAGCCCTCCTAATTTTAGCGGTTTTTCCCATATTTTTTACACTTCCCGACCTTTCCCGGGGCTGAAACTTGGTAGAAAGTGTTTTTTTATATCGAGGAAGAAGTAGTAAAAATTCCAGAGCCCTAGCTCAAAATTTATTTTTTCGCAAATTTTTTAAGGCATACCCCTTCAAAAATTTTCGATTTTTCGAAGGTTCTGGGACCGGGACGAACGCTTGATTTTTCGATTCCTCGTGTCTCAAAACGGATAAAAAACACGAACCTAGTGGGGGAAATGCCGGAATTCCACCTAAAACACGTGGGAAACCGATCTTGAATATTTCATTTTAACGGTTTATGGCATGTTTTTTACACTTCCCGACCTTTTCCGGGGCTGAAACTTGGTGGGGAATGTTTTTTTGCATCGAGGAAAAAGTAGAAAAAATTCCAGGCCCCTAGCTCAAAATTCATTTTTTCGCAAATTTTTTAAGGCATACCCCTTCAAAAATTTTCGATTTTTCGAAGGTTCTGGGACTGGAACGAACGCTTGATTTTTCGATTCCTCGTGTCTCAAAACGGATAAAAAACACGAACTTAGTGGGGGAAATGCCGGAATTATACCTAAAACACGTGGAAAACCGATCTTGAATATTTAGTTTCAACGGTTTATGGCATGTTTTTATAACTTCCCGACCTTTTCCGGGGCTGAAACTTGGTGGGGAATGTTTTTTTGCATCGAAGAAAAGGTAGAAAAAATTCCAGAGCCCTAGCTCAAAATTCATTTTTTCGCAAATTTTTTAAGGCATACCCCTTCAAAAATTTTCGATTTTTCGAAGGTTCTGGGACCGGGACGAACGCTTGATTTTTCGATTCCTCGTGTCTCAAAACGGAAAAAAAAACATAAATGTTGTGGGGGAAATGCCGGAATTCGACCGAAAACACGTGGAAAACCGATCTGGAATATTTCATTTCAACGGTTTTCCCCATGTTTTTTTATCTTCCCGACCTTTCCCGGGGCTGAAATTTGGTAGAAAGTGTTTTTTTACATCGAGGAAGAAGTAGAAAAAATTCCAGAGCCCTAGCTCAAAATTCATTTAAGGCATACCCCTTCAAAAATTTTCGATTTTTCGAAGGTTCTGGGACCGGGACGAATGCTTGATTTTTCGATTGCTCGTGTCTCAAAACGGATAAAAAACATGAAACCTGTGGGGGAAATGCCGGAATTGTACCGAAAACTCTTGGAAATATCCTCCTGAATAATTGATCTCACCTAATTCTGGCGGTATTTTCCGTGTTTTCAAGACTTCCCGGCATTTTCCGGGGCTGAAATTTGGTGCAGAATGTTTTCTTGCATCGAGGAAGAAGGGATATAAATTGCTGATGCCACACTCGAAAAGGAAAAAAGTCGTGGTATACTGGCCGAGGCAGGGCGGATGGTTTTTCACGTCACATATCGCGAAGTGGCAGGGAGGATTGCAATGGCCTCCTGGAGAGGTCTTTAGAGCGAGAGTGCCAGGCTTATTAAGCACTCGAGGCCATTAATCGCATCCGGTGCAGGAGGGTCGGCGATTAACGTCGCTAGCACCCTCGGACGCGTCACTATCCGTCTAATGAGTTATCACCAATCGCATTCGGTCTATCGGTTCTCGCGGCAGTGGTGCGATATGCATTCGACCACCTAGATTAGCTAGTACAACGCGCTAATGAACCGACAGTCCGGAACTATAAGGCTTAACGATGCTTTTCACGTGGCTGTTGAATTGCTCGTGAAGACTGGCGGGCTCTTAAGCGGAAGAGATGGAGGAAGAATGGGGCGGCGCGCACATATGCGTTTCGGGCTGGCTCTGCTCAGTCGGAGAGAAGTAAATTACTTCATTCAGAGACGCGGCAGCAAGCGCGCATTGAAATTAGTCATTCCGTAGTGGAAAGCCGTGATGTTCTTCCTCCTCTCTCTCTCCCCCTCTGCCAGATAAAGGGAGAAAGGGGATAGGAAGAGCATTGGATTGCGTGGGATTAAGTGAAGTATATAATAGCCGGTGCAGAGTGTAACTTCACGACTGGATGGTGGATGAGCATGCTGACGCAGACGTATTGCCGAGGGGATGCACGTCAGACGCGCAACGGTACCACCCTCTCGCAGAGGCATACGCAGCCAGCCAGTCAGCCAGCCAGTCAGCCAGCCAGCCAGCGAGCAGCATCCCTTGGATCTCGGGGTGCATGAGTGCGCACACTGTGCAAAGAGTATGGAGAGCTCGGTTGCTTCGCTGAATCATGGGAATCGCGGCTTCTAAAGCGGCGCGCATTCACCGCCGAGCTAGTCTTCCAGAATAACAGTGGATCGGCCCTTTCACCATACGAATCCCCACTCTAATTTTAATATCCCGTCGAGGCTGTTCTAGCGGCGAGTTTAATCCGGCTATTAAAGCCACGTAATTCCGGTTAAATCTCCTGGCTATGGTTAATAGCTCGTGGAAAAGTAAGGCGAGAGAGAGCTGATGCTGTGAGTGCTGCTGGGTGCTTGGAGCCCTTGCTCTCGAGAGCTTAGGGCAGGAGGGAGGGTGGAGGGCGCCGCGCCGCGCCACGCCGCGGCGTCGAACGAGAAGTTGACGGAGGAAATTCGGGCTTCCCTTACGAAGCAGGTATGTACGTGCTGGTGCATCGGAATGCCGCCTTTCAATTGGGAAGCCACGCTATGCTGCGCTGCTACCGTGCTATGCTGCGCTGCGTGAGAAACTTGGAGGGAAGTTGTTGGGTAGGTAAGCCAGGCGGCGATGAGAGAGGAGGTGGACGGGGGTGGAGAAGGGCGAAGAAGGACGAAAGGGCGAAAGGGAGTGGGAAGAGAGGAGTTTGCGCAATTCGACACGAGGAAAAATCGGGAAGGAGGTTGCGCCTCTTCCGATCCAGCGATATTTCCGCAGCTACTCGCAGAGCTATGCACGCCTCGAGAAATCCAGCTCGCCTAACTCTCTCCCTGTCTCCAGCTGAAGGACTCCTATCTACATACACACACACACAGCCCGCCGAATCCAGTCGATGCGGGACACCGATCCAATTTGCCCACGTCGGCGTAATGATGCCTTCGCCTCTAGTTTCAACCAGGTCTCTCTCAGCCACCACGATATCTTTTCATCGTGGGACACCGAAAGAAGGAAATACAGGGGCACCCAGAGATTTCCAACAGGCTAACTAAACAAGATTTTCTAACGAGATAAAAAATAAAACTCTCGGGTCGATTTCCCATCGATTTCCAAGTATGACAATACTTTTTCATCCTAGGATTCAAAGAGACAATAGTCCAACAGGACACAAAATATATGTATAGAAGAATAGAGCTCGGGGGAGTTTTTCATATTTAAGCTTAATTTGTTAAAGGGAATGGAAGGGTGAAACTAGGCTGCATAGGTATGCAGAGAGGGAATGAGGGATGAATGGGTGGCAGAGGTAGAGGCAGAGGCAGGGCTTGCACGGTGGATGCAACCGATGAGCGCGGGTTGTCCGGGGGCTTGTCGCTTTTGTCTCATAAACTCACCGCTTTCTGCCGAACAACGTATCATCCTGGCTGCGTGTTTGTGTGTGTGTGTGTGTTCTCGGAGTCTATCTGGCAGAGTACTGCCAATCTGAAAATGCGGAGGAGCGAGGGGAATGCGGCCTTGCTGCCCTTTTGTTATGACAGCGCGAATGAAAAGAGTCCCCTACTACCAGCTTCCGATACCGTCGACTCCCTTTGTTTCCCGCTCGACGTACCACCACCACCCACCCCATTTCATGCCCCGCGTTTTCCTCAGCTTGCCGCTCGGTTTTTGCGCGATTTACCTGCTGTCGAGTGACGAGGTCGCTTTTTCCTCCTCGCTCCGCTCCAAGTAATGTCGCTTAGACTGCCAAAAAAGGCCTAATCATCTTCCAGCTCTTGACGTTTTTCTTCATCGAGCATTCCGAAGTAAGAAGCTTGGAATCCTTTGATGGCGGACAATTGTTCTGTTGTCGAGGCAGCCGGAGGATGGTTTACGGAGGGTGGAATGGATCGATTGGTTGGTGAGAGAGGAGAGCATAGATTGTGCGAAAAGCGTGGCGTGAGCGGCGACAAAGAGTGGCTAGAATCTAGGAGGAGAGACATTGCTCCACGATGCGTGCCGTTGCACCCTTCCACGGCCGGGCAACCTTTGCTCACGTAATCGCTGAGCATCCGTCAGCTCGTTATTTCAAAAAGCCCACAAAATTCTAGCAGCCTCTTTTTCATACTTTTCGTGCGCTCCTCGCGCCTGTATTATTTGTAGCGCGTACGCGCGTACGCGCCACTGGGCAAACGAAAACAGGCCGCACTGATGGTGGTACGTGTACATAACGTAGATCCGTTCTGTAAATAGAGGAAGGAAAAGTGGTGCGTGTTATTTGCAGGTTGCGATCGGTGCGCTCTTTTCCCGTCAGCTAAATATTTTCGGTACATTTTTGGCCTGACCGTTGGTGGTCGCGGTCGATCCTAAAAACTATTTGTTATCGCAGCTTCGATAGGCAAAACACATGCCGTTTGGCCCCGTTCCTCCACTTGTTTATTTTTTGCGATGGAAAAAGCTTGGTTCGCAGAAGAAAATAGGAGGGAGGGAGTGGGGAGCTCTATGCGAGGTGAGTGTCCAGTTGGCGAATGATCGAGATGCTTCTCGCCTTACCGGCTTATCCTAGCAACCTTTTGCCCCGCTGGGATCATTAATTTTGTTCGCCTTGACGCGACGGGGGAGACGGGCCAGCGAGCCGAGCAGGATGGCTCGCTCGAAAAGGGAAAAAGATGGCTTCGGCCTATTGATAGGGGTTTTTTTACCGGGCACCGCCGCCGCCGCCGCTGCCGGAGTTAGGAAAATTCGATATGAAACCCCTTTGAAAATCGGCAGGAGAATAGAACGTGTTCGGGATTCTCGGATGGCTAGAATCGCCCTGTGGAAACGTGCTTCTAACTTTTGCCGAGGAATTGAAGAGCCCGGGAAATATGTATTCTTCTGTGCATCGCGAGTTCGATTCTTCTCCGGTTTACACACTCACAGACTCGAATACATAACAGACTGAGAGGCGGCGGCGGCGGCGGCGGCAGTGGCGGCGGAGAGACGGCTGAACCAAGGCAGAAGAGCGACCAGAGGGAAAAATGCGACATATACGGATAATCTTGGAATGCTCGAAAGTTTCCGGTGCAGTCCCCGCGGGCACAAAGCGGCAGCTCTAATACCTGCGTCCCCATGTGCTCTCCCTCACTCTCTCTCTCTCGAGAGAGAGACTTCTCAAAGAGCCAAAATATATAAGCACTCCCGAGCGTAACTCTGAATGCTCGAGAGGACCAGAATGAGATGAGTTGACTGGAAATTCCCTTCGCCTCTTTTTCCCGTGCTTCTTGCGCCGTACTATACAACTGGGCCAACCAGCAGCCAGTCAGACAATGATCAAATACGCGGCTACTCGAGCTACTGTTCGTACTGGAACTTAAGTCCATCATAGTTCTCTTACTACACTGGAGAAAAGAAATTATCCAACAAAAGAGATGGCGCGTTCCCCTCGAAGCTGAACTAGTACACGGTACTACCGGATATAGGAGAAAGGAAGAAAGAAAGACAGCCGATCGAAATTAATATCTAACTTGGAAGCGGAGGTCGAAGAGAATTACTTTTGTGACGTGGAGAGAAAATGTGTAGCCGGCTTGTCCGGGCCAGGCAAGAACCAAGCCGATAGAATCTGGTTTGGAGCTTTTGTCGATAGCGGTGACAAGGAACTAATAAAAATGAGCTCTCCCTTCCTCCGGGCGAGCACAGAGAGAGCCAAAGGACCGAATGAAAATTGTTCAATTCACTCGAATGACTCGACTTCGAAATACTGTCCGCTGCAACTCGATAGAGAGAAAGCTTGCCTAGGTAGACAGAGGGAGAGAGAGGCAGGAGACTTTTCCAGCCGGCTTGGAGAGACACAGAGAGGAGGCCAGACAGAGAATTCATCGATACTCAATAGGAACACGACAAGCACTGGAATTAAAACAGGAGGGCAAGTGGAACGAGCACGACACGTTTACGCTCCGGCGACGAATTTACATTATCGAAATGGATGTGTACATCGCACAAGCCGATCGGCGCGGCGATCGGACAAAAAGAAGGCGAGAAAAGAAGCCGCTGCGCAAGAGTGGAAGAGTGGAAGAGTGGAAGAGTGGAATGTAGAGAGAGAGGGAGATAAAGGTGGGGAAAGCATTTGGCCACGGGGCGAACGCTGGGATAAATCGTCTGCTACAGCAATTCGGTTAATTGAAATCGGGGCACCACTCGTAGATTCGCTCCGGTCCCCTGAAATATGGCGAAGCCCCTTGAAATATGCAACCCCGAGCACCAATACGCTGTTTTCACTAATTGAAATTATTAATTACTGAGATTGATACGTCGAAACCCATTTCCCGCCGCTAGTAATTGCTGCCAGCTGTGTAGAAAAAGAGTGACACATCGAACAGACAGTATAATCAACGTTTGTTGTGTTTTCCAATAGTTGCCTAGTACATCCCAGCTGCCATTTGCCTTGCTTACAATATTTAAAAGTGGTTCACCAAAAATATTGTGTAATCGAGAAGACTAGAGAGTGGAAGGAGAGTGGCGTGGCCAGTAATTGAAACAGAGGCAGCGCGAACACAACGAGTTCCCATGGAATTTTAATATCGGCCCTGAGAAAACAAGGCAAATTCCGTGCTGGGATTTTCCGGGGCCAGCGTGTGCCGTGCGCTTTCTCTCTCTTTTTCTCTCTCACACATCCACCGCCCGTGAATATCTCTCTCCCGCGAGGAATCAATTGATCGGCACAATTGAATTCTCCGGGAGAATTCGAAGCTGTTCGATCTCTATCCGGGACTCCCTCTCTCCCTCTCTCGTAGCCTGCCTGTCTGCCTTCCCTCCTCTGTTTTCCTCACTTCTGAGTGTCAATTTGAAGATTCGAAACTGCAATTGAATCGAAACTATCATTGAGAGTGAATCGCCGATGCGGCTGATCTGACGGCAATAGGAATGACCGATTCACTCACTAGTAATTCAAAGGATGTTTAAGCAGACTGAATAGATTCGGTGGAAAGTTCGACTTGGCCACGTGGGGAGTTTCCCGGCGCTGGGAGTCGCCTCGAATTTCGCAGGAGTGCACAACATTGCACGCTGCTGCTTCCCTTGTCGTTTCATGAATATTGAAATATTGAAATGCAGGTAAAGGGGCAAGCGAGTAATCGCGGGTGCGCGCGCGCACAGGCGTGGGCGCGTCTGCAAAATCGTGTTTCGGATAATAAGCTTCGCCAGCTGCGCCAACTCTGTCGAAAGGCAAACATGCATACGTCTTTGCTTTTGCATTCAGCATCAAGGACAAGTAAAGCGAATTCGTTCCAAGCTTGGTATAGACTTTTGAAACTATTCTCCCATGGAAAATAGAAACATCTGGCCAGCCAGCGGGCTTGATAGGGAACTGGGCGCCGAAATTTCCCGATAGACCGGCCCCGCGTGTTGTCGTTGAACGGCGCGACTCTAATGAAAAAATTGCTGGCCTGATGATGTCGGCCGAAAAATGCAATCGCGCCCGCCAATATCCCGCCAGCAGTGCAATCTGCCGCAAACTCTGACCTCCGCTTTCCATTCCCCTCGGAGGCTAGCTCTCTCTTTTTTTATGAACACGTATTTATTACGCTCGTTACGCTCGGCCAGTTGAAAAGCTCGGCATCGCTTGAAATTGAACCCGTTAAAATGCATCCGCTTTCCCAAGAGCGTCCTCGCAACCGTTCACCGATCAGAGGGATCACGTAAAATCTTTACCTCGACCACCTTTTTCCTGCCTACGTCTACTTAAAAGCGGAGCTGGCCAGCCTCTGACAGGGGTTGTACGCTCTGGAGAAAAAGCGAGCGGAAGAGAAAAAAATTGGTGGCTCGAGGGGGCTGGCCGAGTGCTCGCCGCCGCGCCGCGCCGGTCAAAATGAAAACAAATAGTGCGCTCTGGAATCGGCAATTTATCGCACGCATAGCTGCACCCTGTGGCCCGCCAGTCGCTGTTTACCCTTCAGCTTACGCAAATTTGTTATTTATGTTGACAATTCCGCAGCTGCCTCTCCCTCTCTCTCTCTCTCTCTCTGGCTTCGTTCACTTAACAAGCCGACACACCCCGATGTGTGGCTTTACCTCGCGCGCAATGTTCGTTATCGTCCGAACTGGCCGGGTGGAACCTTGCCACGCGCAAAAAGTAATCCGCAGATATTGTTTCCCATGCATTGTTCACGGTCCGCAATCGTTAAAAAGTCGCGTTTTAAGGGGAAAGGAGTGTGAGAGCACGAGGGAAGATTTACACCTCGGTAAATCTCGAGCTGGCCTAGCACTAAGCGTCCGAGAGAGATCGTGCCGAGCCAAATTACCGAGGCGGGGGATGATTTAGCGCGTGCACAGTTAAGGAATAATCGCCATATCGAATCGGGCGACGCATTTAACTGCGGCCTTCCACGAATCCCGAAGAATAATGAGCGAGCTCCATAAGCGACCATCAATATTTGTTCCTATTCCGGCTGACGAAAAAAAAATATAGGATGGGAAAATGGTAGAGCGTGTGACGACTATAGCCGAGCAATTACCGGACCTAAGTGATTCCGAAGGAATTGGGTCAGATCCCTGAGCAACCCTGCCTGCTTTTACATATTCAGTCGTTTAATAGCTTCTTTCAATTATGTTCGATCGGACATATCCATAGGGTGTTGCATTAATGATAGCTGTTCCAGTTTAAATGACACGTCGCGTTAAACATCCCTTGGTGTTCATTAATACGAGAATAGTTGGCAGAGCGATGGTATCGATAGGGGTTACACTTTCCACGGGTGATAAAGAGGGAAAAGGAGTGAGAGATAGGTGCGTAAAAGCCGTTGCTAATTATCGGCTGCCTAATTGACAAGCTCGTGATAAATTAGGGGATGGCGTTAGCCAGAAATCGGATTTCGATATCGCGCACTGGGACGTCTTTCAATCGACGGCTCACCCTTCCCAGTTAGCTCGCCTTCTCACTCTGCGCTCGGCCAGCATCCTCCCACTCGCACACCTACCAAATAATTCGACCACTTCGCCCGAGGATCGATTCCTCGTTACTGCGGCTGTGTCGGCTCCACTTTATAATTGACGACTGTACAATGTCGCTTTAATTACTATTGCATCCGACACCACACGGGACAGCCGACACCGTGATCTCGCTCGGTCGGTTGCACCCCTTTGTCTCTCTCTCCCTCTCTCACCCACACACACACACACGCCCACCCACTCATCCTCGCCCTCTCTCACCTAAAAGCACATTGTCACCCGCTTTTGTTTTACAGAGCACCTTGTAGCTGAACCCGCGAGCAACAATGCCCTCTCCACTCCCTCTCTCTCTCCCTCTAACCCTCTGGCGAACGGCTCCAATATTTCAGGATGAATGATTTCAATCTGGTGTATCGGGCAGCGACCCCTTTTGACAAATTGCTAGCTAGTCAGCCGACAAACTGCCGATAGAGTGGCTCTACTCAAACCGCCACTAGTCTGCATAATAACGAACGATAACGTTATCGTTAATTTCCTTATCAGGAATTCACCAGCAGAGAAAGAGAGCGGCGGAAGAAAAAATCTGATGTTGCGTGACATCTCAATCGAGCATAAACTAGCTACGTGGGGATATGTGCGTGTTGCCTTTTCCAGCGGACATTAGCATTGTGCCAGTGAAGAGACGCGATGATCGGCCGACCTTCACCGTGCCCGGATGCTCGTTAATGCTATTGACACTAATTGTCTGCTATCTCGTTGGAAAGAGCGAGCAACAGAGAGAGATAATTAGTGGTTGCGCAACTCAAGGATACGCCCGAGATCTCGCTGCCTACGTATGCACCTAACAGCGATTATTGCAGGCATCAGAATTGCACGGAGAGAGAAGGAGTGACAAGATGGGAGAGCGGAAGAGGGGAGGAGCAGTAGAAGTCAAGTTCAAGTTGCTCGATGCCGTAATATCTTAACCATGGCCACGGTTTCTGGATCACAATTTCCTTATTCATGATGCATGAGCTCATGCCACTTTCAGTCAACTTATAGTCAACGGTACAAGTGACAATGGGATTTAACTGATTTTACGAGAGTATGCGAGGGGAAAAATTGTGGCAGGGATGCTTGGTGTTAATAATTTCTTAGGGAGGAACACAAGTTTTTCGGGGTTGGCTGAGAGGTGTAGAGTGTGTGGGTGTACTCGGTGGGAGTAAGTTCATCCTGACAAACAATGCCAGTGGGAGGAGATGGGTGGGAAGAGAGAGAGAGAGGGCGGTAACATGAGGGATGTTCGTAATTCGAATTCCCATTTGGCTGGGTCGGGTCGAGCAGGGCCCGTCACACGGCGAAGAAACTTTCCATCTTTTATCGTTACATATTCCCCCGGCTGGCTTCGGAGGAGAGAAGCGAGGTTCGCGCGAGCAAATAGGAGGGCCGCACATACAGAGACACAGGCGGCATGCGGGTCATCCGGGAAATTTACCTAGGAAAGTTTAATTACACGTCCTAGCGATTTCAAGGAAATATTTCAGCGCGGAAACTTGTCCGGCCTGGAGTGCCAGTACGGCGGGCCGCGCAACTATCTGCCAACGGCGCGGCGTGAACTTACTCCTTGGCCGAGCTAGCTACTTCTAACAAGCTCCTCGTGCACGGTTTGACAAGCGACGGAAGTGTGAAGGGGGAGGTGAGGTGGGAGAAGCCCCTGACAAATCCTTAACTCCCCTTCTCTTTCAATGCTCTGGGTTTTCCGAGTGGGGGATCCGTGCTCGAGACTTTTTCAAAGTAATCGAATTCGTGCGGAGTTTAAGCTTTAAAGCTCCCGGAGCTTCTCGGGGTGGTATATTCGAGTGGGGGCCGCCGCCGCCGCCGCGACGCCGGGGGTATTCCGCGCCACCCCTTTGCCCAGGCATGCGAAATAATTTTTTTACCGAGCTAATCCCATTAACTCTCGCGGGACAGAGATTTAAGGAGGGAATGGGCGGTGGGTCGGCTTACCTCAGCCCGAAAGAGAGGATGGCACGCTTAAAAGGAGGGGCTGGAATTCGCGACGTCGGAATTTTCAATTCTCCCGTGAACCGGCCGTTCTTTCTCCCCCAAGCTTTTAACTCCGATACCCTTTAATCGCTATCCATTTTCACGCGACTCGCTTCTCAGACTCTCTCGCTCCTTTTTATCCTGGAAAATGTCTGCCAGTGATCGAGGGGGAGTGCCGAGAGTGAGGAAATTTCCGCTAGCATTCCTATCCGATCGGCAAATTATCTCCTTTGCATTGGCTTTCTCTAGTGACATACCTATTCCACTTTGCTCTCCTATATCAGGAGGACGCGCGCTTCGCCGACTTTAATCGCCGGGATTCGCTGGGGCTCGCCTCTTCCTCCTCGTTTTTCCATGCGCTCGCGATTCTTTTTCCATGGCCAAATTGAACGTTTCATAGCTGCGGCCACGATGTCGTTGCGATCCTCGTTTATCTCGCGCCCTCCACTCTCGCTTCTACGCTTTTTCCTACAAACCTCTCTCTCTTCCATCCACATTTCCACATGCATTCATAGATACACTATGCATGGATACGAGTACGTCATGTGTACGCGCCGCTCTGCCCGTCCACGCTCGCTCTCTACCTTTTCACGCGCGACTATCTGCCGAGTGATGCATCGTATCGGCGACGCTTTTTCCGGGTTCGTCGAATGAAGATTTGAACGCTCCTGGCTCCCAGAGCACTCTGGCCCGCAAAAAAGCTCGGGCTTGCCCGGCATATCAGAGTGAGAGAGAGTGAGAGAGAGGGGAAGAGCGATCGAGGGAAAAAGTGTCGCCGGGCTATTGGATAGGAAAGCGTGCAATCCTGGAAATTGCCGGGGACAGTTTGCCCCGAGAAAAGAGAGAGTGACTTCCGCTAATTGGTCGGCGAGAATTAGCTGACCAGCTTCAATTAAACAAACGGGGGATTAAGGACATGTGAGCCGCGAAAGCGTGTGCTCGACCATAATAACCAGAAAACGCTACGGAGGAAATGCCGATTACGCTCGACTTCACATATGGGATTAACGGAGAGGCGGCAGCAGCGCGAGCAATGTTCGCCGAGCGCATTTACATACGCGCCGACCCGCTCGCACACACACATTGACAAAGGGCGGCGTTGAAATATGATTTCGCCGAGGGACGCTAAATTCGGAAAGCCGATCATAAGTGCTGACATTGGCTGTAACCACTGGCCGGCGCGGCGATGGCCTGAACTAATTTACACAGTGCCGGCGTAGGTGCTGCGTTAAAATAACAGCTCGTTCTTCATTTGGTAGCATTATCGGGTCCCTGCTAATTAGCCGAGCGAAAGATAAACACTGGATAATAGAAGGAGCGTGCACAATGTCGATCGAATTCTTGCGAAAAATGCTTTTTCAATTATTGCACCGAGAGCCTTGAATTGCCAGGTGGCAATGTTGATTGATCCTCCACTGGGAAAAATCTCTTATTGACAGACCCTCTCTTTTCAACTGGCTCTTCATCAAGATCCGGCAAAGGATCCTATTGCCAGTTGGTTGCTCATTCTCACTGGTGGACACTGAATCCACTTCAAGGACAGATCGATCGTAAAGACAATTGCTTTTTGCGCTTTTCACTGCCTGACGTTCGCGAAGAGTGTGCTGCGCGCAACACTCTTTCCTTTCCCCGGGAGCATCCGCTTTTCTTTTCCTATGAATTCAGCCGTCCTCTCCGTGCGCTAAATAAGCATTGCCTCGTCAATCGAATGCCGCAAGAGAACGTAATCGTCATCGAACCACTAAGAATTCCAGGAGAGCAATGCTATGATTGCTCGGGGGAGAATGAATTACTCGATCATCATCCGGGGGAAAGTGGGTCGCGAGTATAAAAGAACCGAACGGGGTGGGTGGAGAAGAGAAAAAGGAAGGCGGGTACAATCAAAGAGTGACTATCTGTAGAAGGGAGAGTGGGTGCGATGGTTGATGGTGAGCGCAGCATCATTCGCGGCACCGGACTAAAGAGGAGAGCTTGCAGATAGAAAGACTGGAAAAAAGGAGCGGCGGTGATCGATATCGAATGCAATTGCTCTTGCAGAGCCTGGCAGGAGAAGAGCAGAGCAGAAAAAGAGAGAGAGAAAGAGGGAAAGAGGGAAAGAGAGGGAGGGAGCGAGGGCAGTCGCGTGCCATTTTTCCGGGGCACAACCGCTCGATTGCGTGAAATCGGGCCGAGCTAAGAGAGGAACCTCCACTGAGAATAAGCGAGAGAGGGAGGGAAGCAAGACTGCTGCGACGAACTCGAGATACGAAGAGAACAGGAAACGATAGCAGGAGGGCAGAGAGGAGGCGGTGGAAGGAAGGGGTCGGGGGTGGTTCGAGGGGGGTGCAAATGGAGAATTGTGATCGGAACGTGGCACACGGAGGCAGCCAGGCAGGCAGGCGCACTCCAAGCACCGAGGGCACTCGTCCGTTTTAATGAAAGCAACCGGATGGAAATTGCGATTGCGTTCCGCCTCAATAATTGCACTTATTGCTCCGCCCCCGTTAATTGGCTGTTAAGGTTTTAATTATATTTTTAATTAACCGACACATCTAACTGTCGAGCCAGCCAGCCACCGGTCTTTCCCCTGCCTGGCCGTTTCTCAGCCGGAATAAAGGCTGCCGGTGCTCCTAGAGCCCCTTATCTCGTTGCAATGGACCTCTCGCTCGTTCCCGCCGGTAAATTTTGCACGGGAAACGATAGTTTGTCGAAAAGGCGAGAGGTATAAACCTATAAAGGCTCTATACTATAATGGGAGACAGTAACGCGGGCTATTTATGCTTGCCGATTTATAGGAAACAGGCCCTCGGCCGCACCCCTTCCTCTTTTCACGATCCTAGCGATAAAGACGATACGGCTGACATAATCCAGTAGCCGTAACGAGTTCGAAGTTGAGAGAGCTCGTTACGCCAGCCGAGAGATACTGCTCGCAACCAAGCCCATACGTTTATCATGGCGTAATAATCGCCATTGCAACCCTCCCCCTTGCCAACCCTTCCGGCCCAGCACGAAAAGCCGTCCGTCGCTCCGGCGCAGACGAGCCCCGTGTTCCTCGGGATTTATTACCCGGGCATTCGCGCGAATAATACCAGCCCCAGGACTGTCAGGGAATTTATTAATGCCGGGGGAGAGAAGCAAGCCGAAGACGAGGCTATGCCGGCAGCCTCGAAAGGGCTGGCTGCGCTGCGCTGCGCTGCCAGGATCCATCCTGTCGGAGTTTCGCAATCGAATTGCAGGCAGGGTCAGGCTATGATCAATTATTTCTAGAAGGACGGGAGAAGGTCGCGCATCTCCGCAGCAGTATTACGAGTTACTGAGATATTTAAGTCGGGGAGAATCTATATTTAGAAATAGCCAAGGAAGTGATCAGGATTAGCAAATCATCAAAGGAGGAAAGGGACTTGAAAAGAGAAAGAAAAGTAACTAAATGGCGAGCTCCGATAATGTGCCTCGACCAAGTTTGCAAAGTATGTACCGGGAGCTAAGGGGGAAGAAAGTTTGGCTCTAATGAGACGAGAGCAGGTAACTCACAGTTTTCGAAAGTTCTGTAACCAACGAGTTTCCCTGGCTTGCCGCTGTGACCGTTGTGAAAGCTTGGACGATTTCTCTGGCATTGTTCGGATAAGGAGAAGTAGGGGGGTGGTTGCATCGATTAATATTGGCTGTGTAGGGGTTTGGCCGATTGAGCTCGGGAGAAAAATTCGTCGAGTGCTGGAGGGTCGTCGGATTGAGAGGGCTGGCAATCTTAACCCACTTTCGTTGCACGGCACCAGTGTATATACGTTTCAGCGAGAAATTTCACTGGGAGCGTATCGAGTATGTACGTGGGTTCGCGTGCGACCCTCCAATTCTCTTCTGTCCCTGCCACCCTCCCGTCCTCTCCCTCGATTCAATTAGCGATAACTTATCCGGGCCGACTCGTGGCAGTGATCACACGGAATTACGAAAGTCTCGGAACGACAAGAGAACTGCGGGAAAAGCTCAGGTGGGCGCGCCACGCCAGCCACCCCCTGCCGCGTATCTGTCAACGAAGAAAGGGGAGTCCATGAAACTCCTTTCTTTAGTCAACCAGCTCAAGTATCAAGCTTTCAAATCTCATTCGCGAAGCCGTGTCAAGTGCTAGGGAGAGCAATGTAAAAAGTTTACTTAAAACGAACAAGTTATAATAGACAAATCAGCTTATGCATATAAGATGCGCCCAAGGTGGGACGGAATCCTGTTGAAAACAAGGCGAACGCGCCGCAACCAAGTAGTGGAAAGAAGCTTGGAAGTATTATTTCCTTTCCATAAAAGAGGCGTCGTTCCTTCTTGGACTTTGGACGAGGAACGCGTGATACAAGGGCAGCGGAGATAATGGTGAGATACTGGTGGTTTAGCAGAGTCGATTGGAGCGAGGTTCATACGCGGCGAATCGTTTGCTCCAGTTTCAAGAGAAGGAGGAGGATGTTGGGCCCGGCAATAAAGCTAATTCAGCCCTGAAAGTGGGTGGGTAGGGTAGCTTCCTTTTCCCTAGGAAGTTCGGTGTCCCGGTGAGATTGCGGGACATTAGAGTCGAAAGGAACGAGGGTGGGAGAATCTCGGGCTATTTCCATTTTGCCAGCTGGTATGGCTAGTTGGATCGGTGGTGGTACGCGTCGGAGGAGCATTTTCGAGGGAGGCTGCTCTCGCGATTGGCCGTATGCGGCCACGTACAAGCGTCTCTTTACACTCGCGCTGCTCCAATAACGCGGCGAGATACGCGGATTCCAGGCTTCGCTGATTCCATGTTACTCCGGTGACAGTGGCAGCCGGCGAAACTGGACCGCACAAAAGTTTCGAGGACACGAGAAGTTGGGCGAGCTCGAGCGGGGGAAAACGGGGCCGAGTTACTCGTGCGTCCACATGGGAGTAACACACTCAGGATCAGGATAAACAAGAGAGCAACGTCGCCCGGGATGCAAAATGTGAGCCACTCTTCTCATGATAAAAGACGATAAGGTTCCCTCTGCACCAGCAAAAGCGAGCACTCTTTTCTTCCTTCCTTCCTTCCTTCCTTCCACCCCCCTCTAACCCGGCTCTTTCCGCCATCCCCCTTTGGATCAAGGCAAACTCCTTTTGTCGAGCTCGAGCACTCCCATTACGCTCGACAATGCATTCCCAACGAGTAATCGCCGAGATTACGTGATTACCGACTTCTACAATCCACTCTTTATAACAGCGCCAATTTTTCATATTCTAGTGCTGCGTCCTATTCCGGCGGCTATTATCTCACGCGCATAGGAACTGTATTTCCAATCGATCGATTCCAGCAACTTTGCCACTCGAAGCGCTAGCAGGCACAAGTAGAATAGAATTGCGATGCGCGCTTCGAGTGGAGGAGTGCGGCGGGAACGGCCGTACGGAGTTATAGAGTTTGAGAAATTTATTGCGCCTTGTTAGCGCGGGACAATTACAATTTTAAATGCGAGGCCGCGCCCGCGCGTCGTCTCGGTAATTAACCTAACGAGCGTGCGCTTCAGACTTGAGCCGCGTACCTCGAGAACGCGTACATACATAGATACTTGCCACCCACCCACAGGAAGCTAGTAGACGCCAAGGGGGAAAAAGGAAGGCGTAGTTTCGCCAATGGTTATTAACAATACGCGGGAGTGCAGCTTGTCCCCAAGAGAATCGCACTCGTCGACGGAGTAACAAACCAAACGGACAACTGGCTGGCAAACGAAGAGATTTGCGCTAATTGGGAGGAACGAAAGCCTGCTCATTTGCAGGCTTGACGGAGATTTCGAGTGTTCAATGGGTCAAACAATATTCTTGAAAGGTACTTGCCGGAGGCAACCTTTCTTTACACTGTCGACACCTCCAGTTCCCTCGTCTACGTCGATTTAACGAGACTCCAAGGATCTGTTCAATCCCCTTTACGAACTTCGACGTTGTCATCTCGGGATTATGTCTACATTTCACCGTAGCCGCGTGCGCTCATTGCTGCCGCGAGCTAACAAACGAACTCTCCCTCCCCTCTCCCTCCCAAGGGCCTACCACTATTTAGCTCTATCTAGAAGGAGCCAATGTTATAGCAGCCTTTCAATTTCCCGCGAACACTCAAGTAGACTTTTCTGTTAAGCCTCCCTCTTTCTCTCTTGAGAGAGAGAGAGAGAAGAGAAAGGTTCCGAATGTATGCTTTAAGGAATAAAGTCAAATACACAGGTGAGAAACGGGGTCGAATCTCAAAGAGAACTCGCTATTTCTCTTTCTCATTCGCTCTCTTAGAAATCCCGAGGCACTCAATCGCGCATACTTGCCACTCGAGTGTGCTGGACTCAAGACTTTCAAAGGGCCAATTAAAAAGCCAAGTTTCCACGGGTAAGTTTTCCGCGGGAAAACTTAGTTGGGAAGTTGAGGCGATGGAAGATGCAATTTATAATTTCGCCCCCCGCCCCGCCACGCCTGACCACCAGAACTTGCTAAGAGGTAATCCGGTCTCTGGTGTATCTGGCTCGAGAGGCGCGATACCAATTGAAAGAGGGCGCAAAGATCTTGATAGCGAGATCAAAATACTGCCACTTCCCGACTTGATTCTCCCGACACTCAGCGGAGACGTCGGCCGGAGAACTGAATTCCTCGTCTAACGGCGCCAGTTTTAAGTGGATAATTAAGAGACCATTCTCTTCTCCCGAGGCAACAGAAACGCGCGCCACGTTGGATAATTGCGCGACATCGCGATTAATTCGCTCGAGCTCAACTAAGGCGGCTAAACGTTAAAACGGATTAAACCGGCGCTGCCGAACTAGCCTGGCGTCATAAATAATATCGAGCAAGTCCCATGTAAACTCCGCTCGAGAGTTTGCGTCTGAGGGAGCAAGCGGTACCACCAGCAGCACTTCCGCTTCCCTTTATCGGCGTGAACACCAGCAGATTTGATCTCCGCCAAGTTCCCAGGGCGAATTCGATCAAGCCAGACTTCAATCTCGACGTACTTACGCCAGAACTTGTCTGTTCTATCGCTAAATAATAATGGCCCGTTCATTGATAATATTCTAAGCGTTCTTTTGTCTATGCATCGAGTTTCTCGACAAGATTCTGTTTCTGGGAGAAATAGAGTTAAAAATAGCAAGCTGATTGGTCTAACACTGATTGCGCCGTAGCTCTGACAATCAGCATCATTGTTTCAATTAATCAAAGCGTTCACACTTTTTTCCCCACAGTGATAGCAGTGGCGTAAGTTTTGCTGGGCTTTTTAATGGAAGCTGGAGTGAATTAACGAAAGGAAAATTGGCCTATCCGCGGGGAAACCGATAGCCTATCTGATGTGCTCTTGTACCTTTAGCTGAGCCGGTTCGTGAACGGATGGTTGTACACGGAAGCTACCATGTCGAGCTATTTTCGAGGGCCGGAAACGGAATCAGCGAAACGGATGTCGGTAGCTAGTCTCGTGATCCAGCAAATCCCCCGGCAAACCCAGCTACTCTTTCCATCTCTTCCTCGGGGCCAGCCACTCTCCTTCCTCTTAACCCCTCAAGCCCGACTGACATTCTCTTCGCTTCTCAAATCCTCTTTTCCTTCACTCTCGCGTCTCTCCCATGTTCACTGGGACTCGACGCCCTTTGTCGCATTTTCCCATTCAGGAAAATGTTTTCAGAAATCTTTTCTCTCCGTCTACCTAGCACGCGGTCCTCCTCCTCCTCCTTCTCCTCGGCGTCGTTCATCTCTTGACATGTCAGTTGACTCTTATAACATAACCCACTGGCGTTGCGGCGTCCTGCTTTCCGTCGGCTTCTTCTACAAGTCGACGAGAGGTCCGGCGGCGGTGGATCGTCAAAAATGCAAGAGCCAGAAAAGCAAGGAGAACGATCTCATGATTTCATTGTGTTCCCGCGGAAATTCAGTGCAGCGTCATAAGCGAGTGCACCAGCTTGGAGCTAAGAATCCTCCTGGCCGACCCTCGTCCTCTTCTGCCTCTGGCTCTGGCCGCGCGCGTTCTTCGTTACTGAAAAATTTATTCGACAACGGGCGTCCTTGAAGAATCCCTTGCGAGTGCTGCTCTCGCTCCTGGAACATGTCCTAGAATTCCGCAATCTCCCCACCCTCTCGTTCGCGTGATGCTGGGATTAGAGTCATAAATATTCTCCAAGACATCCGACACGTCCTTCCATCTCAGACACCAAAGGATTTCCCATCGCCGCTGCTGCTACTGCTACTGCCGCCAAGATTTCCTTTTCTCGCGACGTTCTAGCCCTCCGCCGAGCGATATTTAACTTGGAGGGAAGTGGGAAGATCCGAGCAGTGCACTCGCCATTCGCAATGGCATTCTTGAATGGCATGGCGAAAAAGAGGTGGTCCATTGTGACGCCGAGTGGTGGAATTCCGCTTTGGAATGGTAGTGAAGGGTGAGTACGCGCGAACGATAGAGAGAGAGAAGGAAGCCAGGTCGTTCGGTGCATGTAACAGCGATAAACTTTTACGAGCCCGTAAAAAAGTGACAATCCAGTAGCTCCTGGGAAATCCGGACGACTAATATCGCCTGGTGGCGTACCGAATGGCCGTGCCAAGACGCGCCTTACCTACTACACATCCTTCGCCAAAGGCTTTCCCTTATTTCGCACCTCAACCTCCAAGAATCCTTCAACTTTCTCTCGAATATAACACAGACAGTTGAGATTCCTCCCAATGAAATGAATTCCATCGCTTTCTTCGAAGTCTCCACCGACCCTCCGCCATTAGGGATATATCTGGCCTTTATTCAAATTGCTCGAGAATTGATCGGTACCTTTGGCATTGCGTGTCGAGGAGAGTTCTTGCCTTTATTGCAATAAAGTTGGTAGGGAGTGGAGAGTAGCGGGCAATATTTCAATGCTAGGACACAAAAGAAGGCGAACCAAATGGAAATGGAATATGTAGCGGAGGGAATTCCAGCGGGGGAAAGCTTTGTTGCCGAAAATGTAGACGGAAAGTCAAAGCAGGCATTTCCATGATAAACCCGATATAGTTGTGCTCGCGCGAAATAAAGGATCTCCAAACACTCGAGCCTTTCCACTTGTTTCGACCAACTGTATTCCGCCACTGTTGAAACGTGTGGGATAATATTCTTTTTGCTAGGCATGAAAAAACACTGGCATTCCTTGCTCAGAGATTCAATTGACGCACTCGTAGATAATGAAGATAAGATAGTCAGTTTCTCATTGAACAATGTCACCGCTCTCTAATTGCATGATAAGCGTTGTCAACCAAAAACAAGACGAGGGAACTTATCAAATTGTATCGGACTTGCTTATCCAAGCGGGGAGAATGAGATTGGAGTGCAGTTAATTATAGTGTATGTGGATGGTCGGTGGTCGGTGGTTTGCGATATATCGTGTCGAGTGGGTAGATGAAAAAGATTGGCAGAGGAAAAGGGGTTCTATTAGATGCGAAAAGTGTAGAGGCCTCGTTATTGGAATGGCTGGCTCGTTTGGAGGAAGGGCGAACTGTTTGGCGGAGGAAGCCCGGGGAAAAAGAGAGCGGAGAACTGTAAACGAAACCGTTGCTGGAGAAGGCTGCGTACGAGGGGAGAGTTAACGGTCCACCGAGGATGGTCCACCTCGTCCATTTTCCCCTCGCGGCTAGGCAAACACGTGTGTATGTATGCCATTTGCATCGGGAGAACGATTGCGCGAGAACCAAGCATACTTACAAACTGCATTCACCGACTCGACCAAGCTTTCGATCCACCGCATTCGAAAGCATCCCCTCGAACTTGCTTCGCCCGACATAGAAGAGTTCCGCTCGCAAAAGCTCTCGAATTGGCATCGCCAGCGTTACCAATACTATTATTCGATTTCGAGCAGGAAAAAAAGTAGTGCTTAGCTGAACGGTGTCATTTCAATGGGAGGATTTCACTAAATTCTCTGGCGAGTTAGTGTCGCCGCATCCCTTACAAGTTTCACTGGTTTATAGAGGTGTGAGAACGAATGGGGAAAGGGGATCGGCGTGGAACACAAGCCTTGTAAATCGTGGCAGGGGGAAGCTGTATGTACTGGAAATAAAAGGAAAGGATGATCGATAGGTTCGACAGCCAGACAGATGAGCGCGCGCGCGTGCGATTGATTCCACGCGAGGAGTTCACGGTCGAACCGGCTATGAAACACTGATGAATCGCGCCCTCTGTAAATAACAATTAATATCGAAGCTCCGCCGGGAAGCGGAAGAATGCCTTCGAATTTTGCGGACGATCCCGCACGCCGGATATCGGAGGGAGGCTAATGGGATTGCAGTACCGATTAGTGTTAAACAAAAGCTCCACTACTACCAACTACCAACTGGGAGAGATACGGTTGATCGGATGCCGGAGTTTGGGACAATAGACTCGCAGAGGCTTTCTTTAGGAGGACGGCCGGAACCTGTCGATTGTGGATTGGTGTTTGCGCGCAAATCCATGAAAATTCGATTGTCATCGTTTATCGAAAGCCCTCCGACCGCCGCGCCGCGCCGCGCCGCTCGCCGAGGGAAGTGAGTGGCTCGTATTAGCGGCATCTGCCCGATAATCGAGCGCTAACATTCTCTGGAATGTGCTGCCTCGATAACACGGCTATCCCAAGCGCCCCAGCTTTTCTAACACACCCTCCCTCTCCCTCCCTCTCTCTCCAACCTACTGAACCATTAGGAAAAACGTACGAGTGATAAAAGAAAAAAGAGGGAGAGAAGAGGAAAGGGTGCTCCAACAATGAAGTGTTTTATTCTCGGTGGGCGTACCACGTTCTCTGTAAATGCTCGTCGCCAGTGTAATGCCGTTCATTATGATTCCCGGCAAGGTTCCCATTGTCGGAGGAACACGTTCCTCTTTCCGGGAGCGAATTAAGCGGACAGTTGAACGAACAAATGGCCAAAGAAATGTACAATGGATCGCTAGCAGTCTGATCAAAAGTTCCTTAATAATACCGTCGTTGGCCGAGGAACCAATTGCACATTCCGTTGGTAATGCCAATCGACACTTCGACACGCCAACTTTCTCCAACTGCACAATCGCATTAGACTCCGATCACGGGAGAGCTCGGTGCCCGCGGTGGTAGAAGCTTCGAAGTTAAGCATTCCCTCGGCTGGCGTGCGAGTCGAGAGAAACCCTTGGCGAATTTCAGTTGGGTTGGTGCGAACCCTGCGCTAATTGCAGGTGCCTCGCTATCCGGCTGGGAAAAGGTTGGCGGAAACGGGCTGTCGTTAATTCTGCAAAATCCTGCATTTTCCGGACGCGTGCCTTCGTTAGTTTGTGCCGCAGCTCACCGGTGTAAGTGCGATTTACACGTGTTTGCGCGAGTGCATCATAAAACGAGCACGTAATCCCTCTTTACGAGTGTACGCCCGGCTTAACTCTCCCTCTCTCTCTCTCTCAGCCAACGCTCCAATGAGATTCGTACTGACAGATTTTTCATTGATATAACACTCTGCCACCAGGATTGGATTTGAAGTTCGTGACGCGCTGTCACGAGTTCCAACTGAAAGAGTTAATACGTCACGTTCCCATCCCCCTTTCGCGTTGGCGCTCCGTTAAATCGGGAAATCGTTCCTTGACGTTCAAAATCGAAGAAAGGAAAAAGGAACGAAGTACACCGAGCGCACAAAAGAAATCAGCATCCGACAAGATCCTGCTTAATTTCCTGCTGGGATCGGCAGTAATTAGGGCCATTGTGCCATCGATCATCCACCATCTCAGGAATCGTTCCTGGCCAAATTGCAATAATGAAGGCTTCCGTCGGCCGACATTAAACAACCATTTGGCTCTCGATTACCGCTGACTCCGGCATACCAAAACTATTTAACTATTCACCGAGTTGGGAACGCTTGTCTCTCTGATTTCTAAAGGATCTTCCCTCGACCAGGAGTGCCAGAAAATTCAATAGAACGAGGAGAGTGAGCAGGCTGATTTGTGAGAGGTGGATTCGGCTAAGTATAGGGTTTCCTTTCCTACTCTCTTCATCGAGGAAATAGTAGTAGCTCATTCCGAACTCGACGAAGTCGCGTCACGAATCCGCCAAGTGGGTGTCGGCCCCATAAATTCCCCATAAACCAGCCAACGAGACAATCTTACTCGCGACATAAGTTAGCTGACACTTGTTATTCGAGCCGCGCTGGATAGATCGGCTGGAATGTCCTCGACAGGTTTTGTAATCGTTGCCGAGGATGTGCCCGAGCTATTCTCACATTTTATCGGTACTTTCACCACCACTCTCCTCTCCTCTCCTCTCCTCTCCTCTCCTCTCCTCTCCTCTCTTCTCATTCTCAGCCAACCCTCCATCACGTAATCCTTGAGTTTCGAGAGCAGTACGTCTCAGGGAAGCTCGGTGCGTTCTTGCGAGAGCGACTAGTATGCCTCTGAAACACTTAGCCCTGTGATTCCAGCGGTTTAATCTTCCGGAAGATATCGTCAGTGATTTCGCATTCCTCCGAGAATCCATGGAATGCCGCGATCGTCGGCACAGGATGCCAAACGGGAAGAGAGCGCGGAATCGTTCAAAGCGAGGGGGGAAAAATCTCAGTCTATTGGTGGAAAACAAAAAAGGGGAATGGC
Source organism: Ectemnius continuus (assembly GCA_910591665.1). Lineage (NCBI taxonomy): Eukaryota > Metazoa > Arthropoda > Insecta > Hymenoptera > Crabronidae > Ectemnius > Ectemnius continuus. The sequence goes on along the minus strand of OU342859.1, from coordinate 19,105,126 downwards.
AGAGAAGCACATCAATCTTATTCGTCGATTGCCAGCCAAATGAATTCACGACTGGAGAGCACACGCGGATCCCTTCGACTCTCGCTGATCGATTAATCTCTCTTTCAACGAGAGATGCCCACCACCGTCCCCACCCACCCTAGCAACTCCCTCACCATCCTCGTTCTCTGTGTTCCTGAATCCTGGGCATCCTGTTTCTAAGCTGGCCCGAGCTTGTTAGCCTAATCGCGATAATGGACGCCTCTGATAACAGTTACACCGGTTCGTGTTAGCGCTGATTAAAGGCCCAGGTTAACAAGATCGATTCGTTCGGCTCGTATTTCGTCGGCTATTTTCATTGTCGAAGTAAAAAAAGTGGGTGGGTGTGCGTGTGTGTGTGTGCGCGTTACCACATGAAAGCGCCAGTGATTGTAAGGATGAAGTAGAAACTAGAACATGCTGAACTGTCGTTAGTCAGGCGGTTTATATGGCCTTATAGGATCGAGGAAGACTAGTTTTTTGCCGGCGGGGGAAGTCAACGTAATTTATGGCAGTGTCGCGTGCAGTTAGAGTTGGAGCGCAGTGGAGAAAATAAGCGGGCTCGTTAGGCGTTAGTTCCCAAGTAAATGAGCGGGCCGTTTATCTCACGGGGCTGCGGGATTTCGCGAGAAGGCCGCGGCGGCCGCCGCGGCCGTAGCTTCGGCCTCGGCAAAAAATTACTAAACGCCCGGCCGCTTTTCCGGAGCCGCAGAGCGTTACGAGCAGGTGCAGCCGCGATTCCGGATATCCGAGCAATTTCGTCGGGCAGTTAATCAGCGGGCGGCTATTCTCCAACGAGTAGTGGGGCCTCACTATTCACGCACCCTGTCCGATCTAAAGTAATCTAGTCTCACGACAAAAGCCCCTGAAATACTGAGCTCCCTCGGACAAAGCCCTCGCAAAATACAAATTAGACTAAAGCCCAATTCACACAGCGCTCCCCGCGCGACCGCAAGAAACCATTGCATTGACTTAAGTGGACCCTCTCATAATAGAGTTCTCGTATTAATTAAAGAGGATTTAAATTAATGACGGTGAACGACGCCGCCGCGATGCCACGTCGCAATTTCTTAGCCGAGCCATCAATCGACTGGGATGAGTGTGCTGTCAGGCCACGTGATCTAATTTACCGAAATTCCCCGGCTGATAGCGGCCCGAAATTGCCCTCGTTAATCTGGAAGCGCGAAAAATACGCAAGACAGCCGAGCAACCTGGCTACCGCCACTAGTTAATCCTTCCTCGGCGAGAGTGTTCGATCATTCGTCTCGTACGCGTCCCGGAAATTCGGAAGCGAGCGTTTCCCAACGTCGGTGCCAGTGGCAGTGGCGGAGTAGGAGGAACTCAAGGGCGAGTAATCGAATTATGAGGGTGTTGCTATAGGACAAAAACGGAATTACGGAAGGGGAGCAATCGCTGTCTAGAGGAAGCCCTTCCATCCCTTTCCCTTGGCATGGTGGTGGTGCTGCTGCTGGTGCTCGCGCTCCTCCCGCAACTCTCCTCGGGCGAGGAGGAGCGAAGATTAATCCGTGTTCGGCTAATGATAGTTTCCCAAGTAGTTTCCGTCGTCCTCTCCCACTCCCTCTCTCTCTCCCGCTGCCTCTCCGGCTGTCTCGGTCTTGCGGGGTGTGCTCAGCCGGTGTGCTACATTGCGAGCACACGAGACACACCGGCTTCCCCAGGACAGGCTGTCTGATCCCCGCGAGCTTGTTCCTCCTATGTATTATAGTCGGCTGTGGGTGGGTACATAGCCGCTGCAGCGATCGCTGCGGTTAGTTTGACAGTGGAGTTGCAACTGCAATCGCATTATCGTTGCAAGACCCACTCCCAGACTCTCGCTCGCTTGCTCGCTCTCTCAAGCCTTTTGCAATCCACCACTACTCGACAACCTAACCGCTCGTCGCCATTTCATCGTCCACTATACACCTACAACTACTATAATTCCTATCTCCAACTTCGGCCCTTCCTAAACTTCCTTTAACCCAACGATTACTTAATATACCTGATATCTGCTTTGTACTTACTTTGCAGAGCGATTCGAGGTCGACTGATATCTCTAGTATCAGAGATATAACGTCGCTTGAAGTTGAGAGGCTTTTGCGAGATGTTCAAGTACTCTAATCAGCCTTTGAATGCAGATTACCTAAATGACTTTGTCGAGCTCCGAGTCCACTAATTAATTAGGAGCCGCTATATTCCGAATCTAATACTGTTCTCAAGTCGAGTAGAATGGGGACTCGAAGGAGGGATTGAGATATGGTCGGAATGACTTATTGAATACGTGGATCAACAAACGATTTCCATATAATCAGTTTGGAAGTGAGATAGAAAGGAAGGGAGATGCTGGGTGAGAAACAGGTTGGTCGCCGCTTAACGCGTTCCGGTGGCTTTGACTGGAGGCATCGGGCGTGCTTGCGGGGTAAACGTCGGATAATTGGGTTCCCCGGTGCGTTCGGGATGACGAGCTTTGGCCCCACGGGGAATCCGAGGGACGGCCGGCCGTCGAAATTCATAGACTGAAATGAGGTATTATAGCGTGCGGCTGACCAGCTGCTCCAGAATCATCCACCGATCTACTATTATACCAAGAGAGCGAGGGAGCAAAGAGCCCCGATCCCTACCGGAAGCTATGCCAGCGTTATTATTAAATCATGCGCCTCCCTCAAGATTCCCCATTAATTTATGAGCTCGAATAATACTAGGATCAGGGTGGAAATAATTTGCAATATTTGGGGATTAAATTGGCAGGGAGTAAAAGATGACAAGTGGGAGGAGGGGACGTGAAAAAAAGATGAGAGTCAGAGGTAGAGAGGGAGTGGTAGGGGAAGGGAGATAGGGATATGGCAGTGTAGATGCATGTGTGACGCATGGCCTTAATTGAGACTGTGAGGGGCGAGCTAGGAGTGGCTCCTTTGACAAGCAAGAAGAGAGGAGCGAGTGTAACTGGGGTAGTTAGCTTGCATGTCGAGAATAAAGGAACCAAACCTATCCTTCTCTCCTTATCCCATGCTAGATGCACACATCCCTTCCTCCTCCCCTCTCGGCCTAGCCAACTAACAAAGCCGAGACGTCACACACCTGCTGATACAGACGCGCGCGCGTGTTGTGTCCCACTGCAATTGGATAGCCCGCACGGAGACACTTTATATCATCTCTAGCGCCGCCGCCTGTATTACACTCACGTTCGGAACTTTCGAATTCCGAGGTTGCGGAAGCTCGCACACATCGACCTTCCAACAAGCAGACATACTGCTTTTCGGTGTGTGAAACTGAGCCTCTGTCTCGCTCCCGGTAAGCGCCGCTCTAATCCCAACCCTCAAGTAACATAACTTCGTTTGGCGAATCACGAGGGCGATGCTCGACGTCGGCTTAATTATTTCGTGGGACAAAAATCCTCGTTCTTTGCTGGAGCGAAGCTCTGAGAGGCTTTTCGAGCCTCGCTAATTACGCCAGTGGCTAATTCCTCTGGCGAAACTGTTCAACTACCTCGCGCACGCTTGCGCAGACACTCTATTCTACAACTACCACGAATGCCTTTCTTCATTCGGCAAGGATTTTTCCCATGCAACGGGATGCTGCAACGTTAGCAATGACGATTGCAGCGTAACGACAGCGACGATTATATGAATGGCTTTGCCACGGGGAAGATTGAGTGGAGAGTGAAGAGCACTTGTACTACTAGCGGCTAGACACACATAGAACGTATGTACTTGTTGCAGGGAATTGCCGCGTGCGCGCACTACTCCCTCGTGTCTTCTTTTCAGCCTTTCCCCGAAGGAGAGCTTCTCTTGCGCTCGTAATCGCCGCGAGCTCTTGTTGCGATGCGTCGTGACGTCGCTTTCATGAATCCAGGACATGGAAAGGAGAGGGTGGCGGCTGATGGTGGCTGCCGGCGGAGACAGAGACAGAGAGGGAGAGAGAGAGGATGGCGCGGGAGGATGTTAAACTAGATAGGAAATGAGTGGATGGCAGTGTGTACCGTTGTAGGCGAGGGGCCAGATCGTTTGAGTCGTGCAAACCATTATCGTCCATCGAGTTTCTCGACAGTGGCGGCCCTGCTTCCTCGTTACCAGAGGAAGCGCTTGCCTCCTCCGCTGTTACCTCTGACAAAGCACACGTGTTGCTAGAAATAACAGAGTTCGAGTACGCCTGGTAGGAATACAACGGCAGGGACAGGTGTATCTCCGCGAATTTAGTTGATCTCTCACTGAGAAGAGCAATAGTTCATTCTCCTGGCAATGCTCGTTTCATAGTTGGTATTAGCTGGCCGGCGAAAGAGCGGGCAAAGAGGGAAAGGTTGGAACTAGAGATGAATATCTAATTTCGAGGATTTCCCTGCTACCCTTTCAGAGAGAATCCTCTTGGGTTCGACTGCGATGCAACAACCAGCCGAGCGTAAACCCGGCAGGGATTCTGAAACGATTATACTTCCATCATGCGATCCGGCTGGAGAAGCTCCGAAGGATGAGGGAGACCGGGAGAGCAGGAGAGAGAGAGAGATGAAATCGTGATTCGAACGAGCTGTTGGAAAGCCCCGCCAAACCAAAGTACACTTTCGAGTTGGTTTTGCTCGATGAGAGAGCCTCGCTGCCGCTGCTCCCGAGCAACGTACCGTGAGCGTGGATACTTTTGCCCGCTCGTGCAGATTGCTGTTTATGTTTCATCGCTTTGCCAAGCAGAGAGTCCCCGCGAGTGAGACGGTTAGATGGAAAGAGTGACGGAGAGGAGGATACGTTGTTCCAAGATTAACTCGATTTCGTCATAGCCCAGCCAGAGCAGGGTTACCGCAATTTCTGGCAGCGAAGCTCGAACTCTCCTCGCCACCGAATACTCGCGTCGTCATTACCCGGCTCGACCGTCGCGCCGCCGCGCCGCCGCACTCCCAGAGAAAATATTAATCCACCATCCAGTTACAAATCTTTCTTAAGCATAGTCATACGCGAGCCACGTGCAGGATGAATCAGTCGAGTATGCATAAGGTAGTAGTTTACTTTAGCAAGAAGATAAATTTAGAGAGGGAGAGAGAGAGAGGGAGAGAGCAATTCTAATTGTAAGCCACTCGAATTGGAAGTTTAATGTGTAGCGTGAAATTTATGACGGCCATATAGATTCAAATGCATATGTATGCAGAACGTGCATAAGGCTTTCCATGCGGGAATATCCTCGTTCCACTCTCACGTAGCTTTTGATCGTGGAATGTGGCGCGCGCGCGCGCGCGATTCCCTCCTGGACGAAGAGAAACGATGAAGTGGTCCTGCACGCTGACACACGAGAAATATCCCGGAATCCGAGCACGTGTTTCTAAAGTTTGGACCGGCTCCAGTCACAACCGAGTACTATTGAATAGAAATCCCGCGAGTGTGCGGGGACAAAACGTGCGAGAAAGGTGCGTGTAACACCTATAGCGATATATAACACTGGCCAATAGATCCACGAATAGGAGTCCAAGTTGATAATTCCATCTACTCAACGGCAAAGTTCAGGGCGGCCGACTCTCGAGAGTTTTCCCATAAAATTGCGCCAGCAAAGAGGGAAGGAGAGAAAGAGAGAAAGAAGGAAAAGTCGTATTTTCTTTGATCGGAGAAATAAGCCAGGGATAAGTTAGAGTTGGTAGCTGGAAAGCTGTGGCCGATATCGTTGGACGTAATAGCGCTTTGACGTCGGTATTTCGCGGCTTGAAATAAGAATCGAAGAGTATTCCGCCACGAGGGAGTAGAAAGGAAGTGGCGAGAGGGAGAGAGAAGGTAGGAATAGTGTCAGCCGGTGCGCACTACCACCCAAGCATAGAAGAACCTCTTGAAAGTCCTGGGCAAACTTTCCGGCCGTGCTCCAAGTGAAAAGAAGTACGTACGATAGTGGAGATCTCGAGGGTACGTAGGAAAAAATCCCGAGGAGGAAAGAACCGGAACAGGAGTGAGAGAAAGGAGGGGCGGAGAGAGAGTGATTTCGATCAGGAGTATGAAGAGGGGGGTGCGACAGTATTGGGGACCTTTCCGGATTCTTAATCGTACTCGGAGCTTGAATCGTATCCGGAGCTCGTTGGTCCGTGCAGATGCTCTGTTCTATTGGCGAGCTATCTCTCGGCTCGCGACCGCCCTCACGTTCGAGCCCTTACCTCCAGGAGTTCTCGCCTCGCTTTTTAGGAAGCTCACAGTCCACCGAGCACGAAACTCCCTGGCCCATCAGTGATATAGAGCTGTCGAGATAATATCCGTTCTATCCCCCCGAGGCTAATTACACCTCTCTAACGGAGGACAGCCAAGGACGAGACTCCAGGAGATAACATCGAGAGGGAGATCCTTTCCTCCGGACCTTGACCTCAACGCGCCAACTAAAACGGCGCGCGTAAGCAACCACGCGCCGCGCCGGCACAATGGGAGAAGCGGGCAGTGGCCAATTTCGGTGGTGGTAATTGAATTTGCGGACAAAGGCCTCGAATTTTAGTCGACGCCGCCGGTCTGCATTGAATGGTTCCGGCCGGGCCTCGTATTTCAAGCGGGAAACGTTTCATTTCACGCACGTCAAAACAATTAATTTGCTCCCGTTGACACGAAGCATTTGCAGCCCTTGACTGGGCAGGCTCCGCGTCCTAATGGAACATGCCGAATTCCGGTGATATAGTGATTTTTATAAATCCAGCCGACTGCTGTCAATGGATGTGCCGCGTTGCTGTGATAGTTGGGAATTGGAGGGAGCGGAGACAGAAGCGTTGATGCAAATGACAGTGGTGGAATAGAGGGCAATAACGGGCTAAGATGGTTTCGATTTACCTGGCGGTAGTGCTAGTGGGATCGGACTGCCATACCGCTATGATTTATTAGAGATGCATACGTTTTGCCCGACTGTTCTGCCAGCAGCAGCAGCAGCAGCAGCAGCCCGGCCCAATGGCACGTCTGCACGAGACCGAACATGGAAATGACTTGGCCGTCGCCCGGCCCACTTTCCACCGCGCACCCAGATCACAGAGTACTTCTGGCCCTGCTGCCGCCCTGTGCAACCAACAATAGACATCGCCAACTATTCCAATAGCGCTGGAATAATCCACCAGATGAAAAATGTCGAATAACTCAGCCGCGCAACGAAGCCGTGCGAAAGGTAAAGAATGAAAGAATGAAATAGAAAAAGTCAAACTATCGCGGGACACTAGAGCGAAAGGAGGAAGGTATATGCATAGAGAAGAACTATTATTGGTAGCCTCCCCGGGAGAAGAAATAATAGTACAAACGAGGAGCATTCAGTGGCTGATCTTTTTTTAATGGATTACGTCGAATAATTACACAACGTTTCGTAACAATGAAAGGATTGAGAGCAGTCCAAAAACACGGGGAGAGGGAGAGACACGGATGGTAGAACAGTGGAGCCGCGACTTTCTCTGCTCTAGCGAGCGGTTAACGAATTTTCTGAGCCCGCTTGCGAAATTATTGTCGGCCTGCCAGCCAGCACGCTCCCTGCCCGAATTACCCGAAAGTCATACATTGCTCCTACCATTAAAGCGGTACATCGCTTCCTGGCGATGTGTACATACATCTGCGCGAGTGTAAACACACCCGCCGCGCCGACGCGCGCTACCAAACCACCACCTCTCTCTCGACTCTCTCTCTACCAGACACACTGACGTTATGACCAGCCAGCGGCCTTCTTCCGAAGAACTTGCAAACTTCGAACTCCCGTGAAACTTGCGATATACTCTACCTGTTAGCTTGCTGTTATCAGTGTCGCTTGAAATACAGTGACTCACTCCGTACTTAATGACTGCAGAGGGAACGTGCCGCCCGGCTATCACGATCCAACTCCACGTACTAAAATAAACTTCTGCTCCATTGTCTCGTGTAATTTGAAAAACGTTCCTAAGTGCGCCGCTTAATGGCACAAAAGAATCATAATACGGCACGTCCGGCCATCAATAACGGGGCGAAAAATTTTCTCGTGCTCAAAGTGATTTTTAAGCGATTCCTTTCTTCCTTCTTTTTACTGTTGTAATTAAGCTCGCGACGCGAGAAAGGCACAAATCCTGAAATATATGATTCCGCGGGGGAAAAAGCGAGGAGGAGAAAGAATCTTTATTCTTCGATATCGTAGATTTCTTGATGCGCAGCTGATCGTTGGAGGAATGGAATAGGACGGGCGATCGAAGTCAAATAGAGCGGCGTGACGATATGTACATAGGATATATCCCCGGGAGAACTAAACTCGAATGAGCATGTACCAGAGTGAACGGGAGCAGAGAGTAGGGAGCACGTGGCTTCTCCTATCGTTGCACGCTGCGAGCACGTGGTCGCTCCGCTTGCCAGCCCACACATATTCGCCCGGTTGAGGTGATGGACTTCTCTCGCGCCCGCTCCTCGGAATACAAACTATCTGCTAGATATTGATCATTCATTCTAGCGGAATAACATTAGCCGCGAGAGAAGCCACTGCCGCGCGCGCGCTGGACACTACTGAATAATACCAGTAGTATCTTTCAACCTTCCTTTTGCTCCCGCTGCGCAAGACAAAGCAAAAGAAAACTAGCAAGCATGCTTAGTTTCTACTTCCAGGAATGCCCGACTCTTTTACCACGATATTATGTCACCGGCTAGCTAAAAATACCTGCGATTAGCGCATTGCGAAATTCCCTCTCCTTGAACTATCGATTCTCCTCGAAAGTATTTGTAAAAAGACAAAACAACGATAGTCCATCCAGTTTTCTCGAATTCCTCTGTAAATTCGCGAAGCACGCCTGCGAATCGGAGAGCCACGAATTTCCCTCGAGGTGGGCCAATATATCGGTATCCCGGTGCACCTATACATACATATACTGTATGTATGTATGAGAATGAGCAATGTTCCAGGGCAATGTGCGGCCGTAGATAGGAGGATCGGTGTCCACGATCGGATACACAACGTGATCGAGTGGCGGCGAGCCGGGTCTGAAGTTCAAACAAAGGTGCACCTATACTAAGCGCGCAGCCACTGGGAGGAAGAGTGCGAGAGAGAGTGCTTGAGTCAGCCAATAAATTATAGCCGACTTTGCCGGTTACACTGTTGCAGCAAACGAAGGTTACAGGAAAATCTCTCGCGCGCCACTTAATTATTCATGAGCACGAATGTTAATCCGATTTCGTTGGCAGCTGTTTGGTAACTGTGCGAGCGGTGGTGTGTGCCTCCACTGGCACGCCAAATTCATAACACTCGCGACGGAATATCCTTCTGTCTGTCGCCTCTTACTAACTCGCAATAATTAACAAGAGCCACGGCAACTACTTTGCTGAACGATGTCGTTAATTGAATGTCTACTACTTAGGCGAGGCCGGCATTACTACTAAGTCTCCAAGCGGAGAATAAGCAAGATAAAGACTGAAGGAGACACCTTGAAACTCCTTACCTCCGTTCTTCAGCGAATACAATCTGTATGACTCGAGTTTTATGTCCCTCTGTTACGCTGCCGCTGAGATTTCTCAACTTTTTAATACATTATACTTCTCAGATTTTCCAACTTTCCCGAACGATTTATAAATCGATTGTTTAACTATCAAAATGGATAGAAAACATGAAACCAGTGGCAGAAGTACCGGAATTGTACCGAAAACAGGTGGAAACAACCTCCTGAAGAATAAATTTCGTTTAATTCTGATGGTTTTTCCCATGTTTTTATGACTTCCCGACCTTCCCCGGGGCTGAAATTTTGTAGAAAGTGTTTTTTTGCATCGAGGAAAAAGTAGAAAAAATTCCAGGGCCCTAGCTCAAAATTCATTTTTTCGCAAATTTTTTAAGGCATACCCCTTCAAAAATTTTCGATTTTTCGAAGGTTCTGGGACCGGGACGAACGCTCGATTTTTCGATTGCTCGTGTCTCAAAACGGATAAAAAACACGAACTTAGTGGGGGAAATGCCGGAATTCTACCTAAAACACATGGAAAACCGATCTGGAATATTTCATTTCGATGGTTTTTGTCATGTTTTTTTATCTTCCCGACCTTTTCCGGGGCTGAAACTTGGTGGGGAATGTTTTTTTGCATCGAGGAAGAAGTAGTAAAAATTCCAGAGCCCTAGCTCAAAATTCATTTTTTCGCAAATTTTTTAAGGCATACCCCTTCAAAAATTTTCGATTTTTCGAAGGTTCTGGGACCGGGACGAACGCTTGATTTTTCGATTGCTCGTGTCTCAAAACGGATAAAAAACATAAATGTTGTGGGGGAAATGCCGGAATTCTACCTAAAACACATGGAAAACCGATCTGGAATATTTCATTTCAATGGTTTTCCTCATGTTTTTTTATCTTCCCGACCTTTCCCGGGGCTGAAACTTGGTGGGGAATGTTTTTTTGCATCGAGGAAGAAGTAGTAAAAATTCCAGAGCCCTAGCTCAAAATTCATTTTTTCGCAAATTTTTTAAGGCATACCCCTTCAAAAATTTTCGATTTTTCGAAGGTCTCGGGACCGGAACGAACGCTTGATTTTTCGATTGCTCGTGTCTCAAAACGGATAAAAAACATAAATGTTGTGGGGGAAATGCCGGAATTGTACCTAAAACACGTGGAAAACCGATCTGGAATATTTCATTTCAACTGTTTTCCCCATGTTTTCCATACTTCCCGACATTTTCCGGGATTGAAATTTCGTGGGGAATGTTTTCTTGCATCGAGGAAGAAGTAATAAAAATTCCAGAGCCCTAGCTCAAAGTTCATTTTTTTGATAGTGGACGACGTTAACTTGCGTGAGAATTTCGAGACGAAGGAAGAGAAAATAGGAGGGCTGCGCGACTAGGATCGGGATGCAGGGATCTTGTTGGGTCCGAAGTAAATATAGGTCTGTTTAGAGGAGCGAGACACGATCCCTCCGAAATTGCATTTTCCTTTTCCGCGAGAGCAGCTGTGACTCTGCTGTTTCTGAAGCTTTCCTTTTATATATTCCACACGCTGCTTCTCGGAGTATGGGCCGCGCGAGCATTCTCTATATATTCGCTAAGTATTTACGGCTGCTGTGCAAGCAGTGAGACACACTTCAGAGATGATTTCTAACGAGAGGGATCTCCCCACTCCCGGGAGAACAATGCTCTAATCAGTTCCGCTTTTCCATGGCAGTCCGCGGTAACGAAGCGAAGCTGCCAGCATTTTTCAAAGAGGATTGCATAGTCCGTTATAAAGAAGTACACCTCGAGCAGAGAGCTCGGATCTGTTTAACCCAGCGGGAATACTTTTAAAGCGACTTCTGCCAGGGTTCGGATTAAAAGCGGCCGGAAGATGTTTTTCTAGGGTGGTGCGGTGGGCGCAAGCGGATCGATTAAAATATTTATGGAGCGCGCCAGCTGGGCTGAGGCTGGGATTTGAATTATGAGGAATCCGGAGTAAAGAGCGCCGAGAGCAGCGTTGTGGCTTCTGCGAATGAAGGGGCTGCTCTCGCAGACGATCTCGCAGGCGAATTATATTCGCGGTGGCGGCCGAGCAATTACTCTCGTGAAATAAGCAAGCTATGAATAAAATCGTCTGGCGGTGATCTCGCTCGGTTCCGACGGGAGAAGCGAGATCGCCAGACGGCGGTGGCGGCGGTGGTGGCGGGGAGAGTACGGCATACATATTCTTCACGGTGAAAAAGTGGCGGTGCTGGAGGCGCGCGGGCGGCGAGAGCACGTCGCGCAATGAAAAGATCATTTGAAAAGGTTTGCGGTTGGTGGTGGTTGACCTAAGTAATTGGCCGCCCTTCGACGGTCTTCATCCCCTTTTCATCCAGCTAGGAGCGCAAACTTGGCGGACTCATCCTCACCGAGAGTATCGGGTCAACTACTAAAAGCCACCGGGCAATTGTTCAACCGTTGCTTATGAGTCATCAATAGCAAAGCTCACTCTCTTATTCCGCCCCCCTTTCACCCATTCTCAACGCTATGAATCTCCAATAGACTTCCGCGGCAAAGTTCAGAGAGAAAGAACAAGTTCCATTCATGCTAGGAGCATTAGTGGAACAAGTACAGTTCGCTGAGTTATCATTAAAGCTATGACTAGAGAAAAAGGAGTACGGTATACCGATAAGAAAAAGGGGGGTAATGAGACGTCGTTTCTACAAGATTCCAGCGATTTTCCTTGTGCATGGTTTCTACTCTTGCGTGTTCTCTAAGACAGCTGGAAGCTCCGCGGAATTGGCTGGCGATTACGTAACAGCTCGAAGGGTTGCTATATTTCTTGGCGGTGCTGGCCAGCTGTGGAAGGCTCGAAAATTTCTCCTTCCCCCCGATCACGCTCCGGCGAGTCCTGGCTATTTTTCCGACAGCCGGCTCATTGATCTTCCCTGCCACTAGAGTCGTTCCGAATCGAGCGTGAACCACTCTAACTACCTAGCAGTGTCTACAGTACACTGTGGATACCATGTAGAGTGCTCTGCTCTCTGGAGCATAGAGTGGAACAGGTGGAATTACCTGCCAAACCGACTACGTGACAAACCGGTGTTCTCCGAGGAGGTTCGATGATGAAATCGAGAAATCGATGGGGGAGCAGCATCCCTAAGGAAGGGGAGAAGGGGAGGGATCTTGGGTGGATGCGATTATCGCGAAGGTTGCCTGGTGAAATACGGTGGCAACGGGGAAAAGCGGTGGTCATCGGTAGTTAACGGGTAGTGGGGTATACGTGCCGACGATGAACGCGAGAGGATGAAGTGTACTCGCGGTGATGCGTGACTCACCTCGTGAAAAAGTTCTCTGCCTGCCTTCCATCTGCGCTGCCGAGATTATATGGTGGAACTGGCGGTAAACTCGGCTACGTGAGCCGGATCACGTTAAACTAGCGCGGCGCTCGGCGATTTTGCCCTGGGAGCCTTCGAGTTCCTTACCTGAAACAGACAAGCAATAAAGGTCGTATTAGAGGAAGCAGTCTACGCAATCACCTCTTCAATCGCACCACTCGAAAACAGATCAAATCACTGGCCCTCGCATTCGGTACATAATTAACGAGGGGAGTGGGAGGGCGGTGGCAGGAGAGAATTAGCATTGCTAATGAGGCCGGCATCCCAGACATTGGCCGCACGCGCCTCTATGCCGCATCGAATGACGGGCATTCGTGTGGCCTAATAAAACCGAGAGGAGCAATTGAACGCGGCTCTCGTAAATTTGGGAGAGCGTGCTTCAGAACCACCAGCACGGATATGGCGTCCGCGTGATTTCGCTCGCCATGCCATTTCCGCTCGGACCATGACGCAATATCCGCTGGCGTTCTGACCGCTGCTGCTATTGCTGCTCCTGCTGCAGCATACAAGACTGGTTGCGGCTTTCGGTAAAATGTGTGACTCGAGCTATCCGGTATTCTCGCATATTAAGCAGTCGCGCTAACCATTCTAGTAGTTCGACTCGGTGATATTTGAACACGTGCTCCACTAGAAACCTGGATAATGTACGCCGGCTTAAGATTCGAGTGTGTTCAGCCAATATTAACGTCGCCACGAAACTGCTAATTGAGTGAATAATTAATCGGACATTCTCCAATGTATGTATGTACCTAGAACCAGTTAACGATATTTGCCGAATAAAATCCCCTCCCTCCGGAGGGATTAGGAAAGCTGGCTATTCCAGTTTGCAACACATGCAAACTTTATAGAGCATCGGTTACCAAGTGAAACAAAGGGATGCCCGGTCCTCGATCACAGTATGTGCCGATCCACGCAATAGAAAACGTCTCGATATTTATTGACCAAGCACTCTTTCCGCCGCGGCGAATTCGAAATAGTAGCGCAGGGACAAATAGTCAGAGAGTCGAAGGGTGAAGGGACTGTCGAATAAATCCTGGCGATTGAATCGAGACCCTCCACTAAAATGGATCGTATTTCCCTGCGTGGATATATGTAGAAGCCCTCTCTTTCACAAAAAAAAAAAAAATCTGTTTGAATCCTGGAAGCGAGTACAGTGACCGCTCCGGTTCGCCCTGTAAACGGGACGTTTTACACTACGGAATTTAGTGGGAGGCCTATCGATCGACAAGGCCGAAAGTACGATTTACGAGCTCACAACGCACTCGCCACGATATTTCTATAATATTCGAAGAATGGCAATGATAGCCTCGAATTCCTAGGCCTAGCTCGAGTCAGCTAGAGGAAAAGAGTTGCTGATTGTTGGACGAGGCAACGAGACTGGCATCGCATTCGATCGATGATAGCTCGAGCATCGCGGATATTAATATAACGTTCACGGAGCATGACTTGCCATCGATCACTTGCCGTGTATTTATCGGGCGTTAACGAGGCCAGACACGCGGGCCCTCTTGCCCGCCCTGTCTCCACGTCACGTGCCATTGAGAGCGCGCTAATTTTCTCCCATGAAATCCACCAATCCGATTATGCCCAACACTGACATGCACCAGCGGACTTCGCTCAAAGACGCTCTGACTTTCCGCATGTGTGATCCGATTATATCAGAACAGATAGCGAGATGCGGGCGCAATGAGAACAATGGATCCTCGCGAGGCAAAGCAAAGGTGTTGACTATCATAACAGTCACGAGGCGATGACTATCCTGCCTACTGTCGAGCGTTACTCTGTCAATTGCTTAAATCAATCGTCGACAGTTTCATTATATTTTTCGCGAAAATCTCCGCGGCAGAATGCCGGTTATTGGATAGTTCGGGAATGAAATTCATCAACTCGAAATGAACGTTATTAACAGACATAATGTAGAGTCGTTGGTGATAATCTTTTCATTAACCCAGATGCATGTCGACATGCGAGCGGGTCCATTGAAACGGATTGCGAAATAGAGTACTTCAAAGCTTAATGAATATCAGATCTCCGAGGATGTAAACCAAAAGGCAATGTTACCTTTCCTCTGGCGGTATCAGATTTTACAACTTTACGAGCCACTCTCTCCCCATATCAAGATTAATTAGCGACATTCTGATAGTGGCCGGTCCCGGCGCCGGCGAACCTTTCTCGCGCGAGGTGCGCGACTTGAAGATGCGACCCACATGTGCGGCCGCGCGTGAATTTCCAGATAATTACGCTCGAAAAAGCCTCACATTGCTGGAAGAGCGGAGCAGCCAGCCAGCAAGCTGAAGAAACCCTGCAGCAGACACCTCGCGATTTCTAATTAGGCGGCTACCTAATTGCCACAAAATAGCAGCCAACTTCTTTACGCCGCGGTAAATCTCCTAAACATTTAGCCCGAGCGAAAGTAGTCTTTTAATAACGTGGAATACATTTAATCTAGTTAATTAAACTTTAATGTCGAGACAGACAGCTTTCATTCCATGACAATTAGACTTTTACTCTCGCACCATTGACTTTCCAAGGGTTTGCAAGCTGATAAATGTGCCAATAAAAAGAGAAGGGGATAATGGGGAATTTTATTTGTAAATGTCGATGATAATTTCATTTGTGGCTGAGTGGGAGGGGGAAAAAAATAAGAACCAGTCGTAGCGAGAAGGTATCCAGTGGGAGAGAGTCGTTCCCCGGAACCGGCTGCCCGCCACGAGCCGCGTCTACACGATAAGCGAAGGAGTCTGGGCGCGATTAAGCAACCGGGAAACCCTGTTTACACCAATCCGCAGACCCTGTTTATACCATCGATTTCCATAGCCGGCGCTCGCCGTTGCGGAAAATCTTGCGGCACCCAGATGAAACCCACCGAGCGGAACAATGAAAGTACCTCGGCTGGCTCCTCCGGGCACTACTCGAGGAATGAATCCAAGAGGCGCGCGCTGCATTTTTCCAGGGTCGGAGAATCCGGTAGCAATTGTAAAAAAAATTGTTAGAACGATCCTCGCATAACTCGGGAGACATATCTCTCAGGATGAAATTGTTTTACCGAGTTATCACAAAGAAGAAGCAGAGCGCGCGCGCGCGCGCGCGAGAGAGCGTGTCAGGAGAAAGGCACGAGAGAAAAATGTGAGGACGTTCTGGAAAATAATCGTCCGAATCCCCCGATGTCACGCGCACACATATGCACACACAGAGGAGACGGAAGCATGCAGTTGTCCTCGGGGATGCAAAGAAGAAGCGACCTGCATCTGTCGGAGCATAGAAAATGCCGAAGTTTTACTCCCGGCTATTTTCGAACTGAGAGGAGCATCTCCTGCGCGCAATCTTTCCGGCGAGTCCCCCGGGACAACACACACTAACCCCCGCCACTCGGATTATGTCACATAATATCGCGATTATCCTTTTAAGCGGTGAAAAGCGGAAACATTCCACACGGGCTGGATCTCCACCCTCCAGCTAACTTTCCAACTCGCACAATAATATTCAGCGAGGACGAAATTGGCCGGGCGGATAATAATGTGCGGAATGCTCTCGCCGTTCTAAGCAAATAACTGAGTTTAAAGGCTCGTAAAGATATAACACTGCCAGAGAGAGGGAGAAGTAGAGCGAGAAAGGAATTGAATCATCGCCGTCAGCGAAATGCATAGCGATGCTCTCGATTGCCAAGTCTTTATCGGCAAACTTATTTCACTCGACAGTTGTGTTTGCTTTACTCGATGTACATTCCGCTCCTTATTACATCAAAGAAAAGCAGGTGGGTGGCAATAAAAAATATGAAGCAGCGCACAACTCAAGGATGAAGGCAAGTGTGCGCACGCGTGACCGGATGTAGTTGTACGAAAATGGAGGGATAATTGAAAGGAATGGGGGGTTGGTTTCTTGCGGGGCGACGCTGATGGCCGCAAGAAGGATCGTCGAGTGTCCTTACCAGCTCTCACTCTTTCCCCGATCCCCGCAACGAAGAATAAGAGTCGAGCCATTAATTATCTCGGTAAGGACGGGAACTTTGGTAATTCAGGAAAAATCTGCTCGCTGCACTCGGAAGCTCCTTCGTCTTTGTACGTAGCTGCGCAGCTTTTCCGAAAGAGGAGGACAAGTAGAGAGACAGAGAGAGGAAGCAAGAGTGGGAGAAATATAGACGGGGAAAAGAAAGGAGAGTGGTCGGCTCCGGAACGCAAAGTGATTTAGCCGCGAGTCAACGACCGAACTACCCTTAAAAGGGTCAGGGAGAAACTTATTAAAAATCTCCCTGTCCCGTTCGATCGGGCCATACTTAATTATCCTAGGGATAATTACGGCCAATTTAAAAGGGGCTTCGATCGCTGCCAGTCGAAAAGCCATTAAGCTCCGTCGGTTGGGACTTATCGGAGCGCGCTTTCACCCAAAATATCAACGCGCCCTGCTATCTCACAGCTGTTGGAGCAAGAGAGATGGGATTGTATGAGGAGCTGATAAAACATGAACGATTCAAATCAGAGAGAGGGAGAGAGAGGGGGAAGGAATATCGCTGCGATTAGAGGACTGTGGACGCGTATATCGCAGTGGGAATCCGGGGAATGCCATCGAAATGTTCGGCCTCGGTGATCATTATCAGAGGCGGCGGCGGCGGTGGGAGAGAAAAAAATCAAATAAAAGCCATTACTCTCCTGTCAGAGCTGACGGGACGATGCATTTGCATCAGGCTATTTTGCAATTTACATCGGACAAGCAGAAGCCTGCAGCCGCGAGCTAATGATTTTCCCTTTTCAACTCCACCATTTCCCGATGACTCGGCACAGCCGGCGGAATATGAGCCGCGCACGCCGCGCGCCGTCGAAAGCAGCATCCTTCCAGCTGGAACGTGATTGGAGCGGCGACCTAAGCTTCGGCCCGGCCCTAACGAGAGCACGGATTCACGCTTAATTAAAACCTGCAATCGCCTTCGACGTCGTCGAATCGGGAGAGTTCACTTTTAGCTCGGGGTGGTCCAAAAGTAAGCTGGCGAGCACCAGCAGCAGCAGTTCTCTCTGCTTCTGAGCATTCGTGTGATCATCGAGGAAGATCGCTTTAATCACCGAGTTCTTCTTCCGTGCTCCTCCTCCGCCGCCCAGTCTCAATTTCCCGTTCCACCGCTGCCATTTGTTACTGGCGCATTGTTCGGCCGGAACTCGAGGATCCGCGCCCGGCATCGGTAAATCTGGGATTCCGTTGTTGTAGCTCGGCAAGCCGGGCAACACACGCTGCTCGAGGATACCTTTAGTGCCGATGTAAATCAGCATCCCTTCTCGCCCCTCCCACCGATCATGGACCCGTTAATACTGCTACTGGCCAAGCTAGAGAGTGACAGAATCGCGTGCTGCCGCGATTTGCGACGCGTGAAGCGCGTATGCCTATGCCTGACCAGAGAGAGAGAGAGATGGTGTTGTTCGAGGGTTGACAATCACACGGTGGTTTGTCGCCGTTTGCAGAGCCGAACCACGAAATGGCTGGAGCGCGATCGGTGGACATGGGGGTTTCGTGTCGAGGCTGGTGGTGGTGTCGTTAGCGAAAAGCCGAGAGCGCGCGCATGTACACGCGCGATGACACGTGTTAGAGAGGCGAGGCGAGGCGAGGCTCGATCTTTACGGGCCATCACCAACGAGAATGGAGAATTGTGCCGCGCCCGAAGTCACGCTATTCCCGGTGCACACGCCTTATTTTATCGTTCCCGGCGGGCTTGGGTTAACTCCCTAGTCAAAGCGGGTGAAACACGAGGCAATAAAGCCTCGCTGGATCTGCGCTACAATAAAAAAGCTAGCCGGCAACCCAAAGCCAAAGCTAAAGCCACCATTTCTTGCTCTCTTCTCAGCGCGACCGAGAAGCGAGCAGTGATGCGTGCACCCTTGGGAAATCGAAAAGCAAGCCGCTCCAAAATGATGCTCTTCGTCGTCATTAGTCTAGCATTGAGCGCATCTGCATTCGCCTCGAGACGACACACAGTCGGAATCGACACGCCCGCTCCAACGCTGCGTTCAAGCGGAGCATCCAACAAGATAGGCGAACCATCAGCTAGCTCTGTCGCCTACCTTTCATCTCCCGACGAGCTTGTCCCTCCTCTCTCGAACACCCTTCGAAATCCTCATCAGTCTTGGTATTACAACCCAGCCGATCCCCTCCCCCCTTCATCGGAGACGAATTGACGCTCTTTACACAACCATAGAACGCCCGATCCTTATCTAACAACCCTTCCAAGACACAGATGCCCGCCCGATTCTCAGCTACTACAGGTTCTCTATCACAAGATCGGAAGGGACCAGTTGGAGGGCCCAAGGAATTCGAACGACTGAGCCCAACCCAACTGAACCACAACCTGAATTTATCCTTTTATAAATCGTCGAATCAAATTATCGCATATTCATTAATACAGTAATTTTCTCTAGGCATCGATTAATTAATATCCTGCAGTAAAACTATTCGGTATAATCAATTGAGAATTGCTGTCTAGCATTTCGTAAAACGCGAGAGTTGCGGAGCGTTAGCACGAGGGAAAAAGCAGGTCGATAAAGCTAATCCAAGCCGAAAATAATAGCCCGTAATGCAAACAACAGAGCCCCGAATTTCACGCGAAAATAAGGTCGAACTCCGTGGCAGCTGTGGGCTGCGAGTGTTTACCTTGCCCCGCACCCCGCCGCACACCATCCCCGCTTCCTCCCCGCTATCTGAGTACAACTCTTCCGCAGTTGCGCAAAAATCCGCGAAGCAAACACCGTTAACATAATGCCGGGTAATCCAAACAGAGAGGAGTGAGGGGAAAGGGGGACGAGGGGGGACGAGGGGGGCGATACCGAGTACGTGCCACGAATGGCAGTAAAAATAGGGAGTGCCTTTCCTCTCTAGAGGAGAGAGCACTGCCCCGATATCACTCTCTTCCCGAAGGAATCACTCACTCCGAAGATTTTACTGGCAAATACAAGTGTTCTGAAATTCTTAGACCATAATGTCGATAATTAATTATATACGAACTTGGAACTGTGAAGGAATTATTCAAAGATTGTTTGAGTAATAAAATTTCTTTCTTCTTAAATTCTTGCTGTTATGCCGTGTGTTTATTCGACGATGAATTCGGTACGTGTGCCTTTGACTGGCTCACGTGTATACATATTTGCATTGGCAGTAGCGATGTGTTCACTCACACGCACGAGCTTTCTCACGCGTGACCTCCGAAATAATTGAGATTAGCGAATGAGGCGATAGCGCGGCGCGGCGCGGCGCGGCGCCAGTGGCAAATGCAGTTAGAGAAAGCACGTTTCTTTCCGCTTTGATCAGTCGATCAGGCGGCGCCGGTGCAGTGAATCGGCGAGATTCCCGATGAAGATAACAGGCGCGCGCGCGTATCTCGAACGATCCCTGGAACGGGGCGATTGTGCTCCCCAAGTGAATTATCGGAAGCTGCATCGCCGGGACTGCTGAATTTCGAGACAAACGAGTCTGGGATATTCGAAGCTCGAGAGCGACGCACACACACACACACACACACACGAGGAGAGCCGAGCGATCCTCGGTGTCTAAGTGTTGGTGAAGTTAGGGAATGGGAGTATCGCATGTAACGAGCGCTAACGTGCAACCGGGCTCTTATAAACTGCACTTGTTCGTTAACCTCGTCGCAAGTTCTGAATTATGTATACGAATTCATTAAGGTCCGCTCCTCCGGCCAGCGGCCGTCATTGTTCCTTTGTTCGGAGCGAGTTTGCCTGTTTGTCCCGTTCTAGAAAAATCAAGCCCTGCTACTAGTAGTATATGGACTGGCATGCTTCCTGAATGAAAGTCAAATCACTAGTGCCGCTCTATGTCAGAGCCAGGCACACACATTACACACATCCTCTTTGACACAGTCGACCCTTTACCCGTGCGCGCGCGCGCGCGCGCTCACTCGCGGGACTTTCCACTACAATAGAGGCTCGCAATTTTATTTCGCCGGTCTTACGACCGACATGGAAACGCACTTGGCAAGCCCCCGGCCCTGGACCACGCTTTTCAGCCTTGTTAATGTCGCCGACAATTTTTTCGCTTGGCCCCTTTCCTCGAACGGCGACAATGCAACCGCGCGCCCGATCGGCATATATCTCTTTGCCAAGCCGGCTGTAAATGTCGCGATATAAATAAATCGCAGGATTGACGGAAGACACGTATCGGCAGCCATCCAATCCCAGCACTCTGTCTCCGCCCAGTCGACTTTTATTTTGCCTGGCCGTATTTATCAGAAATTTATACGCAACACGATAATCGAACGGTCATCGACCAGCGGCCCTCTAACTTCCCGATATATCGATGATACATCTATGTGCAATGCGCACCAGCCGGCAAAACACTAAGAGAGCGGGCGCGCGCGGCCGCGTACACACGTGACGGCGTTTTAATGGGCGGGAATCAGGAGTGTACGTGCTTCCGCATCATCCGAAACTCCCTCGCTTCGCCATTCTCTCTCGGGGAACTTTTGTTTGCCGCGTTATCGAAGCGCGGAATTGAAGCTGTCCGGATTTCGCGCTGCGGGAAAGGCGTTTTTCCTCGAGGCGGCGAGCATCGCACTGGAAAAAGCACTCTGGTAATTCCACGTCCGGGAGAAACAGGGCTTCTTACAATCTCCGTCCCTGCAATTTCCACCGAATCATCAATCTTCAACTTCCCCGGCTGTCTCCTGCCTTCCGCGCCAACTTCCACGGCCTTGAACTTTTTCTCAATGTATCACCAGCCTCCCCCCTTTCCCACACACTCCAGCACGCCCTCAACACCAATCCGATCAGGAATTCCATCGGTGTTATTCGCAAAGAGGAAGCCGAACACAGTGTAGTTATTAGACTGGGGAAGAAGAAGAGTGAGTCGGCTTAAAAAGGAAGTCGCCGCTATAAAGTCCAATTTAAATAAATAGCCAGGAGGAGAAGCGAAGCACCGGAGACAGGAGAGCAAACCCCCTTCATCAACGATTTAGCAAAGGGCGAACCAGGTCGGGCTCGTCGTGGATTTGCCACAGCGAAGCTCGTGGCAAACCGCCGCGCCGTTGCTGCCGGTTTAAGCTAAAGATATTAGGCGACGCGAGGAACAAAGTCTGACGACAGGACGAACAAAGTCCACGCAAGCTCAAACCTTTGTACTTCCTCACTCGCTCTCTCCCTCTCTACCTAGCCACCCGCACACTATTTGCACTTCATTAGACTTAGAAGGAGGCAGAACTGCCGGCAGAAAACTTAGTTCGCCCTGAAATCCCACCAGAGCAAAAGTTCAACTTCCATTCTCTCTCCCTCTCTCTGTCCCTCTCACACCTTCTCTCGTCAGTGGCAAACGCAGCGCACAGTGAAATTAAAAATTTCACCAGATCCGCCGAGGGAAATGAAAATAGGAGTGAGCGCGCTTGAGTGCTCACCGCTGAGGTTCGAGAAGCTCGAACTTCGAACCGAACTTTCCACCTGTCTGCCGATATATGCAAAGCAGGCTTTTTCATAAGAGCCTAATGAAAGGGGACAAGCTGTACTGTTAATCAACATCTATGAATTTAAAGAGTTGCCAGTCATCGTGCATTATTGCGGTCAGTCACGTGTAATGGTGGTGAGTGCCTGTTGCAATCACCGGTAAAAGGGGTCTGACCTTTAATGCGAGGCGAGTGAGGTTCTGAATTAGCATTTTATAAGGCGCATTATCGTCTTTACTAATGGCTCTGCGAAATAAATTCGATGCTACGAAAATTAGAGGGAGAGAACGTGGATCAACAGTCGAATCCAAAAAGCTGTATATACGTATAACAACATATAGCCGGGCGATTAACCCGATCTTCTCCCTTTCAGGAGAGACTTCATTAAGCCGAAAAGACGCGCGGTAAGTCCGGATTCAGGCGCGACCGTGGGAAATTAGAATTCGCCTTTCATTCCGTATTCCAGGAGAAAGGTAAGGCGAGACAGAGAGAGGAAGAAGCAAGACTCAGACTTCACCCTTTCTCTCTGTCTCTTGGAGAAGACTCATCGCGATGACTTAAACAGAATAACGGAGTGGCTGCGGAGAGTGGCTGCGCAACTCGTGCATCCAGACGCGGATTAACGTCTCCGGGAAAGCCGGGCGACGAATTTTCCCGAGGAAAAGCTCTCCTCTTCTTATCCAGATGGCGAGGCAACGTTAGCCCGAGAAACCGAGTACGCCACACGATATCTTCCCTGAGTGTTGAGGAAACAAGCCCTCCTGCTAGCATGAATCATAATTCCTAGGCGGTCGCGATGGATCATGTTTTTCCCAAGCCAGTGTCATACTTGTGCAAATCCCTCCCTCCAGCTCTTCACCGCGCGAGTGCACAACGAATTCGAGCAAGGATATAACAGTTCATTGTGAGATAGTTGGGGTGTTGTGGTGTATGCATGTTAGCAACAAAAAGGTGGTAGAGGAAGAGTGGCTGGGGGCGTTCCTAATGCATCTTTTGGTCGTTGAGCGATGGGAGATGGAAGTTTGGATGGCTGGAGATCAGAGTACGCCCCGAGTAGGGAACTGCCACGATCGAGGATTTAAAGTAGTGCCGATACTGTACGAGTGGGCTCCGCTGCA
The DNA here is from genome assembly GCA_910591665.1 of Ectemnius continuus. NCBI lineage: Eukaryota > Metazoa > Arthropoda > Insecta > Hymenoptera > Crabronidae > Ectemnius > Ectemnius continuus. The sequence continues at coordinate 19,081,862 of OU342859.1, read as the reverse complement.
TTCAGAGCAGCGCCCTCGAGCACACCAACAGCAGTAGCAGCAGCAGCAGCAGCGGCACCGACATGGTAATGGCCATGCCGGTCCGTGTCACCGCTCCCATTGTATCCGGCGCGGCGTCAAGGCTAGGCACTAATCTCGGATATATGTATAGCGATTCGAAGGCGCCTGGAAAGTCGCCAGTGCAGAAAGCAGAAAGTACTCCGGGAGCAGCATAAGTTTGAAGGCGAACCGCCGCCGCCGCCGCCGCCACCGCCGCCGCTTCTACCAGGAACCAGGAATCTCAAGAACGTAACTACCAAGCGTCGAACAGCAATATGCTGTTCGCAAGTTTGCAATAATCACGCCTCATAAATAGCGGGCGCCCGCAGTAGGAGTCTCTGCATTCTTGAGGAGGTTTGCCCTCCGCTGCCAGTTAATGCCAGAAAGTCAATGACCCTCCGCTATTCTCTCCAAGCTTTCCTTCTCAGCCGAATGACTCTTGTTTCTCCGATCAACGAAGAAACCTCCTTCCTACCAAAACTTTGCAGCTATTGCTCTGCTTTTAATATCTTCCGATCGAAACACCAACTATCCAAGCTGGATAGATTCGAAAGCAAAGCTCACCGTTTGACAAAGAGAAAGGGAGAGAGAGAGAGAGAGAGCTATTGGTTTTGAAAGTGGAATTATACGCGAGTTGGCTGATGCCAATAGCGATGAAAGTAGAGCTGGGATGTCAGAGCTGGGCAAGCAAGCATAACATCAGCAAACGGCCGCTACTAAAGTCCCCGAAGCAAATAATGCCACGGAGAGAAAAAGGTGAGGGAGTTATGTAAATGTGTATATATTCATGTATGTCCTGCGGTGGGATGTTTGCATTCATCGTCACGCCACGGCACCCGCAGGCCCGGCAAAAGCTAAACTATCATTTTACCTGTATACGCGCCCGAATCAATACAAACTAACGAACCATTCAATCGTGCCTGCTCGATCGGCAATCACGACCCGATACACTCTACTCTCTATCGGATGCGTCGAAGGAAGGATGAGAACGATTCCTGTAAAAGAATGTCCTCTCTTGAGCGCTGAATTGCCGATACAGAAGTTCCATTACGCTGGCGATATCAGCGGAGCGAGAACGCTCGCCAGAATAAAAGGATATACTGGAATACAGTGGATAGTTGGGAAGGAAGATATAAAGAAGAAGGTCTGGTGATGGAGCACATTGAACCACACTATTTCTCCATCAGAGCGTCTTTCCTAACTGATGCGCCTTCGACGTTGGCCCACATTTTTTTAAGCCATCCTCTAAAAGGTTCTCCTAGTTTTGCCCGCCACTCTCCCAGTGAATTAGATAGGTGGATAGGTGGATGGCTCGATTCGTCAAAGGGTATTGGATATTCATCGGAGTTATGCAATGAGGAATACGCGGCTGCCGCGGGCCGATCAGTATTAGCTTGGTTTATCGTCAACCAGGGAGGATTTATTGCCTCGCCAAGGGCACCTGGCCCGCGCAAACACCAGCTTGTAATCTCGTAACCCAGAAGAGGCATTTGTGGCTGGTGCTCCAAGTGTTCCTGCCAAAATCTCACCCGCTCTAATCCGGCGCTCTCGCTCCTGCCAGCAGCAGCACCAACAGGAGCGAGAAACGCTTGGTATTTTGTTTGGATCCTCGGGCTAAAAGAATTCACGGTTCGACGCTAATGAGAAACTGTCCAGTAATTGAGTGAAAAGTCTTCGAGATCGCAATTAGCGGGGGTTACAAAGAAGGGATCCCGTGAGACAGGAGCAACTCGTTAAGCCACATAAAATCGGTGCCGGGCGATTTGAACAATTTGCTTAATAGTCTTATCCGGCCAGGCCATCTCCTTCTTCCTCTTGATAATACAGCTCCATTAGCTAGCCTGGGTTAGTTGCCCGCTACGACACCGACAGTCTCTCAAGTTCTCCCTCTCTCTCTCGAGGCGAAAGTTTATTTGCCCGGATTAAAAGAGATCCGCCAAGTTGAGCGTTCCCTGTCAATCTGCCAGTCTAGAGGCCAGCTTAATGAGATAAAACCCATCCAAGCCGAGCCCCCGCTTATCGGCAACCAAGTTTTCGTTCAAACATCTCGCGACTCAAGCCGAACTAGTAAAGCACACTCCTGGTAAGGTGCTACTTGGTCCAATAACGATAGTATTTCCATGCGAGTACTAAGAGGAAGTGATGGAAGGAGAGGATAGCGATTATAGGAAGAGATAGGTATGAACACAGGTGTATCGATAGCTCGATATCCCCGGCGAGGCAAAGTCCTGCCCTTATCGGATTAGGAAACTGCTGCGGATTGTACGTACTCGGCGCTCTCTCTCTCTCTCTCCTCGTGTTCTAAAAGAATCCATTAACGTTCGGCCGGTGGCGCAGCAGTAGTCTCTCGTGGCGATAAGGCAGCCTAAGTGTTTCACGGCGTGCATTATCTCCCCTAACGACGCCCACCCCCCGCTTTTCCCTTGCTACCCCATAAAACCGGCGGGCATTCCTCCCTTCTCAAAGGAAGGATGGCGCGTTTTAGAGTCTGCTTCGATTACTCCGTTCTCCGGGCGAAAGGGAATGCCCTGTAAGGGTCGTGTCACCTCCTGGCAATCGTCTCCGTCGTGAAAGTTAGCGCGGCCCGGAGAATCGCAGGCTTGTTCTCCGCGGTGGCGAACGGAAAGACGGAAGACTGGCATTTACATGAATTAGAGGCCATTGTCCTTCGGCGATGGCTTCACACTTCCTTCTTCGCTTGCGAGCTTTCTCAATAGCGGAAAGAGCGCTCCGCCGCCGCCGCCGCCATTCGAGGAGTCAAGGATTTCCCGGCGGCCGTCCACGGAAATGGGACTTGGCACGGAAACTAATTGCGTTAGTTCCGCTCGGCTGTCGGCGTGTCGGTGGAAAAGAGTTTAAAAAAAGGGAGGGGCACGATGCAGGCCGGTAAACAGTGGAAGGCATCACCGTGGAAATGGCTGGTTGCCGCTGTCGCAACCTGGGATAGAGAAAAATCGTGCGGCTACCATTCCTCTACACCTGTAGACTGAGGCGCGATGCGCGCTTCTGTCTCTCTGACTAGAAGAAACTATTGTTCTCTTACTCGATCTCTCTCGCTCTCGCGTGCGAGCGCGAGCTTGAAGAAACTGGAAAGGCTGCCTCGGAGAATTCAGAGAAAACGGCACGAGAAGACACTAAAGATAAAGGGGAAGGCCGAGGTAAGCACGCCGTGGAAGGAGAGCTATTACAGAATAACTCGATTTCTTCTCGAACGAGGCAGAAGTGTTGCACGCTACGCCACTCTGGCTTCTCCTTTCTTCTCAAAGTGCACTGAAGTCATCCACGCTCTCAAGAGAGAGAGGGAATGCTGCTCGCGCGGAAACCAAGTGTCCCCGTTTCCTGCCAAGTAAATATTGTCAGGATACAGGAGCCGAGCCACATTCGCTCGCTCTGCCTCTCTGCCTCCGTCTCTCCCTACATCTCACTCTGTCTAGCACTCCTTCCTCTTAGAGAGGACGAACAGTTTCGCGCACACGGACACTCCATATCCCGTGGAGGATGCTTGTAAGCTCGTACGTCGGGAATGCAATCGAGCAGCGAGCCACTAGCCGCGCCAAGAATCCATCGGATCCGTCAAGTCCTACTAGTCATCGAATTTCAGAGGATCTTCCTCAAAGTCTGATCGAATCATCCTGATCGAGCCTGAGAATCCGTAATATATTACAGAACGGTAAAGGTGAAGTTGGTAGGATGAAGGAAAGTGATTGGAAAAAGTTGGATATCGGATCTTAAATTATTATGGAATTACAAAGTGAGTTGATATCGATGGAGAGTTAGAGGAAAAAGGTAGGGCAGGGTGAGAGAGAAAACGTGAGGTTGCATAGTCGTGTAGTCTGAGGGCGGCGAGATAAAGTAGAGTACTCAGCGAGTCTTACAATTGTAAATGGGACATCGGAGGCTGGCACATACGAATGGAAACAATAATAGGAGGAGGCCAGTGGCTGGAGACTATCGCGGTCCAGCGGTATGAGTCTGGACATGGATATGGATCACGACAAGGCCCTCTGGGTCTATGTAATGTATACGGCGCCATTCTCCGCGTCCAGGGATATATATGTCCAAGTTTTACGGGCACATGCGTCTTCTCACTCTTGCCGATGCTCCGGCTGTTTTCCGCGCTCACTTCTCGGATTAATACCTTCGCCAGTCATAAACGGAAAGCCCGCCGACTTCATCTTCCCTTATACGTCCAGTATAGCCACCCGTCCGAGACTTATCTCGCGGACACTTTGGAAGCTGTGGTACTTTTTCGAGCGATCAATCTTTCTGACATTCCTTGGAGAACTTCATCCGAAAGTCAGCTCCACGCTTTAATCGAACTATCCCGTGCACGGCCACCGACCCCTTTCCCCCTCCCCTGCTTATACTCCTCCCGTCCTTTTTTCCGTTAAAGGAAAGCAAGACTCGAAGGTAGAAGTTGAATAAAAATTCTCCTGCAAGTGCAATTTCGTAATGGAATCTGCCGGGTGCGCGCTACCTTCATAGGAACCCTCCATAAGAATAAGTATCCATTTACCAAGCGTAGGAAGTCGGATATCGAGCCCAGAGGAATCGTATCGGAGCCTGTTAGCAGAGCCACGAAATCGCCGGGCAGGTGCGAGATACGGAAAGACCAGGAAAGAAAGCACATTTTCCCTCCCACGGTTCTTTCTCTTCGCTCTTGACTAGATAGGCAATAACACTGATGAGGAACAGAGTGTTAGCGTAAGCATTCTACCGTTAAAACGATACTGAGTAGAAGTATAGGTGCATGCAAACACATCTAAAAGATAGAGGTGAGAGAGAGGAAGGTGGCGTAGAGTGAGCGTAGAGAGCCGCAAGATCTAGCTCGACGGCAGCGCGGGGCACCGGACGTTACATATGCATGCGCCGGGACGACTATATTAAGGTCGATCCCCATGGGTTAAACTGGTTCCGAATGCACTTTGTGATTCCCTCGGACGATCCCATGACGTTCTACCTAGCGAGTATTGTGGCTGGCTTTGGAACGTGCCAGCTAGCAATAAGTGGGCCCAGCCATCTCCTAGCTCCGATTGAACATCGAGAAGAGGCGTTTGGTCATTCGATGACTTCCGCGAGCATACCAGCTTGATACCCGGCAACATAAAGGATCCTGCATAGTCGTGCCTTGTTGGCTATGCTAAACCTATGCTACTACTGTCCTTCCAATACCCATTTCTAGGATTCCACGTAAATGGATGCAACATGGCTTGTCCTCTCTATAAGCCTCTTTGCAAGGCTCTTCCTGTGTAATGGGCAAACTATCTGGCCACGAGGCATTGAGCAACGCAAACGGAATATATAGCACAAGATATTTGGAATTCCAAGTTGAGCTCGACGTACAAGACAATGGAAAGTGGAGCAGAATGTAATACTATCCGCTAATGTCCCCTTTCAAACGTCGGGCGTGCTATGAAAGAAATATTGGGGATAAAGTCTAAAATGTAGAATGATATTAATATGTCGGTTTAAGAGCGCAGGAATTGTAGTACTGTTCAGAATTAGAGGACGCTGTAATTGAAGGGAATTTGCCGAAATGGGAACTAGCAGCCCAAGTAGAACTTGCACAATTCTGTGGCGCGGCGCCGGTATCTTGGTGGAAATTGCGGAATCGTGTAATGAGAAGGGATCGCCAAGGGCAAGCATCGCTAGAAAGAGGGAGGAGGCTAATGTAGCGTGGAAATCGGTGGGAAAAGGTTCGATCCCCGTGAAAGTACTTATCAAGCCGACGATCGAAATCGTTATACTTGAATCGAGATGGCAATTTATGGAAAGCTCTGCTCCGATGTCTCCGGCACGATAAGGAAGAATTATAGATAGACATGGATATCGATGTCGCACACGTACAGAATCGCTCCTGATACGATAAGCTTACCACGATATCGGGCGATCACTGTGGATTAGAAAGCAGAGTGGAGTTAGTCTGAAATAGCGGTCCACTCTAGAGGTACAAGCTCCAAATGGTCCTCTGCTTTCGAGACATTATGGATTCCCCTTAAGAGAGAAATCATTTCCACAAGCATCGATAGTATTAATATAAATTAATCTTCTTATTGGCCAACTCGTTGATATTCCAATAATCGTTGGAGATTGCATAAAACTGAAAAGGAGTGTCTCGGAAAAAAGGAGATTTACTGGAGGAATGTTTGCTATTCCGTGGTGAAGGGAGGCGAGAGAGGTAGCAGCGGGGAGCAAGTGTTGTTCTTTAATCCCAGTGGATCCAATACTGGAGAGCGAGTGATTAGGTGGATGCCAGAGGCCGGTAGACCGTCCACCGCAACAAGCGCTCTCCTCTACCATCTCCCATCTCCCATCCACGTGAACCCGGAATGCAAGCCGCGACAGTGCAATTTGCAATTTGCAAGTCACACCGAGAGCCGCTGCCAGCTGTTTCGGGAACGCGGCACAAGTGTTTTCAGGTTGGTGGTGGCTCGGTCCCGGCTTACCTCTAACATCCGGTTCTCACCCTTTCTCCCGGTGCCCGCTTCCACTTCTTACCCATTTCGACTTTCCCAGTCCTTTGTACCCTCCCTCCCTCCTCGCCGGAAGAGGATACGCCCTAACTCAACCGCGAAAATAACAATGCGAATTGTTTCACCGTCACCCTCCAGCCACCACGCTCCCAAACAATCGCGATCAAGCTGGAATTAGAGTGAACCGGGGAATCTCCACCCGGACGCAATCGTGTCGGGGTTAAATCTCTGGCCTGAGGGCTGCTCTGATGCGAGGGAGTTTCGGAGTCTCGCCTAAGCGATTGCAAACAGTGAGAGCTTGTACAGACTAGCAACTAGACGCTGCGCGCCGCGCCGATAGTTCCTCTCTCGTATAAGCTCACTTGAATGAGGGTGACCTCGGTGCTTGCGGGAATTAGAGCGTGCTCAAAGAAGACAGCCACTTAACAAGCAGGCAAAAAGACCCGCCACTCTAATATCCGTTTAATAAGTACCGCCAAGAATTTCCCTTCTTCAAGGCCGGGCCCCCTTTCATCTCACCAGCTTGTAAAATATGCAGTCTTCGTAAATACGCCTCGCCTTGCCTCGGCTCTGCTCGAAGAGGGCAGAAAGAGGCGCAAAAATATTTAACCCTTACACTTTTACTCAAAACGGCCTGCACTTATGTCTAGCCTGAGGTAAAAGCGTGCGGTCCCTTTAACGCGGCTTCTTTAAAGATTGTAAAGCGCGTCTTACAAAGAGCGACGACGGCACAATGGAAGACATCGGTCACTAACCACGAAATATCAGCGGAAGCTAATATCAGGGTGGCTGTGCGCCGCCTAGCCTGTCATAGAGTGTAAGTCTGATGCACGATCGCACGTGCAGCCGCGTATATGTATGGAGAGATAGAACACACGCCGTAACCGTATACAAGGCTCAACAGCCCGAGAGATCCTCAAGCAAGAAGGATGGAACGAGCCCTTTAACCCCGCTTTGTTCCTTGGCCCCGATAACCTGGCCGATCCGCATTAATGCGAATCCCCTTTGAAGGGCCTTGTGTTCAAGCTCCCCAACACGTACAAGGATACGTCAACATAAAAGGAAAAGCGTACACAACAAACAGCATAAACCTAATGTGCCCGCGATGCATCTGCCAAGTGGATAAGCAGTTGCTCCGTTGTTTTATCGGCGCGCACTTCCTTCCACGGACTAAAGATAGTTGTGTCAAAGAACTGTTTTCTATAGAATTCGTTTAAACTTCGACAGAACAATCTTTATAAGGTCAAAAATGCTGCTCGAGAGGGTAAAAATTTTTCGATTTTTCGAAGGTTCTGGGGCCGGGACGAACGCTTGATTTTTCGATTACTCGTGTCTCAAAACGGATAAAAAATATAAATGTTATGGGGGAACTGCCGGAATTCGACCGAAAACACATGGAAAACCGATCTTGAATATTTCATTTCAACGGTTTATGCCGTGTTTTTTTATCTTCCCGACCTTTCCCGGGGCTGAAATTTTGTAGAAAGTGTTTTTTTGCATCAAGGAAAAAGTAGAAAAAATTCCAAAGCCCTAGCTCAAAATTCATTTTTTCGCAAATTTTTTAAGGCATACCCCTTCAAAAATTTTCGATTTTTCGAAGGTTCTGGGACCGGGACAAACGCTTGATTTTTCGATTGCTCGTGTCTCAAAACGGATAAAAAACATAAATGTTGTGGGGGAAATGCCGGATTTGTACTTAAAACACGTGGAAAACCGATCTTGAATATTTCATTTCAATGGTTTTTGCTATGTTTTTTTATCTTCCCGACCTTTTCCGGGGCTGAAAATTGGTGGGGAATGTTTTTTTGCATCGAGGAAAAAGTAGAAAAAATTCCAGAGCCCTAGCTCAAAATTCATTTTTTCGCAAATTTTTTAAGGCATACCCCTTCAAAAATTTTCGATTTTTCGAAGGTTCTGGGACCGGGACGAACGCTTGATTTTTCGATTGCTCGTGTCTCAAAACGGAAAAAAAACCTAAATGTTGTGGGGGAAATGCCGGAATTCGACCGAAAACACATGGAAAACTGATCTTGAATATTTCATTTTAACGGTTTCTGGCATGTTTTTTTATCTTCCCGACCTTTCCCGGGGCTGAAATTTGGTAGAAAGTGTTTTTTTATATCAAGGAAGAAGTAGAAAAAATTCCAGAGCCCTAGCTCAAAATTCATTTTTTCGCAAATTTTTTAAGGCATACCCCTTCAAAAATTTTCGATTTTTCGAAGGTTCTGGGACTGGAACGAACGCTTGATTTTTCGATTCCTCGTGTCTCAAAACGAAAAAAAAACATAAATGTTGTGGGGGAACTGCCGGAATTCGACCGAAAACACATGGAAAACCGATCTTGAATATTTCATTTCAACGGTTTTTGCCATGTTTTTTTATCTTCCTGACCTTTTCCGGGGCTGAAACTTTGTAGAAAGTGTTTTTTTATATCAAGGAAGAAGTGGTAAAAATTCCAGAGCCCTAGCTCAAAATTAATTTTTTCGCAAATTTTTTAAGGCATACCCCTTCAAAAATTTTCGATTTTTCGAAGGTTCTGGGACCGGGACGAACGCTTGATTTTTCGATTGCTCGTGTCTCAAAACGGATAAAAAACATAAATGTTGTGGGGGAAATGCCGGAATTCTACCTAAAACACATGGAAAACCGATCCCGAATATTTCATTTCAACGGTTTATGGCATGTTTTTTTATCTTCCCGACCTTTCCCGGGGCTGAAATTTGGTAGAAAGTGTTTTTTTACATCGAGGAAGAAGTAGAAAAAATTCCAGAGCCCTAGCTCAAAATTCATTTTTTCGCAAATTTTTTAAGGCATACCCCTTCAAAAATTTTCGATTTTTCGAAGGTTCTGGGACCGGGACGAACGCTTGATTTTTCGATTGTCCGTGTCTCAAAACGGATAAAGAACATAAATGTTGTGGGGGAAATGCCAGAATTCTACCTAAAACACATGGAAAACCGATCCTGAATAATTCATTTTCGTGGTTTTTCCCATGTTTTTCATACTTCCCGACCTTTCCCGGGGCTGAAAATTGGTGGGGAATGTTTTTTTGCACCAAGGAAGAAGTAGTAAAAATTCCAGTGCCCTGGCACAAAAACTTTCGTTACAGAACGGCCCATGTATCCACTGACAACTATGTATCCGTACTTCCGCTGACTTTGTGTCGTATTATATTTCAGGAGGAAGTAAGTATAAATTTCGCGATAAGGAGCTGTCAGTTTGACGGGCGCGCCGCCACTTTCCCAAGCTGACGTGACATTCCACGCGCGCCTCCTGCGATTGTCGTAATCGGATTATGCGGTCGACTGGCGTGTTAACCTAGTTCCTCGGCGTGCTCTCGAGCGCAAGTCGAGCGGGCGAGGACGAGGATCCTCCTCGTTAAACGATTGATTTTATTAAAAGAACGGAGACGAAGCTCATACTTGTCTCCAGTTGACAGGACGACAGCAGCTCGCAAGTAGAATAGGAATTACAGGATGGACACCCCCATTCTAGTTGGAGCGGAGGCTGAATGTGACAAGGAAATTGTCATGTCGAATTAAGCTTAAATGACGTTCGCACTGTCACCTGGATAACCAGGAGAGCGCGCTTCCACGCGGACAGCCAACAGTAAATAAGAGTTTCTGACGCACGCAGAAGCACCCAGCGGGAATTTTCACTCCCCCCTTTTTTCCTTCTTCTTCTTTTACTCCCCTGCTTGCTCCGTGAGAGCATCATTGCGCGAGGAGTCTGACTGTAATGGGAATGAAAACGAAAACCGGTAGGAGCTCGAGCGGCGAGCAATTTCGAATCAAAGAGTACGGGGCTCTCTCTCCCTCTCTGCTCTCTGCTCTCTGCTATAGAAAAGTGGCGGTGGGCGGTTCAGGGGAGAAACGCGATATTCCAGCATTCATATCTGCATGGTGGGCGGGTTGTAAGCCGTACTCGGTACTCATATCCCGCGGCAAATGAGGGATGCATAATCCACCAGTGGTACGCGGGGGTACGCGAGCGAGTGAGAGCGCTCGCGCGCGCGCGCGCGCCTCAGCCGTGTGTAATGAACCGTTTTAAATGCAACCCTTAAATCAGCGGAAAAATGCCAAGAAGAAATCCGCGCTCGCTGGCAAAAAGGAGACAGCGATGGAGGGAGAAAGAGAAATGGTGTGCGTCTGTGTGCCGGAGGAAAAAGGTGGGCGCGCGCGCGCAAGGATTTGCCGCATAATTACAGACGGTGAATTACAGTAAGCGGTATCAACCGGTGTAGCAAGCCAGCTCGGAGTAAGGAAGTATGCGATTGACCTCATTGGCCCCACCGGCCAATTCCTAATTCCGAACTAATTTCGCCGCCCCAGGCAACATTACGTTTTTGCGCCTTTTTACGATCCTCCAAAATCGTAATCCCGCTCGTAAAACGAAGGGCGCGATACCAATCGTACACGCGCGCCACCGCTGCCGTCCGCTGGAGAAAAAAAATCTTGGAATCCTGTTTACAGCGCGAGGGCGAATCACACCGCAAACAGGACGATTGCGATATCCTGGCGGATTTTGCACTGACTGTAAAGAGAGACGAGGGTTCTTCCAGCGCTGCTGGGAAAGAGGGTCGTGTACTCGCCTTTCTTCCTCCGAGAGACATTGAAAGGAAAGGCGACTTAGCCAGACTTGGTCGGGAAGCACCACGATTCCTCGCGGTCGAAAAATACTGGCACTCGCAACAGGTAAATAATATTAGTTGCTTCTCACGAGTAAAACATGCTTGAGAAATTTGCATGAGTCCTCCCGTAAAACATCCGCGAAACTAATTATTTCAAGTGTCTGAGAAATCAATGGAAGTTGTAAACATCGTCAATCTGCCTGGTGAATAGTTGTTTCTGACGCGGTGGTCGTGCAGGCCGAGCAAGCCTAGTTCGGCCACGAAAAGAGCCGTCGGTTTTAAATCTCTGGGCAAACTTGTCTGACCAGAAATAAACCTCTTGAATGCCGCTGTTCAGCCTTCGAAAGAGAGGGAGAGAGAGAGAGACTGACAGCTTTGTTGTTAAGAAGGGAGGGACCGGTCCGAATTAAAGTTGAATGGGTGGGACTAATTTCGTAGAGGTAGTGGCGAGAGCTGGATTTGACCGAGAGAAAGAGGAGAGGGCGGACTGGACCATAACGTGACCGCTCTTCATTTCCTGCTGCCATACCTTCGCCGATTTAATGCGTTTCGTTCAATTTCCTGCCTCGCCAAGAGAAGAATCCAATCGCCAGGTCGATCCTCCGCACGATTAGCACTGACCCAGATATCGCATATTGCCTCATACACACAGAAACGCGTACTTCATCAAGATTCTGATATCAACCAAGGCGAGAAAAAAATTGTTGACGCTGCCAGTCAATAATAATGAATATGGGCATTCAAAAAATGCGCAATCTGCATCTTTCTTGCCAAGTGTTTTTTGAAAACATACGAGTCGACGTGTGCAAAAGAAGCCAAACAAACCTCGGCAAAGGTAGAAATACATTACTGAGGCGCACAATCTACTAATGCATCTGTATATCGATGAATGTCTCGCTGTTTACGAATATGTTCACTTCTTCAGGATTGTTGGGATGGCGTAGATGCTGGAGCATACATGATATGCGTTGGTATGGTTAAATAGCTGCGATACATACCAGGTGGGAAAGGATGGGCGCAGAGAGCGGTGGGTATCGAGGGCGTAGTAGGGCTAATTATTCCTTGCATCTGAGGAATGTCGCCTCATAAATCCCCGAGGTATATCGATCGAGCAACAATTCCCCCGGTGGCTTGGGAGGGATGAATTGTGCATCGAGAAATGCGCTGGCTGGTTTCGGTGCGAATCATCCTCTCCCACTCTATCCGGCCAAGTAACATGAATTCTCGAAAAGCCGAGATATGTTTCTTCGAGTTTGCGTCAGCTGTCTCCGGGGAGTGGAATTATCGGGTGCGGGGGTTGCGCGCTTAACTCGGCACGGATTCTTCAATGAAAGGATCTCGGCGGGCAGGCAGCGCTTGGGGAAGACTCGCGTGGCGCTGATCACAGGCCATTTGCCTGGCTAATGACATTCGAGCACGGATGTCGGAGATCATTATTACATGTTGCCGTGCCTAACGACGTAATCATACGTCGCATAATGGCTTGTCATGATTGCCTGGTAAAGGCGGGGGGAGGCCGGGACGAGCGCGGGCCAAATGACAGTAGAAGAAGCACGCTGCTGCTTCTGCAGGGACGTCGATTCTCCACGCATTAATCGATGGAAGCCCTGAAACGTCACCGCATACGTCACGCACTTCGGCGTAATCGCTGTGAATCAAGCTGAATAATTTTTCTCCGCAGAAACAATTATCCTCCATGACAGATTAAAGGATGATTACGAATCCAAGGTGATAGATGCGTGACACGAAATCATCCAGCTAGGAAATATAGCTGTGGAACAACTAATAAGTAGCGCGAAATGAGAAGAGAGGGTGAAGAGTCTGGGAAAAGCAAGTGGCTGGCCGTAACCCAAAATGAAGTTTGGGAGGCCTGAAGATTGAGAGATCGAGGGACTGGCGAGAAAGAGGGCGAAGGCCGAAGGAAAAGCGGGAGAGGGAGAGGGAGGGAGGGAGGGGGCGCACGCGGTCCAGCAATTTCCCGATGTAATAACAGGCCCCTTGTTCGCGCAAAACGGGCACGATAAAGCCTCGGGATATTGCCTTATTCAGCGGCCGTTGAACGCGTCGGAGTGGCAGCGAAGAGGCTTTGTTGCACCCTTCATCCCTCTCTCGCTCTCCCGCTCTTTCACTCTTTCACTCTTTCACTCTTTCATTCTTCTCTTATTCCCTTCGAGCTTGCATAGGGAGAGAAAGTACGAGTGAGACTAGACTGCTCGATTCCCAGCCAGGAGGACCAAGTTGTTCTCCCTTTCCCTCTCCCCCTCACTCTTTCTCCTGCTTTCTCCCGCAGCCAGTCAATGGTTCGGGAGAGGTCTAAATGTGCAGGACAAAGCGGAAAAAATCAATTTCTACGAGACTGAGAAGAAAGCGCCGGGGGGTTTAACGACTAGCACTGCCTTTAATAGAGCCGCGGCCTTATTCGTGAGAGTCGCACTCTTCTCTGAAATCAGCTCGTGTCAAAGAGGAAGCAGCTCCTCTTCCCCTGTCCGCTTCCTGCCGAATATCCCGATGAATTCCGTGACGCGGCCGCACCAAAGTCCTACACTCCGTCGGCAAATTTATCCAGAGGATAGGACAGGATCGGGCGAGTGTCTTGAGTCTCGCCCTTTGAACCCTCCTTCCACACCCTTGATTCTCGCGTCACTAAGCAAAGAAGATTCGCCCTGGTAAGCTTCCAAGGTGACGAGAGCCAGAGAGAAAGAGAGCGAGCACACTCGACCCCTTCCTATATCAGACTGCGAGCTTTGCCGGGAGTGCCTGTAACTCTTGGTTACATCTCGATTGAGGATTCCCGGTGCATCTTCAAAATTAGCGCACTCCTACTTCGCCAGTTCCACTCTAAGGCCACTGGAAAGCCCCGGAGGAGAGCTAGCAGAGTACGTGTATGATAACATTATCTTGTTGGAAGACGACTAGAGAGAAAACACGGCTTGATCTCGTGAACGTGCGAGTGGCGCGCTTACGTTCTCGGCGACGCGCCAGTAAGCAAAGTCTGCCCTGGGGTTCGACGATCTCGTTGACGAGATGACAGTATAAAGTGTAAACAGCCGTTCTGCCCTTTCAATTTGCGAGCAGTAAAGCCGCTCTCGTCTCTTTTTATTCCGAGTTAATGACCTTTGACAATAATCGAAAAAGCGTGGCTTCTCGTTTTGTTAGCATCGCTCTCAGAGGGAGGAATGGGCCTACAAATGCTCCAAAAGCATTAGCCGGCATTCTCATAATTCCCATTAATTATCGAGGAGCCGGGCGTTTGTTGATGTCACCATCATTAATTACTCACAGGGCCAACCGGGTGTGTAAAGAGTGGGAGGACGCCGGCTCTCTCGTTGTCGTTAATAATTACAAAGCCGATGGACAGTCGAGCTTCCTGTTTACCCTTTGACTTTACTGATTTCCGTACACACAGGACAAGGGATGTCATTTGAGCGAGCAGTAGGCGGCGATTATTTTGCAGGGTACGCGTGCAAAACTTGGGGATAAACCGAGAAGCAATCGGCTCAGCGCTCGAGACCGGGCGTAAAAAGTAGCGGCGCGGCGAGGCGGCAAGGCAGGCAGAGCGTCGGGATCCGCATGCAAATGAAAGCTCGCCCCGGCGAGCGTAATGAAAGTGGGAAAGTCAGGGTGAAATGCGTCGGCGAAGGAAGGAAAGAACGAATGAGCGAATGAACGCTTACTTTATCCGAGGCGCGTCTGAAAAGTAGAATGAAAATTTCATCGTCTCTCCCCCTCGACAGACTGCTCTCCCGTTCGACCGCGCTTATGAGAATGATAAGAGCGGGACATCGAGTCTTTTCTCCCGGGGGTTGGTATTCTTCGCCGGTATTCTCTTAAATACCAAGGCGCCTCGCTATCTCGTCTGGCGGCGATGGTGGAAGGGTCGCTAAGGGTAAAGGGCCACTTCCAATATCGGAGCATCCAATTGGACAGGCATGCTCTCGAGACTGGCAGAGAGAACACAGTATTTCACCGGGAAGTGCATATTGTCGATCGTATTTTTTGCGCGCCGCGCCTCGCCGCGCCCGCCGCCCACCCCTGGGAACAGCCGATGAATTGGCAGGCAGAGAAAAGAGAGAGGGAGAGAGAGAGAAAGGAATGACGAGGTACCGTATGACAGAGGGCCAAGTCCCACGGGTAGCCGTGCGCTATAAAACAATCGATAAGGCACTCCTGGGCCAGCCGGATCCGCCTATGGCGGATGCTGCGGCTACTAAAACTTTTAAAACCCACAAAGGAAACATTTAGGACTGCCAGG
The DNA here is from genome assembly GCA_910591665.1 of Ectemnius continuus. Taxonomy (NCBI): domain Eukaryota; kingdom Metazoa; phylum Arthropoda; class Insecta; order Hymenoptera; family Crabronidae; genus Ectemnius; species Ectemnius continuus. The sequence goes on along the minus strand of OU342859.1, from coordinate 19,066,468 downwards.
ACTTGATGAACGGCCTTCCTAGCTCTCTTTTGCCAGGCGAACTCCCTCCTCCTGCTGCGCCAAGATGTACCTTCCATTTTTCTTCCAGGTCCACCCTCCCTCTCCCTCTCTCTCACTCTCTTGCTTTCCCCTGCCTTCGATACTTCGATTACTCCTCTAAGTCGGCCGCTTCTTCCGGGGCTCGTTCGTTTACTAGAGCTTCGGAAGTTCGCCTCCGAGGAGGCGGAGTTCTCGTTATTTACACGTCCTTACACCCAATACCCCGAGACTTATCGCTGAATAATTAGAGGAACTTTGCCGGAGCTTCTCGGGAGTGTCCCAGCCGATATTTCTCCGCGAGCCCGGAACCTCGTAACGCACGATTTGTAAGATGTACACCAGGCCTTTTTACCAAGTTTTATCGTACAACTTTAAACATGGACCAGCTGGCAGGCTGGCAGCCAGCCTGGCGTGAATGATGGAGACGTCGGAGAGCGGTGGAGAAAAATCCCCTAAAACTTCTTAGTCTCCCAACGCTGCGGCGAAGTTCTTAATTAATCCTATTAATTAGACGCACACTTGCTGCCGCGGCGCACCTGCCATCAGGCACTAGTAGCCGTATGGTGGTTCTCAAGCTATCTAGCTCGAGGACTAGCAGCTGCATAGCCGGCTAATGAAGGCCGTCGGGCGAAAGTATGCACCGAGTCTCATCGCGGATGTTTAGGAAAGTACAATTGCGGCTTGGCGAACACGAAGCCTCCGCGCCCGCGCCCGCGCCCGCGCCCGCGCTACCGAGCATTAACACGACAAGCAGCATTCTCTTCCACCAGGCCTCCGCACCTACCCAACACGTAAGGCGTGTTGCCTGTCTGCCTGCTTAACAAGAGCCAAGCCAAATTGGAGCAACTGGTCTCCCAGGGAAGAGAGATAAACTATCGCAACAAGAATGAATTTTTGGGGAGCAGGTGACACGTTGAAAACCGCGAGAAGATTCGGTGCGCGGAGGAAAAGTGCGGGTGTGGAAGCGCATTCGCTTCTGCCAGCTCTCCCGTGGAACGCAATTAAGTGGCGTAATGAGATTCCTGGGAGGCTGATGGCGGATCAGCGTCTTTTCGACGTGTGCTGCCGGCGGTGGATGCCCTACGTGAAATTCGGAAATGGCTCAAGTTAAATGAACATTCCCGCGAGTGGAGGAAGAAGATCGGATGTCGCTCGTACGCCTAATTAAACTTTCGAGCGGGCTCAGCTTAAGGGCTTATTCGTTAAACTTTCCGGGTCCGTCGGCAGAGGGAAAAAGAAGCCGGAGGAAGGGAGCGACCGTGAGAGACAAAGCTCGAGGAAACAAGGGAGCGGACGAGAGACTGCACCGCAAACTTTGACCTCTTAACGCTGTCGATTATGGCAGAGGAAATTCATTAAAGCCCTCTAAGAGCTATCACTCACATCGAACACTTAACCAGCGGATCAAAATGGATTTCCCATTACCCAAGTTAAAAGGTTCTCCGGAACAAGTCGAATATCTCCAGACGGAGGAGAACGCGACAAGGAAACCAGCCACTGTTTTTCAACCTATTAATCACGCCTGCTCGCATAAAAATCGGCGCTAATTAAAGTGCGTGGAGAGTTCTAACGAGGCGCATAACTCAAGCTGAGTCTGCCTCCTCATTGGTTGGCTACCGGGGGTGTTTCAATTATAGCACTAATAGCCATGACAGCTGCTAGACAGGAATCGATGCTGCCTAAAGCGTAAACACCTGTGGCTGGAGCAGGTTTTCACGAGCGAGAGGGAAAAAATCAGCCAACAACAAGAGCGATGAACTTGCGCCCACCCATTAATAATGAGAATAATTGGGGGGAAAACTGGCGGTCGCGCGCGCGCGCGCATACTCCTTGCATTGGGAATAATAATTCCGCGTGAAGACTGGAGGCGACGACGACGGTGACGACGACGGCGGCGTCGGCGCTCTTTCATCAGTGTGGAACGTACTGACTTCGAATAGTGGATCGCATTTGAATACTAATCCAATAAACGTCGCAGACCGGGAGCTTTTCCCCTCCGCGAAACCGCAGCCACTTATTCCATTCACCGGCATATAAATGAGACGTATCCCGCTGAAAAATGAGAGTAGAGGAAAGCACACCGTCCCCCACTCCACCCTCCTCCGCCACGCCGCCCCTTTCGCTAAGATGCACTTTCCACCGGTGCAAAAGGAACCTCCGCCTTTTCATGAACAGAATCCTCGAATTCTGACTTCATGCATCTCCCAACCGCCAAATAAAGCGGTGGCTTTGTATTATTTGTCCACTCACAATTTTCTCGCTTTCCTACATATTACGGGAAGGCAAACTACCCTAATTATCGAATAGCCGTCAATTTCCACTGGAATTGGCGGACTAGCACGAAAATTATACTTGATGAATAGCACTTGGATTACGTGACAGAGCGGGGACAAAAAAAACTCTCGGGGGCAATTGGCGTATCGATATTAATCCCAGTGATGCAATCTGGTCGGTGTCATCAGGGCGAACATATCCCTGTCACGAGTCAGGCTTTCCCTTGCTCGTTCTGTCACGATGAAGGTTCAGGTCGCGCTAAAACCGTTGGCACTTTATACCACTTCATCGTTATCCAACTAGTACAAAAGGCAGTGTAGCTGGAATACAGATGAAGCTGGTGTATAGCTATTCCATTGTGAGGAGGAATGTGCAAAGGGTAGCTGGCCAGAGAGCGGCAGGAGGTCAATGGGATTCTTTTATCACGAGACATCTATCATCGGCGAGAAACAAGGCTCTTTTTAACGCAGCCCGATTCAATACATTCGTAAATCGAGACGCAGGCATTTCGCAACGCCGCGTCGCGCCGACATAGCAGCCACTAGTTATTCCAGCGGAGGTCGGAATTCGACAAGAATATCGGAAAAACTGGACAACGAGCTCGTAAAATTTCCGGCGCATGCGAGGACCGACCGACAGACAGACAGACGAAGGGAGAGAGAAAGAGAGCTGTCCATCTCTTCGAGTTTGCATTCCGATCTCCGAATAGCTCGTACGCCCGAATGTTCGCGCTACCGACTCTCCTACTCCGATTTATTCGACATTGCCCATACAAGCAGCCGTGCGTACCAACACGCAGAGTTTCCCCGACACCGACCCAACTTCAAGTCGAGAGACGCGCTGCCAAAAGCCAATAACAAAGCCTCCTGGCATTATGAATTGGTCCCAACTTTCGCGAAGCAGCTGCGCTAGATCCTGCTGCGCCCGCCAATAGGAAACCTCCGCACCGACACGTTCATATTAACTAAACGAAAGTCCTGCATGCACGACGCGTCCACCGCACCACTGATGGCTAAAACCAAAATACTGCAAGCTCACTTTTTATAATGAACGAACTCTCCCGTTTCAATGTTTTACATAGATTACAGAGTATGAGAAACACACATGGTACGATGCTAAAGAACTATCACACGATTAGCGTACTTAGGAATTATTCTTGATTGTTGTTGCGCAACGCAAACTTCAGGGACTCGTGGTATCATTACGGAAAGACGACACAGGTTGCAATTATGATAGTCGGTACGTAAGATGCACTCACAAATCACAGACTATCGTAATGAAACGTAATCGCTGGTACTCCAGGTATACGACTGTTCACCAGTTTAAAACTGCTCGGCCGAGTTTCGGCGAAGATTGTTGATATAAACTTGAGCGAGCGTATCTTTCTTTCTGGAAAGTATCCATGGACTTTTCAGTGTCGATGTAAAAAGAGCAGGAGCAAAGTCGAGAGAGTGTTAACGAGCGACAGGACAGACTGCCGGCTTACGAGAAACTATCATCGCGCATTCTTCTCAATAAAAGGGAACGGAAAGATTTTACGAGTGAGCAAACTACGCTCGCGTGGAAATTCACTTGAAACGATGCGTCCCTTGCTTTTTCTCTGCACTCAATCAATGGGAAGTGGTGGTAGGAGCGGCCACTCTCTCGAATGAAGTGCAACGCAAACTAATTCCACTTGCGGCAAACTTTCCTCCTCTCCTCTCTTTACTGGCGCACGCGATTGCGGCAAGTCCAATTAATTTGCGAAAGATTGAATTTGAAAAAGTTACCGGTACACGTCGGGCGGCTGGGGACCAGCGGCAATTCTCTCTCTCTTCCACGCTAGGAATATCGGTATCTCGCGGAAGACAGCGGTATCGGACATAATGCTTGCTCGGAAACTCGGGAATTTGTTGTTCGAGTGGGAAGAAGAGAGGGTCGGTCGCTCGAGATCATTACATATTCGGGACACGCTCGGAATTATCCCGAGTGTTATGGAGTGGCGATAGTGATACGCTCGGCAGATACTGATCAGAGAGATGGGAGGAAAAAGATAGCGGCTAGATGCTCGGGCTATCTTCACCCTAGCGGGTGGGTATTGCCAAGCTTGTACCACCGGATCCCTTCTGGGTAGAAGAGGCTGACTCGGGAATGCAGAGGAGAGGGCTTGTAAACGCAAATTAGATCGCGGAAATACTGCGGACCCCGTGTCGATCCGATCAGGGCTCGGGCTCGGGCTCGCGCTCGCGCGCGCGCGTACAAAGGCGACGTAAATTGAATTCCTGAATCGAAGCCCCGGCCAATTCGCACTTAATTTCCACGGAAGCGATTTGCCACTGAATTTTTCGACCTCCCCTCAAGTAACATTCGCACTTTCTTAGCGCGAGAGTATATCTCTCGGCTGGCTACACTATCTCCCTCAGATAACGGCTAGAACGTGCCGATCCACCAACTTTTACATGGAGTTCCCGTCATTGGCGCCTCGTAATTGCCGACGATCTTCCAACGACCGAGTCAGCAAGTGCACTTCCGGGTCACTCTGACCAAAAAAACACACTCCTCTCTATCGGAGTGAATTCCTTGAAAATAAAAGCGGAATCACACGTGCGCGGTACACGATATATCCGAGGATAGTGGTAGATAGTGAGCGTGGAATGACGCTGTCGTTGAAAGAAAGTTCCGAGATAAGGAAGAAGCGTCTAATGGAGAGCGGTGGGGCGCGCTGGTCCACCTAGCGGCGACCTGGACGCCGGCAACAAGCGCACAGGAGCTAAGAGAATCTCGTGTGGATGCTCGTCGTGCCTAATAACGTAGGGTGGTGAGTGAAATTGCGGCCCAGTTAGTAGGCGCTGACCCACTTGGTCCTCACCATAATCATCAGAGAGCTGAGATGGATGGATTGATATTAGAGGCAAACAACCTACGCGCGGCACCGCACCGGTTCCTCGGCCGTCCTCTTGTTTGCATAGGACAGAGGAACCCGCTGAACTCTCCTCGCTTCAAAGCTGCATCGCCCGTTTCGCAGACGTTCCGATGCAATTACACGTTTAATTAAATTTCTCCTAAGCTTTGTATCCTCTCCCTTGGCATCTTCCCCTCTCTTTCTCTCTTTCTCGCTCGCTCCGGCACTCGGCTCGCTCTCTGCCACTTTCTTTTCTCGCTTTTTTGCAATGCAAAGTGCGCCCGACGGTTTAAGCCGTGTGCGCGAGTCTTCTTCAACTATCTTTATACATATTTCAGTTGGTACAGTGCGCCACTTCACAGGGGAGCATACTCTCGTGCGGGAGTGCATATTACACATAATAAGGTATAACGTTATGTTGTTTATTACGCGCATTATCCTCCGGCATTATGTCGGGTAGTACGCGGTGCATGCGAGCGCGGACGGTAAGAGTTTAGTATGGCTCTGCTAGCATCACAACAACTGTATCTCCATACGCCTATGTGAAGCAGGGATTCGTGCGCTAGCCGTTGTAAAAAGCAGTGCATATTTACGTGTGGTATATTGAAATTTTACAGAAGCCACCCACCCACCCTTATCCAATGCTGGTTTATACTCGGTGAAGTCTAGTGCTTACCGTTCAAGCAACTATCAACTTATCCACGCCGCTAGACGCAATAAAGACTCGGATTATAATAAATTTACATATTCACGCGAGAGATAGGAGCGAGTGTGTCCGTTTCACCCTTTCTCTCCCTCCGCCTGAGCGACTACTTTCCCTCCACACAATACACTTTTACGAGGAAAATTTCAATTACCCCCGCGCCCCTCCTCGCCCCTCTCCACCTCACCAGTTTTCCATGCGTGCCCTCCTCTTGCGAGAGGGCTCGCTCGTGTCTTTTTAGCCAGCCAGGCTGCTACGCGTCAGCTCCAATTTCTGAGATACGGCCTTCGGTATAAAGTGAATCCGAGGATTATTCCCAGCTCAGAAGGTTCGAGCTAACGGCTCTTATCGCCAAGATGCAGCTTGTGCGGTTTTCGTGGATTACGCTTCGACTTGGTACGAATAAAGCGTGGATTTAATAAGGAAGTAGAGTGGGAGACGTGGTCCAAGTCGCGCGCGATCTTTCCCGCTATTCAGGATGTAAAGGAGACTGCTTACGTGCGACTAGTGAATGATAAGCGAGCACGACGCATGCGAATGGCTCCGGCGACGAGGGGGAAAGGCAAAGAGTCCAATATCGGTCGCTCCCCCTGCTCTATAAATAGAGAAATGAACTCCGAGGAAAGCTGGCGCGCTACCGACTAGCCGACTACTATTGAGGGGTCGATCTAGCTAGTTCCTAGGTCAGGGATAAATTATTAGTCGTGTTCGACACCTCGTTGAATCCAAAGTGATCGTAAATTCCCGCCCGCTCAACCGTCCTCTAGCTTCTTTCCCAACCTCAAGTATAAAACTTGGCCGATTTATGCAGCGCTTGATTATCGCGAGGAATAAAGTGCTGGCATAAATGTACGCGTGAAAATAAAAACACTCACCGGTTCCTACTACGCAGTATCCACGCTCACTTGGTGTAACAAGATGGGCTAGTAAATGAATGCAAAAGAAAGATGGCTCGCGTTGACAGCTCCCGAGCCTCCAAGTATCAAGTGTCCATTGCCGGTGAGGAAAGCGGCCGAATGTGTTTCGGGGCATCTGTTGCGCACGTGAGTTACGAGTTGGCCGTAAGGCAGCACTCACACCGTTTCTCAATGTTACGAGGAACCTCTAGATGCTTTTTAGGCGCCTACACTTCTGACACAGCTCGCAGAGACATAACTTTTCTCGGTTGCCTCGAGACTTTTATAGAAGTGGCGGGACAATTTGTGGAAATCCACAATCTAACCTCATTTAAAAGCTCGCTCCAAAAGCGGCCACGGTGCATGGAGACTTTCGTGTTATTTACAACCAAGGAGTGCCTATGCTAATTTCAGTACTATATTTATGACCGAGCCGAAGCTTGTTCTATCTCTCGGAATACTAACAATGTGACAATAATAACCCATAACGTGGGATTACTGTCTAAGTGTTTCTGAGTGGAAACCCAAAGCGAATCCCGATCACGCACTCCCTAAGTATGTTGTCAAAACATGGCCCGAATTCAAAAGAGACTTATACATTAGCGCGTGCTGACGCAGGGTGTCCAATGTATGTATAGAATTGGACTGCCAAGAGATAAAAACAGTTCTCGGGCAGTGTTGACATCGTTCGGCCTCGGTGCAACTGAAAGCTATAGGAAACAAACAGAGGCAGAGGTGACTCACCTTTTCCAGGCACTCCTGTCCGATCGCCTTGGGGTCGACTTGCACCTCGAGGATGACGGAATTCGCCTGGCTGACGAGGCACCACATCCTGTCTCAACTGGTGTATCCCGGCTCCTGGACGATGTAGAGTCCTCTCTTCCTCTCGATTCTAGCCGGTAGCACAATTGGCAAGAAGGGCCAATCGGCAAAACAGTGGTTCGGTAGGCGAGCGCGTGTGTCGGTGCGGTGGATTCAGGTTGATATCTGCGCTCCGGACTCGCGGCTGGTCGGCGACCGGTCGTGGTCGTGCTGGCACCGGTAGTGCCTTCTTTGTCATAACAGAGTTAAAGCGCGCACCCCTGCACAGCTGTCACTGCGTGGCGACGACACGCGACTCTATCTATCTCGCGACGACGGCTGGGCAACGTGCTCGCGCGGCTACTGCACCAACGCCTCCCGTCGGCTTCCATTTCTCGCTGCGGAATGGCACACGTACTGACCGCTCCGCGGCCACAACGCGCTCTCTCTGCTCTCCTCCTCACTGCTCTCCACCGCTCTCTGTCTCTCTGTCTCTGTTCTGTACTGTGTCTCCGGATTAGTTCGCAAAATCGAATCACCTCGCGGACCCTATCGAGTGGCGCTGCTGCCCGGCAAGCACCACCAACTCCACACGCAACTCTCCTCTCATATACGTGTCTCTCTCTCCCTCGCGCGCGCTGCCCTGCTCCCCCTAACCATCCCTTCTAACTATCTCACTCTCTCTCTCTCCCACTCTCTATTGCTGCCAAGCGAGCACACTGATCAACACCCGCTGACACACCGCCGCCAGTGAGCACGAGTTCACGATTGAGGCGAGGCTAGGTGCACTCAGCTGATTACCCCCACTGGACGACATGTTCACAGCTGGGACTACCAATCTCGCCCGATTCTCACCAGCTGCACCAATGGTCTCGGGCGCACCATCGCGTCGGCGCAACTGCTTGAATTTGAATAGTCGCGCCAAGGACTACAGAATCGCTCGATCAGGAATATTTTTGTTGGTGTACATCTTGAGTTTTCTATGAAGGACAAGCATCATTTGCAGGCACTCGCGAAATATCAACCTCGTACTTTGGTACTGAACTGGTTTAAGCAACTGTCAGGTACCGTTGAAGGTCGGAAATATTACGCGTAATCGGAAAGGTATTATGCAACCGAAAGATAAAGATTAAGATAGATACATCTATTAGTATTGCGTCGGAGGTGAGATTCAAGAAAATAGAATGTCGCTGCGTTTTGTTGTGGCTGTCCACTTTCGTTTTATTTTTGAACATTAATACTGTACAGATGATCAACCAGCTTACAGAGACAGGGTATACACTGGAGGTGCAACTGCCGCTTTATACAACGTAACAAAGCATAAAAGATTGAAGCAAAACAAGTTCAATAGTTTTTGTACATCGTCGTAAGAATCACAAGAGATTGGGAGCTGTTCCGTGATTCCCAAGAGGCTGTACTTAACTCGATTTGTTACATGTCAAGTCCTCGATGTTCCAGAAACATGGAATGACATCTAATTCACATACATTTAACGATATACAATCATTACCACCACCCTAATTCTTAACATTTACTCGTTACCACGATATATTTAGGCCATAATACATCGTGGCAACAACAACAGAGCAATACATGTACGCTATTATCATGATGCGTCTACAGCAATTCTCAAACTTTCCAGCATGGTGGTAAAAGCTCAGCAATAACATGTTTAGGGTTACATTTATTGTCTTGTAGCAACTGCAGAAAAGACTCTAGTAGTTTGAGTATTACCATCTACCACTGAACAGTATGTACGTACTAACTCCAGTAAAAGTACAAGCTAACAGCAATAGATACACTTTTAAGATATCGTATAGTGAGGGGTAGCAGTTTAATGTACATTTATAGTGTAAAGTGTATATGTATAATTATTTTTAATGCGTTCCTTGCTTAAACCTCAATGCGGTAATTCTTGTGCAATTCTGGCTTAATGTCATACACCAAGTCCAAGATCTTAAACATGACCTAGTAGACAAGAATTACATATATCAATCAAACCTCACAAATCACACATATACTTTCTAATATTTTTTTTACTTACGGCACTTTTATTCACAGACAGCTTCTGGTTCATCTCCTCTATCTTCACTTTTGTGTCTGCTTCAATCCTAGCAGCAACATCCTCCTTTGAACCCATGTGCTGTTCAAAAAAAGCAATATGATTATATCTGGCTCGCTTACTGTTCCTTTTTCCACAATGCTAGAAATATTCTGCGTAGTATATGAAGTTACCTTGGCCTCAAATTCACGAAATTGCCTCTCCCTTTCCTGCCTGTACTTTTCGATTTCATCTTGGGCTTCCTCCTTAGCCTGCTTCAATCGACGTGCCTTGCCTGGAATTAAGAAATCCAGCGTGTTCAACGAAACCTTGATTATCGGATTTTCGGAGCAGGTGATATCACATGACATGTCATACTTGTCCCGGCAGTTTATTCTCCGGGAAAAAGGAGGCCAATAGTGCCTGACACAATTCGATACATTAATTGTCTTTTCAGAATTTAGGATTGTCCGCCACGTATGATCTCAAGTAGTACAAGTCAATATAAAATCAGGAAAGGTTAGACAAGTGTTATCAGCGATAATAATTCTACGTTACATTCACGTGTCAGCGTATCCACTATTCGTACTGGTAAGACTCGATGGATATATAGGTTTCATTTAAGAGAAAATATTAGTGTGAAGATAAGATATAGAGCTCGAAAACCATTTCGGTGCTCCCGCGAAAGGTTACACCCATTAAAAATCAGGGTCAGGCGACAATTTCGTCGACAAATTGCAGCAAGGAAAAATGTGAAATTTGTGGAAAATGTTAAATGAGATATTGCACAGAATAACTCACGTTTCCGTGCATCGGAGACCTTCTCGGCAGCCCGCTTTTCGGCTGTCAGAAGCTGCTGAATACCCTGCGTCTGGCTGGCCATCTTTGCAACGAACAGTGAGAACTGTAGTATGAGCTAAGGAATCACAAATCGATCATATGACTTTCGAGCTTCCGCTCTCTGCCCCGCCTTAGACGGTGGCGCTTTTACCTTGTGCCGTCACATGATCGACGTATTGAACCATCACTCCTCGTTAATAGCTTTACTCTCAATTCGTTAATGCTTTCACCAAAACGTAAGATAATATTAAATACACTTAATTTAAAAGCCTCCCTGCAATTGAATTATGATAATCAAACCATCCACAATTATTACTCAATTGTTTCAGTTCGAATCACGAGACCGCCATCTTTTCAAATATTAACGACTTCGATATCTCGAAGTATCGAGGCAGTTTGAACCGGGAAAGATACGTGAGTGCGTCGGTTCGCGATATTTTTAACGTGCCGTTACGAAAATTCGCGGAGTGCACATCAGAATCCTGGATCTGAAACTGAAAGGCGACTAATGGGATCATATGCTGCGGAGCTGAAGTGTGGTGAGTCGAATTGAACATTTTCTTTACGCATATATATGTATTTTATACTTGCCTAACGACCATGGCTCGATGGCGTCGGTTCACTTTTCACTTGTATTCGGATTATGATATTTGGAAGGTGCCGATGCAAAAGCTAGTCACACAACATATGTTAAATATATATATTGTACCCTTGTATAATATTAGTAACGTACAATATTTATGATTTTGGGAAAGGTTAACATATACGAAGTTAAGGAGTTGGAAAAGTATATGAAAAATCTATTGCTATATACATATAAAGCTTATGTATTACAGTATTCGGTTTCCTTGAACATTTTGCCTATTATTTAACATGATCTTCTCTTGCCGCTTCTTTTCTTCCTTGAATGCTTCAGTATTTGCCTTACGTTCAATTCTCCGTTCCTAAAAAATGTAGGAAAAATTGTATCAGAAATTAAGTATGGCAGCTGTATGACTTAGTCAATTTCCAGGCATTCGTACATGTCTGTATTGTTTGAGGGCTTTTTTCCTTTCTTTTCTTTCTTCGGGTGTTTCCCCTTTTGGTCTGTTACTAAGAGTACTTAACATAGACTTCATGGTTTCTGCTACTGACATGGGACCTCTTTGCGCAGAACTTTCATTCTGTTGATCAAACTGGGCCAATGTATGAGCAGTTAATTTTCCACTGTTGTTCAGAACATTTTTGGGAATACCAGTTCTAGGATCAATCTGAATTTTTGATGGATTCTACGATACGAACAAATTTTATTAGCCTTTGATACTTTTATATGATTGAGAATTCATTGAAATTTATTTGTCCTTCGTAACCCACCTTGGGTTCAGATATTAATTTCGGGTGATTGTAAATATTGCTATAGGTACTAATTATACTCTCACAGTCCCATTTATTTCTCTCCCTGGCATCAACAACAAGTTTTTCTAAATCATCATCATCTGAACTAGAATATTCCCGATCAATTATTTTCATCCTATCTTTCATAAGCTGTGCCACATTTTCTGCCTAAAAAAAATATAAACATTAATTCCTGCATAATGCCCATTAATGCAATGTACATACATCTTCATTTTTCTTTTTTTCAAACTCTTTCGCATATTGAATGAGTATATCCGAGTCGGGGTCTACATGACCTTCAATTTCATCACAATCCAAAGCCCCAATCTCAGCATCATCATAGGCTTCATACAACTGTAATCATAATAGCTAAAGTTACATTCTGCAATTAGGTTTGTTGGATCAAAGTGTCATGGAGTACACACTTTCTCAAATTTGTTGTCCAAAAGTGTTAGTTGCTCATTTCTCCTCATTACACTACTACTCATAGAATATTCTGTGAACCTAGACTTTGTTTCTTCATCCCTAAATGTATATTGTGGCCCATTAAGACTACCAACTTCATCCCTTTCCTCATCAGACACAGCCATGTGTCCGGTGGATTCTACATCTGACTCTTCGTCAGATTCATTTACTTCATACTCTGTAACATAATTTGCAGTGACATTTTATGTCTAGATCATATGAGGAAAACTACTGAATAACCGAAAAAACAATAATTCATTTGGTCACAATATGTACCATACTCCTCATCTTCTATAGAACCCTCTTCATCATCACTGCCTTCTGCGTTAGCCAATTCTATAAAGTTATCCTCCAATTCATTATCAGGGTCCTCAAAGTCAAAGTCATCATCCATAGCAGCTACTATATCAGGGTCTAAATCCAATCGCAAACCAGATACTGGTGCAGCTTTATTAAGCAGTCCAATTTTTTCCTCAACATTTGACTCAAATACAGATGATGGCAAAGTAATCTTGGGTGCATCTTTCTTCTCTTCTTTGTCATCTTTCTGGTTGTCCCTTGGCTTCCTAACATAGTCGACTCTCTCCCACTCAGTGCTCAGTGAATTCACGTCCTTCAAATGCTGTAAATAATCGTAATCATCGTCGAAGTAGATCCCGTATTTTTGCTGTTCATCCTTTCGTTTCTTGACGTCGACTTGTTTCTTCTCCGACTTAGCAGCTTGCGTGTCACCCACTGGCACCAAAACACGTTGAGGCGCAGTTTCGTCCGCGACTAAGGGATCCTTTTGCGAACGATGCACCAAATGAAACGTGACTGCATTCTTCTTATCAATGAATTTCTTCGTCTTTCCCTTTGGCTAAAATTCGTGAAAAGCCGTTGCAATACAAATCGCCTAACCATATTTGCAGGCGTCAACAATAGGAAATGTATCCATATAAAAGGCTTACCATTTTTCCCGCGCTTATCTTTCACCGTATTCAATTGCAAAATATTTATGTTGCGAGTCAAACGTATAGTCAAATAATATTGAGATATTGTCCGGGAATTTAATTGAAGAGTGTGAGAGGTACAGAAAACACAACATGTGCTGTAACAGTGGTTCTCATCAGTTCTCACTGTCAACTACTGTACTCCATTCTTTAAAAAATTGGGGATATAAATCGAAATAATTTATTTTCGTCAAAACATTAGTAGTATCAATGTACAATTAATCGCGATTCATATTCTGCGACCGTTATTGAGTGCATTCGGCGCCATTTATGGCCGTCTTTAGTCAGTTACAATGTAGCCGTGTTTTGAAAGAATTATTGCACTTCTTCCGTGCTGAGAACAGTGTCATTCGAAATGTAGGCAAATGCTTAATTTGTCATGTAAGTACAGAAATCTTTTGGGAACAAAGTCCTCGCGATATTCCAAGAATGGGCAAAACAACGAGAGTAGTGGTTTGTGGAATGAAGGGTGTTGGAAAAACCGCGTTACTGGAACAGTTAATATATGGAAATGTTACCCCGAAAACAGTAAGATTTTAGGTTACTTGTATACAAACATTCTCAGCGATTTTCCTTTAAAATATATGTTATACTCTATCGGTAAATTGAGCAATCTTCAAAGTAAAATTTATTGGAATAGGAAATTCATCCTACAATCGAAGATATTTATGTCGCCAATATTGAGACTGACAGAGGGACCAAAGAGAAAGTCAGATTCTATGATACAGCTGGTTTAGAATCCTTGCAGAGCAATGCCAACAATCAGCAACTGCCAAGGCACTATTTAGGCTTTGCTGATGGCTATGTGCTGGTCTACGATATTGCCAAACCAGAATCTTTGGATGTCTTGTTGCCATTGAAAAAGGACATTGATAGGAACAAGGACAAGAAGGAAGTGACAGTGATAGTAATAGGTAATCGTACGAAGTCTGAGGTGGAAATCAATAGTATCGAGAATACAGCCAGCAAGGCAGCAAATTGGTGCACCAGGGAAAAGATAAGACATTATGAAGTAAACGTTATGGATAGGACTAGTTTATTCGAGGCCTTTATTCATTTATCTTCACGGCTAAATCCACCCACTAATAAGAGTACATTCCCGCAATTGAGTATGGGTAGGAAAACAGTGAAAGTAGAAGCACCATAACTGTTCTTTATTTCAGTTACTGTACAGCTAAGATTAAGTATAAAAATATTCTGTTTGTTAATTTATATTTTGTTGTGATAACGCGTACAAAAGCAATATTGTGTACTTAATAATCTATATACATATAGAGATCAAGAATGAGGTAGTATGTTGGTTGGCATCATTCCGCCTTAAAGCCATTGAATGATATTATACCTGATCTCCCCTTTATTTATGGCGACATTCCTTTTGTGTACTTAATTTTTTTGTAATTGATGAATCAAGCCCGTGATGTGCACCACTTCCACGTAATATGATGTGCGTGTAATTTCCATCAATTTGAAATAAATGTCTTCACCATTCAATAGGTTTTTCCAGTTTTCTTAGGGTCACCTGAGTGTCAAACACTTTATCCCATAGTTTACTGGTGATACCAAAAGCTAAAAGATATAAGTAATTAATATCAAATCGTGTGTCACTTAAACGGTGAAAAAAATCGATCGGGTTGTCTTGTGCTCACCTTCTTCGTGGTGCGAAAAGTGATGATAGTTATGAGTCCGCTTCAATGAGTATAAATAGGAGTCAGCGGCAGGTGAGCCGTGATGCAGGTAATAATGCGTTAAGTCATAACAAATATACGCTGAAAAACAATGTCCTTTGTTTGAATAGTCATTAACATGAATACGAACGAAAAATTGTTCATCCCCATTTCTCTTACCAAGTGTGGTACCGGCGCTAATAAGTGGTACCATTTGCGCGGGATATATTGCGGAATATATGTACCACAATGCTCCGCCAATAGCCAGGCCAGGTATAGGAGGGAATACTAGCCTTAGACCGTCGAATGGTGACTAGTACCAGGAAACATTCGTCAACGTTATTTTTTATATCAATTAATGGAAAAGTAACAAGTGTGCCTATTACCTTGTGATGATTACCGTGCAATAGAAAGTGAAAAGTGATAAAGAGCTTCGAATTGTCAGGCGGTTGGAGATGAAATAACATGCGATGGAGAATGTACTCCAGGATAGTCCATGAGAATGCACCCAGACCTAATAAGAAGGGGATCTCGAATAGCCTGATTCCTGAAAATTAGGATTGAAATAGACATCGTCCTCGGTAAAAGTGGGTTTCGCAGGTTAAAAGAGCTTCACCAGAATAATTGGCTTGATAATTGGCAACACCCAGATGTATAAGGTATAATGCTAGAGGTCCCCAAATGAGTGGTACGCTGTACCATGGTGAGCGAGTCAAATTCTCAAGAAAGTCCGACTCAAATAATCGAATGGGTCGGTTCAACGGAAGATTTACCCATTCCCAGTAACGGCCCTTCAGATTACCGACTTGCCAAAGTATTGGAGCGTTCCAGTCGATTAATTTCTAAAAGTTAGATAGGTTCCTTTAGCGCAGGAAGAGGCGCGGCAAAGTTTACAGGAGCGACCTTGCAGCTTATTCTAGTGGGATCGATCGATAAGCATAAGGCGAAGCCTCTTTCTTTCTGGGAAAATTGATAACGCCCGTTACATAGTTCTCAATTTATCATAACAGTGGGATGTGATGCAGCGAGTCTTTCGTCACATCCGACTAGTGATTACATTGTCGTTCCAAAACTTTCTCTCGCATTCTCCTGATCAAGGACGTACGTGTCTTCGCGCAATTACCGACAACCAATAGTACTTCCAAGGAAATCCGCACTCTTTTCCTCCCCTCTTGTTGAATGGTTCGTACACTTGATTAGATGACACTATCTACATCACGGCCTCAGCTATTTATAATACCTCTTTTGCACGAAAACACGTGAGTTGCAAAGTGAGGAATGGAATTCCTTAGTTACAGGTTGCATCTTAAGTAAGATTAATAACAGCGTAGCGGGAAACTAACGATAGACTCCTACAGATAGATTTCGATCTCTCCAGTTTTATTGGTGGCGGCTTGAAATCCGTAATTCGTGCGAGATTCTAAAAGAAGTACCGGTCCAAACAGTATCAATTTGCGATTGCACAGTGTAAAGATGCACAGGTGGCACGTGGGTGTCGGTGATTTGCATCGACCGCCGGAAGTCGACCCTTGAGCCGCGAAATCCCGTTCAAACTTACTTCGATTTCGTTTTCCTCGTCGGTCCCGTCCACCAGACACTCGCACAACAAATGTAAAGCGCTTCTGGAGTGGGGATGTTCCTCGAGTGCCTTCTCCACATTTTTATTCCGAAAATAGCTGAGCACCTTGCCGCCGGGATGGTATTTTATGAAGTTGCCAATATCGTAAATGCCGTGCTTGTGATTCACCAGAAAGTTATCGCCTACTGATTGCCCTTGCACTTTTGAATCGACCACTGATTCTTCCCTCCTGTGCCCGTTCATCTTCCTCGCAGTAGACTCTCCAACGAGCGGTGAATCAAAGATCTTCTGCGAGGAAGTCACGCTGCCCAGTGCCGGCGAAGCTTTGCCCATCCCGGCAAAATCGGACAAGGTGTCGATTGGATACCGTGGCTTGTTGCGCACATATATACTACCTCGCCGGCTTTCCTGTACCTCGCCACCAACACTCGTAATTCCTGACCGACAGATAAGATTCGACGTATACCACGTAACACAAGTCCCCTCACTATCCTCCCTTCAGGAAACGTGATTACGAATAAAAAGGTGTCAGTGCCTGTGTGTGTTTTATATCGCGATGATCCCGATAAAACACCTTTTTGTTTTAACGGATTTCTTCAGTCGAGTTGCGCGCATAGATTACAGCCCGATAGTTTAAACAAATTGGAATGCGTTAATAACTCTCTCTCTCTCTCGAGAGATGACAGTAGTCTCAAGGTCAGTCAGTCTAGAATAACAGCGATGCCACTGAGGAACCGCAGAGCAACGCGTTCCCGGCCGAAATCGGCTTTCTCCGTGACAGGCAGAGAATTAAAAGACGCAGTAGGGTCAGGCGTACGCATATATGTAGGCGTAGCGTACCACGTGACAATGCTCTGACTAAGCCACTTTTGCGAGACGAGCGGCCTTTTCGGCACCAGCGGACAAATGAATTAACCATGCTCCTTTCTTGACACGATAGCCAGGAAAAACAATTGATTTACACAAATAGTTACATGCTTCTGCATATCTTGCCACCACAATTGCAGTACTTGATGCACTCACTCCAGGAAAAGATATGCTTTTATGGGCGTATTTTTTCGCCGGAACACCGCACCTCTCACCACATACTCTGGCAACAGATGGCCCGCGCGACGAGGTTATCCATTACCTAATTGTAAGCAACGCAACCACTCCCGATCGGACAAAAAGTTACGCGAAATCTGAAAGGACACGCCAACTCTAGAAAACGTAAAACGGTCGGACATAATTCCGAGTGGAATACTTTTTGAGACTAGTAGGTGTGTGTAGTTAGGACGAAGGAGGCAAAGAGGCCTCACCATTGACGATAAATAAGCTTTTTATTTGAACGCTCTGGATACTTGTATACAATATGCCCTATAAGATCTAATTTTACTGTCCCTACGTTTGCAACCACGGTGCTCGTAGTGCGAGGAAAGATCGCAGGCGCATCTTTGATTCCAATTTAGAAATAAGAGAAAAAGGTTGAGCACTCGCACCGCGAAAAATATATATATATATATGTAACATCTCGAGCTTGTTGTTCATCTTCGCGTGATCCGAACAGCAGTATCCTTCTTTCCCAATCCGCTCCCCGTTGTTTCTCCTCTTGCTGTATCTGCTGGTTTATACTCACCTTCCTGCAGGCAATGCCGCGGCCTGCGTATTACACTGGTTCATATTCTATCAATATCTGTACAACGCAATCCCTCGGGGGAGGCAAGGGCACCAATCATAATTGTCCTCTACATTTTGTCATGATTGTTTGTTTTTTTTGTTGACGCGAGATTCTTTTGGAAGATTTCGATTCGTGCGCTTTCTGAATAAGTACTTATGCCAATTTCGAGGCAGAATCTGACCCCCTTGCCTCCCTTATCTTCGTGCATCGTGCAACGACAGCCTTCTTAACGCCTAAGCCAAAATAAGGGTAACTTCCCAGCGAGTAAGAGCCTTGGAACCAGTAGGAACGTATAGAAAATATCATCCGTGCGATTGGTTGATGACATGGAGAAGTTCGGGTTCAAGTCTAGAATGATAAAAAGCTCGTTGGCATATTTCTTCAATTTGCATGCGGTGCCCCCGAGGAATCGGGCAAGAAGAACCTTCACGCGTGTCAGGGACACGTATCAATTCGCATTCATATCGAGCAAACGCAATGAGTGCAAAGTACAAAACTGCACAGTGCACAATACGCGCGATCGCTCAAAGCAATTGAATGCCGAATGTAAAACTCCCTCGGCAATGCAATTCAATAAAAAGTCCCCATAAAATAAAACAAATCGCGACAACCGCTTGTCCTCGGAAAAATAGTAAAACCAATCGAAATTTGTTCAGGCTTGATAAAGATGGACGTGTGAATTTGAAGGGAAAAATAAGAGTGCCACCGCGATAGCGATTTAGCAGGGCGGCAATTGATTGAAAAAGTTCGCAAGTTCCCAAGGTTTATCTGTGAGTCTCGAAAGGTCGTGCATACCTATAGGGATTGCACAGGAATGTACCACCATTCGATGATCTCGATAAGGCTGTCTCTGCTACACGCGTTACGCAACCTAAACGGATTATATGTTGGCTCTCCCTGTAATGGGGAAAATTGCCATTGGTTGATTTGGGTCTGGCTGACTGGGTGACTGGGTGACTGGCTGCTCCGACCGCCGGGACCGGTGAGGTTGGTGGCGCTCGGTCCAGAGGGGGTTGCTTCTCTTTAGTGTCTCGGCCGGATGATACGGTTCTCTGGTAGATGGTAGTAGCGATTCTCCCCTCTTGCAGTAGTGGAGGAGCGCGATTAAATGAAAAGAAAGAAAAGAAACGAAAAGATGCTCAAATCGGTGGAGGTAGAGTGGTAGAGAGCTTGTACAGAGGCGGGCGTTACACGGGGTAAAAGTATCTGTATGTACATCGTATATTAGGAAAATAAGCTGGGAGTGGTAGAACCGTTGGCGACGCAGCTCCCAAAGGGCGAGCAGGTCGCCTTCGACATGTCACGGAGGTTGTACGCTTATTTGGTTATTTACAACGAAGCAATGGTTACTCCTCTGGAAGGTTGACTCGTCAATTGAGAACGCATCTATACACATCTTGGAAGTACTATCCATTCTCCGCTCAGCAATACTCGGGTTCATTACCACAACTGCCATCTCTCTCTCTCTGTCTCCGTACATATCCGCGACGAATCGATCGAGATCTACCGAACTTCCTTTCATTTCTTTTCTTTCCTCCTGGACTCTATCTACAAAGGTACAGTGCGCGGTCGAGACGGAACGCGACCGGCGGCGACGTCGTCGTTTTACATATTATGTATAACGGAATGCTTCCTTTCCTGGCCGGCGTTCGGCGCAGGAGACTATACTTTTATATAGTTTACGTATTCTCAGTATCTAGAGTAGTAGGTAGCTGGACCAGCCAAGCAACGCAGCTTAGTACTTATACATCCCGCTGCATCGGAAGTCGAGAGCCGACGCTTGATTCGCCGACTCGCAAGCAAAAGTACCAAGGGAACGAAAAACAGTACAGACTCACCAGGATCCTAATTAGCACGATAGCTCCTTCACCGGCAGACTCTCATCGCCACTTCCCCGTCCGTCCGGACTCTCGCTCATTCCACACTTTTCCCATTATTACGACTTTCATTTGTTTCAAGCCGTTAACGAAACGGACAGGACGGAAAAAACTTAAGATTCGGCTTAAGCTGCACTCGCGTCGGCGATAAATAGATAGTACAGTCTACACCCACCGGATATTACGCGCGCGCGCGCGCCCTCACTAGAACAACCTATAAGTATCTCATTGCTTGCCAACGAATGAACCAACCCTAACTCAGAGCCGATAGCCTGCTAACTTTGTAAAAACGAGACGGTGTAGTTTGCGTGGTGTGTGGTTTGTCGTAAATGATGGTGCGTGGCGATGTTCGCGATTTCGACGTGCCTATAGTCGATGATAGTAAAGGCACGATACCGCTGGCAGAATCATTCCCCGCGGTACAAGATCCGCCGGAGCGATATGACGAACGGAGACATGCTTCATTCACGATACCCGCCTGTCCATCTACATTCATCATTCTCTCGCATGCCCATTCCAACCCCACCGGCCCATTCATTAATCGAACAGAGCTTCTCTACCTTTGCCACCCCTACGCTACCTTCCTCCTCTTCCCCTGAGCACTCTGCCTCTCGCGCCAAGTAAATACATATTGCTTTCTCAAATCTGGTTTAGTCGAACTGCCGAGCCGGCCGGATGTGTCTGCGAACACGATTGATTCTCTACTTCTTAAGACGGCGGCCCTCCCTATTGTCGGACACGTCAGTGCCTGCACTCCGGAATGCATCTCTACCGAGAGAAGATCTCGCGCTCCTCTGACTGGAGCCGGTGCCCGAACGAGGAAACGAAGTATGCACCACGCGGACCATACGGCCGCGATCACGCGCTCAGAAGTCCATCACTTCCATTTTAAACGGCCTGCCCTGCAGCTTGTTCGGAACGATCTTCGTCGTTGGCGGCGCGCTGTTGTTGTCGTCGTCGCTGTTTATGTCCTCGTCCTCCTCCGGGAAGTCCTCCAGTCGATCGTGATATTCATCCAGCTGAAAGGAGACATTTCCACACTTGGTTAATTAAAAAGACACACGCCCCTACCTCCCTCCCTCGCTCCCTCTCGAAGAACAAATTGCCGACATTCTTAGAACTCGCGTAAGCATCGCTACCAGAATCTGGTGCCGGTAAAATGCAAAAGCCTATAATCTTCTTCCACCCGTCTAGCTACGTACGGGCTGATGCGGACGCACTTCTGACTCAACTGTATTAATATCCATGTCTGGAAAAAACTCTTCCGGTGTTACCAGGGCCGTGGTTTATCTCTCGGCATATTGAATCTTATCTAATTGATGCGTATCCGCATCACCCTATACGCCCGCCACAAGGAATTCTAATCCTCTCAGATCTATTTGGTCACGTGCATGCAAGATAGGCCGGCGTCTATTGTGCTGTACTGCTTTCTAAGATTTAACTCTGACAAATCAATAATTCCGTCTGACGACAATTCCTCGCAACAAGGTCGTAAAACGATGCAGCGTGAGTAAAGCGTTGTGCATTCCGGTGCGCTTGCTTTTCTTATCGAGCTCTTATCGATAACACTAGATGTTAAGAAAGAAACGGTGACTACGGAGCATCGCGTAAATGTAACAAAGCTGTTCCCCTTTTCCGCTTGACGGGAGGATAACTTCTAGATTCTTCGAGAACGATTTGAAGGCAATTGTAAAAATAGATTGGATCTATTTTTAGTCGATCGATCGGGGACAAAGGTATTCGATCTGTCTACTTGGTCCTATGAATTGTTCAAGGGTTATAGATAGGGCTGACCCGGTTTGTGCTCGGTGGTGCAAAGCGACTAGAAAGAGGCTACATTAGACCGATTAGGGATCACCGGAATGGTCCATGTACACCTCAATTCTAATACATGCCGAATCAGTTGAATGTCCCTGGACCACTCTCGGTATCGTCCCATTGCTGGTCCGATGCGACCAATTTCCATAGGACGAAAATCGTAGGCAGGCAAGAGACATTCCGTAAACATGTTACTACGGACTCACGTGAACAGTAGCTATGGAGGGTACCGATTAACCGATGTTACCGCCTACGGAACGGACAACTGCTTACCTACAACTGGAGACGGTTCGTTCAACGCAGATTCTGATATCGCTCCCGATTACTTAGCACTCTGTGAGCCTATTTCTTTCTTCTTCTCATCGGAGATAGAACTCACAGGGTGCCAATGAAACTTTGGCTACCTCTTCTCAACTAGCTAATCTAGATCGATTTCGATGAGTAATAAATAACGAATAACAGGTAGTCCTTAGATAAGCACTTTCACGAAACCTTTCTTCAATGACCGATCCCGCATGATTGCTCCCACGAAAGACGAATCCCTTCTGTGAATTCTCAAGAGCGATAAGCCGATCTTATCCGCCCGGCAATTCGAGCCTCAAATATATGTAACGTGACGCAATTGGTGGTGCGGTAATAATGCGACACACTTCCAAGACACTTGCGATACCGAGTGTGATACGCCTCCCTAAATCGCTTTCGGCCGAGCAAGACGATGACAATATGTGTATAAATAACTAACGAGTGAGTTCTACTTGAGAGAGACATATATATCAAGAAAGAAGGGGTGGTCGGTGCGAACATAACGTGGGAAGTGATGTGTGCTGACAGTATGTGATATATCGAAACTATTAGAAGATGTGTTAGCTGAGGGTATACTTACATCGACGTCACCCATCATCTCCTTGGTAGAGACGGTGGTGTCGATACGCCTGATGCTACCCTGGTGTATGTCAACGTCTAGCTTCACTAACTGGAATCGCCGTAGGAGAAAGACAATCGGTATTGGCGCGATTCCGGCGAAAATAATACAAGCCGCTATTCCCAGGACCCAGCCAGGATAATCAGTAGGCACAGCCATTCCCTGGAAATTTGATTAACCAACTTAAGATCCTGGAAAATCCTGGCGAAATAAATGGCAGGTTCATCGGTAATTCTTACTTGAGTAGCATCCCAAGCGGAATACTGCGGCTTCTTTACAAACATGGAGACGATACTCGAGACAAGAATGCCAACCATGATGATGGGAGCAAGGAAACGCCACGTGACCTGCCAATAGGTGCCGGGTCTGTAGCCCGTCATCTCCTGGATATCCTTAGTGAACCTACCGGGTGGAGAGAGTACGAAAATATCGATCAGAGCATTGCCAGTAAAAATAGCTGGCCGGATATATGTGGACGCGCGACCTCCACCCGAAGAACGTACTTTTCGTGGCCGTAGACGAAGACGACTGATATCATTTCCATAAGTGCGACCATTACTAGACCGATCGTACCCGCGAAACTATCGAACATCTTCAGCCAATATTCGCCCGCGCCGGTGCAGAAGATCAGGCCGACGAAGAAACAAATGGTACACACAACCCCTGAAACACACAGTCAAAATCCAGTGAAATCAGTAGCAGAAACATATTCTGCCAACGTTCATTGGCTTACCTGTCATATACTGCTTCTTTATTCTTTTAAAGAGGTCTATATCAAAGATGACGCAAAGCATGCCTTCTAGAATCCCGATTTGGGAACCCAAACCGAGAGCCAGAAGCATTAGGAAGAAGATACAGGACCAGAAAGGAGCTCCGGGCAGCTCGACTATTGCCTGTGTGAACACTATGAAAGCCAGTCCAGTCCCTTCGGCCGCCTATCGATAAACAGCCCCCAAATTAGCACTCGATCTTTCACTGAAGATTTCTTAAGAACCGCTTATAGTTATAACCCACGTTATCCAATTCCTCGCTGAGACTACAGGTGTCGAGGGTGAAGTTGGCCGCGGTCGCGTTAAAGGTGCTCTCGACGAGCTCGTACTCCTCGGTGGTGATGTTCGTGTGGGGTATAATACCGTTATCAAAGAGCAGTGCTTTGTTGCTGGAAAAGGCGAGGCGTCAGGATACTTTCGCTCTCAAAGTGCACCCGAGTGCATCCATCAAGTACTTGGTAGAAGGGATCTCTAGTTCGCCAGTGGCATTACCTGGCAAGGCACTTGTCCACGTTCGACATTGCCTTGAAGCCGAGAATGGCAAAGATGACGACGCTCGCGTAGATCGCCGTGAAGGCGTTACAGACGCTCACCAGGATGACATCCCTCACGCAATTGTTGTCCGGCGTATTGTAGCTGCCGAACGCGATCAACGAGCCAAATGCCAATCCAAAGCTGTAGAAGACCTGCGTCGCCGCGTCCAGCCAGACCGTTGGCTCCAGCAGCTTCTCAACCTAGAATCGAAGTCTTCCTATCAGATCGATCCCGCGGAGATACTTGAAGCACCCTTGGTAAGCTTGTCAGCAGCCGTTATCAGCCACTGTTCGAAATTACCTTCGGCGTGTACATGTGGGCCAATCCGGCGCTGGCACCGTCCAGCGTGATCCCGCGAATAAAAAAGATAGTGAGCACCAAGTACGGGAACATGGACGTGAAGTACACCACCTTGAGATGCAAAAGAGAGAAGGAGCGATTTTATAGAGCCAATTGAATGGAGAGGACGCGCCGCGGCGGCTTGAAGAGAGGGCCACTCGAGAATACGACAGGGAGGAGGCCCCCGCTAGCCGGAAGTCCTTTGAAGGCTCACCTTTCCCGACGATTGTATTCCTTTCATGACGATGAAGAAGACGACGACCCAGCTCAGCAGAAGACAAAGGACGATCCACCACTTCAAGCTGGAGCCTTCTTCGATCGACGGTGCCGCGTCCAGAGTCGTTCGGTACCAGAAGTAAGCGGTCTCCGAACTCTTCACACACTCCTCCACAGGCTTATTGTCAACCTCAGGACATTGGGCCCACGGCAACGGATCCTAAGTAATTTGACAGGGTCAATCCATTCATTTCCCCACCACTAACAATTAGTCCTCTTTCTACAAAGCATAAGCGATCGAGAGACATGCAAGTGGAAGAAACCAGCGGCCAGTACAGGACTGGTCAGCGGTGCAAGTAGTATAGGTAAATCCTTGGAGAGACAAGGATAAGCAGAAGTAGCATTGGTTGATACGATCAGCGGGCACGAAACATTGGTAGAAAGATATCTCTCTCGATGAGAGAACGTGCAAATTTAGCAGTGAATATTAAAGCAGATATAATCTAGAGGTGAGCGTGCTCGGTAAGTGAGGCAGGCCTAGCTTGGAAAAATGTACTTACACCGAACTTAATCGTGACGGCCTATTGATGTGCCGCATGAAACAGAAGTCGAGCGTTATCGGTCGGTGCTTTACGTTAAGTATCATTGGCTAAGGAGTTATATATTGATGAGCGGCAGAAGGTCACTCGGCAGCGCAGACTTACCCCGAGTGAATTGAACAGGTAGTAGAAGCACCAGGTGATAATCACGTTGTAGTAGAGAGCAACGAAGAAAGTGACGATGCATGAAGCGATCCCAATGCCGCCTAACCAAGGATGAATGGTATTCCAGACGCCGAGGGCGCCCTGTCTCATTTTTTGACCGAGACCCAGCTCAATCAAAAAGAGAGGCACGCCCTCCAGGATTAGCATCACGAAAAACGGGATGAGAAAGGCACCTGAAAGAGAGGGAGAATTCGGTTTCCTCGATTCGCCAATATGTATATCAAGCCTCTGAAGTGGCCGAGTTTTTGACCTTGTTATAAAGGGGTCGCGCGACTACCCCTCTCCACAACTTTGGAAAAAGCACTCCTCGATAATAGTGATTAGCATCACCTCGCTTTTTCGAGTGGCCCATTCGATGAGACACTCTTATATAAAGCATATGACTAAACATGTGCTCTAGGACGCCTAATACTGCCAATACCTTCCACGTACGTTAAAAGCTCGCAGGAGACAAGGTGGACCTAAATAAAGCGGCGACGCTCGCCAAGTCTCTTCCTATAATCTCGCGGATACGATCATCCATTGCCGAAATCACGGTGGAAGGCAGGCGTCGCGAGCTTCTCTAATGCCAAGGTGAGAGAGCCGGAGGGAACACGTGACATCGAATCGCCTACGTCGATCGATTAATCAAAGGAACGCGAGAAGGGAGCGAGTGGGGGAGAGGGAGGGAGATAGTGGGAGCTTGCGAATCGGCGTGACGCGATAGCAAGCTGGTCAGGGTATGCTTGCCGGCGCTTTCGCAATTCTTACATTAGTGATAGGCCGCGATATTGATTAAAGCCTGTTTTTCGTTGGTGGCTAGCGGGCCCGCCTTTTTCCCCTAGCGTCCTAGTCCAATTTGAAAGAGGCGCCTTGCCAGTACACAGCCTCGCTCCTCTGTACGTTTAGTATTGATCGAACACCACGCGTTTCCTGACTAAACCCTCTGTCGTATTTCCCTAGGCCCGAGCGACCTTTTTTCGCCCATCGAACTTCCTAAGACGATTACCAAATCTCGGGGGGAAGCAACCCTCTTGGCATGTTGCGGGTCGCGTCAGGCCGAAGCGGCATTGATAGTAGGCAGTAATCTCGAAAAGGAGGCTAGTGCTAAAGAGAAAAGCGGGAGGAGTGCTATGGCTAGTTTATAAGAAAGACTAGGGAGTAGATTAAAGAGGAAGGGAGGGAGCGTAGGAAAGGTCAAGCCTCGGTGTCGCAGCTGGTCAGATAAAGGGTTGGCCCTCGGATATCGAGTGAGCCGATGGCATTGGGGTAGGCTCTTTCCAGTCGGAGGTAAGGACGGTGTTTGTCCATGGAATTCTCGTTGGATTCTCTACGGGAGAGAGTGTTACGTCGTGCCGAGAGTTGGACAGTGTAGGAAAGCCGATCGATGGCCACTCTCCACCCGCCCACACTCTCGCGCGCGCGATCGCCCTCCCTCTGGCTTTCGCTCGCTAACACATATATACATATAGACTAGCCTCCCTCGGCTCGTCATGCCACCACGCCGCGCCGCGCCACGCCGCGTCGCGTCACCGTCCTCGTCATCGTCGTCGCCGTCGTCATCGTCCTCGTCGGTGCGCCATCCACCGTATGTGAACCACGAGGAAAATTCCATTGAAAGCACGGCGTTCGGCTGGGATTTCGCCCGAGCCGGCCGACACGGCACAACACACGCTTCACTCGGTCTCTTTCTCTCCCGGAGACAAGCCTCCGCCGTGTAATATGAGCCGATCGTAATAATGCATATACTCACTCACTAAGCCAAGCGGCGCAATCCTACCGGTAGGAGAGTCACGTTCCAAGGAGCTCGCAGACCTCCGAAGTGGCTGCCTCGCTCGTGGAAAATTCCATGCCCCAGGAAATTCGTGATAACTCAACAATATCTGACTGTGACGCTTGCAATATTTTTCTCTGACAAGGTAACTTCATCGCCCGCCGCGTGTCTCCCGTGTCATTAGATACCGGCATCGGCCTCGTCAGCAAATTTTTCCTTCGCCGAGCAAACGAAAATCTACACCCGGTGCGTGCCTCCACTTCCGAAAACCGGAGCTCCTCTTTCTGATCGCGACTACCTACTTCAGCAGATTCGGAGGCCTTCATCCTATTTTAGCGATTGCCAACAAGCACTGTCGTTATATCCTATCTAGTGACTCTTGAATGATCGGCGCACGACGCGTCGAGTAAGAAGAGCACCTTGACTCAGTGGGCGCTCCGAATTTCGGAAACACGTGGAAGGTGTCTATTTAAGTCGGGCGTGGGGTTACGAGTTACCCGAAAATAGCGTTAACCGTTATAGAGCGTGCTCCGCCGCGTGCGTGTGTACTGTGTGACTGTCTCTCCATCTTTCTCTCTCTCTCACCCGCTTTCTCGCTTTCTTCCTCTATTTCCCTTTCTCCCTCCCTTGCTGTGAACTTGGTTTGCCGCACGAGCGATGCGATACGCTTGGCGAAACTCCTCTGCTTGCCTTCGATTATTCCTCTATTCTACTCTAAGCCCAAAGTTTTCGAGTTCTCCGAACAGTTATCGCAATCGCGTCGCTGAACAATTTTACTGGCAGTATTGCACAACAAGTTTTCGCACGGCGCAAAGACATATTTCCCGTTATCAACGCGTGGTTACAATTTCGAGTGCATGAGAGAGGAAGTCGCGCGGAGTATATTGAAGTAGTGGCCCGGGAGAGTAATTTTCTCTGCATTGCACTCACCACCTCCATTCTGTTGGCACAGATAAGGGAACCTCCAGATGTTCCCGAGTCCCACGCTATATCCGATAATACTGAGAAAAAATTGCATCTTCCCGCTCCATGCTGCCCGATTCTCTTCCTTAGGCTCCTGGCCATTGACAGGGGTATTCTGGCTGCCCGTCACCACGATCGTCACGTTATGCCCACTCTGATGTCGATCTTCGTTGAGAGGTGCGAGCTCATGCCCATTCCTCGCTGTTTCGCTTTTCACTACCATTGCTTACCGCGCCAGACTCTCCAAGAAAGAGCACGCTCGATCAATTATCGTTACGCAACACCCTGCTACTGAACGCTCCTTCACACTGATCTCACTCTCGCCGACCTTTTTCGGCTGTTTTCTTATCCCCCTCGGCACAACCCCTTCTTCACTCGACCGACAATACCCCGCTTTCTCTCTCTCTCTATCTCTCTTGCTCCCTTGCTCCCCCCGCCCTCGATCTCTCTCCCTTGCTCTATTTGCAACTCGCCCCCCTCTCCTTTCACCCTCTCTCGCGATATCTCTTTCTCTCTCTCCTGTGTGTCTGTCGGAGAGAGTGAGAGAGAGCCCACTCACACCAAGTACGCGTGTCAGTGCCTGGTGTGCGCCCACTGTATCCTCTGACCCTGCCACCCTCTGTCTCTCCTTTCGTTACTCTCTGGCGCAGCGTTTCGAGGACGATTTTAAGGCAATTGTTGTCGAGGAAGAACCGCCGTGCCGACACGTTCGGCGAATCAGACTTCGTGCTGAGAAGGAACCACCGAGAGATAGTGTTGGCGAGGATCGTGACGTCGACGATAACAATGGATTAATAACAACGTCAGGATAAGCAGCGATCGCCGTGAGCCGCAATGACAGCGCGATTTCGACAATAGCGTCTCTCAGGGATTACCCTGATTTTGAAGGGACGCGCGGCGCCGCCGGTAGAACGTTGGATGAGCGCGGGGCAAACGTAGAAAAATCTTGTATAACGATGATTTGGCGCGGATGCCGGCTCTCGTCTCGCTCTTAGGAGAGATATTTCGACGAATCTGTCGACGCGAGTATTGTTCTGCCCTATTCCTAGGTGTGCGACGCCCGATCGAAATAATCGCGGGCGGGCGCGCGTCAGACTTTTCGTGGCGAAGTCGTAGAAAAGTAAATGCGACGGGGGTCCCTCCTGCGAAACTAGGTCGAAAGTAGAAAGGACGGGAGACAGACCGACGTCGCGAGAGCAGCAATGGGGAATTGAGGAACCGTGCGCGCCAAGACGATCCGAGGCAGGGGTTGAACGTGCCCGTTGAGATATGCGTGCAAGCGATTTCTCTCTCTCTCTCGGGGAGATGAGATGCGCCGCCGGTTTGCTTCGCGATGATAGAGATAGAGTGGCCAAGAAGCCGCTTGGCTCTCGCTTTCAAAAGCCCCGTGAAAGGGTGAGAGACTGGTTTTGCCCGGCGTTTGCTTTAGCAGCGGGTAAATCGCATTACACAATGTCGCGTCCGTTACGTGTCGCCGCTGAGGAAGGAGGCATGAGAGAGAGAGAGGGAGAAGGCTTTAAATCTCTGATGCGTAGGTGATTCGCGTGCCACTTGCAATTGAAAATATCACCGAGGGAGCACAGACACAGACCGCTACTGATCACCGCGAGAAGAGAGAGAGCGGGAGAGAGAGACTCTAGTTTATTCGTCGGTCGAGGTTACGGCGATGGGATCGAAAGAGATCGCGGGCTAAGATCGAGACAATCGCTCTCCGGCGAATGGTGGGAAGCTCGCGTTTCAGGTCGCAGGCACGTATGCTATCCCTCCGGTTGTCCGGGAACATACCACCCCGCTTCTCGTTGGCCTTCCACCAGGATAAATAGCCTGATACGATTCACGTGCTGCCTCTGGAGATGATCTCCCTCCCTCCAATCCAACAACGTATTTCTATATCCGTCAGTTTCGAAAGCTCGATCGGGCGGATTATGAAATTGGCAGCATCGTCCCCGTTGTCACGCTTCACCTGTCACCCCTAATCCACCTGCTCCTGGCGATATCTCTCCGCGCTCTTGGACTCTGTGTACTGTCGGGGCTGCTTATTTAAAGCGAAAACTTTTCGAACTTGCGCCGAGGTCGTTGAGGTCGTCAGTGAGGAACGTGGTGCAGGAATAACGGTGCTGGAATATCGGACCCATGTATAACGGGCAGGAGGCGGCGAGTCTGCTCGTTGCCGGACGGTAACTGGGCCAGCTGGGCCAGCCACCCTTATCCGCAGTTGGCGATGCGTCTCGTACAATTGCACTGGGACTCGCTGGATTCTCCGGGCACACTCTCTCGTTCTCTCTCTCTGTCTTTCTATTGGCTGTGGTCACCTTGATCTGCGCTTTCCTCGGGGGCTCTACGACTGTGCGCCCGGTGCGAACGTCGATATCTAACTGAAGCACGAGCGAAGCACCGACGCGCGGCCGTGCGCGCGGCCCAGCCTCGGCAAGCGCGCCCTCGCGTTCGCGCTCTCCTGCTCTCCTCCTCGTCGCAAGCCTTTTCGAGGGGACCATTCTCTCTTGACTCGACGAAACCCAACACACTCCTCTACTCCTTTCAGAGCCGTACAACACCAGCGATCTCTTCTTCCCTCGGTTCATCCTCGATTCCAGCCGGTAATTAGTCGGCCTCTAGCGCGCATCCACTGCGATATCGGCCTGCCCCTTCAACCCCTGGCGCCTCCAACCAGTCGAACTCGTTATTCAACCTGTACTATCCCTTCGCAAACTGAAACTCGAAACTCCCTGTACTAGAATTTCCCATTGGATAGCCGCTCCTAACCCTAATTACAGAGCCGGGGGATCTTGTAGGAAGGCGTGGGTGAGGTAATAGGGTCGCTCGATTGGAGAAAATCATCCCTCGGCGTGTCCCTTTCAAATTCCAGCTGTTGGTGCCAGGCTTCCGGTGCTGGTCTGGTTCCTTGCTGGTCGGTTACGTGGTGCATCGATCGCCCCTGGTAGCCAATCCCGCGGCACACCACCGAGGACTGCTTGACGTCGTTCCGGCCTACCCTCTCGCAACCCCTCGCCCACAAAATCGAGCGAAGCGCGCACTAGCCTTTCGCTCGATATACCGCCGGCAAGAACGCAGCGGCTTTGAACTTTTTCATTTGGTCAGATGGGGGGGTTCCCAGTGCCGAGTGCCGAGCGCCGAGCGCCGAGTGGCAAGCGGCAAACGGCAAGCGGCAAGCGGCAAGCGCGACTTATGCCTCGCGTAGGCAGATCGATCCGATTTTCTCGTGGCGCGAGGATGCCTCTCTCTCCGATCAGAGAGAGAGAGAGAGAGCCTCCCCGGATTCTATCTCGCTGCTTCCAAGTACACCTCGTTCGCTTGGCACGTGAGCCTCTCGT
Source organism: Ectemnius continuus (assembly GCA_910591665.1). Lineage (NCBI taxonomy): Eukaryota > Metazoa > Arthropoda > Insecta > Hymenoptera > Crabronidae > Ectemnius > Ectemnius continuus. The sequence goes on along the minus strand of OU342859.1, from coordinate 19,034,974 downwards.
GGCTCGCACATCAGGCCCATTCTCCAGCTCGGCTCGACCCTTTCGTACCTTCGTTCAGACGTAATAAAGCGTTAATAAACCGTCATCCATCGGGCATCCCCCTACCGAGGCCTACCGAGCCATCCCGAGGCCTAGCGATCTTCTGCCTCCTCGCTCGCCGCCCTCCAGATTTTCAGCGACGAGTCAGCGCCGCGACGCGACGCGATGCCACGCGCAACTCTCTTATCCACAGCTTACAAACTTCCTCTACCATTTAGAATCCCTATTAAATTAAACTCCTTCTACGCAACATCTTCTCCGAACCACTCAATGAAACTGTCTATGAATATCACTCGCATCCCTCTTGAATTAGCAGCAAGATTCAGGGTTACGTTGTGCGTCTCTTCGACAATAAACTTGTGTATCGATAAACCGGCTGGAAAACAGTCCGACAAATTGGAAAGCGAGACTTTTATTGGCGATAATTTGAATAAAAGTCAGAGTTGGCGCCTCCCGCTAACCTACGGGAAAACTGCCATCTCGATAAATGCTACGTTACACAGAGGCATATAGACGCGTTGGCTTAGAGCGCAGCTGTGGCGCCGGGCGCGAAAGCGTGCGCAGAAGCTATAGGAGGAAAAAGCGTGATAAACTGAAATAGAGACACTTTATTGGCGGCAATTGGTTGGGCATAAAATAAGCGAGCACTGACCACTGCCAGATACATTTCACTGAAAGGATAGAGGTTTGCGCACGTCTACCCGGTGAGCGATTGCTTTTGCTGCGTAGTGCGAAGAGATCAAGGTTCATCTCTCGTCTCCCAAGGTGGCGTCAGCTTTTGGCGGCGGTCCAGCGTGGGTCGCGGAAACTGCTACGGAATTTCCCTGCTCGTTTAGATGAGAGGCGGGCTTGGGTGAAGAGGGAAGGGGAGGGTCGTAACGATGCCTACGACACATATTCGCCGGGACTATCATCGCGTCGACAATGGTGTCAAGGGCGTATCACCGGCCAAAGAAATCAATTCGTTTAATAAACATCTCGGGTGAACGATGGCACCGGGAACGAGTCCGACCGATCGGAGGAAAGGAGAGAGAAAGATCGAGTAGGCCGAGAACCCATGGAAATCGATAGCACCAGCAGAGAGAAGGATAGCAGCAGCTCCCGCCTGCTGGATTTCTCGGGATCCCCGTCGCATCTTGGCACCGTCCGATCGATCAGTCCCGTCCCGTTACCACTGAATCTGCAAGAGGGAGAAAGAGGGAGAAAGAGGGAGAAAGAGGGCGGCCGGGAGTGACGTCGTAGGAGTGTTTTGGACGTACTTACTGCCCTAGTTTGACCTAGACCCAACGAATTGCTTTACGCGAATCCTACACCACACGATAAATCATCGAACGGAGCATGAACCATAAAAGTGGGGGCGTCCCATTAATGGAAAGATCGAAAAAGAGATAGCAGTAAAGAGTAAGTTGAAGATTGGTGGATGGGTCAGTAGTAAGCAGAACTGGCAGTGCCAAGTAAAGCAATGTGCTTGAAGCAGAACTCTGCGGGGCACACGGTCTGCTGGTGCTGGTGCAGAGCCGCTCGCCCACCGCGCATTCCCTATCGCCGCTCTCCTCTCTGCGCCAGCTTCACGTCACATCCTCATTCACCAAGTTATTAATAATGAGACATTGTTTACGCGCTATTCATCCTGGTCCGAGCGGGATTCGCTCGGATTCAATGTGGATGCTTGAGCGCTATGAGCGTGCGAGCATCTCTTCCTATCTCTCTCTCTGTTCCCCTCCTCTAATCGGGGCCGATCCAACTTGCACGATGATCGGCAAGCGATCCGAACGATTGAAAGAGAAGCCTCTCTCATTTAAATGGGAATACAGTGTGCGCACACATATTCCGCGAATAGTTCCCATTGTTATGCAATCACGCACCGAATGCGAGTTTGCTCGAGTGAAATAAATCAGGCTTTATTTGACTTAACCGAAGGCGAGATTGCAATGAAACATGCGATCCCTCCGACATGAAATGGCAATAGTTCTCGTCAGCCAAGTTTGTCCTTACCTTTTTGTTTACCTTCGCTTTGCCTCGCTTCGACATTCGGATACCAGATTGCAATTCGAGCGAATTATGCCAATGACTTACCTTCTCGTGTCAATATTTCCCTCGTGTTTGCCATCAACGACTCAATACTGACTGTGTATTAGGAATCCACTCTAGATTTAAATACGTTGGGGATAAAGGAACAAGAGATGTGTGAGAGATGCCAAATTATTTTTATTCCGCGATTAAAATGTAGGTGCTTTGACAATTTGAAATTAGATGTTTATTCCACTTGGCAGTACTGGACACCTTGTCCTACGACAAAAGAAGACATTAGAACTGGCGTTCGTAAAATTCAGTTGTTTTAATACTCACTCGTTGTGACATCGTATATCCAATTGATGTGCGCTCCAACACGTTGATTAATAGCAGGATCATTGCTGGCACAAGCCTTACCAGCAGTGATGGTACCGACGAGTACGAGGTTACGGGTGGCACGGTCTAGCCACAGGACAGGTCCACCACTGTCAAACTATATCCAAACACCAATTAATCCATAACATCACAACAACATTATAAAGATCTCGAAACAAGAATCCATTACCTGACAGCTATCTTTCCCAGGTGCAAAAGTGCACAATTCCTGATTGGTCGAAGTGGGATAAACGTTCTTGCAGTCTTCTTGTGAAGTCACGCGTACCTCCACTTTCTGGAGGGTGTCTGATTTTGGCCCCGCGAATTCCACGGTTCCCCAGCCTGATGGCATCGATAAACATATCGTTAATATACATACGAAATCAATAGACTTCGGAAAGTAATGGAGTTTGAGTTGGAATAGAAACCTAATAATGTGACAGGTTCGTTTGTGAAGAAATCTACCGAATGTCGGAAAGGCAGACATGCTGGTCCCACTTTAGAATTAAATTGGATAGTGCCACGCACTACAATGATAGCTAGGTCATAAGAAAATGTTTCTTCACTGTTTGTATTTGTATACCGCGGGTGTATAATCCACTGGTCAATTCGGAAGACTCTGGTAGCAGTTGTGTCATTTCCTAGCAATATAAACCGTTTGTCAATAGCATAGGCATAGATGCGGGGCAAAACGATTTGAGGAATAAGGTTGACACGATACCTGTTGTAACATCATGTTCACCGACGACGACACCAGTGGTAGTTTGATTGTAAGAGACTAAGCAGTGGGCTGCCGTTAATACGTGTTTATTGCTTATAATCGTGCCACCGCAATAGATATCTCTTATAGTAGTGTCAACGATGCCAGCCATCATCGGGTATTCGTTAACACCAGTCTCCTGGCCCCCGACAATTCTGGTCTATAAAACAGGAATTATTATTAATTATCCAAGAAAGAGTTTGGACGTGTTAGGCACTTAACCCGTAAACGTACAGGATTCTTCCATCCGCATCTGCAGTTGTTTGGTGGTACGATCGCTTGCAAAGAACAAGCGAAGCGAGATGAAACCCAGTACTGTTCATTGAAGTTAATAGTCATTTCGCCACTTGTCGATTCCTCGGTGAACGACTGAGAGCCACAGTAAGTGTCAACAACGTTGTTGCCGAGATCTACCATGATACTGGCTGCCCAACACCGAAAACTCTACCAAATATATAATTCAAGTAACGATTAAAGTGGTCCTTTCTGAAAGGAAGGTTCGATAATGAAATACCCGTCGTAGCTCCGCCTGGCAGCTCAATCGGATAGTATTGGTACTTGTCGCCCTCCATCTACAAGCACGTCGCCCAACAGAATATTGAGGATAGTTGGGATTGTAGATGGAATAAGTTACTCCCGGTACCAGTTCTTGGCTAAAATCGCAGTCGGCATCAACTGCCGATACCGTTTCCACTTGCACTGTTAATAATACCAGTAAGCAAACTGCGATCACTAAGAATAAACAAATGCCGAGTTGAATTATTTTCCCTGAACAATAGATATTTGGATTTAAAGAGAACTGAAATATCTACCTTTTTTGGGGATGTTAAAATCATCGCAACGTGCCACGGTGGCACTTGCTTCTGATAGTTTGGGCATTCTTTCTTTGGAATTCGAGTATTACCACCGCATCGACAACCGCCACTGTTTTCTGTTAACAACATCCTGCTTTCCGTGGCTTTTATGCCCAACAGTTAACTGCAGGTTAACATGTCAATCGTTATTTTCACTGGTAATGCTATGCATTCTTATCTGGTTGCATGTTACACTCTTCAGGCGTGAAATTATCAGAAAATGGTCTAGCACTTTTTAGTGGAACTTTCCTCATGATTATTCGGTTGATTTTCTTACGAATATGATTTCGGCAATGTAACTAACCATCCGTGTGAAACGGCTGAATTATAAATTCCGATTTTTTGACAGTAAAAAGATGCAACATAATTTCGAAACAATATTATAATCTTTAGTACGCCAATGCAACAGCGAGTTACCATTAACTCGCACTCATTTCGAGTACTCAGCGTAAAGTATAGTAAAATAAAGGAGCGCGGGCTAGACAATGCCCCAGTTGATAATCGTAATCGCTTCTGCCTTCAGCTTTTCAATGGCGCAATTCCCCACTACGAGCTTGAAGGTCTTTGCCAAGTATTCCAACGAATCATTTCCAAGAACTATACATGCATAAAAGCCTGACGTGAATCGTGTAGCTTAAATGATCCGGGAATATATTTTTTGTAATAGTGAGTGATAGTAACTAGTAACCACTTAGTAATAGTAAATAGTAAACAAACAATCAGTGGTAAACATGCCAGAATTCTACCGAAAACGCTCTGAAAAACCCTCTTAAATAATTGATCTCGTCTAGTTTAGACCGTTTCTTCCACGTTTTCCAATCTTCCTGACCTTTTCCGGGGCTGAAATTTGGCGGGGAATGTTTTTTTGCGTCGAGGAAGAAGTGGTAAAAATTCCAGAGCCCTAGCTCAAAATTCATTTTTTCGCAAATTTTTTAAGGCATACCCCTTCAAAAATTTTCGATTTTTCGAAGGTTCTGGGACCGGGACGAACGCTTGATTTTTCGATTGGTCGTGTCTCAAAACGGATAAAAAACATAAATGTTGTGGGGGAAATGCCGGAATTCGACCGAAAACACATGGAAAACCGATCTTGAATATTTCATTTCAACGGTTTATGCCGTGTTTTTTATACTTCCCGACTTTCTCCGGGGCTGAAATTTTGTAGAAAGTGTTTTTTTGCATCAAGGAAGAAGTAGTAAAAATTCCAGAGCCCTAGCTCAAAATTCATTTTTTCGCAAATTTTTTAAGGCATACCCCTTCAAAAATTTTCGATTTTTCGAAGGTTCTGGGACCGGGACGAACGCATGATTTTTCGATTGCTCGTGTCTCAAAACGGAAAAAAAACATAAATGTTGTGGGGGAAATGCCGGAATTCTACCTAAAACACGTTGAAAACCGATCGGGAATATTTCATTTTAACGGTTTTTGTTATGTTTTCATGACTTCCCGACCTTTCCCGGGGCTGAAACTTGGCAGGGAATGTTTTTTTGCATCGAGGAAGAAGTAGTAAAAATTCCAGAGCCCTAGCTCAAAATTCATTTTTTCGCAAATTTTTTAAGGCATACCCCTTCAAAAATTTTCGATTTTTCGAAGGTTCTGGGACCGGGACGAACGCTTGATTTTTCGATTGCTCGTGTCTCAAAACGGAAAAAAAACATAAATGTTGTGGGGGAAATGCCGGAATTCTACCTAAAACACGTGGAAAACCGATCTGGAATATTTCATTTCAACGGTTTATGCCGTGTTTTTTTATCTTCCCGACCTTTCCCGGGGCTGAAATTTTGTAGAAAGTGTTTTTTTGCATCGAGGAAGAAGTAGAAAAAATTCCAGAGCCCCAGCTCAAAATTCATTTTTTCGCAAATTTTTTAAGGCGTACCCTTTCAAAAATATTATCAAGACATTTAGAAGTTGTAATATAATTAACAAAATTTGATGTACAAGATACAATAGAACAGTTCTGTGCTGTAGAGACTCATATTTACAAACACTTTCTTAAGTAAACATTCCTCTGAGGTTCATCATTAAAGAATCAGTACTGGCCTCTCAACGAGTTACAGGAACAACATTCACTACGTATTACTGTCTCGGGATCCGAAACTACTGACCGCATTACAAATGAAAAATAAAGTGAAACTCGGATCTTCATTCTTTGATGCAATATTTGTTAGCTGCAACAAAAGGGGACATTAGAATTCGCGTTGAAGGAAATTCATGTGATTTCATTACTCACTTAAAGTCTGATCTATTATCCAGCCCATGTACGCTCCAACGCGTTGATTAACACCAGGCTCATCGAACGCACAGCCTACTCCGGAGCTGATAATACTAGCCTGCATCAGGTTTCTATTGGAAGGGTCCATCCAGAGACCAGGTCCGCCACTATCAAACTATTGCCAAACATTCATTAATACACTCTAACTCAACAACACAAAATCATTCTAATAATTTCAACCATTACTACCTGACAAGCGTCTTTCCCAGACTCAAAAGTGCAGATTTGATTGTTGGTGACGGCGGGGAAGGTCCTGGAACATTGTGGAACCGAAATGACACTTACAGTGGCTTTCTGTAGGTAATCTGACTTTGCCCCTGCGAACTCGGTAGTGCCCCAGCCTAGTACAATTCAGAAAGGATTCGTCAGCATACCAAATGAAATGCTATTCTTCCCATCACCGGATATCAATTACAAAACAAACCTAGTAAAGTGATGTAATCGCCGGCCAAAGAGTCCCGTGAATGTATAAACGGCAGGCATACCGGGCCAACCTCATTACTATACGTAATTACACCATCGATTTCGACAATGGCTACATCGTAATCGATATCGCCTGTGTACATCGGATGAAGGACGTAATTCTTGACTCGGTAGAGTACGGTAGCATTTGTCTCGCTTCCTAACATTACAAACCATCCATTAATTCCATTTACTCCCCCGTGGGTTAACACCATTTAGCCAATAAACTTGACACGATACCTGTTGCAACATTATGTTCACCGACAACGACAGCGATGATACTTTTGTTCACGGGGACCAAACAATGAGCGGCTGTTAGGATGTGTCTGGGCGATATAATCGTGCCACCGCAATACAGTTCTCGATTAATAATATTAACGATGCCAGCCATCATCGGGTACTCGTTAACGCCAGTCTCGGTACCACCGACAATTCTTGTCTATAAGATCGAAATTATTATTAATTATTCATGGGAGAATTTGAACGTGCCGGACTCTCATAGACATACCGGCTTCTTCCATCCGCATCTGCAGTCTTCGTCTGCTGGTGTGATTGCTTGCAAAGCACATAAGAACTGACCGCGTTGTCCTGACTGTGCATCGAAGGTGACGGTCAGTTCATTTCCTCTGGATTCCTCGATGAACCAGTCATTACCGCAGTGTCGCCGGACAATGTTACTACCGACATTCACCCCAATATTGTCTCCCGTACAACCATAGGACTGTTAAATACATAATAAAATTAGGAATGAAAGGAATTCCGTCCTTTTCGATATTAAATAAATTGAGAGACTGTTCAAAACTCACCCAAGGTAAATTGACATTACCGCAGCTCAATCTGATACGATGGGAACTCCTCGAATTCCATCTGCAGGACCTCTGTCCAGAATATTGTCCGGGATAACCGGGATTATAGATGTAGTAAGTAACTCCTGGCTGTAAATTCTGGCTGAAATTGCAATCCGCGTCGATGGCTGATACCTGTTTCAATTGTACTACTAGGAATACTAGGAGACACAGGGCGATCACTGTGAACAAAGAAATATTCAAAGTATTAACTTTCTCAATCCACACGACACTGGTTCCCACTTCACAACTTCAAAGACTGCTCTTGCAAAGTTCTTCACTTCTGCTCACCTTTTTTCGAAGTGCCATTAAAACCTCGACAGGCCGCGGTCGCGGCTGCCGTAATAAATTCCCTCATTCGTACTGATTTCGGCTACTGTCGTTGCGAGAGCAGCCACCAACCTTTTTCTGTTCTAATTAATCTACCTTTCGCGCCTTTTATTCCGAAGTGTTAACTCCGCGTTACCACGCAATCTGATAATTTCACGGGCAAAATCACGTGGCCTTATCTCGCCATACGGATTAGCTAGACGCCTTGGGAGCGATGGCAAATTTATGAGAAGAAAGACTAACATCTTTCCGCCGGGAATTACCGTGCAAGTTTCTGGATAGTCTGTCAAAACTAATTAGTCGTGAAGTCGCTTAGCAGCTAGCGGATAGATCTCACTACAAGTTTTACAGTTTAAATAGCGTTTCTCCGGCACACAGCATCTGCGTGTAAATAATGAGATACGAAGGAGCTGATATCACCGGCGCCTAATTCTTCCACGAGCGCTCAGCTTTGCCCGAGTGCTTTGCAGTTATGTATATTGCCCTGAAAATAACCGTCTGCTTGTGCAAACATTGGTATGCCAAGGCAGCCGGTAACGGAATAACTTTTCCGGACTGTCACCAACTGATAATTTGTCATTCAACTTGCATACTACGTTCCTACTAAGTCGAAACTTCAATCAGAACGGCAGAGCCACATATTGTTCTAGTAACTTTGACAATTACAAAGTTTTCCATAATCCCAGGATTTCAGGACACTTTGATTTTCTATGATCAGGTTCGAATGGTAAGGTAACAGAGGGTAAACTAGACAATCCAGCAATTGATAACCGTAATCGCGTTTGCCTTCAACGTCTCAATGGCATGCTTCCCTCCTGCTACCTTGGTGATCTCAACTGAGCATTCCGCGGACTCGTTTCCAGCGAGCGCACCGTAAAGTTACACGTCGGTTATAATAATCATGGATTTCGTGACACGAATCATATAAATTATAATCGCAAACATATGTTTCGCATGCGCCCGAAATCCCCAAAGAAACATTCGAGCAATACAAATTCTCATTATCTGACATGTTAATCGTGTCACTTGGCATTCTTGTATAACAGTGGAATACGAGACTCATGATAATCTCAAACATTGCAAGTTTGAAGTTGCAAGCAGGATTTGAAATTTGAAACTTTTTACTTCAGTAAAAGATGATGTGTTCCATAAAACGCGACTGTTGTTTTCCGCAACATTTCCACCCTTTTAAGAATAGCTACGTTTTTTATTAAAAAGTTAGCCCCTCGCCCTCCTCCCTCCCCTCTCCGACACGCTTGCCCGACTGATCTAGACAACCCTTTCGCTCCTGACCTACAGCAAAATTTCAATGAAGGACGAGGGAGAGGATTGCGCGCACCAATGACACGCATGTACCAGCTGGTGGAGCCCTGTGCAGCCTGAGCCTGCCATTATATCACACTTTTTTCTTTCAATTGTCAACCGCAACGCAATTCAACAAATTTTCATGCCAGATAGAGAAAGATATTAATAGTAATTGGTCATCTTAAAATCAATGAAATTCAATCTATAATATAATACTAAATATTTAATGTATTAGATAGCATTCAACGGTGGCACGTGTAGGCGATAAAGTAGGGCAGGTATTTTTGCTGGCTGTGTCTTGGAAGGCGACAAGTTAGTGGGCTAGTAATAATTAATATGCTGATTCCGGTCTGCAGACCTTAAAATTAGCTTTGGATAAGAAGGCCTGCTACAATTCCGTTACCAAGAGCAACCTGCGCAAGCGCAGCGTCCCATTCTTATCTGATCCCACCGAACCCTATCTAAACCCGGCGCACACTATTATAGCTGGTTTCCATGGCAGCGCGTGAGTACAAAGAATACAAACTCATTCATTGCAATGCACATATGTATCTACGCTTGGCGTACGACATACATCGAGTGCAACGCGCAGTTACTACGCATGGTATGAACCTGTCCATGCACTGAAGCGCTACTATTTCTCCAATTGAGAACGTATTAAAACAGTACTCTGTGTTGCGAGTTCGGCCAAATAAGACGTATTTTGTTAGGTGCGCAATATATTTGAACAAAGTGCTAGTATATTTACGAAATTCTTTGCAAGCCTAATGGCCAATCGCGAGGAAACTATCGACGGTCGAAACGATAAGGTAATGACCGTACAGTCTTACACAAAGTAAACATGATTTAAATGATATCTAAAGTGTTTACTATACATATACATGTGAGAATTGCTGTCACTATCAGCTGTTCGCATAAACAAATGCCTCCGACGTGGAACCGGGTGACATTCAGGAATATTTCTAGTATCAGTGGACCAGAACCGATCGAGAAATGGGTTGCAGGCCGGTCTACCGTCGTAGACGCACACCCTCCTGTAGACGAACCCCTCATTCCGCTAGCAATCATTGCGATTCCTCGAATGATATTAACCTGCACGATTCAGATTCCCTGACCTCGAGAAACAAGAGTAACAGGCGTCTGAGGAAACTCATAGGAAAGTTAGTGCGCGAGAATTATATGCTAACAAAGCAGCTTATAGAAATCGACGCTGATCCAGGTGAATGATTGATTAGTGGTATAATATGATGGTATAACAGAAAATCTACCTTCCTTATCAGGTATTATAGCTAAAATAAGGGAGACTGATCAGCTGATCGCACAGTTGAAACAAGAGTACAAAAAATTGCCTAAAAATGAGAGTCAGATTTATGATGAATGTCGGAGACTGAGTAACTTGCTGGAACACCGTGACAAGGAGTACCAGCAGTTACAGTCCCAGTATGAGAAGATCACAAATGCTTTGCAAGAAAGTAGCAAAGTACAGAATGCACTGTCTACTCGTAACAAGAGACTGGAAACTGAAAATGCTCAGTCTATTGAGGACATAAGTCTGTTGAAGAATGTAATCTACCAGTTAAACGCAGAACTGGAGCGGTACCAAGATAAACTAAGATCTCATGAAGACAAATCAAGAAGCCAGACTGGAAACACAGATATTATCCCAAAGATAACAGATATAAATGCTGGAGATGAAATAGTGGCAAAGTCTTGGGGCAGTGTCAATCTACATGCTCTAGCTCCACTTTTAAACGCATATCAGGAAAGCATTGCTGAGAAATGTGAACTTTTGACTGAGTATGAGCATGAGTTGGCAGTCTTTGGGGGCAGATGTAAGGAAGTAGTACAAGAAAATGATCGTATGCATGAGGAAGTAGAGGAATTAACATTGAAGGTAAATAATTACAGATATCGGTGTTTTACATTCTTTATTTTAACCTGAATCACTCAGTGCAACAGATACATGGATGAGATCAAAGTCCTTGCAAAAAGCAGTATGCTTCTAAAGAAAGAAAATGCATCTCTTATAAAAGAAGCTATAGATTATAAGAGTCATGCGGAAGATGCACAGCTGTCGTATGAGACTGAGTTACACAGTATGATACAACAGAATGAGATCCTCAAAAAAGAATGCGAAACAAGTACCACTCAGCTGAGTACACTAAGGGAAAAATATGAGGCTTTAAGTAGAGAACTGGAAAGCCTAAATAAAACAGTGGGAAACAGTGTCCCTGATGTTGTTCATACTGCAGCTGTTCAAGAATGTAAAAGATTATTGGATGATCTTAAACACAAGTATGATGCAGAAAGGGATAAGTTGTCAAGTCAAATAAAGCAATCTCAAGAAGCTCTAGTGAGAGATGAAAAAACAATAATCACCATTACTGCGGAACGGAATCATCTAAAGGATCTAAATAGAACACTTGAAAGAAACCTCAAGTACTATAACAGCCTTATCTTAGGTCAGCAATCTTCCTACTATATATCTAAAAAATCCCAAATTTTTATAGGCGTGCCCAGCGCACATCAGAACATGCACGCTGTCTTTTGCGATCAACCCAAACATCTTGCGATTCCTTCAAAAAGCAATTAAACAAAACCACCGCATATTGCGAAGAGTTGTTCTCAGAATATGAACGGGTTGTTACGGAAAGAGAAAAACTCACAAAACTTTTACATGAAACGGAGAAAGAGAACGAAAGCATCGACCGTCTTGGAAAAACAATCACAAATCGCGTGGATGGGTTGAGAAATCAACTTCAAGTAGGCTTTAAATTATTCTAGCGCAATTCAGGGATTCCCTTGAGTAATTCTATACTAAATTTTCAAGATTGTTCAACGAGGCGCCAAACAGCAAGTTGCAACGGTAGAGAAGAGGATAAAAGTACAGGAATCTCGAGTCCACAAGATGAAACGGGAGTATCGGTCAAAGGTTCGGCGATTAAAGAAACTTATTAAACAGAAGGAGGACATGATTGGGAGGTTGCAGAAGGAGAAAGCGAATGGTGGGAACAATTTAGAATGTTCGCGCCATATTGCCGCTATGGCCGACAGAGAACCAGAAAGCGTTTCGAAAAGCAGGAGGGCGACACGGGTTACGTTCGAGAATCTCGCGGGTACAGGTCGGGATTCATTCCGTAGAGGCTAAATAGGTGATTGCCACCTGTTCGCTGCTCCACAGGTAGCAAGATTGATGAACCTCCAGGGAAACTACGATATAAAGCTGTTCCCTCTTTCGCCTATCTATAGTACAATGGTCAATGGGACCTTTCAAAGTATTATAATGTCTAGTATTTGCCTGGGTGTTACAGTAATCGCATTTATTAAGACCAATAAGCAGACCATCTCATTACGATTCTCGTGTACCATAAGCGGTCGTACGATGACGGATTCGCCCGTAATAGATCCAACTTGGTAACCCCCTCTATGAATCTTAACAAGCGACTGCCTAATTACCAAGGTATAGTGCCTTTAACACCTAGCTCGCAGTCATGAGTACAGTCAGGGCAGAAGGTAGCGTTGCTGAAAAAGCCCACCAGATTTATCGACCGTGTCAGTGCGCTTTATTTAGCGGTGACATCAAGTGAAGCAAGTGGTTTCGAAGGCTACCGTTCGCCGCGGTAACCGCCTCTGGGACCTCACGTAGAATTGATGTCATCATTTATAGGAATGACGTAATGCTGAGATCTGCTGTCGCTTATGCACAAAACACCTATCCTTCGCCCATTATCTGGGACGGTGTTCACTCGTCAACTTTTTTACGACCTTTGTAGTAATCCCACCGATAATACACCTATATCAATATACGAGCGATATCATTAATCACCTACATCGATGTAGCGTGTCAATCAGTGCCGACAATCAATCCTATGAGCGATCACCGACCGGCCGGTCGCGTGCTCTCTGAACCTGAAAGAAGACGATTCCAACTCCCAACTCCCAACTACCTTGACTAAACCACTGTGCGCGCAACTTCGCACTTTCTTTCCAATCTTTTTATAATTCGCACAGATTATGCGTGTCCTTGCGCCAAGGACTACAACATGCATTCCATAAAATGCTTGTTTATCACGGTACTATACTAGAATTTAGGTGGCGTCAGCATAGGAACGAATTTTGCATTATGGTAAGCACACATGTGATCCCAGTGTACGGGGGGGAAGGAGAAAGGGCTGGGAATTACATTCAAACGGGAGGAAGTACAGGATAACCTGGGAGCGAGGAAAATTAAAAGAGAATCATCGTCAAGTGGCAGGGAAGGCGGGGCATATTGAAAGGAGGATAATGAGGGACAAACAGAATAAGAGCTAAACTTTTTATTGATCGGACGAGTGAGTTCGTCAGTGGAAGCGTATTATCTAGGCGCGATGAGATGCAGTCGACGAGAGGTGATGGTGTGAGTTGTAAGTTTCTTCGAGGCAAAGGCGCCGCCACCGCGAGCGCGGTGTCGCTGGGTTCGCCTCGTGCGCTCGCTTCCGCATAAAGCAAAATGTCGTCTGCTAGGCGCGTCGTCTGGAACAACCGGATCGTACTTCCAACGCGAAAATCCTCTCGATAAGCGATAATGCGATGTATGCGCGCGCGAGCCAGTGCTGAGAGTAGTAGAGTGCGTGAAAAGTGGTTGTGGGCGGGTGAGAAAATCGGGCGTACGCCGAATGCGGGCCGCCTAGCACGAGGTTACCGGTGTGAGCATTGATTTTTCCCTGCTTTCGCATCGCACATCGCACTCCCGAGAGACGAATGATCGAACGGTAACGCACGTCGTTTCCTCGTTCCGCTGGTCGCGCTACGATGCCCCGACGACTTCCACGTACGTGTCTGCCTCCCAGAACCGATACAGTCTCCGGCCTGACGTTGACCGGGAGTACGCTCGATTCATAGGTGAGTCTGCAACAACCGTCCGCCTTCTATTAATCCATTGCTGATCTCCCGAGCGAGCGACACACTCCGCCCCGCACCGGGCCTTATCATAATTGAAGCCGCCCGCATCTCTCTTTCGCAGATGTCGCTAACTCGCCTTCTTATCGGCACAGTATCACCCGTCCCGATTTCCTCTCGGCAGAACCACACGCTACGATTCAGACATTACATTTCGTGCACTTTCTTATCGCCAGCCGAGCGCACCGCTCCTCCTTTGCACGTATATGCACTCGGCTGCGCTCGGCCAACCGCTTGTGCAACCTACATTCGCGTTCATTTACTTGTCACGAGGTTAGGTCAAACAAATGCGCAAGTGGCTTCATTTACCATTCGCGACTATTGTTGCAGCCTGTTTAGTTGAGCAGGGACCTCTTCATTAGACTAATAACGAGCCTCTATACTTAATGAGCACCACCCCACGCTAACTCGTTCACGCTCTCCCTACGGAAAGTCTGCTGCGTGTATTAGGGTGGCTGAACTCGCGTTAGCACTCCTGCCTCGCCTCTTTCAACACTATTCTCACGTTATTACTTGCAAAAAGGGATCACTCTAATAAAGCCGACGTCTTATATTTCATTTACGACAGCTCATTCACCCACCGAAGCCGTCATAACGTACACTCGCCACGATAAACCGTGTTCTACATTTGTTTATCGCTCTCGGTGCTCTCAGCCTCCAAGCCAATTCGCTCTCTGCGCTACCTTCCACCACCGGAATACCGGTTTCGAAATCAATGATTCCTTTGCGATTATGTCACTCGTATCGTTAAAGTCGTACAAGTTACGGGTGTTATGAGGACGCCAGAATAATCGCGACCTAATGCCTAGAACCAATCATGGGGAAACAAGTCACGCAATTTATTTTCCACGCGTCTCGTTAGTCTCTCTATTGAAAGTAACGCTTACACATTACGTATTTGACATGTATGAGAAACCGTAGCCTTTTGAACTTTGTCTCTAAAAATACGGTTCTCTCGACAGACGCCTTTTTGTCCCATTCAACGGCACGTTGAACTCTTTTTTTACGATTTACGTAATACCGACTCGAGGCACGTTCGCCCGCACTGCGAAACTTTACCTTCGAGACATTCGAGAAATATAGTACACTTATGAATATAGAATGCAGGCTGAATATTTCGCGAGGCACTAGATGTACCAACGAATCCATTGGAGGATTGCTTTTCTCATTTCGAAAGTCGGTCGGACATCCGTTCTTTACGGCGAGTGCGTTCACGAAAATAAGAGAACGACACGCGAGGAAATAGGGGCTTGCGTGATCCCATGACGAAACTCAAATTCTAAGAGACTCGGTACTAGATGCAGTTAGAATTGCTGGTTCATCAGTCGTGTCATTGTTAAAAGTAGAATTTGAAAATGCGCGGATGCTGGGTCACATTGAAAGGCTGGACGACAGCCCGGCGTCGTTGCATCCGCTTCCGGCAATTTACTTCACTCCCGATCCTCGTTTGGATGTATTGTCTTTTCCATAAAGAGGCGAGCAACGCGCGTGGGCGTCCGTGCTACATTGCGCTAACTGCAGAGATTCTGACTCAAAGCGACCGCCAACGAAGCGGCGCATTCGTCTTCTTTCTGATTCATTTTAGATTAGTCGCGCCAGACCATTTAGCCTTCTATATGTCGAGAAAGAGGAAGGAACATACGTTTCGTGTCGTCCAAGAATCGAGATAGATTTCATTCTACGAACTTGTCGAACTTATCGGGGTTCTTCCAGCGATAACTGCTATCGTTTCGTGCGACCTGTACACAGTCCGACTACCCCGAAGCCCTACGCGTTCCCTCTAATGAATTCACGATAAGAACCCCCAATTCCAAGCACCTGGCATTCCTAACTGAAGCTTCCTCCCTCCCAATTCCGAGTCAATACCACTGATTCATCGACATTGGCCGTAATTGCCGAGTACTTCTTTAGGGAGATCGGAACTCGGGGCGGTTGTAAGGAAGGGAATAAGTAGAATAAAGGCGAGTGGGAGGGAAGGAGAGAGAAAGAGAGAGGAGTGAGTCGAGTCTAAGGGGCTAGGAAGCCTCGCGAGTCGCGACGACCGCACCGAGTGAATAAGGCATCCCCGCTCTCTCTGTTCGCAGAATGCTTCCGGAATGGCCGGGCGGCGGGAGAACATCCTGGCGAGTGGCTCGGGGCTCGTATAGCAGCGAGGAGGACTGTTGGCTCGGGCGTTGTTAGCTGCGGATGACAAGCGTTGGGGAAGAGCCAGCCAGAGGAGCGAGCCGATCCGCCGTGGCGTGCGGCTATGTCCAAGTCCAAGCTGCGGTAAGCGCCGCCAGCGTCGAGGATACGAAGCCAGCGAGTGCGCCCCTCGGTTGTCGAGAGCCGAGCGTCGTCGTCGGACACCTCGTCTCGTAGAGCAGCTTGCCGCTAAATCATTGTTGTCCCCGTTCCCGTTCCCGTGTGGTGTATTGTTATCATCAAAGACAGGTCGACGAGTCCTCTCCTCCTTTTTCCCTCTACCAACTCTCTCCTCCTGGTGTCCCCCTCCCCCTCACTACTGCTTTGCCTTGGGGAAGAGAGCCAAGCCGGCCCGGCCCTAAACCTCGTCTCTACCCCCGAGTCTCGTGGTAGCGGTGCTGTGCTCCCTGCTCTCGGGCGGACACCCCTTCCTTCGCTCACGGAGGAAAGCGAGGGTGGGAGAGGCAGAGAGAGAGCCGACAGGGACAGAGACCGGGACAGCGAGCGAGCGAGCGCCCGGTGTAAACAAACGTGGCGCGCGCGCTCCCCGGGATAGAGAAGCGAATTTGCTGCGAGTGGTGCTGCTGCTGGTGCTGCCTGGTTGCCTGCTCTGCCCTCTGGCCTCCTCTCCTCCTGCAGTGGCGCGGGGCACGTGGAAGGCGGGCGGGTTCGCGCGTACTTTTCGAGGGACGAGTCGGCAGTATTGTCTGTTACGCACGTGCGGGCCCGGCGAGGAAGTGACAGAAGACAGAAGCGAGTGGTGGAGTAGTGACAAAGCAGAGTGTGCTCTCGCTCTCACAGTGGACCTGATCGAGAGCGAAGGAGCGGGCGAAGATCGCGTTCTCTCTGTGTATATATCGCAGTGTCAGGGCCGAGGCTCGGCCGCGATCTTGGATCTCGGTCTCGGTCTTGGTCTCGGCTGTCAGTGACGGTGCGCCGGTGGCTGTGAAATCGAATTACTCTCCTCGGGAGCCCAAGTACCTGGATTCAGCGACTATGCTATAAGAGAGAGAGAGCTCCGGCCAAGCCTAGGGATAATGGAGTTCGAGCTGGACGGAAGTCTCAAGGAATGGGTAAAGGACAAGCCTCTCAGTATACTGCAGCTTGATCCTGCAGACCGAGCCGTCCTACGCATCGCTGGTGAGTGCCAAAATTTCTTGGAACACGTGCTTCTTCTTCTTCTTGACGCGCGCACTTCGGTTCGATTTGACAAGTTTTCCCTTTTAGAGAGTAGAGACGCATTTTCTAACTGTGCTTTTGCCGGGGCTTTCCTTAGTTTCTCTGGTGGTAGGCAGGCTTGCTTTCCTGGGCAGATGTCGAGGGAAAGAGGGTGCGCATAATGCACGAAGGGAAAAGCGAAAAGGGAGAATGGTTGCGGCAGTAAAACACGCGGTTATAGCGTGCATAGACCTTGCCCTGTTCTTTTATAGCGTGCTTCTTTTTTCGTCTATTACTTATGTATACTTTCTCGCTCATCGACCACGGGCAACACGCGGCCGTCGGGCTTGGCACTCGAACCAGTTGCCTCGCATTCCCTTCTCCCATACATAGATATACCATACGTATTATTCTCCCTTTACTTTTCAACGCTCTTCTAGCATTCCTTGAACGGCGCACCATTTATTTTCGTGAACGACGAACCTGTTGGCCACTCGGCCGAAATGCAAAGTGGTACGGCTGTTGTTTCGTCATGCGGAACCAAGCGGCGAAAGTCCAATGACGCGCGCTTTTGTCGCGCATTCATTACAGTTCGCTTGTTTGCCTGTTTGCCTGTTTGTCTGCCTCTCTGTGGCACGTTAAAAGTGGCGCGTCTCTATGCCTTGCGACTGGTGACCGATCGATCGCAGGTACGGCCAACACTGGTAAAATCAATAGCCCGCTGGGTCCCCTGGTGCTGCTTTCACGTGGATCGGCCTTACACGCACAGCTGCACTTCGGGCAAACATCTGACTCGACGCTGCCGATTATTTGGCGCGGCAGAGCCGCCGGCCCAAATTAAAATCAGCTGTTTTCTCAGCCATTTTCACGGTCGTGTTATTCATCGGCCTGCACTTGCCTTACCTTTGCTTTGATATTCGCTCATTGCGTTTAACTCGCCTATGAGGACACTACTTGCCCTACAAGGTCGTGTACACAGTCTCTTGCTGATAATATCAATGACAATGACAATGGCCTGAACGCCGCCGTCTCGGGTTGATCTGCACTTTAAAACAATTGGCAGAGTAAAGTGCTACTTGTCTCGCTACCATTGCGAGAATAGCCGGTCGCCCTGATTAAGAGAAGAGGAGCCATCGCTGCCTACAGATCGCCATCTATTCCAAGAACTAATTAGAGACTTGGTATTATGCGATATGTTGTTGAAAGACGGGAAGGTAGAAACTAGGATCGGGTGCGTCGTCTTGTATGTGAAAGATTGGCGAGTAGATAGGCATTGTTGGCCGAATGCAAATTGGCTCGGCGCGAGTGTCGTCTCGTGTTGCCTGAGCCTCATGTCGACCATAAAGAAGGGTCGCTTGGTCGTGGCTCCCCCTCATCGATAAAGAGTTCTTTGCGCGGACCTCTTTCGACCTCTCGCCGCTTCCTTTCCCTTTCGTTCTCGCCCTCTCCATCTCCCTCTTCCTTGCGCCTTCTTTACGTACATATTTAAAGGAGGAAGGGTCGCCCGCACGGAGACGCCAGGGGAGAGAGGAGAGTACTTGGTAGACTCGCCAGTTCTAAATATGGACAGCGACTTCTGCGGAATATAACGCGTTCTCCGTTCTCGGCGTGGAACGGGCAACGATTCCGCTTCTGCAGAAGAGTTGCAAGAGCGGCAGGAGAAGAAGCAGCAGTGGCCATCATCCATCTGATCGGTAGGAGGAAACCTTCGCCGATAGACAGCGACCGGCGCTTCTTTGTCTCGTCGGTGGCGCGCGCGCTCGGCGAATCGATCCTCTGCGGTGTGATCCCGCTCGACCTTCGTCGAGGGGTGTTGCTCAGGAATAGACACTCGAGACCATTCGACAAATATCGGATTCCACCGTGCTGCACGATCGCCTTACCGTGGGAATTTTTTTTGCCCGCGCCCACGCGTTTTTTCGTCCTTAGCCCGCGCGCTCCTTGCGCACTTCTTCCAATTGTCGTGCAGCACACTACTTGCATGCGACCTTCGGCTAGTGCTGCAATTCGAGCGAGCGTTCCTCACCGACTCATTTTTCCACGCACCTGTCCTTGTCAGTCGAAAACGCCGCCAGCAGAAATTCTACACGAGCCTTGCCGTTCGCGCCTAATCGACAATTCTCGCCTAGAGGATTTGGCATTCCGTGTAGCTTGGTGCCACTGTTGCTGGATTACGCGAATTCGTGGAATGCGGCCGATTTAACGAGGTCGGCCTCTACCTATCGTACCAGTCTACCTCGACCCGTAATATCTATCTCTAACCTGGCCAAACTTTGCCCTCTAATTCGACCAAGTGGCACGGCTCGTGCTCGCCCCGAGATCCATTAGACTGCATTTAAATTTGACCGTGGCACCACTGATAAGACGATATCGCGTGCACTATTCTTTGCCTCGTGCTAGAATAGCCTTCAATTAGCACTGATCCAACTATCCTCTCAATTTGCCAAGCTATCACTATCCTCTATATGAAAACAGGCCTACTCAATATTATAGAGTAGTGGAGATTAACAGTCTTAGAGCGTATAGTATACTATGGATTAACGGCTTAGCCAGGAATACATCGATCGGCATCGGCATTCCGGATCATCCTGAATGGAAGTCCTCGCATTCACTCGTCAATTGTCATTCAGGCGGCAGTCGCTCGCTGCAAAGACAAACTGTCGCCTCAATGAAGCGTGCCCCCATAATCACTCGTTAATTAGAATTCCAGGCGAACGCGTGCATTGTCCCAGATCCCAGGGCCTAACGGGTCGATTTACATTTTCGTGGACGACTAATGAGCGACGCGATCTTCCCAAACCTAATGCTTGTATCGCAGGGTTCCCACATCGGGTGTCTCCGCGTAACGTTACTCGAGTCTCAGCCAGGCCGAATAAGAAAGAAGAGGGTACAGTTAGGAGGGCTTATCATAAGAATACATTGGCATCGTCAATTACGATCATCCGGCAATCGTGTGCGCGGAGGAAAAAGAGGGTGAGAGATTGAGAGAGGGGCGAATGAGAAGAAGGTTGGAGAGGAGTGGTGTCTCGGTCCGGCGCTCCTCGGGTCAGGCTGCGCAAGTTGGGCGCAGCGAGGTAGGAAGTGGAGGCAGGTTAGATCGGCTGGTATTAATCTAGGAGCGTGGAGGCGGCAACAGGTGCTCGGGTCACGGTTCGATGCCCGAGCGCACGCCGACCAGAGTCCTCTCGCTGCCTCTCCTTCCCTCTTTGCAAGATGTATCCTCCCTCGAGTTTCGTTAGGAGGAGCGCGGGCGCGCGCGCGAATAAAAGTTCGACAGCCGTGGGACACGTGTCCCAACGGGAGCGAGGCTTTCACTCACTGTGAGGCCGCTGTACTTTCTTGGAAAACAGAGCTTCCTCGGGGGCGAGCAAAGGCTTGATTATAATTTCGTGTCGAGACTGTTATGTCGGGCTGGAGCCGAAACTTTATTTAACCTGGGCCTTTCGGAGAAGGCAGCTCTTTGTTACTGCTTCTTGGTGCAGGCAGCATCGCATCGGTTTGTTTAGCGAATCCGTTTGGGTCTCAAGACCAATGTGCATTTTCCCTTGACCCAGGGCAAATGGACTACGGGAATAGCAGCTATGGTTGACCGGCCGGTAAAAGTCGTGATTGATTGTGTGCGTGCGATGGTCGGATGCGAAGAGGCATAGATTCACGCTGTTAGCAGTGATCGAGACTCGGGTAGTTGCACTTACCAGCGGCGGATAAGGCATCGAGGAAAACGATGAGGAAATTAGCTCGGATATTTTTAACGCTGACGACAAATCGCTCGGAAAAAATGCGCTCGAGGCTGCCGGGTTTTCACTTGAGCCGGGCTGAAACTTGGTGGGGAATGTTTTTTTGCATCGAGGAAGAAGTAGTAAAAATTCCAGAGCCCTAGCTCAAAATTCATTTTTTCGCAAATTTTTTAAGGCATACCCCTTCAAAAATTTTCGATTTTTCGAAGGTCTCGGGACCGCAACGAACGCTTGATTTTTCGATTCCTCGTGCCTCAAAACGGATAAAAAACATAAATGTTGTAGGGGAAATGCCGGAATTCTACCTAAAACACGTGGAAAACCGATCCTGAAAAATTGATTTCGATGGTTTTCCCCATGTTTTTTTATCTTCCCGACCTTTCCCGGGGCTGAAACTTGGTGGAGAGTCTCCCCTTGCATCAAGGAAGATGTGATATAAATTTTAGAGCCTCAGCTCAAAATTTTTTTTTTTCCATATATTTGGCCATCGAAAATATCCAATTTTTGGTGGTGATTCAAAGGCAAGTGACTCACCCTGTACATGTACACCACGTAGCTGTATGTATAGACCGCCGCACTATATTTCGACCACTGCGCTTCCGCAGGCCTGCTCGCCGCCAGCGTTAAATCAGGGAGTGGAGACGACTTTTTATCGGGATGACTTATTTCTGATACAAGTACACGCGACGCGCATTAAATCCGCTTTGCCGGGAGAATGAAGCGGGGAATGTATCCTCGCAAATTTATCGATGACTTTATATAGCCGAAACGTATGTACGTTGCGCGGTACATGCCGGAAATTCTCGGTAGTTATTTACGGCAGAGATCGCGGCCTATTTGGGAAGTCCGATAAGGGCTCCGGCAATCACAGCGATAATGAAGTTTTATCGCCACCAACAGTATTCGATACATCTCGTGCAAATCGTCATTTCTTTTTCCATCGACTTCGCAGTCCGATAAGGAATTGTTGGCCGATTGATGGGAGGCCGTCGAAATTCGTGGAATGACGTGGCTGTGTGGGGATGTCAATGCTCGGGACTGGTATGTCGGGTGAAAATGAAAACAGACTTAGGGTATGAAGGAGCTCGCGGTGGAAACATCATTATCCAACTGCCAATTATGAATGGCAATTGCGCGTGGCTGTGGAATGCCGTGTATGATTGAGCAGAGAGCAGCGTGCCGTGGTCGCGCGCGCGCGCGCGCAGCGGTTTTGGCCGAGGATCAAGAACCCACCATCCGCGCCCGCCTCTTCTCCTCCGGCATCTCCATTCCCTTCGCTCCCTCGGGCGGTCAAGTTGTCGTCGTATTTTCAGTCGAAAGTCAACGTACGGGCCCGGGTGACCGATCGCTCTGTATCATGCACGCCGACGCACGCACCAGCCACCACGCGATCTTCCTCTATTCCATCCTTGCGCTACGCTCTCTCCCACCACCAACACCTTGGCAAATCACTCCGGTTTCCAGTGACATTTCTCGGCCAGTCTCATGAATATTGTTATTGGCTGATTAGCGGAGAAAGGTCAGGTCAAATGGGGCATAATTGCTCGAGCGGTGTCTAGGCGGGTGCGTTCCAGGGCGTGCTGGGCTCGGTCGACGACGACGTGTCGGTGCTAGCCTTGCCAAGAAAATAAAAAAAAAGCAGCGCCGAGTGGATGCATGCGTGCACGGAGTCGGAGTGCTATCTAGTTCGCGCCTTCTTCACAGCGTGCCCCTGTCGTTACGTGACCTGCCTTACGGACTACGGACCAGTCCAGAGGAACCAAGAAGCCGGCTGGCTGGCTGGCTAGCTGGCTTGCTTGCATGCTGTATCCCGCGAGCGAGCGCGAGAGAGCGGTGCACCGTCAAAGGACGCCTTCGACCTTCTCGCTCGCTCTCTCTGTCGGATACGAGAGCCTTTTGGCGTCTCGCTCTCTTGAACGGAGAAAGTGAAGGATGCGCGAGAGCAGTGCAGTGGTAGGGTTTGGCAGCGGTTGAGGAGGTGCGGGAGGAGTAGGTTCTGGAACCTCGAGGGAGAGCCAGCTTGGGTGGGCGGCAGTTGTCCAGAGCAGCGCAGTCTGTGTTGAGGCGACGTGCTCTACACGACGGACCGGCAAACCGCGTCTTCTCCAACCCAGTCGGCTCTCTTTCCTTTCTTCTTCCTCCTCTCTCTCCCTCTCTCCATCTCTCTCCCCTTTCCACTCTCTGCCCCCGACGCCCCCCGCCCTGCCCCTAGTCACTCTGCCGGTCTATCCCTATTGCTACCTCTAGTCGACTCGTTCTCTCCTCCGAGCCGAGCACTCCTCCCTCCCTACTCCTCCTTTGAGTCAGTCTCTCACACTCCCTACCTCTCTCACTCTTTCTTTCTCCTTCTTTCATTCAACGTGCTTCTCTCCTCTCTGTCCCCCGAGCGCCGGTTCTCTTGATCCTTATTCCTCCGACGAGTGGTCTCTCTCGCTCGGCCTCTCCTTCCGTCTTTTTCTGTCTGGCCGTTTCCCTCGGCGCGCGAGTGGTGCGCGCGTGTTTCTCTTTGTGGCTTTTGCCGTCCTCGTCGCACACGCTCGCTTCGCTCTTCGTTCACTAGCGCGCGCTGCGCTGCCTGCCTGCCTGCCTTGCCTGCCTGCTTGCTACCTGGCCACAACACACTGGCCGAGGTTCCGGATACGCGTCGACTTCGTCAACGCCGCTGTCGCTGCGGTACCAGGAATTCCAGTGCCACGTCTCGGCCTCTCTCGGCCGGTGTCCGATAGTGCGTGTGCCTCTGTCCAGCTTCTCGGTCCAATCCGGCGAGAGCGCGGAGGTTCTAGTACCGCGAGGCATACGGCCAACACCACTAGCTGGCAGGACGTCGGCCAACGACGACGACGACGAGAACGGTGTCGCGCCGGCAGTAAAAAAGAAGGCAGGCGTCAAGTATCGTTGCAAGAGGAAGAGTGACAGTGACTGTGACGTTTCGATATCGCTGCGGCTGCTACTGCTGGACAGTGCATCACGACAGAGAGAAAGAAGCGAGCTCGCGCGGTGCAACCGAGTGAGAGATGTCCGCCGCCGCCGGTTGAAGTTCTCTCTCGGCGTTCACAACAACACGACGACACGTGCGCGGCCTGGCCTGGCTGGCCGCGTGGCTCTCCTCGCTTCTTGTCCACGCGGTCTATGTGCGTGTGTGTGTCGGTCGCTGCCAGTACATATTTCTCGCCGAGCGACATATAGGTATACATAGATCCTCCGGCTGGAAAATCGACGGTAGTGCGACCTGTCGCTCTACGCGCTCTCGACGCGTCGAGAGCACACACGAGCCGTCTCCGTGACTCACACTTCGTTCTCTGACACACCTTCCCTCACCTCATCTCTTTCTCACTCGCTCTCTTCTAGTCCCTCCTCCACTCGCCCCGGATATATTTGCCCGAGCCACTTAATCGTTTCTTATCCCTTCGAGTCCCACTATAACAAGCAATAGTGACAGTAATGCGAAAAGGTGCTTTCACCACTGGATTGCAAGGGTTAATAATGTCAGGAGGAGCTGAGGCGGCGCGCCGGCCGACAGACGGCTTCGAGCTGAATAAAGGAACATCGACGACGGCTGGCTCTCTGTTATATGGAGCAGAGGATGAATTGGATGGGAGGGCCGGTCTGCTACCCGCATCTTGTTGTGCCGGCTGTCCTCGGACCATTTGGTCCACTGGTCGCTTTGACCAGGATAATTGAGCTGATTTACAATTCGGCACTCGCTATAGGCTACCTCGCACGCTTATTGGAGCTAATGGTTCATCTTCGTCAAAGGCTGGCACTCGTGCGGCGCGAGGTCAACCCGAGACGAAGATGCTCGCTCGCGTCGCATCCCCATCGTCGCGAGGGCGTCAGATTTAGAGTCGGAAGTATGCGTGGAATGCTCGGTATACCGGAGGAATCTCCGACAAGAATTCACTGTAACTGGAATACCCTGAGGTTTTTAGTGGTGCGAGCGCGAAGGCAGGCAGGCAGGCAGGCAGGCAAGCAGGCACACAGGCCAAGCAGCAAGCAGGCGAGTCTCGGTGTAAGCCGGCTGGCGGTGGTTACCGGTCACAGGAGAATGAGAGAGGAAAGTCGTTTTCATCGAATACGACGCTGATTACGTAAGAGCTTGAGGCTCGCGGTGCTCTCGGTCTGTGACAAACCGGCCCCGGGTCCGCAGAATCGCAAAGCAACGTGTGTTTGTCCGTTGTACGTCCACTTAGCGCGCTCTACCTGCGATTTCTTAATTTGGCGCGACCAATCTCCTCCTTTCTTGCTCTCACACGTGTCGCGTCGTGTCTCTCGCATTCTCGCTCTCCAGTCCTCTCCAGTGGCTGCTGCTGCTGCTGCTACTGCCCTGTCAACCCCATTCAGATGCAGCGGGTTTCCGGTGGCTTCTCTTTTCCTCTCGCTTTCGCGCATACGAGGACAGTTTGTTTTTAGGCCGGCAGCAGCGTGTTTCGTGGGAGAGCAGGCAGGGCCACTAACGCTTGACAGTAAGAGCATCGTAATCATCTCGGACGGACGGCCCCGCGGCCGGCTCCCGTATTTTATGGCCACTTGGCGCGAACAGGCTTTTAAACGTCGGACCTCGTGAGTCAACGTACTTATACGGAATGTCACCGATTATCCCACTGAAATAGCTCTCTTTCGCTGGCGCTTATCGTCCCCTTATCTCGATACGCGCTACTTCACGCTCGCGCACCTCTCTCCTACCCCCATTCATATCGCCTCTTCCATTACGGATTACACATTCCTCCCAATTACTCTCTCTGCCACGCTCTGCCGGTTTGCATTCTCTCTCTCCCTCTTTCTCCTTCGACCGGCTGACGACAACAACATAGTCCACCCCACCTACGGTTCCTCAGCTCACGGGGATCCGTACTTATTTGGCTGTTAGGCTGGCAGTGTCCTGGGAGCGTGAATGATATTTGTCAACGGGAAGTTGTACCGCGAAGGAAAGAGGGGCGGCGCCCCGTTTGACGTAATCCATGCTTGGCGATGACATCGCCGGCACCGCGCGCGCCCGTGCGCGGTATCCTCTGCGGTTTCAGTAGGAAATTTCGAAACAATCATCGAGAGGCCAACATACAACACCGATGACGTAAGACGCGTAATCGGTGATCTTGAATTCCAGACGTAACGCGGTGCGCTCGCTCGCTCGCTTTCTAGGTGTCGCGCGCTCGCGCTCGCGAGAACAGGAGGTATCAAGTTCGAGGCTAAAAAGTATGAGGCACGATCGAAATGCATCGATGGCAAAGGTCAATCGGTAATCGATATTTGTTTCTAGAGTTACGCTGGCCATGCGTTACGTGCCAATGAGAGGAGATATCGGGGCGGTTGGGGTGTGCATGGGTGGCAGGGAGGAGGAGTGGGCTCGTTCGCGTTACGTTATGTCGTTCTGCAAATGCGCGCGCGTGTTCTCCTCGTGTCGTAAGACCACGCTCGGCAACAATGTCCCTTTCGTGCCCCGCGGGCGCACATGGTAAATAGATATACATATATCGGAGTGCGTATCGCTTCTAAGTAGGCCGTGTCGTCCACTTAATGAATGGACGCTGATGCAAACCACCTTGCCGGGGAAAAATATGTTGTACGCAGGGACAAGCACGTCGCGCGGCCCCTTGTCTTCTCATCGCGAGGCATAGAGAAAAATACATGTATACCATAAACCCACTTCCGACACCAGCGCACTCCTCGCAATCTCATTACTCATTCACAGGACGAGGTTCGACCTGACCCCGTTTCCTTCTCTCCAAGGAGAGCCCCAATTGGATTAGACCGAAAAGAGTGACGTAACAGCTGAGATTGTAAATGTTTTGTTTTCCACGAGTGTAGAGCCCGACCGGTATCCCTCCGCCCCGGCTAGATCCTAGCCCGCCTTTCCTCTCTCTCTTTCTCTCTCTCTCGCACTCTCCCTCAAGAGAGTCTGCTACTTATAATGGACTTTGGCGCATGCCTCAAGGTTGATCGGCTGCAAAGAGAGTCACCTCCAGAACCGAGTCGTCCGAGAACCGACTATGGACCCGTTATGCTGCTTGGCTCAAGAATGCCGCCGAGCAGGCCCCTGTGCAGCCTGCATTATGCCGATCTCCCTCCGCCCCCTCCTCCTACTCTACCCTACCTCCCCCCTCTCTCTCTTTCTCTCTGTTTCTCTTTCGAGTCGCCGCCCCCTCCCCTTAACACCCTCTCTCTTTCTCTCTCTCCTCCACCTCCACCTCCACCTTACTCGCCGTCCTCCTTCCCCTAACTTCTCCTTCGTCTTCCTCCTCGTCTTCGGCGAGGAGTTTTCTCCGTTAGCAAAGCGGCGCGCCCGCACGTAATCGATTGGCAAGAGTTTGACGTTCCGTCTGGCAAATGCACAAGTCTCCGGTAACCTGCACCTCCTACACTACCGAGGCACAGGCTCCCGAAGAAAGTGGAACGCTGAGGAATTCGTCGCCCGTCGAGTCAGCAGCAGCAGCCCTCTTGCCTCCCTCCTCCCCCCCCCCACCGTTCTCGGCGGCGCCTCCCCAATTCTATATCGATTGACGGCCTCTTGAATGCTAATACCGAAAGAGGAATATTCCTAATTAATTAATCGCGAAGAGGGCCATTAGGCGAAATGAACATCTCTGATGAAAGAGGCTTTTGATGTGTTAGAGGAACGCCGCTAATTAAATGAGCGTATTTGGCCGTTTTGGAGATTCCACGAATTGACGAGAGTGTCCCTAAAGCGAGCGGCCGGCGACGTACTTTCTCCCTCTCGAACTTTCTATAAGCCGTAACTAGGAGAGCACGCAGTTGGAACGACCTCACCTAACCGCGTGGCGCGTGACACGCGTTACTCTATTTTCTATTCGCATCTAATTCCGGCGGACTGGACCGGAGAGCAGCCGCGCGCTTGTCTAGGAAGCTCTATCTACGTGTGTACTCTCGCCGGGCAAGGCATTCGCTCGTACGTTAAACTCGACACCAAGTTGGTTGCGCCCGGTTGGCCGGCGCTATGGCACCAGTCCTACTGCTGGTGCACGTGTGTATGCCTCCTGCCTCGCACTTTCTTCGATTACCGGCCATTCCCTTTCTCCGGCTTCTTCCTGGTGCGTCTAGCTTGCCGCCAGCCGGAAAAACTCTCGTATATCTTTAGCACCACTTAGCACGCACTAATCCCTCGCGGGAAGAATGGCCGCTCGCTTTTCGCGCCTCCGCGCCTTTTCTCTCTTGGCCGCCGCCACCGCTCGCCACATCACCGATTCTCTAAGATCCGCTTAAACCGTCTGCCTATTTTCGATCTCAAAGCCACGCGCGATCATTGTACAAGCTGGTGCGAACGGATTCATGAAAACTGCACTACCTGCCGGAAGTGTATTCTTAACGGGGCAATGTCCACATTGCTAGCTCCCATCTATATTACTCTCTGCAGTACCCAGACCTCGGGTATCATTGACCACCTTGATAAAACATGTATCAAAAGATTAGATGAAAGGCTTCGATAAGAAGAGCGATAACGCGCGTGATATCGAGGGAAAGATATGAGTGGATGGAGAGTTGGATCGGGCAATCAGTCGGTTAGAAAGAGCGGTATAGTCGAAAGCAAGCGAGGGAGGTTTGCTCGGTTTGGGGAGAGGTATTGTTTACGAGGAGATTAGGTGCGTGTACGTGTGTTGTGCGGTAAGGAGAGAGCGAGCGTGTGCCGCCGTGGGCTCTGGGTGGGTGCCGCAATTGGCATCGTCGGTTTTCGCCGCGATCCAGAAGACGACACCCACATGGCATTGCTTCCATTACCATATGCGGCGATCTCGATGCCCGTGGGTTTCCCCGGTGGCAGCGGCGTGTGTCCCTCAGTCAGCACGCGTCGTCGTCCGTGGACCGCGTCAGTGTTCGGTGGATCGGCGCTCGCTCGCTCGTTTATTCGTGCGTTCGCTCGCCCGATCGGTCGTCGTACGCTCGCGTCTCCTCGCGCCTCGCGCCCGCCCGTTCATTCGCTCGCGCTCGCTCCCAGTCTATCTCTCCATTTATTCGTCTGCCCTGTGCCGCTCGCCCGTTCTCGCCTATCGGTTAGTGTCAGCCGGTACGCGTAAGCCGCTGCAGTTCCTCATACTTACTTACTCTCCATCACATTCATCCATCTCCATTCAGTGAACATTCAACCTCCACCCTCCCATTTCATTACTTCCACCGATTTCCCTAGTTCAGTAGGACTCTACTCTCCAATCGCTCGTTTTACCAGCGATTAAACCTTAATTCGATATCGGGAATTAGAGTCGGCCGATTAGCCGATTATAGGAAGGGGGTTGCTTTCAATAAGGGAGCGGCTCAGCCATTTGGCTGGCTTATGAAATTGGAGAGCCGAGCAAAGTAGATGATCACTTAGCCAACGAAGAAGTGAGTCGCGGGACCTCGTGATTACTTCCACCTGGAACACCACTCCCATTC
This sequence comes from Ectemnius continuus, assembly GCA_910591665.1. NCBI lineage: Eukaryota > Metazoa > Arthropoda > Insecta > Hymenoptera > Crabronidae > Ectemnius > Ectemnius continuus. Next base: position 19,005,320 of record OU342859.1, on the reverse strand, counting down.
CTTGAACCTACCAACAACCCTAGAGTCTCCCTGAGTAGTCCTGGGATCGCTCTGGCTCGCGATCCGCTCAGCGATCCCATTCTTTCTATTGTTGGCAGTGCGGGGCGACGAGTGCCGGCTTGTTGTACGATCTAAAAGGAAGCGGGAGGCCAAGGGCTTCTACTAGAGTGGTGTCGTGTGAGTAGTCGTGTGGAGAAGAGTAGGAGAAGAAGAGGAGGAGAGGACGCGAAGGGCGGCCGGAAGCTGAGAGACCCGGAAGTGAGTTCGACCTCGGGACCAAAATCCGAGCGTACCACGGACTCTCGGAGTGCCATAGCGCTTTTCCACCGGGGCAACAAGGAAAGGAGAACGAGGCGCGCCCCGGCGCGCACTCTATCGATTTAAAGGGTGCGGGCATTGAACGCGCGAGTGTAAATGACGTTTGGCTGATCGGCTCTCTGCTCACCGATAAAGCGAGCGAGCGACAGTGCCAGAGTGGGCTCTGGCTCACTCCCGCGCCAGGAATCTTGTCCTCGCCGACTCTCCAGAAGCGAGCACGCATCAGACACGGACGACATATATATATATATATCGATTAGCGAAGACAGACGAACGACTCGGCTTGCCCAATTGGCCCTCGACAAGGGCCAGCCGATATTAAAGGGCTTAGTACCATTCTTCAAGACTCTCTCCTATATTGAAGTGTGCCAGTGAAGAAGAGAACGAAGCTGAGAGTCTCGACTTGTGACATAAAGAGGGAAGCAATTGTGTCGAGACTTGGAAGGCTCCTTGAAGTAATGAACACCGGAAAGAGTGGACCGGTTATCAGGAAATCATTGAGTGCTGCGTGGTGAAAGATATCATCAACGGGGAAAGATGTCGACTCAGGCGTATTACAAGGAGAGGCTGGGTTTCGATCCCGCCGACACCGTCGCGGAGCATCATCGGGAGCAACGCTCCCAGCACGGCTACGAGGAGTCGCTTTCCAAGTTCAAAGGTCAGAACGCAAACGGATATAGGATGGTGGAGGAGATGGATGAAATGGAGGAGGAGGCGGATGAGGAGGCGGAAGAGGCGGTGGAGGATACAGAAAATCGGGGCAAGGAAAGAGCCGCGGAAGAACAGCGTTCCGGCAGCTCTCAGGCTTTCTGGGGTTGCTGGGCGATGTTCATCGAGGCCCACGGTAGGTGGAGGAGAGTTGGCATGCCCATGCTGGACAGAAATCGAGAGTGCATCTCTTGAGAAAGCTCGTAACCCTTCCCCACAACCCCCAATCACACCTTCAAACACCCACCACACCCCTTCTGCTTCTGTTTTACCATTACCCTCACAATAGTGTTCGATTGAGGATGCCGCGCTTGAATTCCCCCCTCTTTTTTTTTTATTATTAATTCTGGCAGATGACAAGAACTCGACGAGTCGTGTCATGAAAGCAGCAGGTTTTACCTCGTCGGCCTATCCTCAGAGTGGTTTCATAACTGCTATCATAAAATCATAAAAAAAGAGATGTTTACTAGATCAACAGGTTTGAAACTTGTCTCTGATCCATCCATGTTCTAGAGGCTCCTTCAATATCTGACGAAGTAAGACCTGCATTCTTAGTGTCGACGGGAGTCGGTCTTGGCTCGCTTGTTATCCATCTGACATCGTGTGGATTTACAGAGTTTCTGACTAACTGGTTTTTCCCTTCCGATTACGCCTAAGATGAGAGAGTGTGCGCTTTCGCTAGCGGTATACTGAATAATAGGAGAGTTGTTGCCGCGTGGAGGTCGGCGGTCTTTCGGGTTCTTTAATGTGTTGTTTTGATTATTAAGATAGGGGACGATAAGGTACGGCAGGCACTCCGTTGGTCCGCCGCTCCTTGATACACGCTCCAAGTTGTCATACAATTGTCATACATATTAGTCTGATCGCCGTAGCACAATGAGCCGTAATTGACTCGCTTATAGATTACCATAATTCGCATTGTTTTAAATGTACTTGAGCCTCTTACCGGCCAGCATAGAATAGCCTCCGGGGCAGATAATACAGTTAGGACTCGATTCCCCCTCCAAGCTTTCAAAAGGTAGAATACAAGTGGAAGAATCCATGAATGGCATTAAAAGGCTGCCTGCCTGCCTGGCTTCCTTTCAATCCTCTCTATGAAATTGCGTTCACTCGGGGCGAGCTTTTTAGAAACCTCTACGTCAGTTGGAGAGGCACGGTGGTGTCTGCCTCCTGGCGTAGTCCTAGAGATTAGAAAGTAGGATTAAGAGTGTCGCCTTACTTCCTTTTCTCGGCCGGACCTCTCTTTGCCAGGACCAAACTTAGATCGACCGGCTCTCTTGCATAACAGGACGTAATATTTACGCACGACATTCCGCTCTTCCCTATCTACCGATCAAGGAATCCGAGCTATGCCCGAGAAGATCGAGAGAGCTGTGATTCATCCCTGAGAGTGGAGAAGAGAGCGTGCAGGAGGAATACAGAGGAGGAGAGAGCAACAGAGAAGCAAGTAGCCTGGCGTACTTGCATATCACTTATGACAGGCAACGAGTAACGCAATTTCTTCCTATCTCATAACTCCCCGAGACAGCGTTCTACAGTTACAAGCGGCGAGCTCTCCCCGCCGCGCCGGCCGCGCCGGCCGCGCCGGAGAAACCAGGAGAGGAGAGGAGAAGGAGAGCGAACTTCTCGGGGATCAGATTTATTGTCCCGTGGCATGCCACTCGTCCAGCCGAACCTGCCCAATCCCCATACTACTAGCTCTCCGCGGCTCTTTCGCACTCCGATATCCCATTGGCTATGCATAATATTCCCCTCGAGATATATGATCCGGCCATAAAAAGAGGCTAGCGCTCCTCGATGTCCATCTTCGAATCGTTCTTCTCTCCGAAGGAATCGGCCAGCCGATAAAAGCACACACGCCGTCTCCTCGGCGCATACTTGCCGAAAGAAGGAGTATGTGTTGATTTGTGTGTGGGAGAGAGGATACTAGCCGAACGACGCGAGGCGGAGAAGGGTGGACCCACTGAATTAACATGTTTGAGGTGCTGGTTTAACAGTGGTGACGGCCTTACTCGTTGTTCCCGCGGAGAAAACGTAAACTCACCGCTACCGTTAGCGTGCAGAGCTATGCTTGAGATATACGCGTGGACGATAACGGTATCGTTCGCTTCTTGAGAAAGTATTCTTTTATCTCCGAAATCCATACTCCTAACAATGCCAAAGTGCACTTTGCCGATCTAGCATAACTGTTACAGCCGAGATAAGTAATAGATAGGATATAACTCTCGGTGTATGTAATTTAAGCTCGGCCAACTATAAACTGTCAATGAACAGATAAACTGCATTTTCACGTATAATCTCCGGTAATTCCTGTCGATTAATAATCTGGCGGGACGATACGTTCGATGATAATAAATTGCTACATTGGCAGCGCGGCGCGCGTGCATTATCTCGAAGAGTCGACGTCTCCTACGTGAATGCCATTCAATCGTTATGGTACCGTTGTCGGCGGGGATTAATTTATGCACACGTAGCCAATCACCTTCTACACAGACATAGTTGGAGACAGTGTTCGAATAGACTCGCTTAACTCGATTATCATACGTCCGTGACGCACACGCAAGATAGGAGAGTCGATTGCGATTGCGCGTGAATGTGAGACGCGAGCACGCCGCGCCGCGAGGCAATAATTGTTGCGGCGATAAACGCTCGTCTTTTATGGGAAAGGAAGGCACCGAGGAGACTCGCGTCACACGGCCAGTGATTATTTTCGCGATAACTCATGAGTCGGCTGATATCAGACTGGTTCGCGACACACTTATCGCCTTATTAAGGTGCCGCAAACACGCACCGCACCGCACCGGCGGTGGTGGCATTGTCGCCGCCGTTCTCTCTCAGCAGAGCCGCGTTGCATTCTGCAGCTGGGAAAGCCTGAACCACGTGAGAGAGCCTGCTAAGTTGGCCGCGAAGCCGTTGAGAAGCCGGTTCTTACTTCGTGGTTGGTCCTTTTGAAAAGAGGATCTTGCGGAGCTTTGCAGCCTCTCTTGCACCGGTGCCATTCTAATTGGAGGGTGGCAGAGGTTTCGGTTGACAGATGTTCTTTCGCTGGCAACGATATTCGGCCGGCCGGGATAGAGTTTGGGTGCACGTGCTTGCTCGCTTGACTGGCTAAGGTGGTTAGTTGCGGCAGGTCTGCCTACCTGGAAGAGAGCCGGGTTTCGCCTATCTCTTTACCTACTTGCCTACCTGCCTACCTATCTACCTACAAAACTAATACACACGCTCACTTGTCTGCCTTGCTGTCTATCAGCACTCTACTCGCTGGCATGCCTGCCTATGCCTGCCTATGCCTGCCTATGCCTGCCTACCTAACCCGCCACCGCGCCTATCTTTGCTTCTTCGCCTTTCTTAATCGCTCGCTACTCTCGCTTTGTTAGCTGGCTTTGCCGTTTGCCTTTGCACGTCGGCGGCTGCGGCTCGCGCGAGCCGTGTCGCACGAAAAGGGACGTCAATGCATCGTCGTCTGTATAAGGCGCGCGGTACACACGTCGCCAGCTCGAACTAGAGGATAAACATCGAAGGGTACCGTGGCCGAGAGCGGTGCTCTTTGATAATTACCAAGAATAGCAATTACAGGCGCGCTCGTTGGTTGGTTGGTTGGTGGTTGGTTCGCTCGCTCATTGCCCGGACGAGATCGGCCTTTGACTTTCCGCTTTATGATTCCAGACGAACGAGATGCCATACAGAAGAAAACCTTCACTAAGTGGGTGAACAAGCATCTGAAAAAGGTGAGTCATCGATATTTTGCACGACGGTCCTCGACCATCGCCGAATATTCCACTTTGTCCCCTGATTGTGTCGATGCTCAATGCATTCGTTGACAATGACTCCAGGAAGAGAGGCATTACTAATTTTGGTCGGCTAATAGCCGTTTCGATCGCAGTCAGGGTAAATATGCAGACGCCTGTTAATATTTGGACCGGCGGCGGAACTGACACGCCGCGCGGGCCGCCGGCGCGCTCGTTGCTTTGGATCGCTTTCGTGGAGTGTCCGATAGCTGTCAAGTATAGGTTTCCTATGCGCCGGGCGGCGCGAGACAATCAGCTGTTTCGTAACCATGTGTATAGAGAGATTGGAACCCGTCACTTGCGTCCTACTCGCTCTCTCACTCATTCGCTCGCCTGCTCGCCCGCTGGCTATGTACCCTGCGCTCACACTACGTAAAAGCCCGCGTGGGCCGTGGCAATATTCCCTTCCAGGACGCTGTGTTCCGTCTGCCTATAGAAGGCAACGAAGCGAGAAAAGCGAGTGGGCGGAATCGAGAAAATCGCCGCGACGAAACACGTCGCCCGATGCCAACGTCCTCCTGCCTCCTGCCTCCTGCTGCTCTTGTCTACTAGTTTTTTCCATTACCAAATTCCTTCAGGAATTCTAATATATCGTATTGCACCATCTCGATCGGAGCCGATAGTAGAATAATCTTAGTGAGTAATCTCGAGGTGTAATTAGTCGGTCGTCGGTGCTGGCAAGCATTGGCTGGACGCGTGACGATGAGGACATTAGCAGTGAAGAGGCAGGCAAGCAGGCAGGCAGGCAGGTTCACTGTCGCTTTCGGCGTCGACGCCAATAGCATTCTCGGCCCTCTCGTTTCTCTTCCTTTCGCCGATGCCAATGCCGATGCCCAAGCTAATTCCGACGTTGACAATGACACCGATGCACGAACCGGTCGCGCTTCACGTTTTTTGAGAGTGCGGCTCGAAGAGAGCAGAGCCGCTGCCGCCGCCGCCGCCGTCTGATAAGGTGGAGGACGACGGCGACGATGGCGACGACGGCGAGGAACGAGCGACCGAGACACGGCACGCGACCGCGAACAATGCTCGCAACTCGAGACGAGCGTTAGCCTTGATCTCACGTGACCACGTGCCTTTTTTCGCCTTTGTACGTGTGTTTAGAGGGTGTATCGGGAGCGCGCGTCTCATTTTACCGTTGCGCGAAGCCGAAAGAAACCCCTTGGGACAGCCTGTGTATGTGTGTGTTTTCCCCAAGGGAAAGAAATAACTCGAGGACTTTTGCCACGGTAAACTGCGTTGCGCTTGCTAGGAAAACAAAGCCATTTGCGCGACTACGTGGATAGAAGAACACCTGCAAATACATATATGTCGCTAGAGCCGCTCGCTTCCTTCTTGGTTTGACTGCACTGGATATATTTCCTTGATAGCGAAGGCCGGCCTCCAATCGATCGGCTTCCTCAAATTCCCACCGTTCAAACTAACGAAATAGTATCACGCGAAACTCGCCGCACCTCCAACCGTCCAAACTTTCGAGACTTTGATGTCGATGCATAGTTTCTCCCGGAGAAATGCCTCCCTCTCTACGTAACACAGCGAGAGAGCGCAATGGTACTTGGGTTACAGCGGCATGTAAAATCGGTAGTGATTCATCGAATCGGGCTCGGTATTCGACTGGAGCGGGATGGCGCCAGAAATAGTTCGAGTCACGACCGTATACGGGTGAAGTCATCTCGCCGGCGTATAATTATCGTAGGTTGGCATCGTCGTTGCGCTGTACTGAGTGTACAGAGTGCGAGCGAGCGAGAGAGCGAGCGAGAGTATTTACCCTTTTTCATTGAGCACGTGCGCTCTTCGTAGTATCGAATCGTCATCGGCTTGACGAGCATTGATGAGGTAATAACGAAAGTCATCAGAAGGATCTTTTGTCCATTCCGGATACGTCAGTCAATTTAGCAATGCAGCCCGAGGCCGCCGCCGGCGTTCGCTCACTGCAACACTTGATCCCTGATAGGATATCTGATAGAGGAATCGGCGCTAGGAAACCCGGCAGCTATTAAGTCATAGCTAGAAGAACTAATGAGAGAAAGAAAGAGAGAAAGTTGGGGGAGCGGAGTCGGTTGTGTAGGGCGACGGTGGCCACTTCGAGCTATCTTCGCCGCGAGCTTAAGTGGCTCGAGTAACGAGAATGGCATTTCAAGGGTTGGCCCCAGAGCCTAGGGTGAACCTGGGGGGCCTCTTAGCGCGCTGGCATACCTATGTATATCTTGTATACACACGGATCTTACTATCACTGGGCCGGCAGTGTCCGCCAGCGCGCCGGCACCGCGTCGGCACCGCGCTCTGTTTTGAGGAGCCGCGGGCGAAACGCGCCGGGCTTACTCACCGCCCACACACTCTCCTCGAAAACCCTTCCTTTCGCAGGCTCGGAGCGCCTCTAGAGCCAATCTCGAGTACGTTTAAGGAGCTCCGAGCGTTTTTACAGCAGGGGTAGCATTGCTCGCTGCTGACGCGGCATGAGCCACCTAGTTGTTCTTAGGATCCTTCTTGGTGATGACCACTTCCCAGGCGTGAGCTGTTCTGTGCCTGCCACGTGATCAAGTGGACGCGTTTCCACTAGGATTCCAATGGCATTTAGGTTTGATCCAAGAGCTCTTTCTCAGTACGACCACAAGACTTTTCGGGCGGTGATAGCACGCTATCGGTATTACGTGTTTACGTGTCGCTCGGTACTGGTTTCTCGGTGCTACCTACCTCGCCGATTCGAGGCGCGCTCGCGCTCGCGCTCGCCCACGTTTGGTCTTGTAACTGTGACCTTATTCGGAAACGTTCTCCTGCGAACGACGTTCCCGATTTACCAGCTCTCGTCGGTGGTCGGTAGGTAGGTAGATAGGTAGGTAGGCAGCCAAGCGACCAGGTAGGCAGATAGGCAGCCGGGAGGCAGGTGGGCAGTCGAGTATACGTGGGATTGTGCTGCTGCGGCTGCTGCTGCTGCTGCCGCCGCGCCGCCGCCGCTCGCGAAGGAGGGAGCGAGGACTTCTTTGCTTCTCGGGACCCGCGTTGCGCCGCTCTTGCCAAGTGGGTGTATCGTTGGTATGACGATACACAACCGGTGAAGCCGCATTGCGTAACTACTCGTCAGGAAATGGCCCGTAAATGTCACTTTAGTATTAGTATGCCGGTCCAATGCGGTAAACACGCATATGGTCACTTTACTCGACCGAAAATCCATGTGCCCCTTTCCACAGCATTACGTGTCTCGAAGGAAAACGATCCAAAGCAAGATAAAGAGCGCCTTGACAAACTATCAACCGAATGGTAATTTATTCTTCCTGGATGTCATTCCGCTGAATCAGACGATACTGCGTTTACCATCGGCAAGTGTGTGCGCACCAGATTACAGAGTGTGCACTGACTCATTAGGAGTTGTTAAACGCGCTCTATTTGCCGGGCAGGCAACTCGTAAAATTACAGAGTTACTTTCCCGAGCGTGTGTGGTGCCGGGTTAGTTTTACTTTCAAAACGGGTCTCCGCACGGTGCACGATCTTTGCGCACATGTATATCTGATGCGTACGCTGGGCCATTATGGCCGAGGCAGATACTGAGATTCATCTAGAAATGGAAAAGCGCAATTTTAATCCTAGCATATTTTTAACGCTTTCACGCTTTCCCTGCCAGCACTGGAAGTACGTGAAGGTAATGGAATTGGATCGTTCATTTACCGAATGCAGTCTTCGCGAGCGTTTAGTAATGACAGGTGGCCACTAAGCGCGTACCAATTAAGCCGCCATTAATTGGAGGGATCTCTTTGGTTGGGATATTTTTAGCACGGGTGAACGTGATGTCAAGTCGTTTAAGTATGACGTATTTTATATCATCAATTGCTCCGAGAGACTTTTGTCATTGCTCTTGGCTTGCGGAAAGTGGGCGTCGCGCTGTCAGGCGCTCGCCTTATCGGTGTGATTCCATTATTAGCTGAACTAGAGGGGGGCAAGGGCGTTTCGAAAAGCGACAGGCGCTACTTTAAGGATACTCGGGGTGCGGCCACCTGTCCTTATTTCTGGCAGTAATAGCGCTGGGCGTGCACACCCTGCCAGAGAGCAGAGTGTTTGCTTTTAAGGTAGTTGTGTCAGTACTGTACCATTCAAAAGCCAAACATTGGCAGAAAGAACTGTTAACTTTCCTTTCCATACTGTTGGTGGGCTTTTGTCAGTCCCTGTTCCCCTCAAGCATTTGTCAAAAAATGAATTTTGAGCTAGGGCTCTGGAATTTTTACTACTTCTTCCTCGATGCAAAAAAACACTTTCTACAAAATTTCAGCCTCGGGAAAGGCCAGGAAGATAAAAAAACATGGCAAAAACCGTTAAAGTTAAATATTCAAGATCGGTTTTCCATGTGTTTTAGGTAGAATTCCGGCATTTCCCCCACAACATTTATGTTTTTTATCCGTTTTGAGACATAAGCAATTGAAAAATCAAGCGTTCGTTGCGGTCCCGAGACCTTCGAAAAATCGAAAATTTTTGAAGGGGTATGCCTTAAAAAATTTGCGAAAAAATGAATTTTGAGCTAGGGCTCTGGAATTTTTTCTACTTCTTCCTCGATGCAAAAAAACACTTTCTACAAAATTTCAGCCCCGGAAAAGGTCGGGAAGTATGAAAAACATGGGGAAAACAGTTGAAACTAAATATTCAGGATCGGTTTTCCACGTGTTTTCGGTCGAATTCCGGCATTTCCCCCACAACATTTATGTTTTTTTTCCGTTTTGAGACACGAACAATTGAAAAATCAAGCATTCGTCCCGGTCCCTGAACCTTCGAAAAATCGAAAATTTTTGAAGGGGTATGCCTTAAAAAATTTGCGAAAAAATGAATTTTGAGCTAGGGCCCTGGAATTTTTTCTACTTCTTCCTTGATATAAAAAAACACTTTCTACAAAATTTCAGCCCCGGAAAAGGTCGGGAAGTATGAAAAACATGGGGAAAACAGTTGAAACTAAATATTCAGGATCGGTTTTCCACGTGTTTTCGGTCGAATTCCGGCATTTCCCCCACAACATTTATGTTTTTTTTCCGTTTTGAGACACGAACAATTGAAAAATCAAGCATTCGTCCCGGTCCCTGAACCTTCGAAAAATCGAAAATTTTTGAAGGGGTATGCCTTAAAAAATTTGCGAAAAAATGAATTTTGAGCTAGGGCCCTGGAATTTTTTCTACTTCTTCCTTGATATAAAAAAACACTTTCTACAAAATTTCAGCCCCGGGAAAGGTCGGGAAGTTATGAAAACATGGGGAAAACCATCAAAATCAAATATTCCAGATCGGTTTTCCACGTGTTTTAGGTACAAATCCGACATTTCCCCCACAACATTTATGTTTTTTATCCGTTTTGAGACACGGACAATTGAAAAATCAAGCGTTCGTCCCGGTCCCAGAACCTTCGAAAAATCGAAAATTTTTGTCGGGGTAATTATTCAGTCAACTATAGACAAAATCTCTTGGAAACTGTATTTTGACACAACTACCTTAAGAGGAAGAGTTAAGGCCTCTCGTTAAAAATAAGTGAAGCCTCATCCCCTTGTCAATGGGACAACCATGACTAGGGAGAGTAGAACACGAGACGATTGCGTAGGAAAAACTCTTTCCCGCGGCTATTGCTGCCAGTGACGATGAGAGATGACAAATTGGTCGAGTCGCTCGTCGATAGCTTCTCTCACACCACATCTTTTTCAGACTTACACGTGTCTGCACGTGTGCGTCCTTGTGAACAACCAGCCATGCTGTTCTCCGACCGTAAGTTCGGTGTCGTTAATGAGTATTGCCTCCTCTACTTTGATGCTAGAGTTGCATTTTGCATGCGTGTTTATTTTTTTGCTCCCACTCGCTAAGGAGATCGTCGCCTTTTTTTGCGCTTGCCAGATGAGCTCGATCCGCCTTTTTTTCTCACTGGCACCGAGCGCTGTCTTCCGCGTCGGGAGATGTGATACCATTTAGCATCCTCTCGCAATACTAGACAGTGATGCCTACTCAAGAACAGTTCGTTGAAACGAGTGAAATTAATCGCTCGAATTTGTTAGCCGTCTCATTTAGCTCTTTTCGTTTTCTATCCGCGTCTCCCGTTTATGAGTTTCGTGGTTTTTTGCATCTTAATGGGTCTCCTTCTATCTTTTTCTTCCTTCTCGCCTCCAACGAGGTCGAGCTTGAACTAGATGCTGGCGCATTTATCACGACAAATAAGGTTATCTTCATCGAGTTTGCGCGGCGATGTTATTGTCTTAGTTTACACATGACGCGCTACCGGAATGTACTAGTAGTTTTGCTACGATACAATCGGTAGGAGGAAATGATTGATCACTTTCTTTTTTTTTGTGTGTGAATATTTTGTCATACGAGTTTGTAATTAACACTGGTTTCCTGTGTTCCGATCGTATCCAGTGTTAAGTGTTACGTAATGATGTTGACATTGTCTCCCATTTACCTTGAATCCCATTTTAGACATTGTAGTTGTGCCTGAGCCTGGTTGATATTGTTATTTTGTGTGTTTCGAATACATTTCAGCTAAGAAAGGAAACTTATACGATAGGAATGTGTGTGTTACAGGCGAGCAGACATGTCGGAGATTTGTTCGAAGACCTGCGGGACGGGCACAACCTCATCTCCCTCTTGGAAGTCCTCTCGGGCGAGCATCTTGTAAGTAGTAAATCTGTCGGGATCCATATCATTACCAGCCGATTCTTATTTTGATCAATATTATTGTTTTCATATCTCGGCACGCCTTGCACGTGCCCTCTTGTTTTCCTATTATTGCAACAGCTTTTGCCTTGGACAGTGAACCCGTGAAATATGTCCACTCAGAATTTAAGAGAACCATTTAGATATCTTCCCTTTGAGCGGAGTAAATAGCTCCTACAAAGTAGCAATCTGAAATTCTCCGGATGCCTGATAGGAACGATCTGTTTACTTTCAGCCAAGGGAGAGGGGTCGGATGCGTTTCCACATGCTGCAAAATGTGCAAATGGCACTGGACTTTCTGCGATACAAGAAGATCAAGTTGGTGAACATTCGGGCTGAAGATATCGTAGATGGGAACCCGAAGCTCACCCTCGGCTTGATATGGACCATCATTCTTCACTTCCAGGTAAGTTGGCCAACTGCTCTCTGAGACCTGAGATTGCTTTTATCGCACTGGAGCCCCGAGCGCACACACACACACACCGCTAACGAGCTAGATCGGCCTGGTTCGCCTTTCGTTATCGCAACACCCTATTTTTGGACACAAGCCTACGCTAGGTAGCGCCGCAATCACACCGTCCCATGTCGCGAAAACCCGTACAGCTTCACTGCCGCCATCCGGCATTATATTCCATATCTGATCGTTTCTTTCTTATACGCGAGATTGACGGAAGGGAAGCCTTCTAATTAGGCGAGAGAGAATGCGATATTACAATGGTGCCCTGAGAGCACTCGGGAATTCGACGAGAGAACGCCTGGAATGATCGGCAATGTCTTCTCAGTCGTGTTATGCGCCGTTACTCGCACACTTGGCGAAACTTCAACCGATCCAAGATGCACGACAGCTCAATGACACGTAGTCACCGACTCGTCGGCCAGAGACATTCCTCTGTGTATTACGCGTCCTCTCTCTCTCTCTCTTTTGCGCACAGCTGCGTTTCCGGTGTGCGAGGGAATGCGCGTCCTATCGGCGCCCGTGATCTCTCTCAGTTTCCCGCGGCAGCTTTTCGCCTTGGAGGCTTCTTGCGCTCAGGAATTCACGATCTTCACGGCACCATCCAGAGATACATCTTGAACGATGAATCTTTGGATGACGCGTTCCTGCTACTACATGCCGTTTGCCACCGCCGACGCCGCGCCGCCGCCGCCACCGCGTCCGTCTAGTGTTACAATCTGTTGGGCTCGATTCGGCCCGATACCAGGAAAGGGCGCGCGCTCCATATGTAGCGAGGGGGCGAGATGAGGGCCGAGGGAGGAGAGAGTAGTCAGTGTCGAGCCATAGAAGAAGAAGGCTAGCTTTGTAATGCTGGCTGCAGGCAGGCGCCGCAAAAACAGCTGTAAAGAGGCGTCGATCGAGTAACCGCGTTACGCGAGAGCGCATAAAGGAAGACTGTGTTCCTCGCCGCCAGGCCACCAAGTGCAGTCTACTTGTCTTTCATTCCTAGCCCAGGACACACAGACACACAGACACACACCCACGCTCATATCTAAGATCGTTTTGAGAGTTTACCATTTCGATGAGTATTATAATGACCAACATGTGTGTTGGGCGGAATAGTTTGGTTTCTCAACGTCAAGAACTTAGGAAGCGTGAAAGGGCGAGTAGTTTGGAGGGCGTGGAAAGGTTTGCCCTCTGTTTATGATTAGCGCGAGGGTATTAGATGTGAGGGGTTAAAGGAAGGGCGAAACGGGACGAGCGACGTAGGAAGGATCGAAAATGAAAGGGGCTCGAGAACACGTGTGTCCCCTCGGCGGTCTAAGCACTCGACTTACTTTTTGCCAAGAGCCAATCAATATATCCGAAAGTGCAGAGTATGCCTGCATAGTGTCCGCGTCCGCCTATCACTCGGGGGGAGGCGGCCAGTCTCATACACCTGTTTCTAATCGCATTTTTTTGCTCTGTTTCGCGCCGCAGAGGTGGCGACGCAAGGTAAGTCTCTCACCTTTCTATGATCGTAGCTAGCGATTTAGAGAGAGAGCGGGCGCCTTGGAGAACGCCTGAGACAGCTTACTTGCGCGCGCGGCTCGCTCGCCGCCTTATCGACAGTGAGAGGTTGCAGCCGTGAGTCAGATGGCGCCCAGGCGGGCTATTGCTTCGCAGTTCGATCTCGATCTTTCAATTTCTTCCAATTAAGAAATCAGCGAGAAACTCATCGCCGTTCCCGCTCGATTCGACCCGGATTGCTTTTCCGCTCCGAACTCTTGACAAGTCGCTCGCCCGTGTTCGCTAGGCGCTCCATGTATTGGGTTGCGTAAAAATTCCACGCAACCGACGAGCAATATGTTGGTCGGATATCGAGAAATTCTTCACGCTAGATAGGCACTGCGATATATCACATGTTTTTCATGTGAGCGTGATAAACTCGTGAGCAGCGACGGAATCGCCGGTGATCGTTATTTCAGTGGTGGTTGCGTGTGAAGCGGACGTGTCTGCTCTGCGTAAGAATTGGATTGCCTGAGAGCGATAAACGAGGAGAGTACATGGGAGGACCAGCTGTCCTATCAGCGAGGCTGCCTACCCCTAATATAGATTATCTCCAACCCCAGCCGTTCCCCCAGCTAGTCTTTCACACGATCCCATACAAGTGCCTGTTTTGCGCATTTGGGGAAAAGGAGTTGGGAAGAAAAATTGCCGTAGGCGAGAGCTCTAAATTCGGAGGCCTCGCAGCTCTCGCAGATTGCGTTGTGCACGATCAATTTGCCATTTCGGTCTGCGCGAGGTCGCCGTTGCTCGTTCCCAACCCACACCGCCACTTTTTTGGAATCCCAGCCGTGTTTTTTTTCAGCGACATTCTCTGCCGTTACACCTATCGCGCGGTAAGGTCAAGCCGAGGCCAAGCTCATGGCTCGCGTGGGACCAGAACTTGCTCGTCCGCGCGCACTCTCTTATGCAGTTGCTGGCTGGCAGAGCGATCTTGCAAAGGCGGCTCTTGAAATCGCCCGGGGACAGCAAAGTGCTCGTGTGGGATGATCTTGCCGAGGAAAAGAGGAGTCGGCGGGGGGGTTTGGTGGATGGGTGGGTGGGTCCGAGGGTCCGAGGAAGTGTAGCAGAGGTCCGCCGGGTATCACCGGCATTCCCTCGCGTTCTTGCCTTGTAATTATGATAATCAGATCGCTCCTCGATTGTCCGGCGAATGTGAAAATGTATCGGCGCCGGGCAAGGTCACTCAACAGCACGCATTGTCCGAGCCCGGCAGGTGCCTTCCCAAGAACCGTTTAACTCTTTCGTCAATTATCCTTCTAATGAGACCACTAATTTGATGTCGTGTCGATTTAATCATAAACTGTTTGTAAAGCCTACGTGGTTGTATAATCCACATAATTCATTGTAAACATAAAATGATGTAGAACTACATCACCGTCAATTAGTAAGCGATTTCCGAATGACGTAAAACGACATCACCGACTGTTAATTGCTGTGTTAATCAGAGTGCGCCTTCTCTCTTGATGACAGTACCTTTCTATGGCAATTGTCATTTTAGCCAGGAGTGGCGAAAGTGATTGAAAGTTGGATGACGCGTGAAGCCGTCGTGCGAGACAACTCTATACAACTAGGGAGTGCAAGCGCATCCACTTTCGAGCAGCATTTCACGACCTCCGCGAGCCAACGGTGTTACATAGACTTTCGAATTCGCCCGTAATTCTCAGCCGAGGTGACTCGTTCTCCTTCGACGTGAAGGGTCGCCCGACTCAAAAAACAGACGGTTCTCCGTGCCAGTAAGAACGGTCCCGCTTCCTGACCGGAAGCCGCACACGATAGAGTCGAGCGCGGTTGCGAGCATTGCATGACATCATATCCGCTCTACGAATTGTACCAAGGACTGGCTGTTTCTCTCCTCTCCCGCTAACTCTCTCTCCATCCAGATTTACCTGGCAACTGTACTTGCCGCCCTCTTCCTCATCTCCTCCCCCACGTCAACCACCTACCTTTCGACTGTCGGAAGTAGATTGAGAGCATATCTCCAGCGATATCCCCCTACATTCCAAGCTCTTTCACCGAGGCCTAATTCAATCTCTTCTCGAGCGAATCACACCTCAAAACGCCTACATCATTCCTTTTAATTCCTCGGCCTAGCTAGGTTTCTCCGCGTTGCAACGAACGGGGGGCCTCGGTCCATTGCAACTCGCTCATCGCGAGATGTGCCTGTATGCGCCTGTATGCATCGCCGCTAGCATATGGTAGCGCGATCGCGTGAAATCTCTCGGAAAGGCAAAGGAGGAAGGATGCAATGTGACGATGAGAGATGTTCGCCGCTGGAGGGGTGGTAGAGTTCTCCTGCGGCGAGCGTGCGAGGAATCAGCCGTTCGCTCGCTCGAGCGCATGCGTTCTCCCGCCAGAGAGGATCCCCGCCGGTCTCTCTCACCTGTGCTCTCGAGTGTGAGAGCGTCGCGGAAGCGCGCTGCCGATTGATAGATAAGGAGAGAATGCTACGGGTGCAACAGTGAGGGGGAGAGTGCAATTGAATGAAGGAGAGGGAGAGGGGGCGAAAGAACTGGGAAGATGCACACGGGGCGGGTTGGCGGGGAGGTGAGAGGTGGCGGGAGGGGGCAGGGAAGCCGGTGTGCGGCGGAGGAGAGCGCGCACAGGTAGAAAGAGTAGATATGTGCTGCGCGAGGTAGGGCAGGTAGGCAGGCAGGCGGGCAGGCAAGCAGGAGCGGAGCGGAGCGGACGGAGAACGACGACGTAGTCTTCTTCGGTCGGTGTGTCTTATACGCGCGCGCTCCTCGTCGGAGCTGGCGTGTGTGCTGCTTGGTGGAGGACGTAGCCGAGTGGGTGGGCTTTACGGGGGACAGAGAGCGGATCGTCGAAGGCGTCTCTCACCTGTGCGCATTTCGTTGGCCTACTCTCGCGACGGCCGCCGGATACAGCGCGGCGCCTCGTCCGCCAGGCCGCGCCGCGCCGTCCCGCTTCGCCACTCTATACATCGGCCGCGGCCGCACTCGTCGCTATACATCTAGCCGCGCGATATATCCCGCTTGCCCGCTTGCCCGCTTGCCGATCGGCCCGATCGGCGGCACACCGCCGCCGCCACGCCACTCAAACGAACGGTGCCTGCCTGCCGCCGTCCACGTAAACGAGAGAACCGGTGCTCTAGTAGCCGGCGCTACAGTCTGCCGTAGAAGCAAGCAGCGCTCTGTGTCTTGTTCTCAAGAGGAACGCGCCTCGCCAAGTGTTGTTTGCGATAAGAGAGCGCGAGAGTGTCATATACCGAGAGGGCATGCTATCGTCCTCTTGTACGCGCCCCGCCTACTCTCTCCATCCACTGGGAGGACTAGCGACTCTCCGCTGCTTCTTGGTGCGAGGCAAACCCTAGCCGATCACACTTGATCGGTACTGGTGATCGGCCCACGGCTAGACCACAGACAGGCGGACCCACCCGCGGCGCACCCGCGACTCCTTCGGCCCCGGTCCGGCCCAGAGGCCTTGCTCCTTCGAGAACTCCTCCTTGAAGCAACCTCGCGCTCCTCGCTTGCTACGCTCGCCTGGCCTGGCCTGGCCTGGCCTGGCCCCTACCAGATCGCGTGGGCAGTCGAACGTCAAAAGCAACGGGTTCCCCTCTTCGTCCTCCGGCCCCCCTCCGATGGATGCGACTTCACTCTTGCGGAAGACGACTCGCACCGCCAGCACCGCTCATTCCATTTTAATTCGCTGTCGCGCCTAGACCTCAACTATACACGTGAACGCTCTCTGCATCCTCGCCTATCCAATATCGTGTAGTCCCAGTCGTTTCTTGTTGTTGTTATTGTTGACCAACGGTGCTGCGCGCTCTGGAGAAGACCGGCAGGGAGGATCCAGTGTGCACTGGTGCACGGGCTACAGCCGGCCTGATTGGCCCCCGAAAGCATGCCCGAACGATAGATCGCAACGAAGGATTTACAAAAGACCTGGCTCTCCGAAATCGGTGCTATGTCGTTATATCGGTTCAGTAAGGGTGGTCGCCTGTTCGTTCAGGGCACCAGGGAGGACGACGCTCGGGAGAACGTCGTCTCGCCTGGCCAGGCCTCCAATCCAACTGGCGATGACTTGCGGGCTATATACACAAAACGAAGACTGTCCACCGAGGTGCTAGGTAGGCTCGTCAGCGATTGCACATGGCAAGGATTCGCTCGACTCCGCAGGATCCAATTGTCGGGGATGTTCGCTTTAAACCGATTGGCATTGATTTTTTTCGGCTGATACTTCTATCGTCGTTTAGTCATAGCGAGGCTTCGTCGGCCAATTGACCGGGGTTATAGTTGATCAATTAAGTTTTGGCCGTTGCCGGCGCCAGTTCGAGTTGAAGGAGTCACCGAGAAGAGCGAATCCTTTCTAGTGCGCGAATCGCGGCAAGCTCCGGGAGAGGGGACAGTTGGATGTAGCGTTGATCGGATTTAGGATCGTCGATCGAATCAACGAAGACGTCGAGGCGCGGCGAGAACGGAACAAAACGTATCGTTACCCGCATCGTTCGAAAGACAACGACATTAACGCGTGGTGAGGAAAGATGCGTGGCCGAAGACCTGACGAAAAGGGCCACTTCCGGATACTTACAGGAAGCAGCAGCCTCTTCTACGACTTACATTCGCCAGGAGTCGCCGAAACCGAAAACCGTTCGGGTAAGCGTGACACCGAGGAACGAATAATCCGCGCCGCGAAAGCCTTGCTTTCGACTTATCCAGCGTCACTTTCTCGTCCAGAGAAACGTCTTATATGGTACTCTCCTCTCGCTCTCGCGCTGTTTTCGTCACTCGCATTTTCATCCTTCTCTCTGACCATATTCGACCCTTTCACTCGGTTGGTCCCTGTTTCCTTATCGGTCCTCAACCGATTCCAGTTCCTTCCAAGCTTTTCCCATGTTCCCTCCACCTTAGCAGCTCACCCGGCTCGCTTCACCACCACGCACTCTTACACACTTTCGGCAGTAATTCGATCGACAATTATTGCTTGGCGCAAGCGAATCCATTAGAGTTGATAGTTGTAGCAGTATAAGCGCCCTTTACCGCACATTGGCTGCGTGCTCGGTAATACTCCGAACACGATGTTGTCACGCTTCCAGAGACTTATGGTAGCGACCTAATGCACGAACCGCACGCGAGCGTTTATCGAAGGGCGAACCAAACGGGAACGACGTCTAGGTCGATGCACCGCACCTCTTCCTTTAAAGGATCATCTTATCTAAGAATGGCAATGCTTTTTTCCACAGATATCCGATATAGTAGTTGGGCAGGAACCCAATGTTACTGCTCGCGAGGCCCTACTCAGATGGGCCAGGCGCTCGACGGCTCGTTATCCTGGAGTGCGAGTGACAGATTTCACTGGGTCCTGGAGGGATGGCCTGGCATTCAGCGCGTTGCTTCACAGAAACCGACCGGATCTTGTCGACTGGAGGGGTGCACGTGCCAGCCAGCCACGAGAACGGCTCGATCGGGTCTTCCACGTCGCCGAGCGCGAGTATGGCGTTACGAGGCTTCTCGATCCAGAAGGTAAAGCCATAAGATCCATACCCCCAGCAAACAAAGCCCTACTGCCCATTACTCTTCTTCACCTTCCCGTCCGACTCTTACACCTGTCTGACGCTATAACGTCAAGGGGCATTCACTTGTACATAATGATCGGTAAGCCAATGAATACGTCTGGCATTGTTTCTGGCGGAGGTCAGAGTCATATACCTGCTTCCGTTGCTTACGCGGCCACCGTAACGTCCTCCCTGGCTTGACCGATTGTTCCGACAAGTAAGGTGCGATCGACAAGTGGCCAGGGCACTGGGCCGAGCCGACAGGAAGTGCGCTCGAGAAATAACATAAGGCTCGGCCAAGCCACCAGGCAGACAAACAAAGTGTTGTGGGGGGAAACTGTCCTACATATAAAGATTTCCTTTACAGATGTGGATACACCGGAGCCGGATGAGAAGTCCTTGATAACGTACATCTCTTCGCTCTACGACGTATTCCCGGAGCCCCCAGCAATCCATCCCTTGTACGATGCCGAAGCCCAGCGGCGTTCAGCAGAGTATAGAGAGCTTGCTAGCTCCCTCCATTTATGGATTCGCGAGAAGATGAGCTTAATGCAAGAACGAGCCTTCCCGCCAACCCTCATCGAGATGAAGAAACTAGCCGCTGACAGTACCAAGTTCAAGAACGAGGAAGTGCCACCCAGATATCGAGACAAGCAAAGACTTGCTTACATATTCAGGGATCTGCAGAAGTATTTCGAGGCTGTTGGCGAAGTCGATATGGAGCCGGAATTGCATATAGACGTCATCGAGAAAAATTGGAATCGACTCATTATGCTGCACCAAGAACGAGAACAAGCCATAATTGACGAGATTAAACGGTGAGTATTAATCTGGCAGCCATTGCACCATTAATGGTGTACACTTCATTATTGTGTTGTCTTTATATGGCTGCAGCCTGGAGCGATTACAACGACTCGCGGAAAAGGTTCACCGTGAGATGAAGGCAACAGACAACCGCCTAGAAGAACTGGAAAGGAGGGTGGAGGATGAGGCAAGACGCCTAGATCGACTTCATCCCCTGGAAGCGAAGCACGCGGTAGACTTGCTCGAGCAAGATATCCGCAATACTGAAATCCAAATTCAAAACATATTTACAGACGTGCATACTCTGACTGAAGGAAGGTACAGTCAAGCAGCAGAACTCCATAAACGGTAAGCCAGGAACTTAGTTTACACTGTACTTTCGATGTGATTTCTTTTCGGATATGCGAAACGAGCTTTCTTCCTATGTTTCACAGAGTACAGAAATTACATCAACGATGGGTCGCATTACGATCTCTCTTGCACAAGCGTTTGGTACAGCCACTTTCGGCCGTGTCTTTCCCTGTGGAAGAACGAGTTGTAACGAAACACCGAACTACCGTCCACGAAACCCGACTTGTAGATACCAATCCCCATTTCCGTGCTCTTCACGACTGCATTGACTGGTGTAAGGCCAAGCTAAAGAATCTCCAAGAGGCAGATTATGGTTCCGACTTATCTAGCATTCAAAATGAACTGGACGTCCACCAGAGGGAACATAAAACTATTGAGCAATTCCATCCAAAAGTTGATAGATGTGTACAGGCAAAAAATAATTTCCACGGAGAGGAATTAACATTATACAGTCAGCACTTAAGTGAACTTCAGAAGCGATATGCTGAACTGCTGGCAACTTCAAACAAGAGACTTTCTGATCTGGACACCTTGCATGACTTCATACAATCAGCCACTGGTGAATTGGTCTGGTTGAACTCTAAAGAGGAAACGGAAGTAACACGAGACTGGAGTGACAAGAACTTGAACATCGA
Source organism: Ectemnius continuus (assembly GCA_910591665.1). NCBI lineage: Eukaryota > Metazoa > Arthropoda > Insecta > Hymenoptera > Crabronidae > Ectemnius > Ectemnius continuus. The sequence continues at coordinate 18,984,552 of OU342859.1, read as the reverse complement.
GAGCATTGAACAATATTATGAGGTAGGTGAATGTATCATTCGTAGTCGTTATGTTTCGCTCATTATTACCCAGTGTTTTACAACCAACTATGTTTTTTTACAAAGCGTACATATGGATCTGGTATAGAGGTAATTGGATGCATAAAAATCGATAAAATTCCCTGTAAAGATTCTTCAGGATTTATGTGTTCATGTGTTAATGTCTTATTTTTTGTGTTCGCAGTCTTTAATGAGTGATTTGGAAAAACGTGAGATACAATTCTCCGCTGTACAAGATCGTGGCGAGGCTCTGGTACTGCAACATCATCCAGCTGCAAAGACAATCGAGGCATATATGGCAGCAATGCAAAGTCAGTGGGCTTGGTTGCTCCAGCTAACACTCTGCCTGGAAGTGCACTTAAAGCACGCAGCTCACAGCCAGCAATTTTTCCGCGAAATACACCAAGCGGAACAATGGATATCGAAACGAGACGAAACGCTTAATACTGTTTACTCACAATCTGATTTCTCATTATCCGAGGGTGAACGTTTATTAAAGGGCATGCGAGATTTGCGGGACGAACTCAATTCATATGGTGAGCATGTTCAGAAATTGGTGGAACAGGCAAAGGATGTTGTGCCCATGAAACAGCGCAGGCAACCAGTCACCAGGCCTCTCCAAGTTACCTGCATTTGTAGCTACAAACAAGTAAATGTAAATACCGATGTCCCATGACTAACTTAAGTAACTTACGACCAGGCATATAATGTTTTCTTATTTTTTGTCAGATGTCCATTGAAAAGGGAGAACAGTGCACACTTTATGACAACTCTGGTAGAGTGAAGTGGCGCGTAAAGAATAAGAATGGGGATGAATCTCCAGTACCGGGTGTATGCTTCGCTCTCCAACCTCCTGATAAGGATGCCCTGGAAGCCGCTGAGAGGCTACGACGGCAATATGATCGAAGTGTGGCTTTGTGGCAGAGGAAGGAACTCAGGTTGAGACAGAACATGATATTCGCATCTATTAAAGTGATCAAGGGATGGGATTTGCCTCAATATCTCGAGATGGGCCAAGAACGAGGACAAGCTATAAGAAAAGCTTTAAATGAAGATGCCGACAAGTTATTGTCCGAAGGTGATCCCGCTGACCCACAGTTGCGAAGACTAAAGAGAGAAATGGCTGAAGTGAATAAATTATTTGACGATCTTGAAAAGAGGGCCAGAGCTGAGGAAGAGTCGAAGAATGCTGGCCGCATATTTAACGACCAAGTGTCATCCCTCCAACAGGCATTGGACGAAGCTGAGAGAATTCTTAATCAGCGCATAGCTGCACCCCTTCCTCGGGATCTTGATAGCTTAGAGCATATGGTTGTGCAGCACAAAGATTTCGAGCAGAACCTACACAGACTCGCACCAGATGTCGAACGGGTACAGCAAACTTTCCGTGGCATTACATTAAAGACTCCAGCAATGAGGAATAAATTAGATAACGTAACCAGCAAGTGGAATCATATCTGGAATATTAGTAATCTCTATATTGAGAGATTGAAGTGTATTGAAATCGTGCTTACGGGACTCGAAGAAAATACAGCTGCTATTTCTGAGTTCGAACTAAAATTGGCCTCATATGATGAGTTGCCGTCTGATGTGAAAGGGTTACAAAATGTGTTGGAAGACTTAATGGTTCTGCAAAACGAAATTGCACAACAACAAATATCTATGGACCGTCTAAATGAAGATGCCCATAACGCGAGACGCCTTGTTGAAAAGTCTAGGCCGAATCATCGTGGCCCTCATGGAGATATGGATAGATTGGATGCGGAAGTAAATAGATTGAATGCAAGGTGGACGAACGTCTGTGGCCAATTGGTTGATAGGCTTCGCAGTGCGGAAGTGGCATATAATTTGGCACAGCAATACGAGCATGCATACAAGAATGAGGTGGACTTTGTAGAAGAATCTTACGTGAAATTAGAAATTGAAAATGCCAAGGTAACTTAGTTATTCTTTTGTTATCCCACTTGTCTATAGCCTGTATTAATTGTTTTCTTTTTAACTGGTGTTTATAGAACTTGCTGAACAAAGTAGTGGACCGTGCCCCGGCAATTGAGGCCGTAAATGTAACAGGTGGCAGGCTCATTCGTGAAGGAAAGGTAAGGCGTAGTCCAGTATGCCTATGGCTATTTGCGAATTTAGCTTTAGGTAGCCTTAGGGGTAGCCTTAGCTTATGGTATGTTTGGTTGTATGAATGGGATTCTGGATGAGTCTTGCATTAGTATCTTCGATTTGCCTGATTATGTACCCTTGTCGTACCCCCCCTTACGCGTACCGGATGATACTCGGTTTCGCGTGATCTATCATCGTTATTTCCTACAACCATTGAGGCTATGTTATCGCGAACCCACCATTGTGGTTATCAACGTGCTGTCAACGCTGGAGCGACGGAAGTGCCACTACTAGTGGTATCATCAACTTTATCTCACACCGGCAGCTTACATCCATCAATTGGACTCAATTAAGGATGACATCAAGCAGTCTTCACGATCTTAGCAATTGTTGAAATATGTACCTCGAGTTTATGGTTTTGCTTTATTTTCAGGGATGAAAAGCATCGCATTTCTTGACCTTTCACCACATCACTAAAAGTTGCTTTCATTTTTGAATGACCATTACCCGACTACCTTTAAATTTTTCATCGCCTGACAATTACACAACTCGTGGTAAATGATCATCACTACTGAGAGCGACTTGGGTGCTTAGCTGGCATACAACAAATAGCTTGGGATAACATTTAGTTTGTAGAAGCAAGATGCACTTAATCCTTCCCCGTTGATGCACTGATTTGCTCGCACATTAGACTCCTGAGGAAAGTTTGTTCCGAAGCACTGTAATTCGAGACGAATGATTATCCAACGGTCGTGGGTGACCTCCTCATTCTCCCTTCGGCACAACCGTTAACGATCACTTGCAGTTAACATGCAACATCTAAATGTTAACTTGCCGTTTGATGATCAAATACTTGAATAACTCGTAATTCCCTTAACCGAATTAATTGAGGGGATATTTGCAAAAGTAACATTTCTTCCGGATGCTACGTCACTGAGAAAGAGAGGCACTCTCGATCGTGTTTCCGCGCCGCGTGCTCCGCTCACGCTTATCCACGCTATAAGGGTAGTGGCGCACATGATTCAAGATACTAACCATAACGGACTAACCGAAACCCTTAGATCTACGGACAAAGACTCCGAGCGTTCAAAGATCACTTAGAAGAAATCTGTCCATCGTTGGACGCTTCGGTGAAGAAGCCGAGAAGAGAGCACGTATCTACAGTGGACAACGTTGCAAGGGAATTGGATCACCTCAACAAGAGGTACACCACCCTACAGAATATTCTACAGGAACGTGTGAGGCAGCTCGTTGCGCTACATCCCGAGGACGTGACTTTACAGGTGAGTCAATAATTTCAACCTTAATCTTCATAAACTGGCCCAATGAATTTGGCAAGAACCACTGCTCTGAATTCATGCTCTAATGAAGCGGAGAGTACTCAGACATCTCCGTTTTGGTATCCCCAATCCCTTCTCCCTGAGTTTGAGTTATTTCGAGTGATTAAGAACAGGCAACCTTTGTCGGTAAGGCACGTACGCAGACGTGAATAGAATTGGTCAGTCACTCATCGAGAACTGCGGTCTCGGGTTGTCGGCATCTATTTTTCACGTGGTTTAACATTGTTGTGTTTTGCTATTCGTATTATTACGCCTGTCGTGCGAATCGCCGGGTTGCTATCTATATTGTTGTAAACACCTTTGCTTCGGACTTTCGCGGCTTCGCACTACGGTAGCTTTGCGCAGGATCAATAGGCCGATGTGTCGGACGTCGCATTAGAACGTGAGCACTGCAGAGCGCAAGGTGATCGGTGCCGGGCGTGGTGCATCATTGTTCTCCATGAAAGGTTTCGTTTCGTGAGAAATGAGACGCATTGACGCCTCGTCCACATTCTACGAAATCAGCAGCAATGCCAGAGATCAGGATTGTACGCAAGGTACACCTTGAATATTCTGCGCGCTTGCGACACGATCCCTTCGAAACTTTTAGTTTAGCGCAGTTTTTACGATGACCTCGCATGTGGATAGTTAATTCGCATACCAGTATGTCCGGTTGCCTCTGCGAAACACTCCTTAATGGACTGTACACTCATAATCAATATCTGGCGTTGGTCATTCGTATTTCTAGTGCTGAACCGTGGGACGACGTTGAATAATGAGCGCTACCGGAAGGTCTGACCGGTGTGACAAAATGTCCGTGACAGGCGCGATTAATATACGCCGCGTACGCTGTAGTGTAGAAGAAATTGAATTGCCAGTAGTTGGAATAGATAGGAAGGTTTAATTGCCCGAGGCATAACTGGAAACAAGGTCAAAGTCAACAACTGAATGCGGTGACGTGGGCCGTCGCGCAACACCGACACCACGGGACGCCCAGTTGCCGCCGGTGCATTGGGTTTGCCGGTAAGACGTGCACTGCGCTGCTAAAAAAAGCCGATACCCAGGAGAAGGAGGAAAAAGGCTTGTCTTACACTCGGAGTGAGTAATCACGCGCGGGTTACGTAGAGTGTTCGCATTCACGAGTTTGCCAATTCCACGGCCGTTCTCCCGGACGAGCTCACGGTATTAATGTCGAATGCTAAGGCTTGTTGAGAATGAATTCTACTTTTCGTTTTGCCGATGTTGGCTGCCCGTTAAACGCGCGGTTCGCGAACGTTCCGCATTCTGAGATAGTGCGAAATGTGCAAGTGGGAAAGTGTGTCATTCAATATAGTCAAGCGATTGAGCGATAAAAGCAATCAAGCGTGGGAGAAGTACTATGGGGATTACTGAACGATACGTGTACCAGGTGAATAGTGAAGAGTGGCAGGTTTAATAATAGCCCTATGGGGGAGATGTCAGTGGCCCAGCTGGTTGCTTGTCTCTCGACGAAACAATAATTCGCAAGCCGGCACAGTTGCCCAACTTAGAATCGTCGTTGTTTCAGCGCGCTCTTCGGGAGCAGCGACCGCTGAAGACGTTCCGCACCGAGTTCAACATCTACGAGAGCAGCACTTGTGAGGAGCGCTATACATCGACTACCACTCACTACACCCAATCTCAGTGAGTGAAAGTTTACTGATCAATTGGTGGAGGGTGTTGCAGCGTTTGCTCTAACACTTTGGATATAATTATTGTGAATTTGTCTGCAGGTACAGTTCCGAACGGCGGGAGACCAGCGAGAGGAGTGAGACTATCGTGTCAAATGACTCGATTCGCCGCACAAGTTCCCAGGAGAGTTCGGAGCTTGAACAGCGTTCCAGCGAGAGTCGAGAAATCCGAAGCGGAAGCAATGGAGACAAAGTCACGATCGGCGGGCGAGCCGGTGGTGTCGTCGAGAACGAGGAGAGTCCGCGGAAACAGAGGGATGTCACCGATTGGTCATCTGGGTGGTCGACGACGGCGTGGTCGACGGCTGGTAGCAGTATGCAGTTTAGTGAGATCAGGAGTCTTAAGAGGATAGAGAGAGCCGAGGAGGGTATCGGTACAGAGAATGTGATAGATGCTAGGGGTATCGTAGATCCGAGATCCGGTAACATCTTGACACTTGGCGAGGCGATACGCCTTAGGATCCTGGATGTCAGGAATGGTAGGATAGTCACTTCAAGCGACGGTCGTACAAGCCTGACGATCGAGGAGGCGGCTCGCGAGAACGTGATCGATCCGCGTCTTGCCGATCGTTTATTAGGGCCATGCGGCCTCGACGAGGATGGTCGACAAGTCTCCTTACTCGAAGCCATTCAGCGGGAACTCTACGATGCCGAAAAACCGGATGGCGTCGGTGATAAAGCGAAGGTAAATGATGCCTCAGTGTCGGTTAGCGTTGTTGATGCGACGAAAGACGGACTCCTGGATCCGCATACGGGAGAATTGGTCACCGATCGCGGCGAAAGGATTTCAGTTGAGGAAGCGTGCGCCAGGGGATTCTTAGCTAAACTTGACGTTACTGTAACGATTAAAAGGAGTCCGGTTGCTCTTTCCGACGCGATGTCGCAGGGTTTGGTAGATGGTACACTGGGACGCGTGTTCGATAGGATTTCGGGCGAAAATTATCCTTTGGATGAGGCCGTTCAGCGGGGTATACTTGATCCGGATGTACGTGAAGTTGTTGATGCGAGGAACGACGTAAAGATTACACTTCATGAAGCTATTAACCAGGGCGTACTTAATCCTATAACTGGGAAGTACATGCATGGGCTCTCAATGGAGAAGCTCACCTTACAGGAAGCGCGTAGACGAAAACTTCTCGTTAAACCGATGACACTCAAGGATTGTCGGGATTCGGACATTATCGATGAACATGGCAAACTGTCAAGTCCAGCCTATCGTGACAGATTGACCATATCCGAAGCGATAGAAAGAGGGGTCTTGGATGACACTAGCATAAAGTGCATTATCGAAGGAAAATCGGGCCAATTGATTACTTTGGCGGATGCTTTGAATTGTGGTGTAATCACCACCGATGGGGTGTATCGCGATACATTGACAGCCGAGGAACTCTCAATTTTGGAAGCTGTCGAACGTGGTCTTATCACTTCGGTCTCGCAAAAGACAATATTTGATATTGATGGATTTAAGGATCCCTTAACTGGCGAGTACATTAGCCTAAATGCTGCTTTGCTCAAGGGTCTGATAAGCTCGAAATCCGGTGGCAGCTACATAGTTGATTTCAAGACTGGAGAAACCGTGTCCATTGCGGAAGCAGAGAAACGTAGTTGTGTGAGGCCAGAAGTTGCCGAAATGCTGAACCGTGCAATAGGCATTGTTGAAAATGGTAAAGAGATCACGGTTCTACAGGCAGTTTTCAGTGAACTCCTTGATCCAAAATCAGGACTACCATTAGATCCACGTACGAAGAAACCGGTGCCTCTTGAAAGTGCAGTAAAACGTGGTCTTATTACACCAGATGGTGTGGCCTTACTCAGTGGTTTGCTTAATATTGCGGTCACTTCGCAAACTGTTACAAAAACTATCAAGAGGTATATAACTACTGCAGCAGTAGAGTTAAAGGATGATGAGGTCTCCAAGCCATTCAAGATATCATACGAGCAAGCTTTAGCCGAAGGACTTATTGATGAGGCTAGTGGTCAGATAGAAGATCCTGATACTGGTAAAAAGATGAGGATTGAAGAAGCCATTAATGCACAAGTGCTCAGTGCTCCAGAGGATCAATCCAAACCAAAATCCATAGGAACTACTACAACGATAATTACAAAGGAGGTGGTGACTGTGAAACCCTCCGATGATTCACATCTTCAATCTGAAACTTTGAATATTTCCACTCAAAATCTTGATCAAGTGATTCCAATGGAGACCTCGACAGAAATAAGTGACAGCACACAGTATACTAATGGAATCCACGTTAGTTCTGAACAAGACTCAGAAACTGTGCAAGTACACGTTTCGACAGTAAAGGCTTACGTTAATCATGAACCACGATTGGATTCTCCATTAAGTGGTGATATCACATCAACAGAAAAACGTGAGTTTGGGCTACCCTCCGATGGTTGGACCCTTGCTGAAGCCATCGAACAAAAACTCTTCGATCCTGTCACAGGACTCTTCATTATACCAGGCACTGATAGATTAGTGTCATTTGAAGAATGCATCAAACTGCAGATCGTCAACCCTAATTCAAGTTTCGTGATAGACCCCAACAATGGACGAAGAGTCTCTCTGTTACGAAGTTTAGAAAAGGGTATACTAGACCCTACTGGTCATTACACCCACCCACAGAAAATATCAATGAAGGAAGCAATCGAGAAAGGCTTGATAATATTGGAAGGAAGAACTGAGAGTGACAATACGCAGCAGAGACTTCTCCGTGTAACCAAAGTATCTGGTGAACCAGACAAGGTAGTGTTGACACGATTTGATGATCCCTCGAAACAGACCGAGATCAAAGTATCCGATGAAAATTCACCTGACCCTGTGCAAGTAGCTCAGGGTGTAATATATGATCCAAGCACAGCTCTGGTGATATCGACGAAGAGTGGAAAATCTACGGGCTTGCTAGCCGCAGTATCTGAAGGAAGTTTACCCTCAGAAGTTGTAATGGTAAAGGACCCTGCAACTGGAAGGAATGTCAACATCAACGAAGCAATTCAACGTGGTATCGTGGATTTGAAGACAGGACAGTACACAGTTGATGAACACAGAAAGATCTCGTTACTCGATGCTGCAAAATTCGGTGTGGTGTGTGTCATTGGTGCACCTCTTGTGGCAGCTGCAGCAGCTGTGGACGCAGTCAGGAAAGCTATGGTTGAGGACCCAAGGACTGGGGAGAAAATTCCACGGGAGGTGGCTCTTCAACGTGGAATTGTACAACGGGACGAGCGATTCCGAAGTGATTCTGTAGAAAGTTCGGATGATTCTCGGACTGCAGATAGCACTGCACCCCTAACATCGCCTAGTACAGGGACCCCAGAAAAGAAGGGCATCGCAGTAATCAGCGACATTGAAGATAGTACGAAGACAGTAGCACGTGTACCAAGCCATGAACCGAGGTACAGAGTGACCATTGGAAATGCAAGTTCTCAGTCGCGAAGTCCAGAAGGAGATGCCAAACCTGTCGTATTGCAGAAGATGAGGAAACGTGTGGTAAAAGCCCAGGAAGCGTTAGAAAGTGGTTTAATTGATGTTGAAACAGCTGATATCTTGGCGAATACAGTTACGAGTGAAGATGGGGAACGTGCAGTGACACTGTCAGAAGCTATTCGAAATAATAAAATAGATGGTGATGCTGGAAAAGTTGTTGATCCTCAGAGGGGTGACATTCTGAGTATTAAACAAGCCATCGAGCGAGGAATCGTCGATCCAGATAATGCAGACGTATTGGTCCCGCTTGCCAAGAGCCTTTCCATACCAGGTTTATATAAACAAGGCCTGCTAGATCCGCAGGAGGGTAAAGTTGTGCACCCGGAAACTGGCGTCCACCTGACATTAAGTGAAGCGATCGCATGCGAAATTGTAGACCCCCTCTCCAAATTAACGTGTCCCGATGGCAATACTGAGACATTACAAAATGCAATTGCAAAGGATGTAATCGATGCTGAACGATCTCTTGTAAGAATCGAGGGTGAAAGTATGAATTTATTGAAAGCAGTGGAGTGCCGTGTATTTGACACGGAGAGTTCAAGTTCAGACAAAATGCCGAAGGAATTGGAGAGTGCTACGAGTGATAAAGGAAGTTGTTCGATTCCTCCTGCAGGTATGACATTCTCGGTAGCTCTAGAGCGTGGTTTAATTGAAGCCAATGGCAAAGAGATACGCCATCCCATTACTGAGGAACGTTTACCTCTAAATGAGGCGATTAAAGCAGACTTTATCATGTCTTTGCCTTATCCAATCGCGTCTGATGGCATAGAAGTGACAGCAGCTCTTGAATCTGGACTGGTCGATCGCGACAAGGGTGTTTTTGTACATCCCACAACTGGTACTTCCATTCCCATAAACGAAGCTATTGAAACTGGCCTCTTAATCGTTAAACCAGCAAGTACTACAGCTGCCATTACTGAAACTGTAACCGCACATCATACTGTGACAACGAAGACACTCGAATTATCACCAGGATATACATTATTAAATACCAGTGAAGTGCAAAATATTGATACAGGAGATGTAGTGAAACTTACTGAAGCTGTAGAAAAGGGTATTGTCAGAGATAGTTCGGAAACGAAAGAAGAATTCACCACAAAGGATATTAAGATCGCATTCCAAGATGCAATTGATAGGGGCCTGATAGACACATCAGCAGGCACTTATACTGATCCTTCGACAGGAGATTCGATGCCAGTTGGCAAAGCTATTGAAGTTGGTATTCTTGATGCATACCCAGAGAAGGACCAAGAAACATCCACAGTGGCAATTACTGACGTGAAAGAAGAACCTAAAGTAATTGAGAAGGAGCCATCTGTGGCTGTAACTAAATCAGATACTAAACCAGATACTAAAGCAGATACTAAAGCAGATACTAAAGCAGATACTAAACCAGATGCTAAACCAGATACTCAATCAGATACCAAACCAGATATTAAACCAGAGGAAGATTCCAAGATAAAGAAGACCAAGGAAACAACAGAGAGTGTAGTGCAGCCAGCATTGCCTACACAACCTACGCAAGTAAAATCGGAAACGAAGAAAAATGAGTCGGGTAGCGGAATTTCTCCAACTGATGTTGCAAAAATGGCAGCTGCTGCAGTTATTGGTGCACCAATTCTTGCAGTTAAAGCTGTGATAGATGCAATTGACAAGTCTGATAAAAATAAGTCTGTTGGGACAGCGAAGCAAACAGCAAGCATTACAAATGTTACTGCAAATGGAAAGAGCAGCACCATGGAACCTATTAAGCAGACTCCAGTCGAAGTTAAAAAGGCGATAGTAGATTCTACTGAGGTAAAAACACCACGCGAAGATGTGAAGCTTGTTGATGAAGTGAACATATCATCGGATGAAGAAAGAGACGAGACACCAGAAAGGGTCCCCGATGAAGTAGAAGGAGGACCACAGTTTACAATTCAGATTACAAAGGATCTCACACCAGAATACCTCGCAGCTCAAGGTGCTTTTGATCTCGAGCGAGAAAAGTTCCTCAATCCCGACACTGCAGAACCCACACCGTTCAGTGATCTCGTTTTAAATCTTGGAGTATTTGATGCTGATGCTGTGCGGGTAAAGAATCTTTCCTCCAAGACGGGCGAATGCGTATCCCTTCGAGAAGCTATAGCCAAGCCACTTGTTGATAGAAATTTGGGATATATGGTTGAATCTAAGACAGGGAAGAAGATACCATTCTTTGAAGCTGTGAAACTTGGCCTCATAATGCAGGATCTCCAAGTAGTGGAAGATATACAGATGGAAGACAAAAAGAATAAGGAAATTGCTAAGGTATCTGAAGAGCCACTTGCATTGAGTTTGCAGGAAGCTGTGGATATTGGTATTTGTGATCCAAAAAGTTGTGAAGTTCATGATCCAGAGTCAGGTCGTACTCTCACACTAAAAACAGCGATTGAGGAAGGTCTGATTGATGTAGGTTCCCTAGAACTCAGGGATCCTACTAAAGATGAAGTTGTGCCACTTTCCGATGTGTTGGAATCTGGGAAGCCTATTGATCTAGATGATGCCTTCTCAAAAGGACTGATCGTACCAGAATCACGCATTCCCATTTCTCTAGAAGCCGCAGTGAAAAAGGGTTTATACGAAGAGGAGAATGGAAAGATCACAGATCCGCTTACCAAGCAAGCTGTGGACATCGACGAAAGCGTTCATCGTGGAATAATTGACGCATTTATTAGTGAGTGCCAGGACAGCAAGGCAGGTGCATTTGTCTCTCTGGAGGAAGCAATCAGTTCTCAGCTGCTGGAGTCCAAGACCGGTCGACTGCGTGATACCAAAGCTGGACAGCTCGTGCCGCTAAATGTCGCCGTCGAGAGAGGCATGATCGTAACAACATCATTTGTGCCTTCATTGATTGATGCCATCGAGAGAGGATATTACTCTCCTAAGACCGGACTGGTAGTCGATCCTATGACAGGAGACGAGACAACCATTAAGGAAGCAATCGCAACCGGTTACATTGACGGTACAACTATCATGGTCAAAGATGATCGTAAGGAAGAAGTTCTGTCTCTAAAGGAAGCAGAGGAAAGCAAACTCATCGACTTGCAAACTGGTAGACTGACTTATCCTCATTCGATGACTTTAGACGTAGCATTTGAGAAGGGCTACATTCTAAGTACTGTCAAGCCATGGACATTGCAAGAAGCACTTGCCCATCAAACATACGATCCGCAAACAGGAACATTTGTTATCGAAGGAAGAAACTATACTCTGGAAGAAGCATTGGAAAGTGGACTTATAGGGAAGGACGGTGCATCAATCAGAGATCCCAGAACTAGTGACATCATCTCTGTGGGTGATGCTATTAAGCATGGATTGATCGATCCGAAAAAGGGAATGGCAATGGATCCTGCAAGCAGCACAGCTGTTTCATTTACAGAGGCCTTGGACCGTGGCTTGATAGTACCAGCGAAGCGAAAGATCTCATTACCAGAGGCTGTTTTCAAAGGACTTTACGATCCTACAACTGGCCGATTTACCGTACCAGAAACAAAGGAGAAACTTCCTACAGATCGTGCTATTAAAACAGGTATGATTGATGCAACCACTGCAGTCGTTCGAGATCCCAGCGGTCAAACTATTACTTTCAACGATGCCATCAAGGAATCCATCATTGACCCCAAGTCCGGTACCATAATTCACGACAATGGTAAACCGGTAGACTTCCGAGAAGCCTTTGAACGTGGTCTCCTTTTGGAAGCACGTCGTCCTCTCAGTCTGAGTGAAGCCATTTCTAAGGGTATGTTGGACGAAAAGACAAATTCATTTTTGGATCCACAAACAGGAACTTATCTTACGATATCGGAAGCTGTCAAGAAGAATTTGATAGATGCTGACTCTGTCACTGTGAGAGATGGAAAGACAGGCGAACGCATTAACCTGAGGGATGCGATACGAATGGGTTCGATTGATGGCACAACTGGAAAAACAAAGGACTCTTCACAGGGTGGAACAGAAGTGTCATTACGCGAAGCTTTCGAGACCGGATTAATTGTGGACGATAGAGCAGCAGTATCATTACAACGTGCTATACATCAAGGACTCTACGATGATAACACTGGGAAGATTGTGGATCCAGGCACCGGAAGATCGATTACTCTGCATGAAGCTATGAGGAAATCTCTCGTGAATCCCTCGTTGCCTTGTTACTGGGATAAACGAGCACTACGTCTACTACCGCTGGCGGAAACATGTCGTGCGGGTGTGATCGACAGGCGTGCGGGTACATTTAAAGAACCTGGTGCAAATCGTTCGGTATCGTTATCTCTCGCGTTGCAACTTGGACTCATAATCGACATTGAGAGTGCTGGTTTCGGTCTTCACGAGGCAGTGCTCATGGGCCTGTACGAACCATCCACCGGAAGAATCACCCATCCTTCGACTAATGAAAAGCTTACACTCGCGGAAGCGTGCAAAACCGATGTGGTAAACCCCCTCAACTCCATAGTGAAGGATTCAGCGTCTGGACGCTATATGCTCCTAACAGACGCAGTTACCACTGGTATTGTCGATGAAGACCATGGAACCTACAAAGTTCTCGCTGAGGCCAATAAACCATCAATCGACTTGAAGGAAGCGAGCAAGAAAGGCTATATCGTGACGTCAAAATTACCTCTCTCCATCGAAGAAGCAGTGGCTTGCGGCCTTTATCACCGTGAGAGTGGCAAGTTCGTCGATCCAAGAACAAATGAGACTCTCGATCTGATTGATTCAATCGAACACGGCTTGGTGGATCCTGAGACCACAGCTCTGAAGGATGCGAATACCGGGCAAATTACTTCACTGCCCGATGGTATTGATAGTGGAACCATTGACGTACCAACTGGGCGGGTTCTGGATTCGAAGACGAAACGTGCCTACAGTATTGACGTCGCACTCGAACGTGGTCTCTTAGTTACCCTGGACAAGCCTCTAACTCAGCGGCCTACCGAACGTTCTCCCGTCGATACACGAACCCTTGCACGAAGAGACAAAGGGGCGCCGAGAGAATGTAGCCTCGAGGAGGCGATAGGATTTGAATTGCTTGATCCAAAGGCATGCGTGGTCAAAGATCCGAAATCAGGGCAGTTCGTCGCTCTGGACAAAGCCCTTGATAATGGTATAGTCAACCCCACTGCAAGAGGAACAATTGACTCTCGCGAAACACCGAATGGAACTCCCGCACCAAGGCTACTACGTTTTGGTGAATTTAATATTTTCCTGTCGCGACCCCTTACCTTCGAGGAGGCTCTGGAAAAGGGCAATCTTTCCTTGGAAACTGGTAAACTAACCGAGGGTGAGGCGACCCAGCCAATGTCTCTTAAGGACTCGGTCACTCTTGGAGTAGTGGATCCTGACTCCGCTCTAATCAAAGACACGAAGAAGAAGAAGTTAGTGAAATTGCCGGAAGCCTTCAGGAAAGGCATGATGGATGCCGATAAAGGCAGTGTCCTCGATACAGAAAGTTCGAAGTTGTACGCTCTGCCCAAAGCTCTTGAAAGCGAGCTCCTGATTACACCGAAACGTGGGATTCCCTTTATCGAAGCATTGGAGTTCGGTCTGTACGATACCAGCACCGGTACCTTCCGCGATCCCTTCCAAGCCGCGTCTATGATAGGTCAAAGGCCGGTCACGTTAAAGGAAGCGATTAATACGGGATTAATAGATCCGTCCAGCACCGTGATTAAAGAGCCCGATAGTGGTAAAATCGTTAGCTTGTTAGAGGCTATCAATAGCGAAAGAATAGACCCCGTAGCCGGCAGGTTTGTCGAAGACCCACCGGGACAGAGCCTCAACTTGGCGAACGCCCTGGAGCGGGGGTATATACTCACCGCAGAAGTTAGGGTAAGTGACACACTCTCTCACTTTCTCTTTCTCTCTTTCTGTCTCTATCTACTTCTCCTCTTATCTTGTCTTTCTCCTCTATCTTGCTATCGCTCTTCCACCCCTTTCAGACCTTCGAAAAGAGAACGTACTGTTGGTCTTTACCCTTTGTTTTCTCTTGTTTTGTTTCTGTGCTCTCCTTGCATTTGTACGCGGTTCTTACTCCTGTTTTTCTCTTATTCTGATTATTTGATTAACGGCTTGCCAAAGGTAATGGACCGTTGCACTGTCGCTTGGACTTGCGCGGATTTAATTTACTGCCGAAACCATGTCTTCGGTAGCGGGCTACGATGCTGCAGCATCCACTTCTCGCATGGGCATACACACCCTCGAGGGCATCGCTTGACGATCGCCCGGTTCCCAGCATGCTGGTTAGATGAACTTGGGTGCAAACCGGACGTTCCTTATACGCGAGAACGTATCTTGCATGGGAAAATTCTGAATACTTATCCATAATCGACATATCACATGATACTTGTCCACTGGAACTCGTCACTTTCCCCTCATCACCTGGCATGTCGATCGGTGCATATAAACTTTACGCTCACTCTATGACAATGAGCGGTCCAGCCATACATTACCCACCCCCACCTCTCCAACCACCCTCGCTCACTCATCTTTTCTTTCTATCTTTCTTTTTCTTTTCTCTCATGTCACGCACCAAAGATTACGTGTAACCATTCTCGGGTATCGCCATGTAACCGAGGATTCACCGATAATCCAGAACGATACTTCGCTCGCAGTCATAGTCGACGAGTACTAATTGCAAATGGGTCAGTAACGATTTAACTTGCTCGCGGCGGTCTAATTGATAGAGAGCGCCGGTTCTCGAGCGCCGATCCGAGATGACGTCTTGTCGCATCGGTAACGCTAATACGATCATCAATTAATTTTCGTTACTAATATGTTCGTGATATAACTTGGTCGATGCACCTTGGTATTTCACGCTGCGTGGTTCCAGCATGCCCCTTTAACAAGTTTTGTCTCATTGAGCGTGATAATCATCTAAATGCATTTGTCTGTACTTTAACACGATTTGTGTCCGCGGTACGATCACTGTTGGATTCTCACGGGAACAGCCGGAGCGAAGGAAAGCGTGAAATTTCACGGCTCGTCGAGAATCTATCTCCACAAGCACATTACCTTGCCCACCAGTTGCTAGAATTACTTACTTTAATACCTTAATCGCTCTTATCGAGATAGAGCTTCGGCGGTGACGCTCCGTTTAACGCGAAATGATCAGAGAGGCCGAGTGCAGGCCACCATTCATTAAACGACATTAATACAGGCATTATTATACCCCACCCCCCCTCGGCGAACAAGCCCCCGTCGATTGATTACTTCGATTTTTTACGAATGTGCACTCAAAAGTTTTCCTTTTTTTCAGGTGTGTTTATAGTTTCTTTCTAGCACCAGTTAGCGGAAACCCGTCAACCTAGTAGACCCTAGATCTAGACCCGTATACTATATCATGCGCGTGTTGAATCGCGCGATGTATCCAGTCATTCTATCGTCACATCACCGTCGCACCATCGTCACATCATCGCCACACTATTCGTCATTACTGCGTTTATAATTTATTTGCTTGCCAAAACGCGTCTTATTGGCGAGACCGCAGCTTCCCGCGTGGTTCCGTACTTGTTCGCTTCGGGCTGCATACGAAAAGCACATACGGAATGTATGCAGCTCCCGCAAAGGACATTAAAAAACAAACGCTCTGGTTTTCCAACTTATGTTGTTTAATAGTATGTTATGTTACAAGTGTGTATGTGTTTGCATGCGTGAGATATGTTTTTTAAGCTTACCACGTTCTCCTTAGACTTTTGTTGTTTACAGACGAACCATCAATGGTAAGGTGGTGGTTTCCACGTACTCTCCTTCTCTCTTGTTATGATACCGGTCCTTGAACGCTTTTCTTTAACTATCTGCATTTTCTGTTTCCTGCGAACTCTCATAGCAAGCGGTAGAGGAGAAGTACAAGATTTGCGACGAAACCTGCTCGAGACTGTTGCAATGGATTGCCGAGGTTGAAGATAAATTAACAAGCCAAGAAAATGTTAAGGAAGATCTTGATGAACTTAGGTCTCAAATAGAAGGCATGAAGGTGAGGGGCCTCGAAACAGGTGGTACTTGTTCGAAATATAGTCACGGAAAATAGAAGTTATACTTGGGGCTTTTGACGATTGTAGGAAATAAAGGACGATCTTGAAGCCCATGCCCGTCCAGTGTCTTCTTGCCTCGATCAGATTCGTCAGGTTGTGTTGACTGGTAGCAACGTTCTGTCCAGCGACGAAGTCTCGACATTAGAGAAGAATGGACGATCGTTGAAGACTAGATTTGATAGGGCCAGTGACCGTGCCGAAAGATTAATCAAGCGGCTGTTGGGTGCCCGAGACGAATTAATGAAATTCAAGTACGTGTCGAATGCGGTGCTTTATGTTTACAGGGTCACCAGGAATTTTAAACATTTTTTCTTCTAAACAGAAATGAGCTGACCACCTTCTCGCATTGGCTGGAGAACGCGAGCCGCGTCCTGGAGGAGAAGGAACATTCGTTGTCAGATCTGAATAGACTTAGCAGTAGTGCAGATACAACTCGTGATTTTATCAGTGATGTCATAGCACATCAGGCTGATCTTCGATTCATCACGATGGCGGCACAGAAATTCATGGATGAAAGTAAAGATTTCCTCCAGGTTTTGAACGATTTTAGAACGAGCTTACCCCAAAGGCTCCCACACAAGGAACCCATGACAAGTCAAGATTCTCCAGTCCGAGCGGAAGTGTCCATTGTTACGGCTCGCTACAAAGATCTTCTCTCGCGTGCCAATCTTCTATCAGATAAATTATCTGGCGTTGGTGGACGACAGAGGGATTACCGTGAAAGCCTAGAGAAGGCTTCGGCTTGGTTGAGAGAAGTTGAACCTAAAGTACATAGAATTCTATCCGAACCAATTGCTGCGGAACCGAAGCAAGTTGAGGATCAACTCAGCAGAGCGAAGGCAGTTAACAATGAGATGCTTGCCAACGAAAGACTAGTCGAAAATGTTAAAACAAGTGCAGAAGCCCTGCTGAGATCACTCGAGGGTCAGCTTACTAAGAAAGAAATTGAAGAAATCGAGGAACCTGCTAAGGCTTTGGAAGATAAATATAAACAGCTAAGTAATGCTTTAGCTGAGAAGTGCCAAGAATTGGATACAGCTTTAGTTCGTAGCCAAGGGGTACAAGATGCATTGGAGGGCTTGGTACTTTGGCTGAATAATGTCGAGAGCCAGTTCAAGTATGTATTCAAATTTATAAATTTATTAGCATAACATGTTTAACTGTACCCTTTCCTTTTTTTTAGGAATGTACAACGTCCAGCAAGCTTGCAGAAGGAACGCCTTGAAGAACAACAACGAGATCAACGTCTTTTGCAAGCAGATCTCGATAGCCATCGCCTGAGTGTGGAAGCAGTTGCTGCCAGTGCACAAGATCTTCTTTCCACTTCCAGTAATGCCCGAATCACAAAACGCATCGAGGCAAGATTGAAGGATGTACAATCAAGATTCGAGAAGTTGATGGATAAATCATTGCGACGTGGTGAATTCCTTGATGATGTTGCTCAAGCACTTGGTGACTTCCTCGTCGAGACTTCCAAATTTGATACCTGGTATGCCAACATGATCGAAACCCTTGAATCCAGGGAGCTTTGCAAACTCGATATTTCTGAATACGAAAGCAAAATGGCACGTTTAATGGACAAACGTGAAGATCAAAGACCCAAATTTGAGGACCTGATTCGAAATGGAAAGAATTTGATTTCGAAGAAGGATGTGACAGATATTGCTCCTATAAGAGATAAGATCAAAGCCCTGGAGACTCAATGGAAGGAAATTAATAATTTAATTGATGAGAAACGACGTCTCAGCAAATCAAGAGCTGAGCAACTTTCGGCCTATGAGAAGCTACGTGATCAAGTGATTGATTGGTTAACACGTACAGAGAACAAAGTGCAAGCATTAGAATCAGTTGCCGTCAACCTCGATACATTGAAGAAACAGGCTGAAGAACTGAAGCCTATTCAGAAGGAATATCGTGACTATGGTAATACTGTTGATAAAGTGAATGATCTAGGTATTGCCTATGACAGTTTATTGAAGGAACGTACTGAGAGTCCCACAAGGCGACGTGGTAGCACAAGTCCAACCAAGCGCCCAGGTATGGAAACTAGACCTAACTCCTCATTTTTTTAAGCTGTGCTAACAATCTGTAATACTGTACACCATATATTTTTAAACGTTTTCATTCATTTAAACTTCTGTGTACTAAATTTCATTGTTGCTTTACCGCACACAATTAATAACAAAATACATTTACTACTACTATTTTATTCACACTAGTTACAGCACTCAAAATCAAGTTCTTTCATTTCTCACGATTTTTTTTATTTTTTTTGTAGTCCGCCGAATGTCACAAGACGGTCGCTCTCCATCTCCCGCTAAATCATACGCCGTTCAAAGTCCGGTCTCTCCAGGTGGTAGCAGCGGGTTCAGTAGCCGCCGCTCGAGCCAGGATGGTTTCCACCTGGAAGACTTATCACCGGTTCAGCAACAACTTTCAGAGATCAATAACCGATATGGATTATTGGGCGTGCGTTTGACGGATCGCCAAACCGAGTTGGACAACGTGAGGGATGAGCTGAGGAAACATGTAGATAATTTGAAGACACTCTCCCAATTCTTAGAGAAGGTGAGTTTACACACAGGAAACAAAATATTGGTAAAGTAAATATTCCATAACTTTATTCTTAATTTTATTCCTGCACCAGATTCAACGTCAAATTCCCAAAGAGAGTATGCCAAGCACACGGGATGAAGCTGATAAGACAGCGAAACAAATTAAGAGCATCATTGAAGAAATGTATGAGAAGCAATCCCTCCTTGATAGCACGCGCACTCAAGTCCGTGATTTGGTTCGGCGAAAGAAGGGTGCGGATGGTGTGGACAGATTGAATGATGAGATGGAAGATGTCACCAGCCTGTGGAGATCAATTTCTAACAGATGCAAGGATAGAATAAAGTTCTTAGACGATGTGAAAGACTTTTACGATACGTATGATGGCCTTGCTTCCTGGTTGGGCTCGAAAGAGAGAATGCTCGGTGCATTAGGACCAATATCAGCAGATCCACGAATGGTTGCCAGTCAAGTACAGCAAGTCCAAGTTCTTCGGGAAGAATTCCGTACTCAACAACCACAACTGGATCATTTGGTGCAGATCGGAGAAAATATTCTCAGCACCATTTCACCTGATTCTCCTGATGGACAGAGAACGAGTGATAAATTACATAACATCTTACAGAAATGGTCTGATCAACTTGGCCGATTGGATGAAAGAGCACAAAGCTTGGGAGATGCAGTTGATACAAGTCGCGAATTTGATGCAAGCTTGAACAGATTGCGCGATGCGTTGCAAGGAATTTCAGATAATCTGGATGACCTAAGTCTTGAAAAAGATCCTGAGGATCAACTGCGAAAGATCGAAAATCTTGAGAGGCAACTGGAAGGACAGAGACCATTATTGGCTGATGCCGAGGCTGCTGGAGAACAACTATGTGAAGTTTTGAGTGACCCAGCTTCAAAATCTGAGATTAATGGCAAGCTTGCTGCAGTGAGAAAACTGTACACCAATCTGCAAAAGAAATTGGACCATAAGAAAGCTGAAATTGAAGGTAATCTTCGTGATGGCCAACAGTTTGAAGCATCATGTACTCGAATGCTTGGTTGGCTTGCTGATGAACTCGGAAACATGTCTGAGAAATTATTGGTATCTGCTGATCGTGACATCTTGCAACAGCAACTCGATCATCATGAGGTAAGTGTTATTCGTATATTTTTATGTATTACCCTGCCTCAGATTATTGAAAATTTTGTATTTTTTCCAGCCAATTTATCGCAATGTAATGGGCAAAGAGCACGAAGTCATCATGTTATTGAACAAGGGCAGGGACATGGTAACACGTTCCCAGAAAGTAGAGAATCGATCACTTCAGCGTGATTTGGACAAGATGCAATCGCAGTGGGATCGATTGAAGAAGGACACGATGGATAGACACACCAAGCTCCAGACTTGTGCAGAACACTGCAAGAAATACTACAAAGCACAAGACATCTTCTTGCCATGGCTACGTCAGGCTGAGGACAGGCTTGAATGCCTCAAACCAACTTCCTTCAAGCGCAAGGACATTGAAAAGCAATTGAAGGAACTTTCATCATTTAGAAATGAAGTGTGGAAGCATTCTGGAGAGTATGAAAACAATAAGACTCTTGGTGAAACTTTTGTTGGTGCCTGTGACATTGACAAACAGAATGTGAAGAACGAACTGGGCGCAATGAAGACCAGATGGGACAAACTCAACAATGATTTGATTGCAAGAACACAGTCTCTTGAAGATACAGCTCGACACTTGATGGACTTCAATGAAAATCTACGAGAATTGCGGCACGGGTTGCAGCGATGTGAAGATAAGCTTGCATCTCATGACGCCCTTGGCGGAGCTGCCAAGGATCCGAAACTTCTTGATAGAATAAAGGTAAATTAAATGTCGAATACCACCGATTTTTCTGTAAATTAATTAGCTGTAACGTTGCGTGTTTAAACCTATATTTTTCGTGATTACAGAGTTTACGAGAAGAAACTGCCAGCTTAAAGAAGCCGCTGCAATGCGTGAAGCAACAGGCCAACGACTTGGCACACAAGGCTGGCGAACAAGGTGTAGACGCCAGTCATTTACTAGATGAGGTGGAGAACTTCACCGATAGAATCAACGATCTTCAGGCCAAATTAGATGACAGGTGCAACGAGCTGCAAAGTGCAGCAACTGCAGTTGCACAATTCAATGATCAATTGAAATCAATTAGCCAACAAGTGTCTAGCTTAGAGAGGGAATTGGACTCTATGAAGGCGCCTGGTAGGGAAATCAAGTTGGTACGATCCCAAATAGAAGAGACCACAAAAGTAATGACCAAAGTCAACCGTTTGTACGAAGATGTCGCTGACCTCGAAAGTCGGGGAGAACGTTTGGTTGATTATGGTTTTGCTGCTGACGCAGTTGCAACTAGGGAACAGGTTGCTGGTCTTAAACGACAAATTGGAAAACTTGATGATCGATCTCGCGATAGACATGATGAGCTTACTACCACTTTAGATAAGCTACAGGAGTTCTACCAAGCCCACTCACATGTCATGGATGAAATTGACGAAACAAATGACTATGTAAGAAAGTTCAAGCCTGTTGGTTCTGAAGTAGAATCCATTAAAGTACAACAAGAAGACTTCCGTACATTGAAACACAATAAGATAGAGCCCTTGGCACGAGCTGTAGAAGATTGCAATATTCTTGGACAGGCCTTGGTTCAAACAGCTGGTCGAGACATTAGCACAAGTAACATCGAAAAGGATGTAGAAAAAATGAATGAAAGGTGGAACGACCTTAAGGATAGAATGAATGAACGTGACCGTAGGCTCGATGTTGGACTGCTTCAATCTGGTAAATTCCAAGAAGCCCTCGATGGACTTGAGAAGTGGCTCACTGATACGGAAGAAATGGTTTCAAATCAAAAGCCGCCCTCTTCAGATTATAAGGTTGTAAAAGCACAGTTGCAAGAGCAGAAGTTCTTGAAGAAGATGCTTATGGATCGCCAGAACTCCATGTCTTCACTATACAGTATGGGCCAGGAAGTAGCTGCAGGTGCTGATCCTAAGGAGCGAAAGGCAATTGAGAAACAACTGAAAGAACTTATGGGTCGATTTGATAATCTCACAGAAAGTGCTGCTGAGAGAATGGATGCACTTGAACAAGCTATGGCTGTAGCAAAACAATTCCAAGATAAATTAGTCCCACTTTCAATTTGGCTCGATAAGACGGAGAAACGAGTGAGGGATATGGAACTGGTACCCACCGATGAAGAGAAGATCCAACAGCGTGTTAAAGAACATGATGCTTTACATGATGATATCCTGTCTCGAAAACCAGATTTTAGCGAACTTACTGAAATTGCCAGCCAACTGATGGCTTTAGTAGGCGAAGATGAAGCTGGTGCTCTGGCTGACAAGCTTCAAGATGCAGCTGACAGGTATGCTGCATTAGTTGAGCGATCAGAGGCCCTTGGTACTTTACTACAACGCTCCAGACAAGGCTTGAGGCACTTGGTGCTGACATACCAAGACTTGCAGGCATGGATGGAAAGTATGGAAATCAGATTGTCAAAGTATCGTATATTGGCAGTCCATACTGAAAAACTCCTGCAACAAATGGAAGATCTCGCAGATTTGACTGAAGAAGTGTCTACTCGACAGACTGAAGTCGACAGCACCACAGATTCTGGCCTCGAGTTGATGAGACACATATCTAGTGATGAAGCCCTTCAACTTAAGGATAAACTAGATGCATTACAGCGCCGTTTTAATGATCTGGTCACTCGGGGATCTGATCTTTTGAAGCATGCTCAAGAATCACTTCCACTTGTGCAACAATTCCATGACAATCATAATCGTCTTATGGATTGGATGCAGGGTGCTGAATCAGCACTTCAATCAGCTGAACCACGAGAAGAAGAAATTATAAGACTGGAGATGGAAATTTCCGAATATAGGCCCATTTTAGACAAGATCAATGCTGTGGGTCCACAACTGTGTCAACTATCGCCAGGCGAAGGTGCGGCAACCATCGAAGGACTTGTAACCAGAGACAATAGGCGATTCGACGCTATTGCCGAGCAGATACAAAGGAAAGCTGAAAGAATTCAACTCAGCAAGCAACGTTCCCTCGAAGTTATTGGTGACATTGATGACCTTTTGGACTGGTTCCGTGAGGTCGACAACCAGTTAAGAGAGGCTGAACCACCTAGCAGTGAACCCGAAATAATTAGAGTGCAACTGAAGGAACATAAGGCACTGAACGATGATATTTCCAGTCAGAAGGGTAGAGTGCGGGATGTAATTTCAACAGCAAAGAAAGTGATCCGTGAAAACACACAACATGAAGACACTTCAACCATTAGGGACAAGATGGAAGATCTTCGTGAAACAATGGAAATTGTTTCAGGATTATCCGCAGATAGACTTGGTGCTCTTGAGCAGGCTTTACCACTCGCTGAACATCTGCGGGATACTCATATAGGTTTGGTAAGTTGGTTGGAGGAGGCTGAGCAACAAGTATCTATGCTTCCAATGCCAGCATTAAGACCAGATCTGATTGCCGCTCAGCAAGACAAGAACGAACTTCTAATGCAAAGTATTAATGAGCACAAACCCCTTGTGGAGAAGTTGAACAAGACTGGTGAAGCCCTGATTAAACTGTGCAATGAAGAAGAGGGCATGAAAGTCCAGGATATTATCGAGACAGACACTGCCCGTTATGCAGCTCTTCGTGCTGAGTTGAGAGGCCGCCAACAAACACTGGAGCAGGCTCTTCAAGAATCATCGCAGTTCTCTGACAAACTCGAGGGAATGTTACGAGCACTTTCTTCCACCGCAGAACAGGTGAATGGTGCAGAGCCTGTCAGCGCCCATCCACCAAGATTACGCGATCAAATGGAAGAAAATGCTGCACTTATGGAGGACTTGGCTCAAAGATCCGAGGCATATGCGGCTGTAAAGCGAGCAGCTGATGATGTGATCAGCAAAGCCGGTAATAGGGCTGACCCTGCTGTTAAGGATATCAAACGCAAACTCGAAAAGCTTAATAAATTATGGACCGACGTGCAAAAAGCAACAAACGACCGTGGTCACACTCTGGACGACACCCTAGCCATTGCAGAGAAATTCTGGTCCGAGTTGAATGGAGTGATGTCAACATTGAGAGAACTCCAGGATGCACTGGCTGGACAAGCACCACCAGCTGCTCAACCTGGAGCGATCCAGCAACAACAAGTGGCTTTGCAAGAGATCAGACAAGAGATCGATCAAACGAAACCTGATGTCGAACAAGTTCGTCAATCTGGTCACGAATTGATGGGTCTGTGTGGTGAACCAGATAAACCAGAAGTACGGAAGCACATTGAAGATTTAGATCAAGCTTGGGACAATGTCACTGCTCTCTATGCCCGCCGCGAAGAAAATCTTATTGACGCTATGGAGAAGGCCATGGAGTTCCATGAGACGTTGCAGAACCTGCTGGAATTCCTTGAAGAAGCGGAGGTGAAGTTCGCCCGCATGGGACCACTTGGCAGCGACATCGACGAAGTTAAAAAACAAATAAAACAGTTGGCCAACTTCAAAGCCGAAGTAGATCCACACATGGTGAAGGTCGAAGCCCTCAACAGGTAAAATTCGTTCTCACCCATCTGTCCTTTACAATCAAAAATTTCAGGGTAGTGTCTTTTCCAAAGAGTTCAGTGCACCGCATTGTCTCCTTTGTGGAATTTCCTCTCGAGAGTAATGTGAATTGATAAGTGTTCAAAAACTCTGTATTCTAATCCCGACTTTTGTTTTTCCGCACCGGTTCCTGAACATAGGAGTCTGACAAGGCAAGTCAACCACTCTGTGTGTTGTTGCAGTAGTTAGAGCATGGCTTAGACTTCTTCCAAGTATTCGTTATTACAAGTTACACAAACTCACCCCAAGAGTATGGTGGTGAAACCCCTCAAGTGTTCTTACACCTACTAGTGATTGTGCTCGAATTAATCGAGTTTTAACACGGCGAGTCCGTCTCGAGCTCGAGGTGTCTCTTATCGAAACTTTTCCTGTTTCCAAATCTCGTTTGATAGTCTTCCTTGGCTGTCAGTATTTAATATGGGTCCAATTAATTCGTGGGGTACCATTAAAGGGTGCGAAGAATCAGCGGAGAACCTCTCGATAAGAACAGCCTGTCGGCGAACTCGAGTAGGAGCTCGTTTCTAGCGGCGATGGTCTGGAGTCAACCGGGGATATATTAACATCGGATCGATGTTATTAATCGAATCACAGTAGAGCTGCCAATGGATGGCTGGAGTCGACCCGTCCTTCCCGTAGATGTTGGCCTAGAAATTCTGTCCCCATGTCTGTCTGTCTTTATATGTCCAGATTCCCCCTAAATGTCTGATGTCGCGAATCCTTTAATTTAATGTCATGGTATATTTTCTCTTATTCCTATTTATTGTATTAGTTCGATAGTGAATATGTATTTGCGTTTTGCTACAGGCAAGCGGCAGAGTTGACAGAAAGAACATCATCAGAACAGGCAGCTGCTATCAAGGAACCATTGGGTGCAGTCAACAAACGATGGGATGGCTTACTTCGAGGCATGGTGGAAAGACAGAGGCTTTTGGAAAATGCCCTCCTACGCCTTGGACAGTTCCAGCATGCCCTGGATGAGTTGCTCGTATGGATTGAGAAGACAGATGGCACATTGGATAATCTGAGACCAGTGGCTGGAGATCCACAAGTGATTGAAGTAGAACTAGCCAAACTGAAAGTGCTTGTTAACGACATTCAAGCACATCAAACAAGTGTAGATACACTGAACGATGCAGGACGTCAGCTAATAGAAGATGGAAAGGGAACAGCGGAGGCTTCAACCACTGCTGAAAAATTAGGCACTTTGAACAGACGCTGGCGTGACCTGCTTCAAAGAGCAGCTGATCGACAGCGGGAGCTAGAAGATGCGCTCAGAGAGGCACAATCATTCACTGCAGAAATTCAAGATTTACTTTCATGGCTGGGCGATGTGGATAATATGATCGTTGCCTCAAAACCTGTTGGTGGATTACCTGAAACAGCATCAGAACAACTCGAGCGATTTATGGAAATCTATAACGAATTGGAACAAAATCGACCGAAGGTCGAAACCGTACTGCAACAAGGACAAGAGTATTTGAAACGTGCTGATTCTAGTAGTGCTGGTGGTTTGAATCATAACTTGCGAAGTTTGAAGCAACGATGGGATAATGTAACTGCACGAGCTAGTGATAAGAAGATCAAGCTTGAAATTGCATTGAAGGAGGCAACAGAATTCCACGATGCATTGCAAGCATTTGTAGATTGGCTAACTAATGCAGAGAAGATCCTCACAAATTTGAAACCAGTGTCAAGGGTCATGGAAACAATTCTCAGTCAAATCGAGGAGCACAAAGCATTCCAGAAGGACGTCGGTATCCATCGGGAGACTATGCTCAACCTTGACAAGAAAGGAACACACCTGAAATACTTTTCTCAGAAACAAGATGTCATCCTTATCAAGAATTTGTTAATAAGTGTTCAACATAGATGGGAGCGTGTTGTGTCGAAGTCTGCTGAAAGAACCAGAGCTTTAGATCATGGATATAAGGAAGCAAGAGAGTTCCACGACGCTTGGTCGAATCTGATGAACTGGCTCGATGAGACGGAAAGAACCTTGGATGAAGTTGCGAGCGATGGTCTCGGTGGCAATGATCCGGAAAGGATTAAGTCGCGTCTTAATAAACATCGTGAGATCCAGAAGGCTCTGAGTGCGAAGCAAGGTTCGTATGACACTACGATGAAGAATGGCAAAACATTGAAGGACAAAGCACCCAAGACCGATGAGTTTGCCTTGAAAGAGTTGTTGAATGAACTAAAGAACAAGTGGACTACGGTTTGCGGAAAATGTGTTGATAGGCAGAGGAAATTGGAAGAAGCACTACTGTTCTCTGGACAATTTAAGGATGCCATTCAAGCGTTACTGGAATGGCTTAGTAAGTCGGAGAAACAACTGTCAGACACCGGTCCATTGCACGGCGATTTGGATACTGTAACTAATTTGGTAGAGCAGCATAAGACATTTGAGAAGGATCTGGAATCTAGAGCATCTCAGATGGAATCTGTTATGAGGACTGGTCGTGAACTTGTTGCCAAAGCATCTGTGGAAGACGCCTCCGCAATTGAAGATCAATTGAGCGAACTTACAGACCTCTGGGATACTGTAACTCAACTTTCTTCTGCCAAGACTGTACAATTAGAAGCAGCCCTTAGAGAGGCCGAACGTTTACATAAAGCCGTTCATGTATTGCTCGAATGGCTGAGTGATGCTGAAATGAAGTTGAGGTTCGCTGGACAATTGCCTGAAGATGAACAAGAGAGTAGGAACCAATTGCTTGAACATGAGAAATTCTTACGTGAATTACGAGCCAAGGAAATTGAAAAAGATCACACTTTGGAACTGGCACATAGTATACTAGGCAAAGCTCATCCTGATGGTGCTCTTGTAATTAAGCACTGGATCACAATCATCCAATCCAGGTGGGATGAAGTTGCAACCTGGGCTCAACAGAGGAACCACAGGCTGGAAAATCACATGCGCGGTCTCCAAGTATGTGTTTATACTCAAATTTCGATTATTAATAACTGCTGTGCTGTAGGATAAGGTTCATACATATTTTCTCATGTATTTTATCAGGACTTGGACAATCTGCTGGAAGAATTACTTGCTTGGTTGGAGGGATTGGAGAACACCCTCATTGCACTGGAAGCTGAACCATTGCCTGATGACCGTGCTACCCTTGAAATGCTCATTGCAGACCACAGGGAATTCATGGAGAACACCAGTCAGAGACAGAATGAAGTCGACAGGGTTTGCAAAGCCAGGCAGATCAAACAAGCAAAGGATACAAGAAAGATATCGAAGGCAAAGTCACCGGCACCTACGTATGTTTTTATTTTTCTCTATAGACAATTTTCCAAAACGTCCCATTCAAAAAATAATGATACACGCGGCTTCATTATTCCCTCGTTTTTTGTGTTTTGTGCGCTTTTCTGTTTGGTGAGTTACGCTTGCCCATGCATGTCACACCGGTTTGGCAAAGATGGGGTGAGGTTTCATATTTTTGAAGTTCCTATATACCGCGTTATCGTTTACATTTCTATTAATTCATTACCGTATATTGTGACGAGGTAAGCGATTTTCGAAGTCCCTACCGCATGTGATTTGTGCTTTTTTGCGAGTACTTCGCATGCTTTTTTTACCAGTAGGATTCATCGGTCGCGTTCTTCACCCCCAAATGAAAAAAATCGTAAGGATAGAGTACTTGTTGCCGCGATATTTCGAAATTGGAAATTAAAGTATTGTTGTTGTCTGCATATCGTTCAAATAGTATAATGTAGTGATTCTATGGATAGAAGTAAAAGGTTGCGTAACTCTAGGTATTTTGGCATATACACATGTGGTTATTAAAGTATCGTAGGTAAAGTCCTTCCTGCTTATAAAGTAAACCTGTAATTGTTTGCCCTAAATGAGGACGTATATGTTTGAAAATTACTGAGTTTGGGTAGATTTATTCTCCGGCGAAGTAAGAATGTGATATCAAACTTGTATCAACGATTTAAACGAGGATGATTCATAAATGAAGATGGAATACCACTTGTGCGGTACTAGTAGACGTGTTGTTGAGTGATGTGACGCATGTTCCTGTTTAGCCGAGCCAGCCCAGCCCGTGAGAGAACACCAGATCTTTCGTTGCCACACATTGGGCCACGCTTCCCACCTAAAGGAAGGTTCGTCTTACCCATCCTTATTTCAAGTCACTTCAGCTCTCATTTCACATTTTTCAGCGGTTCATTGCAAGTCCGGTTTTTGTTTGCATTGTAATATTCGTTGCATAGCAATACACAAGTCACATTCGTCTCCCCTTATTTATAGACACATCCTGCATATTCCTATTTTTTCCTTGTCTCATGTCCTTTCATGTAGTTAATTATTCATTTGATAAGAAGTAGTATTAGTCGTACAAGGTTATTAAATAGGACAGTCGTTATGAAATTCATGGAGTCATCTTTAAGGGGTAATATTTGGAGTGTTTTCACCTGTGTTCACCATGTGTTCAATACATGATTGTTCATTTCATGCTTCTTCCCAACTAACTATGTAAATATGTGCCGCATATTGCACCCTGATTAGAACATAAATAATCGTTTTTATTATTCTGCTCGATCTGCAGTAAGGGTGCGGAACCAGAATTCCGTAGCCCAAGGGTGAAACTGCTCTGGGACAAATGGAGACACGTTTGGATGCTGGCGTGGGAACGCCAAAAGCGTCTCCAGGATAAATATAATTACATTCAAGAATTGGACCGCGTTGCAAACTTCAGCTGGGAGGATTGGCGCAAGAGGGTAAGTATACCTCTTGAAATCGTCACCAGAATAAGATTCTAAATTGACTCTAATTCCCTTCTCCCGGTTGCTCTCCTTTCAGTTCTTGAAGTTCATGAATCATAAGAAGTCCAGGTTGACGGATCTCTTCAGGAAAATGGATAAGAACAACGATGGTCTGATACCACGCGAAGACTTTATACAAGGCATCATGAATACGAGTTAGTATCCACTTTATACTTTTCCAATGAAATGGAGGAACTTCTCCCTCGTAATAACATAAACTTTGCCTTTACAGAGTTTGAAACATCGCGACTTGAGATGGGCGCCGTTGCTGATCTCTTCGACCGACATGGCGAGGGCTTAATCGATTGGAAAGAGTTCATCGCCGCTCTACGTCCAGACTGGGAAGAGCGACGATCGTATAACGATACGGATAAGATTCACGATGAAGTTAAGCGGCTGGTAATGCTGTGTACGTGTCGGCAGAAGTTCCGCGTCTTCCAAGTTGGTGAAGGGAAATACAGGGTAAGTATCTGCATTGTGTTAAGTAAACTTAGAACGAGGCAGGATCCGAGCGTAATGAACATATTCTCGTGTTTGCTTTGGTGCAGTTTGGAGATAGCCAGAAGTTGCGGCTTGTGAGAATTCTGCGATCTACCGTCATGGTACGAGTTGGCGGTGGGTGGGTTGCCTTGGACGAGTTCCTGCTTAAGAACGACCCTTGCCGCGGTAAGTGCTCTCCACATATCAGATTTATTATATTCTGCGACATACTTTTTGATGATATTTATAAGCATTCAAGTTTGGAAATATTTCGATAATAAGAATTCCTGTTTGGAGTTTTCGTGTGAGACTAATTGCTACTTTTAAGAGAACAGTCGCGGAATGAGTTCGCCATAATTATTCCCTGATCCCTCTTCCTTCAAAGAGGCAGTCATAACCGCGTTCAAATTAATTTTCGTCGCTTCGAAATCAGCATCAGTACTGACACTGTGTTTTCGTTGAGTTTGTCATTGATATCGCGTGCTTCCTTTTCCCTTGTTTTCATCATTTTACATTAGCGATTATTCGTAACAAGCCCGATATAATTGCTTTAATGGGTCGGGAGCACGAACATTAATGTGTTACTAAACGTAAACATTGGTTTGATACTAACGTACTCATGTCAATTAAGAACAACTCCGCGAGACTGCTCGCTTGCGAACATAGTGTGTCTCTTAGTGTATTTACGTGTACGATCTCAACTCCTGAGGTACGAAAGAACGTGACTAATCAATCCCGTGTACATAAAAGCAGAGAAAGCGTGCGCTCGCTCTTTAACTTTTGCTTTACATAATCTCATACTTGTGTAATATTTTTGGGATTTTGGTTGGGCTTTGTTATACTCATCGAACCCACCATGATTATTTCAGAAGCATTTTTTCCAGAGCTTGATATATTTACATTTTGCCCCAGGAAGTCAATTGACACAATATTAAATTATATTACATAAATTGTTTTATCTTACGGGCTTCTGGAATAATGTTTCGATCATTGGTAGTGGTTAGAGGGTACTATAGGAAAAGATTGCTTAATAGTACTGTACTAACATTAACCGAATTGTCCTTTCTCCATTCATCCTCTCAATTCCTATTCCTCGGTCTCTCCCGATGCTTCCATTCTCCAACGAAACGATTCAATCACGCACCATACTCTCTTTTTTTTATACCGGATCCCTTTAATACGTATATCTCCGTAAAAATTGACTTACAAATGTTGCATGCACTCGTTTCTTTCCGTACGGGCGAACTAAACTCTTCAATTCGTAATTAACCCGTAAAGTTTTCCTAATGCCGATACCGGACCCTAACAAACCGGAACAACATGAGGGTTGGTGTCCGCTCGGTGAGAACTCTTTTACATGCAGTTATGATTGCTCCATGGTCCATACGCGTCTGTTTGCCTCGTCCAAGTTTCCAATATCCGCGCTCGAGATGAAAGTTTCCATATTTTATTGGAAGCGTTCAATAATTTAATGGTTCTGAATAACAGAACCACGGCAGACTCGACGTATGAACCATGCGAGCCTGGGATGTTCGTATGTCCTGCATGTTAAATATGTACAGAGTAAATACATTCGTGTTTGTCTTCCCGGAATGAATTGGAGTACTGTTGTGTCTGGTATATGACTCACTCGTATTTCGTGTGTATGTAATGTAGTACTTTGAATATATCCCGCATTCCGGTCGGCATATTAAGTATCAGTCCTGCTCATCGGCATCGAATTCTTTCATTTTCCGTTTTAGCAACGCTCAATTATGCCATATACGCGCGCGCGCGCGCGTCCCCTTTCGCTTTGCATTTCGAAGTAATCACCGCATTGTCATGCAAACTGGTTCAGCATGCCATACTACATTACGTTGTTTTAAAGTATCCAGTTATATTCACGTGGGTAGTCACGCTTCGTGTAAAAGAGGCGCGCGCTGTGTCTGCCAGACGATTTTCCGCCAGTTCCGTTTTTCTGCGCAGACGGCAAATCAAGTTGTTTTTACTGAAAAGCCTTCCGACGAGCGCCCATTTTACCGTTTTGCTTTCGAGTTGAGATGCGCTTTTGTAACAGCAGTCCTCAAAGTGAACAATTTAACAAACGCCGGCTGCATTTAGTAGAATTGAGCCGAATGAGTAGATGCGACGCTGGAATACTCTGCCGATGGAATTGCGATACGCTTTGCCGACCTGATGATAGTTATAGCAACTTATCTCGAACTATTACGATGGTTATTATTTAGTTCTTTTAATCTCAACACTGATTCTAAATACACTTTGTTTTTTTCTTTTTTTCCACCACCATTGTACACTGGCACATGAACATATCGTGTACGCCGCTGCTACTTTCTATCACTTTCGCTATTCTATCACGCTCATTTATGATTTTTGAACATTCTCATTAACCGGTTAATTTTATTACTTTACTGGTCTACCATTACTACCTATGCCCTTCTTTACCTCCCCCTTAATCACTCTGCCTGACTCCCTTCTTCTCTTTCTCGCTGTCTCTCTATTTCAAAACCCCTGGCATCGCTCTTGATTGAACCTTACAAATTGACTCGCATCGATGGTGTTGGTCTTCGGTAACACGCATGTCTGGACATTGTAAATCTGTACATACTGTTTCTAACTATCCCCTGTTTTCTGTGCATCCGCCCCACCATTCCCACTCTTTTGAAATTGGTTTCCCCCGTAATTTCTGTACAAACTCTTTCTGCCGCCGTTGTAACTGGTATGCCGCGCTACTTCTTTCGCTCCCTATTGGTGTCTGCCCACTCTCTTTCTCTC
Organism: Ectemnius continuus; assembly: GCA_910591665.1. Classification (NCBI taxonomy): domain Eukaryota; kingdom Metazoa; phylum Arthropoda; class Insecta; order Hymenoptera; family Crabronidae; genus Ectemnius; species Ectemnius continuus. The sequence continues at coordinate 18,951,628 of OU342859.1, read as the reverse complement.
ACCTCTACTCTCTATCGCTCTGTCTCTTTGTATGAAAAACGAACGATATCTCTGGCATCTTCCCGATAATCCCCCGGCATCTCCCGTAACGCCTTCCTTCTAACTGCGTGCACGCAACACACTGTAGCCAAAGGAAGAACGAATATCGAGCTGCGAGAGCAATTCATACTGGCGGACGGAGTCAGCCAGACTATGACGGCGTTCAGATCGAAGCCGAGCCCGACCTCGACGCTCCAGCGTTCCCAGATCTCATCCGCAAATGCCGGTCCGATCACCAAGGTAACGTATACTTCCATCGCTAATCACGCGTATCTAGACGCCCCTCCGATAGAAATCGGCCCCGCTCTCTCACCGCTCTTAAGAACTTTAAGCTTGTTGCTCGCGTCCGCTCCGCTCTCCCCGGGGCCAGCTCACCAGCAACCCCCTGCTGACGATCGCTCCCTTTCCAAGATCCACTGGATCTATCGCTGGATCGTTCCGCTCGCTCGTCCGTTCGTTCGTTCGTTCGTTCGTTCGCCCGCCCGGTTTCCATCGACAGAATTCGTACCACGCAAAACACGACAGACCGACCCCACCCCCGTAGACCCCTGGCAGTGTACGCTCGTATCTCGTAGTTGTATTCCATTGGAGAACGTCTCGGTACAGTCAGTACCCTCTGAGCCGCATCAGCAGAGTTGGTGAGGTCAGCATGACTCTCCGGTAAGTACACGTAGGAAGCTACGATTACTATTGGTTGAGTAGGCCGATCATTCTCTCCTCCACGCATGGGCATGCTAGTTTTTTTGAGGCGATAATCGTCCTCGCACCTCGACACACACGTAGTCAGCTGGAGATAGACGCTTTTATGTTCCTTTCGCCCTCTGGTTTCTCGACTCTTGTCACTCCCCCGGCCACAGCCGCCCCTCTCTCCTAACCCGCCGCCCTCTCATATATTATCCTCCCATCCCACCGATCATCCCCGCTACTGCAGATGAAGTCTCTCTCTCTCTCACTCCTTATCGTCGTAGCCACGCATATCTCTCTTGATGGGCCACCACACACCACCTTCTTCCCTACTCTATACAGCAGGTGTTCCGAGGAGCTCTAGCGAGCTGCTCCATGAGGAGTGCATCGCGGAAAGCAATCGTGATGATCGTTTCACGAATATGGTCAGGAGCGTCGTACCTCACCTCAGGAGATGCGATTTCACGAGTGATGACACGCGGCGACGGCGTCCGCTTCCGAGCGGTGCTTGCTTGCTGCCCCGTGAAGCGGACGCCGAGGTTTCGACCATTCCATTCACACCCTTCTCTTTTTCACACTTCCCAGCGAAGGGTGAAGATCAGAATGTGCTGCACAATGTGCCGTTGGTGATGATTTCGGTCGAAACCTCGCGCGCGCAATGCAAGAACTTTTCTAGCAAGGCCTCGCACAGAGCCGACACTCTTCAGTGGACTTCTGTTCTTAAATTTGTACAAATTTATGGTGTAGCGGAGGAGTTTATGAGCCAGCTGACGCCGATATTTGAGAGTTTGAGGCAAAAGGAGGACCTCCCGTGCTCGTATCCTCTCCACATGCACGCCCCCTCTTATCATTGGGTAAATAAGAAAATAATCTCTAATTTCTGCTGTCGTTGGTGTGACCAGTTTGTTATCCGAGATGTTGAGTTTTTGAGTTCTTTGACTCGAGTGCGCTTTTTCACTCACTACATACACACCTGTCTCTCTCTATCTATCATTGTCGACGAAGAGGTCAATCGAATCACTACGGACGCGTGTCTCTACCCCGTCACGTAGATCTTTTTCTCGACTTGTTACTCCTGTACTGACATCGTTGCTGTTGTTGTTGCTGCTGGTGTGGTCGATGTTCTAGTTGTTATATAATTGTAATTATTATAAAATAGTACGTTCCACTAGCGTCGCCACCATTCATCATCGTCTCATCGTTAGCGATCTCATTGTTTATATCATGATCAATCCTCACCATATCTCACTGTTTTGATTGATAAATCAGCTATCCTTTCGGGCGGCTATCTTTAGCAATTTTATTTGGCGCAAACCTTTCGTGTATAGTGCATGTAAGATTGCATATGAAATAGAATGGCTCGCCGCTTTCGCGACAGGGACATTCCGCCTTTTATTTCCAAATTATGCACCGCATCGAGGGAGGGCTAATAAAGTTTGGGGAATGGTCGATACTTTCTGTTTATTCAGTTGCGCAGATTACAATTGCAATATACAGTTTCCTTTTTGATCTTTCGTTCGCGCGCCTCTTAAGAGTCTCTTTCCTCCCTCGCGAAGGAATACGTCAAGTCATTAGTTTACTGGAGGTACCAATAACAATCTGATATCAGATGTAAGTTAATTGCCGAGTACATTGCTATGTGAGTCTCCGATGAAAATCAAAATCGTCCAAGTCAAGCGAGAGCGTGGATAAGCGCAGGAATGCGCGGTGAACAATCGAACACACTATCAAGACCTATAACAATATCTCTCCTGTATTGATGCGTGCGTAGTGGCGTTGATCGGAGATACCTCGAATCACCATAAGCTACTGTATCTCTCCCAACTGCTCATGGTAAGTCTGCATGGAAAATCCGTAGAAAGCCCCGTCGCTCTCGTTATAACGATCCAACGACGATACGACCGTGGAGTTGCGTTTTCTGCTTTTTATCTTTGCCCTGTCGATACGCATCGGTGCCGTTGCGAAGATTGCAAACGAACCGACCGATATTCCGGAGGCTTCGGTAATAGCGTGCTTTGCGAGGCAGAAGGAAACCAAGGCAGAGACAGAGAGGGAAATAGAATGGGAGAGTACGAGTTCGATCTCGCATCCATAGAAATTGATATCAGCCTCTGCCACCCACTGCCTTCTGCCTCGTTGAATTGTAACAGGTTATCTCGTCATACGGTGGCCCTGCAGAAGGATTCCGTTATTCGTTTACATCCCTTCTGCAGGATAACGAGTTTTCCAATAGTCGGCTATCTTACGCTTCGAATGCGCACCAATATCTTCCTGTACATACACCGTGAGACATAGATTCGAGATCGGCTTCTTTATTGACGAGATCCTGTTTCCCCGATTTATGGACAAATGTTTCAATGATCCTTATGACGATTAGGTAAGGGAACGCAGTGCCCGAAGCGTTCCTATGGGCCAGACCAGAGCATCGCGCTCTTCGTTGAGTGCCGGTACACCGGACAGCCTCAGCGACAACGAAAGTTCCTTCAGAATTGGATCTGCGAGGAAGACCAGTACGCCTTACAGAAGTACGCTTACACCCGGTACGTATATTTCCCCAACTCCCAAATATACCACATGTTTTAGGACACCAGAGCATAAGTTAATAAATTGAAAATTATGTATTGTGCAGGCGGTAGCCGTCCATCAAGTAGACCTGCATCCAGGCCAGCCTCTAGACCTGCAAGCAGACCAGGTAGCAGACCAGCTTCCAGACAGGGTAGCAAGCCACCAAGCCGTTATGGCTCCACACAATCCCTCGACAGTACAGGTAATTATCATACTTTGTTCCACCAATTTAGCTTAACAATATATGTATACTAAAGAAAATGATGCCTTTTTTGTCACAGATGACTCGAGCAATCCAAGCCGCATCCCCCGTAGAACGACCACTACCACTGGGAATACGCCGACGTCCAGCAGGCACAACAGTCTCTCTGGAAAACGACTGGGAACACCGGTGAATGGATCGAGCTCACGACCCCGGACACCCACGGGTCTCGTCAGTCCAGCCAGTGGCGTTCCGGCAAGGTAGGACACATTGATCTTCAGCCGTGACTAATCGATGGACGGAAATGTAGTTAGGACATGAAAGGGAACGTTTACCCAAAGACTAACTCGCATCATGTTGACTGTAGCGATCAAGTTAATGACTGACCGAAACTTTCCGCATCCCATTCAATTGAATTCGGCGTAATTTAATGCGCCACGAATGCAGTCATATGTGTGCACGAGTGGGAATTATGTTCTCCCTCCGTTTTATGACCTTGGTTCTTTCTGTTTTTAAATTTCGTTGAGTGCAACCCTTCCCGTATAAGATAGTCCGTCGTATCGTATAAGAAATCGACAAGTGCTAGAATAATTCTAGCATCAAGAGTACCAGGGTCGAGCGTCAATAGCTCGATAGATAAGATCACGGTGATTCTGGTCGAGGAGGCTTCCGAAAACCACTCAACTATGCCAGTAACGCTCGAGGACTAGCTGCGATTAACATCCAGCCATCGCGCGTATTAGATAACTATGTATAACAAACCTCGTAATAACATTTTTTAGGTTTGGCACGATCCATAGAGCTTCGAGCATTCCAACCCTGACTGGTGTCGGAACACCTATCAGGTAAACCAAATTAACGATTACCGACTTAGAGATTGCTTAGCTTTTGTTATGGGGATCGGTAATGGTTCAGTAATCATCCTTGGTATTGGTATCTTCGTCAATCTTCAGCTAATTCCATCGGAGGTTCTCGTGGATGTTTCTTATCTCCAGGCCCATTCATCTATCCTTCCTTTCACTGCTTTTGTTCAATATTTTCTTCGTTTGGCCTTCCCCTATACTTTCACGATTCACATTCATCTACGAACGCAAGACACGAGAGTGCACACGTGACTGATTAAAACTCTTGGCTGTGTCATTCACATGGTTAACTTGAATATTTCGCTGGTGATGGTTTAGCCGCTCTAGGATCCCCGTGTACGTTGGTCCGGATATAAAATCCCCCCAGTCGACGACCAGCAATATTTCTACTCGTTCAACACAAAGCAACCACTCTACGGTTTCTACTGACTCCACCGGGTATGCCTGAGGACTCTGTCCTGCTTTTCATTTTTCTCAAACCCTGCTTCAACCCTGCACGCCTGCTTTCCCTATGTATGGAAGTGCACTAAGATCTGTGCCCATCATTTTCCTTTTCACCGCGTGAAATCCCCGCATGTGATATACATACACGATATGCTGGTTTTTTCCCCCAATGGGTAGTCTGGTTGGTTGGAGTATAAGTTTTTTTGAGTGCTGTGCCCCATTCATTTCTAACAAGACGCCTGTGTTCTGCGTCTTGTACGTTTTTTTGCCTTATCTGGAAATAATCCAATTACGATATTAAGGCCACTCTTGATTACTGTGCGTATCGCGTGTGAGTTTTGTATATTAGGGCTTTCTTCGGATTCATTTGGTTTTTTGCGTAGAGGTATAGAAAACAATTTTTTTGTTACTGCTTCTCCGCTGCAGCTGATTTTAGATAGAGTGACAAATTACTCTGTGCTCGTGGCTTGGTGAAGAAGAACACTGTTTAGTTCGCTTTGGCAAAGTTCAGTCTTATAGTGTGCTTGCTGCGGCATAACTTTACTGAAATAACCGTGTACAATTTTGTTGTTCCATAATGCTAGGAGCAGCTCAATGTGTACAAACTCGGCAACTAACATCCCATCGACCATTAAGCAAGCTAGGTAATCATCGTTCCGCCTATTTCATTAGCTTCTTTACTGAGTGCGCGTAAACGTAAGATATATCCCAGATTATGGTGTATCACCCAACATGCACGATTTGAGCAATGGGTTTCGGGGTGAATGAAGGCACAAACACCTCGGGTACACCAACAACCTGTTTTTTGTTGATGCGGCCAAGATAATGTCGCGTTGTCAATACCGTTTTGGTGGGAGGATTCGGCAAAGGGTAGACTGATAATAGAAGGGATGGAACTTTGATTTAGAACACGGACACCGTCGAGCGGTTCCAGTACTCCACTGCCACCGTCATTGAAATTGTCGAGGAAGCCTTCTGGAGCATCGGACACTTCAGTGTCTACTGCAAGCAGTGCACGAAAAGGGAAACCCACGCCGATAGATCAGCGTGCACCCTTCCGATTATAGTGAAGCGAGAATTCACATTCGAACCATACGCTTGCGATTCGCTTGCATCCCCTAAATAAAAGAAGATAAATGCATTCCTCGCGTCTCGTTGCAGCGAGCCAAATATATTATTACCAAACGCTGGATGGGATTAATGTTATACTCAATTAAAAATATTATATATATGTACAAGCTACGAGGGACGAGGAATGCCGGGGATCGTTACGTCGTGTTGCAAGTGAGCTCGCAGCGTTCGACCTCGAAATCTAATTAATTGGGCGATGCTTTGCCCGCACGAAATCCCTTCGACGAGCTCCCAAATCGACAGAAGAATGCAACAGAGCTTAAGAATATGTATATCGAGATATTTTGTAAAAAAAGAAAATGCATAGCTACGTGAATAAGCGGGCGCGAAGCGCTCCAAAGACAAAATGTTTAATATCGCTGGTTATTGAGAAGGGAAGTCGGTCGTCGAATTAATCGCGCGTCAGGACGCGTTCACTTTGTCGTGGAGCCCGACAACTAAAAAAGTGCTCCTGCGTCATGTGGCTTTACCTTCCGCTTGCCTGAACGCCAGACCGACCCCTCGCTCGCTATATTGCGCGACCAACAGTTGTGTATAACCGAAATGTTATACCCCTCAACTATCAAACTAACTGTAAGAAAGATTAACTCTTTCGTAATAAGTTTCTTTACCGAATAGTGATATAACGATTATTAATGTACGAAATTTTACGTTACCCATAGTATTAGATTTTTACGAGCCGTGACCGACAGTGGCTTTCACTCGGAGGTCCGGTGCATGCGTTCTCAGTGAATTCGACGATACTTGCGTGGAACCAACATGAGTATCTTGCAACGCCAAAGGCCTGGCGACGTCGACCTCTCTGCGAATTTTTCCGCACGGTAATGTAATCGATTGGATGGGGAGTAGTCAAGTCGCAACGTTCCTTCTTCTGCAACCTTGTGTGCGAGGCTGTTGCGTTCTTTCGTTCCTAGTTGAAAAGTAGGTCGCTTCGTGTAAAGAGAGCCTGGTGTAAATATGGAAAATTGTGAAGTTAGGCGTATAGTCGACGATACGAGAGATTGCGGGAACGCGGTACTACTTACGATTGTTCGAACGCCTCGTTGCGTTGTCGAACATACCTACAGAGATAGGTATGATGAGAAAAGAGACAAGTAGTGCGCATAAAACGACTCGACGGAGCGTGATGCGAGGATAGCCGTGGAATATCCTACCTATATCATGATTTGCGCGAATCGTCGGAGGAATTCGATGTCGGGTCGGCGACTTTAATTTTGCGATGGGCGGTCTCAACTTTTTTTTACGATTTAGATGCGATTAACGCGACGGCACGACTCGCCAGATCTTTGTAATATTATGTGATTAATCTATTAACTGCTCCTAAACGTTAATCTCTGTTTTTGCTTTACTTAAAGGTTCTGTATCGTCGCTACTAATGCAGTGGAAAGAAATATACGCACACGCATTCGACAACCATCCGAGTTCTTTATTCTAAACCCTTACCCTTACTCCCCATCCACTTGACCCGTAATCGCGACAAGTATGCAATCTTTCTAAAGGTAGGACAAGCATCGCCAGTTCATTTCTGGGTTGAGATGAGTACACAAGAGGGGTTTCGCGTAAAAACATTTCTTTATTAATTATCGAACTCATCAATCATTGTATGTACAAATTCTTTATATAACTCAACAAAGGATCAACAAATCTTCTATGTACAATAATACTTTTCTTGGACAATATCATTAATTGTGCGCTACAAAACGAGGTCCATAAAAATGTCAGGCTCTTAGTCTGGCGGTATGGATCGGCAGGCCTGAGATGACATTTTTCTGGGCCTTCTCACAGTATCCTTACTTTAACGAGCCGGATACGTCTCGGGGGTGAGATGAACGATATAATGATGAGGGACGGATATGTCCCAAAGGCGTTTCGCCCATCTGAGATAACTTACATTCCGTCTCATGAGAAATATTTGTGCGACGTGTAACTGTGCATTAAAGCCTAGAAAGGTTCGACCCACGACCACGACGATTGAGCCATAATAATTCTATATTTCCTTGCGTATCACTCTTTGAGAGCCACTCAGTTTTTGCTAGCAAATTTCTGCAGCCGAGCTTTCAAGCCGGTTGCTCTTAGTTTCTTTGTCTCGACTTTCTTCTTTCCTTCGAACTTCTTGCGTACTTCCTCCATTCGTTCCTTTCGTATTCGCTGTTGCTCCTTTTTCCATATGTCCTGAAATATAAACATCGAGTATAGACATAACAAAGGTAATTACTATCTCCGAAGAATATCAGTATAGAAAACATACCTTGAAGTCTTGGCAAAAGCTGAGCCATAATGTAAAAAAGGCATTGGGGTCTGCGGTATCCAGAGTTGCCCCTTTAGGAACGTATTGATAGAATTGCATAACTGTTTTAAATCTGCTCCTCGCTTCCTGGAGGGCTTCCTGCTCGTTTGCCAATTCCACCGATGCACTTTGGAAGAAGGAGTCCATTTTCGATTTAAATGGTTCTGCTCCTTCGGGATCGGCCTCGACCACGATATTGCACTTATTCTTACAGGCTGTCTCAGGAATATATGTATATATATATAGTTTGAAAATCAATAAAGACGTCGAAGGAAATGAAAGTCAAGGAACAAAGACTACTGCCGCTTCTATGTACCTTGCAGTTCCTTTTGGAGCCGATCCAGTTCTTTGCCAATATCCTCGAAATTAATCGCCGATGCGGCTTCGACGTCCGCTGGCTCGGGAATGGGCAGTGGTAATGGCTCCTCGAAATTATGATCTTTCTCTTGTGCCAACCTCGCTTTAACCACGTAATGCAATAAAGTAATGCCGGGCACGTTCGATTTAACATCTTTCAGCTTCCCTAAGATTTCGAGACCGAAGCCGTCCGCTTGACCGCGGGTTCTATTACCCCCGTTCATATAATTGCCCAGCGTGAGGATGAGGGCCATCACCTTTTTCAGAGAATGGGAGTTTCGCAAATAGTCGCAAGTAGTCCTCATATTGGTCAGTTTCGAGGAGACCGAGGAAATGGCATCTTGAAATTCTGATTGAAACATAAGGCAAGCGATCCTCTCGGTGAAGTGATTTATTCGCGAGAGACGCTTCAAAAAGATTTCCGGTCGGTCCAGCGGCACATCGGGGTTTGATTCCTCAAAGGCTAATATGTCCTCCAACTCTTTGCTCGTAGGCCTCTAAAAAGTTTGCGAGGGAAACTTGGAATGACATGACAACATGCCGAATACAAATAATTATAAATAGCGAGACTTACGATTTCGTAGATTTGTTGCAAGGCCTCCAAGCTCACAACACTCGTATCCAGGTTGTACACCGCGTTTTCCACTTCACAGAAATCAACGTGTAAACTTTTCTCAAGGATTCCCACTGTCTTAGATCGTTTGGAATCCAATATCTTCGCGGGTTGAATCTTCGAAGGCTTCGAGGATTCATCCACTTTTTTCACAGGCTTCCGTTCGGTGACCTGGCGCGCGAACAGTCCCGAGAATTCTTTTATATCCACATTTTTCTCTTCTTCCAACTCCAGCCAGAGAGGCACTGAGTCAGTAGTATCCGCATTAGCGAGGGGAACCGGAGCAGCAGGCACCAAAATTCTCGTCCAGTAAAGTGGCTTCATAGGAGTTTCGGGAACAAGAGCCTCTTTCCTCATATCTTGCGAGCATAATTCATTAAATTAAAAACTGTCACGTGTCACTTAAGTATCGCATTACTTACTCGCTCTACTAGGAGGATTCCATCCACCAACGGGAGGTGCTGGTAACGGACATGGTCCAGGCACGGGAGGAGGTCCTGGTGGAGGCGGTGGTGCACCAGGGATTCCAGGCGGCGGGGGCGGTGGTGGTGGCATTCCCGGCATTCCAGGGGGTGGTGGAGGCGGTGGTGGGCCTCCTGTTAAGCCTGTCATCGGTGGGGGTGGCGGTGGGCCAGTTCCAGGTAAGGGTGGAGGCGGAGGTGGTCCTCCTAAGCCAGGCATAGGAGGCGGTGGTGGCGGAGGTGGTCCAGAGCCTGGCAAGGGTGGAGGCGGTGGTGGCGGTGGAACACTGGGTGCTGATATTCCAGAGGAACGTGGAGCACTTGTTCCTGGCACTAGCATTCCAGGTGGTGGCGGTGGAGGAGGTGGTATAATTGTACTAGGAGATCCCGAAGGCGGCGGAGGAGGCGGTGGAGGTATGAAACCAGACATTTCTGGAAGAGGTGGTGGTGGTGGAGGCGGAAGTGAAGTCGTTCCTGAATCTTCTATGGGTGGAATTGGAGGTGGGGGAGGAGGAGGTGGCGGTGGTGATACCAGGCCAATTCTTTCGTCAGGTATCGGTGATAATGAGGGTGGTGGAGGCATTGGTGTTTCGGGTAGTTCAACATTAGGCAGGGGAGAAGGTGGAGGAGGTGGTGGTGGCGGTGATACCGCCATACTCGATACATGACAAATTGGGGAAGGGATGGGTGGTGGTGGTGGAGGCGGAGAAACTGCTGTCACATGCTCGTCGAGCAAATCTGGTGGCGGAGGAGGCGGTGGAGGTGGTGGCGGCGGTGGTGGCGAGAATTGAGCGTTTTCCTGCTTTTCAAAAGCACTTGAGACATTAGGCGATAGTGCGGTAGGCGATACCAATGGCGGTAGCGATGCAGCTTCCAAAGACTCGGTGGTGATATGCACTTGCGATGGTGAGAGAGGCGGAATCGACTCGGTAAATAAAGGTGTTGGCGGAGGCGGCGGCGGAGGAGGTGATGCAGTTAACTCGATTGACCGATCGCACGAAGTTATAGATATTTCTGAGGCCAGTCGATCGGATGCCACTTCACAAATTGATTTCTTTTTTAACGCAGCAGGCGTCGAAGTTGATATTCCGGAATCTCCCTCGCTCAGCAAGATTGTCTCGTTTAATCTGCTATCATTAATGGTATTAGTGGCAGCTTCAGTAGTGGATTTGTTCGCAATTGGTAGGCCGTCCTCCTTCTTTTCCAATATCGGCGAGGTTTGCGTAGACTTAAATTCCGTAAGTTTATCCTTAACATGGTGATTGGCATCGCCGTTTATTGCCTTTGGCCTGGGTTCCTCTGTATCATTGGCTATGGGCGGAGCGTCGTCCCTCATAGAGGAGTCCACTTTATCCAGCTAATCGTACATAATGATCGTAAATAGCTTAATCCATCGATAGAGCGTATCAGAGAGTAGAAGCACAGCCCCCCTTACCTACCGCTTGATCGCCAGCTAGAATTTGCTTCTCGTCCAAACGCGGGTCAAGGATGCCCGCCGAAACTAGTCTCGAGCAGACGTTCAAGCCAAGCTGTTCGAGTTCGTTCTCCGTGAAGCGTGATTTCAAATCATCCGGAAGGCCAGCGACTAGCCACTCCACCACCTTACGCCCTGGAACCATTGATCGGACTCTCTGCTCATTTGCAATTAAAAGAGCCGGAATTCCTAAACGCTTGCTCAACTGGTCGAATAAGTTTCGAGACTATCTAAATATCCTTTCATCACAAGAGAGACACAATTCAGTCGGCTTTTAACAATGATCGCACAAACTCGTTGTAATTAAATGAGACTCGACAGACGACAAGAGAGTACGTGAGCAGGCCGTAATCTTTCTCGTAATAAACGGATACCGCTTTCGGAATTGTCTGGCAGATATCATTTCAATAAACTCGAGCGTGTCATGCGCAATTGATAACATGATTTGTTATGAACTCTTGAGGAATGCGAGGGGCGAACCTCCGTGTTTGGCAGGCATTCCTATGCGTTTCTATCAGTGGAATCATCGATATTTCTACACCACTAGTCACAGCAGAGGTCAATCTCGTCCATCCAATAATAATTTCCCGATTGAATCGTCCGAAATTCGAATGTTCGCACTACGCCACGAAATCTCCGAGTTTCGAGGAGCCATGTATCGAATATATCAAGCGAAAACGACTGCCGATCGTCGGAAACGCGCGTCTTTTCGTAGAAAAGCAGATTGTGGTATCTGATCGGCGGCGAATAGTGGCTCGAACCCATAGGGAAACTGGTGCGCCTTGAACCGTCGTCGAGAATCCGGGGTCATTGCGGGGTCGGATCAGAGAATCGTGCAATTTTTTCGAGCGCGCTCCGAAAGGCGGACTATGCCGGCACAAGTTTCCAAGCAACTGCTCTAACCCGCGGAACGAGTGTGTGTCTGATTCGATGACGCGTCCTCTCGATAAGACTTATCTAGGAGAACACGCGCTCGCGCGCGCGCGCCAAAGAGAGTGCCTGATAAAAAAAGATCCTCCGAAATGCGGCGCGTTCCCCTCGAGATAAAAGAGTCGGCGAAATGTCGCAGCCTCCGAGTCGTCGTCGTCACCTTCGAATCCCTCCTCGAAGAGTCGTAAATCCAATTTTTTCGGGAGTGGTAGCCTTGCACGCGCGATTTCCCTGGTATCGCGCACAGCACGCTTCACCGTGAAACTTGCGACCCTCCTTAGCACGATACTGCCATCTTTCGCGGCATTGCCGACGCTATGACGCCTCCGTCCCTCTGAAATCGAGATCGTTGGTCGACCTTATAATACTTTCCTCAATACTTCCACGTGTCCCTGAACTTGAGAGTGGAATCCATCACTCTACAATCGTTTCTACTTTAGGAAACTTCGCCCCTCTTCGGATGCAAGTCCCTCCATATCCTAAGGGAGAAGAAGACATGGGGTAGAACTTACCGAGAAGCGCGGACGCCGGTGACAATGCAATCTTCTTGTGTTTGGAAATAGCGAAAAGTGGCAGGGTGGGTCGATCGGGGGTGAGAAGGGCAGCGACCTCCTTGGGCACCTTCTCGGTTGGCGTCGCGGCGGCAACCTGTTCCTCCGGATCGGTAAACACGCTATCGCTCGAAGACTCTTGACTGGGCGGACTCGAGATTTCAGTGACAACGAGGCTCTTATTGGCCAAGCGCCAGGAGTCTGTTACCAAAAGTGCGGGACCCTCCGCTCGAGGGGGTGGTGTTGCCGATGTGACAGTGGGGGTGCCTGGTCCCAAGACATTTGGGCTTGTACTTCCTCCACTGATTGTCTCGTCCAATGATTTTCTAGCCCTGTCATCCGGCTTCCTAATAGACTTCATCTCATAACGAATACTCTCCTCCTCAGCCTCGTGCCCATTTCTCTCCTCGTCCTTGAACTTTCGCTGTGGTACCGCCTTCGAACCGTCATCTCCCGGTGTTGAAGGGGTGGCCTGCAAGCACTAGCGTCAATTATCTACTTCTAGGGGAGACGTGTTTTTAGGGACTGGCGTCGAAAGATAAAAAACTTAAGAATGACTAATACTGACCTGTCTGTCTGGTCTGGGTGGCGGTGGTGCTTGTCGTTTTGTGTGGAGAGGTGCGCGTCCTTTGTCAGGTGCGCTTTTCGGGGTTTCACGGGGTTTGGCCGGGGTGGTGATCCTTGCCGGGGCTGGGGCCGCTGCCGGTGCCGGTGCCGATACCAAAACCGGTTCCTCGTTGTCTTTGGAAGGCTCGGTTTCCCTGAAGGCAATGCCGGGTGCAGTGGGGGCTGCGGTAGGCGACGCGTCCACAGCATCCTTACCGCCCTTCTTCTGCCTTCTCTTGGCCTCGCTCTGCGCGTTACCCATGACGGGCTGCCGCAGAGCCAAGGCTGGAACCGCTGAACCGGCGAGGCTCGCTGCGAACTCGGATCCGATGGGAAGTGGGCAGCCGGTGGTACCGGCTTCGGGCACCCCGATATCCCCGGCATAGAACGCTTTCAAGGCGTTGATCCAAAGACGAGCGATGTCGCGCAGCCTCGGCTTCGGCGAGCGTGGCCCAACCGCGGCTGCGCTTTCATTCTGATGCGCATCCATTTACGCGGCGGTCGATACCAAACACCTAGCAGCCGCTCCTCGAGTCTACCAGCTACCTTCCTCATCGGCATTTACGTCCGAGCCGGCCGCTCACGCGTCCCGACCCATTCGACCCATTTCGACGGCCTACCGCAACCCCAGTCCAAGTAAGTCCCCTCCGGATTACACTTGCCAACCACCACGCTGCCCACTACTTCCGCCGACGCGGCGCCGCGGCTATGCGACCTCCGCTATAAGCCTCCGATAGTCATTGTACGCTGCCATGGATCGCACGCTTTCAATGTCTACTTGACAGTTCGAGGAACCTCTGTCCTCCTCTTTCTTTCGCTTTCTCTCTTCCTCCCTCTGGCTGACGGGCTACATTTATCGCCGCTCCTTGGTGAAACACACCGGTGAACGTTGCCTTACCCACACGAGTCTGCGCTCCCAAGGACGCCGTCTAGCTGGCGTCTCGACGCTCTTTCAGCACCACCACCCCACCCCGCGGCCGCCTCGCTGCCACCCTCACTCAATGTCACCCCGGAATCGCGTCCCGGTTCCACACTGCACGTGACTACTGCTGTTATCTCCCGGCGAGGAATCCGTGTTTCACAAGGAATCGCGTGCTAGCTCGCTAAGCGATAGACCATCTCCGTGTTCCTGATAAAATGTGCGCTGCCCTCGGTGTATGTAACAGTGATCAGTCATCCGGAACTTGTCCCAGCTTTCATTAACACTCGGTGACTGTGCGTGTGCCGTCCCACTGTGTTTACATTGACATCCGACGATCTGATGCCCGATGCTATCGTAGGACGATCACGAGTCAGGTTTTCTTATAAATGTCTGCTGTACTTGCGTAATATTAGTTAGAGTATGAACGCTCGAGGGTGCCGTTGACCATCCAGTATGGTGCTCCCTCACCGACTGACAGTCCGCACGATGCTGCTGGCTTCTCGAAGACAGGGATATAACTATCGATCTTGGCACAACTCCCTTTTAGGTCTCAAGTGAGTATTGAGGGGCGCGCTCGTCAATCGAGGACACACCGATACCTTCGATGCAGGTGCTTAGAGACAACAATAGTGTTAGTCTTGGGATTATCCTCGCCAACCAGCCAGCCAAGCGTTCTAATCCTCTTGTCATAAACTACGCTTGCACTGGGGATCATATCAGTCGTCAGTTGTCAGTGATCCATCGGCACTAAGATCTCCCTTATTTTTCCCTATCGAGCGTCAAGCGTTATCGGATCGCGCTCGCCCGGCGGAAGTTGCCCGGACGATTTACGAGCTATCATTGGAGGAACGCCGCGGAAAAGAGCACGGTAAAAGCGGTGTCCAGATTTCGAGAAACGGCAAGTCCACTAGATTTACGAGAGGCACCGATAACGGGCTGCGCGACTGGTTAAGGTAGAACTGGCAGCAGCTGCAAATTGGAGCGCTCACGCTCTCGGGAGCTCTCGCTTTTACGAGATACCAGCCGTCAACGATAAGGTATCGATATCCAACGAGCGCACCCGTTTTTATGCAAGCACTCATTTCCCCAAGTTGGATGGTTCTCCGCTTTAGTCGGAGAGTGTGGAGCGTAAGTGATAGATTATGCTACCGCGCTCTCAGCCGTTACTTTCGTTAAACGTGCCTGTTATTCACGAGGTTCAATTTTTCTTTACTTTCGTACTTCATTATACCATGCCATCAGTATTCTTATCGGCTTGGTCCCAACCCCAGAATTTATAAGATGTGGAAGGTTTTAACGGTTCTTTAACGGGCGGATGTGAAATAAATCTAGTCAAGGGCTGTGGTTTTATTGTTTATTTTATATTGCAACATAAAATTTGTACAAATAATAATTCGTAATAATGTTTGTAACTATAATGGACGATAATTGATATATATCGGTCGCACGCGATACGCGCGCTCTTGTCGCGTACGCCGTACGCCCAACGCGTCTTACGAGCGTACGCGCGAAAGCCCGTGCACGCCGCTTTAAAGTATGTACTCCGACTACTTTAACACCGACGTTCGGCACGGTGGACGCATTCGGCTTTCGTTAGCATCGCCGTCGCGCGGCTTCGTAAGGAAGACGAACGAACGAACGATTCGGGCGAGAGCTGTTCTGTGAGACGATTGGTCAGGCAGGAAGGCTCCGCCCGAAAATTCATCGGTTCTTCCGTCGTCTTATCGAAAACGCGTTCCGGCGTACGGTTGAGATCACGAGTAAAAAGGAACGGTGAACGCGTACCGTGCTCTGGGGCACGGTAGCTTGTCAAGGTATCCTCTCTTCTGCTTGCTGGAAAGCCCGCGAACGAGACGGAACGCTTCCGTCGTGAGAAAGGTCTTCGTGAATAAAATGCAATTTGCCATTGACTCCGGCCCGGGAGGAGAGTCGTTGGCGATAAAGTCCACAGTAACCCACCAATCACATCCCGTTCGTATTATCCATGCTCAACTCGCAGTATCCTTCATCCTTCGTTCCGGCTACTCTGCTCTCTTTAATCTCTAGAATTGATAAGGGGAATACGAAGGCAGAAGGAGCGGAGCAGGGAAATAGATCGGGAATCACTGGGGCCACTGGGACGCACGTCTAACTCGTCGAGCATTCAACTTTCTTATCTTACTATGTACACGGATTGAAAGCTCACAAGTTGGCAGTACGGTACGAATCATTTTGTTAGATATACACGCGTGTTCGCTCGTTCGTTCGCAAGGACCAACTCGCCGGTACCGTCCACTATATAAAAGTACAAAATGCATCGACCGCGTGTGTCGTCGGCCTAAAACATTCAAAGAGTATTCCACACGTACGGCCGCGTGGCGTCAACTTTCGCGTACTTCTTCTTTGCCTGAACGCACTCTCTCTCACCCTCTCTTTCCCTCCCTTTCCTTCTCCATCATTTTGTTCGAGTATCTTTGTCTCGTTACCGCCTATCCTTACGAGCTATGCTTACATATACTACATCGAACGACCTCGCGCTTCTTTCGTTACGTATGCCCGTCACTGGTGTACAAAGCCTCGATCTTACAATTGTTCGGACAGAATGATCACTCTGAGCGTCTGGATAGCGTCGTTGTCTAGAAATACATTGGACCCTTTCGGCGATACACCTGTCTCCGTGAAATCTTCAGTAGCTCGGTATTCGCAGCCTTCCGCCTCGGCTCTCTCCTCTTCCGGAAATCTTTCCGCATTCTCGGCTCTATGTGACTCAGTTTCGGCTGCGTCTGATGCAGCCCTTGTACTTCTCGGTCTCCCCGCTTCCGTCGCCACTGCCTCGTCCGCTTTCGTTGTCATTCTCGTTGTAGTGGTTGATGTCGTCGTTGTTGTCGATACTGGTGCACTCATGCAACTTGTTCCTGCATTGCTTTTCCCCAACACGGTATTCGTGTCAGTAACAGTGTTAGGACTCGCGTGAAACTGGAATGGTGAGCTGCGACGGAAAACTGGTGAATGCTTTGGATCACCCGCCGGGACATCCGTCTTCAATGTTCGGTAATCTTGGTCCACATTAGTCTCCACGCAGCGCCCTTCCAATTCGCTGGACCGCGCAGTGACCATGATTTTGTTTGATTTTCCCTGATTTTCGTTGACGGTATTGCTAGCAACAGCAGGTGTCAGGAACGACATTTCAGCAGCATCGGTTTCGAAGTTGCAAGGCGACCGCCTTTCAGATACCGTGTTCAGCAGTCCCGAAGCGTCAACTCGTAGTGGCGGCAAATGAGTCTCGTCATTAAACGGCTGTGATCCTAAGTACGGGGAAGGCTCGTAGCCTGAAACTCCGGGCAAACTAGATCTGTCAACGTGACGGACTAAAGGCGGTGGCGCAAACCCTCCTGGATCATCGTACGACATCAGCGGATATCGATCTCTCTGCCTGGGGTAATGGCTTTGGGCGAGTAAGATCGTTGAGTTTGGATCGTACTCGCGACGGCAGGGAAAGCACATTGGCGAACGCGCAAAGTCGCTCTCGGAGACTGTAGGCCTCATCATTGCAGCCGTCGTGATGTGTGCCGTGTTCGTTGAGTCACAGCATGTGAAAGCTACACCAGCGGTTGGCGTCACGGCCGTAGTAACGATTGACAATCCCGGCCGGGTTTCCACGGCAGGATTTTCGATGACTATCTCCATCCGATGGCGGCGAGACTCGCGCCTTTGCGCCGCCAGGGCAGAGGAGGTGGGGGCCTCCTGCTATAGCCAAGTCGTACGCGTCGTTCCGGCCCGTGAGCCGGTGGGCAGGTCTCAGACTATTATTTCCCTGATAATCCTGCGGCCTCGGCTGTTCGGTGTCGAGTAGCCCGATTCCAAACTCTCGTCATAGGACAAGCTAACCTGCTGCGGCGGTTTCGCGTCCTCATCGTAGTTTTCTTGATATGGCAACCCTGACACGTCATACGGCGAATCTGTGGGACACATAAAGTAGAACAATAGTAATCTAGTGCGACGGGCCAGAAAATCGAAAAAAGATAGATCGATTGGCAAAGTACACTGACCGACGTGCTTCTGCGACTTGACAACTGTAGCGAATGGCTCCGAGCAGAACTGTTGTCGACTCAGATTATGGCTCTCTCGATAGTCTTCCCGTTGGGGTAGGTAATGGGGGTGAGTTGGATAATCGGATTCCGTTGTCGCGTAGCCAGCCAAGTCATACGGTTGGCCGACGCCGTTTGCAGCGGCAGACTTCATTTGCCAGATCGAATCTTGCGAGTTCACCGATCCGCCATTGTTCGAATTTGAGTAACTGTTGTCCATGTAACCCATGTTGACACCTATCGACAGACAAGTTCCATTAGTTTTTTTCACTACTCCCTGAACGGCTTTAAATCGAAAAATTGTTAAACTGGATTTACCATTGATATTATGATTTGGTTGGTGGTAGCCATATCCGGATTGGGAATAGGCTGGGGTTTTGGAATCCTCCATAGCTAGGGCGTGATCTAAACTATGCTCGAGAGCTTTATTTTCTGCATAATACGGAGGAGGAGCTTGGGTTTGCTGGCCATTGCCCGTCACGAGACTAGGCCGAACTCTATATATGGAGATTCAAAGTAGGTTTAAAAATATGGTCGCTGAAAATGTACTTTCAGTAGTAGATGATACTCTTTGAGAAACTTACGCATTGGAGTCCATTTCGTAGTCTTTGGTCTTAGTAGCATGCTTTCGGCGGCAGCGACAAAAGAGCAATAAGAGCGCGGCAAAGAGGAGGAACACGGCCCCACTCACCACCAAAGCAATCAAGGTCGGCGTGGCCAAGGCGCCTGCTTGCGCTATATAGGACGGACCGACTGTAGCGAGACAAGATGGAAAAATTCCCAGTTAATTTTAGTACGGGTGGAGGGTGTTAAGATTCCAGTGAGGACTAGGTGGACTTGTACCGATACTCACTTTCGGCCTCGGCATATTCGCCGCACTTTTGTCGATCGGCCTTCAAGCAGAGCCTCACTCTGAGTCGCGGCTCCGCCTCGGATGCTTCTGGATCATCGAGTATGCCCTCCCTTTGTGTCGGTGCACTGCCAAGCACTTCGAGCGGCCACTCATCCACGATTCGCCACTGCGCGCTATCCAGTGGTCCAGTGCCATCGAGCTTTTCGATCGACGCTACTAAAGAGAGACAAGTGGCTCCGACATTTATCGCTAGTGTACCGCTCTCCGGATCGTAACTGACTCTCAGAGGTGTTGGGATTCTCGCAACGGCTGTAGTCGCCGTCACTTCGTCCGAGTAATCCGAGTGATTTTTCGTGTTGTACACTTTTACTTTAAACGTGTAAGTCTGATGTTGCTCGAGATTAGTAACGTTACAGGGATTAGACCGCCTGCAGTCGAGCTCGAGCCACTGGCCAGCGGGTCCTCTCGGCACTGCGCAATCTGGAGCAACGATTTCGTCGCCTCCGGCAACCCTCCTATACGATACGAAGTACTTGGTGATAGGTAATCCTCCGTCAAAGCCCAGCTCCCAGAGTAACGCTACGTGTGTAGGTCCTACTTCCATGGCAGATATATTAATTGGCCTCTCCGGCGCTCCTTTGGGTTGTAGTCTAATAGTCGAAGTAATGCTACCCTGTGCGTTCGCCGCACGACAGCTGTAGTCACCGTAGTCGAAACCGCGTATATTTGTTATCTTTAGTACCGACGTGTAAACATCGTAGTTATCACTGGTAGTAGATATCTCGTAATGCCCATCGCTCGAAGATCCCTGGAGGGTAGCCGCATTCGTGCCGAAACTCCACTGGAACTCGGGCTTCGGCCAGGCCTGAACTTTACATGCTACCTCGGCCGTCTCCTTCAGATTGTAAGCAACTTTGCCGTGCTGGTGTAAGGCGATCGGCTCGTGCTCCACTTTCAACATCATTGTTGACTCAACTTTCTTCACTTCGTTCGTAAAGACGCAAGTGTATTTGCCTCGATCACTCGCGATGATTTCGTCAGTCTGAGGTCGAGCGTGCCCAAGGAAGCTCAGGCTCGAGTTCACAGTTATCACGTTACCATGGCCTTCGGACGCGGTCGTTATCACTTTGTACAAGCGCTCGTCGGCTGTCAGCTCTTCGTCGTCCTTTAACCACCGAACGGTAGGTCGCGGTTTCCCTTGAGCGACGCAGGAAACTTGAAAGGAGGATTCACCAACCCTGTGAACAAATAGCATATTCGATATTAGTCCCTTCTATATAATAGTAGCAGTATTTAGAGAGAGAATACAATATCGCTACCCACTTTCTCGTAACGTGCGGCTGCAGCTTGGTCAGAATCTTCGGTGGTTGATGGACAGTCAAATTTACCGAAGCAGCTTCTCCGTTTCCGATTTCATTCATAGCATGGCACTTGTAGGTTCCCTCGCTTCCCAAGTGTACCGAGTCAATTTCATAACGCGGACCCGTATTTTCGGCTGGCATTAGAATGGTGCCGCCTTCTCCCTCCTTCCACCATTTGTACTGTGGTTCCGGATAACCGGCAGGACTAGCCATACAAGTAAGGATCACTCTGGATCCTTCGACAGCCACCGGAGAGTCTGGGGTGACTCTCGCTGGGCCAGGCTTATGCCTCACGCGGACAGTCACTTTGGCAGAGGCAGAGTGATTTTTCCGCTCTCCTCCCGAAGGGTGGATAGTGTTGACGCCCCGGCATGTATAATTTCCAGCATGATCGGCGGTGACGCGCGATAATCTAAGAATCGATCCAATTTGACGGAATTCCGGCCGACCCTCGCGCATCCACTCAATAATCGAGGGCGGTGGGTTCGCGGAGACGTTGCAGTGAACCGTGACAGCATCCTCGACTTCGGCAACCCGAACGGAGTCACCCTCGATGGTGACGGTCGGGGGGTAGAGGACGTCGAGTACGAGGGAGCTTTCACCCTTCTCTCCGAGGCCGTTGTCCGCCTGGCAGGTGTACTTGCCGGCGTCCTGCAGCGTCACTTTGCGTATCATGTGCTGGAAGTTGGTTGCGATGAAACTGCCATCCCTCCACCAGCGCACCATTCCTACCACCGGCTTTGAGTCGACTCTGCATTCCAAAGTGGCGGTTCCATTCGCCTCCACCTTGAGTGGATTCTCCGGGCCGACGGACACCCGTGGAAAGTAGTTGACGTCGAGTGTAACTGTAGCGTTGAGGGTGTCGCCTTCGCGCATCGCTCGATTTCGCACCACGCAGTGGAATATCGCACGATCGTCCTCCTTGGTCGGCTCGACCATCAAGGTTCTGCCCGAGTGGAGGAGTGCGGAATCGTTCCCTCGATACCACCTGACCTCGGGCTCGGGGCTGCCGCCGTTCGTGTTGCATTTGAGCTCGAGCTGCTTGCCCTCGGTGGCCGGTGCCGATGTTGGTGATATCGTTGGAGGACCTGGCGCCCTCAATACCGTCAGAGTTATATACTTCCGGTGCAAGTCCATGCCGGTGCTGCTTGCCTTTACCCGGCATTCGTATTTCCCGTTATCTCTCTCGTAGGACACGTTCCTTATCTGGAGATCGTAACGGCCCTCCTCCAGGTTCATGAAAACTTTATAATTCGGGGAGAGCGATCGGTTCTCGATCGCTGCATTGTCATGATTGTCGTTGGTGTGGGTCAGCCAAAAACAGGTCACATTCTCCTTGGGCGGCGCGAAACGGCATTGCAGCTGCACGGTCGAACCCTCGTGCGTGTCCATTTGAGTCTCCTCCACGCGAGCCTGCGCCACTGCTGAAACATCCGAATTTCGGGGTGCATTGTTAGCAATAGGCTCTCGCGCTCCTTCTTCCTCGCCTCCTCCCCCAACCCACCCTGCAATTTCCCTTTCCCTATGCATATTCTAAAGTCTGGCTGATCGATGCCCTTCCGACAACAGCGAGCGTGCTGCTGGATCGCGCGCGCGTCCAGCAACGAGGGGGCACCCTCATAAACATAAGTGCGCTCGCTCGGTCTCCTCCACCAAGCGCACCCCAGCACCCACATTTGTAGTGGGCAGTAACGCGCCCTCACTCGCTCGCTCGCTCGCTCACACGCGCTAACGGTCAATCCTGATTCCACATCATGGCCCATAATGTGTCCTAATGTACACTTTAGCAATTTATTGCCTCTCAGCGTCGCGTGCACGCCGGCACGCCGCGCGAAATTAAATTATGCAATGTGCAGGTAGGGTTGGCGGGTAAGCGAGCGAGTGAGCGAGCGGGGAAAAATGGTAGAATGGGGTTAAAGGGGCAATCTGGCGTGCGGGAATAGCTTTCGGCATATGCGAATTGTGGAAGGCCCGAAGGGACGCGTACCGGTACGTAGAACGAGAGAGTGGAGTTGGAGCCGTCGGCGCGGCGTACCGTTGTTCGCAAGAAATGGAATCCATCGGGGTACCGTTCCCAACTCGGGCTCCCAAGTGGCGTCCTCCTCCAATCGTTAAAGCCCGTATATATTCGTATATTCGTGTACGCGCGCGCTAGTCAACGTTGCGACAAACGTAGCTCTCTCGTCATTGGGTCGCGTAACGGTAAAGTCACCGGTTTGGCTGGTCGTTACGCTATCGGCAGAGATAGCTTCTCTTTCTCTGGCTCCCTTTCGAGCAGACCGCGCGCACACGTCTTTGACTCTCTGCTCGCCACTCCTCGCCAGTCAAGTCCGTCCTGCTCTTTCTTTCCAAGCGAGCATTCCCTCTCACACCACCCCTTTTTTTCCCCGACATTCATTTGCCGCGCTCGCCTTCTATATCTTCACCTTCATCGTCACCATCTCATCAACCCCTTTCTACTTTCTGCCCCCTTTTCCACCCCCTGCCGCTCCATCATGGGCGGCGCGCTTCTCTCATCTCCCTCACCCTCACCCTCTCTCCCTCTCTCTGTCTATATGCCTGTCTATATTTACGTCTACGAGTCTCCCCATAGATCCAACCAAGCGAGTCCCCTGTTATCCCCGAGTCCGTCGCTCCCGTGACCCATCAACCGATCGCACCAACTTTCCCGTCTACCCTATCACCCTGCACAGTTTTGTTTACTCCCCAGCATCGCCCGGAGGAACGCCGAGCCTAAATAACGTAGGCAGCCAGCAGAGGCGGCCCATCTCGGCATACTCAACGAGAGCAAGATACACCGTTCTTAGGGCAAGAAAGATCCACCTGTACGCGCGCGCTTGGTTGGATCCGAGCTGAAAGTAGATCCTTCAACAAGCACAAGCGCACCGGACTACGAAGAGCACTCTCACCGTGCTGATTTCGCGACAACTCCCCTTCCTGTCAGACGTCGGCCATGGGTACTTTGGGATAGACTACTTTCTCGCGTTAGAGCGAGAGTAGCGTTAGATTGAAGTAGCTTTCGTGCAAAGGGTACGTAAGGTAGCGGGCAACTCTGTGTTTACCATGCATTAACTCCTTTGTGTTCTTCTGGTTTTTTTTCGTTCCTCGGAGGCACGAACGATCTGATATGCAGATGGGAGTTTTACACAGGTCATTGAGATAGAGGAGTGCGCGAGGCTTAATTATGGTCGTCGGTGGGCAGACAAGCTCGGAGTAAACGCGAGCGAGTTCAGGCCCTCGCATTTTGACGCTTGAGACTACACCAAGGCAGAGAAGCCTTGGTTACAGCAATATGTATATACATTGGCCTCCTCTTTGAGGATACCTTTAGTCGTCCCAACTGCGTTAGCAGCAGCAAGCAGCAGCAGCATCCGCTGGACCAGCGGGAGTACGCTGACCGGCCAATGCTCTGAAGAAGCTCTCGTGCGACCAAAGCGCGATCACGCGAAGTAATCAACGTCAATCGCAAATATTTGTACTTCTGCTTGGACTTTGAGAGCAAACACTGCTTGCTCGTGAAACTTTGTAACGCGAGGAGAGGGATACATCGGGGTTGCGGGTGAACGGAGTGCGGCCGGAGGCGGAGGTAGAGGTAGAGGCAGAGACGTGGAAGAGGTGGAGGCGAAGGAGGATGAAGAGCAGGGGACACAGCTGAGCCGAGAGCTCGAGCGGAGAGTAGGCGATGTACTTTCTATTTAGCCGTGACTTGCGTCGAGAGCCACCGATTCTGAAAGGGGACCCGCTCTCATCGAGGACTTCAACTTTACACACCTGGCCGATAAATCCGTAACCGAGATATCTCGACACTCGATCGCTTCTCTCCTACCTCCTCCCTGCCAATACGCGCGCACCACCTAACCCTCTCTCTTGAAATATTATGTACCCGATGCATTCTGCATCCGCCGGCATCATCCCTTAAGGAGGCGAGTTTATGAGAATTCTTTAAATATTCAAGAGATCTAAAAGGCGAAAGAATTTACTGAGTCTGGCCAGCTTGGAATTTCAGACTTCAGGGAACACCTGCGGTTAATGAATCCATAGAGGATGATGAGCTCGACTAGTCTTTCTACCGAGGAACCTCGGTCAACCGAGCCATGCGAGTCCTTTGCCACACATTGCTAGAGACATTCTCTCAGCGAGCGACTCGCATTCGTCACCGGAAAGGCGGCGGCCGCAGCAGTCGGTGAGCAAACAGCGGGTGCACTTTGACAGAGCAGATGTTTTCAGAGAAAACCCATCAGGCTGAAGTCACCGTACCGGTCTATACCAGGAAAGCAGTGAGACGTGGAAGTAAGCGGTCGGAATGGACCGAACGGTGGTCGGGGGGGCTTACAAATCTATCTGGAGTCGGAGGAATGGGATCTTTGAAGAGACAAGAAGACGAAGGGACTGCGCGCGTCCAGGCAAGCGTCCAACTTGCAATCAGAGCTTCATTGTGGTAGGTGCGAGCGTATATGTTGGGAGTGGGGTAAGAGATGTGTGTGTGGTAATGCGAATACTCACCGGAACAGAAGAGCAACAGTAGGCCTAGCATGGCTATTTCCGACGGACCGGTAATCCCAGACACGCGTCGCTTATCCATTTTGCCGGCCGTAAGAATAGCACTTGCTCGCCTCGCCTCGATCGAGCTAGGTCGATCTCGATTTTCCATGAGTGGCATATAGACGTATATATGTCACAGTCTGAGCGCGCGCTCGTCCTCCTACGTTCACCTTTCGTGCGAGACTTTCACCGGGGGTATTTCGTTGGCACACACAATGGAGAACAACAACACGCCATCCAGCACACACGCTTAGATCTCATATGTCGGTGAAGGAATGAGAGAGGCGGAAAAGACGGATCCGGCGAGTCGCATATTCATTGGAAATATTCCACTAGGCACAGGATTTGGGTATTCGATGAGGCCGCGCGGGCGGCCGGTTGTTTCCTCAGGCGGAAGATCGTCGCGCTGCAGTATCCGGTGCGAGGTTCATGAGAAGGGCGATCGAGCGGGGATCCAGGGCGCTGATGATCGGCTCCAACTTTAAATCCCCGAAGGCCCTCTCGGCTATTGTTCGCCGTATCCGCGACAGCTGGCAAATAGTGCAGCTGGTGTAGAGTAGTAGGCAGCGGGTAGCGCCAAGAGTCGAGGAGAGGAGAGAGGAGAACTTCAACGGCGCTCGCTTGTGAAAGCGTACGATCGAGATGGATCTTGCGGAGAATTGCTGGAAGAACCCATCTCCCGGTGTGTGGATGAATGTGTGTGTGTGTGTGATTCAGCGGCTGCTGCTGCTCCTTCGCTCCTCTCAGCGCTGGCTCACTCTCCTGGCATTTCTTCGCGGAAGTGCGCCTCCCAAGGAAATCCCCATGGCGATGCTGCTGGCACCGAAAATTAATGCTGGCGGCTTCCGAGCAAGTACCGGTTCGCCAATGTGTTCGCGCCGTAAACGCGCTATTCAGCTGCCACGTTGCTTGCTTTCCACGTCTCGGCACACCTTTGCCGCCTGGTCTACTACTGTTGGCGCGCACTCGCTTGCTCCTCGCTTCTCTGCCACACACTCTCTCGCTCTCTCTCTCCCTTTTCCACCTCTTCGACCTAGCTTCTTCTTGAGTCAGTGCTCCTCGCCATACGGCTGTCCCCTATGGAAAACCGCTGGCATTTCCCTGGCCTCGATCCGCTTCGCGCGCTTGCATCACACGAGCGACGAAACAAACTTTGCAAACTTGCACGCGCGCACCACCCCAGCAAAAAACAGGCAGAGCCAGTATAGTGTCAGCGGGTTCCTTCAACCGTCAAACCGTAGGATTGAAGTAGCGAGGAGGAAACACATTCACCAAGAATGAGCGCTCGCTGAAACAACTAGTATAGAGCCGGCGGCGTGTAAAATTCGTCCAACGCACGGCGCACTCCTAACGGATGCGAATGCGAGACGCAATTGGCAGCGGTTGAGGGCTGTACAACTCGAAAAAAGCTCAAGCACAAGGTACAAGCGCACTCCACGAGGGTCGCGCGACAACTGAGCTTGGGGTCGCGAAGCATCGCCGCTACCCCCCACCGTCCGCTTCGACCTCTCTCTCTCTCACCAGCCGTTTCCCCCCCTCTCTTGCTCCGATCCACGCATAGCGCAGCGTACAACCGGTCGTTTCGTTGCAACAACAGCACGCGGAAGCGCGTGTGTTGGTGCGCGAGGCGTCTCGGTGTTAGTGGTAGGCGGCAGTGGCAGTGGCAGAGCGGAGGAGCGGAGGAGCGCGGCGCGTCGGTGGTGGAGGCGATATGCAAGCAGTGGTGGAGGTTATGGTGCGACGAGGAAAAGTCCGGGAAGGAAGGAGAGCGGACCCAGGATGGTGGAGCGAAGCGGGCCGGCGCGGCGAGAGGCGGAGGAAATGTGTAGGGACCAAGGGCTGGAAGAAAAGGGCGACCGTTGAAGGGGAAGGAGCAGGAGGGGTAAGTAGGATGGTGTTTGAAAAAAGCATGAGCGCAGGAGGACAGGCTGTGCCCCCACCGACTGGAGCGGCAGGTGGTTCTTCGGAGCGTGGGTTAGGCCCGCGGGACCACCAAATGCTTCGGGCAAACCGAGCACCCAGCCGATTGTAGCCTTTTCACAAATAAACCTGTTAACGACGTCCTGCGAGTATCGCGCTCACACTTCTCCCCCTGTCGGTTTGTCCCGTAGCCACCTTATCGCCTCTCCTCTAAGCGGTTGTTAGATTCTATCGTGCTATTGGATAGTGTTCGCGTGCCATCACCTCTGTGTACCAACGGACGAAACGGAAAGATCGAATCGAGTGTAGGTCGGCTCGCTGGTCGCTCGATCGATTCCTGATGGATTACGCTAATGCGTGCTACTGGGAACTCCCGCTCTTTCTACGAACGTTCTCTCTCTTTCGCTGGCAGTGGCTCTTTCTGGCCGGTGCGGTGGACGGGACCAGAGTACATACGAAGTATGGAGGCAGGCTGTTTCGCGTAGGAGTGTGTTTTCTCGTAGGAAATGGCGATAGAAGGAGCACTCGAGGAGGCAGGCACATAGTACGGGAAGCGGGTAAAAACGAAAGAGATGGTGCGGTCTTGTTGGGTAGATCGGAGGTTCTCGTGAGCGAGCGGCAGAGCAGGTGTTCACCCTTCGATGATCGTACATTTCCACTCTGGCCGCTCGGTTACCTGGGTCGAGTTCCCTTCCGACCATCTGCTTCTAGGGCAAGATCTCGCTCGTTCGCTCGCTCGCTCGCTCGCTCCTCTTTTCTATTTCGCTACGAGAACAGCAACGAAAACACCCTCGCGCGCCTTTCAAAATCCTCCAAGCTTCTCTCCCGATCACGACTCTCCTTGTAAATTCGATCGCGTACTCGAGCTGACGGTCGATCGGCATGCCGATACATCAGCATGTGGAGAGCGCGGTACGTTGACGCTCGCTCGTTAGGTCAACAACACGATGCATCGATCGCGCGCGCGCGCGCCAGTGACAGGCCGAGCAAGAGAGAAAGAGAAGCAGAGTGATAGAAGGCGCGCGGGAGAACACAGTTCGTTTCCGCGTGACCGCTCTTTGCCCCTGAGAAATTTCTCGGGTCGATGTGAGTTCTTTTTACCCGCGCGGACAATCGATGCACCTTAGCCAGCGTTAGCCGAGTGGCCCGTCCATTTCATGGATCCTCCGGAGCTTCGGATCTTCGCTCGCTCTCCTCTCCTGGCCCGAAGAGCCAACGAGAGTGGCTGGCAATTCGGCCATTCCCCCGGCAAACTTACGGCTCGCGCAAACGATGGCCATCGAGATTGTCGCTTCAAGATTCCGAGGCAGAGCAGGAATTACGAGGCTCGTCGCTCACCCGAAGTAGAGCAGCCCAGTCCGCTCGCTCTCAAGCAATCCCGACCCCAGACTCCCTTTCTCCCTCTCTCTTCTCCTCTTTCTCTTTGCCTCTGTCTCCCCTAGCTCTCCCTTACAGCATGGCGA
This sequence comes from Ectemnius continuus, assembly GCA_910591665.1. NCBI lineage: Eukaryota > Metazoa > Arthropoda > Insecta > Hymenoptera > Crabronidae > Ectemnius > Ectemnius continuus. The sequence continues at coordinate 18,923,293 of OU342859.1, read as the reverse complement.
ACACGTGGAGGAGAAATCGACATTGGGAATGGGGGATCATCGGTTTCGATGTCATCCCTCAGGCCATCGGCGACGCGTGCGCATCCCAGTGTCATAACGAAGCGAAGCAATTACCGTGCATCGAGAGACCCTGCCCGATATCTGCCCGATTCGCATAAAATCGCGAGGAACGCGGCGGCGCTCGGATGCATTTAATTAAGCGGTACCTAACGATTCCAACCCGACGCTCGCCGCTCTGGCGCCCTCCTCGCCCGCCCGCCCTCCCTCCCGCTACCCCCTAACCCCAACCCCTGAAAACGGCCCGCGGAATAAGCCAGAGGATCGTCGAAATAATTGCGGTCTGGATAATTGAGCTTCGATTCGAGCATTACGCCCTTCGCGTAAAGCGGTTTCCAACACTGTTGCCCCTCTTTCCCTTGCGGCCCCTTGCTGTTTCGCTCTCTCGGCGAAGTCTGAAATCGTCAGGTTCGCCCTTGGCGAAAGTGGACTGGCTAACAGAGGAGGATCAAGATTTGGCGTGGTGGCCTGGCCCAGCTTGCTTCGAGATGAGTTGTCGGTGGAGAGGAGCACAGGTATATTTGAGTACTGGCGAGCAGGGTGCTCGCTCCTCCAGCGTATTGTCGGTCTTTCGTCCCGAGGATCCTGGCGGCCATTGCCGTGCCGAGTCACGCGAACCATTAAAGATTCAAAGCCCCCGAGGGCAAGCAGATGGTCCCCGAAGCTCCGGCGCGCTCGCTCGCTTGGTCCGCTCGGTGCCTTGGTCCCTCGGTTCCTCGCTTGCCTGGAATATAGGTAGGATCGTGCGGCAACGCCGCTTTAACCACGGCGAGTCGCGCGTACACGGTCGTGCCGGTAACCGAGACCAGTCGACTCCATTTCCGAGCCCCTCCTCTCCTCTCCGCCTGCTCTTGCTCCTGCTGCTGCTGCTGCTGCTGCTCTTGCCTTGGAGCGATCGAGCTCTCGCTTCTTACGTTCGGCTAGGGAGAGCAGCTCGTGGTCCCGTAGCCGCTACCTGCTTGCCGAGCGCCATGTTCTTCGGGCCAGCAACTATCGGTCCCAGCTCTGACAACGTCGCCTTCCTCCGACACCAACTCTCTTCTCTCTTACTCCCTCGCTCTCGCCCACTCTCTGCTTGTGTGCTATATCTATATAGCAGCCTGCCACTTCTCACCGTTTACCTTCGCTGCTCTTCGCTCTGGCAACCTCGGAGGTGCACGGCTGCGGCCAAGCGGCGTCGTCGTCGTCGTCGTCGCAACGCTGCAACCTCGGGCCCCGTGAGCTGCCTACGGATATCTCACCTATCCCGGACCCCGGACCCACAATGCCCTGCCACTTCTTCTCCTACTCCCTTACCGTTACTGCACTCTTACCACCCTATTAATCTCTCGCTCTCTCTCCGCTCTCTCCTCTCTCTGAGTCACCCTCGCCTCGCAATCCCAAAGGAATGCTGCGTATCCAAATTGGAGCGGGCTGCACTCAACTGTCCACTATGTTGTCGAACCGTAAAAAGTGTGATTACGGTGGCGATAGGAGCTACTGTAAACGGAGGCAGCGAGCGATGTCGACACACACCTAAGTCGCTTAGCAGCGGCTCTCGACAGAGGTCACGGCCAGCTGTCACGGACTCCGTGCGTGATATGACACAGGTCATGTAGTTTTTCCCCTGTCGAGTAATGTGTTCGATCGGACACGAAGCTGACCGAGTGCTGGCTTGAGCAGCACTCGTCGAGTGATAAGCATCGGCAAATAAGCACGCCACGTGTCGACGTTGATAGGGGAATCGTTGGGGAAAAAGGTGGAGCGGCGGCCGCTGAACCGATCCGGAAGAAGGAAACAAAGTGACCGTGGTATTTCCGGTGATGATCGAGAGGGCTGTCCAGCCGTTTTTCTCATGCGTGCGTTCTCTCTTTCTCAGTGCTGGCGAAGCTATCGGAGCGGGACCAAGCGGTGTGTGCTCTCCTCCTCGAGGTGTAACCAGCGTGTCCCATCCCTTTCCATCCTTTCCGTTTCTTTCGCAGCGAACCGCTTGGCTCCGCTCGATCCGCGCCGCTCTCTGAGACCGCGCTCGGGCGTTATGCATCGTGCGCGTAAACCGCACAGGACCTCGTAGTAGCACGTCGTCCGTGTCCTTACGTATGCACGCGGGAACCTCTCCCGTTCATCGGCAGCCCGCAGACGGGCTCTCCATTGTCCTTGAAATTCCTGATACCCGTGTGCGCGCCGGCCGACGCGCACACACGGCATACGTGCATCGAATGGAATTTGTCGCGCGAGCCCTACTCTCCGCCTGACGGATACACGCCAGCTTGGGAACCTGTCCGCCTCTCCGACGATCCTCCACGGCACCCAACAAGTGTAGGAGGACATCGGTGAAACGCATCTCCGCGTAACTCGCCGACCTCGAGCTAACTTTGCGCTACTTGCCGTACCTATCTGCCGCCGAATACACCGCGAGAGGCAGACTCGCGCGCCCGCGCGCTCGTGAGTACGTGGGCCCCGAGGATCCCACGTGCGTACCGTTACACCGAATATCCATTGGAAATAGGGACGCTAACACAAACCGTATCGTCACTTCACATACGGTCATTTCACTGGTCACCAAATAAACGTGGTTTTTACGAAAGGATTTGTCAATTTATTGCAGGAAATAGTGCAGAAGATAGCTTTGACGTAATAATAAAAGAATCAATCGTATATTTTCATTCTTCGAATTTGGTTTTATTTTTTCTCGGTAAAGGTCTATAAAAATCGTAAATCTATTAATCCGATAATATAAGAGTTTACGTAAAATTATCTGAACAAAAAGATGACGAGTGTACAATTTTCAATCAAACTTGGAAAGCGGTCATTTGAGCATCGGCGCGGTGCGGTTAGTGTTAAAGCGATGGGACTCGAGAGGCTCTCTTCACGGCCGTGGAAAGAAACGAGAAGAGGCCCGATAGCATGGAATGGAGAGCCCCAACGGTCCCGTGTATTTCGTCGGTTGCCCATTTTTCTTCGGAAAGGAGCCGCAGCCGGCGACGCCGCCGCCCGCTTAAAACAGAGCGACGCGCCGGAACTCGACGATATTCTAACAGAGCTCTCTTTGATTCCAGGAGTGCTCCAAGTAGCGACGCGCCGCTCGAGAGCGACGATGACTTCCCGACAAAAAGTCCCTCGTTGAGTGAAGTCCCAGAGAGAGAGAGAGAGAGAGAGAAAGAAAGAACGAGAGAGCCAAGGCGCTTATCGCACACCACTCGTCAACTATTCCCTTCTTTCTTTCTCGCTCTCTTTCCCTCTTTTTCCTCCTCGGATAGAACAGATCAGAGCGTTTCAGTGCCAAGTCGGAATCGTGCGAAGAAAACTGAAAAGAATTGGCAGGTTCGTAGCGCGCTCGCCAACTCCCCTTAGATCCGATTCTAATATAGTCGGGATGTTTAATCGGCGATGTTGCTGGTACCGAGCTCGGCAAAGAGCAGCGACCGGTGGTGCGTGCGTGCGTGCGATATTATTAGTTTAGCGATAGAGGGGCGTGCGCGCGCGCGCGCGTGCCAGGGCGATACGTGCGATGTTTACATGGAGGCGCAGCCGGGTGCTAAATAAAAGGGAGCGCGTGTACATTCTCTAGTGTATGTATATCCATCATGGTTCGAAAGAGAGGCCGGAAAGATAAAATCCGGCAGATAAAATAGAGTGTGAAGGAAGGTGGGGGTGGCGGGGGTGCGCGCGGAGGGAAGTAAATGGTAAAAGGTGTGCGTGGAGGGCTTGAATGCGCGGGGGAGTAGGAGAAGAACGCAGCGAGGGCGACGACGCGACGCAGCGTATGCCGTATGTAGAGAGACACGAGAGTATAGGACGTGGAGAAGAAGAAGGAAGGGGGGCGGCGGAGGCGGCGGGGGCCCAGGGAGAGATGGAGGCGGAACGGACGGTGCGAGGACGGCAGTGGCGCGCGGTGATATTCGTGAGGTGGCCGGTGAGACGGCGAAGACGGAAGGGGTTGGCGGGCGGGAGAGAGTGAGGCGAGGGAGCGCAAGACAAGGGAATCGGGGAGCTCAGGGAGGCCAGGAAAGCTCAGGGAGCCACAGAGAGAGAGAGAGCAAGAGAGCCCAGGCAGCCAGGGAACCAACGTGGCGGAGGGGCGAAGGAGAGAGGAGAGGGGATGGAAAGGTCTTGGGTTCAACGTTTCCTAAGAGACGATCGAGGCTAAATTTAACCCTCTCCGCGCTACGAGGCGGACGGGAGAGAGCACCGAGCTTCTAGGCAAAGGCAAACCTGTCAAAATTCGCCACGATCGACGGACCCCAGCAGCAGCAGCAGCAGCAGCAGCAGCAGCACGATGCTTCTGCTGCTACTGCTGCTCCACTGCTGCCACCGCCGCGCCGGGAAATACCTAAACGGCTATTCTCTTCCTGACCTATTCCTCCGAGAATAATCCAACCTTTTCCCTGTCGTGGCAGCAGTTCGTCTAAGGGCGAGCGATTTTCGCACACGTCTCGTTTGCCGAGGTAAGGTTACGCCCCGGGTGCGAAGGGTCTGCCCGATAAAAAGGGTAGGAACCACCACTGCTTGAGAAGCACGAGTGCTTCCTGCGATCGAATCCGGCCGCGATTAAAAAGGTAGCGCCGAGTCAATTCTCTGGATTGTGCCGTCGACAGAGGGCGAGATGGGGAAGGGGGAAGGGGGAAGGAGTGAGAGACAAAGTATGTACGAGTCAAAGTCTGCCGGCGCGGCGATAAGGTGGTTTCTTTTCTCGGGCCGATAACGGGCTGCCGCCACCGCCACCGCCACCGCCGTCGCCGCCGACACCGAGCGCCAACGTCACACGTTCTCTTCGCGCTCCAGCGAGAACTCTATCGAGGGCAAAGTGGCTTAGGAGAAGAGAACAAAGCGAGAGGCGCCTCTTTCGCCTTTGGCGCGAGCGCGCGCTCTTCGGCTTCAATCGCACGTTAACGATTGATTTGACGTTTCTTTCTAAAGCGGCGAACTTGCGGCGGAATCAGCCGCCGTCGTCGTAGGAAGATCGAAGTGAACACGGTGCGATTTTCAAGAGAGGAACTTTCTCAGGCCCGTGACGGCCAGTGGCTCGATTTCGTGGCAGAGAGGATGATAGGGGATGGAAGTGAAACGTTAGCCCAAGCCATCATAGTCGGTATCGGTCGAAAGCCGATAGAGAAAAAACGATGGCGATGCTGCTGGCCGACAGAGTGAAGAGGAGAGCCCAGTTGGAGGATCATCGACGCGTTTAATCCGCGTTCTCGGCTTTCTCGATCACGGCCCTCTTTCTCTGCTGGCTGTGGTTGCTGCTGCACACACAGAGAGAGAGTCGGGGCGAGCTGTGCGCGCGCGAGAGACAATGCAGGAGAGCGTGGGATATGCGAGCGAGCGCGTATCGCGTGTCTATGTACTTAGGCTCCTACGTGGCCTGCCTGCGTGCCTGCGTGTACACCCGCTTTTGCTCGTAGCGTACCCGCTGCGCGTTCGCTTTGTCCTCTCCTCCTCGTCGGGGTCGGGGCCTTTTTTCCTCTCTTTCGCCGAGAACGGCCGAACGTGACCGCGCGACCTAAACGCGCCTTCTATCTCTCTCTCGCACTCCCGTACTCTGCCAACGCTAATACCAGCAGCGTCGCTCTCGTTTCGCCCTCAGATTTTCGTCCTGCCAGGAAACGGGCGTTTTTACGTCCGTAACGAATTTCTCCTTCCTTCCAGGGCAAGGGCACTCGGCCGCGAACTGCCTCCAACGAGCCAACACTGTCGCATGATTTTCTCTCCGCGGTAAACGAGAAAATTCGCCCTCTCTCCTCTCTCCTCTCTCCTCTCTCACTTTCTCTCCTGAAAGGAGAGAAAATTTAGCTGTGCCAAGCGCGCAATAGCATAGCGCGCTTCTCCCTTCCAACGAGTTCTGTCGGCTTTCCGGCGAGGACCACTGCTCGTTGCTCTGCTTGGCCTCGAGTACCCAAGGAAGTATGCTGCTAGGTGGGCGCAGTGGAGAGGGACTCAGGGAGCGTCAGCTGTGGATGTTGGTAGAGGGAACTCGGAACTCCGAGTAGTACATGAAGACCGGGAGTACCAGATTTCGAAATACAAACTTGACCAAAGTTACGCCTCCGCCGACGCTGCCGCCGCTACTTTCTTACTAATTAACCGATAGGGAATTCCCCCTCTCGCCGGGAACACGATTTCGGCCAACTTGGCGGCGTTTCCTAGTGGAAACGTCAGAAGGGAAGGAGAAAAGGCGAGTCTCGGAGGGCCGAGAATTGGCTGGGCCGTGTGGTTACACGAGCCACACAAAGCCGTCTTTCGGCCGAGCGAATAGTTGTTGGATCTCAGGAAGAACTTGATCCCGGCGAAGTAGCCCCGCGGCCGCGCGCGCGCGCACGCTCCTTCCAAATGAGAAATCATTGTGCTCGGCCTCGGCCGGACTCTCGCCTTTCTCTCGATGCCAATGGAAGAAGGGACTATCGCCGAAAACGCGATAGCATATCCTACCTAAAGTGTAGGAAAGCAAGTGCCCTGCCTGGCACCTGTTGCATGGATTTCCGCCACGTTTTCCGCAAACCCCCGTCGACCAGCAGCAGTAGGAACACGCCAGCCAGAGTGTGCGGTGGTGGCACGAGGTGGAGAGAGCGCCGAGGCACACAGCTGCTACGTGCCGAGCCATTTCCACTGACAATACGACGATTTTCCGCGAGTGGATAGCAATGCGACGAGCACTGAGGGACTACGCTGTCGCTTTTAGTTCTCTCCAACGCGCCGAGAGTCGAAAGCCAGAGCGAGCGAGAGAAGTGTACGAGGAGCGCAACGATCGCGGTGGCACACGGAACCCAAAGCTTCCGCGTGGTTGCATGCTTATAGAATTAATCAGTCGAGTGCCAGTCTCTCTTACTCTTCTACTCTACACCTCGTCTCTCTTCGTCGCCAGTATTATAAGCTGCTGAAACACTTTCCTCTATCCTCGATTCGAGCGGCTACAGATCGAATGATTCATAACGGCCTAGTCACGCCTCGCTCGCCATACCTACAACAGATCGCCGAACATCCTTCAGGCGTGTTGACGCGACTTTTTACCGGACAGCTGGAGCCAGCAGTGTAACACGGTACGCCGGAACGATTAATCGGCTGCTTGGCTCCCAGGTATTCTGCATGGCCCCGCCACGCCGCGCCACGCCACGAGTACAGGGTGATTCACTTGACTTTGAATCAGAACTCTCCTAGCCCTTATTTTTTTGGTGGATTTCCCGACCTTCACCGGGACTGAAATTTGGTGGGTAATATTTTCTTGCATCGAGGAAGAAGTAGAAAAAATTCCAGAGCCCCAGCTGAAAATTCATTTTTTCGCAAATTTTTTAAGGCATACCCCTTCAAAAATTTTCGATTTTTCGAAGGTTCTAGGACCGGGACGAACGCTTGATTTTTCGATTGCTCGTGTCTCAAAACGGAAAAAAAACATAAATGTTGTGGGGGAAATGCCGGAATTCTACCTAAAACACGTGGAAAACAGATCTGGAATATTTGATTTCAACGGTTTTCCCTATGTTTTTTTATCTTCCCGACCTTTCCCGGGGCTGAAATTTGGTAGAAAGTGTTTTTTTATATCGAGGAAGAAGTAGAAAAAATTCCAGAGCCCTAGCTCAAAATTCATTTTTTCGCAATTTTTTTAAGGCATACCCCTTCAAAAATTTTCGATTTTTCGAAGGTTCTGGGACCGGGACGAACGCTTGATTTTTCGATTGCTCGTGTCTCAAAACGGAAAAAAAACATAAATGTTGTGGGGGAAATGCCGGAATTCTACCTAAAACACGTGGAAAACCGATCTGGAATATTTGATTTCAACGGTTTTTATTATGTTTTCATGACTTCCCGACCTTCCCCGAGGCTGAAATTTGGCGGGGAATGTTTTTTTGCATCGAGGAAGAAGTAGAAAAAATTCCAGAGCCCTAGCTGAAAATTCATTTTTTCGCAAATTTTTTAAGGCATACCCCTTCAAAAATTTTCGATTTTTCGAAGGTTCTGGGACCGGGACGAACGCTTGATTTTTCGATTGCTCGTGTCTCAAAACGGAAAAAAAACATAAATGTTGTGGGGGAAATGCCGGAATTCTACCTAAAACACGTGGAAAACCGATCTGGAATATTTGATTTCAACGGTTTTTATTATGTTTTCATGACTTCCCGACCTTCCCCGAGGCTGAAATTTGGTGGGGAATGTTTTTTTGCATCGAGGAAGAAGTAGAAAAAATTCCAGAGCCCTAGCTGAAAATTCATTTTTTCGCAAATTTTTTAAGGCATACCCCTTCAAAAATTTTCGATTTTTCGAAGGTTCTGGGACCGGGACGAACGCTTGATTTTTCGATTGCTCGTGTCTCAAAACGGAAAAAAAACATAAATGTTGTGGGGGAAATGTCGGAATTCTACCTAAAACACGTGGAAAACCGATCTTGAATATTTGATATCAACGGTTTTTGTTATGTTTTCATGACTTCCCGACCTTCCCCGAGGCTGAAATTTGGTGGGGAATGTTTTTTTGCGCCAAGGAAGATACTATAAATATTACAGAGCCCTAGCTTAAAATTTTTTTTCCCCATATTTTTGGCCACCGAAAATATCCCATTTTTGATCGTGATTCAAAGGCAAGTGACTCACCCTGTACATCATATCGAGGAGCTCATCGCGTGCGCGCATGTGACACACATACTTGTTAGGGCGACGTGCCGGAAAAAAAGGCAGGCGTAACGAGGAACGTAAGAGAGGCATAACGCCAACGTAATACGGAGTCCTAGTGGGCGGACACACAGGGAGAACGACAAGCGCACAGGAAGAAGAGGTGAAACGAGGGAAGACGTGCCGCTGACCTTCCTTTCAATGGGGGGAAAAGCTAACTTCTTTTTAAAAGGACTGGAAAGACTGTGTGACAGGATGCGCCGGCCGGGATGATGATCCGCGCTGATTTTTCTCGTCCGGTTTCCTCTTTTGCCGCGAGAGACCTCCTCGTAATAACTATGCATTCAATTCCGAAGCGATCGGCTACCAGTCTCGAGCGTGCTGTGCGCCGAGGATATAGCGCGGCGCTGCTGCTCGCTGAACGAGGCCCTGCATCTGCGAACCCGTCACACCGGTCCCACTTCTCCCAGTGGCGTAGAACCCGCACACACCATCAGCCATTCCTATACATCGGCCTCTTTCGATTCCTCCTCCTAAATTCCGCTCGCTCCCTGTCTCTCGGAGAGCCTTCCTCCGCTTCCAGACACACCCGCCGGATAAGATCGTATTCGCCGCCCTGGCAGACCCAATCTCTCCGTCGAGTTCCCTCGCCCGCTACTCTCTCTCCAAAGAATAGCACCTATATCCTCTCTTGCGAAGAATACACGAATATCAAAAGACAGCATCAACCATCAGATTTGTGTCTTTGGGAATTTCAGGTCTCACCCACGAAAATAATAGTTGGATTTCAGTCTTTCTATGGAATTGGTCATAGAACGTCTGTCTAGTCGTTAGAATGTTGGCGCGAGCTAAATTAAAAATCTTACTCGGGAGTTGATAGTTATGGTAATAGGGTGGGCCCTCGAGGCCTACTCTTTACGCTAGATAGTTCTGGCGTTCCAGGTCCAATGAGTTTTGGACTGTCGTCCTTCGGTAGGGCAGGCAGGCAGGCAGGCGGCAGGGTTTCTCTCTCCTCCGAGCCGAAACTCGCAGCGAGAAGGAAAAATTATTGGCTTCGCGCCATTGGATTCCAGTCGAGCCGGTTGCCGCTCCTACCACGCCGTTACCTTCTTTCTCCCTGCTTGCCCGCCTCCTTCCTGCTGCTCACCGCTCCTTTCCTCGTCTTCTCTCCACCGCCACCACTCTCTCACTCTCTCTCTCTCTCTTCCTCTCTCCCGACTTTGTTCGAGGAGCTCTCTCGAGCGACCTCGCTCTCTCTTTTTCACTCGCTCTCCAAGAGTCCATAGGCCTTCCAACTGGAAATGTACCTTTAACTTAACACTGGCAAGCTGGCTGGCGACGCTCATTGTCGGAGAAACACGCGCGTAAAAGTGCCAAGTCCCTTCGAAGAGGAGGAGGAGGTGGCTGGATGAGAGGGTGAGAGGGTTTTCGGCGATGTCGACGCGACAACCTCGTCGGTTACGAGGAGAACAAGATTTCTCGCAGTAGTGGCGAGCACTAACGCCGCGCCAGCCAGGAAGCAGCAGCAACGGCATGCTGAAGAGGAGGCACGTCCGCCAAATGTTGCAGTCCCCGCCACCCCCATCACTCTCTTTTTCTCTCCGCCCTTCGTCCCTTCGTCCCTTCGTCCCTCGAGTCCTCCACTCATCTATTCTCGCACTCCCACGGCGAGCAGTGGCTCGCGGCTCGCTCGCATCAACCAACCCTCCCTCCTGAGAGTGTGAGAGGGAGGGCGAGCCGACGAAGAAAGAAGAAGCGGGAGTAAAAGGGAGTCCTCTCGTCCCTCGAATTCCAAAGCGCATACACATTAGCTAAGCCTCCAAATGGAGAGCAGGCTTCCGAGAAGCGGGCCACAGTGCACCCATTGTACTCTCGGTGGCCCTTTGCCTACCCGGCCGTCTATACTCTCCTCTATGTATGTATGTATGTATGTATGTGGAGGCGGCGGGTGTACGTGCCGGGTCCAGAAAGCGCGCCTCGAAAACTCCGCTTCTCGCCGAGTCGGCCATAAAAACTTGGCCTGAGAACTTGCAGGTTGACATTGTGGCCTAGAAAATAGTATAGTGCGCGCCTAGAGTAGTTGTGCCTTTAAGTGGCGTCGCCGTCGGCCTCGCTGCTGGCGGCGACGGGCCTCGCGCGCAACGCCATTTTTATGGTGGGCTGGTTCGGTGCGTTCATTGTGTCTACCATACTCGATGATCACCGCCGCCCCCGGCGCCGTCCCTGGGAAACCTTCCCATTTTTCTTGGTCATTTTCGAAGTATCAGACAAAGCCGTCCGTCCCCTCCCAAAGTGAGATTAGACTAGGATGAGCGAGCGAGTGTGCTGTGGGAGTAGTGCGGAGGAATCGACATTTCATTGCCGTGAACTGGGGAAGGATGCAGTAGGGTGGCAACGTGGCAGTTCTCCCTAAGAGCGAAGGGGATTATAGCAGTTTCGAACGGGTGGGCTGCAAGTGATGCCGCCGGCGGCCCTCGCTTCGCCTCGCCTCTATATATCCTCCGGCCGCTTTTCGGCATGGGGGAGCTTTTCATGGCGTCTATTACTGCAAGAGGGGTCCATTTTCAATGCTTCAATATCAATTAAGAAGCGCCTCTCTAAATAGGATTTTTTACGGATTACTTCTGGCACGACGAGCGCCTTGAAAGGGCTCCTTGTACTGCCGCTTGTTTCTTCGAAATCGACAGAATGATGCCGGTGGCGCACAGTGAACTCAAACACTGAACACGGCGAGATAAAAACTGAATTATATTTTATCGCAACAAGAACGTATTTATCGGTATAAAAGTAGAAGGTTTGGAAGATTATTTCATGAAAAGAATATCGTTCTTGTTACAATAAAATATAATTAAATTTCTATGTCCACGTCTTCAGTAGTTGAATCCACTGTTTCAGCGCTGCAGCAGCGATAAAGGAACCTTCGTGCATTCATAAAAGGCAGAAAGAGAGAGGGAAAGGGTCTTTGCGACATTAGAGATCGTGAAATGGAGAACAAGGCTACGATTTCGTTAGCAGCTGGCCACGAATCAGGCCCCGTCTCATTATCCGCCGGCGCGGCGCGGCGCGGCGCGGCGAGCCTCTGTGTTTATGGGCAGTGCGCGTTCGGCCCCTTACGCAATTCGCTGCGTTTATGGTTCGCTCGCAGACTAACAGCGCTGCTTCGGAATAACTTCGGCTTCATTCCTTCGCGGAAAGCACATAGATACTGTTTGCGCCTTCGCGGCAAACTTTTGCCCAGGCCTTCCTTCCTTGCCTGCTTGCTTGCTTGCTGGCTTACTTGCTTGCGATTCATCCCCCTATTTCAGCTGCTAGCCGCCTTAAAAAGTTGCTCTCGTAAGTCGCAACACCCGCCGCGCCGGACTCTCCGCTCTCCGCAAACTTTGCAACGCATCCACCGGCTATGCGGGAGAAAAGGATAAATAAAGAGGAAAGGGAGGGAGAGAGCGAGGAGCTATTGGAAAAATAGGAGGACGCACGTTGGGCGCATGTGTATCGTTAAATAGCGCTAGGCACGTTCAAGTTTCCGGCGAAGGTGCCGACGCCGCAACGCCAGTTTATCCTGGCCCAGGATGGGGCCAGGAAATACGCGTATTGCGAGAATGCGAGAACGAACCCCGATGGAAGAGGAGAAGAGGAGAGAGAGAGAGTGTGTATGTTCCCCTGCGGCGAGGATTATCGAAATAGCAATCGAGCTGCGGGGGGTCAGGACGTATGCTGCACTCGCGTAAGCTCGATAAAACTAGTTCGAGCGATTTTCCACTGCTCCAGAGCCGCTGGAGGACATAAGCGCTGCTCGGAGAATAGCATCACCGATCTGCCTAGGTTCTACCTATCCTTTAGCAGGCGGACCCCCCGCAGGATCCTCCTCTTCCGTCCTCGATTTATTCTCATCGCTCTCGATCCACCGAGTGGATTAGATGGTAACGGGCAAATTTTCATCAGCCATTACAGCCTCCCTCTCGAAAGGAGCGGAGGGCGAAGAGCGGATGGAAATACAGGGTGGAGGAGGAGGAAGAGGAGGATGTTCTCGGCCCCGGTGGCTGTAAAGGGTCGGTGAAACTCTCTTCCTTCACATCGCAGCCACTGGCAACCCTAAGTTCTTACCTTTCTCGGCTGCTAGTGTTAGTTGTCCTGTACTTCACCGGACTTTTTCTATTAAGAGCGGCCCGCTCTGAGATACGTGTTTAGGGAGAAGGAAGAGGAAGGATGCGCTTCTCAGAAGGAAAGTTGGTACACGGCGCGGCGTGCGCGCGCGTTAGGTGGTACGCTCATTAAGGAGTGGAAGTTTTTTAAATTTCGCCGAGGCGCCAAGACGGTAGTAGAGGCGAGAAAGGGGCGCGCTCGAGTGGCGCAGGGGGGTTTATCGCGTTATGAGGATCGGCAGTGGGCGGTTGAGAGAGAGAGAGAGCGCGAGCTCGACTACTCCCCATGCGGCTCGGAAAGAAATGGATGCGGGAAAAGGCGACGCTGGTGGCTTGGTTGGCTGGATGCTTGCTAGCTGGTTGGTGTGTCGGTTCCTCGGTGGTAAGGTGGCAGAGGGCAAGCAGCGTGGAGAGCGGGAACGTCGGAAAGTGTTTATCCTTGATATTGGACGTGCCAGGGAGCGCAGGAGCCATCCTCGTAATCCCCTCGTGGCAATCTCGTAATCTTAGCCCGTAACTTCCTCCTCCTTGGCCGTCCCGTGGCGGCGAGCGGGCCGATCTCCACGGCCATTCACTGGGACATAGCGAGCCACGGGGCCAACGATATCTTCCCCTATTTTATCCGAGATTCGAGGCCATCCCGGCCATCCCGGCCATCCCGGCCATCCTGCCAGGGACAGTATCTTTCGCCGCTTTTCCAACCGAGGGGCCAACTCCGGCTAGAACCGAGCCGAGCTATTCCGCGGCCACCTTCCTTCCCAGATGTAGACACTCCCGCGAGACAGGCAGAGAGAAAAAGAGAGAGAGAGAGAGAGTGTGTGTTCTTACTGGAGATTCCATCGGGAAAGCGGAAGGAACGCCCTCAAAGAGTTACGCTCCTCGATTCCGGCCCCCGCTTACTCTGGGATCAATAATAGGCTGCTGCTGCCGGTGCTCCTCTCAGCCGGCATCGAGATACTGGACCCTCGAGATGCCACAAATTATCGTTCACCTGCCCGTCTCGCCTTACTCTAGGGCAGGGCTAGGTGGTTGCGCCGGCAGGAAGGCAGCCAGCCAGCCCCTCGAAGAAAGGCCGAGCGGAGCGGAGCCGGGCCGGGCCGATAGTCAGGTAGGCAGGTGTGGAGGCCAGCAGCAAGTCTTCCAGCTCGTCGCTTCGCGTCGTCCAGCCGTACTGGTGCATACTACAACAGACCGCGCGCGTCTCCGGAAACCAAGCCACTTCGCTCTAACGAAAGGTAAACTTTTATCGCCAGAGCAAACTCATCTAGCCGGTTTTGTCCTTCCCTCCTCCTCCTCCTCCTCCTCCTCCTCCGCCTCCACCTCGTCAACTTCCTCTTTCTTTTTTTTCCCGAGCGTTTACACGCGCCGCTATCTCTTCGCGACCTCTGCGCGCTCTTCTCCTCGACCTCCAAGGAACCTCCTCGCCGCCCTCGCCTTTTCCCTCATGTTTCTAGGCTATCAAATGTGCTTTATGTCTCTCGATCGACTCTCGCCCCTCCGGGATACACACACAGAGATGACACACCTATATATGATGCTTACATATCTGTGGACGATCGATCTCTTGCATTCCGAACCCTGTCTCTTGTCAAGGGAATCAGATTACGTTCGCGTCGTGAATTCCAGCCGAGTCCCTCATTTCTCGGACCATTATATTTTGTTGATGCGCCGTTGTCCTGGAAATGGTATATGTATGCATGTCGAAGGAGAGAGGAGGCCTCGCTCTACCAATTCCCAAGTCGTTTGCATTGCTAGAGAGACGCGCGATGAACGTGCTGGAAGGAAGGCAGGAAGGAAGGAAGGAAGGAAGGAAGGTTCGGGGGGGTGGCTGGCAGTCGTAAGAAGGGTGAACCTGCACATTAGGGCCTCGTAATTTAACGCGGGGCAATGCCATCGGGTTTTTCCTTCGAAAGAAACTTAACGACTCCCTCTCTCTCTCTCTCCCTCACCCTCTCTCTTTTTCTCTCTTTCCTCGTGGCTGTCGGCCACCGGGAAGCGTGCTCTTCTCTCCTCTGCTCTTCGGAGAGTAAAGGAAAAGGGCTCCGCCGGTGTGCATGCTTGCATCGCAAGTGAACCCCTCTTTCCCTCTCACTCTTTTGCGTGGTCGCTGAAGAAGGAAGGACAGGGAAGAGCGAGGGCAAAAGAGAAGGCCGGTTGTTTTGCCGTGGCTGGCCGCTTCTGTGCCTCGTTTCACCGTCTTGTGGGTCTTCTGTGTTCATCGTACGGCCTCCTCTCTCCCTTGAGCCGTAGCCTTACTGACGTTATAATATTAACGAATAAAGAACACAAAAGCAATTTCATAAACAATGAAGAAGGTTTTTATACAATTTTTTTAAGTTTGCCAAACAATCATTTGAAATAAGAAAGACAGTTTTATTGGAGGATGTAGAATAAAGGGGCTGTTTCCTTCTTCTGGCGGCTAAGAGACCCAATATTCTTTTTATTGAGATATTAATCTTATTCGAATTAAAATCATCATAAAAAAATTACGTAATTAATGTAGAATAAATGAAAACACTGCCTTTATAATATTGCAGCGTAAGAAATCGAGGGATGAACCAGCTGGTGTAGGAAAGAAAGGCGGAAAAGGGACCGGACGAGAAAGGCAGCGCCACGTGCGCCAAAAATTCGATCCCTATTATATCTCGCTGGCCTTCCTCTTCCACTCGCTTCTTTTCCTTCCGGTCGGCCCCTTATTATCCGACAGTTGCCCATTTTGATCTACATAGACACGTGCTCTAGTCGAGCGCGGGTCACCAAAGGTCAGGGACGTTTCTGGTCCACCTTATCGAGGCCACACTCGACACACACACGCGCGCGTATCGTGGAACGAGTGCCGAAAAATGTGAGACGGAAAAGAGTGTAAGAAGCGGGGCGGACAAGCCGCTTACTTCGATTTCCTCGAATATCATCGAATGAAGTATCGTCGAGGCGGTGGTGCAGCTCGTGCTGCTTCCTGGAGCGAGGGAAACGGAGCAAGAGCGAGACAGCATGAACTATATTGCCGGGCAGTTTAGTGCACCGGTTCGCTTCTCGCCGGACGATTCCAATCGATCGGGATCCGCTCTCGTTCGAGTGGATCGTGGAAGCTGTTCGCGGTTAGTGCGGCGGCGGCGGCGGCGGCGGCTTCTCCGCAGAACGCTCGCTGCCCGAAACTCCGCTCGCTCTGCGATGGCGGCACGCGGCCGCCACGGGAGAGGACGGACGAGCCGGGGAAATAGGACGGTAAGGATAAAGGATATAGACGGGGCCGCCGCCACTGCCGCCGCGGCGCGCAGGGTCGAAGCGGGGCGCGGTGGGTGTCCCGTAAAGGCCGCGCGCGGCGCGGCGCGGCGGGTGCTAGCGGCAAATGGTAAGCGGAAAAGCGATTCAATTCGAGAGCGGCGAGATAGGACCGTGCCGCTCGGAGCATCGCGGCTTTCAAACCGTTTCATTACCAACTACGAGCAGAGAGAGAGAGATATAGAGAAAGGGTGGGAGAGAGAGCTTGGTACAGGCTGCTGCGGGTAAGAGAAAAAAGGAGAGGAAGGGGCGGAGGTGGGATGAAGGTACACGTAGCGGTATGTAGGGATGTCGGGAGAAGCAGGACTGGCTCGACGCGCAACCATTGTCACGGATAATTGCATAGAGAGCTTGGTTACCTGGCTACGGGAAAGCGGGGCCGCGCGACCTCGTAAAGCCCCTGACGACTCCTCTAAGCAGAGGAGTGCTGCTCGTCTTTCTATGTAGCTCGTGATACACGTTAGATATGCTCCTCGCCGCGCCGGCTCGACGGCTTCCCGCTGCTTGCTTATTCTACTTACGGGCTCTTACAGTGCGCTGAGCGCGAGCGAATCATTCAGAGGTGCGCGCCTAACACAAAACACAGGCCGGCCTGCGTGACACACACACACACATACAGTCCTACGAACACTGGTAACTCGCTGAGAAATATGTATTACATGAGCCAGCCAGGCCACCACCACCACCACTACCAGCAGCAGTGCCACCCTACATGAGGGCGCAGCGCGAAACGAGGCACTGTTCGCCCGGCAAAGTAACGCTTATTGCCCTGAGAGGTAATTTGCGGCGCAGTGTCAGCCGTTGAAATCCAGACGGCGTGGATGATAGGTTATGTAGGTCAGGCTCTCGGGCAGAGCAGGCGGACGCGCGCGCGCGCGCGCACGCCTCGTACTGAACAGGCCGATAGAACTTAATTACGAGTCGAATTAGAGAAGCATCGGTGCGATAGATAAGGAATCATTGCGATATATGCGAAACACTGGCAGTAGACAGGAGCAGTTTAGCGAGTCCGACACGAGCGGTGTAACGGCTCGCTAGTGAAATAGGAATGTACGTATATGTATATGCACGCGTTCCGCTTGATGATGATTTATCGTGGGCGTGCTCGAAATTCTATTTAGAAATCCTGTCATCGGTCACGATTACAAGCCTGTTGTTCGCATGGTTAGCTGGCCAGAGACATCGTAGTGCCGATATTGCGCGCGCTCAGCTTATGGGATGATGCCAGTTTCCCGGCTAATGCACGCGCATCCAATCTGCATATAGGTGGCTGAAAAAACAAGATAGGCGCGCACTCGTTACCATTGAGAATACGACGGGAAAGAGGAGGAGGCGGAGGAGGACGACGACGAAGCGCGCGTACTCTTCCTGACTCCTCGGAGACTGCTGCGGCTAATATTCCTCGAACGTGGCGCATCCTCGCGAGATAATCGGCAGATTAAAGCGGCAGCATCCAATGCGATTTCTGCCGCGCTAAGGTACTCGGAATTGGACTCGTTCCATTGCCGGCGTGCAACGAGAACAATCAGAGCGTCGTAGGAGAGTGCTGTTTCCTTGGCGTATTGCGAAAGCCCCAGCGACATCGATGCCTCTTTTTCCAGCCCACGAAATTGCCCTCTACGCCAGCCACCCCCCTCTTTTACTTCTGCCTCTTCTTGGTTATGTCTCCGCGGTATGAGGATCGTCAGTGAAGGTCGTCGCCTCCTTGGAGCCTCCTCGATAATAAGAGGCAGAACTCACTCGAGATACTCGCTTTCTCTATTATGCCTGTAATACCAAAACCTCAAGAGCGAGATACGCACACACACACACACACCATTCATTATAACCTCACTCCTAACTCAAAAGTAACTATGTGCCTCCAGTACTAATTGAGTCAACTCGGTTGCATAAGGCATTCGAGGAGAGACGGCTTGCCTTTTGAGTGGGTAAGCGTCTTACAGGGTTTTGTATGATTATTTTGAATGGGAACTCGCCCTATAAGCAATCTCCTCTACGTGTAACATGCATGCCGTAAGAAAGGGATGACGGTGGAGCATTCTCGGATGATGTGTAGAGTGTAACGGTGGCTGCTGGTTACCGAACGGTCGAATCAACTCGACGAGAAGAAATGGCCGTTGCCGGTGCATTATAATCTCGAGGGGCGACTAGTAAAAAAAGGGAAAAAGTGTGGAAGGGCACCATCAGAGATCGGTCACGCTTGACAGGCAAGGTTGTTCCAGCGAAAATGTTTGCCAGTCGGTAGAAGGAGAGTTAGGAGGGAGGGAGGTGCGCCGACTGGAGGGAAACTAGCATGAGGCAAGAAGACTTCCATTGAAAGAGGACTGTTTTTCCTCGAAGCAGCTTTGTCCGCGTGAGGCGACAGAGAAAGAGAGAAAGAAAGAGAGAGTGGTGAACGCGAGCAGCGGGGGTTAATGGAATAACGCGCTGATGTGTGAGCCGACAGGAGAAGAGTGAGTGTATGTGAGAGGGAGAGAGAGAAGAGGGCACGCGAGCAAAACGGCTCCGCTCTGCACGTTCGTGTACGCTTATTTCTCCGGGGACACGAGCTCTCCCGGTGGACGGCGGACTCATTAATACCGCCGCGAAAAGCACCACCGGCCCGGCATCGTCGTCTCCCGGCTTTCCACTCTCCGGCATAATTCAGGTTGCTCTAATAAGTTTTCGAGCGATCTGTCGCCGCTCGGTGTACGCGCACCCTCGCATCACCGAGAACAGGATCGATCGTTTGCGAAATGTCTTGGCGGGCGACGAAAGCCCCCGCAGCTACCGAGTCCTCTCTTTCCTCTCGGGGAATTACCGGCTACGAGTATACTTCCCTTCCAAGGAAGATTCTACATGCCGGTACGCAAGCGACGGGATCTGCCCTCGGAGACGGGCCAAGTGTGAACAAGAGCAGGTTCGATCTTCACGAAAATCCTCGAGGAAACTACCAGCTCGCTTCCGGTTCTCTCGAAATGCCTCAACCAGCCGCATCGCAATCGCGTCCATATGTTCGACAGATGTGCGCTCCTGAGCTCTCTTTTTTTTCTCCCCCTCCGCCCATCCGGATCCGTCGTTTCGTCTTACCAGGGTCAGATCGTCTTGGATGTTTCATAGGGAATCCTAGCAAGGCTGATGCCATTTCGGTCATAGATGCCAACAGCCTCTCGTTTCACACATCCTTGGGAAGCTGGTATCGTAAAAGCTGGCAGTTAAAATAGCCCGGGGTATTATCGTGGCTCGCTTTTAAATCTCGCTAGCCGATGAATATCGCTGAACTACCACCACAGTCACCACCTCCACCATCAGCATCAGGGCCAGAGAGAGAGAGAGAGAGAGAGTTGCTGGCGAACGCGGCCGCCCGCGCCCATTGAAAACGTCGCGAAAGGACGGTACGGTTAATAGTCGGACATAAATATCGAGGCTCTAATTACGAGCCGACGAGAGAGCGTGCTAGAGTGGAAGTGAGTGGGAGCTAGAGAGAAAGAGGGCCAGAAAGAGAGAGTGGAGCGCCACCCCGGCATGTTCCCATCGAATTCGTAATTATGGGCTTAATTGAAAACGTGCCGGCCATTCTCCGACAGTGGCGCGTCGCTCCCTCACTCGCGCGCACCCGCGCGCTTATTCGCTCGCTCGCTCGCTCGCTCGCACGCTTTTGGCCGTCCGGTGGTTGCCTCCTAAATTTCCAAATATTCCCTGTATCTCATCTAGTAGAGTCACGGGCACACACTCGGCTCCCCACTGCCACCCTGATTTGCCCGACACCACCCGCCCCGCCCCGCCCCGCTCCGCCTCGCACGACTCGCGCGCGCGTACCCTCTCCATTTCATTGGGGCGCATTCGGTGCGAGGCGATACTTTTAGTTCCAAGCTCGCGTCAGACATGCGAGCCGCGATCATCCTGCAGTATTCCCTGGCCCGGATAAAACTTTTCAGGCATTAACCCGCTTTTCCGAGTGGCCCATTTTCCACGCATCCCCACACACACGCACGCGGACACAGACATATATACGCGTACTCTTCTCTCGCCGACGCACTGGCCGTTTATCCGGTGGTTAAAAAACCGCGTTACTGTTAAAAATTCCGGCGCACCACCTATCTGAAATGGATGCGAACTCCCACACACACGTGTGGGAGAGACGCATACACACATCCCCGATATAGACTAGATCCGCCGGCGATGTTATGAGTAAATGGAGGCACGCCCGGGATCGCCATATATATCCCCGGGACGCCCAGCCACCAAGCGCTTTAAGTCCTGATCCAACAACGCGAAACAACTGCACAACAGAATATTGCAAAACGGCCGAGTGGTTAAGATTAATTCGGCCAGAAATGGGTTAAGCACCGCACATTTTTCGGCTCCCTCTCTCTCTCTTTGGCAGCGAGAGTGTGTGTGTGTGTGTTGGTCCGATGCGCCATTCTCTTTCTATGTGTCCTGTTCGGACTTCCTGTCAGAGAGAGAGAGAAAGGGAAGCAGCGAAGGAAAGAGAAGCCAAAGAGAATGAGTGCGGGCGTTACTCACGCCCCTTGTGTTGTGTGGATTCTTTCATTAGAGTTGATATTGGCTATCGGGAAAGAGGTAATCTACGAGAAGCAAATGGAATGGCCGGCCGAAGTAGTGGACATTAGTAAAGTCGAGGTTAGCCCGATGGAATGAGCGGCTTTGTAGAAATGGAAAATCTCGCGGGTACGCGAGAACGTGTTAAATCGCGACCTAGTTGAGCCTTGCGGAGGTATACACGTAGAGTAGGTAGACATAAAGAGAGGTAGATCGAAGAGGGAAAGAGGGAGAGAGAGAGAGGAGTATCGGATTATAGGCGGCGATCGACACTGGCTAAAGTGGCCATTTCCGGCAGGAGAACGAGCAAACCCTCGGTGGTAGTAGCGGAGGTGTCCATCGCGATCGAAGGCGGCGAGTGGCTGCTTGCGACAGGGCGATTCGTATCTTTGACACCCTGTTACTTTCAGCCAGTAACCAGTAACCAGTAGCTAGGAAGCAGACTGTGGCATACTGGGCATAGAGAGGACTCCTGCTACTAGAAGGAAACACGGGGACGATTAGCTTCGCCTTCGGCCAATCCACTCAGTTGGATACGGGTCACCACCGACACATTTAACGGCACCCGCCCCTATCCTTCCAATCCGAGTTATTCTCGATTCTAGCGCGAAACTCTAACCAGTTTTGCCCAATTTAGCGGCGACCGCCACTGCCGCTGCCTCCTTCTGTGATCAGTGACACGAATAGTGAAATGCTGCTGGTTTCGTCTTGCCGGAAAATTAAGGAGCAACCGAGAGAGAACCTTTCCCTCTCTTGTAGGGAAGCACACTTGGCAGTTGTTGAAAAATGTCCTCCTTATTGTTATACCGAGGCATACTGAATTCGCTTTGTCGAAAAAGGGTGAGGAGTGCAGCCGCCATGTAAATTAGGATTGCCGGCGTATCCACGGCAGGAGTAGTCGAGTTTTCCCTAGCACCGCTGAAGAAGCGTCCTCTTCCTCTTCCTCCTCCTCCTCGCGACGGTCATTACGGCCAGTCGAGCGGCTTTCTTCCTTTTGTCTGCTCGCCGGCCATTTCTCAGCGCGCCGCGGCGACTCGGCCTCAAAATTCTCGAGCCCTCGCTACCGAGAAATTAGCGAGCAATTTGCTCGGTAGTGTAGTTCTTAGGAGTCCCGCTGACGAGCCTAGGGATTCGCATTGGGTGAGCGAGCGAGCGAGTGGTGAGCTTGACGACAATGCATGCTCTCGGTACAATTGAAGTGGGACATTTTTAAGTGTCCTCTTCGTGTAACAGCGACCTTGTGCAAGTAGTCGGCTGGAGCCTGTAATTATTCCCTAGGCTTCTTCACCTACATTTAAGAATTGCTCGCATGACTGCGCGCCGCCCTACCTAACTTATATATGAAAGCAATAAGTCCTCTGTCGAGAAGTAAGCGGGAAATGGGAATGTTCTTTCTATTATTCCACCTGATGGAAATGCCTTCTTCTCTTATATTCGAGGTGTTCATCAAAGTGTTGTTTCATCACAACATTCCTGCCTTCTATTGAGAGAAGGGAATATGCGCCTGCTGAATTTCATTAGGAGCTTTTGTCCTGGGATGCTTGAAGAATTGACCGTGCTACCACCACCCTCCCAGGACGGGGAAAATCGCGCCTCCCAGGACGAGTGCACTTCCTTTCGCGGCTCTAATTATTGGGAAAGTGTAGAGGAAGTGAGGCCAGCCGGGGTCTGAGAGACTAGTAAAAGGAGGAGATGCGCGAGTGCGCCGAGTACTCGCGCGCGGCGCGGCGCGAGGGACGCGGGAGCGCGCCGGAATTTCACTGGGCGCATCCGCTTGGCAAGTGAGCGACGCGTGTACACGTACGTCGCGATATTATTACGGTCCGTGAGAACGGGCCGCTCGGGTTAATGGCACGGTAGGAAATGCACGTTTACGAGGTCGCGTCGCATGACTTTTTTCCGCTCGCGCCGGAACCCAGTTTTCGCCGTAACTCGTCAGGGACAGTATCTCCAGTACTTACTACTCCTCGGCCACTAGCTAGCAGCTCTCTCTCCCTCTCTCTCTTGCTCTCTCCGCACAAAGTATGCATGCACACCCTTCTTCCTCCGTGCATAGTTCATTGCGTGCACCGGCCGTTCCTGGCCCCGATATACTCATCGTAACGAGCTAATCTATTCTTTAATATGTCCTCTATAATTCAACTAGCCGCCAGTAGAACTGCCTTCCCACAAGCTGATTATCCTGATATCCTTGTCCTCTCCGATCTATAGTCCCTCGCTATCTCATCCCCCATCTCTCTCATTCCCTCGCCAGCAACGGAAGAGAACCCTTTGAAAATTAGCATGTTACTTTGAAAGAAGCAATATTAGATTAATCGTGCGAATAACTTTTTTTATTGTATTTTTAATTCCCCTGTCAGCCATTGTTGCTTTTTTATACGTATAATAAAAAGACGAGACTTTTACCAGGTAACATCGTGGCCTGTCCCACTAAAACCTTCATTTAATAAAGTCAACAGCGACAGTGTCTCTTTGGTAAAATTGGCCGGGAATAAAGAAGGCAAAGAGCGTCGATGAAAAATCCAGCAGTCAGTGAAAAGGGTCCGATCGTCTCTGAATAGTAGGGCGCACGGTATCCCCTATGGCAAGTTCCGGGGCCCCCTCCCTTCCTCCCCCCCACTTACCAAGCGACGAATCTCAGAGCGTGATAGCCGCCCGCTATACCCAAGAGAAATTCTCGCGATTGTCGTTGCAGGATAGCTCCGGCAAAAGCAGGCGAGCTATGCACCCTCTCGCTTCTCGGCGGCGGCGATGTGCATCTCCGTCGTTACGGATAACGTATTCCGTTTACCGGAATCCCCCATCTTCTGGCCCGGAGGGGTGAAATTCTCGATAGCGTTTTCGCCGATGGTGGTGGTGGTGGTGGTGGTGGGTTGGGTGGCGCGGACCGCGCTTCGAAAGGCCCTTCGAAACCGGGCGAAAGGAAAGCACCGGCAAATTCCAGTGTACGGACGGTTGCTTGCTCTACATAGACACACAGGCATACGTCCACTCTCGAAGCGGACCAACGAGGGGACGGCAGCGAGAGAGAGAGAGAGAGCGAGTACGGCGGTCTCTTTGATCTCGAAAAAGAATTCAATTTGCCTGGAAGATCCAAGCATGCCCAGTGAGCCATGCGCATACGGGGAATGCCGTTACCGGGCCCTTATGAAAACTGGAATCGCCAGTGAAAAGGGAGGGGGCGGCGGTGGATGGGAGCCGATCAGCCCCGCTTTCCACCCTTTCTTCTTCTTCTTCTACTTCCTCATACCACACAGTTCCTCCTGGTACTCTCCTTCCAGCAGCACTGTGCACTCCCTTTCTCTCTCTCGCGCGCGCGCTACCTTAATTAAAGACGAAAATTCAATTTCCTTAGCTCGGCCCTTACTCTCCCTTCGAACGGAGGTCGAGCAGTCCTCTCGACTCCGGAGCTCTTCCTCCATCGGAGGCAGGAAGAGCAGGAAGCTCGAGAGAGGGAGAGGAAAGGAGCGAGAGAGAGTGCGGTGGCTTTCGGTGCTCGCCCCTAGCTGATAAAATATTTCTCGAGCCCGCAGGAGAGCTGCTACCCATATCTTCAGTCTTCTCCCTTATAGGCCGAAGCCTCTCCCTCGTTCCCCGATGCGCGATCCTGCCGGAAAGTCTTTCGACTCGAGGCCAGAGTTACCACTAGCTCGGAAGGGTAAAGTGATCTGGTTGGTATCGGCGCCACGAGAGAGACAGAGAGGAGAGGGAGAGGAGGGGCGGCCTCAAGATAAGCTCGGCAACTCGAGGCAAACATGGAGCAGCGACTCCCGGGGAATGCTCGTCCGGGAGTTTCCTCTCTATCCGGACGATCCCATACCGTACGGAAAGAGGTGTCGCGGACTCGAAAGACCAGGGAGAGAGACCGTTTGGAGGGCGCAGCCGAGCCGCGGACACGCAGACATTGCCCGCTTGGCACATACTCGTCGAGTTCGCCAGTCCTCTCTGCTCCCGGAATATCAGGCTGCGCCAAAGAGAGTAGCGTAAGAAATGGCCAAGTCGAGGGACCACCTCCGCACTCCTCTTAGCTTGGTATTTGCATAATATCGGAATATCCGTAATGCCAGCCACTCTCTCCCTCTCCCTCACTCTCTTTCGCATACTTTCTCTCGTACGCGCGCCGATCCTCCAGGGTGTCGTGGAACTTATCGCTCTTTGAGCACTCTTCAACCACCCTCTCTTTCTATCTTTCTCTCTCCCTCTATCCTCCTGGACTACGTCGCATTTTCCCTGTCTCCCTTCCGAATTCGATCCGGCAACTCCTCGAGTAGTCCACCGGGAGGTCGAATAAACTCGTGGTCTGGGTTAGGTCTGGGCTAAAATTATCCCTCGGGCGAGAACTCGGCCAGCCAGCCTCCACGTTCATTGCTCGCTCGGGTGAGCCTGATTTGCGAACCGCGCGACACCCCTGGACCCCCGCTTCTGCCGTGCACGCGTCTCGTGCGAACGTCTCGTGAGAGCCTATCACCAGAGCGAATTCATGCCGCCACTGATAGAATGGAAATTATTGGATAATGGGGTCATTGTTGCTGGAAATTTTGAAAGAGCCATGACAATGTCTCCCTGACTCTTATTAAGTCAATCTCTATTAATTTTTGCGATTATATATTTTTTAATTATTTACTTGCTTTGTTATTCCCTTCTTTAAATACGTCTGACTTTCTAATTTATTATCGTACTCTATGAAGTCTGATTAATCCTTCACTGGATTACCAGCTTTAAATAAATAATAATAATCAAAAGGCACGTGAATGAGCGTGTAGCGTGCTGCGTGGAGATTGTCCAAGGCACTTCTCCCTTATGGGGAAAACGAGGGTGTCGTTAACCCCCCAGAAAATAGAAATAGTAAACCTGTAGGAATAACTGAGGATTCTCGGAGGAATGGTAGATCGAAGGATCGCGTTGAAATGGTATCGGCTCGTTGCAGATACGTGTTTGTACATCTTAATAGAGAGTGTTGCCAAGCCCGTCTGGCAGTCCCTAAGAATTCCTAAAGACTGCCGCAGCCGAATCTCCAGTAGTTTTAGTAGTTCTCGAGCGAGAAACTTTTGGATTACAGGCTACAGTTGGGGAAGTTCTTCCTCGATGCTTGCCTCACTTACCCACCCATCCCCCCTCCTCTTTTTTTTCTTTCTTTTATTTAAGAAATTAGAGGTGGCAGTGGCATCGGCTGCTGTTGGTGGGCCAAGCTCTTTCGAGAGCGGAGTGGGTCGCCTTTCGCAGAGAGTGGCCGCACCGAAGAAAGTGACCGCAACGGCCCGATGACCGGATTATCGATCTCATCGTCGTCGTCGCCGTCGTCGTCGTCGTTGTCGTTGTCGCCGTAGACGACAGCTAGCTCATACCGACGCTTTTCTCGTTTAAGCCGATATTATTAGCCCGAACGGTGCGAAACGGGCGCCTTGCCCCGAGTTAACGAACCACGAAGAAATCTTCGATCGCTTCCCTTGTAAAGTATCTTTCTCCTCCTCCTCCTCCTCTCCTCTCGTCCAATCCCCAATTCCGAAGTATGTCGCGACTATTATTTTATTAGAGCCCTCCGAAATCCCGCATTGGGATTACGTGTCGCTCGCGCTAATTGAGTTCGACTGGCGGCGCGGCGCGGCGGTTCCATTCCTTGGGAAATCTGTGCTGCTCGACTCTTGGTTCGCGGAGAGCCGAGGTAGAACAACAAGGCTTCGTGTCCCAGGCCTAGTTTGCAGAGTACTTACGCAACCAATGCCGATCGGCAGATAGCTCGTCGACGCTTGACGCAGGATTGCTTACCTGTAACACAGAAAGGAAGGTTCGTGATTAGTCAGCTCTCGGCATCGCGATGCATCCAGCGATCGTGTCGGCCTTCGACATAGTTCCCTCGCATAGTCACCATTGCTGGCTATTCACGCTTCGCGTACGCCTAGGCTACTTACTAAGCTCACTCTACACTCTCTCGGCGTCCGTTATGCCGGATCAATGTTCCTCATAACCTGTGCAGCCTGTACTTGGAAAACTCGGCTGGAAGTGCGTAACAGTTGAGAATGCAAGAATATGTCAGTCGAAGGGGGACAACGGAATTCCGGTTTTAAGGGTGGTCGGAGAGTTTAGTATCGATCGGCTTTTAAGAAAGTTTTCGCTCGCTCTGGCGGCGAGTAAGTAGAAGAGGAAGGGAAGTAGTGGGCGTCCTAAGGGGTAGAAGGCAGTGGGTGGTGGTTGGGGGGATGGTTAGTGTACGAGTTGGTGGTTGACGTCGTTGTCATTCCTCTGGCCCGGCGTTCTACCAGGAACTTTTAAACGCTCCGAGCACCGAGGCAGCAGAGGAGGGATTGGGACTTTTAAATTTCGATAAATATTGAAATTTCCCGCGACGGCCGCGACGGCCGCGGCGACGCCGGACAGGATTACAGGCCATTTAAATTACGTCGGGCGGGCCAGGAAACTTTTCGACTTTTGCCATGTGTCAGGATCGATGGCGCAGCGGCACTCCGAGAGGAGAGTTCAAAGAGAGAAAGAGGGAGAGAGGAAGTTGAGAGGCGTACTAGGAGGAAGTCGACCCTTTCCTCTCGACGGCTCTTTGCCTCGGTCCGCTAAAAGCACGATTTAAGATGACACCAGGGAATTTGACGAAGACGACGACGGCGACGACGACGCTGACGGCGTCGGGACGTTCGATCGATTATAGAAGAGAGGACCCGCTCTCGCTAAGCTAAGGTAATTCAGTCTTAGATCTTCCGCGCGATTTCAACGCGAGAAAGAGACAAGAAAGCCTCCTCCTATCTCCGTCGAGCGTATACTCTGGCGGAGTGCAAGCCTTGCACAACCCTTTAACGGCATCGGCACCGGAGGCACTCTACTATATCTCTCTCTCTCCCTCTCCCTCTCTCGAGCGGAGCGTGCGTGTACGTGTGCCGGGGAAAGGCGATCTCGGATGGAGCCAAGAGTTCCTCTCGACTTATTACCGCCAACGCGCTCGCGCTCGCCCATTACCGTAAAACACGAGCCGCGCACCGCGCGCGCCCCACACACTCTCCTCCCTCTCTCCCTCTCTCTCTTTCTCAGTGAGTGTGTGTGTGCCCTCGAAGGAGAGCTGCTCCGCCAAGAGCGCACCGCTGATCGCAAGGAGCCTAAGGCACACGGCGGGCGCCGCGGCGCCCACCATACCCCTTCCTTCTTCTGATCGATACGCGCTAACGAGCTGCGAAAAACTTTCCTCCGCCGCGTATGTATGCCTCCGAGCGAGAGAGCCATCACTCTCTTTCCTCTCTTTCATTTCTCCTGCAAACTCCTTCGACTCGGCGCACTTTTCCTCGGCAACGTTTTCTTAAATGCTTTCTCGAAGAAACACGAGCACCGCGCTAAGGAGAACACGTGTACCTACTCGCGAGTCGCTGGCTCGCTGGCTCGCTGGCTCTCCTCGCGCCACTAGTTATTCGAAAGGCGAACCTTATTAGCGAGTGACCCCTGCTCATTCCCGGCTGCGCGGCACCTCGAGCGGTGCGCGCGTACTTGTTAATCGCACTCGTGTCGTTGCAATTCTCCGAAAGTATTCAGCACATGTACTTGGTAACATGTAAGTTCTGTCACGCTATGTCATGTATCGGGGATCGGAGTGTAGGGAAATGGCCAAGTACGATCCTAGCTATGCTAGACGAGAGAGAGGGAGAGAGAGCGAGAGAGAGAGAACGTGGATGTATGAGGGAAACTTGTCCGGGTGGAGTAAGTGTTCTCGTGGCGCGAGTGCGCCTCGCAGCCAAAGACGTTAATCTCGAAGGAGAGGCAGCGATCGAGCTTTTAGCATACATCGGTCTCGAGTGATGGCGAGCGAGAGGGCGAGAGGGCGAGAGAGGGAGGGAAAGAGCAAAAGGGAGAGAAAGCAAGGAGCGATGCAAGAAGGCTGCTCGCAAGCATACGCGAAAAGCTGAAGCACTTCTCGGGCGAGACTCGGGTCGCGAGCTTCCTATCAGCGACAAGGGTTCACGTGGAATAATTTCACTTTGCGCTACGGCTGATAAGGACTCGGGTGCATGTTACTCTGGCCCGTATGATTGCGGGATCGCGTGATAGGCGAGAGAGCTGAACTACGCGTCGGCGGCGGCGGTGGCGATCTTTCCCGACTAGGCTTGGCCCTTTCGCAGCCACTAAACCTCCGAGCATACACACGCGTGTCCACTCTCCTCTTCGCTCGGCCCAACAAAAGAAGAAAGAAACACCATTGCAACTCCCTCATATATCAGCCGGCATTGCATTGCATCATCAATAACAAGAACTAATCCCGAAGATCTTAGTGCCAGGGAAACTCCTTGTACGAGAGGCTGAATATTTCGAGGACTCTTCGTTCCAGGCACTCGTTAAAAATCCGAGTATATTAACCCTTGGAAAGTGGGTCAGCCTTGGCACATTGTTGCCGGTGGGGCCCACGAGTGCGCTCCTATTTGCGCATGCAGCACTAGCACAGCTTATGGAATTAGTAAATGTAAGACGTGAAACATGAAGAACCTACTCGAGAATATGGCGCGAGTGTACAAAGTTGTCAGAGGCTAAGGGAAGAGTGGCTTCTCCCCGAAGGAGAGAGTTATACGCCCGGGCCATATCCTCTCTCCTCCATCTTGCTCGCATCTGGACATATATTCTGATATTTCGAATTTACCCAACGCAAACTCTACAAGAAGGTCGTACCTTCCGACGCGGGTGACACGCGTCGACCTTTCCACCGAATGGATGCTCTTTGAAAGAGCGTCCAAGTTCCGCTAGGTTACTCATAGAAAAGCAGAGAGTATCTCGACTGATTTAGGTGGGCTGAGCGAAAGTGGGAGGAGGCAGTAACGTTCTCTGTTTAGTGATAAAGGGTTAACGCTTGACAGATCCGCGAGAGGGATCGTCAGCCGGCGTCTTTACGAGTGGCTTAGGGCGAGGCGGGTCGAAGCGTGGCGGATGCATCGCCCGAGGAGCAGACTACCGAATGCCGCGTAAATATTCCCGATGCCGATAAATCTGCGAACGGTGATCCATAAATAGTCGGCGATACACATTGGGAAAGAGAGGGAGAGAGGGAGAGAGGGAGAGAGTTCGGTTCGGCCTGCGAAAGGGCTTGGTTGAAGCGGGGGGGCGGAAAGAGGGTTTCGAGGCTGGCTACGGCGAATTGGCCGGTGGCCAGAGGATATTTTCGTAGCCCCCGTTGCCTCTGGTGCATGCGGCTCGCGTCCAGCCCGTTTCCTCTGGCTGGACTACTTAAATCACTCGGCAGCGGGAGAGAGAGAGGAAGAGGGAGTGGATGTAGCCGGGCCGATTCACATGGAAAGCCACCCCCTCCGAGCACCGGGCCGTCCCGGCGCGCCGCTAGACCCCCGAGCCTCGTTTGGCTTGTCCACAGGGCCATTCGCATATTCACAATACTGCCGCAGGAAAAACGGGCCAAGAGCGAAAAACAGAGCAGAGATGTAATAAGCCTGTTCCCTGCGTCCCACACATCCCGACAACGGCGAATCCCGCCGGACGTTGAATCTTATAGCGGACTCGCCGTGAACTTCTCGGGGATTGCTGCTACCAGCGGCACTGAAACTAGCAGGTATCTCGAAGGAATTGTGCGTGGAGAAGTCGTTGTCCAAATAGTGCTCGTTTCCACCACGCACAAAGCCCTCCAGTGTTCTGGCGGCGGCGGCGGCGGCGGCGGCGTCCAGCGTAGTCGGGGACGGAAAGACAGTGGTGGCTTTCATTATGCACAGTGCGATCCGCGCCATCAAAAGAAAAGCAGTGGGCCCCACTTCCCTTGGACGAAACGAGCCTCAGTTCCACGTGTCTTTTAGTAGTCCAAGGGATTATTAAAAAGCGCACCTTCAATGCCTTCTCATATACATAAAGATAAACGGACTTTTTTAAACACCGCCTTATGTACCACTGACTTTGGAAATAAATGTAAATGTCGGGGGTTTCTTGATTTAAAATTTACCCAAGAAAAGTGGATGGAAAAGTAAAGCTAAGTTTCTATTAAATGATACTTATATTTAACTTACAGTTCTAAGAGTAGAAAAAAATATAAAGTATCATCCAAGAAAAACTTAGCTTTATGGTTCTCGTTTTCCAGTAATATCCATTTATATTTTGAATAAATTTTAAATGGCGGAATCATTTTGGGGAGGTTGGTTTGAAAATAAATATCTGCCTGAATGAGGAATAGTCGTTATTCTTAAAAGATATATGTATAGAAGATAGGGAGGCAGGGATCGTAAAGTAGGAAAGTCGAGTAGAGGAGGTCGCAGCCGGCCGTGTCAGTGGTTTCCAGTGGCGATACAGCAACGACGACGACAACGACAACGACAACGAGGAGGAAGAGGAGGAGGAGGAGGGAAGCGTGTGGGAGAGTAATTAAATAAGTAGCGGCGGGTAAGAAGTTAAGCGAACTGGCCGTTAGGCGAATGAATAAACGGCGAGGGCAATGCTGTCAGGATGGAAATGCGAGGAGCGATAGGAGAGTGTTGCGCTGTTCAGGATAGGAAAGCGAGCGCGCTGAAAGGGCGACCGAGCTGTCCCTCGCCGGAAGGGAAGTGCGCGCGCGTGAGAGTTTTCGAGTTTCCAATTACGCGGAACTGCGACCGCGCTTCTACTCTCCGGCCAATTAAGAAAAACTAATTTTCACGAAGCAAAATCGCCGCCGCTACCGCCGCCGCCGCCGCCACCGTGGTTCGCCGACGCAAATATTTTTCACCCCTTTGTGCACCGGCCACTCATTCTCTCTGTCTGCGGTCCGATCTCGCTCGGCCGAGCGAGGATCCCTTCCCACTCGAGCTTTCTCTCTCTCCCAGTCGTTTTTCTCGATCCGGCAGCCTCGTAATACGAGTGGCCGCGGTCGAGCCGCTGAATTTAATTTAGCACTTATCGTATTGCCCCGGGCACGGTTAACCGTTTAGCGCCTTTGCCAAGTAGCAGAACCAGCTACTAGCAGAGAACTCCCAAGGAGCGAGAGAGAGAGGGAACTATGTACATTGATAGTGGAAACTGCTGGCACGCCTGGAGGATAGGACAGCTGAGCGAGAGAGGAAGAGTGGGAGAGGAAGAGAGAGATCCTGAGCGAGGTAAAGCCGGCAGTGGAAAGGGACGATCAGTAGAATAGGACAGGCGACACTGGACCCCGGCAAATCGAGTCTCGTTCGCGCGTATCCCAATGTCGAATCCCCGCGGAGGATTTCGATTTTCCTAATCCCCTAACAAAGATCCAGTTCCGATCGCTTTCGCCCCGAGAAGCAACGGCGGCGGCGGCGGCAGCGTCCTCGCTGCGCCAGCGTAGTAAGCTTTGCCGCGATTAAAGGTAATGCCACGGAACCAATTTCGCTATCGAATGCTCTTTTAAAAGTCGCCCGGCCCTCATGTGAACCTCCCATCGACTCCTGAAAGGAATTAGAGCGAAAGAGAGAGGGAGGGAAAAAGGGGCGGTGAATTTTTCAGCTTCGTTTTGGTAAGCTGGCACGCCCGGGAAAGAAACAGAGTTTCGTTAGAGGGTTCGAAGGAGGCGGGGGGTTGGTATGCGCGCGGGGGTCACGCGTGTGTGCAGATTGGCCGGGGTGATTAAGGACGCGTCCCGGTTCTCGAGGGAAGCCTGGCAAAATCCGACTCGGCAAGAATTCCCGAGTAGTTTCAGCTACCAGTAGAAGGAGACACGATGCTATTGCATGCGCTCTTCCGTTTGGCTTAGGAGCGAGTTAATCATTACTCGGTCGCCCACGGCGTTTCCAGTTCCACTTAAGACAGCCATCGGTCCATCGCCACTAAAGCGATTACTCCCTCCGAGCGATTGATTCAAATATATCGAGGGTATCGGCTTAAAGCATTGCCCGTCAAATACTCCGCTCCCTTTCTCCTCGAGCGACCACCAACCCACCGACCATTCGTCCTTTCTCTCGTTAATACTAATTGAATTGAGCCCGATCGAATGACCACTGTCAAAGTTTCATTTAAAATTGTACATTTCCTACTATTTTTTCTTCATCCACCTCCACATAAATTCTTATATTATTAGGTCAATCAATTTGACGATATTTATTTTTTCCTTCCTTCTCTTACGAATTTATATGTTTTTCCAAAGTCCAAGCGAAGAGAAAAATTGATATTGTCAAGTGCCAAGTATAAATGGGTAAAAATTGCCAACAATAGCAAACGAATGGCCGAAACGATTGCGTGCTAAATATAATAAAAATAAATTCGAGTCGATGTGACCGATCAAATGGCGAGAAAGTGCACTATCAACTCAAACCACGAAACAAACATACTGTCAGATATAAAAATAACAATATACGATTGATTATTTTATCAGTGCAAGCTATGTTTGCACTATTTTCATCCAATAAATTAATCAGTTGCGGTATATGGTTGGGTGTATATGAAATGGCAGTACGGTTTAATATTAATCATACTAATGCTTGAGCTCGACCTCCAGTCATTCCGGCGCCTCGACCGTTCTCTCGGCCTCCAACTGCGATCCTTCGATCTCGCAGACTACGCTTGTCAGCCCACCACACACTCGGCATTGCACATGTCCACACACGTGCATGCCTGACTTTCGCTGACGTCGTCGTCGCCGTCGCCGCCGCCGCTGCTTCGAGGACATTCGTCACGCGTGTCCTGCACCCTCATTAGAATTAGTCGACCCGGTTCGCCCTCCGCTCCTCGAAGCCAGACACATTTTCAAAAGGGTGAAATCCTCCTTCTCGCGCGTCTGCCCGCCTGCCTATCTCATCTCTCCTCGTCGCCGCAGTCAGTCTCGCGCCTCTTCCTTTCCACAGGCTTGCACACACACGCGCGCTCTTCTATATACTGTTTTGCGGATAGAAGCGGCGAGAGAGAGAGAGAGGGAGCGCGCGCGCGAATCACTGAATAGCCAAGTAAAAATCCTCTTCAAACGAAAGTCGAGTGGGTTTAGGGGAAGAGTAACACGCCCCTATCAGAAATGAGGATCGTAACGCACAGTGAAACCGACCATCATCATCGCCTTCTCCCTCTCTCTCTCTCTCTTTGGCTGCCTCGTTCCCTTTATAAACTCTGTTCCAGTTACGCGCGAAACTAATTCAACGAGGGCTTGTACGCTCGTGGCGCGCGCGCGCGTCCAGTGTGTATGTACGAGCGCGTGCGAGCGAGCAAGCGAGCGAGAGAGTGCGGGCTGTGTGTCGCTCACACGGCTCGCCGGAGCTTCCGAGGGCTGTGAAATAAAATCACGATGCGCGCAGAGAGCCGATGCCGCGGCGCGTTAACGCGAAAACGACGAAAATTCGACTGCGGTGGGAAAGGGAGGGCGGAATGAACGAACGGACGAACGAACGAACGAACGGGGGGACCGTTGACGGTATAACGGAGCAGTAGTAACATCGAGCTACCGTTTGGTAACGAGCTTACCCTTTTGGCCACGTCGAAACAGAGTATAACTCTCCGGCAGTTCTGGCGCGCTATCGATGATGATATTAGGCCGCTCGCTCGCCTATAGCCTCGCCTACCTATACATATGTACATAGGTGTATAAACGAGCGCGTGTTGGAGCGGTGCGCGAGTTAACCGAGTGAGTTACGCAGCGGGCCGCAGAAGCCCTGA
Source organism: Ectemnius continuus (assembly GCA_910591665.1). Classification (NCBI taxonomy): domain Eukaryota; kingdom Metazoa; phylum Arthropoda; class Insecta; order Hymenoptera; family Crabronidae; genus Ectemnius; species Ectemnius continuus. The sequence continues at coordinate 18,889,143 of OU342859.1, read as the reverse complement.
CTAGATAGGAGCGGAGAGGGGCGGAGAGAGAGAGAGAGAGAGGCGGTAAGCGGAAAAAGGTCAGACTGGAAAATTAGTTTGCGGGCCCGGGCTGCGCTTGGCCGTGGCACGCGCGTTACCGTAAATTGCGGCTGGCGAGAGGAAGGCGTGACCGCTTGAACTGAACGTATGTATGGGGTAATCGTAGCGGAGGCTGTGCGCCAGCAACCGACTTACGTACTCATATCTTCCTTCGCTCGCTCGCTCGCTCCCTCGCACAGCTATTCTTCTCTCCGGCAGAGCTTTAGAGAGTCACTGGAGCCGATGAATACCGGGCGCACACCGAGCTTTCGGAAACGATTCTTTCTCAGCGTGTGGAAGAGATCGCTGAACGCTTGGAACTCCCGATGGAAATTGGAGAATGTCGACGGGGGCGGCTCGGCCCCGGCCTTTGATCCGAAACTCGGTATTACCAAGTGACGGGAACGCGCCGGTGAATTATGCACGCGGCTCTTTCTTCCAGGCATTACACTGCGATCCCTCGTATTGCCACAGCGCAAACCAGAGAGAGAGAGAGAACCGCTTCCTACGAATGGCAGGGTCGCCGAGGGACCTGTTGAGTCTCGAGGCTTCCTCTCTCCCTCTCGCTCGCTTTCCGCCCTGCTCTACTGTCGAGAGTCCGAAAACTTCCTACTGTTGGGAAAAAGAGCGGCTCCCTGTTCGAAGGCTTGGCGGGATATTATCGAGTGGGTTGGCAGGGATTAACAAAAGGCAGTCGGGGAGTTAGAGGAGTCGCTATGATTCTACCTAGTTAGAAGTTAGAGTACACTGGACTGACCTATGGTTCCCAGCAGCGACGCGACGACCCAACCGATCTTCGCTTCCCACATGATTCTCTCCTCTTCTTTCCCCTAACACCGGCAATCCCCTCGGGATTCTTCTATGCTTCCTGCTGTATCCAATACACTCGGCGATTCCCTGCCCAATACTATTCCCAATCTGACGGAGCACCCTCGCAATGATGCGAGGCACCGTCAAATTTCTTTTGGTCCTGGCACTGCTTTCTCACGCACTCTGTCTCTCGGTGCGCTTCGCGGATATGTTCGATGATCGGCAGAGCGATAAAGCGTGCTTCCTCGATACACAGACACAAAGACACTCGCGACGTACACCTTTAGGAACGATAAACTCTGGCGGCGAGTGTACGCGAATGGTAGAATCGAAGGACGCGATAAGGACCGTTGGGATAGGTCGGGAAGCAATTGTACGAGATCTCGAGAAAGAGGGAGAGAGGTGGCGAGAGGGTGGGAGGGGAAGTGAGTAAGAGAGAGTCACGTGGCCGATTGCAAGGCGCGCAATCGCCGCGATCGGTGGTGCGCGAAACTCCCTCGACTTGTCATTACGCGCGAGCCTCCGCGCGATACATGCCAAGATATGCTCGGGCGCAGACTAGTTTCGCCGAGGGTGCTTGTACGAGAGCGAGAGCGAGGGTTGGCTGGTTGGCTGGCTGGCGAACGGAGCCTACTACTAACCGTGTACCAGGCGTCTCGATAGCCGACGCTTGAGTGCGATCGCGAAGCATCGGACGCGCGAGTCCGCCACTTGGTCTCGCCGCACTCGCGGGAAAGGGATGGATGCGCCTCCGCCGCGCCGGAGCGCGCATGCCTCCGGCCAGACTTTAGACTTTAGAGCAGCGACCACTCTCGCGACCACTCGCAACGACCCTCCACTTTTTCCGAGCAGCACGCATCTAACAAGTTCGCGCTCTTATCGCCGATGGCCCAAATTGCGATTCAACATTCTTTCCATGATAAATCTCTCCCTTTCAAAACACGACACTCCAATGCTAATGCACTATAATTTATAATAATTAATGCGCGCTATTTCTCCCTTTGTTGATTGCTCCCGCAACTCTAATTCTAGCCCTGGTATGACATTCTCCTTTTTCCGCTTGGAACGTATACTATTTTCATTATAAATCGCTCCCTTTCAAAACCCACCACTCCAATGGAAATAATAATCGCGACGTACATACTTTTGCTCTTGTTAATTGATCTCGCGACACTAAATCTAGCCCTAATTCGTCGCTCTTCTTTTTCCGCTCGAGATCTACTATTTTCATAATAAATCGCTCTCTTTCAAAAGGCACGAATGGTTGAATGGAAATAATTACCGCGATGTATTTTACCTTCTGTCAATTGCTCCGGCAAGCCCAATTCCACCCCTGGTGTGTCGTGCTTCCTTTTCCGCTTGAAGCGTACTCTTGATCGTCGAATTCCCCAGTGCGCGTTGCACTCCATTACACGAGTATCATCAGTCGGTGTGTGCAAATGTAGACGGGTGCACAGTGCCACCCCAAGCAACGAGGGAAGTCAACGGTTCGCACTCATATAGGAGTGCGGAGGAAGGAGGCTTGCACTGACAGCCATGGGACATGTGGATGCGTGTTCAAGGGTGTCCTGGAAGGGATGCAGCCAGGCCTGCTGGATGATAAACCGCAGGCTAAAATTTCGGAGTTAATATTTTCAGCGAGGGTGGTCGTGGCGAATGACGCGTAAAGGGGTGGCGATGGCGGATGGGGTGTCGTATGGGGCGGTGGGAAAGGGAGAATGTCCTGGGAGAGTGTGGGCCCGGAGAGTTCTTGATGGGGTGGCCGAGGACGAGAACGAGGGTTTGCGTATATGTATAGAGGATGAGAGGGAGGGAAAAGGGCGCGGAAGGAGGGCTTGGATTGTGGGTGGATGGGACGAGACAGAAGAGACTGGAGGGACCGAGGAAACTCGCAGACTCCGCACTGGGGGCTGGGCGTCCGCTCCGAGCGTAGAATTGTCTGGCATTGTGCTTGCAAATCAAGCGGCGGCCCGAATTTACATGAGATTTATGGCATTCCGTTTGCCGGCGCGGCGCGGCCCGGCGCGGCCCGGCGTGCTCCTGCTTCCCTGCTTCCCTGCTTCTCCTTCCTCCTGCATCTTCTTCTGCATCCCTGACTCCTCCTCAGGATGATGCTGCTGCTTCTGCTGCGCCGAACCAGCGCATCTCGGAACTCACACTCCTCTCGTCGGCCGACCGTCGACGTTTCTCCGCACCAAGACACACGTCTCTCCTCGCTTTCGCGCCCTCCGCCTTGAATCGTGAGGCTCGCGCTGAAACTGGGCCGGATGCTGGCCATCCGTTGCTGGGATCCAGCGCGCCCACCGGAGGCACGTACCAGCCACAAAGATACGAATGCGAGAGAGCACTGCTAGCCACCAGGCTAGAGCAGCACGCTGGCTTCCCGAGCATCTTAGCTCTCCCTCGAGGCTGCCACACCTGCCCGGAGCATCTTCCATTACTTAATTAACTCTCCAGGCAACGGCTTCTCCAGGAAAATGGGCGTGAAAAGCCAGACATTAGCAACAGAGAAACACACTCCGAGAGAAAGAGAGACAGAGGGAATCTCTATTCTCTCTCTAGTGCTCATCTCTCGCAGTCATCTTCTTACCAAGCATGCGAAGCCATGTGTTCCGGTTGCCAGCGATTTACACACAGACAACAAGCTCGCACACAGAGAGTCGAGTGGAAGTCTCCTCGCCCGGAGGGAAAAAGTGTTTCGCCAGGCTACCGCAATCCCTTTGTCACCTTTCTCGGTTTGCGCGCGGGCCAGAGCTTCAATAAAACATCCATTAAAGTTGTTTTTTCTGTCCAAACAAAGGTGGATTGCGGGCAGGAGCGTCGCCGCAATCCCTACATATGTATATGCACATTGCGGATACATGGCTAGGGAAGGGAATCGGATGGTAGCCGGGGTGAAAAAGCCTCGGGCACCGTCAGCATCGGGAAGCAAAGCTCTCGCGATGCCCGATGGTACCTTGGTAACACCGGGCAGGGAAAAAGGCAGGGGAAATGCGAAAGATCGCTCCGAGAGAGGGAGAGAGAGGAAGTGCTTTATCGGGAAGAGAGATCTTGAAGCAATGCTGAGGTATAATACTGGCGGGGCTAAGTCGAGAGGCCGGCTGCCGTCACGTTATTACGTGGAGAGCGCTCTATAACCTCGACCAAGCCTGCCTCGCTGCTGCTGCTTGCTTGCTTGCTTGCCCGCCCGCCTGTTCGACATCTGGATCGTATCCGCGAGAAATTCGGCGAACCAGGCCATCCATTTCGCGCGCGCACCCTCTCCCGCGCGACGCCCAGCCCCAAGCCGGACAAGCCGGACCGCGCGCGCTAATTGCAATTCCGTTTCTGCCGATAGGCTCGCTCGCTCGCTGCTCGAACATCGCTCTATCTTCGATTATATTATAATCGTTATTATTACGAATATCCCCGAACCCGTAATTCACGTCGCTCCGGCTGAATTACTGCCGCCGGTATCGTTTCTCCCCAATCCCGCCCCTTCCCCTCCCCATCGGCATATATCGATCTTCCAACCAATACTCAGGAATTTCGAGCTCGAGGAATTAGAGGCGGACACAGAGAGAGAGAGAGGTCGAGCGAGCAGTGGAGCGGGCCGTGGAGCGGTGCGCTCGCCCGGAATAGAGAATGGCAGTATTGGAACTCTCCCGAGCAGATTTCATTTGCCTATCTTCCACTTTTCCCTCCACCTGTGCTCGAGAATCTTCGGAAGAAGCGCGCTCAGACTTTATTTTCACACTCAGACAGTTTAGTTTACCGCTGACGCTTGATATGCGTGCTTGAGAGGGTGGTGGTTGTTGGCGGTGGGGTTTTAAGGGGATGCTTTCTTGGAGGCTCGATAAATATTGTCTTATCAGAGAGGCTGAAGGGTTTTCGTGGGGTTCGGCAGGGTTGTAACAGTGACTGGTAGTGGAGTGGTGCGGAAGGCTTGGGATGGTAGAGGAGCAAGTGGTGGTGGTGGTGGTGGTGGGCTTTGAGATGACACGCGCCGTCAGTCGTCCTGCTCGTCGTCGAGGAAGACGACGACGACGTCGGCTGGCTCCAGGATGGTGGAGGCGCGAAGAGGGCTCTTTTACGAGATCCCCTGGAGCCACGAGAGGGAAGCCAGCCCTTTGAGGGCTCGCTTCGGCTAGACGCATCTGCGATACGAATTCCTCCTCTGTTCTCGCTCTCTTCTCTCTTCTCTCCTCTCTCCTCTCCTCTATCCGCTCACAGTGCTTCGGCTCACTCGAGCTTCTCACGTGCACCAAGCCGGCGAGCGGCTTTGAGCGGCGAATTTGCATGTTATTCGATGCGGCGTACCTCGCCGATCCGGCATGCTTCGGGGGTGGCTCGCGACGCCACCGCCGACGCCGCCGCCTTTTGGGAACGACGAGGCTCGGACCATCGCACCAACCAACCCGTCGACACTGGCATCCCTGGGACGACGTCTCACGACTGACGAGGACGTCCAGAACTCTCTCTAAGGCTCGAACTCACGGCAACCACAGACGAACAAGCGAGAGAAGCCTTTTCATGAAAGAGGGACCTTTCAAGGCGAACATAGCCGGAGGGAGTAGTGTGCGGGATCGGCCAGAGTGGAAGACGACGCTTCGATAAAGGAAGGATGCATTCTGTAGCTGAGCAGTGAGAGTCAGTAGCCGAACAGACTTGAGACGGCGGCGACGGCGGCGGCGACGGCGGCTTGCGGAGGCAAGCACGCTCTCGTTGATTTCCAGCCGGTCTCTCACTCCCTCGGTACTTACTTCAGGAGGCTGCTCTGCACCGCTCTTTTGTAGGAAATGGCTCTCGTCTCGACCATTAGTATCGGGGAATCCACCGGTTAGATTCGCCCGGTCGAACTGTCGCCGGCTTGAATAGTCTTCCCTGACCGAGAGGACAATTTCACCGAGTCATCGTTCTTCGCCACATGTAAGATCCTTGGTCTCGCTCGTTTCACTCCCAGGGAGTACCGATACTCTCGAATCGACGTAATTATTCCGTTCTATCTTTCTCTCTTGCTCCCTCTCTAGAGATTGGAAGGGGGCGGTGCTCGGCTGTTCGCTAAAGTTTCACGGGACGCGCGTGCCATGCCGCGCGCAACGGCCGAGTGTTTCTCTCCCAGTGATGCTTTTTCTTTCCATGGAACTCCCAGCGCAGCGCGCCCTCGCCTTCCAGCTCACCACCCTCCAGGGTCTCCGAGCTACCACTCGCCTGGAATTAAATTAATTTTCTTTCTTCGAGTTAGTCCGCGCGCCGCCGGCCGGTACGCGCCCACCCGCCTCCGCGCGCACGCTCGCGCTCACGTACGACGGGCGCCACACAGCTTCCGCGTGGCTCTTGCAGTTAGATTAAGCGAAATAGCTCCCTAGACGTCCCTTCGTTAGACTTCTGCCGCCCGTTATCCTTCCACGTGATACGAGAGCGAAACTCCATTTTGCACTGCTCCACCACCACCGTCGCTGCCGCTGCCGCTTCCGCTGCCGCCTTGCTTCCCAGTTGAACTCTTAGTGTACAGACACTACGCGACTTCTCCTATTTCTACTACCATTCTACCTTCAGGCCTTTCCACACAATCATCACAGCCATCTGTCTGCTCTTGGAACTCTTGAAATCTCGACGCGAAATACTTCCGCGAATCTGAATCAATTCACGACGCACAATTCCCTTCTGCAGGAATAAATGTTCGAAGAATTGACAACTACGAGGTTCATTTTTGTCTGTTAATGTCTGTGGAAGAAAATTTTTGAAGGGGTATGCCTTAAAAAATTTGCGAAAAAATGAAAGTTCAGCTAGGGCTTTGGAATTTTTTCTACTTCTTCCTCGATGCAACAAAACATTCTCTGCGAAGTTTCAGCCCCGGGAAAGGTCGGGAAGATAAAAAAACATGGCAAAAACCATGAAAGTTAAATATTCAAGATCGGTTTTCCACGTGTTTTCAGTCGAATTCCGGCATTTCCCTCACAACATTTATGTTTTTTATCCGTTTTGAGACACGAGTAATCGAAAAATCAAGCGTTCGTCCCAGTCCCAGAACCTTCGAAAAATCGAAAATTTTTGAAGGGGTATGCCTTAAAAAATTTGCGAAAAAATGAATTTTCAGCTAGGGCTCTGGAATTTTTTCTACTTTCTCCTCGATGCAAAAAAACACTTTCTACAAAATTTCAGCCCCGGAAAAGGTCGGGAAGTATAAAAAACATGGCATAAACCGTTGAATTGAAATATTCAAGATCGGTTTTCCATGTGTTTTCGGTCGAATTCCGGCATTTCCCCCACAACATTTATGTTTTTTTTCCGTTTTGAGACACGAGCAATCGAAAAATCAAGCGTTCGTCCCGGTCCCAGAACCTTCGAAAAATCGAAAATTTTTGAAGGGGTATGCCTTAAAAAATTTGCGAAAAAATGAATTTTGAGCTAGGGGCCTGGAATTTTTTCTACTTTTTCCTCGATGCAAGAAAACATTCCCTGTCAAGTTTCAGCCCCGGGAAAGGTCGGGAAGTCATGAAAACATAACAAAAACCGTTGAAATCAAATATTCAAGATCGATTTTCCATGTGTTTTCGGTCGAATTCCGGCATTTCCCCCACAACATTTATGTTTTTTATCCGTTTTGAGACACGGACAATTGAAAAATCAAGCGTTCGTCCCGGTCCCAGAACCTTCGAAAAATCGAAAATTTTTGAAGGGGTATGCCTTAAAAAATTTGCGAAAAAATGAATTTTGAGCTAGGGCTCTGGAATTTTTATGGTATCTTCCTTGATGCAAAAAAACATTCCCCACCAAGTTTCAGTCCCGGAAAAGGTCGGGAAGTATAAAAAACATGGGGAAAACCCATCTAAAACAAGTCAATTTGGTTATTCAGGAGGTCCTTTCCACCTGTTTCCGATAAAATTCCGACACTTCTACCACTGGTTTCATATTTTCTATCTATTTTGATAGTGAAACAATCGATTTATCAAGGGAGAACTAAATCTTACAGATAACTCTTCTGTCGGATTATGAAAATGACAATTGCTTCTAGTAGAAAGGCGGTGCTCGTCAATCTGTTAATCTAGACAGTGCTTGTCCAATCGTCTCGCGGGACTAGATAATCCCAGAGCGGTTCAAGTAGAGTCGCGGGAGAGTCAGAGTGGCTGGACTCCGGTGGCGAATCAATCTTGAGCTTGGACTTTTAATCACGGCGAAGGAAACTTTCCGCCCGATTACCAAAGTTAGCCCGATGACCGCGACACTGCGGATGACATTTGCTCGGTGCTGCTGGTTCGTTGGTGGTGGTGGTTGTTCGCCGGGGTGGAAGTGGGAGAGGAAGTATTATCCGCGACCTCTTTACCTCCGAGAGACGAAGGAAGCGAAGGGGCGGTGGGATGAAGGGGTACCTCCTGGTGCGATGGATTGTGCCGTCGCCCGAGAAATCGGAAGTTTCTGCTCGCATTCCTCCGCGGCTACGCTTGATAAGGGAAACGCGTGACGATGTCACGGCGATCGGTGCTCACCGCGGAACTTGCTCGATTCCTGCTACTCTCCTTGCCGGGAGCGGTGCCCGATTGCGCTCCCCCCTCCTCTCTCTCTCCCTCTTTGTCTCTCTTCCGTCTCCCGGGGCCTTAAATGCATTTAATTTCGCGCCAAGACCAGCCGAGCTTGACCCCGACTCTGCGGGAACACTTTCCGCCAGTCGCCGGAACCAAAGAGGAGACGCTCCTGTAAGGGAAGATGGAGAGGGCGAGGGCGAGGGAGCGAGAGGAGAGGCTGCTCTTTCCGTTCAATTGAGTCCGCGCGCGTTCTCGTTTCTCTGGCTAGCCGGACGCTCGGCCCTGCGGGACGTCGCCTCAAACGTCGAATTATTGGAAAAGGGCCGGGACGAGGATGTGCTCTCGGGCGGGAAACTTTCACTTCGAATTTCCCACTGACTTTCCTTCTCCACCTCTTTTTCTTCTTCCTCGTCGTCTTCTTCGTCTTCTTCTTCTTCTTCCTTCTCTTCTTCCGCTCGACTCGTCTCTTCTCAACCTTGTCCAAGACGTTGGAGGATATTACATTGGTACATTGGAACCGCGCCTATCTCCTCTCGACCAGGGTGTCGGCGTCTCCGGCTTCTCACTGATACTGACATCGGTAGCGTTTATCCTCGCCGATCATCCGATACCACCGAATCGAATTCACCGACGAGCGACGACGCCTTCCAATTCTCAGAAGCCGAACTCCTACCATTCGAGGCCGCGCACTTATAGGAACACTTGCCAAATTCACTTGAACTAACGTTCCGACAGTCACGGTGCAATCAAATATTTTTCACGGAAGATCACGCACTATTTACCAACAATACCATTGTTTGCGTTGAAAATAATTTCGTTTTCCAACAAAAACATAACAAAAGATATTCTGCCAGCACATAGGCTATCAAGCAATTAAAACCCACATTACAAATGAAGAACAACCACACTTCGAAATTTCACCAGTTTAACCCAAGTTAGGATTAAACAGGGCATCGAAAATTAGTGATGTGTATAGTGCGGGCGACCAATTGGGGAGAAATAATAGGCAGGCGGCATTTATCGAGGCTCATTCCGTTGGGCGGCGCAGGCTTGCTGGAGTCTCAAGACTGTTGGAACGGTCGTTAGGGTCTACCAAGGTATCTCCTTAACGAAGCGAGAAGCGAGGCCCTTGCTTCTCTCGGTCCAGGTTACTCGGAGGAGATCTTTCGGCCCTCGGAACCACAACGCAGCGGTAGGGCGAGGACGTTGCTGTGTCGGTCGGCGCTGGTGCTGCTGCTCTGCCGCTAGCTAATAAGCTGCTAGAGCGCCATCGAAATTTGTGGTTCCGCCGCGCTGCGTACGTGCAAACGATCCAGGCTATTTTGCGCCCCCCACGTAATTCGCGCCCACCTCCACCTCCACCTCTTCCTCTTCCTGCACCTGCAACGCCGCACCACCCCGTCGAATTGAGTTACGACGGTCCGTATACTTGCGGTGGAGCTTGCGAGTTTGCGAGAGTCCGCACTCTCGCACCCCAACACACACATGCCCATCCACATCCGAAAACGGGGCCGTCCTGGATTCCGTACTCGGTAATTATTTGGAAACACGCCTCACCACTGATTTCAATGATTTTTATTTTCTTATACTGCGATTCAAGCTCAGCATTTTTTTTATACGTATTCGTGTGGAGGAAACTAGTAGGAAAAAATGTTGCATATATTTAACGGCGGATTTTATATGGTTGAGGGAATTTTGAGGTAAATTAGCATTTTAACGTATATATGAAAGTATTATATAAAACATAATACGATATTATATTAAAATATTAATATAGTATGACGTATAATATAATACTTTTTTATATGAATATGATTAGGAGAGGATACTCTATAACATAGAGCTGCCTTGAATAATTATCCGGCGATCCTTATGGAAGGAGAGTGAGGGGAAAGACAGGAGACGAAGAGTCCTCCTGGGTGGATGGTAGAAGTGGGGAAAGTTGGGCGAAAGCCCTTAGATCAGCTGTCAGAGACAGTCTATCCGTGTGTATGTATATGCCCTCGAGTTCTACTCGGCGGAGTGGGCGGAGTGTTTGGGGAGGGGCCAGGAATTCGCAGACTAGAAGAGTAGGTTTGGCGCGTCAGAAGGAAGCAGCTTGAAAAGAAGGGCCCGCGATCCTCGATGACTCTCGAGCGCCGCTCCTACTCTCTCCTAGCTATGTGCGTGCACGCACTGTTATCCTGCCGCGAAGAGAGAGTATATATTGTGTCCCTCGGTGGTTCAAGTACCAACAACAACGGCGACGCCACCGCCGCCGCCGCCGCCGTAGCCACACGACTCGACGAGCCGTGACGAAGACTTCCGTTCGCACGGCCTTCTTCTCCTCGACGTACATTAACAGAGCACCTTCCACCCACGACCCCGCCAAGCCGACGAACCACGCCGCAACGATGCCACGATTCCTCGATTGATACTGTGCTTCTGCTTCTGCTTCTGCTTCTGCTTCTCCTGCTACTCGCCACACTCTGCCGAATAAGATCGATAGTTTCCGTTTCCTGTCTCCAGAGTTCTCCTCTGGCTTCCCTCTTGGAAGACGGCGGTCCCCTTCGCTGGGAGAGGTGCCTCGATGATATTAGGCGGAAATCAAAACGTTCCCGATCTCGGCCGCTCCTCGAG